>CP106734.1:171705323-173070769 GCA_025506655.1 Gossypium rotundifolium | reverse complement strand
TTGACAGGAAAGTTGTGATAGAATGAATCGAAGTTGAAACAAGTCCTATGTCCTTTAAGTCACAATAAAGATAGGCAGAAAAATTATAATTCCTGGGGGATGGTTTGAAGTTGATATACGACTTACGTCCCTAGGACTCATGGGCCCTAGAATTGTCACAAGGGCAAAATGTTTAAGCAATATGCTTTAAGACGAACGAAGATGAAACCTTGAATAGGAATCATACTCATAATATTTTTGCATCATAGCATGTCTAAATAAGAGCATTTGACTTATTTTGATCATGGCATCCTAATTACTAGGTATAAGCATGTACCCATTCTACAGGCTATGCCTTTGAAAGGATAGTGTAATAAGGTAGATTATAGATACCAAGTCTTGCAATCCTGATGTTTCAGGAGCAGATTGAAGATAGCAAGTCTGGCATTCTTGATGTTTCAGGAGCAGATTAAAGATAGCAAGTCTGGCATTCTCGATGTTTCGTGAGCGGTCGAAAATAGAAGTCTGGCGGTCCTGATGTTTTAGGAGCAGATTGAAGGTAGCAAGTCTGGCAGTCCTGATGTTTCAGGAGCAGATTGAAGATAGCAAGTCTGGCATTCCTGATGTTTCAAGAGCAGACTGAAAATAGCGAGCCTGGCGGTCTTGATGTTTCAGGAGCAGATTGAAGGTAACAAGTCTGGCAGTCCTGATGTTTCAGGAGCAGATTGAAGGTAGCAAGTCTGGCAGTCCTGATGTTTTAAGAGCAGACTGAAGATAGCGAGTCTGACGGTCCTGATGTTTCAAGAGCAGATTGTAGATAGCGAGTATGGCGGTCCTGATGTTTCAGGAGCAGATTGTAGATAGCGAGTCTGGCAGTCCTGATGTTTCAGGAGCAGATTGAAGATAGCGAGTCTAGCAGTCCTGATGTTTCAGGAGCAGATTAAAAACGGTGAGTCTGGCAGTCTTGATATTTCAAGAGTAGATTGAAGATAAGCAAGTCTGGCAGTCCTGATGTTTCAGGAGCAGATTGAAGATGGCAAGTCTAGCAATCCTGATGTTTCAAGAGCAGATTGAAGATAAGCAAGTCTTGCAGCCTGATGTTTCAGGAACATATTGAAGGTAGCAAGTCTGGCAGTCCTGATGTTTCAGGAGCAGATTGAAGATGGCAATCTGGCACTCCTGATGTTTCAGGAGTAGATTGAAGATGGCAAGTCTAGCAGTCCTGATATTTTAGGAGCAGATGGAAGATAGCAAGACTGGCAGTCCTGATGTTTCAAGAGCATATTGAAGATGGCAAGTCTGGCAATCCTGATGTTTCAGGAACAGATTGAAGATGGCAAGTCTGGCAGTCCTGATGTTTCAGGAGCAGATTGAAGGTAGCAAGTCTGGCAGTCCTGATGTTTCAGGAGTAGATTGAAGGTAGCAAGTCTGGCAGTCCTGATGTTTCAGGAGTAGGTAGCAAGTCTGACAGTCTTGATGTTTCAGAAACAGATTTAAGATAGCAAACTTGGCAGTCCTGATGTTTCAGGAGCAGATTGAATACAACAAACCTGGCATTCTCAAAGTTACAGAGAAGCATATTGAAGACAGCAAACCTGGCATTCTCGAAGTTACAAAGAAGCAGATCGAAGTCAATAATCGTATCCCAAGGCTGCAGTGAAGTGGGTCAAAGCGACAAATGAACTGTGGATTGGAATGAGGCCATCTGAAGAATAAGAGCACCGAAGAATCAAGGCTTGGCCAAGACCGGGCAAAAATTAGTTCTTCTATTGTCTTTGCTCTATTCTCGTTTCACGACAATGAGCAAAGAGGGCAGCTATAATAACCAATTTCTGCCAGGGGCCCATTTACAACCCAAAACCAAACAAATCAGGCCCAAATCAGAAATGAAAAAAAAAGAGTCCAAAAATAGCCCAAATTCTAGCCCAATTCCAAACGGCCCAATAAGCCTACAAACTAAAAATTTTCAGAAGAAACCTAGGGTTCCAAGAACCCTAGGCGCCGCCGCACTGGCCTCTGTCTGCCACCGCCGCTCTCCCCACTGGCCTCCACTAACTCTTGAAAGAAACAAAAAACAATGGCAAAAAAAAGTATATTGTATTTTATTTCTTTTTTTCCTTTAATTTCGATTATAAAAATCGAAGGAAAAACATTATAATGAGGGGGGATTTTCTTCAAAAAAAAAGAAAAATTCAAAATCAAGAAAAGGAGATTAAATACAAAGAATAAAAGCATATCAAAGGTTCTCTTTTGCATTTTCGTTTCTTCTTCCCCTTTTTTTTTCTCGAAACTATTTTTAATCATATAAAGATTTTATTTTTTTTGTTTTTAAACTATATATATAAATATATATATACCCCTATTAAAATATAAAAAAAAGGAGAATTTTTTTACATTTTTCGGGCAGAAATTGGTTATTACACTTTGATTTCAGGGCTATTGTTATTAATCTGATCTGCTTGGACCATCGTGAGAAGAGATCTTCGAAAGGTAGAAAAAAATAGAGGGACAATTCCAACAGACTGGTTTGAAGACTAAGGATCGTGAAGCACAGCAATTATTGTTATATAAGAATAAAGCCGAGATTTTAGGTACCCACGAACTGATGGCTCCAAGTGTTCCCGCCATTTCCAAGAGCGCCCACTCCTATCTGTCGCCCTGCTTAAATGCTCTAGGCTGGCAATGGCCTGTGGGCCATTCACTAAGCCTAAAACTATGTGTGTGGGTAAAATCTTGGAAATCCCAACCATTTATTTAACGTTACGTTACTTTTTGAGGATTAGCCAATAGTAGGGTGAACATTCGATCGAATCGAATCGAATGAAAAATTTCGAGTTAATCGAGTTGACGAATCATATTTTATCATCTTAATTTAATTTGAAATTTTCTCGAATCGAGTCGAGTGAGATGGAATTCAAATCGAATCGAATCGAATCGAATATATTTGTTCGAGTGAAATTTTAAAAAATAATTTTGGGTCCTTATAACCACTGTCACCCAGCGTAATAAAATTTGTCCCCCTTAATCAAATTTTTTTTATTAACTTTCATCACCTCATAATTTATTTATTAATCTTTTATATACGGGTTGGTTTCTTTGCTTGCTTAGTTGTTTCAATTATCTTCATATTCTTGTCATTATGTATTTTGAAATTAAAATATATATTAAATGTTAAAATGTGATTTTTAATAAAAGTTATTTCAAAGATAAAATGTGAAATTGATACCAATATAAAATTTTAATCTGAATATTTTATGCCATAATTAATAATTCAATTTTAATATAAATATTCAAAATGACTAAACAATTCAATAATATAAATAATATAAAATGTGAAATTTAATTTAATTTAATAATATAAATAGTAGATATAAATAAAATTATTACTATTTATGTTTAGTGATTTTTTTGGATAATTTTTATTTTTTATTTGAGAGTAAAGGGTGAGAAGTAAAAGTTTAGGGGGAAAATAAAAAGTTTTGGGGAATAAAAGTTTGAGAGAAAGTAAATAGGAGTAAAATTTTGGAGGGAAAATATAAAAAAAAAATTGGGGGAGGTGGGATAGGAAGGGAGTAAAAGTTTTAGGGGAAAAGTGGGATGGAGTAAAAATTTGGGAGAAAAATAAAAAGTTTTGAGGGTTTTTGAGAGTAAAATTTCGAGAAAAAGTATATGGGAGAGTAAATTTTTGGTGGGAAATGGATTTTGGGTAGATTGGAGGGTGAGATGGAAGGGGAATAAAAGTTTTGGGGGGAAAATGAGAAAGAGTAAAAGTTTTGAGGGAAAAGTAAAAAAGTTTGAGAGTTTGGGGTAAAAATGTAAAATATTATATTTTGATATTTGAATTATTCGAATTCGAAAACTCAACTCGATTCAAACTCGAAATTCGAAAAAAAAGATCGAGTTGACTCGAATAACTCGATTAACTCAAATAATTCGATTCGTTTAACTCAAAATTCGAATTTTTTTTAATTTTTTGTGTCGAATCGAGTTTTGCTCACCCCTAATTGTTATACGCCGTTTGCGTCAAGACACGTGACAAGCTAGAAAGGCACCGAAATAATAGGCCTGCCATCAATAAATTGGGAGATCCCCTACAAGTTTTCCTTCTAGGATGACCATCCGCACAAATGCAGGCCAACTATTGTCCAGGTTTCAGAGTATTTATTAGGAACGTAAAGTTGTTGGTCACCAAATACCATGTGCGTTCAACTATTCCATACCATCAAGTTAAAATAAATGACAGGATCTGTTCCATTACAGACATTCTCGTCCCATCAAAGACATCCACCCACACTTTCCATAAATACCACCTTACACGAAACTCTCACCAGTAATTACCTTCAAGAACGAAGAAAAAAGAATTGACTCTCTAAGATACCAACCTTACACTCTGCTAACTAACCTTCAACCTTCATACTCTCCTCATCTTCATTTTGTATAACTTCAGACTCTCCACCCCAACTGTCGATTGGGTGAATCGACCTCCACAGCAATCGTCACCCTTTCCTCTATATTCAGTCATTGTTGTATCACTATATCAACAACTTTAATTTAGTTATTTAAGTAAATTCGTCGATCAAATTAATATTTTATAACTTGTGATATTAACTAAATAACTTATTATATATACTAATATTTTATCACACACGTATATGTGTGGAAATCGCGAATTTTGAATGCAAAGGTGTGCTTAGAAATAACATATACTAAACAATGAAACATATGGTTTAAAACTAATAAATAATAACTCATAAAATATGTATGATATTGAATTGAGTAAAATTAAAATGTACAAAGATTACCAAAATAAGACTTTGGTTGAGTGGTTAATTTAATATGCTAATGGTGCAATGGGCGTGGATTCAAATATTGTTATATGCCTATCTTAATTAACTTTTAAAATAAAAAATTAAAATACCTCAAATAATATAATTTATTTTAAATACAAAAGGACATTAAAGTAGTATTTCTAATAGAGTTAGTGCACAATTGACTCGTGACACTAACTTAATCAATTATTTAAATAATAGTAAGTAAAATATACGATTAGTGAAGATAATAAAGTATGTATAATAAAATGAAAAAGTAAATATTATAATAAAAATAAAATTTTGGTTAATTGATAAAATTAATATTTTATTAATTTAAATAACATTGGTTTAAAACTCACCACATACAAATTATTATTGAATTTAGAAAAAAAAATCCTAAATAATAAAAAATCTTTTGACATTCTTATGATTTATCTGATTGAATTAGTAAGAAATGAATTTGTGAAATTTAATCAAAACTTAAATAATAGTATACATGGGTGGACTAGAAAAACGAATATAGACTGGATTTGACCCTAATGAGAGCTGTTAAACGAGCCTTAAAATCCACAAAGAAATAGAGTGGACAGCATTGACTCTTTCGCTTAATTCCTAAGCAAAACAAGTTGTCCTAAGTAGGGGTGAGCAAAACTCGATTCGATTCGAAAAAATTGAAAAAAAATTGAATTTTGAATTATTCGAATCGAGTTAATCGAATCAACTCAAATTTTGAGTTTCGAATTTCGAGTTCGAATCGAGTTGAATTTTCGAATTCGAATAACTCGAATAATTCGAATAAACCAAATACAAACTATATATTTTTTTATTTTTTTTTAAATTTAGGCTTTTATTTACCCATTTCCCCCCAAGCCCGTAAGCACTCAGCCCAAATTTTTTTCCCAAATCCCAAGTTCCCAACCCAATTCCTCTTCCTCCCCAAATCAAACCCCCAACCCTAGCCTCAAGAGACAAGAATCCACCCCTATTCTTATTTTCTAGGTTAGTAGCAGCAGCAAGCAAGTAAAAAAAATCATCCTGCACTACTGGTCTGCTGCAGTTTCTTCTTCTCCAAACCCCAAATTACTTTTCTGGTAAGTTGTCTAATCTCTATTTCTATTCTCCAATTCTAAATTTCTTGAGTTTCTCTTCTTCCTGCTTGACATTGAGGCTTACAACAAAGG
Source organism: Gossypium rotundifolium (assembly GCA_025506655.1). Lineage (NCBI taxonomy): Eukaryota > Viridiplantae > Streptophyta > Magnoliopsida > Malvales > Malvaceae > Gossypium > Gossypium rotundifolium. The sequence continues at coordinate 173,064,798 of CP106734.1, read as the reverse complement.
TCTCAGCTTGACATTGGACTGCTCTTAGTTTCAGTTTCCAATCCACTGAAACTTGTTTAGTTTCTTTGAAGCAATTTTTGTCCTATTGTTGATGCGAATGCTTCCATGTGCTTTTGTTTGAAGTGAAAATGACCTGTCTTGCTTTCTTTCAAGTCATTGAAGAATAAGGTATGAGCTTAGGATGAATTTTCACGTATTTGTTGCTAAAGAAAATTGCTGATAATTAAAGTAGCTGCATAAATGGTTCAATGTGAAACACCCCACACCCGGCCCACGAGCCTGAACCGGATCTCGGTATGTTCCTAAAATAAACGGGTTCAAAAAGTTTGATACTTAGAGAAATAAAAAAATATTTAGAAAATGTTGTTGTGGATCGGGCTTAGATTGGAAACCCATTTAGTTAAATTTTTAAATCCAATTTTATTAAGGTGACAAATAATTTTAAGGTTTAAAAAACACTTAACTTTAATCATAATAGTTAAGTAACATAATAATTTAAAGTGAAAGTAATAAAAAAAATCCACTGGGCCTTATGGCCTTATTACATCAAATAAAACCCAAAAATGAAATTAAAGGTACTAAACATAAATAAATGAAGTCCAAATCTAAATAGAATCTTCAAATGGATCATGGCCACCTCAAGGTCTACAGTCCCTTGGCATCACACCGTTCATCACCGAAAATATTTCCCACAATGGGGTAAGTCAACTGACTCAATGTGCACAAGACTAACATTCAACAAATCAGCATACATGTTCAAATCAAATTCATATAAAAATAAATGATGATGCAACCCAAACCCAAGCCTAATGGTCCATCCGCTACACACCACCCGTACCTGCCAGTCACACCGTGGGGACTACTAAGTCAACCCTCCATCCGCTACACACCATCGAAGGCGTACGTAATGACGTGCTCATCGCCCATATAATTTGTGTCATTAGACACCATATTCAAATAATGTAACCAAGTTACCAAATTCAAATATTTGTGATTGTAGTCACCATATAACGTTGGTGAGACCAAGTCAACACCTTCTAACGTTGGTGAGACCAAGTCAACACCTTCTTCCTCTTTCACATAAATCCGAATGCCCCAAAAATATATATCATGCATAACATACTTAATTTCATAATCATATACATATATTCACATGTTATAAAATAACATATTTCATAATCCTATCAAGTAGGAAACGACACAGTACTTTTGTACCACATTAGGGTACTTAGCCATATTCATATTCTTACGATAATCACATAATAAAATAATTGCCATATGAAATATCGAAAGTTAGTGTGCGTACACACCTGATTTGCTTATCAATTCCTTGAAATCTCGAAAACTCGATCTATTGCTTTAGATCTCAATTCCTACATTTGATTAATCACTTACTACTTTAATAAAAAAAACCATTTGACCATAAATCCAAATCCTAGTAGGATTAGTATTCTTAAAACTTACCTTGTTGCCGATTTCAATACTAATCAAATCCCGAAATCTATGCTATGCTCCTCCTTGTATTCGGCCAAGCACTAAATCTCATCAGGGGTTAGTTTCGGCTTTTTAAACAAACAAGAATTAGATCTAATTATCAAAATAGGCCTTAGCCGAAAGCTATAGACACTTACCTTGTGGATTTTAAATCCCGAAACTCACCGAATAACTAGGGAACACGCCTATGGTGTACCTTCGGAAAAGAACTTCTCCTTCCTTGTAGCCTACACTTAGTAAATCCCGAAAGATCTCTTCAAAGTTTCGCAACCATGAACATTAATGGGATTAGCCTAGAGTTTGATAAGTCTAAAATATAAAAGAATGGAAACCAAACTTGGATCTTACCCTTATTTGAAGGAATCGATTGCACCTTCACTTCAACCTTCAGAGATTCGGCTTAGAGACTTGATGAACAATTGGCTATGATTCCCTTATGTATTCGGTTTCAAAGATGAAAGAAGAGAGGAATAATAGGCTTAGAAGAAATCGGCTAGGAGGCTAAAAGAAAAGAAGAAAAAGAATGGAAGCTCAAGAAGAATATTCGGCAGAGGAAAAGAGAGAGGGAGAATGAATAATGAATGGCCCTAGTCTCATCCTTTTATAGCCGAAATTACTAGGCCAAGAATCCTTAACTTGGCCACCACTCTTCCTTATTTTCCTAATTAAAGAATAATTCTTCATTTATCCACCTATTTAGCGAATTTTAAAGAGAGTGAAACTCCTCTTTGCAAGCCTTGTGCAATCCACCTCTTGGGCTTCTAGAAGCAAAATAAAACTTATTTTATTTGCTTCTTATGTGACTCGAACTCAAGCCCAACACCTTGCATGTGGGCTATTTCACGAGGCCTTAAGTGGCATCTTGAGCCACTTTTCCAAGTCCGTTAATGGGTCAAATTTCACATACTTTATATTTTAGGGTCATCTCGCCCTAAGTTCCCTTTGAACTTTAAAATTCGACATTTCGGGGTCATTTTAAGTTTCCAAAAATTTTCATGCACTCTGTAAACTTGACATTTCCTAGGTTTCCAAAATGTTTAGTTTCCTCTTTTAGCATAGTTTCCAAAATGTTTACTTTCCTCTTTGGCTTAGTTTCCAAAATGTTTACTTTCCTCTTTGGCTTAGTTTCCAAAATGTTCACTTTCCTCTTTTGGCTTATTTTCCAAAATGTTCACTTTCCTAATTTACTTAGGTTTCCAAAATGTTCACTTTCCTAATTTGCTTAGGTTTCGAAATGGTTATTTTCCTACTTTCAACGTAACCTTTCCATACATTCTCGTGTTTCCAAAATCATTCCAAATTTATTCCAAAACACATAAAACATGTCTTTTCGTGCAATTTAGGCCAAAATGCATAGGCCCTTTTTAGGATGTTACGATTTACCCTCTTAAAATAATTTCGTCCTCGAAATTACTTAACGACAATCGTACAATCTTTCTCACCGACTATGCTTATGTCAAGACTCGACCATCATACTTTCCAGGCACAATCTCTAAGTTCAAGTCCCTTAGAACTCATTTCTAACGTCGCGATCTGATTAAGAAGTTTTATGGATTAGTCATTGTTCCACTTATTTACCAGCGAAGGAGTTTTATGAAAAGGGATTTTAGAGTGGTTCTTTCGTATTCATACAAACACACAGTCTTTTCCATTCATTCATTCATCCATCAAACAAGTATGAACTTTCGTTCATTCAGAGAAACGTTGTAGTTTTTGTTGTTATTGTTTTCCACTACCCAGGGGTATTTTCATAATTTGTCCTATAGGGGTATTTTCGTAATTTGTCAAAATAAGGTTCCTTGGTGTTTTTGTCACAAATTATTTTTGGAAATTTTGAAGTTCCCGGGGTATTTTGGAGAAGTTTTGAAATCCGAGGGTATTTCAGAAATTTTTAGACCTTGGGGGTATTTTGGTAATTTTTCCACAAACTGGGGTAAATTGTAAAATTTTAATAAACCAGGGATATTTTAGAAGTTGTAAAATTTTGAGGGTTCTTTTCGAAAATTGTTCCTTCAAAAATGGGAATGTTGCAAAAATTTTGAAATTCAGGGTCATTTTGGTAATTTTGTAAGTTAGGGGCAATTTTGTAATTTTCCAAAAATCACGGTATTTTTGATAGTTTGCAAATTAGGGTTTTTGGACTTTTATAACATAATGAAATTTTGCGAAACTATTGAGTAGTTGGACATTTTATAAACCAAGGGCATTTTGTAATTTTACCACTAGGGTATTGTAGTAAATTTGTGAATCGAAATATTTCGGAAAATTTATAAAATATTCTTTTCAAATCAAGAGGGTAATTTAAAATTTTAAAATTAGGGTTTCCATAAAATATCTGCTAGTCCTTTCGGGTTTTAGTTATTGGGTTTGGCTTGTGACTAAGTCCTCTTGGTTAGGGTGAGCAGTTACTACGCACTGTGTAGGATTCGAGTAAAGAGGAGGTGAGTCACTAGGACTGCTTAAATACCAAGCTCTTCTTGAACCCACTCCTAGACATCGCGCACAACAGTTACCACACCTAGCTCTCGGTGACTTAATCACGAGTTTGTCTAGTGTATTAAGTCTTATGTATTTGTGTTTGAGTAGACTAATCCTAGGGTTCAAGTTCCTATCATTCTATTCTCGTTCCATGCCTTTTCTACCCTTATAAAGTTCATGAATCACACATAGAGTTAGGGGTACTTACAGTAGGCTGAATTGAGACTTAGGGGCCATGCCGTAAAACCCGCTTATTTTTCAAAGATAATCATTTGGCTCGCTTTGAAAACGTTTTGGGCCTTAGCCCAAGCCGAGAGTTTAAAAGCTGGCTCGATACCAAATTGAAAACACCCACACCCTACCACGAGCACTGAACCGGATCTCGTATGTTCCTAAAATAAACTGGGTTCAAAAAGTTTGATACTTAGAGAAATAAAAAAAAATATTTAGAAAATGTTGTTGTGGATCGGGCTTAGATTGGAAACCCATTTAGTTAAATTTTAAATCCAATTTTATTAAGGTGACAAATAATTTTTAAGGTTTTAAAAAAAACACTTAACTTTAATCATAATAGTTAAGTAACATAATAATTTAAAGTGAAGCGAGAATAAAAAAAATCCACTGGGCCTTATGGCCTTATTACATCAAATAAAACCCAAAAATGAAATTAAAGGTACTAAACATAAATAAATGAAGTCCAAATCTAAATAGAATCTTCAAATGGATCATGGCCACCTCAAGGTCTACCGTCCCGGTCCGTCACTGTTCATCACCTGAAAATATTTCCCACAATGGGGTAAGTCAACGGACTCAATGTGCACACAGTACTAACATTCAACAAATCAGGCATACATGTTCAAATCAAATTCATATAAAAATAAATGATGATGCAACCCAAACCCAAGCCTAATGGTCCATCCGCTACACACCACCCGTACATTCGCCAACACACGCTGGGACTACTAAGTCAACCTCCATCCGCTACACACCATCAAGGCGATCATTTAATCGACGTGCTCATCGCCCATATAATTTGTGTCATTAGACACCATATTCAAATAATGTAACCGAAGTTACCAAATTCAAATATTTGTGATTGTAGTCACCATATAACGTTGGTGAGACCGAAGTCAACACCTTCTAACGTTGGTGAGGCCAAGTCAACACCTTCTTCCCTTTCACATAAATCCGAATGCCCCAAAATATATATCATGCATAACATACTTAATTTCATAATCATATACATATATTCACATGTTATAAAATAACATATTTCATAATCCTATCGAAGTAGGAAAGCGTGCACGAGTACTTTTGTACCACATTAGGGTACTTAGCCATATTCATATTCTTACGTATAATCACATAATAAAATAATTGCCATATGAAATATCGAAAGTTAGTGTGCGTACACCGATTTGCTTATCAATTCCTTGAAATCTGAAAACCCGGTCTATTGCTTTAGATCTCAATTCCTACATTTGATTAATCACTTACTACTTTAATAAAAAAACCATTTGACCATAAATCCAAATCCTAGTAGGATTAGTATTCTTAAAACTTACCTTGTTGCCGATTTCAATACTAATCAAATCCGAAATCTATGCTATGCTCCTCCTTGTATTCGCCAAGCACTAAATCTCATCGGGGTTAGTTTCGCTTTTTAAACAAACAAGAATTAGATCTAATTATCAAAGTAGGCCTTACCCAAAGCTATAGACACTTACCTTGTGGATTTTAAATCCCAAACTCATCGAATAACTAGGGAACACGCTGCCTATGGTGTACCTTCGAAAAGAACTTCTCCTTCCTTGTAGCCTACACTTAGTAAATCCCGAAAGATCTCTTCAAAGTTTCGCAACCATGAACATTAATGGGATTAGCCTAGAGTTTGATAAGTCTAAAATATAAAAGAATGGAAACCAAACTTGGATCTTACCCTTATTTGAAGGAATCGATTGCACCTTCACTTCAACCTTCGTGAGATTAGCTTAAAGACTTGATGAACAATTGGCTATGATTCCCTTATGTATTCGGTTTCAAAGATGAAAGAAGAGAGGAATAATAGGCTTAGAAGAAATCGGCTAGGAGGCTAAAAGAAAAGAAGAAAAGAATGGAAGCTCAAGAAGAATATTCGGAGGAAAAGAGAGAGGAGAATGAATAATGAATGGCCTAGTCTCATCCTTTTATAGCCGAAATTACTAGGCCAAGAATCCTTAACTTGGCCACCACTCTTCCTTATTTTCCTAATTAAAGAATAATTCTTCATTTATCCACCTATTTAGCCGAATTTTAAAGAGAGTGAAACTCCTCTTTGCAAGCCTTGTGCCGTCCACCTCTTGGGCTTCTAGAAGCAAAATAAAACTTATTTTATTTGCTTTATGTGACTCGAACTCAAGCCCAACACCTTGCATGTGGGCCATTTCGAGGCCTTAAGTGGCATCTTGTGCCACTTTTCCAAGTCCGTTAATGGGTCAAATTTCACATACTTTATATTTTAGGTCACTGCCCTAAGTTCCCTTTGAACTTTAAAATTCGACATTTGGGGTCATTTTAAGTTTCCAAAATTTTCAGCACTCTGTAAACTTGACATTTCCTAGGTTTCCAAAATGTTTAGTTTCCTCTTTTAGCATAGTTTCCAAAATGTTTACTTTCCTCTTTGGCTTAGTTTCCAAAATGTTTACTTTCCTCTTTTGGCTTAGTTTCCAAAATGTTCACTTTCCTCTTTTGGCTTAGTTTCCAAAATGTTCACTTTCCTAATTTACTTAGGTTTCCAAAATGTTCACTTTCCTAATTTGCTTAGGTTTCCAGAAATGGTCATTTTCCTACTTTCAACGTAACCTTTCCATACATTCTCAGGTTTCCAAAATCATTCCAAATTTATTCCAAAACACATAAAACATGTCTTTTCGTACAATTTAGGCCAAAATGCATAGGCCCTTTTTAGGATGTTACACAATGCGTGTTACCATACCATGTATCCTCAGCATGTTAGTTTTATTGATTTGCAATTTCAAATATCTTCCTGAAGCTTACTTAAGACTAGGATCAAGCTGTGTGTGCAATCTCGTCCTTTTATTCCTTGCTTACAGAATTCATGTATTTAATGGTGCCTTTTCTGTTTGTTTTTGTAGCAGGTATGGAATCGGTTATCAAATTCGTGTACCTCTTTAGCCGGAGAAAATAACGACAAGGAAGAAACTGGTGGTAAAATGATAACAATAGCAAATGCTCTGTAGCTACAGGGACTTTCTGGCAACACAAAGAAGCTGAAAGCATGCATGGCTGTGAGTGGTGTGTAGCCTCACCATATTTTTTCCTTCCATTTTGGTAATTGGACATTATAACATTACAGTAAAAGTTCTAATGGTTTAATTGAATCAAAAGTTCCAATGGTTCTTAATGATTAAATTAAGAATTTAATTAAAATCACTTTGAATTCATAATCCGAGCATCGTTAGTGCCGCCATATATATATATATATATATGAGTATTTTAAACAAATAGGTTAATGTAGTCTTGTGTGTTTGGGTGAGTAAAGCATACGGTAAAAAAATATACAATGTAAAGGGAGCATTAGATTAAATTAAGAATAAAATCCTACTCCTAGGAAGTGGATATATTTATTATTTATGTTCTATTTCTTTTCTAATATGGCGTCTTTTAAATTTTAAATTTAAGTGAATGAAGTTTCCTTATCTCTAAATTTGTTATTCTAGAACATAGGTCTTTTTAATGAACTCCATAGTTCTGGCATACTTAAAAAGGTTCTGACATACATAAAAATAAAAATACTAAAGTCATTTTTTTAAAACTTAACTCGAATAAATATATTCAATTCGATTCGAATTTTGTCTCACTCGACTCGATTTAAAAAAATTTTAAATTAAATTAAGATGATAAAATACGATTCAAAAACTCAATTAACTCAAAAAATTTTTATTCGATTCGATTCGATCGAATCCTCACCCCCTAGTCCTAAACTTGCGCAGTAAAGCCGCTGACGGTCCATTTTCTTTTCGGCCATCACAGACGGTCCATTTTTACAATATAAACAGTTCCCATTTCACAATATTAATTACTAGTCGGTAGACAGTTCCTCGTGAAACTAAACCACTCCTGCTTGACTCCGGCGATGGATCTCCGTGAATCGATCACTAGCCAAACCGACGTTGCTTTGACCCTGACCAAACACGTTCTCCAAACTGAAGCCAAGGACTCGAACGGTCGAACCTAGTGTTCTCGCCCCTGTCGGTCCATGTTGTGCTCAGCTTGATCGCCGCTGGTGCTAAGGGTCCAACCCTTGACCAGCTCCTCTCTTTCCTCAAGTCCAAATCCAACGACCAACTCAGCTCCTTCTCCTGCGAGCTAGTTTCCGTTGTCTTCGCGGATGGAAGTCCAGCCGGTGGTCCCCGATTGTCATTTGCTAACGGTGTTTGGCTCGACCAGTCTCTCCCTCTCAAGCCTTGTTTCAAACAGGTTGTGGACAACGTCTACAAGGCTGCTTCTAAGCTAGTCGATTTTCAAAACAAGGTAATTTATTTCCTTATTTTGCTTGCTTAGTGAATAGTAATGGCGAGTGAATGAAAATAAGTGCCTAAGAACTTAGTTCCTGCCGATAGATTAGGATTGCTATGTGTTTCTTGCTCTTACAATGTCTCGTATTTTAGTTCCTTACAGTTGAAAATTAATTCTGTCTCTGATAGGGTGGATACTTTGTGTCCCAATCTTAGAAAGGCACAGCCAAAATATTAAAAATAAAAATTTCGAGTTATTTTTTTTATAAATAATTGCAAACATTCCTTGAAACTGATGATAATTAAATATTGACTATCTATAGAAAATGTATGAACAATTTCCAGTACAACTAGCTAGTAATGAATGAGGCTTTTTTAATCATAGTAATGCATTAAGATAGGTTAATGGGCTCTTTATCAATTTTCTTAAAGAAAAAAAAACATTTATTTTGTTGGAATATTTGTTTGAAGGCGGTTCAAGTGGCGGGTGAAGTAAATATGTGGGCGGAGAAGGAGACCAATGGTCTTATTAAAGAAGTTCTTCCTCCAGGATCAGTTGATGCTTTAACCAGACTTATATTTGCTAATGCACTCTATTTCAAAGGAGCTTGGAATGAAGCATTCGATGCCTCAAAAACAAAGGACCATGACTTCCTCCTCATAAATGGTAGCTCTGTTAAGGTGCCTTTTATGACCAGCAAAAAGAAACAAACTGTTAGTGCCTACGATGATTTCAAAGTTTTAGGGCTTCCATATAAACAAGGCAACGATAAGCGTTGTTTCTCCATGTATTTCTTTCTTCCAGATGCAAAAGATGGTCTGCCAGCTTTGGTAGAGAAAGTGAGTTCTGAGTCTGGTTTCTTAGAGCGCCACCTTCCACATTAACCAGTTGAAGTGGGTGAATTCAGGATCCCGAGATTCAAGATCTCATTTGGACTTAAAGCTTCTGAGGTTCTGAAAAGATTAGGACTTGTGTTACCTTTCTCTGGTGAAGGAGGTTTGACAGAGATGGTGGATTCGCCTCAAGGTCGGGACCTATATGTTTCAAACATATTCCATAAGTCTTTTATAGAAGTTAATGAAGAAGGGACTGAAGCTGCTGCTGCTACTTCTGCTGTCATGAAATGCTGTTCTGTGCGTATTCCACAAACTATAGACTTTGTGGCAGACCATCCATTCCTCTTCTTGATCAGGGAAAATGCGACTGGAGTTGTGCTCTTCATTGGCCACGTCCTCAATCCTCTTGAAAACTGAGGAGTCCGTTGTGGTCATGAGACAGGAGAATATGTGTTGTATTTTGCAGATGCTAGAGCTAGAGCCTGATGCTACTTGAGTAGTCTGCATGTTAAACCAGTGTAAACTGTGCTTTGTTGTTTGTTTGGTTTTCGTAGTTGTTCTTAGCTGTTCAATCCATGTTTAACTACTTCACTACTGTATGTAATTCACACGAGAAATAAATTACGATCTCCTGGTTTTTAACGTGTTAATTACTTTGACTCTCAGCTCTCCTGCTTATGTGCTCATTGATTACAATTTTTCTGGACTATTTGTATTGCAAGGATTACGTATTAGATGATGATGATCCGATTCCAGGGGTTAGAAACCCAAATTCCATATAGATAGGTAGAAGTGGAGGGTGGGTGAATTTGGATCAAAGGTTCAAGATTTCTGAACCCTTAGAGGATTAGGAGTTTGTGTTGCGGTTTCTATGGTGAAGGAGGTAATTTAACAATTCGTTGCAAAAGTTAGAATATTTTTCACATCTATGGATTGCGTGGGTAAAATATCATGATTGTCATTATACTATGAGTGAAATTGTATTTTGTTCTTTCTAAAAATATTAGTCTATGTAGATTGATCTTTTGTTAAACTATTTTTACTGTTAAAAAAGATATAACTGTTTGCTTATTTTGATATCCACGTCAATTGTTAACAATAAAATGGACCAAGTTTTTAACCAAATGGACCAGTTTGTTTTTAATTTAACATTTTAATCTAATATTCAAAGACAAATTTACTCATTTAAATAAAGAAGATCAAAATATAATCTAACGGTTTTCATAGTATATTTATCGAAATTTAGAATAGATATATTCAAATTTTAAAATAAAATTTTATATTCCTTGAAATTGATAGATAAAGAATATCTCTTTTATGTGGTAGGTATATTTATTTGAAAGGTGTTCAAGTGGTTTAGAAAGTAAATTTTCAGATTGAAAAGGAGGTTAGGGGTCTTTAAAAAGAGGTGTTCTTCCAAGAGCGGTTGATCCTTCAACCAGACTTATATTTGGTAATGCACGATGAAACTTTCGCTGCATTAAAAACAAAAGACGATGACTTCTACCTTAAAAGTGGTAGGGTGTCTTTGCAGAATGGATCAAATTGTTGGTGTTTATGACAGTTTCAATGTTTTAGAGATTCCATATGAACAAAGAGAAGTTGAGCGTTGTTGCTTCATGTATTTCTTTCTTTCGGGTGTAAAACATGTCCTCAAGCTTTGATTCTGAATCTAGTTTCTTACAAATTAAGGTGGGTGGATTCAAGATCTCAGAATTGAAAACTTCATTTAAACTTTGAAGAGGTTAGGGCTTTAATTGCCTTTCTGTGAAGGAGGTATTGTAAAGATATTAGATTCGCCTGAGGATGAGAAGTATTATGTTTCAAGCCTATTCCATGTCTTTCATAGAAGTTAGTGAAGAAGGGACAAAAGATGATGCTGTTAGTTTTGGTGATATGAGAATGTGATTGAAGTGGTTCTGTTCATTGGGCAGGTCCTCGATCCTCTTGAAAACTAATAAATCTACTTGAGAATGTTGGTACCTATTGTTACTTGAGCGGTGTGTAAATTCTACTTTCTTGTTTCTTATTACGAATGAAGGAAATTTTGGGGAAATGAAGAAACTGGGTCGACGAATATCCATGGTATAAGCCCAAGTGCAGAGTTGAATCAGACGACCAAGACCAAACTCATACAAAAGGAAGCAGGCCCCATATTAAAGAAGGAGTCCAACCCAATACAGCCAGTTGATGAACAAGCCTATGATGTTGAATTCTCGTACATTAAGGGAGCATGTAGTCAATGAAATTGCAGTAGTTCTTTTCTCAAATCCCTAATTCCTTCAATTTCCGGAATCTGAAATCGCAAGCTGCTATAACCTTTAATTCTCATCTCTGTAGTTTGGTCTTACTGCTAATTTAATCAGCAATTAGAGAGATTTACTAATCAATTAAAGCATATATATATAAAATAGGATGCTCAATACCTAAAAAAAAAAAAATCAAAATAATTGAACGCATGGCTGCTGGCTGCTGCCCAGTAGTGGGGCATTGGATTTGGAGGTATCATTTGCATATTTGCATTTCTTGGAAACGTGTGCCACTCGGATCTAAAGCTTCTAGGGGTTCATCGGAATACAAGTTGTCGAAGGCGTTTTCATTATTATAAGGGTTAAATATCTATTTGGCCCTACAACTGTAGTTCCGCTTATTTTAACATTGTTATTCAAAAGTATTGTTGAGATAAATAGCGCTTTTGGAACTATAATATTAAATAGGTAATTCTTAATGTTATAAGTACTTTTAAAAAATATTTTTGGACCTTCTAACTTTTTTTGGCAAAAATACTTTTAAAAACAAACAATAATTTTAACTTTTATTAAATATTTTATATAATATTTATATTGAATATATAATTATTTTTCCATTGAAATTTATTTCAAATATATAATATTATATTTAAATTTTATTTTGTTATATTTTAATATTTAAAATATAATTTATATATTCTAATTAAAACTAATATTAATTATTTAAAATATTTAAAATTTTATATTTTATATATTAAAATATTAATAAGAAATTATAAGAAATTATTTTTATATTCTTACTAAAATATCATAATATTAATTAATTTAAATATTATTTAAGTAATATTTATTACTTTATAACACCATATTTAAAATAGATATTTTATTTTTCAAAATCACTTTTGACAACACTAGACATTTAAATATTAAACTAAAATTTTCAAAATATTTCTCAAAAACAATTTTCTTTTATCAATTTAAACATTTAAATGTTTTTAAAACAATTATCGAAGTTAATGCTAAACTTACTATCTCAATTTCTTTTTATCAATTTCGTGCCTCTATTTTTTGTATACAATTATCTAAATGCTAACTGTGTATATTCCACGTCATTAATAGTATAAAAATTGATTAATATTTTAAAATATAAATATAAATATATATTATATATATAAAGTCTAGAAAATTTATAAAATTTCCAAAAAAATATTAGAAAACTACAAAAACTATAAAAATAATCCAATTTTTAAATAAATTATATTTATAAATTCTAAAGTTTTCTATAAATTAAAACATATAAAATCACGTAAAAGTTTTCCATTTATGTCAAAGATTAAATTATATACAATTGAAGCTAAGAAAATAAATAATGAGATTTAAAAATTACACTCAAATATCATTTGGGATTCTAGCTAACAGATGTTGAGTCCACTTTGTTTCTACAAGCTTCCTCTTTGTTCAAAAGCACACTCCATGGTCAGGAATGGCCAATTAACTCGAAATTTAATGTCAATTTAGATTTTTGTAGAGTGCAATTAGTCGAGTAAATCAATAAGAAGATGGAGCTTTGATTCTCTTCCAAGCAAAACTATAATATATTACATGCCACTGTTTTATTTCTTCGCAATAACAAAGAGAAAAGCTGATGACTCAAGAAAGAGAAAAACGGGGAGCCAAATATGAAAAAAGTCGAGAAATGAAAGGGAGTAGAGAAGCCAAGCAATGCGAAGAGAAATTCCAAAACCCACCTCCAGTTCCTTTGATTTTCGAGGCTCAGAGCACCGTTCTCTAAATTTTAACAGTCAAAAGCTCCCTTGAGCCAAGGAGAGGCCAAATATGATTTTATATTCGATCCGACGTTGGAGGTGGCAGATCGAAGGCTTCTCTTGCGTTCAAGCTATTGGAGTTATATTGACTTTGGAAGTGTTCTCTTCAAAAACTAAACTAAAACAAACAGAAAAAGGAGGAGGACAGCTCTCATTTGGTGGTGGCATTGGCCAAAGAAAGGTCTCTTGGAGGGATTGCTCTTTTGTTTAAAAGAAGGTTTTGGCCTTTTATCTACCTCGAAAAAAGACTTTATTACTAAAAAATGTCGTTTTTTTTTAATCTTTGCATAATTATGAGAATAGACCGTCGACCGACTTAGAAAAATGGTTCTAACTGAAAATCATAGACCGACTTAGAAAAATGGTTCTAACTGAAAATCGTTTTCTGCCAAGTCAACACTAAAAACAACAGCATCAATAAATTTTTTTATTTTTTTGTCACTTATTAATATAAAAATAAAATTTATAAAACAAGATTTTATATAAACCTCAAGTCTCATTTCATTTGTTTTTTCTAAGCGATGTAATACGTAGGATATGAGTATATATAGACTCATAATTTATTTACAACTTTTTCATAAACAATGTGAGATTACTTACTCTTTCAACTAACAATATAATATTAAATGTTACACTTTCTAATATGATATTTACCACAAATCACCATTCACTTTTTTAGTGTTATGTGGTAAAAATCGCTTACATTTGGAAGCCTTTTTTTGCAAATAACTTAAAAACGCTTCCACTTAGAAAATCGACCTATTCCCATTTTTTTTTTTAAAAAACGGTCCTATAAATTAAAACAAATTTCGGCCTTTTTTGAGCAGTAAAGTCTCGAAAAATAAAATTTTAAATGTCTGAGAGGTAACAATGCCAGGGCAAATTTTTTTAAAATGTGAAACTTGCCACATCATTTTTCTGAAATGGCATGGACTGCTTTGTTTAACGAAAAAAAAGTAGAGGTACCAAATCAATAAAAAAATTATTATGGTACCACATTGTTCAGCGAGATAATTAAAGGGTCAAATTGTTATTTAACCATTATTGTTGTTATTGTATTTGATCAAATCCACCAAATGAATGAAAGAAAAAGCTAATATTAAAAATGTAGAGTATTTTGTATAGTGTAGAAGTGATTTAAAAAAATTGACATGCATTTCTTTTAATATTTTACTATATTTTGTAAATCATTTGTCCACCCCTGAACTTAAGAATATAGTAAATCATTTGACGACCCTTGAATTTAAGAATTTTATTAATAGTGTACCAAATATTTTTCTATAAATAGAGTAGTAAAATACTCATATAAATAAAACTTTTATTGGTCTTAACTTCAATCCTTAATTGTTTTAATTAAATATTTTATATAATAATAAAAATACAGTTATATTAATATACATTACTTTATTAAGATTGATTTTAAATAATTTCACTAATCGAATTGATGTCAAGCTAATTAATGACACCAACTCAACTAATTACATTATGTATAGTATAAATTATTATTACTGTCATCATTATCATCATCGCCATTGTTGTTGTTGTTGTTTGCTATTGGGTGGGCATTTACCCAAGTTACTTGATATTGAATTCTTATGCTACGTTTGGTACAAGTATTATATTTTACACATGTTTTAACATTAGTTAGTAATAAATTAATTTAATTGGTAATATTTAACCACTCTATACCATACTTTTAATAACTACAGAAGGATAAAGTTTCGCTTAAAGAGATCTTAATTTTTATAAGAGCTTTTACTTATCTTTCTAATTTTAAGTTTTAATTTGTGCTAACTATTTTTTTGTTTGGGTGAATATTTGGTACATCGACAATGTACGTTTTATGCTACAACCAACTTTTAAAATTTTAACATATATATATATATATATATATATTTAATATTTTACTATACTATTATATGACACTAGTAACCAAACGAGACATTAAAACATACATGCAAAATTTAAGTTCCTATTAAACTTATTCTATACTATTATTTAAAATTTTGTTTAATTAGTGATAATTTTAAATAAAACTAAAAGATCCATAATATGAAAATTTAAAGCTAAGTGATTATAATTTTATTATTTTAAGTAAAGATTTATTTAAAAATTATATTAGCTTCCTTGTTCCATCCAATACCATCATTTCATCTAGTCATATTTTATTGTAATCGCAAAGCCTTGACACTGAACCAAAATACACCAAGCAGAATTGTGAAAAGAATATTTACTTATATATATATAAACTGAAATGCGGTAAAGTCATTCATTTATATAACCAAAATACGCATTTTTATGTTTTAGGATTTGGATTATTTCCTTCAATTGTCAGATCATGCATCAAGAAATTATTTCAGATCTGAAGGACACTATTAAGCACCGACACTTTTTTTTGGAAGACAATAAATTCGGTAAATGTTCAGTTCATAAACATATTTAAGAGTAGCATCCTCCTCAGTAGGTTGAAACTGCATCCATTTTTTTTACAGCTACAATTCATACTTTAATGGTGGAAAACTTCATACCAAAGACTTAAAAGATAATGCTATGTCCTCCGAACATGAAGTGGTATGAGAGGTTCAAACAGCATCCATTTTTTTTACAGCAACAGGGACTGTAAGCTCCACTTATAAGCTCCTCCTGCTTGCAGATATCTCCTTTCTGTTAGAATTCTCTTTCCCTACACTGATGCTCTGCATATTTCAACACCATGACATCTATGAGAAAATCTGTTTCTGTGATTCTTTGTTTATATATATATATTTATATTTTTTCAACATGGCAAGCTTAGAACTTTTGGGGTTAAAATGATGGGTTTATCATTTAGTAACTCTGCAAAAGTAGTGTGGTAAGATTTTAGAAATAAATTTTGTAGAATTTTTGAAGCTTCATTTGAGAAAAAGGAATTAACGGTTTAGAAGATAAAGGAAATATGAGTTTAATTCTATATATGAATCTAATTTCTATAGCATTTGGACGAATCTTGTGTTTGTGTAAATTACCAACTACCACAAAAACGCAGAAAAAATAAACCCAAGTAGCCAAGCTCTAACCTTAATTTCAGCGCAATTGGGCAGGATCAAAATCATATAAGAAAAAATGAGAAAGGAAAGAAGAAGAGAGTGACCTTTGATCGAAGAGAGGGCGAATCAAGATTTAGGGAGCGCATAGATAATTTAGCAATCTCAGACATAGCTGTATCTCGAACTCCAGGAACATCACTCGATAGATATTCATAAGCAGCCTCGAATGCTTCGAGCCAAAACCTCGGCAATCGAACGCTTGCGCTGTGCGTATAAACATCCCACATCTTCCTCACCACCTTCTCTCTTTCTTCCAATTCCTATTTTCCAAAACCAAATTGTTCAATCCAAAGCCAAAGAAAATCAAACCAAATTACAGGGAGGAAAGATTGGGTGCTTACGAGAACGTCAAGATCATCATAGACAGAGAAATCGATGTCATCGGACAATGCGGTAAGATGACCAGAAGACCATTTGAGAGAAATAGAGCCAGTAAACATGGACCAGAAGGCAAGCAGGAGAATTGCAGCCAAGACCCAGAATTTGTACCCACTTTTACCCAAGAATCCAGCAGTTACGGAGCTATCTTTCTTCACAACACTCGGCGTTGCTAGTTGCTGTGAAGTGATTGGTATTGGCGGTGTTGTGGGTGAATCTTGCTCCTTCATTTTCAGTTCTCAAACACAGCTTTCAAGGACGTCCCCTGTTTTAGCTAAAATGTAAAAAGCAGTGAAGTAGAAGAGAGTAAAGAGAAGCA
Organism: Gossypium rotundifolium; assembly: GCA_025506655.1. NCBI lineage: Eukaryota > Viridiplantae > Streptophyta > Magnoliopsida > Malvales > Malvaceae > Gossypium > Gossypium rotundifolium. Next base: position 173,047,614 of record CP106734.1, on the reverse strand, counting down.
GTCGCTTTTTGGCCCCAAAAGAGGGAGAGAGAGAGAGAAGCAATCGCTACTATTAGGTCGGTGAAGTGTCGAAGTAGTGGGTCAAAGTAGGCCGTTAGTTCTTGTATCTTTACAGAAAATGAAATTTAGTTTAAAGTTAAATAATAAATTCTCATGTTATTAAATTTAAAAATTATAATTAATATTGTTAATATTTTAGCTTAATATAATTTAATAGTCAATTGAGTTATCACTAAAATAGTATCTAATTGAACTATTAGTTAAATATAAATAATCTAAAATTAACTTCTTTATAAATTCCAATTATTATTACGTCACAACTTAAGATTGTGCATATGATATCTAAAAATATTTTAAAAATTTAAAATTATAAAATTACAAAAAAATCTTATTTTGAAGAAATTAAGATTAAAGGTCCAATTTATTTTTAAAATTTTTCTATAATATTTTCAAACATTTTAATATTTTAATAGTTTTAAAATAATTTTCATAATTATATATAAATTATAAATTTCTATTACTTTTAATATTTTTATATTTTTATATTTTTTGCAATTTATATTTTATAATTTTGTATAATTTTCCTATTGTATGCAATATAGCGACCATAATGACCATTCGAGCTTACATGAAAATTAATTTTCAATGACTTAATTGATTGTTTGTATTCGATTAAAAGTTCAATTGATAATTAGATTGTTTTATAGGACCTTTTCATTATATTAAGCGTAATATTTTCTATTAAAATTTTCATCAATCATATGTGATATGACATGAAAGTAATTTAGTTAATACAGAAAGTTAACAAATTATAAAAATAATAATATTATTAATAAAATAAAAATAAAAGCTTCATTTTTACTTTTTAAATATAAAATTAAATCTTAAATTTTCTCCAATTACAGGGACAGATGATGGATTTTAACCCTTGTAGCAATTAACAGAAAATTTGATGAGGCAACGCAAGCCTTTTGAAAATTTGTTTTTATTAGGGTAATGGGATTATACGTTTTCTACCCTAATTCAGAAACTGATGAAAATATCCTTCAAAACTATCACAACGTAAATTTGGGTTATAAATTGATCAGTAGCCATTTTGATTTTGGCAATCTAAAACCATGCTTTGTTATACGTTTTTATGTGAGAGGCAAAGACGGCAAGGGTAATGTTGAAGAACATTACATCGTGCTTTTTGTTTCTCCTACACGAACCAACCTCGTGAATCATGTCTGGGTTTTCTAAACTGATCTTTAGACAACGTTAAAAAAGTGGCTTAAAAGGTATCTTTTGTTTAAAGTTGAAAAGTAATGATTTTTTTAATATAAAAATTAATGATTATTAGATTTTGTAAATGGGTTTATTTGTTTTATTAAAGCACAGCAACCAACAAATACAAAGCAGTTGGGTAGTAAACTCCCTTGTCCGGTTGTCCCAACTCCACCGCCATGCATATTAATACGACACGGCAGGAGCAAAGGGAAGAAAGGACGGAACTTCCATCTTCAACCCTAACTAGACTTTTGTCGGTTTACAAAGGCAACCAATCAAAGAAATGTAAAAGAAAGGCTAAAATAAGGGTAATGAAATAAACCCATGATGAGTCCTTCATTTATGATATCTTGTTCATAATCTTTTCAATAAAACACAATGGTAAAACTGAAAAAAAAAAGAAGCAACTAAATTAATCCATAATTGGTCAGAGGCAGAAGGCTGAAAGTTCGTCATTGTCAATCCATGGACCATCAATATCAAAGATCAACTTCCACCTCCCATGCCTAAGTTTAGCCTGCAGTTTTTTCTGTAACCTTCTTTTTCTGACTCCATGATTCCATGCATATTTATTAATTTCCCAGAAAACCGTCATCATTGAGCTGAACGAGTAAGCCTGTTTGATGAACTGCAATTGAAAGCAACTTGGTTGTGTACCTATATCCAAACAACAACGTGTCTCTCTTTCAAAGTTTAACAAATTAGCTTTGAAAGAATGAAGTGATCCTCAAAAAAAGAATAATTCCCTATGTGCATTAGTTGTTGGTCTTTCATCTTTTAACTTCGTCAATGTTATTCTTGCTCCCTCTTGAGATCAGCCGGAGGCAAAAAAGTCTCAGTGCATAACCCACAAATGTTGAAATCAACCTCGTCGATCGTCCAAGTTTCTTCGATCTTCCGCTTGTGCTTGTGGGACTTACCGTACCGGTAAAGCGTCGTAATGGTGTTTCCGCCATGCGCTATGTTGATCCCATCGACGTATTTGTAATCTTGGATCAGGGATTCCACGCTGGTCTCCCAAAACACGTCGTTTCCAACGGTGGTCTTCATCCTTACCAGCTTCTTGTCCTCGAATTTGGTGAGAAGCCCCGTTCTTTGGCTGAAATATCCCCGGACGGTGTGATGGATTATTTCTGCTTGGGATGAACTTTGAGCCTTGAGGGCCTCTGAATCCGTTTCGAGCATGAGAATGAAACAGTCTTCGTTGTTGATAACCTGCTCTCCGATGCAAACCGCATTTATGAATAAGCTTGCCGTGCATCTAGGGTCCAATCCCTATACCATCCACAAAGTCAACAAATATCTTTCAATTACTTTGCAATTCGTTAAAAAAACAAAGAAACAATCTAAAAAAATTACCTGGGAGAATCGACGTAGGGGTCGAGGGGGCCCTCTATGTGCATGACCAGGTTGTGAAGATGACTGGTTCCAAGCAACCCTACCATCACACCCAGCACTAACTTTGAAACCCGACACAACAAGTTCTAAATACCACAAATCTGGGTTCTTCTGCAGTAATACGAACCCCCCAAACTCACAATTGACTCTCGTTTGCACGCTACTATTACCCTGCAGCGTCTCTGAACCCTGCATTTGCACTTGCCCCACTGCATACATGTTTCTAATGGATCTCAATGCCAGATGTCCCCCCGTAGCGGCTACGAACTGCTGTATTATGTATTTTGCTGTGGAAGCTTCCTGTTCGTACATCAACAAACAATGAAAATTTTCGTTATTCATGTTCATATATACGAGTATTTCAATTTGTGAACATATAAATAAAGAGAAGACATGGAAGAGTTGTTACGATGGAAGAATCTTGGATGGGATTTGAATGCATGTAATTCTCTAAATCGACACGGAAAGGGACGAGGGGAGTTCCGACAATCTTAAGCAATGTCAAGAACTCGTTGTCGGAACTGGCTTGGAGATAGGAGGAGTTACAGAAAGCTGATTGAGCTTTCATGAAATTACACAAGTTTTGCCATCGCAAAATCGCGTTGCTGCCCATTTTGGTGTACATTTCTTCGGGTATAGGCACTTCCAAGACGGTTTCCAGGCCATCTTGGTTATCAAGGTTAGGGCAAAGCTTCATTAACATCATTCTTAAAATCAACTCGCATAGGCTTCAAGAAAAGAGAGAGAGAGAGAGAGAGAGAGAGAGAGAGAGAGAGAGAAGATGTGAAGCACCTTTGCAAGAGAAATGAGATAGGTTACGAGATTCTATGATTCTGGGAAGATTTTTAAACGTGAATTTCGGTTGACTTAGGACATTGGCATGACTTAATACGCTTTTTTGTTTATTATTTTTTGGTATTTGTTAAAATTTTGTTTTAGTTTAGTTATTGTTTTTTACTTTTAATTAAAATAAGAAAAAAATGAAAAGAACTCGAGCCTTGTACTTATCCATAAGTAACAAATCATCGATTACCGAATGGTTTTGATAGGTTTAAGAGACACAGAAACGGATGCTAAATGCTAACCTATGAATCATAACTAATGATTACTTTGAGCTTAGCTTATAACTTACATAACAAAACTACAAAAGTAGAAATCAAATCACCCAAATAAGTTAATTATTTTCCGTAGATAGGAAGAACAAATTTCGTTATATTAAGACCATTTTTTCTTCTTTTCCTTTTTAGTTCTTTGGCATGGATTCTGCATCATTTGCCACTAAAATTCACTTAGCTCTCAATCATTTTACGGAATTTTAAACTGAAAAATGATTGAGGACCCAATTGACAATTAATCAAAAGATTTAATGGTTATTTAACCATTAGTTTTTATGAGATAGTAGAAAAATATGATGATATTCACTTAGTTTTCATAATTGTAATTAATAAACAATGTCTTAATTTAGTAAATTAATCTTGATTAATTAAGTTAATTAATCTTAGTATAAATATCAAGTAGTGTGGAGAGAAAGATGAAGCATTCATCTTCTCCAAGCTTGTGTTGTCCAAGTAGGAAGAAAAAGAAAGAAATTTTCCTTTTTGCTTCCTTTACAAATTGATGATCCAAAATCTCCAAGGCATTTAAGTGCTTTCTTTGAAATTTTTATAGTTTTGTGATCTAATAAACTTGATTAAGTTAGCCCATGTATTTGATTTTTAAATTTTTAAGTTAAATGCAAGTTGTCATTAATGGATATTTGAAGAAATTGAGCTTGATTTGATGAGAAGTATGAATTTTGATAATGTTAGGACTAAGTTAGAAGGTAGTAAAAAGTGATGGAATTGAGTAAGAATTTAACTAAGCTTGATAGTTAAATTTGTGACATTGAGTGATGCGAATGCATAGTCAATGGTGTCCCGATCATGGCAGCAAGCTGTTTGAACAGCCTACTAGGGGTCTTGGCCAACCCCATCGACAACACTGGGCTAGGCGTACAAATGCCTAGCCGAGGGATGTTGTACCCCGTGCAACTGGTCGTTCGAACGATTGGCCTAGGCAGGAACCTATTGATCAAGAAAAAAAGGGAGGTTGGGCATAGGGCCAACCGTTCAAATGACCAACCCTAGCCACGACATCGGCGGCCTCGCGAGGAGGCGCGAAGTTGACCAGGCCCGTTCGGATGTGTGTGAGTATCTGAATGTGTTTCTTGAAGAATTACCGGGTTTGCCGTCGATCCGAAAGGTAGAATTTGGCATTGAGTTAGTGCCGGGAATAACTCCGATATCGATAGCTCTGTACAAAATGACACCGACTGAATTAAAAGAATTGAAAGCTCAGTTGCAAGAATTGACAGGTAGATATTTCGCACGACTGAGTTTTTCTCCCTGGGTGCACCAGTTTTTTTTTGTGAAAAAGAAAGACGGAACTATGAGAATGTGCATCAACTATCGAAAACTCAATAAAGTGATCATAAAGAATAAATATCCTCTGCCACGTATAGATGATTTGTTCGATCAGTTGAAAGGGGCTACAGTGTTTTCAAAGATTAATTTGAGATCGGACTACTATCAGTTGCGAGTGAAAGATTATGATGTGCCGAAAATTGATTTTCAAACGATGTACGGATATTATGTGTTTTTGGTTGCTGCTTTTATGGATCTAATGAATAGGTTCTTCAGACCATATTTGGATCGATTTGTAGTTGTGTTTATAGATGACATTTTGATCTATTCCCGTGATGAATCCGAGCATGTTGAACATTTGAGAGTAGTGCTACAAACTTTGCGTGATAAGCAGTTGTATGCGAAGTTCAATAAATGTGAGTTTTTGTTACGATTAGTCAGTTTTCTGGGACATGTTGTATCAGCATCGGGTATTCGGGTTGATCCGAGCAAGATTTTGGCTATACTAGATTAGAAACCTCCAAGAAATGTATTCGAAGTTCAAAGCTTTTGGGACTCGCCGATTATTACAGACGATTTGTAAAAGTTTTCTCTATGATTGCAACGCCGATGACGAGACTACTTCAGAAAGATGTTAAGTTCGAGTGGTAAAAAAAGTGCCAAAAAAGTTTTGATCAGTTGAAAGCTTTGTTGACCGAAGCTCCGATGCTATTTCAGCCAGAGTCGGGTAAAGAATTTGTTATTTATAGTGATGCATCTTTGAGTGGGCTGGACTGTGTTTTAATGTAGAAAGGCAAAGTCATAGCTTATGCCTCGAGACAGTTAAAGCTGCACGAAAAGAACTATCCACACACGATCTGGAATTGGCAGCTATAATGTTTGCGTTGACGATTTGACGCCACTATCTGTTTGGTGAGAAATGTCACTTCTATTCGATCATAAAAGCTTAAAATATTTGATAACTCAGAAAGATCTGAATTTGCGACAGCGAATATGGTTAGAGTTGTTAAAAGATTACGAGTTGATTATTGATTACCATTCGGGAAAGGCCAATGTTATTGTTGATGCTTTAAGCCAAAAATCTTTGTTTGCTTTTCGTGCGATCAATACTCAGTTGGCTCTATCTGATGACTGCTCGATTGTAGTTGAGTTGAAAGCGAGACCGTTATTTATATAGCAGATTTGCGAAGGTCAGAAAGTTGATAATGAATTGTTAGCAAAACGGGCTCAATGTGATTCGAACCCTGATTTAGAATTTTAGATTGATGCTGATGATTGTTTAAGATTCAGAGGCCAAATATGTGTTCCGAGAAACTCAGAGTTGCTTCAGATGATTTTAAAGGAAGCTCATACTAGTCAGTTATCTATACATTCGATAAGTACAAAAATGTATAACTATCTGAAACAGCTTTACTGGTGGCCTAGTATGAGGCGTGATATCTCAGAATTTGTTTCGAAATGTTTAATCTGTCAGCAAGTTAAAGCTGAGCATCAGGTACCATCTGGGTTACTTCAGTCGATTATGACTCCCGAGTGGAAATGTGACAGAATCAAGATGAATTTTGTTACGGGTTTGCCTCTATCACTGAGTAAGAAAGATGCGATCTGGGTAGCAGTTGATAGGCTGACTAACTCGGCCCATTTCATTCCGGTACGCACGGATTATTCACTTGATAAGCTTGCTGAATTGTATATCTCCGAGGTTGTGAATTGCACGGAGTACCTATTTTATTGTTTCAAATAAAGATCCGAGATTCACATCACGGTTTTGGAAGAAGTTGCAAGATGTATTAGGTACAAAGCTAAATTTCAGTACTACTTTTCACCCACAGACAAATGGTCAATCCGAACGAATTATTCAAATACTCAAGGATATGTTCAGATGTTGCATTCTTGAGTTTAAAGGTACGTGGGAACGATACTTCCCATTGATTGAATTTGCGTATAATAATAGCTTTCAATCGAGTTTAAAAATGGCACCTTACGAAGCTTTATATGGTCACAAATGTCGAACACTTTTATATTGGACTGAGCTTAGTGAGAATAAGATACACGGGGTTGATTTGATCAAAGAAACTGAACAAAAAGTAAAAGTGATTCGCGATAGTCTAAAAGCAGCATCAGATCGTTAGAAATCGTATGCAGACTTGAAACAAAAAGATATTGAGTTTCAAATCGGGGATAAAGTATTTTTGAAAGTCTCACCATGGAAGAAAATACTTTGGTTCGGTCGTAAAGGTAAATTGAGTCCGAGATTTATTGGGCCGTATAAGATTATTGATCGTATCGGGCTGGTTGCTTACAGACTATTGTTGCCACCTAAGTTAGAAAATATCCATAACGTGTTTCACGTATCGATGCTTCGACGATATCAATCTGACCCATCGCATGTGATTTCTCCGTCTAAGATTGAAATTCGATCTAATATGTCATACGAGGAATAACCGATCAGGATTTTAGATCGCGAGGTTAAAGAATTAAGAAATAAGAAAATCTCTTTAATGAAAGTCTTATGGCATCGACATGGGGTTGAAAAAGCTACGTGGGAGCCCGAGAATGCTATGAGAGAGAAATACCCAAACCTATTCGCCGGTAAGATTTTCGGAGACGAAAATCCCTAAAGGGGGAGAGTTGTAACAGTCCAATTTAGACTCTAGTTAGAACAGTGGTTTCAAGACCACAAATTTGAGTTAAAAAATATTTTAATATTATTTTCGGTGTTTACAGCATGATATGTGATATGTGTGAAAATTTCGTGTGAAAATTTTATTGATTGATTAGTTAATTTGATAAAAAGGACTAAATCGCATAAAATGTAAAAGTGGCTTTCTAATTTTTAAAGGTGTTTAATGGCTATGAAATGGAAATGTGGAGCACTTGCATGTCAATTATACCATTTATAATAGTGGTGGACAATATTGGACAAGGTTAGGTGAATTTTCATATTATTTCATTAAGGTTAATTTGGTAAATGAATATTAAATGATAATAAAATAAATAAAAAACTAAAATGGCCATGCATTCATCTTTCTTTGCCGAAACATAAGAAGAAAATAAATCTTTGAAAACTTGGCACCTTTGGAAGCTTGATTCGGGTATGTGTTTTGCTCGATTTTTGATAATTTTTACGTTTTTGAGATCGTTACATCGAATATTAGCTAGCCCATGTTTGAATTTTTGAATTTGTTAATGTATTCATGAAATGCAATTGATGATAACTTGTGATTTTTGTTGTTTGAGGATGAAAAATAAATATGTGTTGTTAGATTATCATGTTTAATTAAGTGATTTTTGGTAAAAATGTGCATTAAGGATTAAATTGTGAAATTTGAAAATTTAGGAGTCAAAATGTGAAATAAATGAAAGAATTGGGCTGCTAGGGACCTTAAAAAAATTTGGCCAAGCATGGGTGAAACACCCCAAACCCGACCCACGAGCCTTGGGATCTCGTATGTTCCCTGTAAACTGCTTCAAATTCTTTTGTTACTTAGGAAAAACTTGTGTGATTTGGAAGAAAGATCATTTTTGGTTGGGCTTGAGATGAAAACAGGTTCATTTCATTATTAAAAATCCTTTACTTTAAGTGACAAAACGTTTGGGCTTTGTTTTAAAAATAGATTTACTTAATCTTTTAATAAGTAAAAGTTTGTAAGCTCAATAAATAAAAAATGAATAAAATAATTCTACTAAGGTCTTGTTACATCAAATAATTCCCAAAATTTAAATTCAAAATACTTAAAGTAAAATAGTCCAAATAAAAGAAATTTGAACTTCACATGGCCTCCACTAAGCCATCACTGGTCGTCACCTGAAAAGTAATCCCATAACGGGGTGAGTCAACAGACTCAATGTGTAACCAACACTAAAATTTAATATTTCAGGCATACAATATCATACATGTTCATAAAACATTTAAACAATATGATGCAACCCGATCCCAAACCTATATGCCATCCGCTACACACCACCCGCACCATCCCGCACACCGTGGGACTACTAAGTCAACCTCCATCCGCTACACACCATCGAAGGTAGTCGTCTGCAATGACGTGTCTCATCGCCCTTATAAAATTCGTGGTCTTAGGTCACCACATTCAGATATCGTGGTCTTAGGTCACCACATTCAGTTTTACGTGGTCTTAGGTCACTACATTCAGATTTCGTGGTCTTAGGTCACCACATTAACTTCCCCTTTTCATATAACCCATATGCCCCATATTTCATACACATTATGCAATTTCATGCCTTAATTCACATTCTTATCACTTTTCACATGTTACATATAACATATATTCATAATCCTAGTAGGAGTAGGAAGCGTACCTTAGTACTTTGTACCATTGTATGGTACCTTAGCCATGCTTTTCACATTCTTAATAACACATTTAATTTAAAACATAGCCATGAACATATTAAAACTTAGGGTAGGGTACACACCTGATTCGCTTAACGATTTCACTTGAAATCCCGAATTCCGATCTTAGATCTTTAACTCCCTACATTCGGCCCATATTAAATATTTAATGAAAACTCATTCGGCCATAAAACCAAATCCTAGTAGGATTTGTGTACTAAAACTTACCTTAATGCCGATTTGCTTATCACTCAAATCCCGAAAACTTTGCTATTCTCCTCCTTGTATTTGGCCAAACATTAAATCATACCACAGGTTAGTTTCGACTTTTTAAACAATTATGAAAGAGATCTAGTTATCAAAACAGGCCTATGGCCGAATATATTTAGGCACATACCTATTTATTTTCAAATCCCGAAACTCACCGAATAACTAGGGAACACGTGGCCTATGGTGTACCTTCGGGAAAAGAATTTCTTCTTCCTTGTAGTCGACACTTAGTAAATCCCGAAAGATCTCTTCAAAGTTTCGGCAACAAGATATTAATGGGGTTAGTCCTAGATTTCGGCAAATCATAAAAGAAAAAGGATGAAAATCGAATGATAACTAGTTCTTACCCTTAATATAGAAGTCGACAACCCCTTGTTTGAAGTCTCAAAACTATTCGGCTATGGCCTTGATTTTAGCAAACTTTTAGCTTTTGAAAGATTATGAAAGAAGAAGAGAAAGAGTTTGAGCAATTTGGTAATGAAGTTTCGCTACACAAGATGTATTTTCACTTGGCAAAACAATGAAGAAATGAGATATTTGCTAGAGAATTAAAGAGAGAGAGTTAGAAGAAAGAATGAATGGCCCTTTTTTCCTTTTATAGCCGAAATTACTAACTTAGAATCCCTTACTTGGCCACCACTCTTTTCCTACCTTAGCCGAAATTCCAAAAGAATTTGACTTCAACTTAACTAAGCCTAGAGAGTCCCCTACTTGGCTATCACTCTTCTATTTTAATAGCTTTATCTATTTAATTAAAAATTAAATAAAAATCCCCCAATTATCTCTTTGAAAATAATCTAAAATAAATCATCATTTATCTCCTATTTAGTCAAATTCTAAAGGAATAAAACTCCTCTTTAAGAGCCCTCATGCCGTCCACCTCTCTCGCTCTTTGTAGCAAAATAAAACTTCTTTTATTTACTTCCTAAGTGACTCGATCCTGGCCCAAATACATTTGCATGTGGCGCCATTTCCAGAGCCCTAAGTGGCATCTTCAGCCACTTTTCCAAGCCTGTTGTGTGTCAAATTTCACATACTTTTTCTCTTAAGGCCACCTTGCCTTAATTTCCTCTTTTAAACTTTAAAACTCGACATTTCTAAGTCATTTCTAAATTTCCAAAATTTTCGTTTGGCTCTTTAAACTTGACATTTCCTTACATTTCCTAGTTTTAAATGTTCACTTTCCTCTTTGAACTTATCATTTCTAAAGCATTTCCTTACATTTCAGGACATTTCCTACATTTCCTTACATTTCCTACATTTCCTTACATTTCCATACATTTCCTTACATTTCCATACATTTCCATACATTTCTTACATTTCCATACATTTCCTTACATTTCCATACATTTCCATACATTTCCTTACATTTCCATATATTTCCATACATTTCCTTACATTTCCATACATTTCCATACATTTCCATACATTTCCTTACATTTCCAAGGTTATAAAATGCACACCACACATCCATATCACAATAAACATGCTATTTCATAAAATTAAGCAAAATGCACACAATGGGATTCGAACCTCTTCCTCAAAGTACTTCACTTGATGCCATAACCTTTGCACCTTAGGTGGCGTCCTTGCCACTTTTCCACATCACTTGTTTTAACTTAAAACCAATAATAGTCCAAAGCTTTCTCTTCCATCCTAGGATTTTAAAACCCTTAATTCACTTCCAAACACCGCCAAAACCTACTACTCATGAATTATGCACAAACGCATAACCCCTAATCTAGGATGTTATAGTTCTACCCTCCTTAAAATAATTTCGTCCCCTCAAATTACTTACTAACAATCGTACAATCCTTCTCATCGCACTTATGCTTACATGCACTCACGATCTATATAGAACCACCATACTTTCCGGGCACAATCTCTAAGTTCACGTCCTTAGAACTCATTTCTAACGTCGCGATTTAATTGATCTATATAGAACCACCATACTTTCCAGCACAATCTCTAAGTTCACGCCCTTAGAACTCATTTCTAACGTCGCGATTTAATCTGATTAAGAAGTTTTATGTATTAAAAATTTTGTTTCACTAATTAACCGCAAGAAGTTCTATGGAAAGAATTTTTAAGTGGTTCTTTCGTATTTATACATGCACACGTCTTTACATTCATACATCCATCAATCAATTATGAACTTTCATTCATTCAGAAATGTTGTATTTTCATTATTGTTGTTTTTCCACTACCTGTGGTATTTTCGTAATTTATCCTACAGGGGTTTTTTTTGTAATTTATCGAAACAAGGTTCCTTGGTAATGTTGTCAATAAGGGTATTTTGGTAATTTTTTAAAATCCCGGGGGTATTTTAGAAATTTTGAAATTACAGGGGTATTTCAGAATAAACTAGGGTAAATTTATAAATCTTAATAAATCAAGGATATTTTAGAATTTATAAAACTTGAAAGTTGTTTTAGAATTTGTTTTCCAAATCGTTGTTGTTGCGTAAATTTTGAAGATCGGGGGTCATTCGGTAATTTTGTAACTCGGGGTATTTTGTAATTTGTAGAGTAGTAGGGTAATTTCAGTAAATAAATTTTTTCTTTTCATAATCAAGGTATTTTGATATTTTGTAAATTTAGGGTTCCTTTAAGCAAAGTAGTAAAATTTTGATAAGAATGGGTATTTTAAAAATTTCATAAACCAAGGCATTTTGTAATTTTACCATTAGGGGTATTTTGTAATTTTATAAATCTAAAATATTTCAAGAAAATTTTATAAAATAATCTTTTTCAAATCAAGAAAATAATTTAAAATTTTAAAACTAGGGTTTCCCTAAAATACTGGCTAGTCCCTTTCGGGTTTTAGTTAGTGGTTTAAATTGTGTATACGTCCTCTTGGTTAGGGTGAACCGAGGCTACGCACCAGGTAGGATTCGAGTGGAGGAGGTGAGTCACTAGGACTGCTTAAATACCAAGCTCCCACTGAAACCAATCCTAGACATGCACACAACTGCTTTGCCACACCCTAGCTTTCTACGACTTGGACATGTGTTTGTTTAATTGTGCCTTAGAGTTTTATGTATTTATTGGGGTAAACTAGTCCTAGGGTTTAATTCTAATCCACTAGTCTACATCTCTATATATATCCCCACATATAAATCACAAAGAGGTTAGGAGTACTTACCCGGTAGACTTTGAATTGAGACTCGGTGCCATGCCGCAGAGCCTGTTTATTTCTTAGAAAAGTCCATTTTCAAAAGACAGAAAACGTTTTGGGCCCTAAAAGCCCTTAAGGTCGAGTTTAAAACTGGGCTCTGATACCAAGCTGAAACACCCCAAACCCGGCCCATGAGCCTTGACCGGATCTGGTATGTTCCCCGGTGTAAACCGTTTCAAATTCATTTGTTACTTAGGAAAAATTTGTGTGATTTGGAAGAAAGATCGTTTTGGGTTGGGCTTGATATGAAAACAGGTTCATTTCATTATTAAAAATCCTTTATTTTAAGTGACAAAACGTTTGGGCTTTGTTTTAAAAATAGATTTACTTAATCTTTTAATAAGTAAAAGTTTGTAAGCTCAATAAATAAAAAGCAGAATAAAATAATTCTACTAAGGTCTTGTTACATCAAATAATTCCCAAAATTTAAATTCAAAATACTTAAAGTAAAATAGTCCAAATAAAAGAAATTTGAACTTCACATGGCCTCCACTAAGCATCAGCTGGCCCGGTTCATCACTGGTCGTCACCGAAAAGTAATCCCACAACAGGGTGAGTCAATGAGACTAATGTGTAACCAACACTAAAATTTAATATTTTAGGCATACAACATCATACATGTTCATAAAACATTTAAACAATATGATGCAACCCAACCCAAACCTATATGCCATCCGCTACACACCACCCGCATTCATCCACGCATAATCGTGGGACTACTAAGTCAACCTCCACCCGCTACACACCATCGAAGGCGTTGCAGTGCGGACGTGCTCATCGCCTTTATAAAATTCGTGGTCTTAGGTCACCACATTCAGATATCGTGGTCTTAGGTCACCACATTCAGCTTTACGTGGTCTTAGGTCACCACATTCGATTTCGTGGTCTTAGGTCACCACATTAACTTCCCTTTTCATATAACCCATATGCCCCATATTCATACACATTATGCAATTTCATGCCTTAATTCACATTCTTATCACTTTTTCACATGTTACATATAACATATATTCATAATCCTAGTAGGAGTAGGAAACGTGCCTTAGTACTTTGTACCATTGTATGGTACCTTAGCCATACTTTTCACATTCTTAAGTTTTAGTATTTATATAATCATCAAACATGTACATGCCATATAAATCAAAAAGAAATTTACAAAAGCTACGGAGATAATCTTGATAGTGTGATCCTCGTTGTTGATCCGATCCTCCGTATATTTATCGTCAATCTACATGAGACATTGAATACACTCAAGTAAGTTTATAGAAACTTAGTAAGTTCATAGGCATAAAATATAAGTCTTACCAACATTCATACACTTATACATTATGTACAATTATTAAGTTCACTGTCAACCACAATTTGGTGAGTGCTTTGTATAATCTCACTACCATTTATCCATTTACTTTAACTCTTTTGGGCCCTTTTGTCACTTACCATCCTTAATCAAATTAGGGAACATTACGGAAAATTGAGTACTTCACTTCGCTTTGCCATAGTATAACTATGGTTTTACGTATGATCACTTATCACTGATCAAATAAGCGTAGTTAAAGCTACCACTTATCACTTGTCACTTGTAGCCGAAGCTAGCATTATTCACTGATCAGGTAGCCGAAGCTACCACTTTTCACTGATCAGGTAGTCGGAGCTACCACTTTTCACTGATCAGGTAGCCGAAGCTACCACTTTTCACTTTCACTTGCCACTGATCAGAAGTACTCAAATTCGATGTTCCGCTCAATTTGATCATTTAATCACTTTTCGCATTGTCATTTTATTCTCAATTCATCAACAAATATATCTCATCATACATGATATAATTCATAAAATTAACATTTAATCATTAAATTTCAGCCATATGAACTTTTGGGCCCTAAAGCCCTTAAGGTCGAGTTTAAATGGCTCGATACTAGTTGAAACACCCCAAACCCCCCATGAGCCTTGACCGGATCTCGTATGTTCCTGTAAACTGCTTCAAATTCATTTGTTACTTAGGAAAAATTTGTGTGATTTGGAAGAAAGATCGTTTTGGGTTGGGCTTGATATGAAAAGAGTTCATTTCATTATTAAAATCCTTTATTTTAAGTGACAAAACGTTTGGGCTTTGTTTTAAAAATAGATTTACTTAATCTTTTAATAAGTAAAAGTTTGTAAGCTCAATAAATAAAAAGTAATAAAATAATTCTACTAAGGTCTTGTTACATCAAATAATTCCCAAAATTTAAATTCAAAATACTTAAAGTAAAATAGTCCAAATAAAAGAAATTTGAACTTCACATGGCCTCCACTAAGCATCATCCAGCCGTTCATCACGGTCACACCGAAAAGTAATCCCACAACGGGTGAGTCAATGACTAATGTGTAACCAACACTAAAATTTAATATTTTAGGCATACAACATCATACATGTTCATAAAACATTTAAACAATATGATGCAACCAACCCAAACCTATATGCCATCCGCTACACACCACCCGCATTCATCCCGCACATCGTGGGGACTACTAAGTCAACCTCCACCCGCTACACACCATCGAAGGCAGTTCAATGCGACGTGTCATCGCTCTTATAAAATTCGTGGTCTTAGGTCACCACATTCGATATCGTGGTCTTAGGTCACCACATTCAGCTTTACGTGGTCTTAGGTCACCACATTCGATTTCGTGGTCTTAGGTCACCACATTAACTTCCCTTTTCATATAACCCATATGCCCCATATTCATACACATTATGCAATTTCATGCCTTAATTCACATTCTTATCACTTTTTCACATGTTACATATAACATATATTCATAATCCTAGTAGGAGTAGGAACGTACTTAGTACTTTGTACCATTGTATGGTACCTTAGCCATACTTTTCACATTCTTAATAACACATTTAATTTAAAACATAGCCATGAACATATTAAAACTTAGGGTAGGGTACACACTGATTCGCTTAACGATTTCACTTGAAATCCCAAATTTCGATCTTAGATCTTTAACTCCTACATTCTCCCATATTAAATATTTAATGAAGAACTCATTCGACCATAAAACCAAATCCTAGTAGGATTTGTGTACTAAAACTTACCTTAATGCCGATTTGCTTATCACTCAAATCCAAAACTTTGCTATTCTCCTCCTTGTATTCTACCAAACATTAAATCATACCACAAAGTTAGTTTCACTTTTTAAACAATTATGAAAGAGATCTAGTTATCAAACAGCCTATGGAATATATTTAGGCACATACCTATTTATTTTCAAATCCAAACTCACCGAATAACTAGGGAACACGTGGCCTATGGTGTACCTTCGAAAAGAATTTCTTCTTCCTTGTAGTCGACACTTAGTAAATCCCGAAAGATCTCTTCAAAGTTTGCAACAAGATATTAATGGGGTTAGTCCTAGATTTCGCAAATCTTAAAAGAAAAGGATGAAAATCGAATGATAACTAGTTCTTACCCTTAATAGTAAGTCGACAACCCCTTGTTTGAAGTCTCAAAACTATTCGCTATGGCCTTGATTTTAGCAAACTTTCGTTTTGGAAGATTATAAAAGAAGAAGAAAAGAGTTTGAGCAATTTGGTAATGAAGTTTTGCCACACAAGGTGTATTTTCATGGCAAAACAATGAAGAAAGGAGATATTTGCTAGAGGAATTGAGAGAGAGTTAGAAGAAACAATGAATGGCCTCTTTTCCTTTTATATGAAATTACTAACTTAGAATCCCTTACTTGGCCACCACTCTTTTCCTACCTTAGCGAAATTCAAAGAATTTGACTTCAACTTAACTAAGCCTAGAGAGTCCCTACTTGGCTATCACTCTCTATTTTAATAGCTTTATCTCTTTAATTAAAAATTAAAGAAAATCCCCAATTATCTCTTTGAAAATAATCTAAAATAAATCACCATTTATCTCCTATTTAGCCCCCCCCCCCCCCCCCCCCCCCCCCCCCCCCCCCCCCCCCCCCCCCCCCCCCCCCCCCCCCCCCCCCCCCCCCCCCCCCCCCCCCCCCCCCCCCCCCCCCCCCCCCCCCCCCCCCCCCCCCCCCCCCCCCCCCCCCCCCCCCCCCCCCCCCCCCCCCCCCCCCCCCCGGGGGGGGGGGGGGGGGGGGGGGGGGGGGGGGGGGGGGGGGGGGGGGGGGGGGGGGGGGGGGGGGGGGGGGGGGGGGGGGGGGGGGGGGGGGGGGGGGGGGGGGGGGGGGGCTAGCATTATTCATCGATCAGGTAGCGAAGCTACCACTTTTCACCGATCGGTAGTCGGAGCTACCACTTTTCATCGATCAGTGGCAAAGCTACCACTTTTCACTTTCACTTGCTCTGATCGAAGTACTCAAATTCGATGTTCCGCTCAATTTGATCATTTAATCACTTTTCGCATTGTCATTTTATTCTCAATTCATCAACAAATATATCTCATCATACATGATATAATTCATAAAATTAACATTTAATCATTAAATTTCAGCCATATGAACTTACGAGTCGATTTGCGAATTTGAGAAAATTCAGGGACTAATCACTACTTTTTCTTTTCCTCGACTTGCTTTGGGTTCTTGATCTATCATTGTAAAATCATTCACTTATCAGTATTGATTTCACCTTTACCATATAACATATATTCATAATCCTAGTAGGAGTAGGAAGCGTACCTTAGTACTTTGTACCATTGTATGGTACCTTAGCCATACTTTTCACATTCTTAATAACACATTTAATTTAAAACATAGCCATGAACATATTAAAACTTAGGGTAGGGTACACACCTGATTCGCTTAACGATTTCACTTGAAATCCCAAATTTCGATCTTAGATCTTTAACTCCCTACATTCGGCCCATATTAAATATTTAATGAAGAACTCATTCGCCATAAAACCAAATCCTAGTAGGATTTGTGTACTAAACTTACCTTAATGCCGATTTGCTTATCACTCAAATCCCAAAACTTTGCTATTCTCCTCCTTGTATTCGACCAAACATTAAATCATACCACAGTTAGTTTCGACTTTTTAAACAATTATGAAAGAGATCTAGTTATCAAACAGGCCTATGGTAGAATATATTTAGGCACATACCTATTTATTTTCAAATCTCAAACTCACCGAATAACTAGGGAACACGTGGCCTATGGTGTACCTTCGGAAAAGAATTTCTTCTTCCTTGTAGTCGACACTTAGTAAATCCCGAAAGATCTCTTCAAAGTTTTGCAACAAGATATTAATGGGGTTAGTCCTAGATTTCGCAAATCTTAAAAGAAAAGGATGAAAATCGAATGATAACTAGTTCTTACCCTTAATACTGTAAGTCGACAACCCCTTGTTTGAAGTCTCAAAACTATTCGGCTATGGCCTTGATTTTAGCAAACTTTCGGCTTTTGGAAGATTATAAAAGAAGAAGAGAAAAGAGTTTGAGCAATTTGGTAATGAAGTTTCGGCTACACAAGGTGTATTTTTAAACAGCAAAACAATGAAGAAAGGAGATATTTGCTAGAGGAATTGACGAGAGAGAGTTAGAAGAAACAATGAATGGCCTCTTTTCCTTTTATAATGAAATTACTAACTTAGAATCCCTTACTTGGCCACCACTCTTTTCCTACCTTAGCGAAATTCAAAGAATTTGACTTCAACTTAACTAAGCCTAGAGAGTCCCTACTTGGCTATCACTCTTCTATTTTAATAGCTTTATCTCTTTAATTAAAATTAAAGAAAAATCCCCCAATTATCTCTTTGAAAATAATCTAAAATAAATCACCATTTATCTCCTATTTAGCCGAAATTCTAAAGGGAATAAAACTCCTCTTTTAAGAGCCCTCATGCCGTCCACCTCTCTGCTCTTTGTAGCAAAATAAAACTTCTTTTATTTGCTTCCTAAGTGACTCGATCCCTGGCCTAAATACATTTGCATGTGGCGCCATTTCCAGAGGCCTTAAGTGGCATCTTCAGGCCACTTTTCCAAGCCTGTTTGTGTGTCAAATTTCACATACTTTTTCTCTTAAGGCTACCTTGCCTTAATTTCCTCTTTTAAACTTTAAAACTCGACATTTCTAAGTCATTTCTAAGTTTCTAAAAATTTTCGTTTGGCTCTTTAAACTTGACATTTCCTTACATTTCCTAGTTTTCAGAAATATTCACTTTCCTCTTTTGAACTTATCATTTCTAAAGCATTTTCTTACATTTCCAGGACATTTCCTACATTTCCTTACATTTCCATACATTTCCTTACATTTCAATACATTTCCATACATTTCCTTACATTTCCATACATTTCCTTACATTTTCATACATTTCCTTCTTACATTTCCATACATTTCCTTACATTTCCATATATTTCCATACATTTCCTTACATTTCCATACATTTCCATACATTTCCTTACATTTCCAAGGTTCTAAAATGCACACACACATCCATATCACAATAAACATGCTATTTCATAAAATTAAGCGAAATGCACACAATGGGATTCGAACCTCTTCCTCAAAGTACTTCACTTGATGCCATAACCCTTGCACCTTAGGTGGCGTCCCTTGCCACTTTTCCACATCACTTTGTTTTTAACTTAAAACCAATAATTGTCCAAAGCTTTCTTCTATCCTAAGATTTTAAAACCCTTAATTCACTTCCAAACACGCCAAAACCTACTACTCATGAATTATGCACAAACGCATAACCCTAATCTAGGATGTTACAATGGGTGAGGTGAAATTTTGAATACTTTTTGTTTTGCGAAATAGGGACTAAATTGTGAAAAATGTGAAATGTTAAGGGCAAAAGTGTAATTTGCCCATTTATGTATTTTTTTGATGAATTTGAATGAATATATGATTAAATAAGTCAAATTTGTATTAATTTAGATCAAGAAAAAAAGAAATCGGATTTGGATCGGAAGAAATCTAAAGTTGTTGAATAGTCGCTCCGGTCCGTTCGTCTTTGTCCGAGGTAAGTTCATAAGTAAATAAGTGTCGTTAATTTCGAATGTACATGAATTATAAGTGCAGAATTGAATTTTTAAATATAATTGCGTATATGCCGAATTTAATATAAGCATGGAAGAATTAATTACGAGCTTGAATCGATCGAATTACGACGTTTGAAAGCCCCGTACAAACATTAGGAGTAGTTAGAATACATATGTCATGACATAGGATTTCGACATGTGATTTCGTGCAAGACCACGTCTTGGACGTTGGCATCGACTTGAGATTTACGTGTAAGACCCTATCCGGGACAGTGGCATTGATATTTGATTACATGTAAGACCACGTCAGGGTCGTTGGCATTGTACGAGCTTTTCGAGTTATACGAGTATCCTGTTTGATTCGAACGGTTCAATGGGCAATGATACGGCAAAATCGAATGTGAGTTCGAATTAAACGATTCAGGTATGTTTGAGTTTATATGAAGTTTGGAAATAAAGGTAAGTGTTGTTGTGTATTACGATAATGTGAACTAATTGTTTAAATGTGATTATAAATACATGTGTTTGAGATTGGGAGTATTCGGCCTACTTGAAATAATCATATTAATGTTCATTTGGTAATTTATTTGCTTATGACTTACTAAACTATTCAAGCTTACCGTGTGTATGTTCGTTCGTTGTTTTAGATTTTGGAAGCTAGTTACGAGCTCGGGGATCGTCAAGGAAATCCGTCACACTATCGATTACAATTTCGGTATTTTGAAAAGCTTAATCTTTGAACATATGGCATGTATAGGCTACCGATTGTTGTTGTCGATTTTGAAGTTGTATATATATGTAAAGCCATGTGAAAATGGCTAGTAATGATGCTTATGTTTATGCATTTTCAGTTGTGATACAAGTTTATGTGGGAAATTATGTTTCATAGTTTAAATGTGAGATAAGCTTGGTATATGCTTTGGCATGAAGTAATTATATATATATGGCTTATGATTAGTTCATTTGGAAATCTTGATTTAAGGTTGATGGATGTGTTTGGATTGTGGTTTGTTTTTGACTTATCATTGGAATGTATAATTTGTAATAGGAATCAGTTTGGAAGTGGTAAATAATATGCTTATGCATTCGATTAATGATGAGTTAAATAAATACGTATGTTATAAAATGTTTACTTGTGGTACGGTATTTAATCATCAAGTTGTTGGTTTCATGTTTGGTACAAAATGTGTTTTATACATAGATGATGGTGTATTCAGCCATGATATGTAATTCAATATGATAAATATGCAAAATAGGTATTTGGTATATATATATATATATATATATATGAAGATGCCGTATGCAATGGTCATTTTTGTTATGAATTTTAAATGGAAATTTTAGTTTAATTTGAATGATAAAAAAATTGTAGTATTTTTGTGGTTATGTTTGATTGCCGAGTAGATGAGATGAAAATTGGTTTTGTGTATGTATTCTAGACATGATAAGTAGCATGCAGTTTAGGTGAATTTCAAATTGTTATGTGTGCTCAAAATGTTTCAGAATAATATGGTAACTTTTGCTATGGGAATTAAGCCATGTGAATTGGATAGTTCGGTTAAAGGTGAGCATGAATAAAAGTGTGGAGTAATATGTACGATTTTCAGTTTATGAAATAAAGGTAGCATTATATGCTTGGATGTCTTAATGTATGCACATAGAAATTTGTAATGTGTAAATTATTAAGTTAGACATGTTAGGTTCGGCAATCAAATTTAGATTTGGTTATTGATACCATGGTTTAATGTGCATATGAGTATATGATTATAAGTTAAACTTGATCATTTGTGAAATTGGTATTGCCACATATATTAATGTATAAAGTTATATGAAGTGATTATTTGGTTTAATATGCATACGAATAGATTTATGAATTAAAATATTTGATTTTATTAAGTATTGAATACCATTGTAATGATAAGCATATGATTCACATATGTATTTTGAAGCATATTTTGTATGGCTTTGAGGCATGCTTATTAATGTGTAAATGGATTCGGTTAAATTTTTAGGTATGAATTGTATTTGTATTATGATTAATAATGTATGTTTAATATTTAATTAGCCATATGCTTTATTTATATGAATATTACTATTGGGTGAATATGAGAATATTCTGAAGTTGTGTTTTGTTCGGTAAAGTCTCGTAACCCTAATTCGGTGACGGATACGGGTTAAGTGTGTTATAGACTGGGACTGTGGCGATCTGACAGGCTGCAGATGGTCGAGGACGATGGTTCTTTAGTGGTAATGCAGTAGAAAAGTTATACTCTTGGTGGGACTCTTCTGGATAACTTGATTTTAAATTAAATGTTTCAAAAATTATATTATTTTAATAAATTTAATTTAGATTAGTATTTTATAAATTTAATATTAATATGAGATATTAAATTTGGTTTAATATTTATCTTAATAGTGTTTTATTAATTTAACATTAATTGAGTAATTTCAATCTTAGTTGAACTTTCTCTAAACTCTTCCTATACAAAGAGAGCCTAGGTCATTATTTTTACACACTTGAATTCAGAAAAAGTTGTAGAGAGGAAAATCTCTTAATAAATTATTACAGAATATTTCTAGAGATTTTTTTGTTATTTACAACTTGACCCTAGAAGTTTAAAGAAACTGTGAAATAGACTTACTGATAATTTTGTGAAATTTTTTTGATTCGAAGTAAGCCCATACTCAATAGACATGATCTTGAGAATAGCGGAGAATACCACTAGGTCGAAGCATTCATCCTAGACGAATAAAAAATGTACGGATTTTGATTAAGTGTTTAAGTACACAATCAAATTATTGTTCTGGAAAAAAAAAATAAAACTTTGATTTTCCTTAAACCTATTTTCCATTAGGTTTTCCAAATCCTATCTCCAACATAAATGCTTAAATGTATCAAGAATGTAATTTGGCATTTTAATTAATGTTTAAAAATGAGATGTGTTGAGTTTTGGGTCATTTAGACCAATAGGGAAGGTACCTGATAGGCTTGTGATGAAGAATGCAAAATTAAGGGGAGATTGTCCTTTTGGTCGTGACACTCTCCTATCAATGTCGCAACATCGAGCTTTTATTCATGTAGTTGTAACTTTACCCCATTGAGATTTTGACATTGAATTTCTCCTGTCCTCAACATCGCGACATTCTTTTGTTGAAGTCAAGATGCCAAGTTCCTGTTTTCAAAGCCGTGACTTACCTCAATTGAAGTCGTGACATCATGCTTATGTCCCTAGAGTCGCGATATACCTCCTTCAATGTCGCGACATTACCCCTGTATATATATATATTTTACATTTTAGCCTCTCATTCGTTACCAAAGTGTAATAAAAGCTTTTTTAAGCTCGGTTATAACCCGGATTTGAATAAGTAATGTTGTTAACATTTTTGAAACTAAATTGTTAGTATAATGTCTTTTAGATATGGAAACAAAATCATAGTTACTTCGGCAACGAATGTGGCATCTCACATTTAAGATCTAGTGATTGGATCGGGTATGGAATGTTACATTAATTTTAAATAGTATCAATGTGAAATTCGATTTACATTATAATTCGAATGTATATTAAATATTTAAAATTAGTATTCTATTTTATCATGAATTAATTTTGATTTAAAATAAATGAATGATATTTTAGAAAATAGATATATAAAATGATGCATTTTGTTAATTACAAAACAAGTTTTTATTAGTATTAAACATTATTGATAATATTAGAACAAATAATTTGTATTTTATCTAACGTCCATCATATTCTTTGTAAAATGTTTAGTCAATCAATTATAAAATTTTCAAGATTTTAATAAATGCTTTTCATCTGGACCAAACATTTTTTTTTATCATTTATTCCATAACTGAGAGAAATTACAACAAGCCTGGGCCTAAATCTCATACAAAATAAAGACCTAAATAAGGCCCGTAACCTATATGAGTCATAGCCTTGGAGGCGAAAAGAACAAAGGAATAAACATTGTTTGTTCAAACATCTATTGCCCTTAATCATACCCTTTTATTTCAAAGGTGCGAGAGGAGACGCTCTCATGTAATTTCGGTCGTTTGCCCATGGCACTTGAGAATGCCAAATGATATGATTTATAGGAATGATGTCCAAGATGATGAGAAATTGGAGATATCCTATTTCTCAAATCCCAAATGATTAGAAAGAGCTTCGTCAGAAGTTCAAAACGCGTGCGCATTGTCGCCAAGTTTCAAACTTCGTTTTTTAGTGTTTAATGTTTTGTCCGTACCTCTGCCAATATCCTGCTTCAAGTAAAATTTAATTCGATTCGAAAAATTTGATAAAATATTAAATTTTTTTAGTGTTTAATTTTTGTCCAACTGTCGTACCTCTGCCAATATCGTACATCAAGTTAGGGATAAGTAAAATTTAATTCGATTTGAAAAATTTGATAAAAAATTTAAATTTTAAATTAAATAGTTCGAGTTATTTGAGTTAATCAAGTTATTTAGATCAACTCGAATAAAAAATTAAGTGTTTCGGTTTAACTCAAATATGAATTACACAATTCGAGTTATCCGAAATTTAAATAAAAAAAGACAAAATTATATCGTTTTGATAAATGCTTACTTTTTTAAAAGTTAAAATTTAAAATAATTAAGTTAAAAGGAAAAATTACGTCGTTTTGATAAATATTTACCCATTAAGTTAAGAGGCAAAATCATTATATTATTCATGTAGTTAAATAACATTGTACTTCGTCTACTAGTTAAATAATCGGTCCATCTAATCGCAATATTAAGTATAAATAATAGGACTCGTTAACTTAACTCGATTCGAAAAAATTCAAATTGAGTTCGATTGTTAAAATAGAACTTGGTAACTCGATTAACTCAAATTTTTGACTCGATTCGACTTGACTCGACCGAATAATCACCCCTACATCAAACCTTCCGTAGAACGCTTCAAAGTTCTCAGGCTTTCCCCTTAATTTCTTTAAGTTGGTGTATTCTTTGAGATTTTCCCGAGTCTAATTCCAATAGATCGTCAGCTTCTGAGTTAAGGCTATACTGTCAGATTTATGAATCAAATTGCTGTCAGCATTGAAAATCAAAGTTCCGTTTTTCAGCAAAGCCTTTAACATTATTCTTTGTTTATCAATTACAAATTATGTATCTATTCCGTTGAAACATACACACAAAACAAAACATATAGTACAACGTGCGGTGTTTGGGCTTTTGGCTCTCAGCATTAAAACAAGAGCATCGATACAAACATGAACTCATTTGAAAGTTTTAGTGTATGTGTCAATGTTGACTAGCCACCTAATATACAGACGTTTATGAACCCAACTTTTCACTTTAAGGAATTTTATGTAGCTTTCAGTGTATAAAACCTGAGATCATCACTTGGATTGGGTCAGTTAATTATAAGGGAAATTTGGGTAGAAAGATGTTGTTATTTTCTATATACAACTATATAGCCGGCCATTTCACTTTTATATAATTGTCTTCGGCCTGAAATCTTCAGCACTTTGAAAGGAAAACAAAAACCAACTTCAGGGAGATGTCTAAACGTTTCAAGCTCAAACTCTCTCGTGTTATACCATCTTTCCAATTTTGTCGATCAAAAAAACCTTCCCATTTACCGGAGACTCCAGGTCCGGTGACCCACCGGCTATCTCCGGTGAATCCTAAAGCATTAGATATCTTCTATCCGAACCTCCCTGCACCGCCGCCGTCGACACCGGACTACTCTTTTTTCAAATGCCATTTGTCACCAAAGATAGCGACAGTTGGCTGCGGTTGCCGAGCAAGATCATCACACACTCAATACTTACCCTCAGTGGACGTTAGTTTTGAGTCACCTGATTACTCGTCGAAGAAAGTAACAACTCGGTTGCATGCAGTGGTAAATGCCCACAATCACAAGCTTCAAAGGAAAACCTGTAAAGCATCGGTTAATGATGAGAGCAAAAACGAGGTCGATAAGAAGGATAAGAAGATGGAGAAAGAGAGGGCAACCGCAAATGTTTCATCGCGTGACAGTGGGTGTTTCAGCAGCGAAGGAACCGAAAACGAGGAGACCAAAACCCTAATCTCCGCTTCACTAAGCTTCTCGGACGATTCATTCCTCGAGTTGGATGAATCACTGGCTGGCGAATCCCATAACGAAACCCAAAAGAGCAAGAAAAAGATAAATAATGGGAAGAAAATGAAGAGACTGAGAAGCTTTGGTTCAAAGAAATACAGAGGACCCTCGGAACCTAACTGTTCAAAGACAAAGACAAAGACGGGAGCTCTATCATCGAAGAGCACTGAAACTGATCCAGCGAGACGGATGATGGTACCGCCGCGCACGGCTGAAGAGAAGGTAAGGGAGAGCGTTGCGGTGGTACAGAAATCGGAGGATCCTTATGAGGACTTCAAGAGGTCAATGCTGGAAATGATATTGGAGAAACAGATGTTTGAGGCCAATGATTTGGAGCAGCTGTTGCAGTGCTTTCTTTCTCTAAATTCAAGGCAATATCATGGAATCATCGTGGAGGCTTTTACCGAGATTTGGGAGACCTTGTTCGGCGGTCACCCCAAGAATCTCCTCTGAGTTACAAATGGAACTTCAAAACTTATTAATGGTAAGCACTTGATTTTCCTGTAATAATTATTACTAAATTCGTCATTTCCGTTTCTGATAATTTTGCGGTCAGTTGAATCTTCAAGTTGGACGATAAAATGAAATAGGCATCATGCAAAAGTATATTATGTTCTTTCTTTTTCAGTTTTCAAGGGGTGGGGTTGCAAGCAATCAATTACTATATATAAATATATGATGTAATTCTTTTATTCATAAATTTTTCAGAAAATTGAAATAAAAGCAAAGATTTTTCTTTTCTAATTAGATGTGTATTTTTCATGAAGGTGTTTCATGCCTTTGCGAAATTATTGTCATCAATCAATGTTGAGTAATTGCGATTATTGAAAAAAAATTAAGTTGCCCTGAGGATCAAGAAAAACAACAAATCAATCACCCTCACCGCTACCGAAAATGAAATGCTTAAAATAATCATTTTATACTATAGAATTGGTATTGTTTATAATAACTATACTAAGTAATTAGTACCGTTCAGAAAATCATTTTGAGATTTGATTTTTTAATAATTAATCCTTGAATTTAATCATTATTTTTATATTAGAATTTGAAAAAAATTCAATTTAATCTTTAAATTTAATAATTATTTCTATATTGGGATTAATTTTCTTTTGTCCAAATTAGTTTATAATTTTTTTTGAAACATTAAAGTTCAAGCCTTAATGTAAAAATATTTGTCAAATTCAAACCCCAATTAAAATTTATTATCAAGTTTAGGAATTAATTTTAAAAAATAATTTAAATTTTAATATAAAAGTTATTATCAAATTCTAACTTCAAATAATAATTTAAACTTTGTTTTAATTACAAGTTTGCTCTACACCTCATCCATTTCCACTGTTGGAACGCTATTGTTGACACCAACAATATAATTTTAAAAGCTTAAACACAATTATTGCAAAAATAAAACTTATCTTAACGTATATTAAAAAAAAAAAAAAACCAATCGCAATCTATTTTTTTTAATGAAATTTGAAAAAAAAAATTCTTTACCATATAAATGGATTAATATTACTTTTTTATATCAGATTTTTAGTAATGGGCTTTGGCCCATTAGTTTGTTCTCCAGACAAAAGATTCTGCAATGAAAAGCCCGAGGATCAATTAAAGATTCGAGCCGTCTAGCCGGAAATTGTGCGCCAATAAATCCAAAAAAATTTACAGAAGACATTAAAAAACGCAAACCCTCGACAGTTCCACCAACCTCTCCCTCTTGTCTCGGTTCATTGTCTCTTCCCAAAGAAAAATGAAGGCGTCATTGAAAGGCAGATATACCAATGACAAGAGCAGCGCCGTCGTTTCCCTTTCCGCCAACGCTGGCGATGTCAAGCTACGCGCTTCCATGACTGACGCGACATTCATCAAGGGTCCGAGCCTGAACGGTTTGACTCTTGCCGTTGAAAAACCCGGCTTCTTCATCATCGACTACGATGTCCCCAAAAAGGCACGCTTAACTTGAAAGACCCAAAAATTTCCCCTTTAACTACGCCTTTAATTAATCGTTGACTTGTTGTTTATCTGAATTTTGCGTATTTGGGATAGGATTTTCGGTTTCAGTTCATGAACTCAGTTAGGGTTGCGGAGAAGCCGTTGAAGCTTACTTACATTCACGGCAGAGGGGACAACCGGACCGTGTTGGACGGGACACTCACCTTAGACTCTGCCAACAAGGTGTCGGCTAATTACATGTTTGGTACGAGGAACTGTAAGGTCAAGTACAGTTACTCGCACGGAGGGGCTACGACTTTTGACCCATGCTATGATTTCGGGAAGAATGCGTGGGATTTTGCAATTTCGAGGAGAGTGTATGACGATATTTTTAAGGTAACGTATCAGACTTGGAGCAGGGATTTGGCTTTGGAGTGGTCGAGAAACTCTAAGTTTAATGGGACTTTTAAGGTAACTGAAACTAACCAGTTTTTTTCCTTTGATGTTTTTTTTAATTGAATTTTGAGTGTTTATGTTGCATAGTATAGTCTTGAAGTCTGCCATTTCTATTCTGAAATTGGATTTGCAATCTGATTTAACTGAAAATTTAATTAGGGAACTTTAAAAAGAAATTGACTGATGTGGTTTCCAAATATAATTTAATAGTGACAAAGGTAAATTAAGGTTCATAGAAGATAGCTACAGGTTTTCAATCTCAAATGCAGTGCAAAGTACTGCATTTTCCCATTTTGCTTTGAAGTTTATTTTCAACAAAGAATTTGGTATGAATGGACTATTTATTCAAGAAATTGTGTGCAAGAATGAAAACTGAAGTAAGATGATGCCTGGGAAGTTCGAATCTGGGAAGACATTTTCTGCAAGATATTTTTCTAAAATACAGTCTTGTGTGGTTATCTGAGCAAGTCAGATAAGTAAATAGCTGCTGTTTCCTTGCATCCGCAACCACCAGAAGCTTTGTTGTTTTCTTGATAAAAGACTTCTGGAATAGTTGAGAAGAGCTTGAAGCAAGCATGACCTTGGATTGATTGAATCGTTTTTTTTTGAATGTACATGTTATTTGTATTTGCTTAAGGCGAGGATTTTATTGAATGGCGCAGGTGTTTATATAATGAAATAAAATGCCACCGTTTCTCATTTCTTCTAACTAATTAAATGATATAAAGGAGGCAGTTAGAAATGTTTCTGAAGCAATATGCTGGTGTTTTATTGGGGGGTTGCTCATACTGATGCAACCTTTGTACTGAATCAAGTGAAGGGTTACTTTTCTTCCTTGGGAGATTCTAGATGCTCACACTGTGGTAAGGAGTGGATTTATCGAAGAGGAAACCATCTTGTATGGATATATTTGAGGAGGCTTTCCTTTGATGGGATACAAAATTCCAACTAAGGTTGCTTTCTTCGATTGGGATGCATAGAAGCAAACTTTTACTATTGGTAATGACCCAACAAGGCAAAGTTCTGTGTAACATCGGAGAAGACAGCTTTGGAATGGCTTCTCACCGGCCTTGTCATATAGCCTTGGCCATGCAATGTTAGTAAAACAGATTTGATCCCTACATTTGGTTGTTAAGAGAAGGAAACAGAGGAGCGATTGAGAGGACGAATAGCCCATGTTGAAAGCTTTTAGACAATTGAGTTTTTTGGTAACATGACATGTTGAGTTATGATGTGTTGGTTAGAAATTAAGTTTTGAAGACTTAAATACTATTTGTTGACATCGTGACTTGTTGCTTACTGATCTAACTATTTTTTTGTCTTTCCCAGATTTCAGCATCCGTCAATCTGGCCGAAGAAACTAAGATCCCGAAGCTTATTGCGGAGAGTTCTTGGGATTTGGAAATGTGATGTTGTTGCTCATCAATATTATCAATTTGCTTTGTTTGAATCATACACATTTGAACTAACAGCTCATTGTGAGCTCAAAAACATAATTGTGTTGCTTGCAACAAAACTTGTA
Organism: Gossypium rotundifolium; assembly: GCA_025506655.1. Lineage (NCBI taxonomy): Eukaryota > Viridiplantae > Streptophyta > Magnoliopsida > Malvales > Malvaceae > Gossypium > Gossypium rotundifolium. The sequence goes on along the minus strand of CP106734.1, from coordinate 173,017,783 downwards.
CCTGTCATTTGATCAAATTGAATATCACAAATCACCATTCTTGCAAGGCCTTGATATTTTTGTGACGTTGTTTTCATCTTCTATGATGAGATTATGCAGGTCATATCATATAAATCCGACCCAGTGATGCACAAAGATACATGTTTTTTTATTATTCATTTTATATTTTCAAGAGAAAGGGAAGCCTTGTGGTTTTCTTGATAATTATGTTTGTTAACTCTTCTGAACATATAAAATATATTACCTGATGTTATCTTCCCTACTATCGCAAAAAGTGGGTTGCCAATACTTTTGCTGCCTTTTTCATTTTCTGACATTAAGCTGCAGTTCCAAGGGAAAATCAATCAACAAGATTGCATCATCCAAGCTTAGCAACTCGGGAATCTAATTGCGTACTAAATTCAAAATTTAATATATGCAATTTAAATCAATTGATTCATATAATTATTTGAAGAAGTTATTAGTCTGTAACTAAATTCAATAGGATATTACTGCAATTGGTCCTGGATGGATGGTTTACGGGCAAAAAGGAACAGTAACTGAACGCTGCGTTTTACAAGGGCCCAAACCCAGTCCCAGCAAATGCAGGGCATGAATGTAATACATTTCAAGGCGGCTTAAAACCACATGCGATTAAAATGGGGGCAAAGTCAAATGTAGTACTAAGAATTTTCTCTCAAAAATGAACGTGTCGTGCTGCAATTGGGTCTCAATAAAACTACAAATAAGCTAACCTGACTGAATTGTTTTCTTCAGATTAGATTATGTTTTTACTTTTTACCCTTTATATTATTATTTTCATGGAAAATCCGCATTTCTTGCCCTAACTCGTACTACAGCGTACAAAACCCAAGTCAAAAACGTTACAACAGTTGTTCCGTTGCTCACCATCTCGCCAATCTTCTCACATCAGATTCATCGAATCTAACATAGATTCCACCCGAAATTCTCCGAAACTGAGATCTGTACTTGAGACAGGCTTTGATTTGTAATGGCAAAACATTGAATCAACGAAGTCTTCAAGCTTTCTCCGTTTCAGAAATGGCAAATCCCATCAAAGGCAAGTCTTATCTCTTCCTTTTTCTTTTCATCTTCAATTCTCCACCTTTTCCCGTAGTTTTCGCTGGCTCTAACTCAGTCCCAATCGAAAACGAGCACCGACATGATCGGATTCCTCACCATGAACCTGACCCTAATGGTCCACATGATTTTATCCCTCAAGAAGTTTTGTTACATAAACTCGAAGAACTAGTTAGAAATCTTAGTGAAATAGTTTCTAGATTAGAGTCGAAAATATCGGAGTCTTCAGATTTTGGAAAGAAAGATCAAATTACTGAACAAAAATATGGTGTTAGAAGAGAAGTTGGTGTTGCAGATGGGGAAAAAGGCAGGGCTGTTTCGGTTACTAAATACAGTCCCTTTTGGTCGGAGAGGTTTCAGTTCATGTCAGCTGTGAAATTAGATTCTGATCCAACATGTATAAATGTTTTGCCATTTCGTGATTACGAGGGACTTAGCAAGTATGTTGCTGTCGGAGATGAAAAAGGAAGGGTTTATGTGTTTTTAAGGAATGGGGATGTTGTGGTTGAGTTTCACACCAAGAACGAGTCGCCAATTACGGCAATGGTTTCATACATGTCTGTTTCTAAGAATGAGAGTCTTGTCATTACTGGACATCAAAATGGCGTCATCTTGGTACATAGGATTTATGAAGGGTTGAATGGAGAAGAGTCGGGTTCGCCTGTAATGGAGACTGTTGGTAAATTTGTGGCTGCAGAAAGCAGGGAAGATGGGTTCCCGATAACTGCATTGGAAGTTCATCATGTTGGGAGGATGAGGTATATTTTGTCAGCAGATCTTAGTGGAAAGATCAGGGTTTTTAAAGAAAATGGATCACTTTATGGATCTGTGATGCCAACAAGTAGGCCGCTTGCGTTCTTGAAGCAAAGGCTTTTATTCTTGACGGAGACGGGTGCTGGTTCATTGGATTTGCGGAGTATGAAGATTAAGGAATCTGAATGCGAAGGGTTGAATCATTCTCTTGCTCGAAATTACATCTTTGATGCAACGGAACGGTCTAAAGCATATGGTTTCACATCGGACGGTGACTTGATTCATGTTTTGCTGTTGGGTGATAGTATGAACTTCAAGTGCAGGGTTAGGTCCAAGAAAAAGTTGGAAATGAATGAGCCTCTTGCTTTTCTGGCTATTAAGGGATATTTGCTTATCGTTGATCTGAAAAGATTTTTGTGTATAATGTTTCTACGCTGCATTATGTTAGGGCTGGTGCGCCAAGGTTTCTTTTTTCTGCCGGCTTGGATGAGATCAGGTCTTCGTTTTTAACTCACCAAGTGGTGGACACAAATAAAGAGAGAAGACACGTGACACCCTTAATAGCGAGTGACCGTGAAAAACTCATTGTTCTTGGCCTTGGAGGTGATTACATTGGAATGTATCGCTCTAACCTTCCGGTTTTGAAAGGGGAATCTAATACGATGCTGTGGACCAGCCCTGTGCTATTCTTCATACTTTTCCTATTTGGGGCTTGGCAATTCTTTGCAAAGAAGAAAGAGGCACTTACATCATGGGGACCAGATGACCCTTTTAGCTCTACATCAGCTACAAATTCTGCTCCACTAGGATCCAACACTGGAGACAGGTCTTTTATAGATTCTTCTTCAAGAGCGGCTGATATGGCGGACTTGAGAAGCTCCGGTCTTCGAAGTAGAAGGTATGGATCCCCTTCTCGGTATCAAGGCGGAGCAACTGGTTCTTTCAGGCCAAGTTCTACGGATCCAAGCTCTAGACCTGCTTCCATCGATCCTAATTATAGAGCGGATCCAAGCTCCAGATCTGCTTCCATTGATCCCAGACCCGCTTCCATTGATCCCAACTATAGAGCGGATCCGGGCTCTAGAGCTGCTCCCATTGATCCCAATTATAGAGTGGATCCGAGCTCTAGAGTTGCTTCCATTGATCCCAATTATAGAGCAGATCCAAGCGCTAGAACTGCTTCCATTGAGCCCAATTATAGAGCGGATCCGAGCGCTAGAGGTACTCCGATTGATCCCAATTATAGAGCTGCTCCAGAGCTGAAGTATAGGGGTCCAACCCTGGAATCTGCTGGATTTTCTAAACGAAGAGAAAGTTTATTTGTGAACAGCCAGGTTGTGGATGACAACAGTTAACTGTTAAAAACCAGTTTCCATTAACTTACATTTCAAGGTGGGTTGCTTTTACGTTGTCCTTTGGCCTTCCATAAGATATTATGAAAGCCATTTGAGCTTGCCATGTTGTATTTTTAATTTTTAGCAACATAAACAAAGAATAATTGCAGAAGTTTTTAGCATTAGTTCTGGTTTGAAAAATCTGTCTGTTCTTATAGCTAATAGTGTGCTGCCCTGTTTTTTCATTTTTCTTCAAATATTTATGTCCAATATTTACGTTTTACATATATCCAAACATATGTTTGACAATATTGACTTTTAAATGCGGGAAAAATATATATATTTTTTTAACATACGACCGATAATTATTTCTAGCAATTTATAATCATATTTGAATTGTTGATGCTAAATGGGATCATTACACTAAAATTTTAAATAAGAATCCTCTAATAAACTTATTTCTTGTCATAATTTTCCATTTATTACTGAAATCTCAAATGAGCAAGTCAAAACTTGCTTTCTCTAGAAAAAAGTCAAAACTTAATTGGTGAAGTAAAAACTTGGAGAATTTGTCAAAAAGATAGTCATTAAAAATTAAGCAAGCATAATTTTTAATTTACTAACATTTTCTTAAATTTCAAATAAAAATAATTGAGCATATGAAGAATCATAATTTTATATCTTTTACTTGAATATGAGTAACTAATCAAAGTTTAAAAAGTTTTCAAAGATACTATCATTTCCAGCAATAATAATAAAAGAATAAAAGAATAACCCATTTTTTATGGATAGACATAAAAATAGAAATAATAAAAAATATAATGATATAGAGTGCCTTTTTCGCTCATCTTTTTCCCGGTTTGCAAGTGCAACAACTCCGGCTACAACGACTCCTTTGTTTCGCCAACTACACACTCTGAGGAGTCCCCATATATATTTCTTCATACTTTTCCTTTTCCCTTTTTATTTCTAATTCTCAAATTCCCTCTCTGCTATTATTTTAAGTTTATTGTATTTCGAATTGTTTCTTTTTAGTTACAAACTGCTCCGGCAACTTGAAAGAAGCTCGCGTGCAAGGGTTTTAGTTTTGGATGTTTGTTATTGATGGCTGATGCGAGAAGAAACGACCACGTTTTCTCCTCGGAAGTCGGGATACCTTCCGGACTGAATCGGATCAAGACCCCACGAGTTCTTTTGAAGGAACAACCGAGTTCGAAACCGGGCGAGTTGAACGAGTCAAGGACTTCGAAGAACAAACAGAAGTCAGTCGCCCGTGGACATGGCCAAAAATCAGGTTTGTCTGGAGAAAGTTCAAATTTCTTTTTATTATGATTATTATTATTACTATTGCTTCCTCAAATTTAGCTTGCACGTCCATGTTAAGGCTCTGTTTGCTTCCTGAGAAAGCACGTTTGTGTTATGGATAGCTTTCACTGTTTGTTTTCTGAGAAAACGTGGAGGAAAAAATTAAACTCAACTTCTTCAATGTTAACAAAATTTACTGATGTATATCAAACGTGTTCAAATCCTTCTAGAGCTTAAGGATGATTTTCTTTTGGGTGCCATTATAAACTTACAAATTGGGAAAGAGCATGTAATAGCCAGTCGAACTCTGGACCTTGAGGTACCCACTCAGAGCTTTAACCACGTTGTTGACAGAGCTTAAGGATGATTAAGCATAAAAGAGTATGATTCTCATTTTTTATACCTTTTGAATCAATACGTATTGCCCCGTCATGGTCAGAATGTACTCGACGTGCTCATGCTGAAAAGTTACCATTTGATCAAAAGAGATTGTCAATTAGACAACGAATGCCCACACGAAACTGTGAACGCAGGTTAAATTGATTGTAATATTGTTGTTTTCTAGGACTGTGTCATTTAAATTATGCCACATGAAAAATAGTTATCCATTGATTTCATCATTTTTGCCCCTTTTCTTATGCAAAGGAACTCTTTTTCATCTATTAAAGGGCGAGTCTGCTTCAGATTTTTGCAACTTTAATAGTTCACCATGCCATTAGTTCTTAGGCTTAATTTTCTGGTTACTTATGGAGAATACTTCTGCTAAAGCTGCTATCTTAGGATGGGTCTGGGTGATTTATCCAAGTTTGTTTCCTTTTTCCTTATTTTGCTTTACATTCTTGCTTCATTTTTTCCGGATTCATTTTTTCTTATCTTATCCTTTTCTTGAGTCTCTGATTACCTTTCCATTGATTGTTGAAAAGAAAAATTAATGTGTATTTGTTACCTTTTTTTTGTTTCGAATCTGTATTGGAACAAAAAGGAAAGAAGATGGCACGGTGGCTTTTGTCTTATATTTCAAGGAATTCCACTCAAGCCTTCAATAATGTTACAAATATTGAGGTGAAATTAAATGTACTTACTTTTCTCAAACATTGGCTTACATATTAGTTCCATGATATACTTGTCTCGCATTGAAACCATGATTGACAGGATGGTGTCTCAGAAGTTAAGACACGTGACAAAGAACCTGTGAGAACTAAACTTGGCTACATGGAAAATAATAATGGAAAGCAATCTTCAGCTGAGAATGCATGCTATAGAATAGTGTCAAAAGGTCTAAAGAGTTTTTCGCATGAATTAGGACCTAAGGATGGTATTCCATATGCGTATCCTCGAGCCCACAGTTACAATGATTTAAAGGTACTGTGATGATATTATTCAAGAAAGAACTTGGTTTATAACATGCTTTATCAATTCCTTCTCAAGATAAAATAAAAACAAAAGGATTTTGAAATTTATTTTCAAAATTATTAGTCCACATATTACATGAAGCATTCATGGTATTATATAGTACAATGTAGTTTTCTCTTTCCTTGAGAGGCTTCATCTATATTGCATGTTGAAGTAACAGCTTTATTCTCATATATGTTCTTTTAATGTCATTAATCAGATTTTGGCTAGTTTACCAGTTTGCTGCAGAAAAATCTGATCACTTTATGTGGATCGTTATTACTGTAACTCTGCATGAAAAATAGTAGTAACATTATAAAACCTTAATGGAGAAGCTGGTGCTTATGATTCTGATACTTTGCCACTATAGCAGTTCTATTGGACTCTTTCATTTCTGGTTAATCAGCTACTTGTTTCTTTTCTTTTCCTTTGCCTTTCTCTTTCTATGAATTGATCATTAGGAACTATTTGGTTCATTACATTCAAGATTTGATGCTGCTAAAGAGGTGGTAGACACGGAGCTGGCTACTTTTGCTGGGGATGTGATGGATGTTCTTCAGACCATAGACTCCTCATCTCCAGAGGGTCGCAAAATGGCAGAAGATCTTCTGCTTCTTGCCCAGCAATGTGTTGAAATGACCTGTACTGAATTTCGTCATAAGTGTGAAACAATAGTTCAAGATTTGACAGAAAAAAGACAACAATGTCAAACAGTATTGGTGAAGTGGCTGTGCACGCGTATGCTCTTTATTTTGACACGCTGTACAAGGCTTTTGCAGTTTCAGAAAGAGAAAGAACCAATTGATGAGAATTCTCTTAACAAATTTAAGAAATGTTTAGAAAGCATTCCTGCTGTTGAAATGAGCTGGTCTCTCACTTCCGAAGTTGCTGATTCTCATTCAGCTAATGCTGTGCATCAGAAGGCTGGTGGTGAACACAATTTGCAGGGAGAGAATAAGGTGCCTCTTTTCCCTGAGCCACCTGGACAGAATGGTATAACTTCTGGAAAACGTTCCACTAATGCTGAGAAAATTTCAGCTGCACAGGGATCTCAGTCTGATTTTACTTCACAGAAGCAACAATTTTGTCACCCTGGTGGTCATTTTGTAGGGGATTCAATGACAAATTTCTGTTATAGTTCACTTCATGAGCACAACCATAATTTTCATGGTTCACTTAGTGAGCCTGAACAAACACTAGATGGATCTGACTCAGTGATCTGTAGAATATGTGAGGAAGCTGTACCTATTTCTCATTTAGAATCTCATTCTTATATATGTGCATATGCAGATAAATGTGCACTGAATTGTATAGATGTAGACGAATGCCTAGTAAAGCTGGCAGAAATATTGGAACTGATTATAGAGTCACGGAATTTGAATTCCATTGGGAGCCCCGAGAACTCAAGAATACAAAATTTGAGCTCTGCAGTTACATCTGAAGGTTATTCTCCCAAGATAAGTGAGTGGCGAAACAAGGGTGTTGAAGGAATGTTTGAGGACATACATGAGATGGACACTGCCAGTATTGAGGATTCTCATCTAGCCTCAATTGACTTTAAGGGCCATTTGGGCATGAGGCTTGGCAACCATGGAGCGTCATCCTCAACTGGGAGCATGACATCACTATCCTCTACAAATACTCCAAGAGGAAGTCACTTTGATTCTTTCTGGTTGGAGCGTAACAATCCTTCTGAGCTAGAGGATGTGCAACAGGTTTGTTGATCTTGAGGATCTCTCATTTTGTAATTTGACATTGTCATCCTGTCTTCTTGTTGTGAAGAATATTTATAATGTTCTGCCAAAATGTGAAGATGCTGAATGAATTCCTAAGGAATCTTATAGAACTAATGTGTTTCTCATGCAGGTCTGTCAAGTAGAAACCCATACCCAATTCAAGGCCTAATTAAATGGATAACAATAATCTGGCTGTATGTTTTTGACAAATCTATATACGCTCATGCATGTGCCTAAATATATACTTTCTTTCAATCATTTTTCTGATATTATGTTCGCAATGAGCTTCTGTCATGCATTTAATGTTGTAATGTTAAAGTGCGATGCTCTTTATAGGTTAATCAGCACTTTTATTGTTGTATCTGCAGATGATTGACCTTGCAGATATAGCTTGTTGTGTAGCAGACACAGACTTGTTGAAAGAAGGGTCGCATGAGTTCTTGCTTGCATGCATGCAAGACTTGCAGGATGTTTTATGGCATAGTAAGCTTAAAGCTCTTGTAATAGATACTTTTGGAGGCCGAATAGAAACTCTTCTGAGGTAGTGCAATGTTAAAGATATATTTGTGAGACCGAACACATATCTCATCTTGTTCAATTAGTCATGGTGTTTCTTAACTAATCATGCAAGGAGAAATGTATACTTGTGTGTGAAGCAACAGATATAAAAAGTCCAACGAGTTGCATTGAACAAAGAGAAAACTCTAGACATCTCTCAGATAATGCATCTCAAAGTAGCACGGTGTCAACTCCTTTACATATGGCCCACAAAGAGAGAACAACAATAGATGATTTTGAGATCATCAAACCAATTAGCAGAGGTGCCTTTGGTAAAGTCTTTCTTGCACGCAAACGGACAACAGGTGACCTATTTGCAATAAAGGTAAAATTCCTTTTTTTGTTATTTTCCACCAACAAAAAATTAAGGACATACAAGAATCTATAATGTCTATTATAATACGCATGTACATGACAAGGAAAATGCCAAAGAATCTATTATGATACATGTTGTTAGAATCCTTAAGATTAAGGACAGAATACTTGCCTTAGTCCTAGGAATTACCTTGTATTGTAGGATTTAATATTAATCTCTAATTCTTAGGAAATTATTGATTTCTAGGGATTGATTCCTTATTTGTACTTAGTTCTACCTATAAATATCTTTAACCTAATTAAAATAAAATAACAATCTTCTCTCTAAAGTTTGTTCATGGTATCAGAAGCCTTTGGAATTTTTTTCGACTTCTCTAATCTCTCGTTCCAAACGTCCCCTCTCTTCAATCTCTCTTGTCTCTTGTTTTATTCCTTCCCATGAGTGACACTATCGAAACTACATCTGAGATTGAAACCTCACAAATGATTCCAAACACCAATCAAGGAACTTCTCAAGGGGACCTTAATTCCTCTCTTATAATCACTAACCATCGGCTAGATGGGAAAAATTTCCTACACTGGTCCCAATCGGTAATTATGGTGATCCGTGGTCGTGAAAAATAGGGTATATTAATGGAGACTTCCCACGACCAGCCACGATAGACCCAACTTATGGCACCTGGAAACTCAACAATTCGATTGTAATGGCTTGGTTAATCAATTCAATGGAAGGCCATATTAGTCGCACCTACCTCTTCTTCAAAACTGCAAAAGATATGTGGGATGTAATCAAAGAAAATTACTCGGATCTTGGAAATGCCTTCCAAGTATTTGAGATCAAATTGAAATTGAAGGATATCCGACAAGGAACAATTGAAGTAACTCAGTACTACAATAACCTGAAAATTTTGTGGCAGGAACTGGACATGTACTATGAGGCAGACTGGGGAGAAGGCAAGGAACACACCAAGTTTATGGCTCACCTCAACAAGAAACGTCTCTATGAGTTTCTGGCAAACTGAACCGAGAACTTGATGAGGTTCGTGGTTGAATTCTGGGAAGAACCTCTCTGCCAACCATTGGTGAAGCATTTGCAAAAGTTAGAAGAGAAGAAAAGCGTCAACTTGTCATGTTGGGGGATTTAAAAGAATCTAAACTCAGTAATAACCTGGCTGGTCAACTGTGCCATGGTGCAACCATCAGAAGTGTAGGACATACAAAGGAAAGATGCTTCAAACTACATGGTTATTCGAGAAGAAATTAGAAGGACAATAAGGTCGCACTAGTATCCTCTAACACCTCCATCGCCGCAAATGAAACTCTTGATGTTCGCTCAACCAAAAATCAACTTGAGGCTCTCCATAAGATACTAGGCACTACCACCGCTCAAGGATCCTCGCCACTCAAGGTATTGCCCTCAACAGTACTTTTGAACCTAACAATCAATCTTCTTGGATACTCAATTCTGGTGCCTCCGATCGCATGACAGGTAACTCCACCTTGTTTCACACCTATACACCCTGTCATAATCAATCCCGAATCCGCATTGCTGATGGCTCATACTCACCTGTGGCTGGTGTTGGAAAAATACAATTAACAAAGAATTTTTCTTTTGATGATGTGTTACATGTTCCAAACCTATCTTGCAATTTACTTTCAATCAGTAAACTAACTAAGGATGAAAGTGTCCTTGCTGAATTTTTGCAACTGGTTGTGTGGTACAGGAACAGAAATCGGGGAGGATGATTGGCACTGCTAAAATTGATGATGGTCTCTATATTTGGAATAAAGACAGTGGACAAGAAGGGTTGGCTCTATCTATCTCCAAGGAAGATACAATTATGTTATGGCACCGTAGACTAGGACATCCGAACTTCTTGTACTTGAAGAAACACCTTCCACTATTATTTAGAAATAAAAATGTTGATTCCTTGAAATGTGAAATCTGCCAATTATCCAAACACACCCGTGTACCATACCCATTGAAACCCTATAACCAGTCCCAACCATTCTCTTTAATTCATAGTGACTTATGGGGAGCCAGCCGAGTAAAAAATATTACAGGGGCCAGGTGGTTCATAACTTTCATTGATGACCATACTAGGATTTGTTGGGTTTACCTTCTCAAAGAAAAATCAGAAACACCTAAAGTTTTCCAAAACTTTCATTCAATGATTCGAACCCAGTTTAACTCTTGTTAGAAATAGGCTTTTCTGTCTCTTTTTCTCACAAGAAATTATACTAATATTTATATACATAGTGAGCCTAACTTTAGAAAACTCTATACTAGGAAGTAAATTGATTCTAAGGATGTTGTCCCTTAAAACACGACCTTAAAGTTAGGGATAGCAATAAATAAAATATTTCTGATTCTTTCGATACATTGAATATTCCTTATTAGGAAACTGTAATCTAACACTCCCCTTCAAGCTGGGAAGTGGATATCATCCATTCTCAGCTTGCTTACTAGTTTCTAAAAGGTCTTCCCAGATAATCCTTTGGTAAGGATATATGCTAGTTGACCATCAGTGGACACATATGGAGTGCAAATTAAGCCACTGTCAAGTTTCTCCTTGATGAAATGTCTGCCAATCTCAATGTGCTTCATACGATCATGTTGCACTGGATTATGTGCAATATTGATAGCAGACTTATTATCAAAATACAGCTTCATTAGAGCTTCCCACTTGATCTTCAAATCCTCCAAAATAAATTTCAGCCATAATAATTCACAAATTCCAAGAGCCATCGCTCTAAATTCAGCTTCTGCACTAGATCTAGCCATAACATTCTGTTTTTTACTCCTCCAAGTTACAAGGTTGCCTCCCAGAAAAGTGCAATAGCCCGGGGTTGATCTTCTATCAACCATAGATCCTGCATAATCTGCATCAGTATAGGCTTAAAGGGTTAAATTCTCCCCTTTCTTAAATAGGATTCCTTTGCCTGGAGTGCCTTTTAAGTACTGTAGAATCTGATATATAGCTCGAAGATGTGATTCTTTAAGATTGTGCATGAACTGACTTACAACACCAACTCCATAGGCAATATCCGGTCTAGTATGTGACAAGTAAATGAGCTTCCCTACGAGTATTTGATATGAACCTTTATCAACTACTGCATCTTCTAGTGCATCTCCAAGTTTGTGGTTCACCTCTATGGGTGTCTCTGCTGGTTTACATCCCAACTTGTCCTTCTCTGTCAACAAATCAATTATGTATTTTTGCTGAGATATGAAGATTCCTTCCTGAGAGTGTGCTACTTCAATACCAAGGAAATATTTTAATTTACCAAGCTCTTTGACCTCAAATTCTTTTACTAGGCATTTCTTTAAATTTTCCATTCCTTCCAGATCATCATCTGTCACTATAATGTCCTCTACATAGACTAATAAAACAGTCATTCCCCCTGAAGATGAGTGCTTTACAAACAGAGTGTGATTTCCTTGACTTTGTTTATACCCCAGCTTGATCATTACTTTGGTAAATCTTCCAAACCAAGCTCTCGGGAACTATTTTAGTCTGTACAGAGCCTTTTCTATTTTAGTCTGTAAAGATCCTTTTTTACTTTGCAAACTACCTGTCCTGTATTTGGACCGAACCCTGGTGGAACATCCATATAGACTTCCTCCTCAAGATCACCATGTAAGAAAGCATTTTTGATGTCAAACTGCTGCAGTTTCCAGCCTCTGCTGGCAGCGAGTGACAATAACACTCTCACAGTGTTCATCTTTGCAACCGGGGCAAATGTCTTAAGGTAGTCTATTCCATACTTTTGAGTGTACCCTTTAGCAACTAATCTTGCTTTGTACCTCTCCAAAGAGCCAACTGAATTATATTTCACTGTGTACACCCAACGACATCCAACTGGCTTCTTTCCTTTCGGTAATTTTACCAAATCCCATGTCTTATTTTTTTCAAGTTCCTCCATTTCAACCTTCATGGCATTTTTCCAATTCTCATCATTTAATGCCTCGGATACAGTTTTGGGAATAGAGATAGAATATAGGCTAGTAAGAAAGGCTTTGTGGTTATGGGATAAATTTTTGTAAGACATTAATGAGTAAAAGGGATGTTTTGTACAGGCCCTAGTTCCTTTTCTAATAGCAATAGGAAAATCATGGTCTTTCTGATCTGAATTTTCAATAGTATTCAAAGTAGGTTCAGTAATTACCTCGGGTTGTAGAGTAGTAGGTTGTTTATTCGAAGAAGATGATTGAACTTGCACCGGTGCTTTCTTCCTTGAGTAAACTAGTAAAGGACGAGTAGTGTCTTGAATCCCTTTGGGCGACTTAGGTGTAGTAGGCTCTATTTCGGGTTGCATAGGTTCAAGTTGGGCAGGCTGGTTGGTAGATAAGGTTGAGTGTTTGGTAGTGAATAGAGTGGAAAATTAAGTTAGGCGGTGGTTGGTAGGTCGGAGAGTGGAAAATCAAGAAGAAAAATTCTCTGTCCTTATCTTCTGTGAATAAGTTCTCCCCCTGAAGATAAGGACGAGTAAAGAATTTTTCTTCTTCAGCAAAAGTGACATCCACTGAAACATAAAATTTTTTTGTGGCTGAATTATAGCATTTGTACCCTTTTTGTGTAGAGGAATAACCGAGAAAGTCACATTTGACAGCTCGTGGATCGAGTTTTCTCCTATTTTGAGAATGTACATGTACAAAGGCAAATATTTTGGGAGTAAGGTTTGAGGTATTGAAATCAGGAAAGAATTTCGATAGAACTTGCATAGGACTTTGAGAGTCAAGGACCTTTGTAGGCAACCTATTTATTGGATGAGTAGCAGTTAGTATTGTTTAGGGATATTTTTTTGAAACAATAGAGCTCTAGTAATAGCTAAAATGTGACCATTCTTTCTTTCGGCAACGCCATTTTGTTGGGGTGTGTAAACACAAGAGCACTCATGTATAATGCCTTTTTCTTGAAAATATGGGGAGAGAAACTGATTGAAATAGTCTTTAGTATTGTCGACCTAAACCTTTTATTTCAAATTTCAAATTGTGTTTTGATCATGTTGTAAAATGTTGTAAAAATATACCTTGCACCAAATTTTTGTTTTAAAAGAAATATCTAAGATACACGGGTACAATCATCAATAAAAGATACAAACCGACACACGGGTACAATCATCAATAAAGGATACAAACCACCGAGCCTTAGAGATGTTTGAAATATTTGATGGTCCCCAAATATCACTATGAATAATAGTAAAAGGAGCTGATGTTCTTTTATTGTTTACCGGAAAAGAGGTACGTTTATGTTTGGCAAGTTAACAAACATCACAATGGAATTTTTCAACAGTGATTTCTTTGAACAATGAAGGAAACATAAATTTAAGGACTGGAAACGAAGGATGACCAAGGCGGAGGTGATGGAGCCAAATTAGGTCTTTATTAACTTGAATAGACTTGGATAGGAAAGATAATGGTGAGGAATTCAGAGCACTAACTTTTCCACTAAATCCTTCAAGATAGTATAGGCCATTTGCTTACTTAGCATGTCCAATCATCCTCTTCGTATTCTGTTCCTGAAAAAAAATCGATTGGGATACAAGACCACACTACAATTAAAGTTCCTGATAATTTTTTTGATTGAGAGAAGATTGGTAAATAGTTTAGGAATATGAAGGACATTTTTAAGAGTAAGGGTCTTGTTTATAACAATATCACATTGACCAGCCACTGTGATCATAGAACCATCACCATCGTTATCTTTCTATTACTAGGACAAGGTGTATATGAAACAAATTTGTGTAAGGAGTGGGTCATATGGTGCAGTAGCTCGAGTCAATGACCCAAGACACAGAGGTGGATCGTGTCCGAGACATTAGAATTTGTAGAAAAGGATATACCGAAAGCGCCAAACTACAAGTACTGTGGAAGAAGACTTTTCCAATGATCCCAACAAAGTCTTTAACTTCTCAATTTCGTCTTTATTAAAAACACCGGTGAGTCTTGAGAATTACATTCTCCATCTAGTCAGTCTTGCTATATTTGCTCGCCTTGCTCCTTTGGTTGTTCATTTGGTTTCAAAAATTCTTTTTAATTGTCCGTGGCTTCCATGGAGCTTCCAAGATTTTCCTTAGTGTGACGAGATTTTTACTGAGAGGTGCACCATAGAGACTCCTTTTAATAGTCCTTGTAAGTTCTTTCGCCTAATATCGTTGCCAGGTTTATTGTTCCATGGCAAATCTCCTCTCACCGACAGCCTTTGTAGCTAAGGCGTAACCATCCACATGATTATTCTCAAGTGTAACTCCTCTTCTTCCTTCTTCAATACGAACTATCGCGATTGTCTCATTTAGTGATGGTAGCTCCTCCTTTCCAAGTATTTGGACTCTTACTCCATCAAATTCAACATTTAGCCCAAAGAAGAAAATCATAAATTTGATCCTTTTCAACGAACCTTTTCAGAGTGCAAGATCATCTGACCGCACTTCATCTGAATGCACTGGTAATGATCCATCTCTTGCCATAAGCTTTGCAAAAGATTAGAATACTCCGTGATGGAACGACTTCCTTGCTTGGTAGATGAAATCTTAGTCTTGATTTCATAGATTTGAGCAAGATCTCGAACTTAGATTAAGTCGCTTCACGACCTCCCATATTTCTTTGGAAGAGTTAAGAAACATGCATGTGTCATTGATTTTTGGCATCATAGAATTCCATAACCAAGACATGACCATAGAGTCTTGTTCATCCCAAGCATCAAACCGAGGATCTCCTTCTTTAGGTCCTGTCTTAGAGTAAGTGACTCACTTTTCTCGCGCTTTCAAGAACGTGCGAACCAATGGAGACCACTTGTAATTTTTCCCATTTAACCAAGAGGCCACTTGAATGTTGTGCAACTCACTTGTTGGTTGGATTTTTCATAAAGACTTCGAACTATCCCCATTGGTATTGGTTTGGATAATTTCGGACATTTCTTTTGAACAAAATAGGCGGGCTTGAGGGTTGAGTGGGAGTAAAAGATCACCAAAAAATTTCGTAAATCGGTCTAATCGATACCATGTTAGAAATAGGCTTTTCGCCTCTTTTTCTCGCAAGAAATTACACTAATATTTATATACATAGTGAGTCTAACTTTAGGAAACTCTATACTAAGAAGCAAACGATTTTAGGGATGTTGTCCTTAAAAACATGACCTCAAAGTTAGGGATAGCAATAAATAAAATATCTACAGGATTCTTTCTGATACACTGAATGTTTCTTATTAGGAAACTGTAATCTGACAACTCTACCATACATACTGTCCGTACTGACAATGGGAGAGAATATTTTAATTCTGTCCTGAGTCCTTATGTTGCAGAACAAGGCATCATACACTAAAGTTCTTGTCTTGACACCCCTCTACAAAAATGGGATTTCTTAGAGAAAAATCATCTCCTTGTTGTGGCTTGTGCACTAATGTTCACCATGGGGGTCCCAAAATACCTGTGGGGAGAAACTATCCTAACAGCCTGCTATCTCATAAACCGACTAACATCAAAGGTTCTAAATTTCCAAACACCTATAAATATCATTCAAAAGGCTTTTCCCTTATTTCGCGTTCCCAATCTTCCACTCAAAATCTTCGATTGCAAAGCTTATGTCCATAATCACCAACCAAATCAATCCAAACTTGATCCTCGAGCCCATACCTGTGCTTTCATTGGCTATTCTCCAACACAAAAAGGCTATAAGTGTTATTCACCTACCTTTCGTCGACTGTTTATGTCTCGGGATGTCACCTTTTTTGATAATGAACCATACTTTACAGCAGCTCATCTTTAGGGGGAGACTCTCAATGAAGATGAGACTTTAACACCCTCCTCATTATACCTTTTGATCCTACCACCATTACCAAGCCAACAAATCAGGGTGTTATTGTAGTTCGAGATTTAGACAGTGGTTTACCTGTGCAACAAGAAATAGAAATAGGGCAGCCACCTGATCCAAAGAGGCAGCAAGAGCAGGCTCCATAACTACAAGTTTATTCTCGATGACAGCATCCTCCTGAAGCTGAGACAGCAGTGCCAAGTTCATCCTCGACCGAGGACTGTTCCGAAACAGAAGTCTCACCTCTATCGCCTTCCATCTGCCATCCAATTGCTGTTCGAAAGGGCACAAAACGCAGCACTCAACACCCTATTTCTCGGTTTGTATACTATGGAAACTTATCTAAGTCTTATAGAGCTTTTGTATCTAATGTTGATTCTGTAAAAACACAAAAAAATATAGAAGAGGCTCTTGAATCTGCTGAGTGGAGTAAAGCTGTGATGAAAGAAATGAGGGCTCTTAAGGCAAATGAAACTTGGGAAGTCTCGGATCTACCTAGTGGGAAGAAGACTGTAGGATGCAAATGGATCTTCACCACAAAGTTTAAACTTGATGGCAGCATTGATCGACACAAAGATCGGCTCATTGCTAAGGGTTTCACCCAAACCTATGGCCTAGACTACAACAAGACGTTCGCACCGGTTGCCAAACTAAACACCATTCGAGTTCTTCTATCCCTAAATGTCAACATGGACTGGTCTTTGACTCAATTGGATGTAAAAAATGCATTCCTCAATGGAGAGTTAAATGAGGAAGTGTACATGGATTTCCCACCCGGGTTTGAAGAAAGCAAGGGCCAAGTATGCAAGTTGAAGAAATCTTTATATGGGCTGAAACAGGTCTCAAGGGTGTGGTTCAGCCGCTTTGCCAAGGCTATGATCAGTAGGAGCTACACCCAGGGGCAAGCAGATCATACCATGTTTTACAAGCATTCGAAAGGTGGGAAATGCTGCATCCTTATTGTTTATGTGGATGATATAATATTAACTGGGGATGATTCAAGCGAAATTGAAAGTTTAAAAGAATTTCTTAGTGCTGAATTCGAACTTAAGGACTTAGGGAACCTTAAGTACTTCCTTGGAATGGAAGTAGTAAGGTCTAAAACAGGGATTTCCATCTCTCAAAGAAAGTATATCCTTGATCTATTATCTGAGGTTGGGATGTTGGGGTGTAACCCAGTCGAAACTCCCATGGAATTCAATTTTAAATTGGGAACTGATAAAGATGGAGAAGAAGTTGACAGGGGGAGATGTCAACAATTGGTAGGAAAACTCATCTACCTATCTCACACCCGTCCAGACATAGCTTTTTGTGTGAGTGTTATCAGCCAATATATGTATGCTCCAAGAAAAAAGCACTTGGAAGCTACTTAAGAATTTTAAGATATCTAAAGGGGACCCCTGGTAAAGGCCTACACTTCAAGAAAACTGCCAATCGAAGTGTGGAAATTTACACTGATGCGGACTTGGCAGGGTCTGTCAATGACAGACGTTCTACAAGTGGTTATTATAGCTATGTGTGGGGCAATCTTGTGACATGGAGAAGCAAAAAACAGCCTGTTGTAGCACGCAGTAGTGCAGAAGCAGAGTATCGAGCACTATCCCATGGCATATGCGAAGGAATCTGGATACAACGACTAACGGGAGAACTAAAAGTGCTCTACACTAGACCTATAAAGATGTCTTGTGACAACCAAGCAACTGTCAGCATAGCTCATAACCCTGTTCACCACGATCGCACCAAACATGTGGAGATAGATCGCCACTTCATCAAGGAAAAATTGACTCAGGAGAAGTGTGCATCACCTACCTACCTACTAGGCAACAAGTTGCAGACATGCTAACTAAAAGCTTGAACAGGAACATGTTCAAGGAACTCATTAGCAAGCTGGGTTTGATAAATATCTACACTCCAGCTTGAGGGGGAGTGTTAGAATCCCTAAGATTAAGGACAGAATACTTGCCTTAGTCCTAGGAATTACCTTGTATAGTAAGATCTAATATTAATCTCTAATTCTTAGGAAATTACTGATTTCTAGGGATTGATTCCTTATTTGTACTTAGTTCTACCTATAAATATCTGTAACCTAATTAAAATAAAATAACAATCTTCCCTCTAAAGTTTGTTCACATGTTTCTGTTTCTAAAAACTGAACTTTGACAGCATCAACTGGTTGCTTAATTGGCTTCTAAGAATAATTTGGAGCTTTGTGCAGCCAACACATCTCTTGAGTTAGTCGATTGGAATTTGAATTCAACATTATGATTTCTTCTGCCAGAACATACTAAAAATAAGTCTAATTATAAGTTTCAAGGTTTTAATTTTCTTGTAAAGCATTAGATTGATGAGCGGTAATCTTCAGCACTTTTGTTTTTGTGGTTTGGGGGGGTCTGGTTTTACTCTCTAACTCAATGCAATTTTTCTGCTTATGCAGGTTCTCAAGAAATTGGATATGATACGTAAAAACGATATTGAGCGTATATTAGCTGAACGGAATATTCTAATAGCAGTTCGGAACCCTTTTGTGGTAAATTCCAATTCTAGCATGCTTTGAGCACTAAAATTCTCCACTTTAATTTAATTAAAATGCATTAACCACAATTTCCAAGTTTATCTTGTTGCTCTGCTTTAAATTTTCTTATTTACAATGATGCTAGTTGAATAAAAAGATGTGAGTTCATCATTTCAGGTTCGATTTTTTTATTCATTCACCTGTAGCGATAACCTCTATTTGGTTATGGAATATCTCAATGGTGGTGATCTATACTCATTACTCAGAAAGGTTGGATGTCTTGACGAAGAAGTAGCTCGTACATATATTGCGGAGCTGGTTTGTACCAATCATTGTATATGATGCATACCAATCTAATTCTTGTCTGGACTTTTCTTAGATTTCATCCATATTTCAGGTTCTTGCTTTAGAGTATCTCCATTCCATTGGAATTGTGCATCGTGACTTGAAACCAGACAACATACTAATTGCTCATGATGGTCACATTAAGGTCTGGCGTATGAACAGCGGATTTTGTTTTTTCAATGTATTAAGTACATCATGTAGCTGATCAAGAAGCATCGAGTTCTAGTTTAACTTGCTCTTTCTGTGTATATTCATTAACTTCATGTTATTGTGATGCTAACGAGCTAATTATTGCTTATGTTACCAGCTTACAGACTTTGGACTATCAAAAATTGGCCTCATAAACAACACAATTGATTTATCTGGACCTGAAACAACTGGAACAACTTCATTAGACGCTTGTAATCTACATAAGCAACAAATGGAGGATAGAAGTCGGCACTCAGCTGTTGGGACACCTGATTACCTGGCCCCTGAAATTCTTCTTGGCACTGAGCATGGTTTGGATTCAAGCTGATGTAAGGTTTATTCCAAGCCTTTAGTAGAATTGACATTTGAAATTTCTACATTGAGATTCATGCAGGTTATGCTGCGGACTGGTGGTCAGTGGGTATAATCTTGTTTGAGTTCATAACAGGAATTCCACCTTTTGCTGCTGAATGCCCTGAGGTATATATCTTCAAGTATTCTCTTCTTTCGTTCATATCCTCATCCTTAATTCAGTATGTAACTTTAATCAAGGTGTTCAACTGTTATTTCCATTTTGTGGTCAAGCAGAATCCTGCTTCATTGAATCTTTATGTTGATGTGGATTCTCTTTTAATTCATTGTGCTGCCTCTCAAGTTTCATCGACTTGACTATACCACCCAAAACAAGAAATTTTATGATCTTTAGCTTAAGTCTTGAAAAGGGAACACATACAACAACCTTTATTTTTGTAGTGAAGTCACGGCTAAGGTTTTGTTTTATAACTGCAAATGGCTGTCTGTATACCATATATGATTGATGTAAATAATATCTTGCCTTTAAGTTTCATAATAAGTGCAACATTTATAGATTCCTTCACTTGAATTTGTGTTTTTCTTGTTCCCATTGAACTGGATAGTAACTCTATCAAATTAGTCTCTTGGATACATGTTTAAGTGATGAAACTTTTGCATTAAACTTTAGTTGTTTGGATATTATTTCATCTTGCAATTATTAGTGACCATAATGTATGATCTCTAGCCGCCATGCATCTTTTAAGCATTTTATGTTCTTTGAATTTGTTTGAAAAGTGGCATGGATTCCTCTTTCATCTCTTGAACTCACTCCTTACCAGATTCCTTCTTATTAGCATAATGCTTTGTAGAAGTATGTTGGCAACTAGGAACTGCTCTGTTTCATGCCTCATTCTTGTCATCGCTTTGCAGATAATTTTTGACAACATTCTGAACAGAAAGATTCCATGGCCATCTGTGCCTAGTGAGATGTCCTATGAGGCTCAAGATCTAATTAACAGGTTGTTGTTGTTTTTTTTTGAATCTTTAAGATATGATGATAGCTTGTATTCTATTGCCTTCTCTTGTTGAGGGAAAATTTCATTCAGAGCAACTTATTCAGTTCTGGTACATTTTCTTACAGGTTGCTTACACATGATCCCAAACAGCGGTTAGGAGCAAATGGAGCAACTGAGGTTTTTCATCACTTTCTAACTTTTTTATTTCATGGAAAAGCTAAATATACCGTCCATTCACTAGTAAAACTTTAAAAAAAGGTTATATTATGCTACCGTGATTCCTGTGACTTTTTTAATTAAGAAGGACCATCTTACAGGTAAAAGCACATGCTTTTTTCAATGGAGTTAACTGGGATAGTCTTGCATTGCAAAAGGTATGAATCCACATATGCCATTCTTTCTTGCTTCTAGCAGAATGTCTGACAGTTATGTTCTCTGGGATAGTCTTTCAATACCTATTTGAAGATGGCTTGGTGTTACTCATTACAATCATTTAAGGTTTTTATTGTCTTTTTCTATTGGGCTTATAACCATTACCCATTTGTATTGCTGTGTATGCTTAAGCACTTCTAGTATTGATACAGTAATTTTGGTAATTTCTTCTCAAGTTGTGAAAGTTTTAACATTTTATAGATGTTTTCTTACTTTTTGATGCATGTATATATCCTGTATATAACAGCAAGAATATTCAATTTTTGGGAGAAGAAAAAGGGCATGGTTAGGAGAATAGTAGAAACTGTTGATTTGTCTTTGATGGAGATCCAATATTAGCATGTTAACATTAACTTGTTGTAGGCTGCCTTTGTACCACACACTGATAGTGCAGATGACACCAGCTATTTTTTATCACGTTTTAGTCAAATTTCCGGCAGAATCCCTGAGAATGAATGTAGCAGTTCTGATAATGAGACTTATGACTCAGGATCAAATACTGGACCGGAGGTAATCTTCTAACTCATTGACCATACTATCTGCTAGTGAATCTGATCAAAAAGTGATACTTTTTTTACTTAACCTAGAGAGACGGACATGTCGGAAATCATGCTCAGATACAGTCTTAATCCAGAATTTTCGTTTTGAATGATGCCACTGAGGATCTTAATTTATATCCATAGCCAAACCCAATTAGCGGTTAAAGCTTTGTGGTTTTATTATGCTTGGTTTTGAGTAGTATATATTCTATCAAGAAAATGGCTGCAATACCAACTAATGTTGGTGCAATGGCAAGGCACATTGCACTCCTAATGAGAGAACATAGGTTTAAACCTTTGAGACAACATTGTTGAGAAGAACAGCCATAAACCTCAAATATGAGGCATAGAAAGGGACATGAAAAATACCAAAAAAAAAAAAAAAAAAGAACATGGATGCAATATTCATCCTTTACGATAGGAGATTTTGTAGAGGAAAAAATGTTTTCAATTTGGATGAAATCTGTTTTCTGTTGCTATATGCATGCGGCAACTCTATCATGATTATCTCTTGTTTCTTCTTTATTCAGATGGATGAATGCGGTGACTTAGCAGAGTTTGATTCCTCTCCTCTTAATCTCTCATTAATAAATTTTTCCTTTAAGGTATGGCACTTGATCATGTTGAGACATACAGAGGTATATTTACTCATACACTTGTAGCGATCAATTTTCAAATATACTATTTTTTTTTTTTTTTTGCAGAACTTGTCACAATTGGCATCAATAAATCATGATGTACTCGTACAATCTGGGAAGGATTCAGCCAAGTCCTCTCCATCCAGAGGTTTAGGGATATAGCTTCAAATTCAATGTTGAATCTAGTACCAAAGGTATCTTTTCATAAATCCATGTCTTTGGATCATTTATTTAAATCAAAATGATCGATATAAGGAAAGAGAAAATGGTTCAAGCGACCCTAAATAATTAGAGAGTTTCATACCTACTTTTAGGTAGTATTTGAGTTATGATCTCAATGGAATGTAATTGATGGGAAAATTACTTCACAACTTTTGATATAAATTGAAAGATATTGATTAAAGTCCCACAAAGTTACATTATCATGTTTGGTTTATTAAGCACTTTTTAAGAATGTAATTATAATTTATGAATTTATCCTTATTAAATAAAAGATCTTTTTCATGTATTTAATTTTTGGAATAAATTTTATTCTTAATAAATATTTAGATTAACTGTTTAATAATAAAGTTTAATTAATATTTTAAATTTTTTAATTTATAATGTTAATTGAAAGTAAAATTGTTTCAAATTTGTTTTATATATATTTTCTAAGTATATTAAGGCACATATAAAATCATGTATATATAAAACTTGTTTTAGAATAACTTGAAAATATTATTATAAACACTAAATAGGGGGTAAATATCTTAAATATACCAAAAAATATTTTATTTACGGAAAAGGGTCAGTTTCAAGAATATTTATAGAAAAAGGCGGTTTCCCCCCAAAATGCGTTCACGTTAGCGTTTTGGGGAAAGCCAAAGAAAGCGCCTCCAGGGACGCGCTTTGTGCCACCTTAGCAAAGCGTGCTTATGTGTACAAAGCAAACTATTCTGCATTTACAAGAATGATGTGGTACAAAGCAAACTATTCTCAAATACTTTAAAAATTTACAAGAATAAACCTTTATAAAGGCTTAAAGTGACAACATTTTTGTTCCTAAACAATGTGGGATTTTTTCTCTTTAACTAACAACATGAGATGACATGCTACACTATATTTAATTTTTTTACAAAACAATTTCTCTTTTTTTAATTTATTTAACATTTTCTTATATTATAAAAATAAGAAACAAAACAACTCAAATATATTTTTCATAGATGACATGATAATTTTTATATTGTATAAAGTATTTTGATGCTTATACTTGGGATATTTACCCAATATATTTAATATATGTCATTATTTACTTATTTTTGTTTATGTCAAGCAATCTTTTATGGATAACTAATGAAAGATGGTTTCTTTGAGAGACACTTCTCTCTATTAGTACCCAAAAATAAGTAAGTTAATATTTAAATATTTCAAAGATCAACAAAATGGTCCCTCTATTAAATTTTTCTTCCGATATGCTTGATTATAGAATTTTAATATGTTTTTAAATTAAATGATGCGTAAATTAATGTTGATTAAAATTTAAAATATATTTTATACATTTTCCCTACCCATGTATCTTTTCTTTTTTAACATTTCCTCCAAACACAAAGCATTTTTCTTCAAAATCAAAATCCAAGAAAGAAAATCAGTAAAATTTGTTCTTTTCTGGGGAAAAAAAAGAGTAACTTACATTACTGAATTGTAGTTAAAAGTCCAGTCTTTTGAAAAAGAATGAGATCTTTTTGAAAAAGAGAAAGTTAAGTAGATGAAGGAATGCAGAAAAAGAAGCCATTTTTGGGTGAAGGTTGGGAAGTTATTATAAAAAGCTGTTTTGCATACAAATAATACACCAATTCTTGTCCTTATGGTGATTGATGCATATTTCAATTTATGAGTAGAGCTTTGTCTTTTTTTTTCCACCTTTTTCACTTCTCTATGATAATATTTGTATATCGTTCATAAATACATGGGATAAATAGATTTTCTTCGCTACATTTTCATCCAATTTCACACGGTGAGTTTTCTTGAAACTTAATAAATGGGTGTTCTTCTAGGGTGACAAGCTCCTGGTAAAAGTGCCATCATTTTAGAGATTTAGAGAAAATGTTAAAAGACAAAATGGGTAAATATATTTTAGAAAATATTTGGTGGTCAAGTAAAATTAGAGTGATAATAAATATATAATAAGAAATAAGACAGTAATTTTTAACTTTGTATGTGAACTTAAAAAAACATATTGTTAATATATCAAATATTAATACACATAACATGCGAAGTTAACCATTTTTAATGGAGGGAATATTTTGTTCATATTCAAAAAGTAGGACTAGTTTTTTCTTTTTTTTCAAGAGCATCAAAATATATTTTAGTTGTTTTGTTTCTTATTTTTATAATATAAGAAAATGTTAACAAAATATATAAGAAAAAAGAGAGAATTTGTTTTGTAAAAAAATCAAATATAGTGTAGCATGTCATTTTATGTTGTTAGTTAAAAGAGGAAAGAATCTCACATTGTTTAGGAACAAGCTGCAAAACTATTCATGAGTCTATAAATACACATATCTCATATCCCACTTTACTCAAAAAAACAAGGGAAATGAGACTTTGGATCTATATAAAGATTTCTTTTGTAAGTTGTATTTTCTTATTAATTGATGACATCTTAAAAAAAATAGTGTTGTCACTTTGAGCCTTTATAAAAATTTATTCTCGTAAATTTTTAAAATATTGGAGAATAGTTTTTTTTTTTTTAAAACATGGGCTAAAATGCGTATATGGGGAACGTTTTTGCCACATCAGCAAAACGCGGCAACGTAAGCGCGTTTTGTTGAGGTGGCATAAAGCGCGTCCTCAGGAGTGCGCTTTGCTGGCATTTCTCCCCAAAACACGCTGATGTGGACGCGTTTTCGGGGAAACGCCATTTTCCGTAAATATTCTTGAAACTGATCCTTTTCCGAAAATAAAATATTTTTTTAGTATATTTGAGATATTTACCCCTAAATAGGTGCTTAATATAAAGTCAAAAGGAGATAATAATAATAAATAAATAAATAAACTAAGATGAACGAGACGCTGGTGGTGGTAGACTTTACGTTTGGTGTAAGCTCTAATGTTCTGAATTCCGGTTTTGGTCGGGCTACTAAAAAAGTTCATCGACGGCTGAGCTTACCAGTAGACACAGAAGACGCAACTGTGGATGGAAATGGGAGGAAGATTCAGGAGACTGATACGCCAAGGTTATCCTACAAAAGATTTTGTAGCTTTATAATGTATAGCTTAATGTTGTGCAAATAATCAAAACAGTAGCTTTATATCATTTGAAATCACTAACCTGTTTACCATACCTGAAAACTTGAATCATATTGGTATATTTATAAATGGCTAAAGCTTTCTCCAATGCTCAAGGTATTACTAATTTTGATCACAGTTGGGCTTGGCCTGCACCTGCATGGGCCTTCCCTTTAAGGTCCAGATGAATTTCCCATCAATTTAAATATTTCCTTTTCTCTTTCAATTAATATTTAACGTAAATACTAAATATATGTTCATTTGAGATCGCAAAATTGAGAAAATATTATTTTATAAAAATAAGGATTTTTTTACTCACAACTTAATTGAAGTCCAATTGAGGTGAGATCTTTAAATATTAGTATAGGTAGCGTAAAAAGACTTTTCAAGTGGTTTCTCTTGAGTAACTAATTAAAGATAATTAATCACGAATTAATATTTTTCATTAATTGTGCATGACCTTAATTGATAT
The DNA here is from genome assembly GCA_025506655.1 of Gossypium rotundifolium. Classification (NCBI taxonomy): domain Eukaryota; kingdom Viridiplantae; phylum Streptophyta; class Magnoliopsida; order Malvales; family Malvaceae; genus Gossypium; species Gossypium rotundifolium. Next base: position 172,991,793 of record CP106734.1, on the reverse strand, counting down.
AATAATAATTTTAGCCCTCAAACGTTACACATCCTATCATTTGGTCCTAATTTAACAAAATTATCCTGCAACATCTATGTAAATGTTGAGATTAAATTGTTAAATTTATTAGAATTAAGTCTAAAATGACAAAATATGTGAACATCGAAGGCTAAAATTATTACCATATTAATCAAAATTATATACAATTAATGAAAGACATTAAGGCAATGATTAATTATCTTTAATTATTTATTTTAAAATTAACAGTAATTAATTTATTCAATTTTAAAATTAAAAAAATGGAGAAATGTTTTAACCTATAGATAGATATTATTAGTCCATTAATATGATAAGACATCATCATTTGTTTCATAAATAAATTCATATATTAATCATGTTGGAAAGTATAAAGAAAGGGGGGACGTGGAACCTTGAGGCGTTACTTATTACATTGAAATAAATTAAAATTTCTTCTTCCCGGATATTCTACAACATTACGTAAAGAGGAAACTGAAGCTTTTCAACTGACATGACATGGATCTCACAATATTCAATTTTGGTGGTCGCCAAGTTTACATATACAAAAAGGGTCCCAACCCTAACTTTATAATAATAATAATAATTTGAATAGGAATCCAAAAATTAAAGGGAGGTCTTGGATGCACGTTGCCCTACTCGTGAATTCCAACTGTAAGAATTTTGGCCAAAAAAGATTCACATCTTTTCCTTGCACCTAATACAAAATGAAACAACCTTTGGAGCTTAGTAAAAGCCAGTCTTTCAGTCCTTCCAAAGTGTGTCATTTTCACACCAGCCGTTGCCTACTTTTCATTATCATTTTAATTGAAAAGGTTAAATTCAGTATAACCCTGGTGCTGCTATTGGTAGAGTGGTGGCAAACTGGTCAGCAATAGGCTGAGGGCCAAAACCCACTAATGCTTGAAGCTGAGCTAGTCCCTGAATCCGACCCCCACCTTTTCTCTTCACAATATCAAACTTGGCTTGTATGTATAAAGTTGAAAAAAGTAAATAAAAAAAAAAAAAAAAGTGTGAGATGAATGGGGCTATCTGTCTGGATTCAAGGTGGACCTTTTGTTACTTATTGCCATTGGAATCAGAAAAACAAATAAAAATAAAGGAACCAAAAAGTTGATCAAAATGGTGATGATTACTCCGGGACCTGTCTTTCAATTCATTACCTTTTTTTTCCTCTCCTTTTTGACAATTGCTCGTCACCTTACATTTCTAACTTTGCAGCATGTAAATAATAATAGAATTGTTGTTTGTATCTAAGACATTGATGGTGGAGTTTTATTTATTTATCCTCATCTATTAAATCATTGTCAATGCATACAATAATAATGAAAATAGATCATCACTTCTCCTTCAAGATGAATCATAATCATGATAAAATCCAATATTGCTCAGGTTTTCTTCCACCTGAAACCTGTTAAAAGTAGATTGCTTCATTGTTTAACTTGTTGGATACCATGTTGTTTTGTTTTTAGAACCAAACCCCCCCTTATTTATTACTCAATCCATTTTCCCTACAACGACGAGGAAAACAACAAATGTACTAAGCTCAAACAGGATGGGCTTTTCTCTTCTTCTTCTTTTTCCTTTTCATTCAATTATGAATACTAATATCAGGATTTAAGTTAAAATATACCATAAATACCTACACTTTTTTAAAAAAAATTGAAATTTAATTTCTATATTGAATTTTTTTTTAATGAAAATTTGTGAGATCTGAAAATTAAACAAAACCTAAGATTTAATTTTCAGACCTATATGGGTGTTGAATGTTAGCACATAACATCAATCACATCCACCTTGTTAGACAAGTTGAGCGCAAAAGTCGTACCTAAGAACTTACTGAGATTCCTTTTTCAGTGTTCTTGTATATATATGATTACATGAGATGTTTTAGAAAGGTTAATCTTTAATTAAAACACATTTATAGCTTATAATTTGGTTTAAGGTGAAATAACAGTGATTAAGTTAGTAAAGACGTTGGTGTAAATGAACGTAAAAAAGGGCATCTTCATAAACGTACGACACCTTGCCAATGCTTTATACGATAAGGTGTACGGTGTGCCTTCTTTGTTTAAATGTACGTAATTATATATATTTGGTTTTTCTTTCCTAATTAAGCTCTCTCTCGTGTTTCGATGGCAATGGCATGACTCATTATTCACGTCTTATTTAAAAAAAAAACTAATTAAGGGTGAAATATTTTCACATTTTTCATTCATCGATTTTCTAATATATATAAATAAAAGAAATTGAAGGATATAAAAACAATACTATGGGTGCCGTGTGGAGGCCAAATCAAGAATTCCACGCTGAGGACTGAAATCAAATTGTGGAATTTCGGACGTTAAAATTAATAATTTCGTTTGAAAGAAAGTAAATTAAATTATCGGTAATCAAGAGAGACACCAATGTCGTTGTAACACCCCTAACATTTATCCGTCGCCGGAATAGGGTTACAGAGCAGTACCAAACTTTTAGCTTCAAATACAAACATTTCATAACATTTAATATACATATCATAAACCAATCATAAACTACTCATATTGTCCCTTGTATGAGCCATCGATGCCCAAAATACGCATCGAAATAAATCATGACCAAACCAGAAACTTAGAGAATTTTTCCCAAAATTTCAAAATTTTTCTTAGGTACAGGGGACACACGCCCATGTGGCCAGGCCATGTGGCTCACACGGCCAAGAGACACGCCCGTGTCTTAGGCCGTGTGGGCATTCAATGTGAGGCACACGGCGTGTCGCAGCCCATGTCCATGCCCATGTAACTCTCTGACTTGGGTCACACGGCCAAGTCATATGCACGTGTTATGAAATTAAGGTGCAGGGGTCACACGGCCAAGCCAAACGCCCGTGTACTAGTCCATATGCAAAAACCTGAACATTCTGTTTCTAAATTTTAAGGATGCAGGGGACACACGGCCAGATCACATGCCCATGTGCTTGACACACGGCTAAAACACACGCCCATGTCTCTGCTCGTGTGGACGAAAATTGGCCATTTCAAGGCCACTTTGCTCACCCATTTTTAAATTCCAACCTAAACACTTCAAATTACACTCTCATAAGCCATAACAAATCCCTTAATACAACTAAATCAAGCTTTAAACATATGTTATTACCACCTACATCCTAACATTTTTAATTTACCATATTGACCAAACCACATATTTGATTTATTATACCAATTAAAATATATTACACATTCACCTATATGCCTATGAGCTATCCATCATTTAACCACTCTAAACATATATCAGGCATATTAAACCATCATATATAAGTTGATGGGAAATATATAACAAAATGTGATTTTTAAACATTTGCACAAACTAACTTTACATAAAATCATTCCAACTCTATACATGCCATATAAACCATAGAATACGTTTCAAAGACTACCGGGATAAGCTGGATAGTATGACTTGATGTGTTGATTCGATCTCCCAACCTCACGTTTATCTACAAGGACATTAAACAACGCAAGTAAGCTTAATGAAGTTTAGTAAGTTCAATAGGTTAAACATAAATCTTACCGAACCGAATATAACAAATCAAATTTACAAAATTATTCATGCAATCTTCTAGTAAATCACAACCTTAATTGATGAACTCACTTTTTTCAAATCAACATTAATAATAAACAATAAATCTTTCAATTTCAATTACACAAGTCACTTACCAAGTCTTACCAAATCGGAGAACGGCTTACGGATATGAGTACATCGTTTTCAGAAGCCCGAAGGCTGAAAAGAAGCACATAAGTGCTAAACAGAACCCATAAGGGTTGAGCGGAAACCCATAAGAGCTGAATGGAAACCCATAAGGGTTAAACAGAAGCTCAAAAGAGTTGAACGGAAACCCATTAAGGTTAAACGAAACTCATATGAGTTAAACGTAAAGTAAACACGAAAGTTCGCAACAAATGTTGAACCTCGATTTCCTTGGGTAATTTTCCGTCGATTCTTCATTTGTTGTCTTTCACCACACAATGATTGTACTCAATCCCGCGTTCCATTTAAACCGTTTAACAATATTCAAATTTTCAACAATATGCTAAAATACATAATATCATTCACCAATTCAATATAATTAATAAAGTTTAACCATACGAACTTACCTGGGTTAAATTGTAAAATTTGTAGATGTTCAAGAATTATTATGCTAATTACCCTTTTTCAAGAGTATCTACGAGCTCTTAATCTGAAATATAAAATTCCTCATTCATTAGCATATATTTCAATTCCAATTCACTTCACAATTAATACCCCTTAATTTTTGAAATTACACAATTACCTCAATTTTTACAAATTTTGCAATTTAGTCCCTTAATAATTAGTCTATCAAATGAACTAATATTTCTCAATTGATAATTTATTTGAATATTGTAGGTTATTATCTTACAGCACTTGATACATAGAAATTTAATACCAAACCCTAATTCTTTAATTCTTTACAATTTAGTTCTAAAATCAATATCTAACAAAATCACTTATTAAAATCATCATACAACAAAATTAAAGCTCTAAATCCATGTTATTTCATCAAAATATCTAGTATTCATCAATGGTAACTTTTAAAATTCTCAATAAAATAAAAACTAATGAAATAGCTAGTTAGACCTAATTGTAAGTCTTAAAAATACAAAAATTACAAGAAAAAGGCAAGAATTAAACTCACATGAAGCTAAAATATGAAAACCAGCTTTGAGAGCTCTTTAATGGTGTTTTTGGACGGAAAATTGATGAAGAGAATATCTAAAAACTTTTAGGTTTTTCAATTTGATATTTAAATTTCATTTATTCCCATTTTGCCCTTAAATCACATGATTTTATTATTTTTTTCACACTTATGCCGCCTCAGTCATTCCACTTGGCATATTTGTCTTTTAGTCCTCCCTTATTTACCATTTATGCTATTTAATCACTTTAACAAGTTTTGTACATTTTTCAATTTAGTTCTTTTTAATTAATTAGGTATCAAAACATTAAAATTTTCTAACGAAACTTTAATACTACCTTAATGACACTCCGTAAATATTTATAAAAATATTTACAGCTCGGTTTATAGAATATAGGTTTCGATACCTCATTTCCTAAACCACTTAACCTAATAGATCCTTATAAAGAACATATTACTAATTCAAAAAAATCTTCCTAAAACCACATTTGACTTGTAAATACTAAATAATAAAATTTACGAGCTTGCTCATCCGAATTGGTGACCTCAAATCACCGTTTCCGTTACCATTGAAAATCAGGCTGTTACAGTTGTTATTATTTAAACCTCTGATTGAGTTAGTGTCATGAGTAAAATGGAAATCAACCCGGTTAAAGAAATTATGAAAATGTTTTTTCTATTTAAAATTATATACAGTAGAATTTGAACCCATAAAATTTGAATCAATAAAACTTTAACTTTGCCACTCAACTAATACATTGTCATGAAATTTTTCTATATATTGATAATCTTATCGATTAAGTCAGTGTCACAAGTTAATTGAACATCAATTCAAGATTAATGACAACATTATAATTAACAACTGTAGTGCATTTAATGCTACATTTGATAGAAGTATTATTTTTGACGCATGAATTAGTATAGGAGTTAGTAACAAACTAATTCAATTAGTAATATTTAGCTACTTCAATAACTTATTTTTAGTAAAGAGAAAAATTTCACTTATTTTGAAAAAAAAAATCTTATCTTTACAAGAGTTTTTTTATTAATTTTGCTAATTTCAAGTTTAAAATTGTACTAATTATTCTCTATTTTATTTCTAACTATTGTAAAACATATGTTATAAATAATTTTTTTCCTCATATTATTACACTAGTAACAGACGAGAATATTCTTAATTTAATGTATTTCGTGTTTAAATTTTATTCTACTCACAATTTAATCAATTTTTTCATTTCAATACCGTATATATTACACGGTTTATTATTAATTAGTTTTAAATCATATATTTTATTATTTATTTTATATATTTTTAAATGTATTTTATTAAAAGACTTAAATTATTATTGGTTAGACCATACTATTAAGATCCAAAAATTAAGCTTGTTTTCTGTAAAAAAGAAAAAGAGCTTGTTAAATGTAACCTAATTTTAATTTTTTGATGTGACCGATGATTTTAATCAAATTTACTCAAGTCTTAAATTAGGTACTCTGAAATATGAGATCCCAAACTCTCAAAATTAATTAAAGGTAAAGAAAAGGAAAAAGGAAAAAAAATATTATCCATTAATGCAAAGCATGGCTCCACCTTTGAAACACTTGATTGGCTCAACTCTTACGAAATCTCCCTTTGATCTTTCTAGCAGCCTATCCAAACTAATGCCTCCCCTAATTTTAGCCTTATTTAATCTCTGGGTTAGATTTCTTTTAATTTTTCTTTCCGGTGGAGCCCAATTAATTAAAGATTTATTTTTGATCAAAAACTATTGTTGAAAAACATAAAACCTATATTTGTTTTTAATGACTTCTAATATTATTTATTAATTTATTGATGATGCATGTTATTATGCTTCTTTATATATAAACTAATTAATTAATTACTTTAAACATAATCAAGCCAATGTCCCTTTTTTTTTTTCAAGCCGACTCTTGACCACGTTTAAAACCCATTATTAAAACTTCTGCTAGACCTTGCTTTGCTTTATATTTTACTATTTTCATGCTAAAACCACATCATAAATGGTATAAAATAGAGACGTGATTGACACATTATTTTGATAGTTTTTTTTAACATGAACTCTAAACCTTAAATTATAGTCTGGTGTTTAGAATTTTAAGGTCTAAAGTTTAAGGTCTTAGATCAAATGTTATTTAAGGTATTGAATTAAAAGTTGAAGATCTAAAGTTCAAGTTAAAAGAATTATCAAAATAACGTGTTAATAACATGAAAAAATATTAAAATGATATTAAATAATTAATAAATAATACAAAATAATGTGACGTCTTTATTGGATACAATTTTTTACCCATAATACCTTCAAGAAGAAAGAAAATAAACACTATTTTTTCTTATAAATTAGAAATAAAAATCTAGTAATGTTTTGAAAGAGAAATTAATAATTGGGTTTTTATGGTTGGTGGCATTTGCAACTTAAAAGAAAGGCAAATGAGATGATTATCCCGAGTTCAATAAATTTGTGGATTATGAATAATTAAAACATGGTCCCACTACATTAAAAACAATGCAAGTTAAATAATTAGACTCTAATGAAAATCCATCTGGGCCGTCCATGACTTAAACACACGTTGACGTCGCCAATCATACCCAAATTGAGTCAACTTTTTAAGCAAAGGCCGGTGCCTTTTTCTCACTACAAAACAAATTTTACTCTGCCTTTTATACGTATCTAAACTTCCTATTTGAACAAAGTTCCTGCATTTGGCACCACACTCCAAATTTCACTTTGGGGCCAGAACCATTTTTTAACCTCAAAAATAATGTTAAAACATTTTCTTTTAAAAAAAATCTAAAGTAGTGTTAAAGGAATATTCTTTTCATTCAAATGCAAAAATTTGAGTTTTAAAAGTTTCCTACTTTACACTTTTGTAAATTATAAATTAATTTATATTTTATGTATTATTATATTTATATATTTTTAAAATATTTAAACCATAATTAGTAAATTTGGCTGGAAAGCTTTTTTTTCTTTAGATGTAAATCCGGCTAAGTTGTGAAGATATTTAAAAAAATAAAATTAAAATAAAAGTAAATTATAAAAATAGTTACTTTTATTTACTCTAGATTACATTTTAATCATTTATATTTGACATGTTATATTTTAGTCATTTACGTTATTATTTTGTTACGAAATAGTCATACTATTGTTAAACTCTGTTACCTCTCTAACGACGATCTTACGTGACAGTCGAAATGGGTTTTAAATACTATGTGGCGGTTCAAATTAAATTTATTTAATTAAAAACTTATTTAGCAACTGGACATCCAAGTTAATATTTAAAACCTATTTCGACTGTCACGTAGGATTACCGTTAAGAATGTAACAAAATAAAATAACGTAAATGACTAAAACGTAATATTTTAAATATAAAAAAATTAAAATATAATTTAAGACAAATAAAAATAATTATTTTTATAATTTATTCAAAAAATAAATGTGCCGTGTAGGTACAAGAAAAACGTGTTTGCACAATAAATTCAACGTGGGATTCAACTTTCCGATCATTTACTAAATAGATTTCATTTTCCCCTTTTTTTTTGTCCGTCACTTCAAATATAATATTTATAAAAATGATTTTAAATATCAATTTAAACATTTTTTATTTGATCGTAACAAGCAAACTCCACACATCTGGCGGTTCTCTTGGCCCTCGATATTATGGGTTGGGTGGTCTTTCAATCCTTGATCTTATTATAAAACAGCATAAAAGGCCATGATAATTCAGGAAACAGATCATCAATGCCCTTAAAACAAAATTGCAGAAAAATCAATGAAAGTTGAAGCAGATATTAGGGCTTCATAGACATTTGTCGTCCTCAATATACTGTAACGTACGGACTACACCATTATAACAAAACTCACATGAAATAAAATAATTTACGAAATTCCTTCAAAAACATCATATAAATGTTAAAATATTTTAATTACTATTTTTTTTTTCGAAGATATTTCGCTATACGATACGAGACCCATTTCCGTGGACACAAGAAAAATACAATCATATTTTACCAAAAAGCTTCAGGAAAAGGAAAGCCATAAAAATCATAATGGTTATTTTGACGAAGAGACGTGAATACTCTCATATGATACTGTACAAAAAGGAAAAAGAAAAACACCTGTCTCCGCATTTTCAATATCGGACAAGAATTTTGAGAATAATCACGAGAAAGCCATTTACTTTCGGACCAAAATCTTTCAGGTTTGTCTCATTGAATTGTTCGTCCTTATCTGCACCATCGCATGCCATTACTATTAAATCAAATATAAATAAAACAATTACTTAAAAAGCAGTTTATTTATTTATATTATATTCTCTTTTGACTATAATTATAATTATCACCACTCAGTTGCAGAAAACGCACATTGAATTGGCATGAAAATCCCAAAATATTATCATTCGAGGACGGTGAATTTTAGTTTCTCCTTGGGGTATAATGGACTTTTCACTATGAGCCTAAAACAAGGTTTGCAAAAATAATAGTAGTTCTCGAGGAGCGAGGAATGAGTTAAGAAAAAATTAAAAGGAAAATTCATTTGGCTTTTCTAACAAAACGACAAGCACCGCCTAGTCCCGACTGCTCCCGACAAATGTCAGCAAGCTGGAAAAGTCGACAAGTGGACGGTCAGATTCGGAAACGCAGCCAGAACTTGGAGTTGAAGGACAGCTGATATCTTAACTTAACCATGGTTAAATCTGGCGCCGCTTTAACTATTTTTTTCGTTTTTTATTTCACTTACATTCAAAATTTCTCTTTCTTTCTCTCTTTTCGTTCTGCTTTTCTCCTTACTGTTTATTTCTCTCATTTTCTCTTTCTATTTATCTGTATGTATATATAATAGAAATGAAGCCGCGTTATGGGACCTTTCCCGTGCTCTTCCGGTCTTGACTCAACGACGACTTAGTTGAATCTTGGTGGGTTGGGGGGGGGCTTATTTAGTTTCGTTTTTGTTTTTACTCAGATGAACGCCATATATACCTAAAAACTTTGTCTTTTTCTTTCGAAATGAAAACAGTTTTTAATCTTTGAAGCCCAAACCATCATTCCCGGTGAATTATTGTATCGAAGCCTGCTGTAAAACTGAGTTTTTCTATTCGTTTTTAGCTGAAAACAAAGGAATTAACAAGAAAAAAAAGGTTTGTTTGGGAGGTTTTGGAGTTAATTAAAGCATGGTAGAGCTCGAAAATTCGTCGGCGATGACTGTTTCTACAGCTTCTGGAGAAGCCACTGCATCTTCTTTAGGTAATCAGATTCAAGACAATCAACTCACAGGCGGAGGACCACCGAAGAAGAAAAGAAATCTTCCAGGGATGCCAGGTGAATTTATAAGAACAGTCAAAAGTCCACCTTTTTCTTTCATCTCAATAATTTTAATGTTTAATTTTCCTGGTTTTATTTGTTGTTGTCTGGCAATGTTGAAAATACGATCATCTCTTTTTCTTTTTTGATTCATTTTTCAGATCCAGATGCTGAGGTGATAGCTTTATCTCCCAAAACCCTACTGGCGACCAACCGGTTTATTTGTGAGATCTGCAACAAAGGTTTCCAACGTGATCAAAACCTGCAACTCCACCGACGGGGCCATAACTTACCATGGAAGCTACGCCAAAGGACAAGCAAAGAAATTCGAAAGCGAGTCTACGTGTGCCCCGAGCCGAGTTGCGTCCACCACAACCCTGCTCGAGCCCTCGGTGATCTCACCGGCATCAAGAAACACTTTTGCAGGAAACACGGGGAAAGGAAATGGAAATGCGAGCGGTGTTCTAAAAAGTACGCCGTTCAGTCCGATTGGAAGGCCCACATGAAGACTTGCGGCACCCGAGAATATAAATGCGATTGTGGCACCATCTTTTCTAGGTACGTAATCCAAATTACAATTATTCATCCGTTTTCCGTTCATAATTCAACTCTGTACGTTTTCCTTTCTCTTTTCTGCTTCTGGGTTTTAACTTTGGATGATGCTTTTTTGCTTTTGAAGGAGGGATAGTTTTATAACGCATAGAGCTTTCTGCGATGCGTTAGCTGAGGAAAGTGCGAGGACCCAAACACTAGGTGTTGCTAATCCTGAAGGAAACATTAACGTGAACGGAAATGGAAGTGGTAACACCACTATGGTTGGAGCAGGAGCTGCCGCAACATCGCCACCACCTCAGCCTTTAACACCGTCTACCACTAGTGTAGTTTCACCGGGTTTATCAATTCAGAGTTCAGGTAAAAAAAAAAATTTAGCATGGGTCTTTCTATGTGTGTGTAAACTGTGTATATATACTTTTATATTGAGGATTCTCCGCTATTTTTGCATTTGTTTATTTAGATATAGGTCAAAGTTAAGATAATCTGAAGGGTGTTTAGCTTTGAAATTGTTTTTTGTTTATGTGAGAGTTCATTCAAATGAAAGTTGTGGTTTCTTTTGTCTGTTATTGTTGTCGTTCTCGTTTGGATATTTAGTCTTAGGGAACCTAACAAATGTGGTAGGTAAAGAGAGTGAGAGAGAGAGAGAAGAGGAATAATATTAATAAGAAGAAGAATAAGAGAGAGAGAGAGAAAGACGTTCACGAGCGAGATAGTTAACAGTGAATAAGTAAATCTCAATGATCAAAAAGCAAAGCACTGATCAGTGAAAGAAAGGAAGCCATTATTGCCTTTTGCTTTTGCTTCTCAAAGCTTTTCATGTTTTATAGGGCATACAGAAAAGTCTTCTCCCTTTTAATCACCATGTTTTCATTTTTTTTTTTTTTTTATTCTTGGGTTTCATCTTTTTGTTCTTTTCCTGCTAACCTTAATCTCTTAATCATTGTTTCCTTTGTCAATGGCTTTTACAATCTTATTTTATGTGTATTTGTGGTTACAGAAGTACCAGAAAACCCAATGGGACTTTCACCAGCAGCAGCTACTACAGCAACCACCAATGTTTTCGCTAGCATATTTGCACCCAACTCTCAACCATCCAAAATCTCAGCACCGTCGTCGTTCCTTCAGGCGACGACACCATTGGAGCGCACATCCCTCTCGCTTTCCTCTCCACTCTACCTATCCAACAATGGCTCCTCCATATACACCGGACCTGAAAACGACCATTGCCACTATGCTTCATCTCCCCAGCCAGCCATGTCCGCTACTGCATTGCTACAAAAAGCTGCCCAAATGGGTGCCGCGGCTTCCAACCCTTCATTGCTTCGAGGTCTAGGCTTGACAGTATCAACAGCTTCTCCTGCTGGTCAAGATCCTAACGTTAAGTCCGAGAGCAATACAGCAACAGCCAGTCTCGGCCTTGGCTTCCCCTCAAACGGAAGTTCTGGGTTAACCAATCCCATGATTGGCTCATCCTCGCTGTTCGGAAACAAGCCTACAACGCTCGATCTTCTAGGCCTCGGCATGGCCGACAGCGGAGCTTCCTCAAGTAGACTATCCGCGTTGCTCACTTCCTTTGGAGGTGGCTTTAATGTAGGAGCGGCAACCGCCACATCGTACGGAGCAGGAGGGAGTAATAATTCGCCTAGAGAAACCTGGGAAGGTGGAGCTGAAAGAAAACCCAATGGCCCAGCCAATGCCATGCTTTAGAGAAAATGAGATTAGGGTGCTTAGAACCCAAAGAAGGAGATTACGAGTTAGACATTAATTTGGGGTTTCCTTTTGTTAGTACTTGCTTTTAAAGTTAATTCCCTTTTGAGGTAAAACCTGGAAGATATGGGTGGGGGAAAAAGGTTGTACAGGAACACCTCTAGTTAGCAGCTAGCAAATGTAGCACGAAATATGATGCTACTATATACAGCCTTTTCTTTTTATTTATTTCTTGATTGTTGGCTTCACCTACAAGTTCCAATTTGACTGTCGACTCAGGGTCCAGTTTCCCAAAAATGGACTCAACATAACACTCTTAAAACAATTTGCCAACTTTCGTCGAACCCCAATTTAAGTTCATATATATGACGATGAGATGAGGATGAAGTGAAAGCGTCGGTCAAATGAGGGGAGATGGGTAGTCAATTTCTAAGCAGGAGACGGTGGACCCATTGGAGTTCGGAGTTCAGAGATTTCAGAACTGAGGAGAGCCCCATTTAATGACGTGAGTTGGCAAGCCGCAAGTGCATGTGTATGCTGGCAGCTGGGCCCTTGTAGTTTTTATGGATGGTGGGGTTGCGTTTCAAACCATTACGCTTTCAGAAAATATATGCAGAGAGTGGGAAAATTCGACCTGGTCCACCGACTCTAGTAGATGATAGATAAATGAGAAACAAATGGTTGTTTCCTCAGCTTCATTGGCTTTTGTTACATGCAGGGTTTCCTTAAATTGGAATTTTGGGGGATGGGGAAAAACCCTCTCTTTTATTTGCCTTTCCCCATGGAATTTTATGGAGTATTTTTTTTTATATTGGTAAGTTTTGATTAGTGAGAGTTTAACACTCCATTAACAAATTACGTACAAGTTCACATTATTGTTATAGTCGTACTTGAATGCTGAGCAATCTAAATATAACTATGAACTTAACAGTTAATCTCAAGCTAGGATATTTCCGTTGATCAATAAACTCATGTTTGGAATAACTTGGCTAATTGGCTATATGATAGTCGTTTGTTAGGGATTTTAATTAATTTTTTACTGCATCACATCAATAATTCAATAATTAAATTTAAACACAGTTTTCATAGTTGTTTGGGAAGCCATGAAAGTGATATTGGCACCACCACATTAATTATAATATTCAAATAATCTACATTGCACATTTTATGAAAGTTGAATAGACGTAATTATCATTTTATTTAAAATCTGTTCAATCTTGGAAAACATAGATAAAATATAAAAAAAAATGTGGTAAAAGCGAAGCAAATGGAGTTAAACTTCGAACCCATGCCCTGTTCAATCTTGGAAAATGCAGTTGTATGCTGGAATAATATGGCATTATAAGTGTTGATTTGCCAAATAATCACTTTATAGTTTGGGGAGACTCAGGCGAGAATATGAAAGCTACAAAGTTCATATCTTAGCAGGTGAGGTGAGATTGTAATTGCCACTTTTTCCTACACAGCAGGATCATCATCCATGACACAGTAAGACAAGAACAATTTGCAATTTAATAATCTCCATTGTCAACTCTAAATATAATAATGAAGGCCAATCTACAATTTAACAGCCCCCGAGCTCCAAGATCTTTCCCAGCTCAGAGTTTGAAGTATGAATCCTATAACTCTCGTCTTCATATCATTAATTTGCATCTCGGTCCTGAAATTTATATACTCCATCATATGGATTCCACGGAGGATCCAAAACCATTTCAAAAGGCAAGGAGTAACAGGGCCTCGCTACCATCCACTCTATGGGAATTCAGCTGAGATCCGGCGTTTGTTCGAAGAAGCAAAGTTGAAGCCAGCTTCAGTTGACCACCACGATATCCTCCACCGAGTGGCTCCCTTCTACCACAAGTGTTCCGGTATGTATGGGACGCCGTTTTTGTATTGGTTCGGGTCGAAACCCAGGCTGGGGATTTCGGATCCTGATATGATCAAGGAGGTAGCCATGAGCACGGAAGGGTCGTTTGAGAAGATGCGGTTTAACCCCATGTCCAAGACGCTCTTCGGACAAGGACTTCTTGGATTGAAAGGTGAAGAATGGGCCATGCATAGGAGGATTGCAAACCAGGCCTTCAAAATGGATAGAGTCAAGGTAAAATAAAACTGTCTCCTTTTGTTCATACATAGTCCTTAATCCATCTGTGGTCCTCAAATTCAATCATTTATAAACAGGTAAGCCGATCTGCGTAAGTTTTTATCCATCTCAAAATGTTTTACAATTTGTTTTTAATTTTTTTTAATCATTTCAATTCAAAACAATTTCATGTTTAGTTATTTAAAATAATTTCTTATTAGATAATATAAGCAAAAATAAATCTGAATCTGAATTATATATTCAATATTAATGTATAAATCAATTTCAGTTGATACAATACATTAACACGATGCTGGTACTGTCTCCCCATTAACTTAAATCTAATTATTTTTGCACAAAACTCTCTTTAACTGCAGGGTTGGGTACCTGAAATTGTAGCTGCAACTACGAAAATGCTCCAGAAATGGGAGGAAAATAGAGGTGGGAGAAATGAATTCGAATTGGAAGTGAATAAAGAACTTCATGACCTCTCAGCTGATGTTATATCCAGAACAGCATTCGGTAGCAGTTTTGAAGAAGGAAAACGTATCTTTATGTTACAAGAACAGCAGATGGAGTTGTTCATAATGGCTGCGAGAAGTATCTACATCCCAGGGTTCAGGTAACCTTTTCTTATTTCAATTTACTCAAGTAGTGAATTAGTTTCTTCATGTAAATATTTATATCGTACTAATAGCCTAAGTAATTGTTATGTCAGGTTTTTGCCTACTAAAAATAATAGAGCGAGGTGGAGACTAGAAATGGAAACTCGTGAATCCGTAAGGGCACTGATCCGGTCTAACAGAAAGAGAGGAGAAAGCCCTTCAAGCCTGCTTAGTCTTTTGATGTCCTCGTATAAGAATC
This sequence comes from Gossypium rotundifolium, assembly GCA_025506655.1. NCBI lineage: Eukaryota > Viridiplantae > Streptophyta > Magnoliopsida > Malvales > Malvaceae > Gossypium > Gossypium rotundifolium. The sequence continues at coordinate 172,976,556 of CP106734.1, read as the reverse complement.
GGGATGACAAAGAAGAGAGGTTAGAAGAGGAAGAAATTATAAACGAGTGCAAGACCTTTTACTTTGCAGGAAAAGAAACAGCTGCTAATGCTTTATCATGGGCACTTCTCCTTCTGGCATTGAATCCGGAATGGCAAGACAAAGCAAGAGACGAAGTGGTTCGTATATGCGGAACCGATAAGCTTCCGGCTGCAGAGCAATTGAGTGACTTAAAGATTGTAAGTTTTATTACCCATTGATTTCTCAGGTTCCGATTGATTCATGTTTAAGATCAAAGAGATATGATTGCATGAATGATTCTATGAACAGGTGAGCATGGTAATAAATGAAACACTTCGACTATACTCGCCGGGAGTGTCGTTGATAAAGGAAGCAGTCAAGGATGTTAAGGTAGGAAGGCTCAATGTTCCTGCAGGTACACAGCTTTATTTGTCACTGAGTGCTGTTCATCGTGACATTGATATATGGGGAGAAGATGCTAACAAATTCAATCCCGCAAGATTTAAAGAACCTCGAAGGCATTTGGCCTCGTTTATTCCATTTGCCTTGGGGCCTAGAAATTGTGTTGGGCAGAATTTAGCGATGGTGGAGATGAAAATAATTCTAGCTATGATAATCAGGCAATACTCGTTGGAAGTGTCGTCAACATATGTTCATGCCCCTATGGTGTTCATCACCCTGCAACCTCAATACGGTGTTCAAATACTCTTAACAAGGATTATGAAATAAAGAATGGGTCTTAGACACTCACAAGGACACTTCTTTATCGATGCAAAATGTGGTATGCTTTTAAGGCTCTTGCGATCGTTGACTCGTAGTTGTTACAAGAGATTGATGTAATACTTGTAAAAGTAGCAACACTAGCAATGTATCGTCTGTTGGTCTAGTTAATTGTTTTATGTTGATCTTTATTAAATGTTTAATTTAATCAGTTGTTGGTATTTTTTAATATAATAGTTTGTCATAGGATGTTTACTTAATTTTAAGGGTAATGGTTTGCCATTGGATGTAAACCTATATAAGATATTCTGTTGGTTTTAAAAATAATCAATCAGTTCAATTCAGCTTCTTTTGTTCTTATTGTTTTCTTCCGTTATCTGCTGCGTGTTCTACAGCACTTTCTTCTGGTTAAGCATAAAAAAGCCAACGTTTTCCATAGTCTGATTATTTTCTGATTGACAAATATTTTTAAAGAGTTTTTTATTTGGTAAAATGATTATCGAAATATAAAAATACTTAATAAATTATCAACTATGTTATATTATTGGGTTTGATTCAATTAGTTAGAATGTAAGGCAATATAAAATTACTTACAAAAAAGTAAATTTGAATTTGTCTTGTTTTACAAAGTTCATAACCTAATAGATTTCCTCATCTTCATTTGTGGTTGAAGGAGCCATTAAAAGAAAATTAGGGTTTCATGTCTTGCATCTTATATTAGATCTACACAATAACCCTTCTTTCAACCATTTGATAAAAGTAAGTGACACTCCTTCCACAATGACATTCCCAAATCTCAAGTCTGTTGCAAAGTGACGTGAGAGCAGACAAACAAGTGCTTTGATGGGTTTGCAATACGTTCCACTTCCATAGGGCTTGCTCTCGCGGCCAACACTTCACCTCATTTTGTTGTTGTTGTTGTTTCGAGTTACTATTCTCGCCCTTCCTCTCTTTTTTTATCATTGAAGCCACATTTAGGACGCTTTGCATTTTTATTTTTTATTAGATGTGAGCAAAATTCGATTCGATTCGAAAAATTTGATAAAAAATTTAAATTTTAAATTTAATAGTTATAGTTATTTGAGTTAATCAAGTTATTCGGATCAACTCGAATAAAAAAATTAAGTTTTTTGGTGTAACTCGAATATGAATTACACAATTCGAGTTATCCGAAAATCTGAATAAGAAAAGATAAAACTACGTCGTTTTGATAAATATTTACTTTTTAAAAAGTTAAAAGTCAAAATCATTAAGCTAAAAGGAAAACTATGTTGTTTTGATAAATGTTTACCCATTAAGTTAAAAGACAAAATCATTATATTATTTATGTAGTTAAATAATCTTATACTTTGTCTATTAGTTAAATAATCTGTCCATGTAAACGCAACATTGAGTATAAATAATAAGATTCGCTAACTCGACTCGACTTGACTCGAAATTTTTTGACTTGATTCAATTCGATTCGAAAAAAAATTAAATTTAGTTCGGTTGCTAAAATAGGATTTACCAATTTGACTAACTCAAAATTTTTTGACTCGATTGAATATTCATCCCTATTTTTGAGCATATGTCTTTTTCAACCTACACATGATTATGCATGGGATTTTGTTGGATATTTTGACCTCAAATATTTATTTAATTAGATTAGTTTTTCACTCCAAATATATTTCTATTAAGTAACTCTTGGTCAGGATTGATGCCAGATATCCACCTATCGAATTATGTACGTATTGATATATTGTTTCCACTCTCCTTTATTCTCAAATACTACACCAGTAAATGAAAGGTTGGTGCCGAGTTTTGAACTAAAAAAAACTATATTAGGATGAGTCGTAGATGTTGGGATTTAATTTTGTGGGTCTAATTAAAATTTTCAAAAAATATTAAGAGATTAATGAGAATATTTTTTTAAACAAAAAATAGGTTAATTAAAATATTTAAAAAATTATAAGATTAATGAGAATTTCCAAAAAAATTAGGAGAGTAGTAACACCTCTTACCCATATTCAATGCCAAAACAGGGTACGAGGCGTTACAGGACATAAACTCAAGCAATCATACAAAACCGAGACTTAAATTTTCTTCCAAATTAAAACCTTTTTCACACATTCACAACATCCCTTTTATGAGCCTACGAGGCCCAAAACATGCTTCGGGAGTGGTTCGAGACTAAATCGAGATCTTAGGAAGATATGAAGCTGAGAAAATTTTTGAGATTTTAGGGGCACACGCCCGTGTAGGTTAATGGACACGCCCATGTAGCATGTTACACGCCCGTGTGCTTAGGCCGTGTCGAATTTAGGATGCATTTTGTTTATGACGTCAACAACAAATGGTAGCCACACGACCAAGTCACACGCCCGTGTGATAGGCCTTGTGGTCAATTTTATTTTTATGATTTTTCATAAATCAAGTGCAGACTTCACACGACCATGGAACACGACCATGTCCCTAGGCCACGTCCCTCACACGGCCAAACACACGGCCGTGTCTCAGCCCGTGTGGTCAATCCTGGACTTTCTGTTTTGCTAAATTAAGGTGCAGGGGACACACGGTCAGTTCACACGCCCATGTGCTAGCCATGTGTCTCACATGGTCTGGTCACACGCCCGTGTGTCAGGCCATGTGGACTTTATATGAGTCTTTTATAAAAGTTAACCAACCCTGCAAATTTAAACCGCAACCAATTCAACTCATGTAACTCAACCAACACAAATTTCATACAATTATACTTAATTTATTTCAGTAATATCAACCCTAAACTTATATTATTTATATTCAAACATATTATCAAATAATGTTCAAAATAATTTTTATGATTTCATTCATTTCAACTTCCATTGTTATGTCAAAGTATTGTTTCATAATTTTATATTTCACACAATAAACCTGTACTAACATAACATGTATATATAACCTTAAGTTATTACAAAAGGTGGTCATTAAAGTCTTTATACATGCCATATAAACCATCAAAAGTATATATAATAAAGTTTACCAGAAAATCGAGATAGTGTGACTTGAGTGTGATGATCCGATCCTCCAACCCTCTCGTTAATCTACAAAGAACAATAAACATTACAAGTAAGCTAAATATAGCTTAGTAAGTTCGTCGGCTTTAAATATAAATCTTACCGAACATTGAACACATTATAATTAAAATCAAAAAGACATTTCATTAATTGACATTTATCTTGTCAACCACAACTCATTAGATAAAATCACTTAATTGAGCTCAATAATAAAAATAATAATATTATCCACATTCTTTCACACATGTTCCACTTTCCACTTACCAACTTATCCATACAAGGAACGACTTACAGATTTGAGTACATCATGGTCTGAAGACCAAGGGCTGACTGAAGCACATAAGTGCTAAACGGAAACCCGAAAGGGTTAAACGAAATCTCATCAGAGCTGAACGGAAACCCATAAGGGTTGAACTAAAACCCAGAAGGGTTAAACTGAAGCTCGTAGGAGCTGAACTGAAACCCAATAAGGTTAACTGAAACTCACATGAGTTAACGGAAGCTCATGGAAGCTAAATGGAAAGTAAACCCAAGAATTCGCAACAAATGCTGAATCTCGATTTACTTGGGTAATTCACCGTCAATTCATCTTTTTCACCGAACTATCGTACTCATTTCCTGCGTTCTGTTTCTCCATAATACTCGATTCAATTTCATAGCTTTAACACATGATTTTATTATTTTTAACAATTAATATGAATAAATACTGATTATCATTCAGAAAAAATTTAAATTATTGATAATTTAACCATATGAACTTACCTAGAACAATTTGCAGTAGTTGTAGATGTTTCAGTGACTAATCTGTAACTTTTTCCTTTCCTCGGTTATCTTCGATTTCTTGATCTATAATACAAAATTATTTATTTATTAACATCTAATTTTATTCTATTTCACTTCACAATTTATGCCCGTCAATTTTTTAAATTACACATTTACCCCAAATTTTATAGTTTTTTTACAATTTAGTCCATACTCAATTAGTCCCCTTAATTGAGCTGATTTTTCTCAATTAACACTTTATTCCATCTCTTTAAACTACTTCATATCCTTTGTAAATCATAATTTCAGTATCAAACCCTAATTTCAACATTTTTCACAATTAGGTCCTAAATATCACTTCTATTGAAATTACCTATTCAAATAATCTCATCAAAAAATTAAAGCTTCACTTTCATGATAATGAATCATAAAATTTCATCACTCATCCGTGTCAACTTTCAAAATCATCCATGGAATCAAAAACTAATGAATTTAATAGTAGGACCTAATTGTAAAAGACTTAAAAACACAAAATTTACAAGAAAAAGGAAAGAATTAACTCACTTGATGCAAAAATTATGAAAAACCAGTTTAGAGAACCCTCTTATGGCGTTTTGGCTGATGAGAATGAAGAAAAATCAAAAGAAATCTAGATATTTCCACTTTAATCCTATCTTTATTTAGTTAATTATGCAATATTCCAATTTTACTCTTGTTTCTTAAATTTCCAGAATTTTCTCTGCCAATGCCGCCCAAAATATCTCCCTTTGGCTAATTTGCACCTTTAATCCTTCCTTGTTTGACAATTGAGCTATTTAATCCTTCAAGCAACTTTTACACATTTTTCTAATTTAATTCTTTTTATTTAATTAACTATCAAAACGTTAAAGTTTTCTAACGAAATTTTAATACCACATTACTAACACTCCATAAATATTTATAAAAATATTTTCGGCTTGGTTTTACGAAATCGAGGTCTCGATACCTCGTTTTCAACCCAATTATTTAAATATTACTCTTTAAATTAAATTTCACCTATTTAAAAATACTTCTAATATCTCACTCACTTCTAAATATTTTTTTTAAAATTTTCTAATCTTATTCGTCGAATTTAGTAATCTTGAATCACTACTCTGACACCATTGAATTTTAGGCTATTACAAGAGTTCAATTAAAATTTTCAAAATAATTAAAGAAATATTAAATTTTATCAAAATTTGAAAAGGCCTCCTTTGCCACCGTTACCATCCGCCCTAATTAGGATAGTATTTTGCCTTCAATACTTTGCTTACATAGATTGAATATTGGCTAAGCAAGAAGTCTCCATCCCTGTTTACAGGATAGAGTTGCCCGGCTTGAAGACATGTCCAAAAAATAGGCTTGACAAAAAAACAAGACCCATTTAGAAAACATGTCAAGCCTTGGGTAAGGTTTTTTGGTCTGGTTCCAGTTTGACCCGAATTTTCAATAAAAAATCATTTTTTTGTTGTTTTCTCACTTTTTACCACTATTTTGTTACAATTTCACTATTATGTTGAGACTATTTTGTTGTTAATGTTTAAATATTATATAACATTTGTTTTATTGTTAATTATGCTACTATTTTAGAGACATTTGCTTGTTAAGTTGCATTTATCTTAGTGTTATTTAAGTATAAAGACTTTTTAAAATTTATTTTCAATTTGTTGAAAAATATTTATTTTAATATTTTTAGTGCATATAGTGTATTATATTTTTAAAATTTTTTATATAATTTTAAAAAAATTAATATAGGTCAAATTAGGCCTAAATTTTAGTATTTTAATCTGGGCCTAACAATTAGGCCTAAAATTTTGTTAGGACATGGGCCGGGACAACTCTATTACAAGGTCGGATTTGGTTAATTGTTAACCTTTGTTTCAAACGGTGTCCCTTTATCTTTGGATATGCAAAAACAAATGGAATTTTATTTTTTTATTTAATTTATAATAAGTTTAATTTTTATGATACAAAAATATTTTAAATTTTAAATAGTAAAAATACTTTAAAATTCTATATAAAAGATTTTTTAAAAATTACTATATAAAACTTTTTACTTAGAAAATTATCTTTGATTAAAAAATCAAACCAAATCGAATTATTATTATCTGTTAAAGAAATTTAAAAATTTTAACCAACTTGAACATGCCAATAACAAGTGCATCTAATTTTTTTATATATTTTTTATGTTCGTTTTGCGGTCATGTTTGGTATTTGTGGTTGTTCCTCCCAACAATATTATCTCTAAAGTTCATCCCTCATTCTCCATTGATAATACAAATGTACATTATTTTTTGATAAAATTTAACTATCGATATGAGATAAAACAAGAAGCTGGTAACTTAAAAGTCAAATTAAACTATATATACCCTTAATAAAAACAGATCATTTCAACTTACATACCACCAACAAATAATCCATATAGCTCGAATCCATTATGGAATGAACACCCATAACAAATATAACAATCACTAAGCCATATATCAAATATAAAAAAATGAAAACTAGGGATCGTGTGATCAATTTCCAAATGATCACTTGTATCTGGTAAACTTGGGGCCGAATATGACGCTTGCAAGCCAATAACCGTTTGCAATTTAATAATCTACAAGTAGACCATGCAAGTCCAACAGTTGTTGAAAAGCAGGCATTACTTTACAGAATTAAAAATATAATTTAGATATTCAACGCTCCATGTGACTTATCCCAATTAACAGTTCTCTCCCTCATCTTTCCCTAAGATTATTGAAGTATGAATCATTTAACTCTCCTTTTCATATCGTTTCTTTGCATCTGTGTCTTGAAATTTGTGTACTCCATCATATGGATCCCGTGGAGGATCCAAAACCATTTCCAGAAACAAGGAGTAAGGGGCCCTGGCTACCGTCCAATCTTTGGGAACTCAGCTGAGATCCAACGTCTGTATAAAGAAGCTAAGTTGAAGCCAGCTCCAGTTGACCACCACGATGTCCTCCACCGCGTGGCTCCGTTCTATCACAGGTGGTCCGGCATGTATGGGACGCCGTTTCTGTATTGGTTCGGGTCAAAACCCAGGCTGGGAATTTCGGATCCTGATATGATCAAGGAGGTTACCATGAACACGAGCGGGTCGTTTGATAAGCTTGGGTTTAACCCCATGTCCAGGATGCTCTTCGGACAGGGACTCGTTGGTTTGAAAGGTGAAGAATGGGCCCTTCATAGGAGGATTGCAAATCAAGCCTTCAACAGGGAAAGAGTTAAGGTAAAATTCCTTTGTTCTTACTACTTGTGTTTTTTAATAAAAAAATTATGGGCCTCAAATTCAATGATTTATCAGCTCAGTGAAAGTTTTCTATCTTGTTTTAATTAAAGGGTTATCTAAACTACCCCTTTTTATGGCCGAGACAGAGTATCTATGGTACAGTTTAGTCGTGGTCCTTGTATCTCACTTTACTTTAATTGTATTTATCTTCAAATCATAAACTGTACCCTCAAGTTGGGTTGGTGCTGATGGTAACAAGCTTAAGTCTGGCCCAAGGGCTTACGTGATGCATACAAGTTACAGACATTGACATGAAAAAATTTGTGAATGTAAAAACCAAGTGTAGTGGAATTCTCCAACATCCATAAAAAGGGGGTGAAGATCTTGATTATCAATGGGTGTAACTCAAACTAACACTATTTTTGAACAAAACTCCTTTTAACTGCAGGGTTGGGTACCTGAAATTGTAGCTGCTACTACGAAAATGCTTGAGGAATGGGAGGAAGAAAGAGGTGGGAGAGATGAGTTCGAATTGGAAGTGAACAAAGAACTTCACAACCTCTCAGCTGATGTTATATCCAGAACAGCATTCGGTAGCAGTTTTGAAGAAGGAAAACGTATCTTTATGTTACAAGAACAGCAGATGGAGTTGTTTTCAAAGGCCATAAGAAGTATCTATATCCCAGGGTTCAGGTAACCTTTTCTTATTTCAGTTTTCGTAAGAAATTAACTAGTTTCTTCATGTAAATATTTATATCGTACTAAAAAGCCTATGTAATTGTTGTGTAAGGTTTTTGCCTACTAAAAATAATAGAGCGAGGTGGAGACTAGAAAATGAAACTCGTGAATCTGTAAGGGCACTGATCCGGTCTAACAGCAGAGAGGAGAAAACTCTTCAAGCCTACTCAGTCTTTTGATGTCTTCATATAGGAATCAGGATGATAAAGAAGAGAGGTTAGAAGAGGAAGAAATTATAAACGAATGCAAGACCTTTTATTTTGGAGGGAAAGAAACAGCTGCTAATGCTTTATCATGGGCACTTCTGCTTTTGGCATTGAATCCGGAATGGCAAGACAAAGCAAGAGACGAAGTGGTTGGCATATGTGGAACCGATATGCTTCCAGCTGCAGAGCATTTGAGTGACTTAAAAATTGTAAGTTTTATCAATTGATTTCTCAGGTGCTGGTCGATTCATGTTTAAGAGATGTGATTGCATAAACGATTCAATGAACAGGTGAGCATGATAGTCAACGAAACACTTCGGCTATACTCTCCCGTAGTGATGTTGATGAGGGAAGCAATCAAGGATTTTAAGTTAGGAAAGCTTGATGTTCCTGCAGGTACACAGCTTTATTTGGCACTGAGTGCTGTTCATCATGACACTGATATATGGGGAGAAGATGCTAACAAATTCAAGCCCTCAAGATTCAAAGAACCCCGAAAGCACTTAGCCTCGTTCATTCCATTTGGCTTGGGGCCTAGAATTTGTGTTGGGCAGAATTTAGCCATGGCGGAGATGAAAATAGTTCTAGCCATGATTATCCGGCAATACTCATTGGCAGTGTCTTCAACGTATGTTCATGCTCCTATGTTGTTCATCACCTTGCAGCCTCAGTATGGTATTCAGATACGCTTGACAAGGATTATGAAATAAAGAACTCTTCTTTATCGATGTAAAATAGATGCAAAAGATGGTATATATGGTTTCAAGGCTTTTGTGAACACTGACTCGTTGTTGTTATGTGAGATTGATGTAGCGTTTCCTTAAATGGGAATTCCAGCAAAAAAAAAACCACTCCAATTGTCTCCCAAGTATGAAGCCACCATTGTTGTAGTTGAATGCTGAATAATCCAAATACAACATCAAGAAAGGAAGAAATTTATGGAAAATTAAATGAAAACTTACGCCTAAAAAATTAGAACGAAATAAGAAATTTTAGTTGTTATTTTTCTCTAGTACTTTCTATCACATCAATATTATGTTAGATACGTACAAGACATGGACGAGGGGATACCTAATTCATCCAAATTCATGTGTAATAATAGAAGTTAAAAAAAAAAGAAAAAAAAGTCCATTTATCCTCCTCCGACCCATTTGGTATTTGGACGATTTAGATAAAAATGACAACAGACAATTCTATCCTCGTCGAGATCCCAAATATAATCGAAACCATTGAGTCAAATCCGTCAGTACGTAGGCAATTAGTTGGTCAACATTAAAAATCTAATCTTATCCTAAAATGGACAAAGTTTGCGGCTTTTGATTCCCACTTTACCTCCCTGAAAATATTTTTAGGGTTTCATTGACGTAGATCCCCGCCAACTCAGAACACTCTCGACTTTTATTTTGGATTTCGTAAAGTGAACTCCACATCCAAAATAGAACCGGTTTCCGGCCCTTCCCTCCAAACAACCGGTTCATTCTAGTTTCCCAGAACTTTTGGGGATTCGGGATTTTGATTCCATATGTTTGGCTTTGATGCCTTTTTAGAGGTGAGTTTGGCGCCCTGTTAATTTTAATTTCATTTTTAGAGCGTAGACTTCTGAAATTTTCGGTTTGAAGGAATTTATGATTTTTTCTCCTTTTGTCTGTTAGATAGTTATGTTAACCAACTGATTTGGATTTATCATCTGGGTAGGTTTTGATTCCTTTCTTTGGCTGATTTAGGTTACGTATCAATTTCGAATTTAAATTAAGCTTTGGTAATCTTTGCTCTACGTACTTTCCTATGTTCTGTATAATTGATATTTGCAGTATTACCGTTCAACATCTTTTTCTTGTCTATTTTTGTTTCTGTTTATCTAGTTTGATTGTTAACTTGTTATCGGCCTACACTTTTCTTTTCAGGTTTCGTAATTCCTGCTATTTTTCAAAGGGAGAGCAGGGATTATCTATGGTCTAGATGTGTCAAAAAAGTTTGGATATTTCTTCTGCATATAGTATTGACTTTTGTTTTCTCTGTAAAATAGACGGTTTGAAGCAAATTTGCTTTGCCTAAGAAGATAGGATGCCATCTGCTTTATTTTTGAAGCTGAGGAGTGCGGTTCGGAATGGAATCCAGAGAACAGAATGCGAGCTACAAGATTCACTTGAAATTCTGATTGGAAAAGGGAAGCTAGGGTTTAGAAATTACAGGTTTTTTCATTCTTCAAGACTCTCAGGACTTGCTGATTTGCAAGGATTTTTGCCAAGTGGGACAGTTTTGGCTGCATGCTCAGATTCTCTATCAGTTAATCGTGGAAGGAACATTTCTGCTGTGGGCGCATTTTCTCGAACTGTTTCTGTTCCATCTGTTTCAGGCCCTGCCTTCCAGGTTTGTAGGTATCATATTGATTGTGCACTTGTTGACTCTTGCCAAATACCACCACCTATGAGCAAATGTCAGAGTAATCCTATGGCTGTTTCTAGTTCTGGAGTTGTAATTGGTGGATTTGTTGATTCATTGAAGTTAAAGCATGGGCACCTTTCATCGTCTGCAAGTAGTGCTGATATATTTTATGGCAACAGAAGCTTACATCCTAGAATAAGTTTGAAAAATCTTGAGAAACCTAACAATTATGCAATCTATGGACAGTTCTTGCATAGTATTGGAAAAAGATGGTGCAACTGTAATCTTTCCTCAGGGTCAGGTTCAAGGGCTTTCCACAGTTCATTGCCTTCTTGTTTATCCGCTGGGACAGCCCGTGATGTTTCCTTTGATAATTCTGGAGGTGAAGAACTGGTTCCCAGTTCAGAAGAGTATGATCTCTGTGCAGTTTTGAATTTCCTCTTACTAAATCTTACAATATTTTTATGCAATTTATATTTATACCGGCTTGACAATCATGACAGGAAGATTTCTGCCGGCAAAACTCTGAAGCTGCTCTCAGGTTCTTGCTATCTTCCCCATCCTGATAAAGAAGATACTGGAGGAGAGGATGCTCATTTCATATGCGCGGATGAACAAGCAATAGGTGTAGCGGATGGAGTTGGTGGCTGGGCTGATCTGGGTATTGATGCAGGTCAGTTTTCTAGGGAGCTCATGTCTAAATCTGTATCTGCTATCCAAGAGGAGCCTAAGGGTTCAATCAACCCTGCAAGGGTCTTAGAGAAAGCTCACTCTAGCACAAAGGCAAAAGGCTCCTCAACAGCATGTGTCATAGCACTTGGAGACCAGGTAAGCCATTTCTATTCTGTGCTTGCCTCTCATGTACTGTTTTCTTATTCCAACATGAGTAACTTTTGCATGAGATAGTTATTTTGGACACAAAAACTCTCATCTAAACCAATATTCTGCTTTATGAACTAAAAATTAGTGACTACAATGGACATCTTTGTATGAATGTTTCTGTAAGGGATTCCATCCACATAATGGCAATTCATAGAAACTTTCCATAGCATATGACCTTAGTGGGGGGTAAAATCTTTGTTAATGAGGCAAAACTTGAAATGATGAAGAGTGGGGTCTGAGAATGGAGGCTTTGTTGTTACTCTACATTTCTCTTTGAGCAAAACTGCTTAAGTTAAATGGATGAAGTTACTCGCTGGATAGTATATTCAATTTTTTGGGTTTTCCCTGCAGGGACTTCATGCTATAAACTTGGGGGACAGTGGTTTTATGGTGGTTCGGGATGGATGTACTATATTTAGATCCCCTGTTCAGCAGCATGGTTTTAACTTCACATATCAACTTGAGAGTGGGAATAATGCTGATTTACCTAGCTCCGGTCAGGTAGTTATACAAGTTCCTCTTGTGCTTCTATTCTGGGAAAAGATAACTTCTTGCAACTCTTGAAGTAATAAATTTTTATTGTGTAGTCTTATGAGAAAAATGTCTAGGTTTGATGGATGTTTGCTTTGGTGGACCTGACATGTTAGATGTTGTGTTTGCTGAATGTTTCCTGTGGTTAATAGCTTAAATATCTAAATGTTAGAGGATACCATTTTATTCTCGAGAACTGATAGACTATCTAAATTATTTATTAAGCATTGGTTTACAAATTTTGATTTGTGTTTCATCTTTTACACCTTATACTTTCCCTTTTTCTGTCTTGAACAATAATTTTTCTGGCTTGGTTATTGCATGTGAGGCTTTCAATGATTTGATTGATTATAAAATATCTGAACAATCTAAATTGTCTGCTCAAATCAGATCTTTGCAGTTCCCGTTGCTCCAGGAGATGTTATCATTGCTGGCACGGATGGACTGTTTGATAACTTGTACAATAATGAAATAACTGCGGTGGTGGTTCATGCACTGAGAGCTGGTTTTGGGCCTGAAGTGACTGCTCAGAAGATAGCAGCATTGGCACGAGAACGAGCACAGGCTAGAGATAGACAAACTCCTTTCTCAACTGCCGCTCAAGATGCTGGGTTCCGTTACTATGGTGGAAAACTTGATGACATAACTGTTGTTGTGTCATATGTTACTAGCTCAGATGAAGTATGTTTCTTTCTCTCATGCATTTGATCTTAAATTCTTTTATCCCATTTTAGGGGAGTCAAAATACAAAGAGAAATGAATATAAGGTTAAAATTTTTTGTTGCGTTTGAGAGTTCCTGATAAAAACTCTCTTTTTTTTCCTGGTAAAAACATGTTTGCATGCTCTTCTTTCCTAACACATGATTTGACTGTTCCTTTCAAATTTCTGGATTTCGTTTAATGTCTCTTATTAATAGAGTTTATTATTTTTGTTTACCTAATTACCCTTGCTTTTTAGGCTTCAAGCAAAAAGAGTTGAATTCTGAGCTGTTGCCTTCCAGTTGACCTACATGGAAATGAACATTGGGAGTGACACCATTTACTCAGGTATTCATAAAAAATTACTGCCAAGTTTTTTTCCCGGAGTACTGCCAAATATTTTGGTTTCGGAGCAAAAAGAAAATTCCTCTTGTTGTGCAAATAAGTATCATTGATACATAAGCATTAAAATTAAATTAGATGTGATAAATAATCTGACATTTGCATTTGTTAATTATCGTTTACGTTGCATCCTTTGTAGTTACTTGAAAAATGCAAATAATACATGTTTTCTTTTCTTCTTGGGAGAACAAGGCTTGATGAGGATTTGGAGCTTTTGTAGCCAGGAAACTTGAGTTGGCTGGCTTGATTTGTGGCTATCCAGTTGTCTTTTGTTTGATTTGGTTTTTTGTCACACTGATTCCTTTTATGTTCGTGGAGTGAAGTGAGATGATATGCTCTCCATGTTCAACACCTCTCATTATTGTAATTAATAATAAATAATACACTAATATCATTCCATTAGTATACGAAATCCTCAGTAAACAAAGGACTGTTCTGTTCATTTGAAAGATTGAATGACTTGCTACACAACGTTGGATAATTTCTTTCTATCGCCAAAGCAGTTTGAATATTTGATCCCATCTCATCTCAATGATCAATAGAATGCTGGTGAAGCACTGAATCAAACCAGCCTCCTCAATGTATATTCTCCGCTGTATGAAAATCAAAACTGCTCATAGAAGGTAGAGTGAGAAATTAGTTGGATTTGGATGATAAATATTTGAGGTTTAATATCTTCCAATTCGCTCTAAATTTGTTGCAAATAGTACTTGAAATATTCAAATTTGAATATTATCAAACTCTAAAAAAAACAACTATGATATTTGTCAATTTTCGAATTTTGCATATGATCAAATCTTATTTAAGTGAGCTATGTGTCACAAGATAGGAGGTGGTTGTCTTTTGATTATAAATTTTTGATGCGACCACACACAGCCTAATTACATTAATCTTTGCCAGTTGAATCAATGCATTTAAGGTAGGCCCTGTACTGATGCAATGCAAACCTCTTAACCCCATATTAGTGCCAAATTTATTAGATCTTTTCTGGTCATTTTTCACTATTTGAATTTGGGATTTCTCTTTACCATCCAAGCATCAATTACATGCCACATGGGTCCTTATGAAGTTGGATGAACTTTTCTACCAAAACACCATTACTTTGATTATTTTCCTTCATCCTGAAGATCTTAGGACTGAAAAAAGGAAAATCATGTGGATGGGTTTGCGGAAAACTAACCCAGACTCAACCTTGTAACGCCAAAAAATAACCTTCAACAATTTTGAAAATTGTTCATTGAATGACGCATGATTGACTTTAACACCCTACCCTTTGTTTCTTCTTACCATTTTTCAACTCTAACTCACAGATGATTTGTGGCTTCAAATCTTTGATAAAAACTTCTCAAACATTTAAGTTTTTTTTCTAACCCCACTGTCTTTGTCTTTTCCCTCCTCCAACTTTCTCTACCAAAACATTTTATTTTCTTCTCAAGAAACCTCCTTTGCTTCATCAATGGGAAACATGTTACTTCTGTACCACTTGATTCAACTAATTATGGAAGCATGTTGACAGTTTAAAGACCCAAAATGCAGAGATTTTCTCAGAGAGGAAGTGTTCTTTCAGGTTATAGTCCTCAAGCTACATTCAGGGCTTCAATTTCTTCTCCGGAGATGCCACGTAGAAGCTCAGTCTCAGATATAGACTTCCAGGATGTCTTCGGAGGCGCACCGAGGAGGCCACTAATTCAAGAAACAAAATATGGTTTTGGTGAAACTGAAAACAACACTGATCATTCATCACCTGCCTTCAAAAGAAGTGATGAACCGGTTGTTGCTTCATCATCACGGAATCCATGGTCTTGTTTCAGCAAAAAGCCAGTGTTCGGTGAAGAAGGGATGGCCCGGATAAGACGCTCGAAAAGTGATTTCTTCCATGATATTTTTCAAGTGAACCATTCATCGAGTTCTTCAAGGAAGTATGAAATGAATGACCCTTTTGCACCAAGTTCACAGTTAATAAAACCGGCTAGATCTTTGTCACCAAAGCCTGAACCTTTTGGCAGTTCATTCCCTGCTCAATCGAGGTACTGCTTGCCTTCATATTTTTGACATATTACCGGACAATACAAAAGACAAGATCATAATCAATATATATCGTCAGTTTTTGCAGATTTTTTTTTTTGTCTTGTTTCTTAGTTATGTCTTTAATCTTCTAGTTTCAGCTGCATTTGTATCTTTAATGTTTCGGTTGCATCTATATACATTCCCACGTATTCTATGGTAAAAAAAAAAACAGAAGAAGTGAACTTGGCATTTAACAGGTTTAATTCACCCATCTGATTTCATGTTTCCTCCAATGGCTTATTTTTGCTGCCATTAACAGACTTCCAAGCCTTCCTTCTAAAGTGAACAAAGGAATGGACCTCCCCAATTTAACCACATCTAAAAGCAAGGATGGGGCTTCCAATGGCTTAAGTTATTTGAGAGAGTCGACAAACCCAACTAAGCATGTGGAGACCGAGACAAAATGCAATTCGAATGGAGATTCGAGTAGTTTGAAGATTTCGAAAAACGGAATCCGATTTCACTTCTCAATATACAAATGGGCAAACATAGGAAGTGTACCAGTATCCATTCCTTTAAGGGGAAGTGATAGACTCAAAGGGAAGGATAAACTGCAGAGGTGCTCAAGTGCTAATGGATGGATAACAAGTGAAAGCAAAGCAAAGGAACCAAGAGATAAACTGCATAATTGTAAATCTTTTAGAGTAGAGCACGGCAAGAGTGAAAATGTTGGCTCGCTAATTGATTCGAGAAATGAAGATGGAGGACCCGGTCAAGTTATCGAGGAAGGCAACATTACCAAGTCCGAGTCAGAAATCATAAACAAGCTTAAAAGCACTGATAAGAATGTTTCTAAGGGAAAAGTTTCTGCAGTTGAAAAAGCAACTCACAAGCCTCAACCAAAACCTCTGAACTTGATTTTCAATGATGACTACGATGACGAACAAGGTTAGTCTCATATTCCACTTCTACATTATGTGTTTTGGTGCTGATGTGTTGTTTCTTGTATTGTTTTCCTTCAATTATATATATAGGCAATGATGAGATAACTAGAAATTGTGGAAGCAAAGGCATTTCTAAAATGAGTGCCAAGAAACAAGATGTAAAGAAAAGGGTTACTTCAAACAATGTAGAAGCCAGTACAACAAGAATAAAACATTCCCCTAGGAACTCTTGGGATGATACAAAAGCCAGAGTTAGAGGAAAGATTAAAGACTTCATCAAAATTTTCAACCAAGATGCTTCATTAAAACCTAGAACGGACACCACACTACCAGAGAATCATGGCTCTAGTCTCAGCCAGAGATTGAACCAAGTATTAGCATGAATAAAAGGATTGAGAAAATTCACTTGAACAATGTGCTAAAGAAGAAATCATATTCAGATATTCCTGCTGCGAATCACATGTGTAACGTTGCATCCGAGAAGAACATCAATAGTTCGGTGAATGATACCGGTTAGTTTATCTGTTCCCCTTTCACTCAATATGGGATTTTATTTTTCATTATGTTCTTGGAATTCTGCATAATCTGCTTCTGGTGTTTTGGACCACATATAGAGGCAAGTTCATTACTTACATGAACTGTTACGATCAAATAGTTTCTATTTCTACATAATTTGATCTTTCTTTCAATTACTGCACCATGATTTTTCATATTTTCAATACTGATTATTCACTTACTCTGTTGGCATCAGTTTCTGATGGCTCCAAGACTATTGTTGAAGATCCAGCAGAGTCATTTGATAACTACATTTTGGTATGCGACTCATCCATTTCTATGAGTTCAAACATACACTTCCAATGACATTATGAATCCAGCATTTTAATCTGAAAACCAGGTTTAGGGTTAATAAGTAAAATGGCCCCGGAGCCCCAAACTGTACACCTTTGAATGATTTGTTACTTGGTTACTTGTTAGGAGGAATGATATAATTTTGGCTGAACCTCTAATGAGCTGGTCCACTCTGGCTTTTGAACAGCTGGAAGAACTGAGGCCAGAAGAGAAAATTTTGTCACAATTTGGCATTGATCCTGAAGAAATCATGGTAATAGAGATTATACTAAATAGCTTTATAACCTATGCCCAATTGCACATACATCCATGTTGCTTCAGATCTTTCAGCTGGTAATCATTTAATGCAGGCCATAGATGATAAAATACAGCAATGGTCAGATGGAAAACAAGGCAATATTCGTTCGCTTTTGTCAACCTTACAATATGTAAGTAGTAACGGATCCATCTCATCTCAAGTAAAGCTGTCTCTCATGTTTTCACTGAATTACTCTCAAGTCAAGCCTCTAATTTCAGTGGCTAAATCAATACTTTCATTAATGCCCTCAAATATTCAGAAGCTTTAGGCATAGCCACATTGGTCGAAAACCCAACAGTTCATTTCGAATTTATCAGTCCAGTATTTCATTCATGTAAATGTGAACCTGAGGCCAATATGAACCTTCTATTGTCTCTTAAAAGACTAACATCGGTTGTGTTTGTACACACAGGTTCTTTGGCCCGATAGCGATTGGAAGCCGGTGCCTCTCGTGGACATAATTGAAGGACCATCTGTGAAAAGATCATACCAAAAAGCTCTACTGTGTCTACATCCAGATAAGCTACAGCAGAAGGGTGCTGCCTCTGATAAAAAATACATTGCACAACGAGTCTTCGATATTCTGCAGGTAATATATAAATTTGCATAAATTTCTTGAAATGGCGTCAACTTGATCCAATAGATTCTTGATGAATGGTCTTTTATATGTGTATTCTCAATGAACACTTCTATCATATGTAACAAGCTCTCTTTGACAACAGAAGTAATTAGCCATTTGTCAATCCATGCTGGCTTGCCCAATCTGTTTCATATGATCAATTATTGTACTTAAAATTGTCTCCAAGTTAAGACAAATGGGCGAACATTTCGGGGCAGATCTCTTATGGACTTCAACAAGTTTGAAAATTCTTACACATGGGATGAACGGTTGTTTGGCCACAGTTTGTTTAGTCGGCCAACTTTTCTTCTTATTAGGACAATAGCATTTAAATTTGTCAATCTTTAATTCCTTAATGTCTGCTTGTAATTTTCAGGACGCATGGACTCATTTCAACTCACTCGGTTCGGTGTGATTATCCCACGACTATATTCGATTAAGTTTTGAAAGAAATCTGAGTTTTCCAAGTTTAATGCTACACTAGAAGAACAACCAAAATGAGTGAATGAACAGATAATTTATATGTATATACATGCATATATCCTTTGAGCAATGGCATATGATTCAAGAACAGGACTTTTTAACATTATCACCTTCTTTGTACCTATTAGTTTGCAGTTTCTGCAAAAAAAAAAAAGTGAAGGGGGGGTGGTTCACCTTGTTTGAACATTGTAATGGCCTAAAAAGAATATAAAGGTGATGTACGGGTGGTCAATTCTTCGTGTTCATTTACCCATCTTTCTGGCATCTATCATCTTATAGTGAAGAATATTTTCTGCAGCAAAGGCTCCTTCTTCGTTAACTTTGACTAGTACTTTTGTACCGGCCATTGAATTTGGAAAATTTGGAAACAACTCATCGGTTAATTTGAAGTATTGTGTGATTAATAAGAAAATGAAGCATGCAATTTTATTGATTAAAAACCTAAAAGCATTGGCTTCATTATCTGATGATCCATCAGAGCGAGAAGAAAAAGGGTCCACCAGATAAGGTGCAAATTGGCTTCATGTGTGCAGAGACACAGTCATGACTATGGGCAACATTGTTGCGTTTTGACTCTGACTCACTTGTCGTTTTCAAATACATCCAAAAGAAAAAAGATTGTCATCTTTGGGGCTACCACCACAGACACTGCGCCATAATTTGTGTTACCTTCACCATCTTCTTCCCTTGCCCGTTACACTGTCCTTATTATACTAAGCAATATGTAGTAATCAGCTGTTATTTGAATGGTAGCTGACTCACTGTAAGGGTGACAAATCCAGAATGATATAAAAAAAAAAAAATCATTTTATAAAATTAATAATTTTTTAGTGAATACTCGATAAAAAATAAATATTTGTATTTGATGATTATAGTAAGTAGGAATTAATTTATTATGGTTGAAATTACTACCATTATCATTTCAGTACATGAATATATATAAGATTTTGACTGTATCATTGAGCCAGTAATAACAAGATTAAAAGAAATTATTATTGGAAATGAGAAGTTGGTGGATGGATTTTCCTTTGACAACTAAATTACACCAAATCCACTGCCTAAATTTGATGTTATTTTGACTTGACAGTGACATATGTTGAGAAGGATAACTATAGGAACTATCAACCACTCCTTGAATTCAACTTACTATTACTAAAAGGATGCAATTTAATTCAATTTCAAGAGCTCTTTCTATTTTAGTTACACTCTGTTGATTTACTTCTCTTTTTATTTATTGAAATAAAAACTAAAAGGAAAAGATGATGTTACATTGATTGATATGCATCAAATCAAAGTCTATTAAAGCGGTTGAGAGACAATACAAAGGTAGGTCTCAATAAGGGGTTAGCTGGCAATGGCAATGCCAATGCCAATGCCAATGGGCAGTCTTCCTTCCTATATATGGACCCTATGATGATTGATGATGGTACAACCATTGGATGTGAATTTCACGAGCCATTCAGTCTTATATCCCCCCAAAAAAAGTAGATTGAAATTTAATTTTTTTACATAGTATTATTGTGGATATTACGCCTTTCAAAAGACAACTAAGGAAGTTAATGGTGTTGGGTGGGAAAATAAAGTCAACTGAAACAGCCAAGCTAAAACGAGACTGTAACTGCAAACTGCAACATATCTCACGTGTTAAATTATTACGGAGTTCGAATGGCTAAGCAATGCCAGAGGGAGAGACAATTTGCTGGAACACACGTGCGTCAGCATCCTATGACAAACACGCGTGAAGTTTATCATCCCAAAAAAAATTCAATTAAATTACAACTGTCGCCAAAGTTTTAATTAAATAAATTATTAAAAAATAAAGTGATGAGATAAATGAGTGATGTTGGAGCTTGAAGGAAATTGTGCTTGAAAGAATCTTTTGCTTAGGCATGAATGAGATGTAAATATGGGTTGATTTCTCTTATCATATGCGGCCTTTAATAGGTCAGTTGGTCACTCCCATGTTAATGTTGCAATATATAGATCAAACTCGTAACTGTTATAAATAATAATTGGTTTGTGTATTTTTTAGGATAAATTTTAAATTAATATGTATAATTATATACATAAATTTTAATTTAATGTAATTATTATATACGTGAAATTTTAATTATGATTCAAAATATATATATTTAAAATTTTAATTTTAATTTAATCATTCATATTTTAAAATATGTTAAGGCGAGTCAAGTACTTACGATGGTTTGGCGAGGATATCTCCATGATAGAGGATACATGTAAAACAATTTTAACCTAAATTTTAATATTTTAAAAAGTAAATATAATAAATCAAATTTGAATATGGAAAAGTAAAAAAAATTGAACGATAATGATGAAAATGATATTTATAAAATTAATAGATTACAGGGTAAATTAATAAAAAATAAATTAATTAATTACTGAATAATTATTGATCAATAATTTAGAAACAAATCTTAATAATAATAATAATAATAAAGAATGAAGCGAGTTGAAGTGAAGTTAATGGTAACAAGACCAGTTCGGCCTAAGTTTGCTGTCTTTCATAAATCTCTTCTCCAACTTGACTTTTTCGTATACCAAAAACTGAACATGTCTAAATAATATTAGTTAATGTTTTTGTCCAACCAAAGACAACTATAAGATACAGTACATTTTATTAAGTCCCCTCACATGTCCAAGTATTTGGCAAATACTACATTCTTAATACTAGTTGAAATTTTCTATTAAAATAATCATACTTTTTCCCTTTCAAAACCATATAAAGATAGGTTATAAAACACTACGGTCTAATATGATAAATCAAAATAATAATAATCACAAAATTAAATAAAATGATATGAATTTCTCCTATTTTAATTCGTAATCAAAGATTCAACCCGAAATAGCTTTAAAATTTATAATAAGGATTAATCATAATAATAGAACCTGAATGTAGGGACTAGGGACTAGGGACCAGTTGTTAATATATTTTTTTCCTTGATAAGATAAAAGGGTAGATAAAATAGTCTCCACGAGTCACTGACGAAAAAACGGAAAATGATATTTTATTTGATGTAATTAAGAAGTAAAAAAAAAAAAACAGTAATATATCCGAATGAAACTGAAAAAGCGTGGCAGTGATTGAGCTGCGAAGTGAGACAAAAAGAAATTTTGTGAGGAAGAAAAAGAAGAATATGCAAAGGCTTTGCTTATTCTTCTTCTTCTTCTTAAATGCGTTGAGGGATTAAGCTTATTCGAAAGTAAAAAGTATCGTCGTCTTCCTTCGCTGCCTTGGAAAAGCTAAACGTTTCGTTCTGTGCTATCTGCGTATTGATTTATTGTAATGGCGTTTGCTTTTTTTCCCGACGCTTGATGGCCTTTTTCTCTGAATCTGTACGTTCTCTCTCCTTCCCCCCCCCCCTTTTCCTTTTTTGTTTTTTGCTTTGTTTTCTTTTCAAACATTTCATATCGTTAAAATTAAGGTTTTTAAATCTGTCTGATCTAGTACATTGATGTTGTTTTGTTTGACTTATTGTATTTTCTTCTGGTTATGAACGGTTTCTAGTAGATCTGACGCGATTCTCCTCTTATGATTTTTTTTCTTCTTTTCTTTTCCCTTTTCGTGAAGTACATATAAAGATTGCTCCTTTTTTTCCCGTATAAAAAAAATGTTGTTGGAGTAATGTTGAAAATCTATTTCCATCTGGATTCTGGAGATGAATTTGGAAAATGTTAGACTTGATTGTTAAATTTATTTCTAAAAACTACTTTTTTGTTTATTTAAATTTAATTATTTTAGTTTGGATCCTACTGTATTGGGGTTTCCTTTTTTTCTTGTTGACATTTTCTCTTTTTTTTCCCCTGGCTATATGACTTAATTCATTGATAAAAGTCTCCAGAAAGATAAACTATTCATTACGATTTCTATACCCCACGCACAGAGTAATAGTTTTGTATAGTTTCATGTGAAATGCTGGTTAATTTGCTGGCAATGGCCTCTACTAAATGAAAAATCAATCATTTCTATACTATCATATTATTTGTCATTTGATAAATCTGTATGCTTCTCCATAACTATGTTACCCAGACTATAAAGTTGAATTTTCTAAAAATGTTTTTCATATATTTGAACATCCTCTGATGCTTTGATACTACTTGTTTCTTGAAACTGCTCTTACGAGATTGTTACGTGTTGTAATACGAGAGCAACGGATTGTACCTTCATCGTCTTCTTTTTTCAGATTCCATTGTAACTTCTCTTGCTCTAACCTCTATGGTGATTGTGAACAGTTGTTTATTTCAAACAAATAGCTAATGTATACTAGTTTACCCCAGGTTGTTGTATAAGGCAATAATTGAAGTCCGGTCTTACTATTGCAAGAGATATGGATTTTGAGTCGAACAAGAGATGGAAATCTATGTCTGTGGTGCCACGTCTGTTGAAAAACAAATCAGCCTCTCGTTGTTTTCTACCGAAGGTGAAGCCAGCTAGTTCTGATCCAGGCTACACACCGGTCTATCTGAATGTATATGACCTAACGCCCATGAATGGCTATTTTTACTGGGCAGGCCTTGGTATCTATCATTCTGGTGTCGAAGGTAGCCATCTTTACTTCTAATAGTATACTTTTGCCCCCTTGTTTTCGTCCTTCTATAGAACTCAGAATGCATTTAAATTGGATGTGCAGGATATGGTGTTGGCAACTTTGTTGCCATTCTGTTGCTCTGTTTTTGTGTCTTATAAGTTTAGCTTTTTCATAACTTTATCCATATGCTGTACAGTTCATGGTGTGGAATATGCTTTTGGAGCTCATGATTATCCGACCAGTGGAGTTTTTGAGGTTGAACCACGGCAGTGTCCGGGCTTCAAGTTCAGGAAATCAATATTCATCGGGACCACTTCATTGGACCCTCTCCAAGTAAGGGAGTTCATGGAGTGCAATTCGGCTAGGTTCAATGGGGATACATATCATTTGATCGTCAAGAACTGCAACCATTTCTGCAAGGATATTTGTTACAGGCTGACTGGGAAACACATTCCTAAATGGGTAAATCGACTGGCAAGAATAGGTAAATCCTTATGACATCCCACCCGCTCGCAAGATTGTACTGTTATCCCAACATTTTATATTTAAGAAAAACGGAAAGTTCGAGTAACATAGATGTTCACAACGATAAACAATAACCAACCACATCATTTCATTTGTGTTAGGTTCAATGTGCAACTGCATTCTTCCGGAAGCACTGAAGACGTCCGTTGTGAAGCATGATCCAAATTATCAACCATACGATAGCGAGAAGAGGAGGCTGAGGTGTGCCTTCAGTTGCCTATCTTCGGTGTCAATACGGCAGAAGTCTTCGGTACTTTTACAATCACCCTTAAGAGGCTGTCTACAGCTGTGGGAACCCAAAAAATCAAACAAACTTTTGTTGAAGGAAAGGTGAGATAAGGGACTTACTTTGTTGAAAAAATCAAACAACATTCAGCGTCAAGGCTCCGTGAGCTTGACGATTGCAGATATCTTATTTTAGTGTAGACATCTATAGTTTGTGGAGTATTTTGTAATGTCTGGAAGGATAAGCGTGTTGTTAAGATCTGTTTTGAAGATGGCTGATCCACTTCTGTTCCAAAAGCCCTATGTATTAATGCAAGTTTTCGATGATGATGATGACATAGATCATCAACCATTGATTAGAGTTGGGCTTTCCAGTTTCCCGCATTTTGATAACCACGTCTTGCTTTGCTCTGCTCTGTTCTGTTCATGTTTTGTTTTTAATAATAAAACTTAGCAACCTTAATTGAAACATAGAACTTGAACAAGTATAGAGCCAAGCCAATTGGCCAACCAAGAGTTTCTTTCTTCTACGTACCCTCAAAAACCGTTTGTCTCGTTTCAGCTTTACTTAAACATCAGGGACATGTAAGGATGGAGACGAGATAGGATGATTTTGCTAAGTCCAAACCTGAACCCGATTCAACTTTTATGTGTATACATTCAAATTACGTTAGTAGTAAAACTTAACCAAGCTGAGGATGGTTTAATTACAAAAATTGTGTTACATGAACATTTAACAGATCACGATATACAAAACCAGGGCATTCCTTTCTAGTATATCAAGAGCAGATATAGGAAGGCAGGGGAAGAAATGGATCTTGTAGTAACTCTTTATTATCTGAACCAAGAGCTCTTTCTTGGAAGAGAGTCCATGTCCAATTCCAAGTACAGAACAAACCAGAAATTTCAAAGGTAAAGAACTTGGGACTAAGATATTGTCTAAAAATGATTGCATGAAGTAAAGAAACTCCTCTTAACTGGAAGTGGAAGATGAGAGAAGGCAATGCCCAGTAGTGGAAACAAATACTATTTGTTTGAGAACCTATGAAGTTGTCCAAAGATTATGAGAGAAGCTGACATATGACAACCACAAAAAAAAGGAATTTGCTTCTCATTAACCAGTTGAATACATGTAAACTGAGTCAAATAAAACAAATATACTAATATTCATTATGAAACATCAAGTTTCAGTAACCAGGATTTGGGGTCAACAACACCTGTATTAATTCAACAATGAATTTATAGCACAAATCCATATGCAATCACTGCCTGTGTATACGCTTATTAACAAAAGAAAATGTAAATCGAGAGAACCACAGTTTTTTCTTCTCAAGATTCAGTAAATGACTAAATGTAATAATGATAATAATAATAATGATTGGTGAAGCAAGTTTCCTGTGATCATACCTAGCATGAAACCCAGTTTTTATGGGTACTAATAAGGGCGGATAAAAGCCCGGCGCAAGACAACAAAAGCGGATCCGTAAACCTTCCTTTGCCGTCTCGAATATCAGCCAATGCCATTAACCCATCAGCGATATCTTGAACAACTGAAAGTTGCTTCATCAGTTTCTTTTCTCTCAATATCTTCCTCCTTTCTTCTTCTTCCGTACGCCCAACTCCTCTTGAAATCGCGATTTCGATACTCGAATTCAAGCACGCCTCGTCTTCCTTAATCCTCTTTAAATCCCTAAGCTTAAGGCTAATACTTCCGATGTACCCAATCAACTCAGCCCAAGCACTGATCTTTTGTAAATTGCGGGAATGTTTGGCGTCGATTAATCCTGATTTCGCCAACCAAATAAACTGTTCGACGAAATAGTATAAACCCTCGCCGCCGTAGGCGATAACCGAGAGGAGAATCTCTTCCTTGGAATCCAAATGGGAGTTCCTCAAAGCGTTAACGTCCTGAACGAATTTCCCGAGCCGAAATGCTTTCCGACTCAGCCCGACGCTCGACTCGAAACTCTTGAGTTGGCGAGTTAGTGGGACCGTTTCCGGGAGAACCGAGGAGGCTAATATGATCTTGGTAGCGTAACGAGAGATCTTGAGGAGCTTGTCGACGCCGTCTCGCTTCGCGAGGTAAACTTCGAGATGGTTGAGGAAGTCCTTTCCTTTGGGCTCCGATTGGGCGGTTGCCGTTTGTGAGGGAGCAACGGTTGAAGCATTGGCATCCATCGGGATTGAGAGAGAGAGAAGCCAATAAGCTGGAGGAGAAAATGGGAGGCGAGAGAGTGAGTCAGAGGAACATTCTTGGTTCATAGTATGAAACGGCGACGTGCGGATGCATTTGGAATTTGGAAGTGTGTCAACTTCAGCAAAGCATGACAGATATGAATTGGTATGCGTGCCTAATCCGAAGTCCAAAAGATGTTTTGGGCCCATAAACCATGCGAGAGACCATATATATCAAAATGGATGTGGGTTGATTATAAGGACCAGGTCAATGGTGATAATATAGCCGTTGGCTTATCATTTCATTGCTGGATTCTTTATCTCAACGGTAAGGTTCCCGCAATGCAAAGCTACCACTTTCCCAACCATTTTACGTTTTACCAACTGAATACGACCCTTAGCCTAAGTCCCTTTGGGTTCCTTTATCATCAATTTTTCTTATCTTTTGGACCAAAATGAAATGCAACCCTTTCTTTATTTAATCAATT
Source organism: Gossypium rotundifolium (assembly GCA_025506655.1). Classification (NCBI taxonomy): domain Eukaryota; kingdom Viridiplantae; phylum Streptophyta; class Magnoliopsida; order Malvales; family Malvaceae; genus Gossypium; species Gossypium rotundifolium. Next base: position 172,949,780 of record CP106734.1, on the reverse strand, counting down.
TTTACTATATTTCATAATCATTACAAGATAAATTTCATGATTAATCATAAAAGAAGGATTATTTACTTCTTTTTTTTATAATCATGTCCAACTGTGATCATAATTAATCTTTGTAGGATCTTTCTTCTTTTCCTTTTTTTTCTTTTTAAGATTACAAAATCAGCAGTGATGATGATGATTACAAGATAATTTCCATGATTAATCATTGATAATTAACGATGATTTACCTTTGTTTAATTAGGGCTAAAGTAGCACAAACAATCAAGTTAATTTTTTTATTAAATGAATCAATTATTTAAATTATTTGTAATAGAGTTCATATTTATTATATAAAAATGTGTTTAAAAATACTTTTTTTCGAATCCCATATGATTGCTTAATGATTAAGGTGTTCACCACCCCAAATATGGTTTGCGTTCGAGTTGCGATAATCGTATTTATTCTTTGAGTTTTACCCAATTCTTGTATTTCACAAAAAAAATATTTATTTTAATTTAACTTTATTTAATTATTTTTAATAATATCAAAATTAAATTGATTCGGATGGTATTTCACCGTGTAAATGGCATGGCTTATCTCTTAGAAATAAATGTAACTAAGGGTTTGTTTAGGATAAAATTATAGGAGCAGCTTAGAGTTGAAGGTATAAAATTTTGGGGTGGTTATATATGAAAAAAATACTAGTGATAAAATTATAAAGGTTGGGCAACTAGCTCAAGCCACGCAAGGCAGGGGCCAATTTGGTACATGAAAACAAATAAATTCAGTCCGTTCCAAAATGGGTTTGAAACCGACACGCGGCCACATCACCGGTTAAAACCGGTAACTTGCCCTTTACGGTTAGTCCTTTTTAAAAACCTTCGGCGATTCCTCTGTTTCTTTTCGTCGTTTAGTATTTTTCCTCTGCTTTTCTCCGACTCCTCTCCTCCTTCGTCCTCAAAAACCCAAAATTTATCCACTATATCCTGACCGTTTTGCCCTCCCAAAATCCCTTTTATTCCTTCTCCTACCACTTCAAAAAGTGAAAAAGGAAAAAGGGTGTGGCTTCGAGTTAAATGTTTTTGAAGCTCAAATCAGGCTGAAAAACACTTCGCATTTGAAGGTTTCACTTACTTTTCGAAGCAATGTCGGTAGCCACGAGGTCCAGGTCGCCGACGAAACCGCTAACGGAACCGCGAGCGATTCTCGGTCCGGCGGGAACAGAGTTAGGGTTTCGGACGAGTCGAAGAGAAGAACCGAAGCTCTAAAAAAGCCACATAGACCGAAAGTTCCGGTCTCTCAGAGCCCAAAGTCCGTTGTACAAAGCAATGTCTCCGTCGACAGTTGCTGTTCCTCTGACTCTTCTTCGAGCAATTCCTCCTTCAAAACGGCAAGCTCTAGGAAAACCGTTAAGCAAAACGGGGTGAAGCAAGCCAAACCCAAGGTTGCTTCGACGGCTGACGAGGTTGTCACTGAAATTTCTCCGGCAATGTCGGGACCGTTAAAACGATGTGATTGGATCACGCCGTTTTCTGGTAAGTTAGTTAAAAAGAAAAGCATCTTAAATTACTGATTTTTTTTAAGGTAAAAATTTCAATTTTACTGAGGAAGTTAATCTCTTTTTAATGTGTATAGTTGCAATTTACTAGATATAGGAACTTAGCGGTGCCTAATAAATGGTGATAACGTTGAGGCTTTAACCATTTAATGTTTTACTCAAGTCTTATCTGCTGGAGAAGTTGAAAGCTTTTATTACATGACATAGTGCTTCGAAAATGACACCAGGTTGAAGTAAATGTCTGGAAATTCAGTGATTTCCTCTCTTTTTTCATGCAATTATTTTTCTTTAATTTTGTTGTTGATGTTGCTGTCAGGATTACAATGTACTATCCCTTTTTATGATAGTTAGGTAGCATAGTTCTCGTTAGATCATAGGCAATTAACGTTATTGTTTCAAGCTGATGACCCCAAAACGCTTCTGATATTGAGAAATGTAAATTACCTCTGCATTCTCTTTTTGGAAAGTTACCCTTACATTGAGGTTTATTTGGTATCGAATTAGACCACTATTGAAAAGGCTACTCTCTTTTTACCTGTGAAAGCTCGGACCTGTTTAGGAATGAAGTTTGGTTCGGCCAGAACCGGCATACCGCCTTTTCTATTAGATTTGAGACTATTATAGAATAATTTCTTGTGTTATACAATATAACAGCTTGTGATTCCATTAACTTTTCTAATGTTTTTGAACTTTTTAACAATAAAAAACTAGGTGCATGCGTGTATCAATCTTGCTAATATTCACTAATGGCTTGTCCTCGACTATGTCCTGGGAATTGGGATAACTTGATGTTTAGAGTTTAATTATTTGTGCAGACCCTTTGTACACTTCTTTCCATGATGAAGAGTGGGGTGTTCCGGTTCCTGATGACAGGAAGCTGTTTGAGCTACTAGTCTTTTCGCAAGCTTTAGCTGAACTCAGCTGGCCAACGATTCTCAAAAAGAGGGAGATATTCAGGTATCTTTGTCATTAGTCTCTCTACGAACTGAACTAGGACATGACGAGCTACTTCCTTGATTCTTTATTTTCCTCTCTTTAGGTTTTCTTCTATTTATTCGTTCCTTTATTTTCTAAGCTGTCAACATAAAAGGAGATAAGAGATGGTAGAAGAAGAATGCTTTTGATCAATGTTCTATTTCTTGTTTGATTCTTTTTTCAGGAAGCTTTTTGACGATTTTGATCCATCATCAATTGCACAGTTTACCGAAAAGAAGATGCTATCATTGAAAGTTGATGGTTGTCTATTGCTTTCTGAAGCGAAGCTTCGTGCAATCGTGGAGAATGCTAAACTTATTCTTAAGGTATCATCTGGTTATCTTATTAGGGAAAAAGAGTGGAAAAAGGGCGAGCCTTTAAGTCAAACCCGTAGCATCAAACCTTTCATATTTCCTTGTTTTGTTTCATGTCTAATGTAATAGCTAGCAAGCATTGACAACTTCTAAAACTGATAATTGTTGCTTCTGCAAACTCTCTTCCCCTCCCTATACGCATAAAACAAACTTAAAAAGGCATCAATTTGCCTATAGCAGCTGGATTAAGTTTGAAGGGAACAAAAGATACCTTTTATGCTAAAGCCCCATGGCTTATTGTAATATTGCAGGTTCAGCAGGAGTTTGGCTCTTTCAGCAGCTATTGCTGGGGATTTGTAAACCACAAGCCGTTAAGAAATGCATTCCGTTATGCTCGTCAAGTACCGGTTAAGACCCCAAAAGCTGAAGTCATGAGCAAGGACATGATGCGGAGAGGCTTCTGCTGCGTGGGACCTACTGTTGTTTATTCGTTCATGCAAGTGGCTGGTATTGTTAATGATCATCTTGTAACTTGCTTCAGATACCAAGAATGCAATGCAACCGTCAAAAAGGACATAAGACCAAAGATTGAGGAAATAGAGAGACTAACTAAGGATGCAGAGAACATTTGCTTATCTCGCTAGTGAATGCCTGAGCCACACGCCACCTTTACCTTTCTCTTGACTAATCACGCAGATCTTAGTGATGAGAAGATTTTAGTAGCAAGAGACTGTTGATGACTTAGATGTTCCGAAATATTTGGTTAGTATTTCCCTCACTGTATTGTATCGTGTTTCTTCATCCTCTTCTGTGTCATATACCCAACCTATGTGTTCCTTAGAGCTTTATAACACTAGTTTTTAAGGCTTAAACCTGCTTTTCTCTTGTCATTTGGCGGTTGTAATAAAATTTCAATCTTCATAGATATTCATTGTTTGTTTCGAGTTACTACTTTCTTGCTACATATCTCGTGTCTGTTATCATTTGAACAGTTGAATTGCATGATATATGGTTATGGGAAATGCTTATAATTAGATAAAATGATACCATGACGACATAAAGCTACATAGCAAATGGGCCAACCTCCGAATGGAAACAAAATGAAGACTCAAATCAACCGAAGAGATGTAGATAAGACCAGGCCAGACCACTGCAATCAACGTCTGGTCATGCGCAATACCTAAAACATGTTCTCCCATTATTATAATTATTTGACGCCCATCGTTGTAGTGAACGTGGGATTTGTCGGGGGGCCAATCCCCACCATAGATGCAGCCAACTCTAGCGTAGAAAATAGTGTTGCAGTGGGTGGGAGGTCATCAGCTAAGTTTAGTACGACTAGATTTGCTTCTTGGTTAGGTGATTGCCACGTAAATAGAATGGAATCTCAGCACTGAATATAGAAAATTTGCTTACCAACATGATCAAATAATTCGATACAACCATTTAACAGTACAAACCACTACAACAATATCATTCTCTGCGGTTTTACCCAAGACCCTAAGAGGAAAAGATTTAAGCGACTCTATCACAACCAGAAATATCCCACAGTATCTACAAGTAATGCTTATAAAAACAACCCCAATCCCTAAAGGATTCAACCAGGGAATGGCAGTATCAATAGACTGAAATAGAAACGAAACAATATGGATGAAACTGTAACTCTTCTGCCACCTTTGTTCTATGATTTCCAGCTTTCACTGAGTGGATGAAACAACAATTAACGCTCTTTAGTATCTGACTGTGAGAATCGAGAATCAGGAAGGGCAAACTGACTCTTTCTTTTGTTGTAACACGCTTTCACAACAATCACTCCGACTGTTAGCCTCTTTTCAACACCGAGCTTTCCCGCTTCCGAGTGTGAGTTCCAGATCATCCAATCCTACCTCGTGAATCCTTTCACCTTCCCACGGCTTTACCTGTCCGCTCTCGAACTGAAACTCTGAAACTCGCCCTTGCTCTCCAATAAAACCAGTGGGCAAACTTTGTGGAGCCAAAGGTTTCACAAGATTGAATGTTGGCGAAGTCGGCACTTGAGATGTAGAAGGTGCAAACTTTTGAAAGCTTATCCATTGACCAGATTCAACTGTGGACGTGTCTGATTCATCACATTCGGGTATAGTAGCAGGGGCATGGAAATGACGATGGGTTGGACTAGCTGGTGCAGAGACAGCATAAAAAGGGTAGTTAAAGAGGCCATGGACTCCTTGGCAATGGCCTCCCAGCTGGGAATGGGCTTAGGATTTCTGGAGGTTGGAGAAGAAAGTGGTGGCGTCACAGGGGCACTATTAGAGATTCTGAGAGGAGGCAGAGACGAAGGAATGGCGCTTCTGAGGAACGGAAGGAGACTAGACGGATTATTTGCATCAGTCCTAGTGGGACTGGGGAAGGAAGAGGAGGAAGGACTGACTTGACATGAAGGAATTGGACTTGGAAATGCAGAAGATAAGGGACTAGGATTTTGGGAAGAATATGGGGTAATTTTAGCTGAACTGCCTGCTATATCAATCGGAGGTGGCTTACATCCCTGGACAACAAATCCAATTAAAAACCAAAAATTATCAACAAATCAAAGCTCAAGAGGATTATACAAGAAAAAATAGCAGCTAATCAAGAAAATTTGTTCACAGTCCAGTCAATAAAGTTTCAGTTCCAACACAGATCAATAGATTATTGCCTTTAAGTAAGAACTACTGTTTTCATGTAGGACTGTCTTTTGATTTTTCCAATATTCCAAGCAAGCAAACAGAAGCCAAATCAAACTGAAATAAAGCAGATCAAGTAAAAAAACCCAGAAAGCATAACCAAACAAAGATCACTATGGGAACTAGATCCAACTAAATTACAACCAAAACAAAATGAGCAGAGAAGGAAAAGAGTTGCATCTTGTTTGAACAGATCTACCATTTTGTGAGTAGTGAAAAGAAGAGAGAAGGGTAAATTAGGTACCTTTCGATAAGTGGTGCCATCATCTTCAACAACCCAACCAGCCTCGGCACAAAGAGCTTTGAGGACCTCGTTGTTATCACAGTGCTTAGGCAGATTATAATTTCCTTGAGCTCTCAGCCCAGTATATATCTTAGCAGCGATAGCTCTTCTCCTCCTCTCCCTCCTCCTGTTGTTCTCTCTCTCCCTCCAAGAAGGTTTCCTCCTCGGCACCGGTGCCGGCGTCGACGTCGCCCCATCTGACGTCATTTCTCCGAATCTACAACAACGGTGAAGGTGCAGAAGTAGGGAGGGGAGGGAACGTCGTGAGGTGCGTTGTAGAGGAATAATAATATTAAAGAAAAATGAAAAAATGAAAAAAAATGAAGACGAGAAGGGAATTAGAAATAAGGAAGGAGAGGCTCACGAGGAATACGCTTTTCCATCGCTGGAAAAAAAAAATATAAAATAAAATAAAAATAAAGAAGAAACAATGAGAAAAGAAGAGAAAGGAAACACACACTCTGCTTTTTTAATAGAAATTATACGACGCGAGTGAGTCCATCAAGGCTCGCTTTAATTAAAAAAGAATAGAAGAGAGAGGAATTTAGAGCGTTGGATTAGGGGAGTGAACGGGGAATGATTGGGACACGTGGAAACAAAGAGGCAATGTGGGGAAGCGGGACAAAGGAAGGGGAAAGTACTGTTGCGAGTAATGACCAAATAATAATAATAGCAGTAGCATAAAGAACTAAAAGAAGGGGAAAGGATGGGACCCCACCGGATACGAGCGTATCAGACAGCTCATCTGATCAGTTTCTAACATCAGGGTTCTTGTCGGCTTCTTTTTATTTGTTTCCATAGATAAATAACACTAAATGCACAATATACCCTCATTCCTTCAGTTTATGTTAAATTACATAAGCTCTCCCTAAAATAATAAAATTAAATATCTTTCTCAAGTAAAATTTGATTATGATAATTGGTGAGCTACTTACGGCCCAATTAAAATTATTATGGAGTCATCATCTCTAAAATCCAACAAAACAGTCGAGGAGCAACCAAAAAAGCATGTCCATCGCCTACCCTACCATCGATGTGTATCCAAGGCCAAGGCTATGATTTTCCAACATGACAAAAAGGCCCCAACATTAGTTTAGACCACAACGTGTATTTTAGTGCCATACGGTGCATGTCAAGTTGCAACCTAGAGTGAGTTAAAACGTGTGGGTAAATAATTACCAGGAGTAACATGTAATATTATAAAAATTAGTTTTGTGTTAATTGAGTGAAAGAAGAATATATTTATAAAAATATTCATGAAGCAACGGTGCAAGATTTACGTACAAAGCTTTACTCATTTCGTGTTTATCCTCTGATCTATTTTAATTGGTTATTTTAATTTATTTATTTATACAATATTTTTAGGTAAATTTTAGTTAACTCATGATATTAATCCTGTGAAATATTTTATAGTAGCATTGGTGAGCTTGAAACACTTTCACATACAACTATATAAGTTTAGTTAAATCATAACATTATAAGTTTACAAACACATTAGTTCATTTCACAAGTAATTTTAATTTTTTTTAAATATTATATTATATCCTTTTAGGATACTTGATCAATCACCACTTTGGATTTTGAGTTTTGGGCTTTGGTTTGTTTGGGTTTAGAAGGTTTCATATTTGGGCTTTTAGACTTTTTTTTTTTTCATTTTTGGTGCGAAGCTGTTTGTATTAGGTGTATTTTCAACTTAATAATTAGTCAAAATATTGTCAACTTTTGTTTTATGCTGAAATGAATGGTCAAAAAGACAAGTACATTTTGAACGTGTGCCGAATGATAATATAAGAAATGTTAACGAATTAATTATCAGATAGGATGAGTTTAGGAATAATCAGAATCCATTAATAAAATAATATCATATCATTTTTTATTCAACTAATAAATTTAAATTCGTAATTTGTTTAATTTTGATGTAGAAAATGAAAACTATGCATCCAAACTCAATGAGCAACAAACTGATAGGTCTAAATCCTATCCTCAACTTGCATCTGGAACACTACTCGTTATTGACCTAACTCTCTCTTGTGTTATAGTGTCCTTCTACAACACTATACGTAACATCGACAAACTCCCATTTGAAGTGGTCCATTCTTTGACTAACGATTCCACTGCATTGTTTTCAAACATGTTGGACGGTATATCATCAAGTCGATGCCTGTTTCATATTTTGGAGAAAACCGTAATCCATCACCATAATTCAAATTAAGGAACCAACTCAAATGTAAGTAGGATAATAAAATGTTTGTATTTACATATTTAATTTATATATCGAAGATGACTCCATCTCTAAACAAATGCAAAGGGGGAATGTACCGTTTGATTTATTTTTTTCGTTTTATGGCGCGCGAGACTTAACGGTGGATGGGAAGCTTCGTGGAAGCATACAACTCTATTTTGCAATAGATTACGTGAGCTCAGCCAACCACCGATGTCCACCTCATCCTCCTCCTCCAACGAAATTTACCAGTTTTATAAATAAAAACACAAACTGCGGTGGGGTTTAGAATTTAACGCTGGTTGGTTCCTCTTTTTTTAATTTGTATATATATTGAGTCAATTTTATATTATTTGTATAACAAAAATATTAACCATTAACAAAATATTTGTGTCATTTTCTTCCCTAGCAAATGCAAAGTTTCTTATTACAATCTTCCTTATTTTGTGGCGTGGACCCCGGTTATAAATGAATCAACTAATGGCAAAAACTATAATCTTTTTTTTTAATTAAGTGAAGGAAGATAATAAATTTTCTTGATTTTAATGCTAGTAAAAAGTTATTAATTTTAGTCGATTAAGTCTTAATTCAGTTAATATTCGCATTATCTTTTATTTAAAATTAAAAAATTATAATTAATTCTAAACATTATATAAAAACCATTAAAAATTCGGCAGGAGAAATAGGCTTCGTTATTAGAAATTATTATTACAAAATTAAGATGCAATTTAACGACTATATTGTAAATATTTTGACTGCTTTTCTTTTACTTCCTAAATATTAAAAATTAATAATTTTATTATTTTAAAATATATCTGATAAGTTATAGTAAATATTAATTGATATTTTTAAATAGTTGTTAATATATAGTAAATTAGCCTTTTAAGCTTTATACCAAAATGATTTGGAATTACATAAAATAGGATGTTATTAATGAAGTTAAAAGACATAAAATTAGTTTTGATGAAAACATTTCAAATGATTATTACTTATAGAATCAATACTTTTAAAGAAACTGAGAATGTTGTGCTTAACTTACCTAACGAGGATAATAAAATATTTTCCGCTATATTTCGGTAGAAATTAAAATTTTTGATGACGAAATTTATTACAAACGCAAACAAAGCAAAGCCACGTGACACTAGGAGGGAATCATACGATCACCGGAGTTGTATCATTGCAGCCAATACTAATACTCCGCGTGTTACAACTCGTTTAACTAATAAGGAACCGACGTGACTAACCAGGGTTAATTACATCATTATTATAAATACGTAGTTTTGCTAACGTTGTGGACGCGAAAACCCCTCCCCCAACTCTCTCTCTCCGGTGGCTGCTCAGTATCTGGTCAGGATTTTTTTCTATGTCTAAATCTTTTTTTCCATTTCTTTCTTTTTTTTTTTTTTTGGTTAAGTTCTTTGTTTTGTATTGTTTTCTTTAAAGTAATTCGTTCATGTAACCCGGCTGAGATGTTGTTCCATTCCATATGAATATATAATATAGATATAGATATATCTGTAAATGAACTGAGATGTCGTCTCTGTTTGGTTGATCAGAAAAGGAAAGAAAGGTAAGGAAAGTGAAAGTGTTTTTCTCTTATGGTTTTTTTAGCATTAGAAGACTAGAAGTTGGTATGAGACAAAGTCAATGACTCTGTCAGGGATCCCAAAGCTGAAAGATATCTTTTTTTTTTTCCTTTCTTTGTTTACAATTACACTTTCTCTGTAAACTAAACAGAAAGTACACACAAAAAAAGAAAATCGAAGCTTGTTGTCGATCGGTTCCTTTAAATTTTTATTATTATTTTTTGTGTGTGAACAGAGTGTACGATTGAATTTCGAGCAAATCGATTACACCGGAAGTGAGGTCTGTTTTTTTAGTTTTCTCCTTCTTCTCTTTCTTCTTCTTGTTTGACCGCGTCTACTCTGTTTTTATATATATCCGAAAAATAGTATGCGAATCAAAGTTTAGATCAAACAGGGCAAAAAAGAAAAGAATTTGGTCACCAGCTTGTTTTCATTTTTGTTGAATGTGATCAGATCACGATGGCCACGCCGGCAGCTGCTCCACCACCGGATATCAGTTTCAAGTGCACCAATATGGACGAACTCTTTACCTGTTTCGTTAAAATAACCAGTGGATCTCCTCTGCCAAACAATGTTATCGATCACGTAAATCCTTACGGAATTGACCCCAAAAATTTACCTGGTAAAGGGCTTAACTTCTCTGCAAATAACCCTGATTAGGGTTATTGTTATCATCAATTCTTCCAGGGTTTCTTTAAATAATGCCCTTGCCACTTGATTGCTATTTGCAGGAGGCTTTTGGTTCTTGATTAACTCTAAGGAGGAAGTCGATACGGACGGTGGCGAGTGGAAGACCAAAGAGGAGGGTCGTGAAGTTTTTTCCGACTCTGAGATGATTGGTTGGAGAACAAGTCTTGAATATTACGAGGGTCGAGAACCTCATCAACGTAAAACTGAGTGGGTGATGGAGATGTTCAACGTAACTGTGAAGAGGATGTGCGACGAGAAGGAGAAACAGGTACTTGATCGAAACTGGAAAGTCGTATACTTTGTTGACATGTTTGTCGTATTTCGATTCCAACTAAACCGGTTAACCGGTTTGATTGGATTATATGCAGGAAACCAGCTCCCTGTGCCGAGTTTCTCTTGTTCCCAGCCATGAGATGGTTGAGAATGGAACAGGGAATCATTTGATTCCACGTCTTGATCTCGATGCTCACAGCAGTTCAAGAAACCCTCAGGTATGTCGGTTTTTGCTTTGGTTTGATCGATTCGGGTTTTGATTTTTTTTTTCTTTTCCTTTTTGGGATACAAGATTCCATTGCACATTTATTGTGAAATTTTCAACTTGATGTTTTTTAGACCATACCATGAATTTAGGCTTTTGCGCACCTTTAGGATTTACCTAAAATATCAGCCAAGATGCGCCTAAAACATTTGATTAGGGAAAATTTTCCCTTTCTATAGTTACGATAAATAAGATACCAGTGGACAACCAGATTTAGAAAATACATGAGCAATTCATTAACAAGTATACGTCGTTTTTGGTGTTCTTTTTTTTGTCTCTGAGATTTTGTCGTTACTTGTTGGTGAACAAGCATGAAGAGACAGAAGCATTGGCTGTTGCAGAGAGAAATGAAGGAGAGAACCTCTTTGGGATGGACTCGGGAGGTTATGATATCGGTTTCTTTGCGGGAGGCAATTTTTTGGAACTGAAGGACCTTGATAACCCAGCATCACCTTCCTCGAGTTCTGATAATTCAAGTGCGATTAGCATTTCATCGGGCGAATGTTTCGACTCGTTGGCTATTTTGCAAGAACTCGACGAGCAAATTTTAGAACAAAAAGATTCAGGTAAAAAGCTCGATGTCTTAGCAGGCGACAAACTAAATGAGTTGGATAAGCTCGATGTCTTTGCAGGCGACAAACCAAATGAGTTGGATATGGTTCCAGCCACTTTAGGTACAAGTTTCTTTCTCTGCCCAGGCTCCTCTCATTGTTCTTCTTTACTTGTAGCATTACTTTGATTGGTGAGATGAAGCTGTTCCCATGCCTAGGTTTTGATGTTTGATTTTATTATAAGCAGGGTGTTTAGCTAGTGTTGAAGGAAGCAACTCAAGCAGTGAGGGTGATGAATCCTTCAAAACTGGTGTGAGTGGAGACCCAAACAATCAGGTAGCCAAGCGTGCCAAAGTAGAGGAAGGTCCATCGTCATCTCGTAAAATATCGGAGAGCCATGGCGGAAGAAGAAAGGGAGGTAGTTTAGGGGGAATGCTTAGAAAGAAGTACTTATGCTTTATGCCATTTTAGATGGGATTGTAATTTCAGAGAAAGTAAATTAGCATGGTATTTAGATGATTAATGAACATGTTTTTTAGATTAAGTACTGTTATGTATAGCAGCACCTAAAACTGCAAAGTCACTGCATCAGTCAAAGTAATGAGATTCTTATTCAAAGATGATGAAAGAAAGAAACTTGATCATCCTATCCTCGATTAGGAAGTCCATGAACCATGGACTTCTTCCAATATCTCAGTTAGCAAGCCCAAGAAGCAGTGGATCTTTCCTCTTTTTAGGAATGGTCGATCCCTTCCTTTTTAAACATAGATTAATAAAAGATTTAAATATAGTATAAATGTATACAAATGTACATAGATGGTATCAAATACGCTATTACCGCATATAGCAAACTTTGGATTAAGCTTATTTTTCCGACATACCAAACCAAATGAGACCTCACTACTACTACTAAATGAAACGCTGAGTTTTGAGTTTTAGGTTAATGGGAGGGGGTTGTTAAGTACCCCAACAAAATGTAGAAATGCCTTTGGTACCATTAGAGTTGGGGCTCCAGCTTTAATTTATTATAATTCTGAGTTGTTTTTTTAAATCTTTCTTTGGGTCCATTGCTGGACTTGTTCTATTTATTTTGACTTTTTGTAATTAAAGAAGAAGAAAACCTCAACCAATAATTACAAAAACTAGACATAATTTATCCCTCCTCCAACGTGTCTACCTAAATTCCTCTATATGTATGTATCCATATGTTACTATGGCACCGGTGAAAATATGTCCTGTTATACAATTATAATAAAAACATGTAGTAATCCGACCTGGATCTGACCCGATAATCCAATCGAAAACTCGTGATATTTAGAAATTTAGTTTGGCGATCTTTTGAAAAGTCTTTTGAAAAGTCTTTGTGGAAAAGTCTTTTGAGAAGTCTTTTGAAAAGTTCTTTAAAATTTGAGTGTTTAGCATTCTTGTCAAAAAATCTTTTAAGAAATAAAATGTCCATTTTAGACATGCTATTATCAAGTAACAAATATACATTTAAATAAATTTTAAATTAGTTAATATTATTATATTTTAGTAAGAATATAAAAATTACTATAACTTGTTAATATTTTAATATATGAAATATAAATTTTAATTTTAAATATTTATAAGTAATAAATATTAATTAGTTATAAAATTTAATTAGAATATATAAACTACATTTTAAATATTTAAATATAACCATTAAATATTTGTCATTAATATTTTAAAAATATTTTTATTTTAATTAATAATTTTAACACATTTGTAATTAAGCTCTCTGAAAAAAAGAAAAGTACTATGTTATTAGAGGGTGAAAAAGTAATTAAACACTAAAAGTCTTTTGAGAGAGGAAAAGCTAAAAATTTTAGCTTCTCCTTTTTAGAAGTCTTTTAAAGACTTCAAAAGCCAAAAATTCCAAAGTAAAAGTAAACATTACACATAACTTTTCTTGAAAAGTCTTTTGGAGCCAGAAGTCTTTTGAAAAGCAATCTGAAGCGGCCTTAGTGCATCAACACCCCCAAATATCATTCAGTTCATTGTAGGAATAACCATGTCATCTTTTTTTCTTTTTTTTTTTTTTTTTAATATTCGCTCTAGCTATCCACTATTTTTAACTAAATAATCCATTATATTTTTGTTAAAAATTAAATTACCTATTACCATTCCGTAACTTTTTATCTTTAAAAGAACTTAATAATGATTTATTTGGTTCTTCGACTTCACAAAAAAAATCATTTTAACTATTTTTTTGTCTCTTTTAACCATTGGACTTGTTTTACTTATCAAATCACCCCATAATTAGTAACCCTTTGTAATTTGTGCTATCCCATTGTAAAAGTAAAATGAAACATGCGAGTTAAGCTAGCTACGATGTTGTTGGAACATTGAATAATAATAAAGTTACACTCATCTCAAATTTGAGATGAGTGATTGGAAGAAGTGACAGGGAAGTGGTCACTTCTTTCGCCAATTTTGAAAATAAAAAACACAGAGAACACATAGGAATTGTTTAGGCAGTTCGATTTCCATACATTTGTGAAGTCTAGCTTAATAAGAAATATTTACTCCTTCAATAGCCACAACAAGTGATCCTAACCTATCATACAATCCATGTTGATTCATCTCGTTTTTGAACCTTAAAGAACAATACTCTTACCACTATGAACTCAGCAAGTAAAACCAAAAACACAATCGATTTTACTAACAATTTGCACTTTAAGAAAAGTTCCCTAACTTGAACAATATAAGTTGTAACACTCTAAAATTTGGGGTTAGAAGTTTTGTGGTTTGTAGGTAGGGTCAGTGGCTAGGTCAGGCATTTGAAGCCGTTTCGCATTTTAGTGTCAAAATTAGTTTGTTGGTCTGGTGGTTGGTTGTGTGTTAGTTTCGTTTGGGGTTTTAGTGTAACACCCCTTACCCGTATCCTATGTCGGAACCAAGTACGAGGCATTACCAGACTTAACAATACATTTGGTCAAATTAATTGACACATATACAAAATGACTTAGTCAAGCCCCTATACATGCCATAGTTTAAATCATTTATAAATAAAGATACCCATAGATAGCTTGATAGTGTGAAGCGATCTCCGGCGACCTCCAACCCGAGCTTGTTTAGTAGGACTCGTAACATGGGAAAGAAAAGGGTAAGCTTATAAAGCTTAGTAAGTTCACATGTAAAAATAATAAGCATTAGCAATGAATTTAGCTTACTACTAAGTTTGTCATAACTTGCATAAATAATGCTAAGTTCTTACTTTCCCAACTTACTCATTTGTAGCCTTATCAAAGCCTTAACATGACAAATCCTCACAACAAGTTCTCAATTTGATACAAACATTAAATCACATGCCTATACCTTATTACTCATGTTCACATTAATCATCTACTTGAATCATTGTCACTAAATTATTTATTTCTTGAGCTACAGAGCTCGAATTTAAAACAGCTAATTTTCCTGAAAATAGACTCATATATCTTTATACCATAAAGTTTCCAGAATTTTTAGCTAATCCAATTAGTACAGTTTATTCATTAAAATTTCCCCTGTTTCACTATTCGACTATTTTGACCACTTTTCACTATGAATAAATTTTCTCCTTGTACATAATTAAAATGATGTTATAATTTGTTTAATTTGAAACTAGACCCATTAAGGATTTCAAGCATATAGCTTATATCCCATAATTATTTTTGTACAATTTTTAATGACTTTTCCAAGTCAGAACAGGGGATCACGTAATCCTTCTGAACCAATCTCACAAGAATTTAAATATCTCGAAATATAAAAATCCTTTGTTTTCTCTGTTTCTTTTATATGAAAATAAACTCAATAAGCTTTAAATCAATATCTCATCCAACTTATAATTCAATTTCTACTATTTTTGGTGAGTTTTCAAATTCACGTCACTGCTGCTATCCAAAACAGTTTTATTGTAAATTTTACTCTTTCATGATTGCTTTGTATTAACATCCATTTAATCATACATAACCCCAAAACATATCCTTAACTAGCCATTCCAATAGCTAGCCATTATCGAATATTTACATGCCATTCATTTTCCCCTTTAACCTATACATCAAAAACAAAACTTAAACTCATCATGTCACAATTTAATTTGGCCTAAAAGCCTTACACATAGTCATAAATTAAATTTATCACCTATTTATACATCATAAGTATAGACCTATCGTCACAAGGTCATCACAAGATCATTTTCATAGGTATGACTTACTCATTTACATTCTTACCAAATGTTCCATATACATGAAATTTAGTACTCATGAATTTTGCGTACATACCGTACCACTTTCAACATGATCATACCTTTTCATTTCTTTGATATCATCTTTGGATTTACCCATTGAAACTCTTGGGATACTAAGGATGGATACTGGAAAAACTTCGTACATGATGTATCGTACCAATGCCATGTCCCGGACATGGTCTTACGCTAGCTTTCATATCGTGGCGATGCCATGTCCCGTACATGGTCTTACTCTAGCACACATATCAATGCCGATGCCATGTCCCAGACATGGTCTTACACTGGCTCTCATATCATGGCCGATGCCATGTCCCAGATATGGTCTTACACTGGCTCTCATATCATGGTCGATGCCATGTCCCAGACATGGTCTTACAATGGCACACATATTTCCATGGTCCAACCATGGTCTTTTTTATCAATTCATCACATGTCGAAATTCGATCATACTCCGCCCTGCATTTCTCTTAATTTGATCTTTCAATACAATCTCGTAATTTTTATATTATTCATGATCCAATAATAACATACGAAATAACACATGGTATCAGTTAAAGATTTAAACATATTAAATTTAATGCTTATTAACATACGAACTTACCTCGATACCAAAACGACCATTTTACCAACTTTCCCGATTTTCGATTTTCCTCACGTTCTAGGTCCAAATCTTATTTTCTCGGGGTCTAAAACATCACATTTCACTTATTTAATTAATGTACTATTCAAAACAGTCCCTAACTCAACTTTTTCAAAATTACAATTTTGCCCTAAACTTTACATATTTACACTTTTGCCCCAATACTCAAAATTAAATTTCAGCCCTTATTCATATGTTTTATAACATGCTGATCATTTTTCTCTTCTATGGCAACATCAAATTCTCACTCTAACATGTACTTATGAACAATAGGTATTTTCTTGATTATGACGTTTTACTCGTTTTCATGTAAAATCGCTTAGTAAAAGTTTTTAACATAACTTTAGCCTTCATATTCTATCATAAAACATATAAATACACACTTTTCACCTATGGGTAATTTTCTAAAGATGAACCTTAGCATGAATTATTGGTAGCATAAGCTAAATCGAGCTACTGGGACTCAAAAGCAAGTAAATAACTTGAAAAAGGGCTAGAAACGGACTTACCATGAGCTTGGAAAGTTTAGAAGACCCTAGCCATGTCTTCCCTGGTAAATTTCGTCCATATAAAGAAGATGGACAAATTTGGCATTTTAATTTTATTTTTAATTCATTTAATTACCAATTTACCAAAATGCCCCTAACTTAAAAATATCCCATTTCACTTATCTAATGTCCATTTTGTCCAACAATTTAACCAATGGTATAATTTCCATTTAAGGACCTCCAATTTAAAATTTCATAGAAATTGGACACTTCTAACATGTAGAACTCAGCTTTTACACTATTTACAATTTAATCCTTTTGACTAAATTGAGTGCCCAAACGTCGAAATTTTTGAACGAAATTTTTACGAAATCTTTCCATAAAATTGTAGACCATAAAAATATAATAAAAATAGAATTTTACTTATCGAATTTGTGGTCTCGAAACCACTGTTTCGACTAGACCCAAATTTAGGCTGTTACATTTAGGTTCGAGTCTTTATGTGTGTAGTTTGGGGAAATAAATTTAGTCTAATTTTGTTTTTGGATTTTAAAATACTTATTTATTTTATTTATTATTATTTTTGGAAAAGGGGAGTGATTTCTGAAACTTCCCAAAAATTCAGTTTCACATTCTTTTACTTTCTCTTCCACCTTCTTAAGACAGTTTTTCTTTTCTCTTTCCTTCTCTTTTCTCATTCTACTTTACTCTTCTTTGGGATTTCAAAAAAAATCTTGACATTTTCTCTGCCATTGAATTCTCTTCTTTAATTTTCGTTGTTGATGTTTGGGTAGTCCAAGTAATCGAGTGGAGGTAAGTGGTGTTCTTGGTTTTGTAGAGTAATTTTTGGTTATTCATTTATGTTAGATTGATATGACGATAATATTATTATTTTTATGTAATCGAGTTTTGGAATTGTGTTGATGAAGCGATTTGGTCGGGTTCTGGTGCTAGAGAATCCGTTTTAAGGTGTGTTTTTGAACCCGTGGTAATTAGGGATCTCTCTGTGGCTGCTAACTCATGATTTTTCAATCATTTCGGTGTGATTTCATGACCATACGGGTGGCCACACGGGCGTGTATTTTAGGACACATGGCCGTTTCTGGTGGGCACACGAGCGTGTGAGACCTTCACATGGTCGTGTCTGTCCTGCACCCTAATTTAGTACACACGGACAGTGAGTTACATGACTTATTCACACGATCATGTCCCTAGTTCACACAGGTATATGCCTTAGCTATACGGTCGTGTGCCCCCTTTCATACGGGTGTACGTCTCATTCACATGGGCGTGTGAACCCCCTACACGGCCTAGGCACTTCCACATGGCCGTGTGGCCCTGTTTTGTAAATTTGTTACTCTGAGCTGTAAACTGGCTTGTTTTAAATATCTGTGCATCCCACTCTCAATCAGGACTCTGTATCCAGTTTAGATTTGTGTGTGTATTTGCAATTACTGGGAATACGATTAGTACTGCCACTTTTGATAAATGTGTGAGAGACGTTTACTCGTTAACGTATTTTGTGGGAAGTGTACAAACACTAACGATTTTGAATCTGGTTGAATGATTATGTGCACATTTGATTCCATCAATCCGAGCTGTATGATTGTTTGTATGTTGTTCCTGTGAGATTGTTTGCATACATGCATTTGCATAAACTAATGTTTGGGGTTGGTTGTGAAGAGAAGGAAGTCTGTATTTTGTTCTGATTTGGCAGTTTCAACTGCATTACATCAGTGTGGCGGTTTACCGCACAGTAATGCACATATGTCAGCTTTGCTACATATTGATATCTGAGTGGCGTAGTCCACATACCAGGTGTGTAGGGTTGGATGGGCCTTCGAGGTCCTATGGGTTGTGCATGGTTGGTTGAGCTTCATATAACTCTCATGAGGTGTGAACTGGAGACGGAGAGGTGTTTGGCTGGGTGGACGGGATTGTTTTCTGACATGTGACATATAATCTGAATCTGTGTACATATTGTTTTTTCGATTGTTGGAGGTTTTAGGATTGTTGGGTATTAGCAATACTACTCTGTTTCTGTGGTTAAGTATTATATGTGCTTGAAATTTTGTAAATGCGGTCTATATGATCTGAGGTATGATTCGTATATATATATAGATAGTATATAGGTTGGATATTTAGTTCTTTGTTTTCACTTGATTTAGACTCGTACTGAGCTCGTGTAGCTCACCCCTTAGTTATTCCCTTTTTTAGGTACGCTTGTTTTCTATAGTTGGACATAGCTTGCGAAGGTCTTGGAAGTGTCACGTTTTTTTAAAATAGGCTATTAAGGTGTTTTCTATAAATCTAAATTTTTAATAAACGGTTTTGGACTGTAAGTTCTGTTTTGAACACTGTAGTATGAATTTTGTGTTTTATGCACATAAACGTTATTTGGATTGAATTTTAGCTATATCGAGAATTTGATAACTGAGAATTTTACACAACTTAAATATTGTTTGATTTCTAGTTTGTTAAACTAAAATTTTCCTACGATCACTTTGGTGATCAATGTAACCTCCGAGATTCGGTCCAAACTTCTAGCCGGGTTTTGGGGTGTTACATAAGTTATAAAAACTCTCAGTACAAAAACCTATACAAGTCTCTCCCTTAAATAGATTTTCATTCGAGACTTGCTAACATAGAAGATTTATAACAATCCCATTAAAACGGTAATACAACAGACTGGTTACAATATAATAACAAAGAATAAAACAAATGTGGACTCTTGGCAACTAATCTCATAAAATTTCAATCCAATCCAAATGTCCATGTTGTAATGGATTGTCTCGGGTGAGTTAATTTGATCCAACCATCCATATGCGTTTCCCAAGTAATATTACCTTCATTGTTGGGCTTACTATTATTCAAATAATCAACATAATCCATTCAAACCATTCAATAAATAGGAAGTAACCACTTCCTTGACACTTGAAATCAATTTCATATTTTTCAACAACCACAATAACCAATTGGTTAAAATTTGTAAAAATATTCAAACAAATAAAAAAAAGGCACGAAATATATATGGATTGACAAGTGAGTTAACATGTTTAAAAAATTAAAATTTTAGCCCATATTTCTGTTTAAGAAAAATGTATTTCGACTAGTTTTGAAAGATCAAATCCTATTGTGTATAACTCACATGTAAGTTCTTCCATAGAATTTATTGTGACAGAAGAAGTCTGCATTAAAGTTCCAGCCTTATTAATCAAATTAGATTTTTTGGATGCTAAAGGTGCTTAATTTATTTTGGTCTCCATGGGGGATCTTTTTCAAACAATTACATGAGGGCTCTGAAAAGGACGTATCACGAAGATAATTCGGAGCATAAGCCAACTCGTGGTCTAAGTGCTTAGATATGCAATGAAACTTACATTGGATATCTATTAGCTACGGCAAAGCCTACTTTTTTTTTTTTTTGGCTCATTGTAGAAGGTTAATTAAAAAAAAGGAAATCAAATACGAAATAAATAGATAAAAGCTTAGGAAAATACAACAAAACCCAAGACTTAGCCCAACCAAAATCCCTCCCTACCTACCACTTGCCTCGATGCCGCTGCATTGGAGGGGACAGGAAAGCTTTGGGAGAGCGCGAGAGGTTATTGCAATTTGCCCAAAGACATGCACGTCTCTGGCAGAGCCCATGTCATCGTAAAGTCCAAAATAAACGTCGAAACCACCACAACGTTGGTGAGAAAACCAAATGAAGAAGGAGCAACATCTAAGACAACGACAACAACATCCACAAAAAGTAGATTTGGTGATATTACGCCAAGTACCATCGAGAAAAGAAACCAGTGAGATCCCGAGGAGGTGCCATCATTAGACCACCATGAGAACAAAGGGTTCACCAAAATCAGAGGCAAAATACCAATGAAACTCCCAGAAGGAAAATGGAGCCCAGGTCCAATGAAGAGTGGAGGACCACGAGGAATCCATGAGACAAGTAAAAGGGGAGGAGGGCCTCAAACTTATTGTCCTGAAGATAGAAGAGAAGAAAAGGAAAGAAAGTAGGAAGAGAGGCCCACAACGGTTGTTGCAAAGGCTGGTCGCCTTGACAGCGGTGACGAGGGATTAACCTTCCAGACCAGATAGGTGGTAGAGTAAAAAAAAAAAAAAGAGAGAGAATATAGCTTTTACCCTTAGTAGCCCAAATTAAAGTGAAGTAATAGTCAAAAAATTTAATTTTATCTATTGATTTGACATTTGATAATTTGATCACGTACTAAATTATTAAAAATAATCATATATAAATTCATCATCTTTCTACTTTTAATTTTTTGCGAATAATTTTTATTTTGTATAAATAAAATTGTCGAGATAAAATCACAAAATCAAACTTGAATAAACAAAAGTTGGTTTTAAAAGTCTACTTTTATATCTAAGAAAATAATAATTAACTAAATTTATGATTACCAAAACATGTAAGATGCGATTACATGATTTAAACTTGTAAAATTCATAAGCAATTATATAAACCTATATTTATACATTTACATTTGATTAAATAATTACAATCAACCCTAAACAACCACATCAACTAAATCCCAAAATGAAAAAGTAATTACTTCAGTATTCAGCCAACATTAATTCAAAAATACTCCTCAAAAGTATTTTTAGAAAATTAAAATTTTAATTTTAAAAAATATTTTTGAGTCAATTTTTTACTTGAAAGAAATATTTTCTCTCAAAAATATATTATTTAAAATATTCTTATCCAAAATATTTCTTAGAAACAGAAGTAAACTCATCCTCAATTTCATACATTTTCGCTCCTTCGAATAAATCCAGTGTAGCGATGCCTACAAAAACCACGATAAAGACAAACAACGGTTGTGATTACGTGTATTAAGTCACAAATTAGTTGTTTGATTTGGTTGCAGTCATTTGTTTTGTATTGTCCCTAATTGTTTTACTTTTTATGCTGAGGTGTCTGCTTATTTCAACTTTATCATCATTACACATGTTGCCTTTTTCCACTTAAAAATATAAAATATAAAACAAAACAATTATTTTTCTTTAATAAAGCTTTGGATGAGGGGTTATATTCCTTTAGAAATGATCTGACGGCGGTGGAATGAAATCATTCTAAGTCAACGGATGTGATGGATTTAATCTGGCGGGAAATTCAGGAAAGGGTGGGTGGTAGTGTTATCCCCATACTGGATAAGACATCACCGACGGCAGGTACGCCTCTCCCGCCAAATGGGTCCCGCTTATGTTTTTCTTTCCGGGATCCGTTACGGCTATTCGTTTAGCCTGCGCCACGTTTTTATGACTTTTATCTGAGTTGGGGTCAGATTACCTGCTTAAGTTGGAAGACACGTTCAAAGCATTCGAAAAAATAACTCACTTAAAAATTTAGCCAATTTTAAGTTTTAAATTCAATGCTTGAGTCGGATATAATCCGACAAATTTTTAAGTTTATAGTATATTAATTTTCTTTTTTATATTATTATAATATAAATAATAAAAGAATATTAAATTATTAATGTGTAAAATTTAAAAAAATATATAAATGAGTAAATGAATTTAAATTAATAATTTATAAATATAAATAAATTTAAATATTTATATTTGAATTGAGTTGTGCTTAAACAACTATATATATATGTTATTATGTATTGATACCATATACATAGATTAAACGATCTAAACTTAATTCGATAGTCTATGAAGACTTATACTATAATAGTGTTGTATTACTTCTTGTATATGATTTTTTTATAATTCATTAAATTAAAATATGATATAAATCAGCGTACTATTTGTAAATTTAGATTTTAGTTTATGTGTTTTAATTTTAAGAATTTATTTTATTTTTGATTTCAAAATTAAGATTAATTTTAAAATTGTTTTAGATTCATTATAACATTATTGTTTTTAGTTTTATTGCTACTTGGTGAACATTTTTATTAAAAAAACACTAATAAATTTAAAAAAATTAAGAGGACCTAAATTTTAAAATAAAAATAAAAAAGTTAAAAACTTGTGGGATTATTATTTCATTGGTTTACATTCAAGGTTCCCTTCCATTAGAATCTTTTCCCTTTTCCTAAATCACATGTAATAATGTTATTTAGTTTTAGTTAAAGGATACCTTTGAGTCCACCGTAAATTTGAAATTATGTACCTAAAGAAACAAGTAGAAATAGGAACATGGGTTACTTAAAACGAAAGTTGTACTTGTTTGACATTGTGTAAGAAACAATTATTTTAGAATGAAGATTATGCTGTGCCTTCATTAACTTAATTATTTTTCAAGACTTTTTATTTGGTAAGTATAAAATTAGTTAAGTAGTGATTAACGTGTAATTAAATACAAGGATTTCAAATTGGACAAACCTGTCATGTCCGAATTCCAGGCCCCAAAAAGA
This sequence comes from Gossypium rotundifolium, assembly GCA_025506655.1. Lineage (NCBI taxonomy): Eukaryota > Viridiplantae > Streptophyta > Magnoliopsida > Malvales > Malvaceae > Gossypium > Gossypium rotundifolium. The sequence continues at coordinate 172,926,620 of CP106734.1, read as the reverse complement.
CACCAATATTAAATTGGCTCCAAAAACCCTTTTGCCTTTCTTTTTATTATTTTCAAATTTGAAATGTGAAACAAGGGTAAGACCGTCATTTCAGTTTTCCCGCAAACTCCATTTTGCCGCAAACCAAGCTGGCTTCTCTTCTCTCTCCCTCTCTATGAAGCGCATGATTGAAGACAAACCTCTCGTCCTTTCACGTGGCGTTTTATGATTGGTTCATTTCACGTCGTTGGGATTGACAACGTCACCAACCAATAAGCAAACGCCAGTCACTCTCAAATTTCTCTCACTAATGTGAACTGCTTCTTCATATGTGTTCTATCTTTTTCTTTTGGCTGTTTCTCTCTCTAAACTGTGTTTTTTATCTCACCGAAATTCCTATATTTCGCCTTATTTTCCCTCTGTTTTGCTTACGAAAATCCGACATACGTATCCAGCGATGCATGACCTTCCGATCCATTGCAATTTCGGTCCTTAATGCTTCGGTTTTCGACCTTAGTTTGACCCCTGTTTGATTCACTGAGTTGGGCAATCATTTTAGTTTAGAAAAAAAGAGAAAGAAACATGCTGGAGGCAATAGAGAGTTCCGTCAATGGCGATGGTTTCTCCCAGTTACAGAGCTATGGAGACAGTAGCGAAGAAGAGTTGTCGGTATTACCCCGTCATACGAAGGTGGTCGTGACTGGCAATAACCGTACTAAATCGGTGCTCGTTGGTCTGCAAGGCGTGGTCAAGAAGGCTGTTGGACTTGGCGGGTGGCATTGGCTGGTAATTCCTTGGAATTTGTTTTCCGTTTCCTAGAAATGGGAGGGGCCTGGGGTTTAGATTTTATCTGGGAATTGGAGGAACTTGAATTTCTTGTTTATAAAACTGGGGATTTTCAGAGTTATATACGTGAACTCAAATTTGGTTTTGTTTTTCAAGATAATGTGGATTCCATTTGAGGAATTTTGAAAGTTTAAAGGTTTTTATAATCAAAAAACCTTTTGCTTTTTGGCTAATTCAATGGTTATACATATTGTCTTGGTGGTTTTTGCGCATTGAATCCTTTTTAGCGTATTTAATAAATTTTGTTTTCTTTTGAAACTGGAAATTTAGCTGTCTCTTGTCTTAGTTTGGTTCAAGTTTGATGCTTATCCTTCCATCTAATAATAATAATAAAAGGTTTCTTTATTGTTCAAAAATCGCAAGTTCGGGCTATCGGATGGTAGGTTTCGATTGCATGTAAGTGTCCGTCAATGGATCTGGCATGTTGATTTGTTTTTGGGATTGTACGATGCTGTTCTGGTATTTGTAGAACGAGATTTGATTTCCTGGGGATTAATTTGTCCTTTCTTAGGAAAATAGATAAATTGGGAATTTTTCTTATACTGAACTTAGATTTTCAATTGCATGATTATGTTATTCATGTATTATTGTTGGATTGATTTCAGAATGTTTCTCAACAAGAAGCCCTTTTTTTTTCCCTTTGTTTTTCCATTGTTTCTTATGATTTTGGTTGCTGTAAACAGTCATACTTTGATCTTGATTTTCTTTTTCTACTGTAGATGTGCTAGTGGATTGAAACACATTTTGACAGTGTCAATTCTAACTGATTATTTTAACAAAAACACTTTATTTTGTACTTCCGAAAATCTGGAAACTTGTCTCCGTATGGGTCCCCTTATTGGACAATATTGGTAGATTAGGCATTCACCTTTTAGCTGATAGTGATATTTTGTTTCTCTTCTCAATAAAACAACAGGTTCTTACCAATGGCATAGAAGTAAAACTACAGAGAAATGCCCTCAGTGTGATCGAAGCTCCTACTGGTAATGAAGAAGACGACGACATTGAATTTGAAAATGTGCAATGGAATGGATCAGACATGGGTGGGTTTTTTCTTGACTTGTTTAATTCAAAATTTGCGTCTGCCTCTAAATTTTAGTTCATGTGTGAGTTATTCAAGTCTAAAGCTTTCTTGTTGCCATGTACTTTCATTCAACTGTTAATTTGTTTAAAATTTCACTAGTCGGAAAGATATTTCTTTTACTTGTGCTGACTTTGGGGTACCGTCGATATTGTGCGTCTTGGGTCTTGTGTAAGACGTTTATATCTTGGAGGCAGAGTGCCGCAATCCTTAACGTTTTGATTGACTATTCTAATACCTAATACTTTTGGTGTTGTGATTTTGGATAATATTCTCTTTTGAGATGGAGTTCAGATTGTTGAATAGGATCCATTTCTGTTTCCACCTTTAGCTTTCACTATTTCTAAAAGCTTCAGTGTCTCATTTTCCTTATCTTTCTTCTTTTGTTCCCTCTACACTTGGGTTTATTTAATATAGTTTGTTTGATCTTTCAATTTCCAGCATCTGATGACACTCAAAAGTCCCACAGATCAAGGCATAGAGCGCATAAATCGTCTGGGTCTTGTCACAAGACGATGAGTAGGTCTCTTTCTTGTGACTCGCAGTTGAAAGGGACTGTTTCTACATCCCGTGGGTCCATGGTAAATTATTTTTTTAAACCTGTGCTTTCTTTTTATACAATCTTCATTCTTCGGGCATATTGCAACATGATGTTAGCTATACATTATATTGTTTACCCTGTAGAAAGTTGACCTCAGCAAACTAGAGATTGCTGCTTTATGGAGATATTGGCGACACTTCAATCTTGTAAGTTTTCCATGGAGAACTAATTAATTAGAACCATGGATGCTTGCCCGTACCACATTTACCGCCAAAGAAATAAATGGTTTAAATGTCATTTGTCTTTGGTATTGCTAGGTAGATACTATTCCCAATCCATCAAAAGAGCAACTAGTTGATGCCGTTCAAAGGCATTTCATGTCGCAGGTAACTTAACTCAACCGCTCTTGCAGCTTCTCCTTCTTTTGACTTCGTTGCTTAAGACAACTGTGTTATAGTTTTTTCCACCTCGTGACTGAATTGTAAGGACAATTTCTGATTACACCATGAAAATGCCATCTATTGTTGCAGCAAATGGATGAGCTGCAGGTAATTGTGGGATTTGTTCATGCAGCTAAGAGATTGAAGACGGTTTGTAAATGAGCTGGAGCATAATGATGGGATTCAGATGCCTCTGAGTTTGGTTGTCAACATCCCAAAGCCGCTAACAGAAATGCAGGTATCCGAATGATGTGTTCTGTTGTTGGTGATAACTGTGATGTATTTGTTGCTTGTTAATCATTTCGGGTATCTCTGTCAAGTAGGTTTAGTAATTCACTGAGTTATAGAGGTTCTTCCATTTTGGTAGACCGTAGACAAGTTTGTGTAGATATTTGATTCCAAAACTTGGTTACAATACAAGACCTCTTTCCTTTCTAAAGCTTGCCTCAATCTTCACCATACTGCTAACTTGGAGATGTGGAGTTCTTTTTTTTGGGGGGGGGGGGGAATGTGTATATTCTTCTTACTTCCTTTGGCTGCTTCATATTGGTATTATTATTTTAATAAATAATTTATATTTTATTGATAAGCAATTGCTTAGTGGATTCAGTTTGAGCGGCCCAATTTCTAATCAATTTGGGGCTCGGCATGGTTTGCAAAATGGGTAATGGAAACTAATTGATTAGAGTGAATTTTGTTTAAAAATATCTTCACATTAAATGGGTTCTACACGCATGCATATTAGACTCTGAAATATTCAACAACAAACCCTTGCTTTAAATTTGGTTATGGTTAAAATACAGTGTTAGTCCCTGTACTTGTTTGGAATTTGAGATTTAGTTTATTTATTTTTAAAGTTAAAAATTAAGTTTTATTTTTTTGATTTTAAAATCTTGGTTTAGTTATAGTTATTAAAATTAGCAGCGTTTTTCGTTAACATTTGTCAATTTAGAACTGAGTTATCTTTATATGACGAGACTTATGATTGATAGCAAGTAAATGTCTTTTTAAATTAAAAAAAAAATTGGGAGATTGAATTTTTAACTTCCAAAGGACAAAGATTAAATCTTATATTTTATACAGGGACTAACAACATGTTTTAACCCTTAAAGCTCTAGGAAAAGGAAAATGTCAATCTTTTAACCCAAGACTAAACTATAATCCAGGGTCTATAATTACATGTAAGTAATTATATTGAACAAATGTGTTTAAAATTTTCATTTTTAAATTATGGTCTTTATTAAAAGAAAACATATTCATATGTTCAATCCGAACAACTAAATTAATTTGGCAGGGAGAAATTATTTTGATCGGTTAAATTATGATATTAGTGTTGTACTTACAGATTTAGGTCATGTTTTTTAATTTTGAAAAATTCCTTCTTAAATTCGGCTATTTGTAAGTAATTTTAGAAACAACATAATTTAATAATTTTAATAACAACTATTTTATAGGTATAAGGACTAAAACTTAACTTGTAACACCTTTTAACCCTTACCCGTCGTCAAGATCTTGAGTTATGAAGTATTCTTGGATTTAACAGATTAAATATGTGCATTATGTATCATTTAACAAATATATTGTAAATAAATCATATGGTCCATTATAAATTACACAATTATATTATCAAAACATAATAATTTAAATATCTTTCAAATCAAATTTATAGACATGTCAATTTAACCTATTTTGCCTATGGTATATCAATTTGAACATCAATTCAAACATGTTATATTATGACCTCAAACATAAGCATATATTTATATATAACCAACCCAAAATTAACTTATAATCATATTTATAATCAATCCACAATATAGTTAACATTTGGACGCCTTAGGTACATGTCAACACAAAAGAAATATACATCATCTCGTTTGAGATCGGGATCGTTAATGGATGCTGAATCGGCAGTATGACTTTAACCTAACCTGCGCACAGAAAACAAGCCGTACGCTGAGTATAAGCTCAGTGGTATTTCTATAATCCGAATGCTTAAAGGTAAAATAATATATCATACAATAACTATAGTCATACAATTATTCAATTCATAAATAAGATATTTGTAACGCATTCAATTTTTATCATTTGCTATCCCAGATAGCTTTTCACAATATGAACACAAATCATTTGAACAACAATATTATTCATTCATATTCAATTCACAAATACACAAATCATGTGTCTCTAACCATATTTCAAATCACGCCTCGATATTAATCATAACACTATTTTATTCAATAACCCCTATTAACATGACACGGACTCGGATGGATACACGGATCCAACCAAAACACATCAGTTTGGCACTCAGTGCCTCATCGGATAATTCGAAGCAATAAGTTGACACCCAGTGTCTCATCGGCTATGCCGAAGTAAATTGGTACCCATTATCTCATCAAATTTATCCGAAGTAATAATTTAACACTAAATTGGTACCCATTATCTCATCAAATTTATCCGAAGTAATAATTTAACACTCAATGTCTCATTGACTTGAAGTCGAAGTATCCCTGAACTCTTCCAATCCTATGGCATGCCATCTATATCCGACTCAGCCTGATACAATTAATAGGGTTTCAATTTCACTTTTCAAATGCCACAATTATCACATAAATCACAATTTCACATTCATTCAATTCAATATAAAAATATCAACACTTACCTTATTTACTTACCATAAACATTTAAATCAAAATACAACAATTAATAATTAAATTGATTATAGAAATACAAACCGAATTTTGAACTACTCCTCATCGACTATATCTTTTCTTTTCTCGGTCTAAGTTTCCAAGTGCAGCGTTAGCAATTAAGCTTTGAACCCTTGAAACCCTAATTTTCTCTTTCTTTTCTTTCTTTTCCTTTTTTTCATTTCATTTCATTTATTTTGTTTATTCTTTAATTTATTATAATAATATAATATATTATAATATTTATACTTAAATATTAAGTATTATATATATTATTTTATATATACAATATTTTACACATGTAATTTGCTATTATCATACACTTGTTAGGATAAGGATTATTTGCTTTGTCAGTCCTTTTACTTTTCTTTAATCTATAATTATATGTTCACCCTATATGTAATTTAATCATTTTGCCAATTACTCTTAATTCACACAAATTCACCTAACTACACAATTTTAAGAATTCATTTTATAAAAACAAAGACTGAAAATTCACTTTTCGATACACTGTGACAATTGGGTCGTTACATAACTAATTATAGTGAATAAATTCATAAAGTAATAGCGAATTAAGGTTATTTTGTGTTTTATGATTTAGTCTTTCGTTTTAGACCTTTTTATTTGATAGTACCAAGCTTGAACAGAAAAGGCAAATGTAGTGACATCATGTCCAAAATTGTGGACAATCGGCTACCACTCGGATGTGTGTTGTTTAAATTAAATTAAAAGAGGCCACAGCTAGGGGTGAGCAAAACTCGATTCGACTCGAAAAAATCGAAAAAAAATTTGAATTTCGAGTTAAACGAATCGAATTATTCGAGTTAATCGAGTTATTCTAGTCAACTCGAATTTTTTTGAATTTCGAGTTCGAATCGAGTTGAGTTTTCGAATTCGAATAACTCGAATAATTCGAATAATTCGAATAATTCGAATATTAAAATATAATATTTAACATTTTTACCCCAAACTCCCAAACCTTTTTACTTTTTCCTCAAAACTTTTACTCCTTCCCACTTTCCCCCCAAAACTTTTATTCCCCTCCTATCCCAACCCTCCAATCTACCCAAAATTCATTTCCCACCAAAATTTTACTCTCCCATTTACTTTTTCTCAAAATTTTACTCCTAAAACCCTCGAACTTTTATTTTCCCCCAAATTTTACTCCTCCCACTTTTCCCTAAAACTTTTACTCATTTCCCATCCCACCTCCCATCTACCCCAAACCCATCCCCCCAATTTTTTTATATTTTCCTCCAAAATTTTACTTCTCACCCTCTCAAATAAAAATCAAAATTATCCAAAAAATCATTAAACATAAATAGTAATAATTTTATTTATATCTACTATTTATATTATTAAATTAAATTTCACATTTTATATTATTTATATTATTGAATTGTTTAGTCATATTGAATATTTATATTAAAATTGAATTATTAATTATGCCATAAAATATTTGTATTAAAATTTTATATTGATATCAATTTCACATTCTATCTTTAAAATAACTTTTATTAAAAAATCACATTTTACATTTAATATATATTTTAATTCCAAAATACATAGTGACAAGAATCAAGATAATTGAAACAACTAAACAAGCAAAGAAGCTAACTCAGATATAAAAGATTAATAAATAAATTATGAGGTGATGAAAGTTAATAAAAATTTGATTAAGGTGGACAAATTTTATTACGATGGGTGACAGTGGTTACAAGGACCCAAAATTATTTTTTAAAATTTAACTCGAACAAATATATTCGATTCGATTCGATTCGAATTCCATCTCACTCAACTCGATTCGAGAAAATTTCAAATCAAATTAGGATGATAAAATATGATTAAATCAACTCGATTAACTCAAAATTTTTCATTCGATTCGATTCGATTCGATCGAACGCTCACCCCTAGCCCATGACTTGGAAAATGTTATTGGTTTTCCCATTAATTGAGAAGATTCACTGTCAAATATTCATTCTCGATTCCACAATTCTAGGTCTTTCGTTCGTCCAATCTTTGTCTTGTTTCTTAAAATTAACAAGTTGTGTTGTCAAATTTATGGCCCTGTGGAGTTGGTCAAAAGATCAAACCAATTTTCGCTTTAATTCAACAAAAATTGCTTTTTTATTATTTTAATCAACTCCCTTTGATGGCGCTTTGTAATTAAGGCTCTGTTTGATAGGGAAAATGTTTTCCGGAAAACATTTTCCCCATTTTCTGATGTTTGGTAGCTCGAAAATCTTTTCCATTTGGAAAACATTTTCCAATTCACGCGTAAAATCCTTTACATTTTCGAAAAATGTCTTCTTGTTTCAATTTCGTAATACATTTTCCCGTGCTTATTCTTCATCCGTAAGGCTCCTTCCCTTGTCTTTGTTCAATTTCCTTTCTTCATCTTCTACTCATCAGACCCAATCTTCTTTTCTCATGTATTTCGTTTCCTCTCTTTCTCTCTTTCTCTCTTTCTCTCTTTCTCATGCAATCTCTCTCTCTCTCTTTGCAGGTATTTCGTTCCTGCATAAAGCTCTTGATTTTTCAAGGTTTTTTTCATTTGGGATAGAATTCTTGTTTGTTCTATAGGAAGACACCACGTTAACTACGAAGTTGACTCATGGGATTCTTCTCCAGTGGAAGGGGTAGTGGTTTACGGAGATGAAGACGATGAGGCCGACCTCTCCCGGGTGATATGTAACGGGTACGAGACGGATTCAGATTTGGTTAGTTTGAAGATCAGTTTGTTAGGTGACTGTCAAATTGGAAAAACAAGCTTTCTGGTAAGAAATATGATTTTTGGTTTCATTTTGCATTTTTTGTGTTCGATGAAATTCCACTAATAAGTGTATTATTTTCAAAATTTTCATTATCAAATTTCTGGGTTTAATTGGTAATCAGATCTAGTGCCAAAAACCAAATCCGTTTGTTCAAACTTTTTTCTTGATTTAATTTTTTTTTGGAGATGTCGGTTACTATTCCATACTGTTTTTGCTTGTAAATTAGCTTCTTTGACCAAACTTTTACTTGAATTTCGATTATGGAATTTGGGGTTGTTGCTTAAAACCCATTTTTTATAGTGAATTTAGGGTTCTTTAGCTAACATTTTGATTACCCCAAAATGAAAAAACTATATAAGAAACTAGTTTTTATGAGAAACCCGTTGTCAAGGCATTCAAGCAGTGTTCAATGATAGCAAATGGATAATCCCATTTCTTGCCGACTTACTTGTGTCAATTACATTGATTTTCTCTGCCATTTTGGTGTTTTCAAAGCTCCTTATGATAGAGACCATCATCGCCATTCGTTTGACATTTTTTCCTTTGCTAAAACAGAGGTTTCTAATGAGTACTTTGTAGAATCTAGTTTAAACAAAGTATTGAACACCAATGGTTCTTCTTTTGAACCACCTAGGCTAGCTTATCTTATTTCGGGACTAAAGGGATAGTCATAGAATGATGAGGACTTTCTGAGTTATTTATCATCCTAGGAATCAATATGTTTTGCATTTAGACCTCGAGGCTCCGCCGAGGAATGGTTGAGTTGGCGAATCGCGGTGAAGAACGATCCGACATTCATTTGTAGTTGAAAATGTACGTGTAATGGCACGATCGAATTTGGTTACTTATAAAGGTCCGACTATGATCGCTTGTTTGAATATCAATAAGGTTGATTATGGATGCTTGTTTCGGATTCTATGGGAGAAGTTATAACATGGCATTGATAGTTGAGTAAGATTTTAAGTAGTGTGGAAATTTGTAGCTTATGCTCTAATGAATATTATTCCAAGGGTGTTCAATCGATTGTCTAATAAATTTTGGATTTCAATGGAACTTTTGATCCATCCTCGATATGTTTCTAATAGCAAAGAAGAAAAGGGTTTTATCGTTTCCTTCGATGTTCACTCTTTGTTAATAACACTAGGTTGAATCTAGTATGCAATTCGATTGGAGATAAAATATTTATTTGTCCAATGCGGCTTCTATAGTTCGCTTAATCAAAGTAATCAAATGATATATATACATATATTAATTTCGTATGCATCATAGGCTATGTCTTGGATATTAAGTTTCATTGGTATATTCCTTTTCGATATTATGATATGCATGTCTTGTTGATTTGTGGATTGGTTTTGAAATTTTGAGGTCTGTTAAAATGGGTTCATTTTTTGCCCTTCTTTGAAGGATAGCTTTGTATGTGTTTGGTTTTGCGGATCATTGCATGTTTTCTCAATTTGTCAAGAAATCTCAATTTCATCGAACATATGCAGATTCTTGGTTGGAAATTGTATGAATACTGGTGACACTCGCTACTCATTAATTTCTTCTATGCCATGGTGTCCCTAGTTTCCATGTTTAATTATGTGGTTTCACGGGAACCGAGGCTGCACCGATTATTATTGATCCGGCCTTTACTTGTCCAAAAATCGATATTGCTTGGACCACACAACGTCGATCCGCCCACGTCTTTCAAGTTGTTTACGGTAGTTCGGAAGGTGGAGTGACCGTGTTGCATGCGAGGCAATGATTCTTTGTTTAGGCCAGCCCCGGTGTTGAGAGGCTGCAACGGCTCGTAAACACACTACTATCGGAAGAATTCCGGAAAAAGCAGTGTTCATGATGGTGGTTTAGAGTTAGATCAGATGAACCCCGAAGTGTAAATGACTATATATACATATACATCATACTTCATAGATCACATAATTTCTATAAATTTGGTGGGATTTTGTTTGGTAACGATACAAAATGAATGATCAATTGTTATAACGTGGTTATATGTAATTTTATTGAACCCGAATCAAATTCGGAAGAATTTTATACTTGATTTTTTGTCATTATAAGAAAATTATTAAATTACGCTTTGATCCTTCTACTATGCTTATATTTGGAATTTGGTTTTATATTGCAATTTGACAATTTGATATTTTAACTTTTACAACGGCATTAGTTAATTCAAATAGTTAATATTTGAACTATTTCAATTAAAATGTTGTAGTGAATTTCGTTTAAAACACCTTGTTAATACATGGTAATATTTCTAGTATTTAATTGTGATTTGGAAACTAATTTATAATTATTCATTTCTTTTTTATTTTTAACACAATTACAAATAATTTATTTGACTTTGGTTGTTTTCAATATGACGGTTAATAATGTAACTTAATAATTCAAGATTATTATATATTTAATCTAATTTATTTATAATAAATAAATCATTGCAATATATGTAAAAATAATTTAAAATATAAAAATTATTAATATGTAAATAAATTTATTATTATATATGTAAAATTATCTTTTTCGGAAAATATTTTCAGGAAATCTGCCAAACAACAGAAAATATTTTACACAGATTCATCCAAACACCAGAAAATATTTTCTGGCAAATCATTTTCCAGAAAAGTAAATCATTTTCCAGAAATCATTTTCCGGAAAACATTTTACTGTCAAACAAACAGACCCTAAATCAACAAGCATGGACAAGTAGCATTAATACGACCCAATGCTGATAGCGAGCAGTGTTGTTAAAAATGGTAACAAAAAATCAGTCTCTCTTTGTTATAATGATTCATGTTGTAGAGTTAGAAGGGATTCAGAAAGATGAAAAGTGGGAATTTCTTAACCATTTGCATAAAGTGTTTGAACAAAAAATGATTATTTATTCATGCAGTGCAGGTTTTAGTAATGGCAAGGATCATAATTGAAGGTGATGAAAGGAAAGAAAAGAAATTGCGTGAGTATTATATTCAAGCAACGATTTTTTTAAATCAGCTTTTTCCCTTGATGGCGGTAAAGGGAATGAAAAAGAGCCATTTTAAACACTGCTCTCATTTTCTTTTATTCCTAAGCTCGTCGGTGCTAATACATGCTTTCCCTCGCGTCATCAAGCATTCACAAATAGGCTTTTTCAGAAAGAGTTGCCCCCCCTCCCCTACTCTTTTCTTATGTCCAATACCAACATCTACTATATTGCATTATTATGCCTTGTTTCTTTTTAAATATTTTTAATTAAATTTTGTGTATAATAAGATTTGATTTTAGGGATTTTAAATTTTCAATTAAAATTTTATTTAATTTTTATATATAGATATATTTATTATAAAATTTGTAACTCATATTATGCATATTTTACGTTTTCATTCACATAGCTTAACAAAGATTATCCATATTAAAAGGACAAAATGACCGTGTATTAATTCTCTTATTTGCAAGTCATTGGAATATAGTTCATGTGTATCTTCGGTAAAAGAATTATAGAGGTTCATGTATTAGAAATTAGATTGTATTTTAGTACTTCTACTTAAAAAATAGATAAATTAGTTATTATACGTTAGATTAAAAAGTAAATTGGTCTTTCTCATAAAATTGCATCAATCTCTACTGTTAAAATTGATCCTTGTGCAAAATTTTAACAATACAAAGGAATGAAATTTTATCATAATAACTATAGTCATACAATTATTCAATTCATAAATAAGATATTTGTAACGCATTCAATTTTTATCATTTGCTATCCCAGATAGCTTTTCACAATATGAACACAAATCATTTGAACAACAATATTATTCATTCATATTCAATTCACAAATACACAAATCATGTGTCTCTAACCATATTTCAAATCATGCCTCGATATTAATCATAACACTATTTTATTCAATAACCCTTATTAACATGACACGGACTCGGATGGATACACGGATCCAACCAAAACACACCAGTTTGGCACTCAGTGCCTCATCGGATAATTCGAAGCAATAAGTTGACACCCAGTGTCTCATCGGCTATCTCAAGTAAATTGGTACCCATTATCTCATCAAATTTATCCGAAGTAATAATTTAACACTAAATTGGTACCCATTATCTCATCAAATTTATCGAAGTAATAATTTAACACTCAATGTCTCATTGACTTGAAGTCGAAGTATCCCTGAACTCTTCCAATCCTATGGCATGCCATCTATATCCGACTCAGTCTGATACAATTAATAGGGTTCCAATTTCACTTTTCAAATGCCACAATTATCACATAAATCACAATTTCACATTCATTCAATTCAATATAAAAATATCAACACTTACCTTATTTACTTACCATAAACATTTAAATCAAAATACAACAATTAATAATTAAATTCGAATTATAGAAATACAAACCAGAATTTCCAAACTACTCCTCATCGACTATATCTTTTCTTTTCTCAGTCTAAGTTTCCGGTACAGCGTTAGCAATTAAGCTTTGAACCCTTGAAACCCTAATTTTCTCTTTCTTTTCTTTCTTTTTCCTTTTTTTTTTTCATTTCATTTCATTTATTTTGTTTATTCTTTAATTTATTATAATAATAATATAATATATTATAATATTTATACTTAAATATTAAGTATTATATATATTATTTTATATATACAATATTTTTACACATGTAATTTACTATTATCATACACTTGTTAGGATAAGGATTATTTGCTTTTTCAGTCCTTTTACTTTTTTTTAATCTATAATTAGACGTTCACCCTATATGTAATTTAATCATTTTACCAATTACTCTTAATTCACACAAATTCACCTAACTATACAATTTTAAGAATTCATTTTATAAAAACAAAGAGTCGAAAATTCATTTTTCGATACCTGTGACAATTGGGTCATTACATAACTAATTATAGTGAGTAAATTCATAAAGTAATAGCAGAATTAAGGTTATTTTTGTGTTTTATGATTTAGCTGCTCGTTTTAGACCTTTTTATTTGATAGTACCAAGCTTGAACAGAAAAGGCAAATGTAGGCGGCATCATGTCCAAAATTGTGGACAATCAGCTACCACTCAGATAGATGTGTGTTGTTTAAATTAAATTAAAAGAGGCGACAGCTTGGAAAATGTTATTGGTTTTCCCATTAATTGAGAAGATTCAGCCTGTCAAATATTCATTCTCAGATTCCACAATTCTAGGTCTTTCGTTGCGTCCAATCTTTGTCTTGTTTCTTAAAATTAACAAGTTGTGTTGTCAGATTTATGGCCCCAGGGAGTTGGTCAAAAAGATCAAACCAATTTTCGCTTTAATTCAACAAAAACTGCTTTTTTTATTATTTTAATCAACTCCCTTTGATGGCAGTTTGTAATCAAATCAACAATCATGGACAAGTAGCATTAATACGACCCAATGCTGATAGCGAGCAGTGTTGTTAAAAATGGTAACAAAAAATCAGTCTCTCTTTGTTATAATGATTCATGTTGTAGAGTTAGAAGGGATTCAGAAAGATGAAAAGTGGGAATTTCTTAACCATTTGCATAAAGTGTTTGAACAAAAAATGATTATTTACTCATGCAGTGCAGGTGTTAGTAATGGCAAGGATCATAATTGAAGGTGATGAAAGGAAAGAAATTGCGTGAGTATTATATTCAAGCAACGATTTTTTTAAATCAGCTTTTTCCCTTGATGGCGGTAAAGGGAATGAAAAAGAGCCATTTTAAACACTGCTCTCATTTTCTTTTATACCTAAGCTCGTCGGTGCTAATACATGCTTTCCCTCGCGTCATCAAGCATTCACAAATAGGCTTTTTCAGAAAGAGTTGCCCCCCTCCCTACTCTTTTCTTATGTCCAATACCAACATCTACTATATTGCATTATTATGCCTTGTTTCTTTTAAATATTTTTAATTAAATTTTGTGTATAATAAGATTTGATTTTAGGGACTTTAAATTTTCAATTAAAATTTTATTTAATTTTATATATAGATATATTTATTATAAAATTTGTAACTCATATTAACAAAGATTATCCATATTAAAAGGACAAAATGACGTGTATTAATTCTCTTATTTGCAAGTCATTGGAATATAGTTCATGTGTATCTTCCGGTAAAAGAATCATAGAGGTTCATGTATTAGAAATTAGATTGTATTTTACTACTACTACTTAAAAAAAATAGATAAATTAGTTATTGTACGTTAGATTAAAAAGTACATTGGTCTTTCTGATAAAATTGCATCAATCTCTAATGTTAAAAATTGATCCTTGTGCATTAACATTAAGTACACGTGGCATGCCACATGTTACTATCTAGTTATTCTCTCGGCCACGCAAAATTTTAATAATACAAATGAATGAAATTTTTAGCGAAAAAAATAATTTATCTTTTAATTTAATATACAAATACTAATTTCCCATTTTTTAAATAAAGAGATGAGAATGCAGCGTAACTCCTAGTAGAAATAAAACAACAATTTACTTTTACCATATCTCCTTGTTTTGGATGATATCAAACTAATGGTGATATACATAAATATATTAAGAAGTGTATTGGGCTAAAACAGTTGACAAGATATTTGACTTCAAATAAAAAAGATTGAATCAATCACCGAAATGGGACTTACCTCAGACACCACCATGCACGAGAATAAGCACGCTTCGGATCCTAAAGGTATTGACATCCCCACCACAATTGTCCCCAAAGAATTATCTGCAGTCCTTTTATAGATGACAACATGAAACTTGTATGAATGTTGGTTTGGATATATAGTTGGACATAATTATGAAATATAATTAACCATATCTTATATTCTTCTAATGACATTTAAAGGGGAAGGAAGGCTTAAATTGAATCAAATGATGAAAAGAGGAAGGGAAGTTTTAATTTGGGGGCCATATGGAACGTCATATTTAAGCAGCCTATTGGATTAAAAAAGGATTCCAGCCTAACATCGCATGGATGCATGTTCTACCACTGGAGTGCCTACTTTTGCTTCCATCATCATCCCCACAAGCAATGTCAAACCTCTCTCGAGTCATTTTCGGATACGGATAAAATGATACTTGAAAACACAAATGAAAGTATTCATGGTTATAAATTCGACTACAGAAGCTGGGTTATGTGGCAGATGTGAGGCCATCTTGGCTGATACGCCAGTCCCTGTTACTGGAAGAATCGAATATCAAAACATCATTCTATTTCAGGCTTAATACTCTCTTTTTTAGTTTGCTAACAAGCATCGTGCCTGCCTTCTTCATGTGTTCAGAAGCTGATTCTCTCACAGCATTTTACCTCCAATTTAATTAGCCTTAAATTGTAACGAGTTTGAAATGGGGTAGTAGACTTCCCACTGCCACTAGCAGTAGTGCCCAAGAATCTCAACTACATTAGCTACTGATCTGATGTAACCATCAAATCGTAAAATTATTCTGCATTTTCTGTTCCAGGTTCCAACCCCCCCAAATTGCGGGGATTCTTAAATTCTTATTCAGTGATTAACACGAGATTCCTACCAGAAGGCTGCACTGATTCATGGATCCCTACATTCAGGCTAACTATGAATACCTAACCCACTTGCACTTGCAGTAAGAATCTCCACATCCTCAGCCGCCCCACTGTCAATTTTTAAAAGTAAAAAAAAGAAACAAATATCTATTGCAACGATAATAATTTAGTATCAGAAAGTTTCGTGAAAGAACTCTGCGCATACGAAAGAAAGACATAAAAGTGCAAGTGTTTTGAAGCAAGGAGTTTTATTGGAAAAAGATTAATCAAGTTTCCACGCAAGCTTATTTAGCTGTCTAATTTTTTAAAAGCCAAAATACTGATATGTTGTTGTCTGATTGAGACATGGCCGGAATCATGATCTTCCATCCCCAATTTCAAACGTTTCGCTTCCATAACATGCATTACAATATGTGTTTTGGCCGGTTGCTCGTGAAAAATATGAAAAGAGGGTCCAAATCAATTAATTAGGGGCAAAATAGCGACCCTCTTTATCCACAATATACGCCTTAAATTTCAGAGAAACACTCGCCCAAGCCTGTCCCTCTCGTGCGATTTTGTGTGCAAATTGGCAAATTTGACAGGGCATGTGAATTTGTGAGGTTAATGTCTTCTTTCTAGTTCCACTCACCCCACCCAACACGCCAACAGGCTTTTGCCCTGCAATTCGTGGGTTTTCTTTTTTTACTCTTTTTAACTTAATATTGTTCCAGCCTAATTAATCTGTAAGCATATATACAAAATCTAAATATATTAACAAAGTCCATAATTAATTAAACAATAAAAAAATCTATATCTTGATGTGAATTTCTTTAAAACAAATTAAGTTGGTAATTTCATGCCAGCATTTTTTTTTTTAAGTCTTAAGCTTCACATCAAAATTTAGTGTAAAATATATTTATTCTATTGTTTTAAGAAGGTGTAATGATAAAATTTAGTCTCCAAATATTTATATTTTTTAATTTGACATTTATTCTATTTTAATTAAATTTAGACATTGATATTTTAAAATGAGTTAAATTATTTTTATTTAGCAGAAATTATGACTAAAACATTCATTTTTTAACTATGTTGGTGTGGCAATTCACGTAATAGTTCACAAGCACTTCACACTAACATGGCAATATTTATTTTATATTTTACATCAATAAATAATTTAAAATTTTAAAAATATAATAATCATATAAAGTTAAAAAAAATCAATATTGATAATGATTTTTAAAGATAAAGTTATAAACAATTAGGCCTGCTTAAAACTTTGAAACTTCAACTTCTTAAGTACAAGTCTCGCTTTTTAATAAAATTATGTATGGTCTCGATCTATATATTTTGAGTTTATATCTTATAGGGATTGAAATATTTTTATTACCAATAAAATGATTATATATTAACTTAATAATAATTAGAATATTTTTGTAACTAAGTAGATGTTTATTTAAAATTATTGAAGATAAAAATAGATAGAATAAGTAATGAAATAATTAAATACAAAATAAATAATTAATAAAGGGTAACATTATCCCTCTATTAAAATTCATTTAATAAAATCTTAGGAGGTTAGTATAATTTTAATCAAATTTCTTAGGCAAGTGGATATTTTAAGGTAACTATATTATTAGTCATTATATTGTAGGTAAATATTGAAAATTGTCACTATATTTTGTTTTTATTGATATTTGTCATTATATTTTGAAATTATGAATAAATTTGTCATTCAACTCTTATGTGATTGAATTTTACCACTAGATTTTAAATTTTATTTAAATTTTAAGCTAAATTTAAATTTTAATTAAAACTTACCACTCAGTATTAATTTTGATGATTTAAAAATAAAGGTAAAAATTTCTTTCAAATAAATTATTAACTAAATTAGAATTCCTATTTAATGAAATAAAACTCAAATACATATATTATAAAATAAAAATTGTTTATTTTATGAAATAATCATTTTATTTAATTTTAATATTATATTAATTAACATATTAAATTTTATATTCAAATGATTTTAAATTAAAATTGTATAGCAAAATTTAATAAAAATTTTATTTTAATCAATTAAAAATAGAGTCACAAAATTTAATATAAAATTAAAGTATAGTGATCAATTTATCTCTAATTAATAAGGACAATGACAAATATCAATTAAGTGAAGTAAAGTGGTAAATTTGCACATTTGATCCTATATTTTAGAAATGAATATTAATTTTCAAAATATTAAAATCATCATTGTTCATAGTTAATGTTAATGTTATTAAAATAATAATAAATTTAAAGATATTCTTTAATACAATATATATAAGTATGCACAGGATTCTAAGAATGCTTTTTACCCACTTCTTAGTTAAAAAGCCTTGGAACAAATATATTCTTTTATTATTCACAAATAAATATCTATTTTATGCAAAATTTCCCTAAAGAATTAGTGAAAAAAGTTTATAAGAAGAATCAGTGAAAGTTTATTTAGTATTATTTTTAAACTATTATTAGTATTTTTATGTAATTATTTTAATTAATTGGGATTACAATTATAACTATTATTTTAAGAAACTTAATCTAAAAGATTCTCATTTTCCTAAGTTCATAATTTATGACAGAACCAAAATTAGCGTAGATTCTCAACACATTCTCCTCAAACTTTGGACTATAAATATAGATCCTCTCACCCACCCCCCACCACCATCTCCCAGCTTCTCTCTTGTACAAAACTCTCCTCTTCTATTCCTCATCAATGGCGCTCCGGAAAATTCTTGGGAAGCGTCCGTTGAGATGTTATGGAATCACCTCATCGCTTGCCACCGTAGAGAACTCTCCGATCTCACTCCATACCGCACCTCGCCGGGAGTTCCTGGCCCTGCCCGATTCCGGTGAAAGAGGATTCTTCCGACGGTTCTTTCATCTGAGGCCTTTGGAACAGCCGTCGCCGGAATTTCCGAAGATCTTCTCGGTTCCTGTGGGTGAAAAGTTGAGAGAAAAGCTTCGAGGCATAAACATTTCTGGAGATCAGGTTCAGTTGGAAGGAATAACTCAGCCTCGACCTCTACCAACGGATGCCAGGGCTAAGGTTTCTGTTGAAGATGCGAGGAAGCTATTGAGGGCTTCTCAAATACAGAAGCTTAAAGCGAAGCTAAGAGAGATTCCAAAAAGTTCGATTTCTTATTACGAGTTTGTTCAGATCTGCCTTGATGGATGTGGAAATGAAGCTCAGGGTTTAGAACTCGCCAAAGTGCTAGATCATTCGGGAAACGTCATCGTTTTAGGGAACGTCGTTTTCCTCCGCCCCGAAGAGGTATTAAAATTTCTCTCCCTCCATTTTATTTATTTTAGGAATTATTCTTTAATATATTATCAGTGGCTGAGTCAATAAAAGCTTAAAAATAAATATAAATAATTCATTACTAGTCTTCCAAACTGTTTGGAGGAGTGCAATGCACGCGCTGTTGCGAAGTGGGTTTGGTTCAGCTGAATGGTCAGCTGCAGAGGACAGTCATAATAGGCTAAACGAAGGCTTTTAAATGACCATTCTAATTTCTAAAAGTCTAAAATTTGGTTCATGAATGACTAACCTAAAGCATGGGGGTATGAATTGAATGTTGACCGAGTTTTATTCCCGCAGTTGGCTAAATCAATGGAAAGCATGATTTCGGAATCGATGGCCCTCCCAGATGACCCAAGAAGAAAAGAGCTAGAACTAATGGAGAAACATAAGGCTAAAATAGACAAAAAGGCCAAGGCTCAGGTTCGTGGTGAGCTTTATTGTGGGCTGGGGTTCCTACTGCTTCAAACACTGGGATTCATGAGGCTTACGTTTTGGGAACTAAGTTGGGACGTGATGGAGCCCATATGCTTCTTCGTCACCTCCCTGCACTTTGCCTCTGCCTATGGTTTTTTCCTCACCACTTCCACCGAACCCTCCTTTGAAGGCTATTTTCAACGCCGTTTCAAAACTAAACAAAAGAAACTCATCAAGGCCCACGGCTTTGACATCGAAAAATACAATAAACTTCGTCAAGCCTTTTATCCCAACATCTCTAATGCCTTGCCGAGCTTGGAGCGTTGCTCCTCTACCACCTTAAAACATGAAGACGAGGCATTCCTTTGACGCTCCTGCAAAGGAAACTAATGGAGTTTTTTTCTTCTTCTTCTTCTAGCACTAGTTATATAATATTATGCGAAATAGAAAAAGGAACTATGGATTCTATGATGTGGATCGCCAGTGACTTTGATATTTGAATCATAATTGTTCTTATCCAGTATCGATTCTTCAGACGATTGAGTACTATTAAGTAGAGTGCTGGTAAAACCAAAATTAGCAAAGCAAGAAGCAAGATCCACATGCATAGTGGTCCTTAGATGTACAGCAATAGCCATCCGCTCGGCTACTATAGGTATATTATAGATGAACTAACTGGCTTTGTATTAGATCACGTGTCCTAGTTTTTGAGGGCGTGAGTTGATTTTGGTCTTTCTCTAATGATCTTGTAAATTGGTCCCAAGTCTTTTCTGAGGGAACTTTGTAAAGGGTAGTACTAGTATAAATTTCAAACAAATAGCTTTTTTTTTTTAAGAAAATAATAAATATTAATATAAATTTATTTCTTTTTGCTTTTATTATTTTTATATAATGTTTAAATCAGTTAAAAACAAAATATCTAAAAATTCAACTTAAGCCTAAAAGTTTTATTCATAAGTACTTTTATCATTCTACCTAACAACAAACAAATAATTTTTCCCTGTTAAAAAAAAAAAAACCAAAAATGAAATGTTTAAATCATCTAAAATCGAAGATTTTTGGTAGTGAAAACAAAACCTATCGAATTAAAAGGTAATTTTTCGATGATTCTCTAAATGCTACTTAAATGAAAATGCATTCCTAATATATCTATTTATAATGCTAAATCGTAGTTTAATTTATATATGACTATAACACTAATTAATTGATACTTAGTTTAAAATAACAAATACGCACCCAAAATCTAAGTGATAATAATTGTAAAAATTGAATGTACAATTAGATTATCTATGTTTATCATTGTATAATAATTAATAATACATGCAATATTTATACATCATTTATCATCTACAAATTATTTATAATATATATAAAAGCATGAATTAAGAGAAATTTTTAAATGGGCAATAATACTTTTTATTGTTCATTATATTATATATTAGAATAATACTTATTAATGTATTACTAATTATTATGTGTTAATAAAAATAATATTAATTAACTATTAGATCATTGAATGTATTTGAATAAATTAAGAATAATAAAACCCTTAAATAAATTATATATGTATAATTGTTTAGCATATGTTAAAGCAATTTTTTTCAGGTGTATTTTAAATAAATTTATATAGTATTATTGGTGTAATGGGCAAAATTTGTCCGGCCCCATATTAAAAATTACACCAAAACCAGAAAAATAAAACATAAAGTCCAATTCATTTGCAATAAAATTCAACAGGCCCAAATACAAATCTAATAGCCTCAGACCCAAACTCTAACCTAGGCCCACAACCTAAGCATTGTGGGAACCCTAGCAGCAACTTTTGGCGCCGCAACCCTTACTCGCACACATGCCTCAGCCACGTTGCCTCCGAACTCTTTGCACCACAACGTGCGCCGCCACACGGTGGCCGGTGACGGAGGCCAACGGTGGTCCGACAATCGTGACTCGGTCGAAAAGGAGGGAAGGCTTGAGAGGTTTTGAGAGAATTTTTTTTTTTTTTTGAAAGAATAAGGAAGAAAATGAGGATTTTAGTTTTTTTTTTTTTAGCTTTTATAGCTAAACTAAACGGCGTAGATTAATGGGGTCGAGGCCAAAACGACGTCATTTTGGGCCTCTGACCCGCGACCCGACCTGCTCCAGCAGAAGGATCCGCGTATTTTTGAAGAGGGTCTAATTATGCATTTAGCCCCTCCGCTTTTTTAAAGTTCCCAAGCAGTTTTTATTTTATTTTCGATTTGGCCCAAAAGTTCTCTCCCTGTTTCAATTTGGTCCTCCCTCCTTGGCCTTGTTTTAATTGCATCCTGTTTTTTTTTCATTTTTCAATCTTACCCTAAATCTTGCTCGCTATTTCAATTTCGTCCACATCCAAGCGCTGCGTTTCAGAGGAGGGATTAATTTCTATTTTGGCCCCTCCAGGTTGCCGCGTTTGGCAATTGAGCCCTTTATTCTTCTTTTATTTTGAATTTGGCCCCAAAGATTTTGATTTTGATCCAATTTAATCCCTATTTTTGATTTGTTTACAAATTGATTATTTTTAATTTATACTCACTTTTTTTATATTATTATTACCTCTATTATTACTATGTTTACCATTAATGTTACTATTGTTTTCACTCTGCTATTTTTTTATATTATTACTATTATTTTATTATTAATACTATTTTTATTTTACTAGTACCATTATTATTATAATCATATTCTTTCATTATATTTACTATAATTATATATATTATTTTACTTACTTTAAATTTTTATTGTATATTATTATTATTATTATTATTATTATATTTATATTATCGATATTTTTTACTACAACTTTTTTATTAATACTATTATTCTAATATTATTACTATTATTTTCTTATTGATATTTTTTATTTTTGCTTATTATTGTTATTATTTTATTATTCACATATTTACCATCACTTTTATTAGTTTACTAAATTATTTCTTATTTTTACCACTATTATTTTGTTATTGCCCTTTTTATATATTCTTATTTAATCTATTTTTCAATATTTTCGTTCATTTCCTTGTTTTCGACTTTTTCTTATTATTTTTTATGTTAATCCACATTTGTTTACCTATTATTTTACTAACCTTCTCTTATTTATTCTTTAATTATTTTGCTTAGTATTGTTATTGATGTTCTCGTCCATCTTATTTCCATTACATATATCAACTGTGATTTATTTTCACCAATTCGTGTACATTAGTTTTATTCGATGCATTACAGTCTTCGTTTCAAAATAAGCAAACTCTCCGTGTTCTAAGGTTCGAAAGGAGTCGTACCCTAACTTACTGGGTTTCGATTTCTCTTTTCGAGTCTAAAGAACCCATTACTTTCTTTTTAAAAGTTGAATAAAAACTTATTATTGAGAATTTAAGATCGTCGTGTCCTAACTTACTAGATGGGATGTTTTGTTATTTCAAAAAAACAAAGGCAATATTCCGTGTTTGGTATTTTGGAAAATCGAGCCCTAACTTACTGGGTTTCGATTTTTCATTAGACTCCAAATAATAGAGTATCCTTCTTAGATTTAAACCCATTAATTTTGAAAGTCAAAGGACAAGCTCAATTTCAAGGATTTGAAATGTCGTACCCTAACTCACTGTGTAATGGCCTAAATTCAAGGTTATCGGAATAATGGCTTTGCAACCATAAATCCGATTTAAATAGAAATTTATTTCAATATATTTGCATGAATATTTATATGATAGGAAATATTTTATAAATATTTATAAAATGTTAGTAATGTGGTATTAAATTTTCGTTAGAAAATTTTATCGTTTGGGTAGGAAATTAAATGAAAAGGACTAGATTGATATGAAATTAAAAGTTAAATTATAGATTAAAAGAAATTATGAAGGATCAAAATGGCAATTATACCATTTTGTAAAGTTGAGGCGGTTTTAAGTATGAAAATCTGAGATTTTTTTAAAGTATATTATTATATTATTATATTGTATATTATATTATTATATTATTATATATATAAACAAACTAAAGGAAAAGAGTTAGAAACAGAAAAGAAACAGAGAGCAAAGACGAAACAGAGAAAAGAAAGAAGAAAAAGGAAAAATAGAAAGTTTGAAGCTTGGAGTTTAATTTGGTAAGTTAATTTAGTCCTTTTCTTTTAATTTTGATGCTTTATAAGTTTTAGAACAAAGTTTTGATGAATTTAAGTTGAAGTTTTGAAGTTTTAGATTTTTGAATATAGCATATGATGAATAAAATGATGAATTAGTGGTTTAATTGAAAGAATTTGAAGTTAGAATTGGATAAAGGACTTAATTGTAAAACAAGCTATAAGAAAACAGTTTTGGGACAGCAGCAGTAGAGTAAGTTTGAAAATTCACCAAAAATCGTAGAAGTGGAATTAGAAGTTGAGTGAGATATGAAATTAAAGCTTATTGAGTCTATTTTCATATGAAAGAAACAAGGAAAGAAAATAAGTTCTGTATTTTGAGATATTTAGATTTTTGTAAGACTGGTTCAGAATGAATTCGGGTTCCCCTGTTTTAACTTTATAAAATCATCAAAAATTGGATACAAATAATTAGGGGCTTAAATTTATATGTTTAGAATTCTTAATGAGTCTATTTTCAATAGAAATAAACAGGAACATCATCCGAATCCTGTATGAAGAGATAATTAATTTTAGTGAAGAAGGGTCAGAACTGTCAAACAGCAGAACAGGGTAACTTTAAAGAATAAACTGTACTGATTGGCTAAACCAAAATTCTGAAAATTTTATGGGAAGAAGATATATGAGTCTAGTTTCAGGAAAATTAACGGATCTAAATTTGAAGTTCTGTAGCTCAAGATAAAAATAATTTAGTGACTATGACTCAAGTAGACAGTTTTGAATGAACTAAAAATAATAATAGAATTATAGAAAATGCTACATGTGAACATGAAATGTATTGAATTGATGATTGAATTTATTTATTTAGATTCGGAAAACTCAAATACGAAGCTAGATCGAGGAAAGGAAAAAGTCCCGGATTAGTAGATTTTATATACGAACTAGTATCGAGGTAAGTTCGTGTAACTTGAATTATATTCTTAAATGCTTGAAATGTATGTTATTGATGTGAATATAATTTGAATGTTCATTGTATGAAAATTGATGAAACATTGATATATTTGATAAAAAGGGGAAGAAATCCCGGTTGAATGAAAGGAAAATTCGATGGATCTCTGAAAAGGAATTGACGGTAAAAAGGATCTAGCCTGGACGGGTGATCCTATCCTGATAGCCCTCCCGAAGAATATGTGGAAAATGGATTTAGCCCGGATGGGTAATCCGAATTAGGGTCTGAATTTAGCCTGGACTGGTAATTCATATCCAAGCTCATTAGAGTAATTGTCGTTGCAGGGGATTTAGCCTGGACTGGTAATCCCGACAATACTCTATGAGTTTACATTACAGGGGATTTAGCCTGGATTGGTAATCCCGCTGTAAAGATGAGGTTCGCGGGAGTGTGCTCTCTGAAATGAAAATGTGCACATGAACATGAATTGACGGACCTGGATTGTACACTAAAAGTGTACTTCTGAAAATCCATCGAAATTCTGAGTAATTCAACGGGATAAATATGGAAAAATAACAAGAAAATGGAAATCATGATATTGATGAGCTCATCAATCATAGTATTTATATTATTGATATATGAAAATTATTGGACTGACTTGAATGTTGAGTTTGTGAATGTTAGGGTAATAATGCATTGAATGGGTATATGAATGTTTATCGCTTGTATTGTAAATATTAGGTAAGTATAATTCTTGTTACATGGACTTACTAAGCACAAAGTGCTTACCCTATTTCCTTTTTCCCTGTTTTGTAGTGTTAAGAGCTCGGAGGTCGGATCGGTGGGAGACTCATCACACTATCAACCCCAGTATTTCGGTATTTAAAGAAACTTTAGTTTGGAAATGAATGGCATGTATAAGCTAATAAAATAAATGTTAATATGAAATGAATGTAAGGTCCACCATTGGTATGGCTAGCAAACCTTGGTTTGGTATGTGTTGATGTTATCTTATAAAAATGCATGAATCTATTATGAAAATATGTTGAATTGGATTGGTTGATGTGGATTGGTCTCGGTTTAAAATTGCAGGAAGGCTAAATATTTATAAAGGGGCTATATTGAGTAAAAAAAAAAATTGTAAACTCCGGTAATGCCTTGCACTCTATTCTAATATCGAATACGAGTAAAGGGTGTTACACACTGGGCGTGACATTTTACGTCCTCGAGATAAGAGGGTCTGACTGCTCATATTTTATTCAAGCTTTTTCCTTTAAAATAAATCATATTTTGAAATCTTCTAAATTTTCGATATTAGGACATTAGTTGATCAATTAGGTACCAATTTTGAGCGTTACGAGGGTGCTAATCCTTCCTCGTGCGTAACCGACTCCCGAACTCGTTTTCTAAAATTCGTAGACCAAAATGTTTTCAAAAGTGGTCCAATCACACTTCAAAAAAAGATTGGTGGCGACTTTGTTTTTATTTTTAAAGTCGGCCCGTTTTTCAAACAAAAAATGGTTTCGACAATTGGCATAAAATAAAAATAATTATAATTATTTTATTAATAGTGCTTTTATATAAAATATAAAAGAATTTTAATTATTTTTATTTTATTAATAACTTTCTGAACCGTCGTCAATATCTTTATTATTATGAATATTTAAAGTATTATGCAAACAATCCAACCATGTGTAACGGCCCAACTTTCAGTGGGATTGAAAATGCGATTTTGAAACCCTATTTTTATAAACTAAATCCGTAAATATAAAATAATAATAATTACATAATTAATATAAAAATATATTAAAGATTGGTCGAATAATTTTTTCAAATTAGTAGTTGATTAAGGCTCAGAGACTAAATTGTAAAATCCAATAGCTATAAATTTTTAATTGACAAAAGGCTTGGGATCTATCTAGCAATTATAGCAATTAACCTAATGTTCAAAATGGTGAACAAACCATTTTCCAATAGGAATAAGTGGAGAGTGATGACATTTTCCACTATACAAATGATTAACAGATAATTAAATGATTAACAGATAATTAAAGTAATTAAGGCATGATTAACTTAATTAAACTATGTTAATTAGTGATTAATCATGGTATACAAGCATAAGTTAATGCAGAAAAATGCATCATCATTCTCTCCTTCACCATCCACCATTGTAGAAACCAAATAAAACTCTTCAAGCTTTTGAAGCTTTCGGCCAATAAATAAATTGGAGGTAAATAAGTCATTTTTCATGTAATTTTTATAGATTTAGGGTTATAGGAACTTTTTTTAGCTAACCCGTGAATCAATTTGGTAAATTGTTAAAGTTTTATAATGTTGCATGGTTTATTACTTGATGAATTATATTTGAAATTTATATATTTCAAGCTTAGATTGAAAAGATAATTTAGTTTGTTTGTTAACTTGTTATATTAGAGAACAAATTGAATAAATGTAAAACATGTCATGAAATTATATTAAGAATATAAAATATAAGGTCCCAAATGAGAATATATGAAATCGATTTTAATCAAGCGAGGAATTGAAAGTTATGTCTATCCCAAGTTTAGGGACTAAATTGAATAAAATGAAAAATATGTGGGAAATAAAAATGGATTTACTAGGATCATGCATCTTATAATATTGTATAATACTATTTGGTAATAAATTGCTAAACAAAATATTTATATAGATCAATATTTGGATCAAATTGAGTTAATAGGGAAAAGTTAAATCTGCATATTAGTCCCTGAAGAATCTACTCATTTGTGTTTTGAATAAGTAAATTCATATGGAACTTACATCTCATTTTGTATGATATGTGTACTTGTGTTTAATTTGATATATGTATGCTTGAGTATGCTTTAAAGTACTTAGTGGAATTGGCATATATGGTCATTAATAAACTAAATTGAAATGTTATGTGATGATTGAGAATTACGCGATACAAGGCATAAATGTGAAAATCTGAATGACTACAAGGTATAGAAATGAAACATGCGATCATTTACAGGGTGTGATAAGTAAATGTGGATAACTACAGGGTATAACCGTGTGAAAATGATTGATTACAGTGATGATAATGAAATGTGTGTAATTAATGTCTATGTGAACTTGGTAAAAAGTTAGGATACAATTGGCATGCCGATAGGGTCATATGTGTGCTTGTACGGGATATGTGATTGTACGGAGATTATTATAAGTTATATTGAGATCCAACATCTATTGTGGATCATCGAGCATTATATGTCTATGAAGACCTTGGTGTGGTGTAGTTCACTCATGTATCCGGCTCTGTTTTACTAGGATTTCCATCGGGTGAAATATTATAATTGAAGTAAGAAACTTGAAAACGTGATGAAATGGATTTAGTAAACGAATTTGACATGCATTGAAATGAATTATGTGTAATTGGTATAATCTTATAGGTTGATAATTTGATATGTCATTGAAATGAATTATGTTTAAATGGTATAACCTTGTAGATTGATAATGGGATATGTGATTGAAATGTGTTAATTGTAATTGGTATAATATTATGGATTGATGTTAGAAAATGACATTGAGATAAGCTATACGAAGGTGATTTAAATTGATTATGTCCTTGTTGAAATTTTAATGTGTCATGTGCTAGTCAAACTATGGTAGCTAATATGCTTGTATATGAACATGTTAAACGTATTATTTTTTCATTTGAATTTACTAAGCATTTTTATGTTTATTCTAGTTGTTTTCTCTACTTGTAGACCATCACTTTGCGGAACTTATCGAACCGGATTAGTGCGAAGCACACACTATCCTCGAAATGATAAAATTATATTCATTTTGAGACCAAATATTTGTGACTAGATGTGATCATGGGCCGGGCTGCTGAGCTTCAACAACATTTTAAACCTGTTTTCTAGGCTCGAGTTGGGCCCGACCCAAAAAATGGGCCTAAAATTTTGCCTAAGCCCGACTTGAATAAAAAGGCAAAAACCCAAGCCCGCCCCACTCATATTAATTTTTTTATAATATTGTTTTAATATAAAAATTTTAAAAATATAATATATCAAATACACTAAAATATTAAAATAAATATTTCCCAACAAATTGAAAATAAATTAAAAAATATTTATACTTAAATAACACTAAAATAAATGTAACTTAACAAGTAAATGCCTATAATAGCAAAATTAACAATAAAACAATAATTATACAATATCCAAAAAATAACAAAATAATAACAATATAATAACAAAATGACAACAAAACACAACAAAGAAAGCAAGAGAACCAACAAGTAAAACACATAAAAATTATTTATTTATTTATTTTGCAAATTCGAGTCGAGCCAAGTCCGGACCAAAAAAACTTATTCGAGACCAATTAATTTAGAAAATGAACCTAATTTTTGTGCTTTATTTTTAAACTTATATTTTTATCCACTTTCTAATTTTTCGGATGGGTTTTCGGGTGAAAGTTTGCTATGAAAAAAGAAGAAGAAAAGAGGGCTTAAAGAGAAATGGGCTTTCGAGCAAACTAAAGAGGAAATCGAGGTCCAAGGGGATGGTGGGCGGGCGCAGACAATTCCACAAAATCAACAAATTTTATCAGCTTTTTGTATTGAAGTTTTCAATTTATACATTCACATCGGATAACCGGTGTTGGTTCTTTCTTTGCATTTGGACCAAGCAACATTAACATATTTTCTAAACCTCACCCACTTCTTATTTTTAAAGCAATATATATATATATATATATATATACACCCTCACAGTCTAACAGCTCACTTGCATATCATTATCCAGAGAAAAAGATGTTTGAACCCTTTCTGCTGGGGCATGGAGTACAAAAATATTAGAGTTTGGTGCCCACTCCACATCGTTTTAGGAAGCTATGTAGCCATGTCCCATGCATATTATGATATTTATTCATCATTATCCACTAACCCGACCCAAATCCAAATCCAAACCCTGCCCTGCTCTGCTCATTTTTTTTTCCCAACCCTGGACCTCAGCACTCGCCACTCACCCACCCTAACAAAGTACCCAACGTAATTCGATTAATGATTGCAAATATAAGATATTTGCTTTCTTTTGCAATTGGGCTATTCAGATAAATTAGACCTGCCTGTCTACCACTACCACCACCACTATACCGCCTGAAGCAGCATTCGGCTCTAGACACGAGACCCAGCTAACACTTTTTGCTATCAAGAAAGAGCAAACAGCTTTATCTCTTTGGGAGCAAATCTAACCACTTGTATTGTGTCCAACTAATCCCACCAAGTCTACTAGCTAGGTTGAATCCCAACTTCACTTAATTATTTTCTAAAATTCAATATTTAATAAATTTTATTCGAATTTCAATTTTTATAATATTTTCCTATAACCCTTTCTCAGCCTAAAAAAACTTGTATTAATTTCTAGTGGGTAGTAGACCAAATAACAACCTAATTTGTTTACAGCACAACCATTTAAGTTTTATGATATTTTATTTTACTGATATTTTAATATATTTTTATTGTAAAGTAGTTTAAATAAACTGTGATTGAAAAATAATAATAATTAGTTAGGAGTTGGGACTTCTCTTTAATGAAAACATTTTGTATTAAATATTATTATTTGTTATCATTTAAATGTAAATTTGACCCAAATATAATAAATACAACGAAATATTAATTTTTCAACTTATAATAAAAAATATAATTGAAATGTTACTTGAAAATATATGATAATTTAAATCATTAGACTTTATTCCTTTAAAAGAAATCATTAGATTTTATTATTAATTCATTTCGGTATTAAGTAAAATGAATTGAAATCATTAAAAATAAGAGTAGAATTGTTTAAAATCTCAATTTACATAAGATTACATAGAGAATACGTGGTTTTGATATTACTCCATATATCTCAACGTCTTAGCACTATCGGGAACATAAGATTATCGTTTCATGTAATCTTTGAAACCCAAGCAAGAGACTCGAACTAAACGATTTAATTTTTGATTTTTCCTAAATTTTTAGACTTATTTTAATAAGACAATTCTTGTTTTACAGCATTTGGACATTATTAGATGAAGTTTCAAACTCTTTTCCATACCTATATTTAATTTGAAAAAATTTTTCTTTATATGCAAATTTAAGTTATTTTAAATATTTGTTACATAAAAAATTAAATAAAAACAAAATTCAATTCAAATAAGTGTAAAATCTAAACATTTATTAAAAAGACAACCTTCTAACTTATAAAAAAAGGTCATTTTAACCATTTATTTAAATTTTCATCTGTTTTAACCATTGGATTTATATTATTTATTAAATTATTTCAAAATAAATAGAAATGTTAATATCTGTTAAATTATTTTTTCCATTTATAATTCAGGTATTCAACCATTCACATCTTTTAAAAAAAAAAAGCAGATGAAAATTTGTAATCACACTCAATTATAGAAGCAATGTAATTTTGAATATATAGACTTTTCGTGTAGGGCCTACAAATAAAATGAAAGCGATAAAAGGTCTTAATCCAGAATCATTTTTAAATTAGAGTTGTGCTAATTAATTTATAAGCATGTTGGCCATTTGGGAATAATCTCCTTTTATAAGCATTCAAATCTTAACAAACATATATACTCCAATCCGAAAAAGAAAAAACACTGCTCAGCTTTCCCACCATTGTTATTTATTACCTTCTGAATCAAGTACCGCGTCGACAGTGAGCCCCAGCGCAAATAAATCACCGACATCTCAACCGTTGGATAATTTTTGTAATCCAACGGTTTCTAGATGGCTTCCATGATCTCTTGTCATGTGACATCCTTCCATCCTATAATTTCATCAGTATATTTTTTTCATAGTTGAGTGAAGGAGCTGGACTCCAACTCGTCTATATGTCTTAAATAACCAAAACTATATATAATAAACATCAAGTTGTAAGGAGCTCCTGCCGTAAGTAATGTCGGCAAAGAGGAAAACTGAAATTGAGGGCTAATTTGGCAATCTTTTGAAAAGTATTTTGAAAATCTTTTAAGTGTTTTGAAAAGTTCTTTAAAATTTGAGTGTTTAGCATTCTTTGTCAAAAGTCTTTGAGAAATAAAATGCCTATTTTAGATATGATATTATCAAGTAACAAATATACATTTAAATAAATTTTAAATTAGTTAATATTATTATATTTTAGTAAGAATATAAAAATTATTATAACTTGTTAATATTTTAATATATGAAATATAAATTTTAATTTTAAATATTTGTAAGTAATAAATATTAATTAGTTATAAAATTTAATTAGAATATATAAACTACATTTTAAATATTTAAATATAACCATTAAATATTTATAATTAATATTTTAAAATATTTTTTATTTTAATTAATAATTTTACACATTTATAATTAAGCCCATAAAAAAAGGAAAATCTATGTTATTAGAGGGTGAAAAGTAATTAAGACTAAAAATCTTTTGGGAGAGGAAAATTTAAAATTTTAACTTCTCCTTTTGAAGTCTTTTAAAGATTTGAAAAGTCAAAATTAATTAAGAACATTACTGAACTTTTCTTCCAAAAGTGTTTTTAAGGAAGTCTTAAAAGAATGCAGAATCTGGCGCGAATCTTTGTGCCGTTGTTTTGAAGAATAAGGACCCACTCCATGGAGTGAACTGAAAGCATTCTTCCATCTCACTGTAAAAATTAAAATCCCAGATTTCTGGATTTGAATTACCTTTCTTAAATGATGGTATTTGAATTTCTTGTAATTGCAAAAGAAATACAACGGCCATTTTACGCCACTAGTGTGCAAAAAAAAAAAAAACATTAAATTCTTAGATTAAAGGACTTTCTTGTTATAGTTCTTCGGAAGAGCAATAAATAAGGCAGCACTCGCTCCCAAACCCCCAAAAAAAAAAGCGTTTGGGCTAAAATTTGCTTGCCTTCATAATTAAAATACAAATCGTGAAAGATGGCATTATGGGTTAGTAAATTTGTTTTCCAGGAAAATGATAGGAATAAGCTGAGAATTCAGTTCAACCGTGACCAACATAGACACGAATTTTGGGGACCCCTTTTCCGTGTGGCGAATACTAAAAATGACAGCATCGATAAGTTAGCCCTACTTGCTTTGTTTGCCTTTGATAAATAATCTCTTACTTGTTAATGATGAAGAAAATTTCATAACGTGAGGAGTTACCTAGCTGTACAAAATATAACCACTTGCTGTCTGATAAGCATGCATGAGAAAAAAAACGCTGTTATTTTTATGAATTTATGCAGCCATCTTTTCTGGGAAATTGCCTGTGTATGTAAGTAGGAAGTGATAGTATTAAAAACGTATTGATCACCACTTCCTTTTCTTCCTAAAATAAAAATAAGGATATATTTGCCACATATTATCCAGTCATCTAATTATGTCTCTTATCCAAACTGTAGGACCAAATATCTTCTGATAGATTGGCAAGTAGATATAGGACACGCTGGCTTTCGTATTAATTAATATATATGAGGGTATTTAATTTGAGAAGTACATATATTATTAATTAAATTAATCAGATATACCTATTTTCTTTATTAACTAATGTAGGAAAAGATTAAGATATTGACTAATCTTTTTATAATACAGAAAAGTAGCCAAGGAAAATTAGTATTTTTCCATGTAATTTTATAATAAGCAAACCATGGAGGGCAAAAACAATTAATTTACCAGACGTCTACCTAAAATTACCATTTCCCTTATTTTATTTACAATTCTGCCAGTCCCTATACTATTTAGACATTGTGGAAAACATTTAAAAAAATAGTCCTTTTGTGGTTAATTTCATGAATTTAATTCTTTCTAGTTAAAAAATTATTAATAATACTCATTAATTGGATTAATTTTAATTTTTAAATCTCACATATTCAATTTTAATAAAAAATTATAAAGATTGTTATCAATTAGATTTGAACTTTCAAGCCTAAGACTTCCTTTAGCTTCTAGAAACACTGGTAGTTTTATTTTCTTGAAAATGAAATACCATAAATAGGTTGAAAATTTATAAAAATAGTTTTAAGTAAATTAAAATATGTAAAAAAATATAGAACAATAATAAAATTTATTTTTATTGTTTTCTTTTTAAATATCAAATCTCTTACACTAGATGGAATCTATATAAATGTTGGAATTATTTTATTTTATTTCTTATATTTCTATAGTATAAAAATAGGTAATAAACATGTTTTCTTATTTCTATGTTTCAAATTAAAATTTATTTTTATTTACCGGCTATCCAAATAATAAATTAGAAATGGAAAAGAATATTTTCGAAATCAAACTAAACCTAAATTCTTGGAAAAAGAAATAGAAAGACTAAATCTTAAAAGCCCAAGGTGTAGAAGGACTGAGAGCATATATAAACCCAAAAAATTTGCCTATGCTATGACAATAAACAAAATAATAATAGTATAAAAAATGATCGTCTCTACCCACCCCCACCAACATCTGGTGATAGTTTATATATTATAATACATATCATTTCCTCCCCTCTCTCTTCATTTTCCTCTTTTTTCCTTCACTGTCACTGTTTCTCATCTCTCATAACAGAAAAGAGAAAAACCCAGACACATGAGAAAGCCAGATAAAGAAAATTTACAAATCTTGTCTTTCTAGCAGTGTTCATTCACTGCACGAGAATAATCCATTTTTTGTTTTTAAAAAAAATTGTAAGTTATTAATCATTACATTCCTTTCCATCTTTTGTTTGTTTGGGCTTCTACAAATCGAAAGAGCTTCGTAAAATTGTTTTTTGTTGAGATGGTTTTCGGATTGGATTTTGGTGTCGAAATGTGGATGGAAGGGTTGGTTTTATTGGTGGTAAACTCGATTGAAGAATCGATAGAGATTAGATGAGTTAGTGTCTACTTTTAGATATTTAATGGAGCTCCTAATCCGCTTTGGTTCAATAACCGTAGTCAGATTTGGTTTGAAGCTTCGACTTGCCACCATTATATTCAAGGTAAAGTTCCCATTTCACTTTAATTTCTTTTTGAAAAAAAGAACAACTGTTTGAATAGTAAAAGGGTTGGAAGGTGTATGCTTTTGATTGTGGAAATAAATAAAAATGTTGCAGAGCTTTTGGTGTCAAGGACAAATTAGTTCGACAAGGAAGAGATATTTCGAACATTACTGTTTAGATTCCCTAAAAATAAGAGAAATAAATGCCATTTTAGATATGATATTACCTAACAAATATACATTTAAAATTTAAATTAGTTAATATTATTATTTTAGTAAGAATATAAAAATTATTATAACTTAATATTTTATATGAAATATAAATTTTAATTTAAATATTTGTAAGTAATAAATATTAATTAGTTATAAAATTTAATTAGAATATATAAACTACATTTTAAATAAAATAACCATTAAATATTTATAATTAATATTTTAAAATATTTTTTATTTTAATTAATAATTTTAATACATTTATAATTGTTCACAAAAAAGGAAAGTACTATGTTATTAGAGTGAAAGTAATTAAGACTAAAAGATTTTTATAGGAAAACAAAATTTTCTTTTCGAAGTCTTAAAAGATTGAAAAGTCAAAATTAATTAAAAGAATTGCTGTGCCGTTGTTTTCTAAGAATAAGGACCCACTCCATGGAGTGAACTGAAAGCATTCTTCCATCTCACTGCAAAAAATTAAAAATCCCAGATTTCTGGATTTGAATTACCTTTCTTAAATGATGGTATTTGAATTTCTTGTAATTGCAAAAGAAATACAACGGCCATTTTACGCCACTAGTGTGCAAAAAAAAAAAAACATTAAATTCTTAGATTAAAGGACTTTCTTTTATAGTTCTTCGGAAGAGCAATAAATAAGGCAGCACTCGCTCCCAAACCCCCAAAAAAAGCGTTTGGGCTAAAATTTGCTTGCCTTCATAATTAAAATACAAATCGTGAAAGATGGCATTATGGGTTAGTAAATTTGTTTTCCAGGAAAATGATAAGAATAAGCTGAGAATTCAGTTCAACCGTGACCAACATAGACACGAATTTTGGGGGCCCCTTTTCCGTGTGGCGAATACTAAAAATGACAGCTTCGATAAGTTAGCCCTACTTGTTTTGTTTGCCTTTGATAAATAATCTCTTACTTGTTAATGATGAAGAAAATTTCATAACGTGAGGAGTTACCAAGCCGTACAAAATATAACCACTTGCTGTCTGATAAGCATGCATGAGAAAAAAAAGGTTGTTATTTTTATGAATTTATGCAGCCATCTTTTCTGGGAAATTGCCTGTGTATGTAAGTAGGAAGTGATAGTATTAAAAACGTATTTATCACCACTTCCTTTTCTTCCTAAAATAAAAATAAGGATATATTTGCCACATATTATCCAGTCATCTAATTATGTCTCTTATCCAAACTGTAGGACCAAATATCTTCTGATAGATTGGCAAGTAGATATAGGACACGCTGGCTTTCGTATTAATTAATATATATGAGGGTATTTAATTTGAGAATGATAATTTATCAACATGTACATATATTATTAATTAAATTAATCAGATATACCTATTTTCTTTATTAACTAATGTAGGAAAAGATTAAGATATTGACTAATCTTTTATAATACAGAAAAGTAGCCAAGGAAAATTAGTATTTTTTCCATGTAATTTTATAATAAGCAAACCATGGAGGGCAAAAACAATTAATTTACCAGACGTCTACCTAAAATTACCATTTCCCTTATTTTATTTACAATTCTGCCAGTCCCTATACTATTTAGACATTGTGGAAAACATTTAAAAAAATAGTCCTTTTGTGGTTAATTTCATGAATTTAATTTTTCTAGTTAAAAAATTATTAATAATACTCATTAATTGGATTAATTTTAATTTTTAAATCTCACATATTCAATTTTAATAAAAAATTATAAAGATTGTTATCAATTAGATTTGAACTTTCAAGCCTAAGACTTCCTTTAGCTTCTAGAAACACTGGTAGTTTTATTTTCTTGAAAATGAAATACCATAAATTAGTTGAAAATTTATAAAATAGTTTTAAGTAAATTAAAATATGTAAAAAAAATATAGAACAATAATAAAATTTATTTTTATTGTTTTCTTTTTAAATATCAAATCTCTTACACTAGATGGAATCTATATAAATGTTGGAATTATTTTATTTTATTTCTTATATTTCTATAGTATAAAATAGGTAATAAACATGTTTTCTTATTTCTATGTTTCAAATCAAAATTTTATTTTTATTTACCGGCTATCCAAATAATAAATTAGAAATGGAAAAGAATATTTTCAAAATCAAACTAAACCTAAATTCTTGGAAAAGAAATAGAAAGACTAAATCTTAAAAGCCCAAGGTGTAGAAGGACTGAGAGCATATATAAACCCAAAAATTTGCCTATGACAATAAACAAAATAATAATAGAATAAAAATGATCGTCTCTACCCACCCCCACCAACATCTGGTGATAGTTTATATATTATAATATATATCATTTCCTCCCCTCTCTCATCATTTCCTCTTTTTTCCTTCACTGTCACTGTTTCTCATCTCTCATAACAGAAAAGAGAAAAACCCAGACACATGAGAAAGCCAGATAAAGAAAATTTACAAATATTGTCTTTCTAGCAGTGTTCATTCACTGCACGAGAATAATCCATTTTTTGTTTTTAAAAAAAATTGTAAGTTATTAATCATTGCATTCCTTTCCATCTTTTGTTTGTTTGGGCTTCTACAAATCGAAAGAGCTTCGTAAAATTGTTTTTTGTTGAGATGGTTTTCGGATTGGATTTTGGTGTCGAAATGTGGATGGAAGGGTTGGTTTTATTGGTGGTAAACTCGATTGAAGAATCGATAGAGATTAGATGAGTTAGTGTCTACTTTTTAGATATTTAATGGAGCTCCTAATCCGCTTTGGTTCAATAACCGTAGTCAGATTTGGTTTGAAGCTTCGATTTGCCGCCATTATATTCAAGGTAAAGTTCCCATTTCACTTTAATTTCTTTTTTGAAAAAAAAGAACTACTGTTTGAATAGTAAAAGGGTTGGAAGGTGTATGCTTTTGATTGTGGAAATAAATAAAAAATGTTGCAGAGCTTTTGGTGTCAAGGACAAATTAGTTCGACAAGGAAGAGATATTTCGAACATTACTGTTTATATGTATATCAAGAAAAATTGTTTGTTTGTTTCTTCGCATAAAGATGTTTCTTTTTGGTACTTCATAGTTTTACTTATATTTAGTTAATTCGTCGTAATCAGTTTCCTTTTTTGCTGCGCTTTCCTTTTCTGGAAGGTGTTTACTAAGGATTAGTCGTTGGTAAAAATGTGAGCTCTTAGTTTAATGAAATCTGAAAAGTAGTGCCATATCCCCAATTTATTACTTTTGAATTACTTGAAGTTGAAAGTTTTGGGGTCAACGTCACATCAAGTAAGCTAAATCGGAGCTCATGATTTGCAAAAAATTAATCTTTGTGCTGGTATTAGCCACTCAAGCTTTTCTGGTTTCTACTGCAGATTTTATTGATATTCTTATGGTTTGAAGCTTCTACTGCAAAATTTAAGGAGAATCATCTGCAGTGGGAAGTCCCAGAAAGAGGAAGTAGTGAAAACATTGTCTCACATTCATGTATTCATGACCAGATAATTGAGCAGAGGACGCGACCAGGTCGTAATATTTACTCCGTTACCCCTCAGGTTTATGAACATTCCGATATCCCAGATCATGTCCACCACAAAGGAAGGTCGTTGCTTGGGGTTCCTGAATTGCTTGGGCATACAAAGGATGCTAAGCAACCTATAAGAATTTATTTAAATTATGATGCTGTTGGTCACTCACAGGATCGAGATTGTCGAAAAGTTGGTGACATTGTGAAGGTGGGTGCTATATGCTTCCTATAAATTCCATATTGCTGGTCTGGTCATGGCTGTGAATCTAATGTTGGATACTTGGTGTTTGTTTGTTCATTTCCAGCTTGGGGAGCCTCCTCTGAGTTCTCCTGGATTACCCTCCTGCAACCCCAATGGCGGTCCTCCGATTTATGGTGACTGTTGGTATAATTGCACTTTGGATGATATATCCGGGGAGGATAAACGTCATCGACTTCGCGAGGTTTTACTTTGTATTTATAAATATGTTTTCTTTTCTTTGAGTTATGATTAATCAAATGCTGACTTTGAAAAGAAATTTTGTTAAGGCTCTAGGGCAGATAGCTGACTGGTTTAAGAGAGCCTTGGCTGTAGAGCCTGTGAAAGGGAATTTGAGATTGAGTGGATATTCTGCATGTGGACAAGATGGAGGTGTGCAACTTCCACGTGAATATATTGAAGGTATCTCATTGCAGTTCCATTTCTTTGTTCAGATTCTACTTTCATCTTTAATGTGGCCTCTAAGAGTACTTTCCTGTTACGTTTGTTCTTTTGTCTTTAAATTTTCTTGCAGAGGGTGTTGTTGATGCGGACTTGGTCCTGCTTGTGACTACGAGACCTACCACTGGCAACACTTTGGCATGGGCGGTAGCATGTGAACGTGACCAATGGGGCCGTGCAATTGCTGGTAATTTCTTGTTTCTCCATCTTTAATCGTGGAATATGTTGCTGTCATGTGCAGTAGAAATCTAAAATCCGAAGCAATTAACAACTTCTGTTTTGTAGGCCACGTGAATGTTGCTCCTCGACATTTAACAGCTGAAGCAGACACTCTACTTTCAGCTACTCTTATACACGAGGTTTAACGATTTTATTTTCATTAGCATAGAAAGATAGAAGGAAATTTCATGTCCTAAACAACCTTCTAATCTTGTTCCAGGTTATGCATGTTCTTGGCTTTGACCCGCATGCTTTTGCCCACTTTAGAGACGAGAGAAAAAGGAGGCGTAGTAAGGTAATTGCTTGACATCTACAATTAATATGCCCTTGATAAACTATTTGTGTGATAAACTTTCTCAAGTCAAAGCGCAAATCCTCAAGACTTGTTCTTTGCCTTTGAAAATGGAGTTTGACTTCATAGTTGTATGAATGCTTTTGAGACTCTGTTGCTTATGTCTTGTCACTACCAATAAGAAAAGCCTATGTTTCTTATTGTGTGAGTATTTCATGGATGTAATTTAGAACCTCGCTATCACACGGTCATTTCCGTGCAATTTGCAGGTTACTGAACAGAGCATGGATGAAAAGCTTGGAAGGATGGTAACTCGTGTAGTGCTTCCACGTGTTGTCATGCACTCACGACATCATTATGGGGTATTTTTAACTTCTCAGTTGTGCTGAGTTTTGTGGCTTTAGATTACTGAAAAACAAAATAAGAAAATCAAACAAATTGTTGATAGTTTAATTGACAGGCATTCTCAGAAAATTTTACGGGCTTAGAGCTAGAAGATGGGGGAGGACGTGGCACATCAGGTATTGACTTCTGTCCCTGTTATTTTTGTCTCTCTCCACTTTATTGAAGTGCTGGTTTGGGATTTTTAACTCTTGGAAACCATCTAAAAACTAGTGTACAATACATAATATGGTTCTTAATTGAAGATGCAGCAGTTTGGTCTTAAATGCTTGAGTGATGACTTGGCTGCAGGATCTCATTGGGAAAAGAGGCTTTTGATGAATGAAATAATGACAGGATCTGTGGATACAAGATCAGTGGTTTCAAAAATGACTTTGGCTTTGTTGGAGGATAGTGGATGGTATCAAGCTAACTATAGCATGGCAGGTCATCTTGATTGGGGTCGCAACCAAGGAACTGATTTTATTACTTCTCCTTGCAATCTCTGGAAGGGGGCTTATCATTGCAACACAACCAATTTTTCTGGTTGTACATATAACAGGGAAGCAGAGGGTTACTGCCCGATTGTAAGTTATAGTGGAGACCTACCTAAATGGGCTCGGTATTTTCCTCAGGCTAACAAGGGTATTTTTCTCATTTGGTTCTTTTTATCTGTCACATTTATGTTTTGAGACTGCCTGAGCCCTAGAATTATTTGTGAAGATTGAAGAATCACTGTATTGACATGAAATTTCGATTAGCTCCCACATTAAGAAAGTTATTTTTAATGTTGGTTTACGTCAAAATGTACTTCCTAAACTGATGCTGATGTTCTTCATGCAACTCAAGTATGCTAGTCAATGAAATGGTTTCAAGATATGGGCATTTAGTGGAATACCTTTAATGGTTATCAACATAGTTTGGTCCTTGTAAGGTATATGAACTTCTATTTTTGACCTTTGCAGGTGGCCAGTCTTCTCTGGCTGATTATTGCACATACTTTGTGGCTTACTCCGATGGATCTTGTACAGATACTAACAGTGCAAGGGCCCCAGACAGAATGTTAGGTGAAGTAAGAGGGAGTAACTCTAGGTGTGTTTTTACCTTATAAACTTCTGCGGGACATAAACTTTTCTTCTTACATGGGACACAGTTTGACCTTGTAAGGCAATGGCTGATGAATTTTCTTTTGTGATGAATAGGTGCATGGCTTCGTCCTTAGTACGTACTGGTTTTGTACGGGGTTCTATCACCCAAGGAAATGGTTGTTATCAGCACAGATGTGTAAATAACTCTTTAGAGGTATGGATTGGTGTTTGTGTAAAAGCAGCCTTGTAGCTTGAGAGTTATGATCTTTGTGGGCTGTCATTGTATTTTTTTCAAAATATAGTTCTTTGGCAAATGTTGATTTACTGCAATGTCCAAATTAAAACAAATCTTCTTTCAGTCATGCCATGGCTGAATGAAAATACCCTTTTTATTTATAACATAAATGTTAAATTTCGAGCTTAAAAAAAAGTTAAAATTGGCAAAGAAGCACTGGCTCATTGAGGTTTAATACTCTTTCCACCTCGGAGTTTATCATTAATTTTTGTTAAATAATTGTTCTTTCTAGGTTGCTGTGGATGGTATTTGGAAGGCATGTCCTGAAGCTGGTGGACCAGTTCAGTTCCCTGGATTTAATGGTAATTTTGATCTTCTAACTTTTTAATCAATAAGATCCTATCTATATGCATTAATAATTTCTTTTGATGTTTTATCTGTAGGAGAATTGATTTGTCCTGCTTACAACGAACTCTGTAGCAATCGCCCTGTTTCTGTGTCAGAGCAATGTGCCAATTCTTGTAATTTTAATGGTGACTGTGTCAATGGAAAATGTCATTGCTTTCTTGGATTCTATGGCCATGATTGTAGTAAAAGTGAGCTCTCAAGGGTCCATCTGAATACCATTATTTAGACATTGTGTTAGACAAAACTTTGTATATGAATTCTCTTCCTAAC
The DNA here is from genome assembly GCA_025506655.1 of Gossypium rotundifolium. Lineage (NCBI taxonomy): Eukaryota > Viridiplantae > Streptophyta > Magnoliopsida > Malvales > Malvaceae > Gossypium > Gossypium rotundifolium. The sequence continues at coordinate 172,884,782 of CP106734.1, read as the reverse complement.
TAATCCTTTTCAATAAATTGATCTTATTTTCCTTTGTCCTCTTGTCTTATAAATTCCAGGATCTTGCCCCAATGATTGCAATGGGAGTGGAAAGTGTCTGTCAAATGGGGTTTGTGAATGTGAAAATGGTCGTACCGGAGTTGATTGCTCTACAGGTATAGTGTTATAAATATTTAAGTTGGAAAATATTCTTACAGTTACTGAATAGTTATTTATTTATGTAACTTTTGGAGTATACATGTTTTATTCTATCCTATTAATGGTTTTCTGTAAGTTTCTGTGTTTGTGGAGTAAACTTTGAGGGTTCTAGCTTGTGACATCGTTGCCTGGACCCCCTTTAAAGTGCGTTTATGTGCAGAATTAAGTGTACATATGAAAGATGCAGTCCCTGTTTTGAAGAAAAATAACTTTTTAGTGTTGACTGCTGCTCCAACATACTAATGCATTCGTAGATACCTTTTTATGCCTGCATGACGGGATAAATTCAGTCAGTCAATTAGTTCCCTTTATTTTTCACTCATACTGTTTTACTTGGAATTTTATGCAGCTGTCTGCGATGAACAATGCAGCCTACATAGTGGGGTCTGTGACAATGGAGTTTGTGAGTTCCGCTGCTCTGACTATGCAGGCTACACATGCCAGAACAGCTCCACACTCTTCTCCAGTCTTTCAGTATGCAAAAATGTGTTGGAGAGGGAGTTGTCTGGGCAACACTGTGCACCCAGTGAGGCAAGTATATTGCAGCAGCTAGAAGAAGTTGTTGTCATGCCGAATTACTACCGTCTGTTCCCTGGCGGTGCTCAAAAATTATTTAATAATCTCTTTGGGAGCAGCTACTGTGATGCAGCTGCCAAGCAACTAGCCTGCTGGGTAAAGTTACTCACCCCTGCTCTTCTATTTCCAAGCATTTTTCTTTCGTAGTACCTATTTTCTCCATTGATAACCATATCTCAGGAGCTCGACCCTAAAAAATGCTTAATCTACATGACACTAGATTTCTATCCAAAAATGTGATAATGATGGGGACAACAGATTACGAGTATGCCATTCAGCATGTCAGTCATATAATTTAGCATGTGGAGCTTCACTAGACTGCTTAGACCAAACACTTTTTAGTAGTGAGGAGGAAGGTGATGGCCAATGCACTGGCACTGGTGAGTTGAAGCTTTCGTGGTTTAACTGGTTGCGAACTAGCTTATTTTCAAGCAATACATCTTTGAAAAGAACATCTATAGAATATAGTCAGTCATAGGCTTTAAGTGTTACTTCTAATTTTTAACTTGTAATTTTCTAGGATTCTAGCATAGTAAAGGTGGCACATAATACTGTGCCCCAGCTGTAGAGTTTGTTTGTGCTTGGCCCCAAAATTAATTAGAAAATTTGGACATCATTAGGCTTTGAAAAATGAAAGCCACTTGTAGAGAAAACAACCCCTCCCCAAAAAAAAAAACCCTCATTTGCTGTTGGCCGAAGGCCTTGAAAGGAAAGCAAAATTCTCATTAATTTTGTACTTATCTTAGTATGTCCTTTCTCTTACGATGCGCAAAACTGGTTCATTTTAGTAATACAGGCGGGAATTGTTTCGTAATTTATTCAGAAAAAGGAAAAACAAGTATTCTTTTATTTCTTTCTAAAGCAAATTTATGGTTCTTCGTTATGAAGTGCAAAAACGAGTGACGTAATAACCTTAAATTAAGGTTTTAAACATCTTTAAAATTGGTTTCATCCGTAAGAAAAAGTTTTTTATCCGTTTAAAGTAAAACAATAGTCGAGGTTTACTTGGATTCTCATTAAAAGCATAAGAACAACTACACTTGTATTTGTCATATTTTCAAAAACCATACATCCTCCATAAAAGCTGTGGCTCACGCAAAGCTTATGACGTGTCTTCTTATTTCTCGGTTCATGAATATTATCATTAGATTGGTGAATAATGCTTTTCATATTCATACACTAATTATTTTCTCACCAAACAAACCAAACCAGACCACAATCTTTATATCTAAACATAAATCCTTAATTAAAGGACCCAACTTTGCATCTATTCTAAACAGATGAATCAAACTATCGGCTAAAATGTTTTTAACTTTAAAACCTTGCAATTCAATCAGGTTTAAACGATAGAGTAATAAGTAGTACCAAATAAAACATGGGTTATCAATCAAATCAAGATCATGTTCATCAGCTGGTTGGACAAAATGTGATCAGATAATCAGCCCCGGTGCAAGTCATGGTACTAGTGGCGTCATCGTAAGCGTAACTGTAAGCCGTAGGGCATGCATTTTTGAACAATTGTGAGTACTTCGTCGGTGAGCAAGTCTGAGGCGTACCATGTGTGCCAGTGCAGCAATATTCCGGCGTGTTGAAGGCAGCACAGGCGCTTTTACAAGCAACGACAGAACCTGAGTCCGTCATCTGTAACTCGGCGGGGCAATTTGTGTTGAGGTCATTGACGCAACCTGCATATTGGCAAGTCCCTGTACCACCAACTGCCTTGACTGCTACGGCCATGTTGTAGCCATCTACGAGACTAATGTCATAAAAGTCCTTATTGTCATGTCCATTAAGGGTGAACTCGATCAGGGAAACGGGTGGGATGCCACCGCCGCTGCACTTTAAGGCGCCACCACAGTCACCGGTTACACATTTACCTGAGCCAGAGTTGTCGAAATTGCAGCCAGTTCGACCCCAAAAGCGACCAGACCAACCAGGTGGAGGCTGGAGTTGGGATGATGAACCAGGAGCCAATGCAAAACCACCATCACCAAGGGGAGGGCCATTTGCTGTCAGGGAACCAGGCCATACTGTGAAACTACAACGATTTTCGAGTGTAAAGCTTGTTGCTGAAGAAAATATCGCCCCTGAAATCGTTGTTATAAGCAAAGTTCAGTCAATGGTATTTATTTGAATAAAAAACTTGAACCATCGACTGAGCATCGATTCTAAATACTCATCTTCAAGTGGAAAAGATAAAAGCTTTTATTACATAAACCATAAAATAAACAATGGAAAAGAAACAGAAAGGAATAATGTTCTAATGCAAATAAAGGGAATGCATTTACCAAATGAGAAGAAATTCAGTAGAAAAAGAAGATAAATCCCAGAGGAAATCGCCATTACTGCTTTGTGAAGAAGCAGAGATTTGAGAAGAAAATGGGAAGGATTTAGAGTGACTTAATGCAAGGAGAATTGGGATGATGTGGGGAACTACATAGAATGTTATCGTATTTATAATAGGCCAGTTCGGGTTCCACTGCCCCCATAAATTTTGGCTGCAAATATATAGAGGTCGCCCTATCTTTTCGTGAACAAGATTAGATTTTTTTTGAAAAAAAAAAAAAAAAACCAAATTAACAAGATTTGATTTTTCAGTTTTGAAAGAATTATCAAAAACTTTACATTTTCTTTTACACATTAAAAGTTTTAACCCTATCTTTTCATGGTGGGTTGGGATAGTTCCAATTTGAATTTCCTACAGGCCTGGCCCTAGGCTTAACAGGTTGGGACCTTAACCAAGAATCAAGGTCCAAATCTTGAAAGAGTCATACAACATATATATTCTTTCATTATCTTGGAAATCAATCAATAAAATTGCCTGAATTATTAGTAAATCTTTCCAAAATACTATCTTTACTTTATCTTTTTGCTTTTCTCATTCACTGATTTAAGCATTAAAGTGAATCTTCATATACAAATAATTTAAATTTTAGAAAAATAAATATCCAATATTTTCATTATTGGGCATTGATTAAAAGACAGCTTTAAACATACATAGGATGCGGAGAGAAAAAAGGGATTAAAGAGTGAGACGACTAGGTTGATTGGTGATCATGGTGTGTTGTGAAGCAACATAACATAAGGGTTTGATCTCACGCACGTGGCCAACATCAGCACAACCTCCCACTCCCACCCCCCCCCCACAATCCCCACGAGCTGCCTTCTCTATATTTTCCACCACCATTCCCCATTATCTTTCTTAATTAATCCATAATCACCCCCTCTTTAATCTCATTTTAACTCCACTCAAAATCCTTTTTTTCAATTATTATTATGGGACTTAATCATTGCATTTCCGGTAATATATTTCTTGGGTTTCGTCTTTGTTCTCATTTTCCTTCAACCCAAACATGAAACACTTCTCTGCAGGTTTGTTTCCTTTTTTGGCATATTGATACAGCTGATCGAAGCTTGTCTGATAATGCGGTGAATGGCAAACAACATCGAATCTAAATTTTTTGCAGACATTGCCATGTTTGTTTTTGACAAGGAGACAGCAGGAGATACCTCCCTTAGCCATAACCTCTTTTAGCACCATAATCATAATCCTAACCCTAACCCCAAGGGCTGAGATTAAAAACACATAACACGGAACAAACAAGTGATGCAATAATGGAGTTGGATGGGAACAGAGGAAAACCTAACACATGCAAAATAAAGTTGACAATAACCGGTAAAAGTGTCTCATTTGGCCACACCCCGATGATGAGAACTCAATAACCAACTTTTAAGTACCTTTCAATCCACTTTGATTACTTAAAAAACAATAAAAACCCTTTTTCAAGGATATGAAATGTGTGAGAAACGATTTCATATTTGGTAGCTACGGATCGTATTATAACTAGAATAAATTGATGAGGATTCATTCATTTCCGCAAGAAGAAAATCCTGCTAAACCAAACCAACCCTTAACCTTCAAATTAATTAGGAAGCAATCAAGGCATCAGTTTTATCCAGTAAACTCGTGAATGAATTGGATTGTTGGATGAAAATAGCGATTCTGGCAAACACCCTTGAAGCACAGGTAGGTAGAAATAATGAACGTAATCAATTTTCAAACTCTTTCTAAAATCCAATCGTACATTTGATACTTCCCTGCTGCATGTTTAAGCAATATAAGGTTGATGACAGATTACTGCCGTTCCTTTTAGGAGCCTAACTTTGCTGTCTATGTTCTGAATTCAATTCATTTGCATTCTGCACGTCTTACCAATTTTAGACATTCTTGACTTAATTGTTTTATTAGACTTAATTGTATCCTAATTGATTCAACACATTCTAATCTAATCATTTAGTATCAATATTGTATCGATAATGATTTTTTTATTAGTTCTGTCATTAGCTTCAGCAACTCCAATATCATGTTAGGCTTGTTTAAAATACGTGGGTAGATTAAATTGTAAATACATGTATTTATTTCATGTACTTTTTTTAATTGTTAAATCCAAATTATCTATGTGACTTGCATAAAGAGATTTACAAATTGATCTATATATTTTAAACATACGATCTAAACCGATATTTAAAACCTAAATTCACAATTTAGCTAATAAAAGACGATGAAACTTTTACAATTCAATTAAACGTAATTAAAAATATTTTACATAGTTAACCTCAGTTATGTAAAAGGATGAAGTGGATGCATTGGGGTTGGACCTAAAAATTTTAACAATGAATCTGGCCCGTGAGGCCTCCCATATAAGTGGTTTTATTGGCGCTGTAAAGGCCTATATGATCAAAATGAAGGTGGAGTCGTCTTTTTTTCATAAACTAAATTGAGACGGCCGTCGTATGATTTGGCTGTTGATCATAGAGTTCTGCTTCAAGTACTAATTTTGTCCAAAGTACGTATGGGCTTCAATTGTTTTTTTATTGTTCAAGTCGGCTTCAATTGTTGCTATCACTTATCAGTCATGTTTGAGATGTGGCCCCATTTGATCGAAGAATCCTGCACTCACCTGAGCCACCAGTTTCAAGATTTTTAATTTTTTTATTGTGGCCCCATTTTGTTTGTACGACTAAAGCTGTAAGCCATTAGGTTTCTCGGCTTAGAGTTTAGCGCCTCTTTTTTTTTTCTGTTCCAATAGATAATTTTGTATAAAACAATGCAAACAAGGAAAAGAGTCCCAAGTTTCAAAAACATTAAAAATAAAATCCAAAACATACATATTAAAGAAAATTATATAAAAAATTAATTAAAAATTAAGCCATAGAGAAAAAAGTTTGATCTTTAAGACATACAAGCCATGATAATGTTGGAAAAAAAAATAGATTTCTTGAAAGCTTTGAGGTATATTCTCAATTAGTAGAAGTGGATATTTGAATCATAAAATTATTATTTTATATTCTACTTCACGGGACCTTTATCATGGTATATCATATGCTCAAAATGTTTTAGTGATGAATGAGAAATTGATGCTCAAAATAAACCACTTGTGAATTATATTGAGGAAAGTTCCATATTAGTTAGATATCAAGTGTGAAATATGTTTATATATGTGAATCAACTTAATAATTATTAAATGACTAAATTAATGTTTTCTTGTGTATAAGGGGATGCAAATCCAAATTTGGTGATATGAAATGTTTGGATTAGTTAAGCTTTATGTAACTTTATTTTATTTCCTTTCTCAGCATAGTTTTGGATTAAAAGGAATTAATGATTCCTTTAATTTAAACGTTAATTTATGGACACGTTTGGCTCTATTATTCAAAATTTTAGTGTGTATCTTTTACGGTGATAGACGAAGGCAATACTACTATTCGTTGATCACCGCAATGCAGTTATCGCTAATTGACCAACGCTTTCTTCAACACCAAAGGAGAAATTTGAATCAATCTTAAGAAACTGTCAAAACAAACCTTAACTATCAGTATAAAATTTCGATCTAATTTTATTTTTGTTTTTCAATTTTATATCTATATATTGTTCTGGTTTAATTTTATGATTTAAATAAATAAATATTTTACCTGTTATTTTATTAACGTTTTTACAATAGATAATTGGCGTCACTTACTAGAACGAATTTTTGAATTGACGCCCCGACACCGATAATATTATTCTCCCCAAAACCTACTGAACTTCGTAAGCATTAAATCTTTCAAATTAGATATAAAGAGACGATAAATTGGAGAAGACGAGTTTGGGGCCTAATGAACATACAGATTTCATAGACTACATTTCATGAATTTGAAAGTCTACATTTGTGAAATTACTCAGAAGCTCTCGATGGCGTCTTCTTATATGACAAAAGCTGGGTCAACCAGTACCAATATGAAACCTTATTATTAATTTATTATTTTTTCCATAAATTTTGACTTCTTTTAATTTTATGAGTGAAAGAATGCATGAAAAAAAAAGTGAATGTCATTGATTCCACATCTAAACAAAATGGGGACGTGTGATTGAACTGAATCAAAACATGCATTTGATGAGCTCTAAGCTCCTCATAATACGGTCAGGCTTGCCTGGGTGTGTTTCCATCTTCCAAGCATTAAGTGACCATCAATGTACGGTTGAGTGACATAACATTACTGTCTTTACTTTATCTTTTTGCTTTTCTCATTCACTGATTTAAGCATTAAAGTGAATCTTCATATACAAATAATTTAGATTTTAGAAAAGAAATATCCAATGTTTTCATTATTGGGCATTGATTAAAAGGCAGTTTTAAACATACATAGGATGCGGAGAGAAAAGAGGATTAAAGAGTGAGACGACTAGGTTGATTGGTGATCATGGTGTGTTGTGAAGCAACATAACATAAGGGTTTGATCTCACGCACGTGGCCAACATCAGCACAACCTCCCACTCCCAACACCCCCCACAATCCCCACGAGCTGCCTTCTCTATATTTTCCACCACCAGTCCCCATTATCTTTCTTAATTAATCCATAATCACCCCCTCTTTAATCTCATTTTAACTCCACTCAAAATCCTTTTTTTCAATTATTATTATGGGACTTAATCATTGCATTTCCGGTAATATATTTCTTGGGTTTCGTCTTTGTTCTCATTTTCCTTCAACCCAAACATGAAACACTTCTCTGCAGGTTTGTTTCCTTTTTTGGCATATTGATACAGCTGATCGAAGCTTGTCTGATAATGCGGTGAATGGCAAACAACATCGAATCTAAATTTTTTGCAGACATTGCCATGTTTGTTTTTGACAAGGAGACAGCAGGAGATACCTCCCTTAACCATAACCTCTTTTAGCACCATAATCATAATCCTAACCCTAACCCCAAGGGCTGAGATTAAAAACACATAACACGGAACAAACAAGTGATGCAATAATGGAGTTGGATGGGAACAGAGGAAAACCTAACACATGCAAAATAAAGTTGACAATAACCGGTAAAAGTGTCTCATTTGGCCACACCCCGATGATGAGAACTCAATAACCAACTTCTAATTACCTTTCAATCCACTTTGATTACTTAGAAAACAATAAAAACCCTTTTTCAAGGATATGAAATGTGTGAGAAACGATTTCATATTTGGTAGCTACGGATCGTATTATAACTAAAATAAATTCATGAGGATTCATTCATTTCCGCAAGAAGAAAATCCTGCTAAACCAAACCAACCCTTAACCTTCAAATTAATTAGGAAGCAATCAAGGCATCAGTTTTATCCAGTAAACTCGTGAATGAATTGGATTGTTGGATGAAAATAGCGATTCTGGCAAACACCCTTGAAGCACAGGTAGGTAGAAATAATGAACGTAATCAATTTTCAAACTCTTTCTAAAATCCAATCGTACATTTGATACTTCCCCTGCTGCATGTTTAAGCAATATAAGGTTGATGACAGATTACTGCCGTTCCTTTTAGGAGCCTAACTTTGCTGTCTATGTTCTGAATTCAATTCATTTGCATTCTGCACGTCTTACCAATTTTAGACATTCTTGACTTAATTTTTTTATTAGACTTAATTGTATCCTAATTGATTCAACACATTCTAATCTAATCATTTAGTATCAATATTGTATCGATAATGATTTTTTATTAGTTTTGTCATTAGCTTCAGCAACTCCAATATCATGTTAGGCTTGTTTAAAATACGTGGGTAGATTAAATTGTAAATACATGTATTTATTTCATGTACTTTTTTTAATTGTTAAATCCAAATTATCTATGTGATATGCATAAAGAGATTTACAAATTGATCTATATATTTTAAACATACGATCTAAACCGATATTTAAAACCTAAATTCACAATTTAGCTAATAAAAAGACGATGAAACTTTTACAATTCAATTAAACGTAATTAAAAAATATTTTACAAAGTTAACCTCAGTTATGTAAAAGGATGAAGTGGATGCATTGGGGTTGGACCTAAAAATTTTAACAATGAATCTGGCCCGTGAGGCCTCCCATATAAGTGGTTTTATTGGCGCTGTAAAGGCCTATATGATCAAAATGAAGGTGGAGGAGTCTTTTTTTCATAAACTAAATTGAGACGGCCGTCGTATGATTTGGCTGTTGATCATAGAGTTCTGCTTCAAGTACTAATTTTGTCCAAAGTACGTATGGGCTTCAATTGTTTTTTTATTGTTCAAGTCGGCTTCAATTGTTGCTATCACTTATCAGTCATGTTTGAGATGTGGCCCCATTTGATCGAAGAATCCTGCTGCACTCATCTGATCCACCAGTTTCAAGATTTTTAATTTTTTTTATTGTGGCCCCATTTCGTTTGTAGGACTAAAGCTGTAAGCCATTAGGTTTCTCTGAAACCTTATTATTAATTTATTATTTTTCCATAAATTTTGACTTCTTTTAATTTTATGAGTGAAAGAATGCAAAAAAATGAACATTGAAAAAAAGTGAATGTCATTGATTCCACATCTAAACAAAATGGGGACGTGTGATTGAACTGAATCAAAACATGCATTTGATGAGCTCTAAGTCCTCATAATACGGTCAGGCTTGCCTGGGTGTGTTTCCATCTTCCAAGCATTAAGTGACCATCAATGTACGGTTGAGTGACATAACATGGAGCAGTTTTTGTGCAAGTTGTTGCGGCTGAAATGGATAATCTTGGCCTAGGATTAACGAATGCTTAATACTATTAAATTATCAAAATGAAATAGGCTATTTATTAGACTGATTCGTATAATACTAAGAACCATTTGACATGAATCATGGTCCACGCTTATGTAAACTTTGGTGTGCTAGAAACTTCAGTCTCATGGTTGAAAAAGCTACTCTGTAAGTAGATGAAAATACACATATTTTATGTCAAATTGTTTGATCTTGCAGATAAAAAACAAACATTTATTTCTTTTAATGGATTAAATCCAAACGAGGAACACGCAAAATTTCAACTCCTATAAGATTTTCATTTATTCAAAAGGGTTAACGAGTTTGGACCCATTGTTCGTCCTGTTCCATAATTGTACTGAACTGAAACACGGTAGAACATATAGCTTTTATAATACTTTTGGAATGACTTTGAATCCAAAAAATAGACAGATATGATTGAAGCATGTGCTGGGCAGCTCATTTGAGCCGACTTTTATGACCACTCTGGTCTGGGAGTTTGTCGGTGACCTTAGAATCTGCTTTTAAGTCTTCACCAAAGCTTAGGTTTAAGCGTTTGATTTAAATTTATATTAAAATTTGCATAATTATTTGATAAAAATGGAAATTCGAATCCTTTATTTTATGTTTTATCCCAACAATATCATATATCACTGCCTTGCGCTGCATGTTACATGCGTATCCGTATTACAGCGGCATGTTACAGGGATGGGTCGATAGTGTGATGAATGATGATGGCTATGATATGGGGGAATGACTACCCCCATTATTTTCCTAACTCAACTCAACCACTTCCAATTACTATGTTAAATCGTGTATACATTTATGCCAAAAGTTGGTGATGACAGGCAATTACTCATCCATCAATAAAGTTCAAAATCACCAAAATTTGAGACGCCACCTTAAAACAAAAAGTATATAATTCAAGTAATAAAATCTTAACCTTTCTTTTTTTTTTTACAGTCGTGCGTGATAGCTGATAATATATATATAGCTTTTAAATCAAATAGTATATCTATTTTAGCTACTTGTTTTGAATATATATATATATATACACACATTCTTCAAGTCTTTGTAAGTATCAAGCAAGACTTTCATTAAAACAATACTGTAAGATTTAACTCTATGATGGCATATAATATGCCAAGGTTCAAATCTGTTCTCTTAAAAAAATTGCAATGTACCAAAAAGTTATGAAGATAGGTGATTTTCAATTAAGGATTCAATGTTTATTTTGTGGGGATGGAAGGTAGCAAATACATATAGAAGAGAGCATACTTGGTTACAAAGCATAATTGTTTTGCTGGTTGATGAACCATTGTTTTCTGGGACTGCGATTCTTTACCATCTCTAAATACTTAAAATTTTCTTACAATGAAGAAGCATCAACAACCCTATACTATTGCTTTAATAGATTTTTATTTATTTCTTTTTCTTAAACTTCAATCAAAATATATGTCCATGTCCATGCTTTCTTTAGTGAATACAATGAAAGGAAAAGCAATTTGTTCTGCTTCAAGTACTAATTTTGTCCAAAGTACGTATGGGCTTCAATTGTTTTTTATTGTTCAAGTCGGCTTCAATTGTTGCTATCACTTATCAGTCATGTTTGAGATGTGGCCCCATTTGATCGAAGAATCCTGCACTCACCTGATCCACCAGTTTCAAGATTTTTAATTTTTTATTGTGGCCCCATTTCGTTTGTAGGACTAAAGCTGTAAGCCATTAGGTTTCTCGGCTTAGAGTTTAGCGCCTTTTTTTTCTGTTCCAATAGATAATTTTGTATAAAACAATGCAAACAAGGAAAAGAGTCCCAAGTTTCAAATACATTAAAATAAAATCCAAAACATACATATTAAAGAAAATTATATAAAAATTAATTAAAAATTAAGCCATAGAGAAAAAGTTTGATCTTTAAGACATACAAGCCATGATAATGTTGGAAAAAAATAGATTTCTTGAAAACTTTGAGGTATATTCTCAATTAGTAAAAGTGGATATTTGAATCATAAAATTATTATTTTATATTCTACTTCAATGGACTTTTATAATAGTATATCATATCTCAAAATGTTTTAAAATGAATGAAATTGATCAAAAAATAAAATGAATTATATTGAGAAAATTCCATATTAGTTAGATATCAAGTGTGAAATATGTTTATATATGTGAATCAACTTAATAATTATTAAATGAATAAATTAATGTTTTCTCTTGTGTGTAAGGAGATGCAAATCCAAATTGAGTGATATGAAATGTTTGGATTAGATAAGCTTTATGTAACTTTATTTTATTTCCTTTCTCAGCATAGTTTTGGATTAAAAGGAATTAATGATTCCTTTAATTTAAACGTTAATTTATGGACACGTTTTGGCTCTATTATTCAAAATTTTAGTGTGTATCTTTTTCGGTGATAGACGAAGGCAATACTACTATTCGTTGATCACCGCAGTTGTGCTACTGCCAATTGACCAACGTTTCTTCAACACCAAAGGAGCAGCTGAATCAATCTTAAGGAAACTGTCAAAACAAACCTCAACTATCAGTATAAAATTTCGATCTAATTTTATTTTTTGTTTTTCAATTTTTATATCTATATATTGTTCTGGTTTAATTTTATGATTTAAATAAATAAATATTTTACCTGTTATTTTATTAACGTTTTTACAATAGATAATTGGCGTCACTTACTAGAACGAATTTTTTGAATTGACGCCCCGACACCGATAATATTATTCTCCCCAAAAAACCTACTGAACTTCGTAAGCATTAAATCTTTCAAATTAGATATAATTAGATATAAAGAGACGATAAATTGGAGAAGACGAGTTTGGGGCCTAATGAACATACAGATTTCATAGACTACATTTCCTGAATTTGAGAGTCTACAATTGTGAAATTACTCAGAAGCTCTCGATGGCGTCTTCTTATATGACAAAAGCTGGGTCAACCATTACCAATATGAAACCTTATTATTAATTTATTATTTTTTCCATAAATTTTGACTTCTTTTAATTTTATGAGTGAAAGAATGCATGAAAAAAAAAGTGAATGTCATTGATTCCACATCTAAACAAAATGGGGACGTGTGATTGAACTGAATCAAAACATGCATTTGATGAGCTCTAAGTTCCTCATAATACGGTCAGGCTTGCCTGGGTGTGTTTCCATCTTCCAAGCATTAAGTGACCATCAATGTACGGTTGAGTGACATAACATGGAGCAGTTTTTGTGCAAGTTGTTGCGGCTGAAATGGATAATCTTGGCCTAGGATTAACGAATGCTTAATACTATTAAATTATCCAAAAATGAAATAGGCTATTTATTAGACTGATTCGTATAATACTAAGAACCATTTGACATGAATCATGGTCCACGCTTATGTAAACTTTGGTGTGCTACAAACTTCAGTCTCATGGTTGAAAAAGCTTCTCTGTAAGTAGATGAAAATACACATATTTTATGTCAAATTGTTTGATCTTGCAGATAAAAAACAAAACATTTATTTCTTTTAATGGATTAAATCCAAACGAGGAACACGCAAAATTTCAACTCCTATAAGATTTTCATTTATTCAAAAGGGTTAACGAGTTTGGACCCATTGTTCGTCCTGTTCCATAATTGTACTGAACTGAAACACGGTAGAACATGTACCTTTTATAATACTTTTGAAATGACTTTGAATCCAAAAAATAGACAGATATGATTGAAGCATGTGCTGGGCAGCTCATTTGAGCCGACTTTTATGACCACTCTGGTCTGGGAGTTTGTCGGTGACCTTAGAATCTGCTTTTAAGTCTTCACCAAAGCTTAGGTTTAAGCGTTTGATTTAAATTTATATTAAAATTTGCATAATTATTTGATAAAAATGGAAATTCGAATCCTTTATTTTATGTTTTATCCCAACAATATCATATATCACTGCCTTGCGCTGCATGTTACATGCATATCCGTATTACAGCGGCATGTTACAGGGATGGGTCGATAGTGTGATGAATGATGATGGCTATGATATGGGGGAATGACCACCCCCATTATTTTCCTAACTCAACTCAACCACTTCCAATTACTATGTTAAATCGTGTATACATTTATGCCAAAAGTTGGTGATGACAGGCAATTACTCATCCATCAATAAAGTTCAAAATCACCAAAAATTTGAGACGCCACCTTAAAACAAAAAAGTATATAATCAAGTAATAAAATCTTTACCTTTCTTTTTTTTTTTTTACAGTCGTGCGTGATAGCTGATAATATATATATAGCTTTTTAAATCAAATAGTATATCTATTTTAGCTACTTGTTTTGAATATATATATATATATATACACACATTCTTCAAGTCTTTGTAAGTATCAAGCAAGACTTTCATTAAAACAATACTGTAAGATTTAACTCTATGATGGCATATAATATGCCAAGGTTCAAATCTGTTCTCTTAAAAAAAAAATTGCAATGTACCAAAAAAGTTATGAAGATAGGTGATTTTCAATTAAGGATTCAATGTTTATTTTTGTGGGGATGGAAGGTAGCAAATACATATAGAAGAGAGCATACTTGGTTACAAAGCATAATTGTTTTGCTGGTTGATGAACCATTGTTTTCTGGGACTGCGATTCTTTACCATCTCTAAATACTTAAAATTTTCTTACAATGAAGAAGCATCAACAACCCTATACTATTGCTTTAATAGATTTTTATTTATTTCTTTTTTCTTAAACTTCAATCAAAATATATGTCCATGTCCATGCTTTCTTTAGTGAATACAATGAAAGGAAAAGCAATTTCATTTATTTAGACAATAATAAGGATTTATTTATAAAATACGTATAAAAAGAAAGGAGATGTGTTTTTTTTTTTACATTTATATTTAGTAAACAAATACAATATATTTTATTAGCACTACATCGAATATTTATTAGGAAATTGAGATTTCATATTATTCAACAAATATGGTAATCAAACATAGTTATACAAACCTTTGCTTATTACTAAAAACATACAAATATATAAACTATGATCAAAACCTCTATTAATTTGTTACCGTCGGAGGGAAACTCTAATTCTTTACCAAAATGCAAAGCTTTCTTTATTGAGTGAAATGAGGAAATAGCATTTGAGAGTTGATGGAAAAGGATGTAGGACCATAGTGTGGACCCTTTTGAATTCATATATATATAGAGAACAAAATTCAACACATTATGCAAAGCAAAGCAAAACAATCTAGAATCAATGTGAACACAACAACTTCCCCTCAAAGAAAATTCTAAGACTAACCAGCCACATTAAAAAGTCCCCTTCCGTAACCTCATTCTTCCGCCTTAGCCACCGATTTGCAGCTCACCCTTCCCTGTTTTCAAATCCTCTCCTGAATTCCTTTACCGTACCATCCCATTTTCACTAATGAGTAAACCACCACGCTTTGATTTGCTCCTTGTGTTACTCTTCACTGTCATTGCCTTGGCCTCTAATAGTGTCACCGTCGCTACACCAATAACCCAACAATTCAAAGAAGCCCCACAATTCTACAACTCTCCAGATTGTGCTGTGCTGGTTGATGAAGATGAATCAGACGGTGAAGCCTCCATCTTGTGCTCGGATCAAGCGGTTCATGTGGCAATGACTCTTGACACGGCCTACATCCGGGGATCCATGGCGGCTATTCTTTCGGTACTTCAACACTCCTCTTGCCCTCAGAACATCGCCTTCCATTTCGTAGCCTCTGGCACGGCCAACACGTCGTTTTTACGCGCCACCATCTCTTCCTCCTTCCCATACCTCAACTTCCGGGTCTACCCTTTTGATGACTCCTCTGTCTCGCGCCTCATTTCGACCTCCATCCGCTCAGCTCTGGATTGCCCTCTGAACTACGCTCGAAGCTACTTAGCCAATCTCCTTCCTCCATGCGTCCGCCGTGTCGTGTACCTTGACTCGGACCTCGTTCTCGTCGATGACATAGCTAAACTCGCTGCAACCCCACTTGGAGACGATTCAGTCTTGGCCGCACCAGAGCATTGCAATGCAAACTTCACCACCTATTTTACCCCGACGTTTTGGTCTAACCCTTCTTTATCCTTAACTTTCGCGAACCGCAAACCCTGTTACTTCAACACCGGAGTTATGGTAATCGACCTTGATCGATGGAGAGAGGGAGACTACACCACAAAGATTGAAGAATGGATGGAGCTTCAGAAAAGAATAAGGATTTACGAATTGGGTTCTTTGCCACCATTTTTGTTAGTTTTCGCCGGAAATATAGTGCCGGTTGATCATAGGTGGAACCAGCATGGGCTCGGGGGAGATAATTTTAGAGGTTTGTGCAGAGATTTGCATCCTGGTCCGGTTAGTCTTTTGCATTGGAGTGGAAAAGGGAAACCTTGGGCGAGGCTTGATGCTAACAGACCCTGCCCTTTGGACGCTCTGTGGGCACCATATGATCTCCTGCAAACTCCATTCGCTTTAGATTCTTGATTGAATTGAAAGAAACGGGAAATGCTTGTTAATTTGCTGCTGGACTACAATTGGTTAGCTGCCAACTTTTCTGGGCAAGTGTTTGTTTGCTGAGAAAGTGACGGAATCATCAAGAAAGGGTGGAAGCGTAATGATGGAGAGAGAACAATAGGGGAGATGATAAAGTTGTTTGTTGTAGATTATAACAGGTATTATATTATACTGCATATAATCTTTTACACCTTGAACATGATGAAATTTTTTGTAAGAAGAATAAGGAGAAGAAAACCCAGATAATGAGTTCCTGAAATCTTCATTTCGGATGTATGGTAATTACTGAAATCAAAAATGTGTATAGCAAAAGAGCTGTTATCGGGGGCGCCTCGTCAATTTTCATGATTATTATGTTTAATGAATATAAATATTGGCTTAATTTGTACATAATCAGTTTATTGCTTTCTTTTTATTACTCCATGAGTTTCAATTTTCCTTTAGTACAAAGCATAATACATAAGTTTCTATTCAAAACATATATAAAGAATCTAATCTTTTTTTGGTTACATGTAGTAATAAATTATGATTGCCAATTTCTGAAAAAAGACTCCATCTTTCTTCTACCTATATCCTGGAACATTAATGGATTTAATTCCACCTTTTGTTAAGCTTTAGTTGGGCAACCATAAAAAATTGAAATTATATGGTCTTGACGTATAAATAGAAATGCGAAGATAAAGGATGGAATAGAATCCAATCCAACCAAAATCTTTGAAATCTAAAATTGAAATTGATAGTAAACCCAAAATGGGGTGTTTAAATGGTGGAAATGGCTGGAAAGACATGTGCCAGCTGATGAGATTCCTGTTAACCACTTGACACTTCACAACTGCATCTTATATAAATGCATTCATTATAACTGTTTCTTTTGATTTCTAATTAATAAAAAAGGAAATTTACCTTTATGATTAACTTTTCAACCCAAATTTTCATTTGTTAATTAATTAGATAAAAATTACTAATTTAAGTGTATCCATAGGATAAGTATAATCAAAGATATGAGATCTTGAATGATTTCAATTTATTAATTAATTATGTAAATTAGACGTTGGAAGCGATTCAGAAATGCCACCATTCTTTGTGACATGGAAGAAAAGTAAAACGATTATTAGTATTTCTTTTAAGAGAAGGGTGTCGGTAGATTAAGCATTTTGTGAGTACATGATGGTTACCACCACGTGGTAAAATTTGGAAAGTTGTGAAAATCCTACCTACGGCTGGGATGAGGAAATTTTCAAAGCGTGTAGGTCCAGCTTTTCTGAAGCCGGCCTTGTACGGTTGATTTGATTTGAAAGCGATTAGCGAGCATTAACCAATTTTTTCTTTGACTGTTGCCTGTCGACTCAATTTTTGTTTCCTTTTTCTGAATTCGCTTCTTTTTTTATTTCGTTGATTTTAATGCCTTTTTTGTGTTGTATTATTATAAATATATATATAGAAAATTAAATATTTTTTAAAAAAGTCATATTATTTTATTTATTATTTTATAATAAAATATTTTTCTTTTGAAATTGATTCCATCATGGCGTAGAGATGTTTCACTCTGCGTATTACTCATAAATTACAAAAAAGAAAATTAGGTTTTTGATGCCATGGCAGTCATTTGGTGAAACTACTGCCGAACATGGCAGTTCATCATATGATGCCATGTGACATTCAATTCAATTTTTTTTTAATTATTAACACGTAAATATATAGTTTTGAAAGCACACTTAAATACAATTTTAAACTTTAATAAATATTCAAATAAATATTTAAACTTTAATTAATAAGCAGCATTATTGAAATCAAAACTAAAAAAAAAAACATAATATAGAATACATTCAAAAAGTAACAATCAACAAATGTAAGAATAATTTAATTAATTTAAGCGATATCAATATTATTATCGATCTGAGGAATTATAAGTTCAAAATGTCTACAAGATATTATTTTCTATTTAAATGTTGAGGAGGACTATGAGTAATTCTAAATATTGTATAAAAAACAAATATAATAAAATCTATAATAAATGTTTAAATTTTTTATATGAACACATATTAAAATTTAGAGACTTATTCGATGTAATATGAATATTATATTAAGAAATCTATTAAGATATAAATTAAAGGTTAATACTATTTTTGAATATAAGTTAAATATTAGGAGTTATTTAGGTGTCAATTCATTTTAATGCTTTTTTGAGTATCAATTACTCATTTTGAAGGTAAAGTATCAATTATTTGTGGAATAAAAAAGTATTTTGCCAATTTATCAAATACTCCCTTAATTTTATTATGCATATTTTATAACTTCTATCAAATGTATATTTATACTATTATTTAAACTCTTGATTGAGTTAGTGTCACCTTTAACCAAGTCACTAACTCGGTTGAGTTGTACATATTTTATGTGTTATTATTAATTAATTTTAAACTATACGTTTTATTATTTATTATATATTATTTTTAAACACATATTTCATATTTATGTTCTATATTTATAGTTTCCATATACATACACGTGTGATAAGATTTTTAATTTTTATTAATTTATTTGAAATAAATAATATGTTAACCATTATTATAATTTAGATATATCTTACTTGACAAAATATGTTCATATTCTTAAATGAGATCAAGAACGTTTTGCGAATACACATAATTTATACTATTATTTTAGTTTTTATTGAGTTGGTGTCACGAGTTAGCCAAGCACCAACCAAGTTAGAAAAATTATAGAACTATAATTTCATAATTAAAATAAGTATATTATTCAAGGGTATTTTAACCTTTTAATTTTAAAAAAGCCAATAAAAATATGAAAATGATGAGATTTGAACCCGTATTAATTGAATTAATAAAATATTAAATTTATCACTCAACCAAAATTTTATTTTAATATATTTTATATAATTTTTAACTAATAATTTTAATCTATTTTTACTTTAATATCGTTACATATTTTATGTATTCCTATGATTAATTAATTTTAAATTGTGATTTTTATACATACACGTTCTAGTTTTCTATTATATATTTTGGGTTTTGATTTCTTTTGTTTTATCTTCTAAACCAAAATTGGGATGTTTTGACACAATAATAATTGCCTGAAAGGGATTTTTTTTTTTAATATGAAAATTACACACATGACCAATCTTTGTCAAGGTAAAATCAAGACAAGTTGGTGTGTCGTACAAGAATAAATGAGCTTTATTGCTAAATATCAATTATGGTGATGTAACCATGAATTCCCTTTCTCCATAAAGCAGTGGTGCTGCTCAACTTTGATTTTATAGGAATGTCATTCTAAAAGATTTTAACATTAACTACTTAAAAAAGAGAGAGAGAGATACTTGGATCCACAAATTGTAATCTGCGTAGAGAGTATTTGCTACACTGTTCGATACGGACCTCATTGAAAGAACAGTCTACACTCGGTATCCAATCGTCTTCACCTTTTGTTAGATGAAGCGTTAAATTTCAGCAAATCAATTTCAAGTTCTGTATTTGAATGAATTAAAAAAGAAGAAGATGAACAATGTATATATAAGCTGACTTCGGTTCTGATACAAAAAATTCTATACGACTTCATTTTCAAAGCTTGAAATGGCCTCCCTTACGTCTGATTGCCATTGAGCATGTTGGAAATGAACCTCCCGTGTGTCTGATTGCCATCACGAGTAAGATATAGTGGAAGCTCTAAAGCATTTCATGCACGTATCATCATCATCATCATCATCAGGGAATGCATGATATGCAACCAAAGCTTGAGTTTCCATGATAAAGAAGAAAACAAGGATGGCCAATCTTTAAAATCATTCCCATGATGAAAGCCATCCCGGTTAGTGCCTTAGTTGTGACTTGCGAGCTTCCATCAACATAGTTTCAAATGAGAAACATAAATTCTCTGATGCTTTAGGATCTGAGGACTCTATCAAGTCCATCCTGTTTGATGAAGGCTTAAAATCAAGGAATGGACACACGAATTGCATGAAGCTTGGTTATCTCCATATATGTATCTCCACATTTTACATCATCCTAAGCAGCCAAAAGTTTCATAGCCTTCTCTTTCTCTTCTTGCTCACATAGGCCACTCACCAATGCAGAATTGGTGGCTAAAGATGGGGAAATCCCTTCTTCTATCATTTTTTCTGTCAAACTAGAGGCTTCAAAATTTTTACCTACTTTAAGATATCCATCAATCAATGTATAATAGGTAACAGCATTAGGAGCTAACCCTTTCAATGGGAGCTTATCGAAAAGTCTCCTTGCTCGATCTAGATTTCCTGATTTACACAGTCCATTAATTAGAGCATTGTAAGTAACAATGTTTGGTTTAAGATCCACTTTCAGCATCTCATCCCGTAACCTGAATGCTTCATTGACATCACCTGAGGCTGAATACCCATGAATCAAAGTGGTATATGTGAAATTGTCTGGATTGAATCCTCGTTGCAGTAAAGCTAAAAAAAACCTTCTAGCATCATCAACTTTCCCAGACTTGCACAATCCTGTAATAGCTATATTATACACCACATTGTTGGGCAGAGCAAAACATTTGGCATTTTCGTCAATAGTATTAGCAATGTTCTGAATGTTTACGCAACTAACATCGGCCCTCAGGTTATCCAAACCAATGTGAGCTAAAAGGGGATCAGTACCCACCATCTTCTGCAGGAGAATATTTGCATCATCTATCCTGCCAAGCCTGTATAGGCAACTGACTACTTTGCTGCAAATCTTTATGTTGGGTGCAAACCCTCTCTCAGTCATCTCAAAGAATACGCCAAAAGCTTTATTCAAGTTTCCTACATCACACCAACCGGAAATCAGAGCCCCATATGTAAAAAGATTAGGGGCTAGTCCCCTGGTATGCATTTCAGTAAGAAGATCCCCTAATTTACTCAGTTTTCTAGACTTGAAAATTCCACTAATAAGAGAATTATACATTCCAACTGTAGGAAGAATTGCTTCTCTTTCCATCTTATCTTTAAACTTAAAAGCTTCATCAATTTCTCCAATTCTACAATACCCATCACTCAGGATTCTATATGTTATTCCATCTAGTAAGAAACCTAGTTCCATCATTTTTCCAAATATCTCTTTTGCATCATCCATTTTCCCAAATTTACACAGTCCATTAATCATTGTATTATAAATAACCCTATTTTTGGAAAAGCCCCATGCTAAAATACTTTTCCAAAATCCTAAAGCACTTTCAACATCTCCCATCTTGAAAAACACCCCAAGCAGTGTACAACAACCAACCTCATCAGGGGTCAACCCTTTTTTCAGCATCATACGCCAAAGGCACAAAGCATCATTAAAGGCACCTGCACAACATAAACCCTTGAGAAGGGTATTGTAAGTTAGAACACTTGGTTCAATTCCTTCTTGAAGCATTTCATCACAAAGCTTGAAAGCCTTGCTCATATGCCCCACCCTACAATACCCGTCAACAAGAGTGTTAAAACTAAATGAATCTGGCTTTATTTTCCAATCATCCATACACATAAAAATCCTCTCTGCTTCATGAGTTTTACCGACCTTACAATACCCGTTGATCAATGAATTGCAAACAAACAAATTCGTCTTCAGTCCCATTTTTAACATCTCTTCTTGAATCCTTACAGCATCATCAGTTTTACCAACTTTACAGTAACCATCTAACAGCACACCATAAGCATAAGCATCTACCACCATCAACTCCTCTTCCATCTCTATAATCACCTTCTCTGCTTCTTCCATCTCACATTTTTTACAGTAACCTTTGACCAACATTGTATACGTTACGACATTCCTTGAAATCCCTTTTTCAATCATCAACTTCATCACCTTTTTCGCTCCCTCCATATCTCCCAAGCTAACAAATCCATCAATCAAACTATTATAACTAACCACATTCAACTCGAAACCTGAATTCTCCATTTCTTTCACAAAATCTACCGCTCTATTTACTCTCCCTTCCTTACAATATGCATTAGCAATAATGGAACACGTAAAAACATCTGGCACGATCCCAATCCTAATCATCTGCTCATAAACGAGTAAAGCCGTGTAACTTTCTCTATTCTTAACCAAATTACTCAGCAAAGAATTACATGACTTTAAACTAGGGACACGACCGTACTTCCCCATATTATCTAACACATTCAGAGCATCCTTGATCAATCCGTTTTCAGCAAAAATTTTCAGTAACATATCGAAAACCAAGGGTGAAAATCTAAATTCATCATAAACCCTGACGATTTCATTCCAAATTAAATAAGAAGAGCTATTGTTCTTACATGAAGCGACCAGTTCGGATAAATAAGCTCTGGTTTCGTCGTACATGCGAGCTCGGGACAAGATGTGGACGATTTTGCAATACGAAGTGAGGTTGGGCCGGAACTTTTGTTGCCTGGAAGCTAATTTGAAAAAATACAAGGAGGCTTTTGGGTTTAATTTGAGGTTTTGGAGGACGGAATCGAGGAGGTCATCGGAGAAGTCGAAAGAGAGGTCGTTGAGGGCGTTGTAACGGCCTAGGATGAGGAGTCGGGTGATCCTGGAGAGGATTTCGGGTCGGGTGAGTTTGTATTCGTCACGGAGTTTCCAGTAGAGAGGAGAGGACGAGTGGAAGGATTTGAGTGGGTGGTGGAGATGAGAAAGTAGAGGAGGACGGTGGAGACGAGAGTGCCTGAACATTGGTTTAAAGTTTCTCAGTTACGGACTAATATCAGCATTTTCGGCCGCCGACGATGAAACAAATATAGCATTCCGAGGTCATGGGTGATGAGCGATGACCGGGAATATGAACATTTTTGTAGCCAGCAAATTCTGCTTCTGTTTTCATGACTGGAATAGAGAAGATATTAGGAATTCGAGTTGGACACGGTAGTTGAAGACTTGGAAGTTGATTACGTTCCGTTGGGCCGTTTGGCAGGTAATGTAATGGGCTTTTGGGTTCGGATATACGTTTGTTAAACTGAAAACTTAAGAATTTTCCGATAAACATATGGGCCGAAGTAAGAGTAAGTTTGTTTGTACTTTATTGTTAGGGTAAACTATTAAAATTATCACTTTTATTTGTCTTAAGTTATATTTTAATTATTTATATTTAAAATGTTATATTTTAATTACTTATATTATTATTTTATTATAAAATGGTCAATTTACCATTAAAATCTATTACCTCATAAACGGTAGTTCAACGTGGCAGTTAAAATAAGTTTTAAATGCCAACGTAGATGTCCAACCAAGTAAATTAATTATTTTTTAATTAAATAAATTTAATTAATTGAATTTTCTAAATTAATTAAAGAAAAATTTTAAATTAGTTTCTCGAAATAATCAAAACTAATCTAAGCCCTAAATGCATCATATTAATCTTTGAACTAGAAAAAAAAAAAGCCCTTGATCTTCTATTTCTTTTAGTTTTCATTTCCATTTTGATTGAAAAAACTATCCATTTTCATAGTCATCTTTGTTGAATCGAAATAATAGAAATCTAATTGAGTACTCCATCAATCGGTTGGAATTTTTTATTCAAAATGAAAAAACAAAGGATCGATTCAATAGAGAGTCCAAGCATGGATTACAGTTAAAATTGAGTGCAAAAATGACTTAACAAAAGTGACCATTTTGTAAAAAAATGATAAAGTAAGTGACTAAAATGTAATATTTCAAACATAAATGACTCAAATGTAACCTGAGACAAATAAAAGTGACTATTTTGGAAATTTAACCATGTTATCTTTTGTCCTGTTTCTATCTAGTGGGAAACTCGGATGAATTTTGCATGGTTTACCACGACTTGCTCTAATAGGTTTCAATCCTGTACAAGGATTTTACCAAAGACTAGTGACTGAATTTTCACACATTCATTTTTTCTGGGATAGTTTGACCAAGTACAATAGATTCATTTTAGGCTTAGGGTGTGTTTGGATGGGCGATTGAGTGCGATGCGGTGCGTTTAGCTAACTTTTTGTCTCACGCTCTAAGATGTCGCTAAGATATCTAATCTCATTGCCACCGCTATTTTTACACTAACAGTAGTAAGCACCGCCCATCCAAACTCACCCTTAGTTTGGATGGGTGGATATTTATATCCGGTGAGGTTAAAAAAGCGGTATGGCGATGAGATTAGTTATCAGAATGAGATTGGACTTTATGGCGGTGAGATTAGAAATAATGATGGAGTGTGTGTTTAGATTCAAACGCAAATTGTAGTAGTGAGGTGAAAATAAAAATGACTATTAAGAATATCATATTAGAATTGATATATAATAGAAGTTTTAAATTATTTTACTTACATAAAGTTATTAAAATATGTGAATTTATAAATTTATTTAATAAAATATTAAAATGTATCTTTCAATTATTTTATTATAAATATTTTAATAAATTATATAATCAATTTAAATTATTTATTAGATAAAATGATAATTATTTTTAATTTTTGTAGTTAAATATTCTTTTATAACAATGATAAATATTATTTTTGTAAATAGTAACATTATACTTGGATCAAATTTTTGGATCTAAAAAATGATTTTAATAAAAAAATAATAATAACATAAGACATAACAAGTTTCATTATTACTAGAAATTAAGTTATGATACAAAATTATTTTTACAAATAGGGTAAATTATACCAATAGTCACTCAACTTTGGGGTAACTAACAAAACAGTCATCTAGGTTTCATTTCAGCCACTCAACTTTAAAAAAGTTACAAAACAGTCACCAACGTTATGAAAAAGTTACAAACGGTCACCGATTAACGATGACTGTTAGGGGGTAAACAGATTCTTTGGCGTGGCAGGATAACCAGCTGATGTGGCAAGTTAACTTGCCACGTTGGCAAAGCTGATGGGTGATCGGGTTTCATTTCAGTCACCGAACTTTGGGGTAACTGACAAAACATTCACCTAGGTTTCATTTCAATCACTCAACTTTTGAGTTACAAAACAGTCACTAATTAACAGTTACCGTTAGGGTGTTAATAGAATTACCGACATGGCAAGTTAACCAGCTGATGTGGCAAGTTAACTTGCCACATTGGTGAAGCAGCTCCTCCTCCTCCTCCTCCTCCTTCTTCTTCGTTACTTGTCAATGTGGGTGTCATGAAAAGGTTTAGCCATTGCATGCAAAGGTTTCACCATGAAATGATTATTTTTTGACACGGAGAGATCGATGTTATTCTCATTTGATGGCACCCTCCATGAAAATCCTTGATCAGCCTTGTCAACACCATCACTTTCATTGCACTTCCAAGAGCCACCTCCATACACCCACGTCTCCCTGTATTAAACGATATGGACCTCAGTTTTCTCTCTGTCAGATCAACTTCTTCAATACACCCATCCTTCAAGTGTCGCTCAGGTTTGAACCCCAATGGCTCGTCCCAAACCTTGAGGTTCTGGCCTAAGCCTAGCCGACTAAGCAAAACATGGCTGCCTTTGGGGATGAAGTAGCCAGCAACGATGGCACCGACATTTGAGACATAGGACAAGTTGAAGGGTGAAATGGGGTGAATCCGAAATGCTTCATTTGTACAAGATTTTACGTAGTTGAGTCTTGGAATATCAAACTCTTGAACCCACCTCTGGTTTCCAGCAACTCTTTCTATTTCCTTCGTTGCTTTTGGAGGATTTTAGGTTGGTTTATCATCTCTGCCATTGCCCATTCCGCTGCATTCGATGGATTATCCACTATTGCGAACATCATCTCCTGCATGTATAAACAAACAAACACATTACAAAATGTTAAAAGTAAGAGAACCCCAGTTTAAAAAACATGGCAAAAGTTGTTTATTTGTGTTTAGAGATCATCTGACAGTGCATTGGGCTTTGATTTCTTCGATTGAAAGTGCTGGTTTCCCCTCTGAATCCTTAGCTAAAATGAAGGTGAAGAAGAAGAAAAAGAAGAAAGAAGAGGAGGAGGAGCTGCTTCACCAACGTTAACTTGCCACGTCAGTAATTTTATTAACACCCTAACGGTAATTGTTAATTAGTGATTGTTTTGTAACTTTTCGAAAGTTGAGTGACTGAAATGAAACTTAGGTGACTGTTTTGTCAGTTACCCCAAAGTTGGGTGACTGTTGGTGTAATTTACCCACGCCGTCACCTGCCATGTCACTTTACCATGACGTCTATGATGGAAAACGACAAAAAGAACTGTTTTGTAACTTTTTGAAAGTTGAGTGACTGAAATGAAACCTAGGTGACTGTTTTGTCAGTTACCCCAAAGTTGAGTGACTATTGGTGTAATGTACCCTTACAAATATTGATTCATTAAACTATTTGCAATGGTTTCCCTTAACATTGCAATTTCAAGGTCACTTTCACTGTTAGAAGAACTCGATTCACCTCTATCAAAATGGCCTGATGAGATTGGCATGTAGGGTATATTCTTAAATTGTCGAAAATCCTCATCATTTGACCAAGCATGTCTTCGAATATAATTATGCAAAACTATTATTACAATAACTATTAAAACTTGCTTGTCAAATGAATAGCTTTGAATATCTCTTAATATTGGCCATTTTTTTCCACGCTCCAAATGTTCGTTCAATTACAGAGCGTAACGAAGAATGGGCATGATTAAAGATTTCTTTTTTTTCAGATGCTCGATGATTGGCTTTGAGACTTGAGTTTGAATCTCTTCCCGAATAAATAAATTCAGCTATTTTTGCTCACCCTAGGTATATAACTTATTTATTTTATTTTATTTTAGATTATCTCACTTCTTCCTCTACCCTAACTGTTTCTCTCCTCTCCCTCTCTCATTTTCTCATTTTTTTTCTTGTGTCGTCCCTAGCTTAGTGATTTTCACCATTGTTGCGCCGCCTCCTTGCTCTATTATTTTGTTATCATTCGCCAAATTTATTCTTTGGTATTTTAATCACCAAATCAGCCCTTTGCTATCCTAAAACCTCCTCTGATCCGCCTAAATCAACCTCTCCTTACTGCCATTAAAACCACCATTGCCACCCCTTCTTCTCCACTCGTGGTGTATCAATTTGTTTCCTTTTCCTTTTCGATTCTTTTTCTTTTGCTTGTCAAAATTTTCTATTGTTTTTTTTTCTACCATTTTATTACTTATTTCAACCACTAAAATTCATCCTCTTTACTGCCAAAACCTATTTTTGTGCCACCCCAAATCAGCCACATTCTTGTCGCCACTTGTGGTGGTGTGTTGTCCCTTAGTGTACCATTTATGAGCTGCTATTTTCTCTTCTTTTTTTCCAACCTATTACAGTAGTGTTTACCTCAATTTTCCTTTGTTTAAAACAACCCTAAACATATTTTGGGCGCTCTATATTTTTCAAGCCAGGTAAGCATTTTTGGTTTCTCTGATTTGAATTTGTTTCATTTTGTTGTGATGAATTGCTGATTGTTATGAATATGTTAGGGAAAGGTTTATAGATGAATAAAAGTATGGGTATTTTTGACGGTTAAAAATACCAACTGCCCACTGATTTTTAATTCTTCTTTAAAGCAATCGGTGGATTTTCGCATATCGATTGTGGTGAATATGTGTTTTCATCTGAATCGTGATCTTGATCCAACAAGATAGCAGATGAGGTTAGTAGCAGTTATCTCCCCCAACTGCACCTCACTGAGATTAAAAGTAGAGTTTAATGATTTTTTTTTAAAAAAATAGAAATCTAATTAAAATTTTACGAGATTAATAAAAAAATTTAAAAGTTTTAAGAGCTTCATTAATTTATTTTTAAAAATAAAAGATATAATGAGAGTTTTAAAAAATTGATCAAAATTTTCTAAAAATTGTAAGAGATGAAAATTTTCCAAAATTTTGTAACAACGGTGGCCCCTGCAGAGATACATAAATTCCTTTGGTTGATAAGCTTTAGCTATGATGTTTCGCGATTAACACTTCCCTAGCCTACCAGTTAATGCTGATATTGAGAAACATTGTACAGAAACTGTTCTTAAACTCGCAAACAAAATTTGTGTTTTGCATATTTGTTGTTTGATTGGAATAGAGATTTTGACTAATTCCTACTAGGCTCGACAAATAAACACCGCCCACATGGCCCCATAAACTAGGCAAAAGTAATGGTCATTGTAAGCTTCAATGATACTGAAACATGAATAAGATTTGATATCCAAATCCCATGTCCCAGTCCACACGCTATCTGGAATCACGGGTTTGTTCTGGACTGTGGATCCAATCATATTTTGAAATTGTATGAATACTGCTAACAAGAGTGTGTCCAGGAGCAGCATATTTTAAGTTACAACTTGGGACACTAAACTAATTTAAGTGGATCCTTTGAAAATGTGAAATTTGTTTTGTTTCTTTTTAACATAATATGAGGACTAGTTCTTGTACTAGTATGATTATTGAACTAATGAAGCAGCCTCAAAGAGTGGAAAAAAACAACTCTGTAGCTTTCTTAGGGCGTTGGCATCTGAGTCAACCAAACTCTAATTTATCTGTATTTTTTTATGATCCTTAAAACGCGTTTTATTCCAGCATTAATCCCTGCAGGCAGCAACTAGCAAGCATTCTTCAAGTTCCTTCTCTAACCAACAAACCATGTGCAACTTCACCATGAATCTGTTCCTTTTATGCTTCCTCATACTTGATGTTTTCATTGTATACATAAATGCTCAACAAAACTACTCAGGGAACTCAGCTTTGGAGTGCGATAAATCGGGCACTTCTTCAGCATTTCTTTACACTTGCAATGGCCAAGACCGAAATTGCCAAGCCTTTCTTATCTACAAGGCTCAACCTCCTTTTAACTCAGTTTCCAGCATTTCGGTTCTCATGTCTTCGGACCCGGCAGAGATAACTAGCATCAATAATGTAACTGAGGATGCAAAGTTCCCAACCGGGAAAGAGGTGATCATCCCTGTAAGCTGTTTTTGTTTAGGCCGGTATTATCAGGCAAACACCACGTTTAACATCTCAGGCATCCATGGCACGTATTATACTGTAGGAACTGAGGCATATCAGGGATTAACCACATGCAGTTCCCTTATACGAGCTAATCCACAAAGCGAATACAAATTGGTTCCTGGAATTGAATTGAAAGTTCCACTTCGATGTGCATGTCCAACGAGTAATCAAACCAAGAGTGGAACAAAGTATCTAGTGACTTATTCTTTCAGCTTCGAGGATACTACTGCAGATATAAGTGATAGATTCAATGTGAGCAAAAAGAGAATTGATGATGCAAATGGTTTGGAAGAGTTGCAACTTCCTAACCCTTTGACAACAATCCTAATTCCTCTGCCAACAGCACCTTCAAGCTCCCAAACCATAATTCACAAGGATCAGCCACTTGATCCACCTCTTCCGTTTGAAGAATACTCGAAAAGCAGCAATGGATCGAAGCAGAAATTGTATGGAGTTGGAGTTGGAGTTGCAGCAGGTTGCTTTTTGCTTCTTCTTATCATCATCTTGTTCTCTGCTGTTAAGTTCAATAAGAAAAGGGACGGAGTTCTTCAAATTGGCAATGAAAGAAGTACAAATTATGTATTACCAGCTGACCTCTGTATCGAAATTGCGAGATTCGACCGAGGTTTAAGAGTGTTTACATTTAAGGAGATCAAGAAGGCTACATGGAATTTCAGTTCTAAGTATAGAATCAATGGTTCTGTCTATTCCGGCAGTTTCGATGGGAAGATCCTGGCTGTTAAAATAATGAGACGAAATGCATCCAAGGTGGTACAATTGCTGAAGAACATCAATCATTTCAATCTGATCAAGCTTCAAGGTGTATGTGAAAACCATGGAGTTTTCTATCTTCTTTTTGAGTATATGAAAAAAGGGTCTCTAAGGGATTGGCTTTGCAATCAAGGCACTGACGAGATTGGATGCTGGACGAGGAGGATTCAGATTGCTTTGGATGTTGCTAATGGGCTTCACTATCTTCACAGTTTCACCAAACCTGCCTACGTACATGGGGACATCAACAGCAGCAATATTCTGCTAAACGGTGGTTTAAGGGCCAAAATTGCAAACTTCAGCCTTGCAAGAGAAGTGGCGAGTGAAACGAGCAGTGTCACTTTTAGAACTCGGGTTACAGGGACTAGAGGTTATATGGCACCAGAGCTTGCACAGACAGGTCAGGTTATTTCCAAGATTGATGTCTTTGCTTTTGGGCTTGTGCTATTGGAACTGATCACCGGAAAATATGCCCCCATTCCGCAAGATAGAAGAGAAATACTACCATCCAAAACCGTTGTTTCCATCATGGAAAAAGATAACGCAGAAGCTGAGATCTATTCCTTCATTGATCCTAGGCTAAAATGTGAGAGCCAGACAAAGTTGGCCCTGCGGATGGCTCAATTAAGTGTAGCCTGCTTGACAGAAGAACCAACAAAGACACCATGCATGGAGGAAGTAGTGTCAGTTCTGTCCAAAATTCGAGCAGATATATGTAAATAGGCGCCATTGTCAATTTACATGAAATGGAATTTCTTTATAATGAAATGATTAAATAAATTTGTTCTCAAGGTGGGTCTAAAGACAAAAATAACTAATTATAAAAAAAAATGAAGAATGGCATTGACAGCCACAAGGAATGAAAATTGGCAATGCTTCTAAAACTACACTTTAGAGATATCAAAATGATCGTATGTGCTCGGGCCTTTGGTTCTAAAAGGAAAAGGCTGAGCTTTATCTCTTCAAAAAAATGGAAACGAGTTTGAGAATTTGGGGTTTGGGATTTCAATGAGGGAACCTCCCTGTCATCCGAATATGTTCAAGGGTATTTCTAAGACCATATTTATAAACTGCCTGATGGCCTGCTCTGAAACCATCTCCATATACAGGGGAAGCATCTGATTCGATTTGGTGCTTGAAGAACTCCCCAAGCTTCCTCTCGAGTTGAGATCTTTTGCCCTTTTTTAATCTACTGCTCGAAGACGATGACGAAGTCCATGCACCGTTGCTGTCTGAAGCAGAGTTGAACTGGGTAAGTAACCACATGTGTGCTAATACCTGACAAATACCCTCCTCAACATCCTGACTAAGAGTCCGGAAACCTAACAGACAAACAGCATGTCTCACTGTTAGTGTCCCCAAATGGAGAAATATAACATGTCCTTTTACTACTTATTAGGACGGGAAATGGAATGCACCTTGAAGTCGCATCCATGCATGCATCATCTCATGGGCTAAGATTGACCCAGTCAATAACCTGCATATTCAAGATTTTCATGCTTGCATCAAATACATCAACCTTACTTAAAATTGCAGTACTAAGAGCAATCAAAATTTGCATCAACTCCTACTGATATGCATGCTTTGTATAAGCGCAAGAAGGATTTGATAAATTAGAAAGACAAAGGAGAGGCTATAGGACTATAATTCTTTAATTCAGTCCCCATTGACTGAATGAGAATAAACTCAAATGCAAAAGCAATTAAGGCAAATAAAACAATACCTTGGCAGGCCATAAAGAATGAGAATTGCAGTCACATCACATCGACGAGTTAATTTGTACGGCTCTGTTATCATGTCCATAGAACGATTTCCTGTCCCCAATCTTGGTCGCCTTCGTATC
This sequence comes from Gossypium rotundifolium, assembly GCA_025506655.1. Taxonomy (NCBI): domain Eukaryota; kingdom Viridiplantae; phylum Streptophyta; class Magnoliopsida; order Malvales; family Malvaceae; genus Gossypium; species Gossypium rotundifolium. Next base: position 172,852,948 of record CP106734.1, on the reverse strand, counting down.
TGATGATTTCAGGTCGAAGATAGTAAGAAACTTTGAGAAATAGAAAAACGAACAATGAACATTTTGAAGTTATCAAACATTAGCAAAATAGAATTCCATATATTCTTACAGTGCTGACAGTTTGTTCCTCGGAAAGGCAGAGTCCTCTAGTCTCTGGCATATGATAATGGCCCTGCCCAAGATGAAGCTTTTAGAATGCAATCATATTAAGAAGAGTCAAATAATTGCTTGTGAGTATTCCCATCAAGCATTCAACATGAAATTTCCATGACATCTCTAGAAGCATGCTCACAGTGCTTCCGTAGCAGTCAGACACTACGACTGAAAACAGATATTCTGCAGTAACATCTTATATAGCTAAGAAGAACAGTCCTAGAAAATACTTTTGATGTCATTATTTCAGCATTTTTGTCCTTACATTCTTTTCTCCCTCTCTGGCATCATTCAAAGCTTGCCTTTCAACCAGCAGTAAGGGAACTTGCTGCTCCACTTTCATATCTAAGCTTTCATAAAATTCTTGTATATCCAGATAAAGGGGTTGGCATTGCTTAGTATCCATAACTGCAGAGTCCAGACACTCTAGGCAGAGCTTCCGCCCATCATTAAGGGCAACATATCCCGTGTTGTGTGGCTGCATATGATGAGCAAATGCATCAAGCTTTTTCTCTTCTTCTCAGAAATAGTAGAAGGGTTTGGAAACTTAAATACGCTTAGAAAGATGTGCATGTTTTCATCATACTCACCTCCATTCGTTCACAGCTGCAGCATCGTGGAGTACCATCATGCTCATGAGAAGGGCAGTACTTTTGCATCCAAAAAGGATGCGCCCTATATTCAATAAGACCAGCAGGGTTTGTTGAAATCTGTCAAGAGATGAGTGAGCGCGTAAGAGCATTAGAGTCACTCTTTTTTCCCCTCTCTCTATTTCAAAACTACTTAAAAACAGTACAGGATAGAAGATTTGGACATGCTATGCATACAGAGGTTTCCTGTATTTTGTAGTTCTTGTAATTCCCATTCTACTACTTCCAATCGTTAAAACTTGGAACTATATCCAAGGATATCAAACATAAACTACACTTCAGTGAGGCTATATTACATGATATTGATAAGCACTTGTATGACCAGATTTATTTAGCACTTGAAGTTCATTATTAGGTAAGAAAAACTAAAAGAACATACTTGTGATTTGGCATTACCATAAGTTCATTATTGACATATATAATAAATGAACTGAAATATGCAGCAAACCACATGACTTGAAAAATTCATGCATCGAATGAATTAAAAGCAATACAAATTTATAACAAAGCGAATATTAAACCAATGCAAGAAAAAAAGCTTACAAAGTGGTTGCAGACATCGCATTTTGGATGGTACTGCTCCTTGTAGCAAGATTTATGAAAACGGTAATTACCAGACATAGAGAACTGCAGAAGAAAGCATAAATCTAAATTAGCTTATTCATCAATCAAACATCTAGTGAAGGAACCACATATGGTAACATTGGTAGCCATCAAAATTTGTACCTCATAATCAGAAATTGGGAGATTGCAAGCATGGCAACGGAAACATTCTGGATGCCAAAATGCACTGAGGCAATTTAGAAATCTTCCACAACCAATCTCGGTATTGCAACCCGCACAAATCCTACTAAAAATAAATAAGTTCGTCAAGGGAGCAAAATGATATGGAATCTATGCTAGCAAATGTCTTTGCATGAAATGCGGCATTACTGATGCCAATGAAAGACGAAAGATAACTTAAGAGGTGCAATAATTCATATTTAAATCTTATTAAATGAGCTGGTATGAAATAGTTATAGTAGTTAATGGCATATTATGTACCTGTATCCCGTCGGAAAATGGACTGGCATAGGTTGATAAGTATTTACATTTTCGTATTGTGGAGGAGGTTCAAAATTCAAGCTTTCTTGTATAGCTCTTGCAAGTTGCTCATCATCCTCTAGTTGAGATTTATCATCTATCCAATAATTTAAGAACTTAATAATTCGAATTATGGCATGTTAGATAATAAGCATGAAAGAAGATAAACATTTTATTGGGAACTTGTGGCTCATGCCATATGGTACAACTGACAAGAACATTGACATAAAAACCAGGAAGACATGCTACACACCTTTTACCCTTCTCCCCTTCTGACTTTCCTCAAGAAGAGATAGGGCAATAGCACGATCTATCTCTTCATTCTCATGCTCCCTCCAAGCATCCTACATTCAAGGTTGAGACAAAGTTATAACAGAAAATATATTAGAAGTGATAACTAAAGTAACTCAAATAATCCAATTGGTCAATTCCTTGATGCAACTACTGTTTTACAATCTAGTCGGCCACATATTTACTATGCAACTTTGCCAAGAGCCACTAAGTGATTTTATGCGTTTCACACCAGTGGCATTACAGGAAACAGGACGGGATCAAATCATAAAAAATAGTTGAGAACATAGAAAGGGAAACTGAAAACAGTAACAGATGTAAATACCCCTGAGCCCGAAGGTGCATAAAATTGACGATCCTCGGCATAATGTCCACGATAATGTCCCTCTGAAGATTTATGGGCACACCCCTTCAAAACTTTTTTAATCCAATTCATAATGCAGAATGTTATCTGCTCATAATCAATAAGATTTCCACCTGCAAATAGAACATACATTCAAACACAGATATGACAAGATCTGCATAATTTTTTTTTAATGCAGTAAATATAAAATATAAGCCAAAATGAAGTTACACAATTCATGCTAAGATAGATGAGATAAAAAATGGTTACTTCTAAGTTCTAATTGAAGAAATGAACAAAACTTGGCAGAAGATTCAGCATTCCAATATCAAACATTATTAAAGAAGCAAAAAAATATAATTGGAGAAAATGCTAGTAACCGCTATTGTGTTGACCATTGAGCCAAAACAATTAGTAAGGAATACGATCAAAGTGGATTAAAAACAGCCAAGAACAGAAGAATACAAAAACAACAGGGGTTCATGCATAACGAACAATTGCCTACAAAAAGTTACGTCAATTCAGCTGCATTTGTCTTCAATGCAAGTCAACCCAGGATCAATGATTGCAATCAAAATCACCCACCTGGCATTATTCAACCCCAGAATGTTTAAGCTAAAAACGAGTGAAAAAACGCATCAAATTTCTCGCTAGACCCAATTGAATATAAGGAGAGAGAGCCCAAAAAGAAAAACAGATTCTTTCCAGCTTAGGATGACCGCAAAATCCAGGACATGTAACGAGGGAATTGCAGGTTTTTAAAGAACAAAAAGTGAAGAATCAAAACAAGTGGAGCAATGACTCACCTCAAACAAATCAATGACCAGCAGCAAAGGGTGGATGAAGACTGCAGAAGAGACCTATATCAGATAAGATCTCACGATTAACCAAAAAAAAGTTTCAAAATTTTCAGACCTATAAAGCTATTTATTCCCCTCTGACCGTTTTCCTCTTTTCTTTTCTTTAAAAATTTTTTTTTTTCGGTCTTTCTCTTTTGTGTATAAAAACGCAAAGAACAGGGAAGAACAGTGACGCCCTTTTTATTTCTTTGGCTCCAAAAAGAAGAATCTTACCACACCCAAGTCCCTCAAAGAAAAACTAAAGCAAATGAAAAAGAAAGACATGTCATTCGATACATCATTTAACACGGTGATTGGTGAGAACTAAGCTTAAGAAATATTGACCAACAAAAAACTAAACTTAAGAAAAGAGGTGTCTTCAAGTGTACGCAAATTCAAAGTCAAACATGCACACAAAGCGTACAAATTTGATGAGTTTTTGTCATAACCCCCAATGGATTGACGAAGATTCGTCAAACCCAATCGAGTATTTCACCTAATTTTTTTAATCCTAGTGATTAGAAGCTTTACTTTTTACATGTAAGGTGCGGGTGCCTCTAATTCTTCCACTTGAGAAACCTCCCTAAAAAAGAAGCAAGCTTTCATTGGGTGGCTTATGATGCTGAATTTGTAACATGGGTTTAAAGTGAATGCACCAAAAACAGATAAAAAGTTTGGAAGAGTGCACATTGTTTTTGGATTTCAATGAGACAGAGATCAGTTATAAATAATAATAAAGAAAACATAAAAGTGCGAAAAGGATTAGACTCTTTGGTAGAGATTCCAATCCCACTAGCTCTCAAAGAATAACTAAAGACTCCCAAAGTGATTGAAATTCCAATACTAAAACAACTTCTTTTCATCGTGTTTCTCTTTCTGTCATTTATCTCACTTTTTTTTTTTTGTTTTTTTGGAAACAGTTATTTCCCTGAAAATACTTAACAGTTTTATATGACTCACTAAAAAAAGTACATTTTCCCCAGGTTGTATCATTAATGGAATAGCATGTTATTTCTGTTGATTAATTTTCAATGATAGCTTCAAAAATATACAAAATTAGCTTGTAAGAACGTCAGCTTAAAAGGGTAATGCCAAGGGCAATGATCATATATAGTTGATGATATCACATGCATTTGTTCTTCAAAAATTTGTGACTGCACCAAATTTTAAAACAAGTGAATGGAAATGATATTCAAAAAGAATGATTATGATAATCAAGTTAGGCTAGTGAATTTAAACATCATAAAAAAATGATTGAGGTTTCAAGCAGTGGTTGATAACAAATCGTTGTCAACAAAGATGGCGTGGTTGAAACTATTGATAAGCTAATCTCTCTTTCCCATTACCATTAACAATGTTTTTTTTAGGTTTGGGTTTAAAGTTTACATGTAAGACAATTGTGAAATGTCCAAAAAAACATATGCTCCGCATGAAAAAGGGCAAATGGAAGGATCTAAGCTAAGAATGGAATAAGTTTAAGCTGCCTTCTAGATATCTAGTACGGTAGTTGACCACTTCTCACATGTGCACTAAATGTTGTTAGGTTTCTAACTTTAATTTCCCAATATACATTGCTGGTGTGCTTTTATAAACGCGTAGCATAAAAATATCCAAGTCTTCATCATCTAAATTGACCGTTCTTCGATTGTGAATTATGGGCGGTGAATCATTTGGTTTTGCCAGGAACTTGCATGCTGACATGAAAAGATACTGCAGGGAACTTACAGGTTCATCCATTTTCTCTGAAGGATCTAATATCTATTAGCTTGGCACTGCATTATGCTATGGCAGTGTTACCTTTGTTTACCCCACTAGGGAATTCGTAGTGGGTTATTATTTGCTAAGTTTGAAGCAAATGTGGGCTCTCACAGGCTTATGGTCTGAACTATAAATGTCATCAACTGATTCATAACAGTGCAAGCTTGCACTGATTTCGTCAGGATCTTCTATCTTGAACAAGATTCGATCGGTCCACGACGGAACTCGAACCTGTCAAAATTTTAATATTGCAGATGATCTATCATTTTGAAAGATTGAATCTAACAGAGACCATTATTCAGTTTATATTACCTTGTAACTTGTATCGTAGTTGCTACTTCCTATATTGTACTTATATGTTGGTTTGAATGTAAGTGTTCCTTCACAATATCCATTGAAAATCTGCCCTCTCTGGGCCTCCTGAAGGAGTTGGTCTTTGCTTGTAAGCAGCTGCAAGGAATAAAACAGAGAAGTTCAGACAAGAGCTATGATGAAAAGATAGATTGAGAATAAAATGGCAAGATGGAGCAGAGACCCTGTGGAGGTTTCTTTGTATTAAGGTTCTAGCTGGATGCGTATCGATGCCTTGTAGCCTGTAATTGAGATCTCCCAACCAGACGGTGATTTGGGCGGGCCGGGCATAAGGGTTCCAATACTTTGCGAAGAGAGAGTGAGATATGTGCCTGCACTCTGAATTCCTTTCTTCTACATTTCGAGCATGAGCTGCTTAGAGGATAGTATGAATCGAATCACTACTGGCCCAAAATTTAAGGGCTTGGAATGAAAATTTGATATCTTTCTGGACCTAAAACGGGTTTTTACTATGTTAAATTACTATCACAAATCGGGTATGGAGAATCGAAAATTTATCAAATCCGAAGAATTTAAAAATAGTGATAGTAATTAATTTGATTATTATAGTAATAAATTGAATAACCTAGAAATTAATCCCGCAATATGATAATAATAAAATGATTACTAATAACATAAAATTGGGTGTTTATGTAACGAAATTTATTAAAATCATACTTGTATTAAATAATCAAGTATAATAATAATTTATATATTAATGTTAAATTTTATTAAAATTGTATTATATTCAAATTCATCAAATGAAATATATTAAAATGATTTAATATTAAATAATGATTAAAATTATATAACTAAAAGGGTGGAATAGGGTAAAATGGAGATTATCACTCTTTCCCTAGGGGTGAGTTTATTCTACTAGAGGCCTTAAGCCTCAATCAAAATTTAATGGTCTCCACTGAGAGCGTATCAAACAACCTCACAAATGAACAATTGTGATGAGATTAGAGGTAAAATAAGGCAAAATATTCTTAGAATCTCAACGTATTAGAGGTTCAGTGGGATCGAAAGGGAGCTTAACGCTCTCGTTGAAGCACCACAATTATCTCTTTGAATGATTTTGGATTCATCCAGTGGAGGAAAGATTTCCACCACCACACCAGTGCTTGGATTTTTCACCGGAGCACTAGTTTAAAAAAAAAAAAAATCTAATGAGAATACTTTCCCACTTTAACCTTCTATCGGTTTTATAAAATTACATGTATTACAAAATAACTACAAATTTATTAATTATAAAAAAACAAATATATTATAAGTTTCATTAAACTTTATTTTTAAAAATAATCTAATTGATACACATAAACTTATTATCATAAACTAATTTTAATATATTTTAATATTCAATATTTAATATAATACATTTTTAAAAATAATTTGTTGCTTTTATTATATAAAATATATAAATTTGATTATTAGAAAATTTATATGAAATAATAGATATGTTAATAATAAATAATACAAATATAATTATTCATTTTACATAATAATTTAATTTGGTGTCATAAGTAATCATTTTCCAAACTCGCTATTATAATGGCATTTAAATTTAAGCACATATCATATAATTAATTTTAATCTCACCACTATAAAATTTAATTTAACTTTTACCATGATTTTTAATGTTATTGGAACCAATCTTATTGCCCGTCTATATGGATGGAGCTAACCTCCATTAAATCAAAATAAATGGATTTGGATGTCTTTCACATTTCATTTGTTTCATTGTAATTGTGTTTAGATCTATTTATGAATCGGATTATCTGTTTAAGTCTAAATGTTTGTCTTATATTTGGAAAGATTCGGACAAAAATATTAGGTCAGAAAAATAAGTCTGGACAAAAAAAATGAGACCCGTTTGGAGCTCGATCCATTTTTAGTTTGTAATATTTTATATTATGTTATTTTTATATATTATGTAATTTATAACAAATAAAAATTAACTCTATAATAATACTATAATATAAACATTAAAAAATGTTAGTATGACTATATATAAACTTTTAATGAATAAAAATAATATAATATTATTAAATATGAAATAAAAATAAAATAAAAATAATATTTATTTTTTTTAAAAATAATACAAGTGAGTTTAAAATGAATTTGGGTTAGCTATTTATAAATATGGACGGGTTTTGGCAAAATTTTAGGCCCATATTTTTAATAAACTTGGACAAGCATAAAATGCGTTAATATCATACCTAGAACCGACCCATAACCACCTTTAATTGTGCTGTTATGGTTCTTATTTGTGCCTTTTATTTTTGTTAGTTTCTTATATTTATTATAATTATACATAATATTATATACTAGATTATATATATATATATATATATATGATGTGGATAGAAAAAATTATGTAATAAAATGAATAATATAAAAATTAAATGTGGTTTTAATTGGAATGGTATGATTGAGAAGATGGAGTTTTTTTTTTTTTTTTTGATCAAGTTGAGAAGATGAAGTTGATAGTGTTTTGGGTTTAAATTTTATATTACTGATCACTATGTATGTCTTTTTTAGAATTGTAAAATTATAAAAGAAATAAATACTGTTAAAATAATATGTATATTAAAAATAAAAAATTTTTATAATTTCAGAGAGTGAGAATTAACTTTGATAAATTTATATTTGAATTAATAATAGACACTAACTCAATTAACCATAAATGTAATATAAATGATATCTCTAGCATAACAAGCGTGAAAATACTGTTGGAGGATAGCCACCAACCTCTATCAACATGAGCGGTAAAACAGATCTGGAATTCTATGTTCTAATGTTGCCCGTAATTGAATAAAAGAGGGAATAATACCGGAGAGATGGCAAGTGATAAACACCATCCTGAATCCTTTGTAGTTGATACGGATTGCCACGGCCCCTTCTTTCTCCTCATCATTCCTCCGCAGCCTCCCACTGAATGTTTATCCACCTTCAGTTCTAAATTATGTTCGATTCCAGAAACAAGAATATCAATTACCCTCATCTGACATCTTATCTATCTTAATCTTGTATAACAATTAAAATGAATGAACCTAACACTGGAAATGACAGTCTCTAACCTTTGATCAACAAGTCTGATTTCTTCGGTCCGAACACATACAGTTGCAGAGACTGCATGATTGCCTTTCCTAACAAGCTGATACATATACAGCAGCTTCAAATGTCAGTTTATTTATTGATGTGTCGATGAAATTACAACAAAAGATTTTGCATATGCTTACTCGTGTGTTTCAACTAGAGCATCCTGCAGCAATCGCGCAACATTGTTTCGAGGTACCTCTTGCAACCCGACAACAAGTAGGTCAAATCTCCGGTTGCTACCAACCAGCTCCACCAGATCTTCATATGAGACCTTAAAAGACGAGGATAGTATATATACTAATGAAATAGTGATTAATATCGAAATATCTGCACTTATTGATTTGATTTTGCACCGTATATATTGCTTTTTTTCCCCTTTCATTAATTGATAAGAATACACGATGTGATTCCAACCTGTCCATTCATGTTCCAAGTCACTATGCAAATGTAAAGGTCAGAATTTCTCGAGAATTCACAAAGATTATCCGCCTCTACTGTCTTTATTCCTTCATGAGCTCGGTTGTTGAAAGAACCCAGAGATAGTTTTCTCTTGTAATTTGATCTTCTTCTGCAAAGCAAGGATATATCAGTAATCTCCTTTGTTTAAAAATAAGAAGTTTCATTTTACGTACCTTTTTCCAGCTTGAATTGTGTTGAGATTTCCCATGTGTTGGTTAAGATTACCATCACCAGATGCAAGTACTGAAGACGATACGAATTTATGTGTGGACAAAAAAACTCAAAAATAAATGCGAAGGAGAGAAAGAGAGAGACAGCTATCTTGCTTGACTTGGGAACCATATGAAATGTAATGTATAAAGACAGAAACTTTTGGCTTTTTGGCCGTGAAGATTTGAAACACCCCCCCCCCCAAAAAAAAAGGTCAAAATGTCTGAAATCTTATGCATGCATGGATCTCTTATCTGAAAGGCTCAATACTTTTTTCTCTACGAGTTAGGTTGGGTGTATTTGACAATATCAGAGTTGACAACGACCGTACAACAATACCATATCTAACAAGCAAACCCTCGCAAAGACATGGATTGGTTGACAAAACATATCTTAAACGTCTATACCTAATGAGCTGAAACTAGACTTTTAAGTGGGTGGTCACTGGTCACCCTAAAGTAGGCTCTCTGAATGCAGCTGTTTAATCTTTTTATCAACTTTCAATCTAATGAACCTTTTTTTCTCTTGTTTGAACAATAATAGGACACAGTATAAAAAATATCGCTAAGGATTTTCTTTACGCTCATAGCTTGGATGTCCTCTTCAACCTAACAATTATCGGTTGTCATGTTTAATGGTATTTAAGCATGAGTCCAAGATACACCAAAAAAGAGCAGAGCCGTCAAAGTTATGATTTTCTTGCCAATCGATAGTTGAAAGGAAGGAACGAAAAGTCAATTGAGAGATGGGATTAAAACTGGAATTCAAGTAAACCTTATGGGTTAAATTAAAACTTTGAATTTTCAACTGCTTAACCCAACCCACCTGAGAATACTCTTACTAGGCTCAATTCAAGCCCGTCAAAGGTTATTTTGTCTCGTATATACTGCATGTCCGAGAGTACGCCGCGTGGCACAGCCCGCACCTACACCCGCTGGGGTTTTGAGGCTGCGGCTACGAGCTTCCCCACAAGTTCTAAGTTCTAACCCATCTCTTTTGTAGCTCCGAGCCCAAGTAGCATCTGCTCCAACTCCCTTTTTCTTCTTGTTCTTTCCCCCATTTTTATCTCATTCCCTCTTCTCATCCTTTCCTTCTCCACCTTTTTTGTTCCATATCCATTTCTTCTTTTCCCATTACAACAGCAAAATATGAGCAACTACTTCAATTTAAGTTCCCATAAATAAAGTACCCCTTTTTTTGTTTTGCCATTTTTCTGATTTTCCATGTTTTCTTTCCCTTTTAGATTCTGTCTTGAAAAGTACCCTTTTTTTCTACTTTACTCCAAATTCATGATTTTATTGACATTTAAACATTTTAGTTAAAGGATTGCTTAATTTGCGAACACGGGTTTATAGTTACCAATTAAAGTTTCAAACTTTAATCTGTCATGAATCATTGGAACAAATATCAGTCAAATATACTAGTTTATATATTTTTCAGATTTCAGCTTGTAAATTATGCGGTGAATTCAGGTCGGGTTTATAGTTACCAATTAAACTTTCAAACTTTAATCTGTCATGAATCATTGGAACAAATATCAGTCAAATGTACTTGTTTATATATTTTTCAGATTTCAGCTTGTAAATTATGCGGTGAATTCAGGTCGGCATGGAAAGTTTTTTATTTAGATGTGTTTATAATTTATAAATTTTAAATTAATAATAGTGAAAATTGATATTTGACCTAAAAATATAAAAATTTAATTTAATTCTTTAAAAATTATAAAAATATAAATTTTAAGTCAACTATTATAAAATATATACAATTTAATTTCGCCAAAAGAAATTTCCATGGCTTCCCCTGAGTTTAACCATGCTTATAGGGCATTGAAAGGTAAAGCTTAACATTGGCCAAATAAGTAATGCAAATGGTAAGTGTTTTTTATTGTCTATATGTCGGCTCTTTTTCCTTGTAAAATGTGTTGAACTTCAAGAAAAATGAAGTAGATTTTTCTTGCTGCTACGTGTCCATGTGTTGAACTTAGATTTGATGCGCTTGAATAAATGAAGTAAATTTTGTGCAAGTTCTTTTACAGATATTGCATTTCTTTAAGGTGCCTAAGTATCTGTATTTACAAAAAAACAACATAAAATCACTCACGGTTGTGTTGTGCATTTGTGCTGGAGAATCCACATATGGTGACGCTGCCAATTTATGTTAGCTTGAAACTTTGGAACACTCTTGATTTGCGTCCAAGTTTAACAATTGAGGGAAGGGAGTATTAATTAACACCAGATTTACCCTCTTAAGATTTGCAATGGCCACCCTTTATAACGTCATGTGCCTCAGCTACATGACAATGTGCTTCAAAATTGTTCATCAGTTGGTTTAGTGATGTTTCTCATTCTTGCTATCTTTAGGATATAGACTGCGTTTTGGTCCTATCTCTTCAAATGACTGAATTCATAACTCGAAGAAGTGCAATTTGCTGTCATCACTGAGATTTAGAGGAAGCTAATCTGTTTTCTTGGCCTCTCATAGAATATATTTGCTTATGGTTGTTAATTATGTTTGTGCATGAGACTCCAATATGTTAGAAATATTACTAACGGCTGTAAGTATTATTTTGCTAACTTGCACAGAGAGAGCCACCAAGATTGCTTAGCAAAACAGAAGCAAAGCTAGATAAGATCGGCAACTTACTTGGATATGTTATTGATAAAATCTTGTCGAAATTTATCAATAAGGGATGCAGTAAGGACTAGTATTATGTCAAAGAAATGAAGACACAAATGGGCTAAAATACCGTATCTTGTGTTTGATGATCAGTGTCTTAATACACAAGGGTCCAATACACAAGTTCATACTTTCTTATCGAGACTTTTAGGAGTCACTGACACTGATAGATGGATTCTTTGTATATCAAGGAGCTGTATCAAAGATTTCATACTGGAAATATGGAATGGCCAATGCTACAAGTCTCCATCTTGTTTATTTAATTGGCAGAATTAAATTCATTTGGAGCTATCTAATTGCTCTCTAAAACCTCCATTGAGATTCAAAGGTTTCATGAATTTGAGGAGCCTTGATCTTCAACATGTTACCATCATCCAGGATGTGTTTGAAAACCTCGTTTCTAACTGTTCCCTGCTTGAGAGATTGGCATTGATGAACTTCGCTGGTGTCACACGTCTTGATGCACCTAATCTGCAATTCTTTGGCGTTGGTTGTATTTTTTACTGATGTTAGCTTTCGGAGTACATTCCATTTAGCTCTGGTCTCTGTTGGTTTGTATGTAAATATCAATAATGATGAGAATGACACAGGAGAGCGTTCTAGTAGACTCAAATTCTTTGTTAATCTGCCCCATGTTAGAAGGCTGAGTCTGAGTTACTTCCTGAGGGTAATGGCTTATTGAACATCGCTGTTGAGTGCTAGCATGATAGTGTCTTATTGATATCAAACAAGTTTGTTGGTGTCCTGGGATGTTTCAATTGAGTGCCACCATTGTGTTTACTTTTATCATTTTGACATCTATATGCAGTTTTACGGCCTTTATGGGATTTTACAAACACCAATGTCGATGCTTCTTTGCTGATTTAAAGAAACTCCATTCAAGTCCTCTCGGGTGTCCTTATGCCACCTGAATATATCTGTTTGTGGCTTTAATTTATACTGTTCTTCCTTTTTCCAATCCAGTATTTGACTTCTGGAAATGTGCCAAGCGGGTTGCCTAGCCCATGCGTAGATCTGATTTATCTATCCATTTGCATAGATTTTGATGATTTCAGGGAAAATACAGCTGCTCGATGCCTCCTAAGAACTTGTTCAAATCTCCAAGAACTGGAAGTTTTGGTGAGTTTTGCGTTATTTACTCGCTTAGGTTTTTATGACGATCTACATAGTTATATCACCAGCATTTACATCGCATTAATGATTTTAGCTGAACTGTTAAACTAAAAAGGTTAAATGCATGTTAAACTTCCTGATTTGGAAGTCGGTTAGCTATTTTAAAGATCTCATGTTTTATTTAGGCTCAACCAAAGGAGCAAACATCTGTGGAAAGATCCAATAACTTTTGGGAAGATGATCACTATGAGCTTGCTGTTTGGCCACCTGAGATTGGCAACAGTACCAGTCATCTCTGGTGTGAAATCAGAAATTGGATTTCATCAAGTTCTTGCTTTCCAGTTCTCTTGAGCTCGAGCGGTTGACTGTTAAACCTGCTTCCTGGAAGGCGAAATGGAGTTGATGAAGGAACTGCTTCGGTTCCGCCAAGCCTCAGTGTACACAGAAGTCATTTATTTGGAGCCATGATTATCTTAGTCATGGCTAACGTATCAAAGAAATACCGGAATAAGTATAATGCGAATTGATGTCTTGTTGTGTATATCACTACAGCAAAACAGACTTTTAGCGGCGTTTTTTTGGGCCTTTAGCGGCATTTATAAGCGCCACAAAAAGTATTTGTGGCGCTTTTCAAAGCGCCACAAAAAACGCCGCTAATACTACTGCGAAAATTTTTGCGGCATTTATGCGCAAAAAACGCTGCTAAAGATCCTGACTTTTAGCGGCGTTTGTAATAAAAGCGCCGCTAAAAACCATGGTCTTTAGCGGTGCTTATTTTAAAAACGCCGCTAAAAACCATGGTCTTTAGCGCGCTTATATAAAAACGCCACTTAGCAACTTTTTTAAAAAACGCCGCTAAAAGTAGGGCCTTTATGCGCTTTACCAAAAAACGCTAAAAGTAAGGGCCTTTAATGACTTTCCCAAAAAACGCTAAAAGTAGGGCTTTTAGCGGCGCTTTCCAAAAATGCCATAAAAATTTATTGAGATTTAGCGGCGCTTTTGTACAAACGCCGCTAATTTGTCGGATTTAAAAAATAAAATTTTTCAATATTATACCCTCCCGCACTAAAAACCAACCAATAACAAGATATAATTCCAACGCAAAGCAAAGAATTTAGCATAAAATCACATCGAATACATTAATTCTAAATGATACTTAAAATTTAATAAATTAAATGAATGATAATTGAAAATATTGTAACAAAATGTTAAATGTAATAATGTCAAAACTTCTTACAAGCATAAAACTAAATGTTCAAGATGGCGGTTTTATGATCATTGAAACATCTCGCATCATATCTTTCAAGTGGTCTTTGGAGCTCTCAGTATTTTCTCGCTCTGCTAGCATCGTTCTTGCCTCTGCCTCCCCCTCGCTTGCCATTGCCTCTCTCATTGCTTCTTCTTGCCCCTTGCTTGTACTGCTTCGCATCCGCTTTAAGTATTCTTTGGAGTTCTTCATATTTTCTTTGAACATCGACAATTTCTTGCCTCTGCTCAACCGTGCTCTCTTGCATATGAGCTATCTGGTTTTGTAGCCTCGAACTTCAAAGACGAGATTGACCCGGAAGGCATGTATCTGGGAGGCGGATCAAAATATTGGGTGGGGTAACACGGATCCTTTAAATCGAACCCGACCATACCTTTCAAGACGAAAAACATCGGTGATAATTCTAGTAAAAATATACTAAAGATTAGCGAGAACTATCGACAAGCGATCGTACCTTTCGGGACCCAAAACATACGTAACAATTACATTATCAATCTCGTCAAGATTAACAGAACTATCGATCAAGCGTACCGCTTCATACTCGACCTTCTTCTCCTTTAGTTTATCCTAATAAATCAACGAAAGAGTTAGAAATGAAATATATAAATAAGAAAGAATGCAACATAATTGAACATTATAAATTTAAAACTATAAACGATGAATTAAACTATTATAATTAAACGGTAGAAATATTTATAAAAATAAAATTTTATTAAGTAGATATACCAAAATTTACTGCGACTTGGATGTCATCGGAGATCCATCCTTCTTTCTATGCGTAATGTCAAAAAGTGAACACGTCCAACTTTTTGACCAATCAAGTTTCCTACATTTTAGCGAAAAATATAATTTAATAGTATAAAGTAATTAATATTTGATGAATTAATAAATTATAATACCTCGGCGTACTACACAAGCAAAACTTCTAGAACCTGCCGGTAATGCGTAAATTTTTGTTTCATCGCTACTTATTCCAACTCGCTCACGGTCCTACATAATGCAATTTGAATTATATATATAGTAAATACTATAAACCAAATAATTTATACGATTTTAGATGTACGTAATACCTCTCCTTTTTTTGAATTCCAAAATCTAACTTGATCTTCCCATTGGTACCTCAACATTCCCGGTGGAACATTTCTTAATTTTTCGTCGAGGCTTATGTCTTTCTTAAAATATTGTTTTTTGAGCGTGCTTTTATTGTCTCTCCATTTTTTACCAATGTCTTCTTAACATAGTCATCAGAGACCTCTAAATTAAATCTAGCTCGAAGAAAAAAAGTATAAAAAGTTAATATAAATGAAAATTAAATTAAAGTATTACAAATTACATTCACGTTTTATTACCTTAATATTTTCGAGAGCCTGATTTTTGTTGGCATCAGGCATGTGATGCCATGATTCTTAGTTAATGGGCAACATATTGGAATTTCGTGATAAAATGCCCAAATAGCCTCCTAACAGTCGAGCTTCAGATCCAACAGGCTGACCATCATTGTTTCTCCTTACTTTAACACGATCGTGAGGCTCTAAGTCGTATAAATCTTTAAGTAAGGTACGTCCCCGACCTCTCAAGCGTCCCACGACCAAATTTGAAAAATGATATATTATTATATTAAAATTGAAAAATGAATCAATAATAAAATTCAACATGCATGTAAAATAAACTTAACATTACTTTCAAATTCTCCAGGCTCGTCATCTATGTCCGGCAGAGTAGAAGATCCAACAACTGTTTGATGTTCACTACTATTAGCTTCTTCTGGATTTGGAGTTTCGCGGACAATATTTAAATCTCGTAATCGTCTTCTAGGCATTTTTCCTGCAATACACATGAAAATTATATAACATGACCAACATGAAAATTATAATATTACATATAAATAATAAATCGTTAAATCTTACTACATCAAATTTCGTAAATATCTTCGTCCACATCCTGACGAACCCATTGAAATTGTTGACTAGTACTAGGGATATTTTCAGTTAAGTCTTGTTCTGGAAAAGGCAAAGTTTCTGATCTTTCGACTATGTCATCTCTACTTCCACTGCCAATGTCGAAGAAGTCTCTAGGGGTGTTTCGAAGTACAACGTACCAACCTCATCGCTTGGATCTTCCGAGTAAAAAACTTGTTTAACTTGAGAAGAAAAAACATACGGCTCGTCCATCAGTTGTTCTCCGGTGTGAATTAATCGAGAGAAATTCACCATTGTAAAGCCATATTGATCGTTTTTAATTCCGCGAGCCGTATTCACATCAGCCCAATCACCTCGAAATAGGACAACTTTGCATTTGCCGTAATAATCCAACTCAATGATGTCAGTAATAAGTCCGTAATATTCCAAATTCCCCTCGACCGGATTACTGTCCCTAGCACTAGCATAACTTGTAATCGAAGAATTAACAACAATTTCGCAATTTTGGGTTCTCCTCAATCTCTCGCGATACCTTGTATGAAATCTGTATCCGTTGATGAGGAAGCCACTATATCTTTTAACTATTCTGTTTGGACCTTGTGAAAGCCATTTAACGTCATCATTTACTTCATTCTGACTCCAAACCTATTGAGTCGAAAGTAAATCGAGTAATTATGAATGTTATGAGAAAATATTATTACTTGTCAATGAAAATTTAAATTGCATACCATTTGGCTTAACCATTCATAGAATGATTCTGCGAACAACTTATTAATTTCTCGTCGATTTAATCTTCGGGATCGTGATCGAGCTCTCAATATTTGTTTGTACTCATTATGGTAAAAAATGTTTTACTTTGTTAGAAGACAAACAAATTATAATTGATGAGTATTTATCAAATTCTAGAACTTACTTCCGAAATGGTTCCATTGAATCGTGATGAAAAAGAACGTATCGATGTGCTTGGAGCCACGATCTATCGTCCAATTCTGCAGTTTCGACTTTACCGATCGGTTCTCCGAAACTTTGAAATAAATAAGTTTCGGCCAAATTATGATCTGTGAGCCCAGCATTTCTACTTGGTGCATTCATTCTTGATTCAACATCTTCCAAATACCTCGAGCGTAAAGTCATACATTCCTCGCCAAGTAGCCCTCGGCAATTGATCCTTCCGGATAACGCTTATTGCGGCGAAGATGACTTCAATTTGGAAAGGAACCTAAACACGGTATACAACATTATCAAAAGTTGCAACTAAAGGCATTGAGTGAATGAATGAATATTTTGCAAATAAAGTAAGACCTTTCAATGGGATACATCCATCGATGAAAAGCAGGTCCACCAAGAAGTGCTTCACGCGGAGATGAATTAACAAGTGCACTATGATAGTGAAGAAGGAAGGCGGAATATCTTCTCCAGATTGCATAAAGTTAATGCGGCTCGATCTTGTAGTCTTTCAAGTTCTTGAACATTCAAAACTTTACCACAAATGCCTTTCATTATATTTGAGTTCAATTCTTGGAGCCGTCACCTTTTTCGACATACAACACCGCATAACAACTGGCGAGAAGTCTTGCATCAATATGTGATAGTCATGCGATTTTAAGCCATATAATCTTGATCCTTAAGACTCACACATCGCGATATATTTGATGCATACGCATCCGGGACCTTTATATCCTTCAACACCGTATAGAACACTTCTTTCTCCGTCTTCGACATTGAAAAAATAGCAGGCAGCAATCGATATTTCATATTCGGAAGTGCTCGGGGATGAAGCTCACGCCGAATTCCCATGTGGACTAAATCAAGCCGACTCTGAAGATTATCTTTCGATTTTCCATCGACATTCAAAATAGTCCCAA
Organism: Gossypium rotundifolium; assembly: GCA_025506655.1. Taxonomy (NCBI): domain Eukaryota; kingdom Viridiplantae; phylum Streptophyta; class Magnoliopsida; order Malvales; family Malvaceae; genus Gossypium; species Gossypium rotundifolium. The sequence continues at coordinate 172,834,869 of CP106734.1, read as the reverse complement.
TAATGTTCTCGCAGACATTTTTCTCTATGTGCATGACATCTAGGTTATGGCGTAAAATCTGATGCTCCCAATAAGGTATCTCGAAAAAAATACTTCTTTTTTTCCACAAGTCCGCCTCATTAAGATCATCCTCTTCATCAGATTCATCATCAAATTCATCCCTAGATCTTCTATTTCTATGCGGGTTTGTCGGTTGATTCATCTTCCCAAAATGAAATTCATATCTTTCAACATTAACAATATTTGGATCCTTTGGTTTGCGAAGGAGTGATCCGAACTCTTGATTACCATCAAACCGAGCACTCTGAAATCTAAATGTATGATTTTCGGTAACCACCGATGATGCCCCATGTAAGAAAACTTTTCCCATTATATAACCATTGCGAACATGTCTCACGCAAAGACAACTCGGACAAGCATAACGTCCCTTAGTACTCCAACCGGATAAATTAGCATAAGCGGAAAGTCGTTAATAGTCCACATTAATGCCGCACGTAAATTAAAGTTCTCTTTTCTCATTGCATCAAATGTCCGAACACCAGCCCATAGTTGTTTTAACTCGTCAACAAGTGGCGCAAATAGACGTCAATATCATTCCCGCCCTTTCTCTTGGTATAATCATAGACAAGATAAAAGAAGATTGTTTCATGTAAACCCATGGAGGCAAATTGTAGGAACAAACACCACGGCCAAGTCATCAGACGTTGTGCTCATAAGTTTGTAAGGTTAAATCCATCGGATGCTAGCCCAAGCCTCACACTCAGGATCGCTTGCAAAGCTTGGAAATTTGGAGTCAAAACATTTCCAAGCTAAAGAATCTGCAGGATGCCTTAACAATCCATCATCGGTTCGTCCATCACGGTGCCACGTCATTGATTCTATTTGTCTTGACGACATGAAAAGCCGTTGAAGCCTCGGTATAAGGGAAAATACCGTAAAATCTTAATGAATACTTCTTTGACGTGTGTACCGTGTTCATCCTCGTTCACGTCCTCGTATTTCTATTAATCCAATGGGATTGGCGCATACATGACAAACCTTTGTTGGTTTATGCGGTACGCCTAATACAACATGCGATCATTTGGGCAAGCTGTGAATTTTGTTGTATCCAAGGCCCAAATCCTTTATTAATTTCTTCATGTCTTTGGAAGATCGAGGATTTTTACAAGCGGAACATTTCTTGCAAAAACTCTAACAGCATTGTCAAGAGTTTCCGGTTCATCCCCCAGATATTTCAAGTGAAAAAGACGAATACAGAATGACAATTTGGAAAATTTTGATCCTTCATATAGTTCTTCATTCATTTCACCAAGTAACGTGTAGAACCTCGCCGCGTCTTCATTTGGTCGTTCATCCAGACACTTCTTTCCCTTCGGTGAAAGTATTTCCTCCAAAATTATGCTCATCGGTTGCACCCAATTCGGTGGAAATGACCCAAAACCATCATCTGCGCATATTAAAAGCATCCCGCAACATGTTTTCCATGTTATCGTCACTAACATTCTGATTGAAAGAACTATGAGGATACCCCAGATTCATCGATGAAAATGCTCCACTAGATGTAGACTCGCCATGAAAAAACCATATTTTGTACCCCCGGACAAAGCCATCAACAACTAGATGTTCGTAGACCACTTCACGATAATACTAGTTAATATTACAACACTTCTTACACGGGTAAAGAATCATATTCTCTTGGCTTGCATTTTGAAATGCAAAATTCAAAAAAGTTTTTACTCCATTTCGATAGCTGTTGCTTACCCTTGACAATTTCATCCAACTCCTATCCATTTCGTAGTTGTTGAAGTCTAAAGTTAACAATAAATTATACGGCTAAATTGTTAATTAATAATTTATGTAAATAATACTATGGAATTTGATCTTAAAATTAGGTAAGTTATGTATTCTATAAGATCCATCATACGTGGCATTGTTACACCTAGGGAGGATCCGTTATATCTGACAGTGAGATATAAGGCAACCCGTCAGGTTTCCAGCCTATATACTTTGAATCTTTTTCTTAAAATTATACAAGTGTTATGTAAGTTATGAAGTTTGATCTTAAAGGAAAATTCTGTAAGTTATGAAATCTAATCGTGAACTTATGTCATTTATGAAATTTGATCTTAGAATTAGGTAAGTTATTTATTCTTTAAGATCCATCATACGTGGCATTGTTACACCTACGGAGGATCCATTATATCTGACAGTGAGATATAAGGCAACCCGTCAGGTTTCCAGCCTATATACTTTGAATCTTTTTCTTAAAATTATACAAGTGTTATGTAAGTTATGAAGTTTGATCTTAAGAGAAAATTTTGTAAGTTATGAAATCTAATCGTGAACTTATGTAATTTATGAAATTTGATCTTAGAATTAGGTAAGTTATGTATTCTTTAAGATCCATCATACGTGGCATTGTTACACCTAGGGAGGATCCATTATATCTGACAGTGAGATATAAGGCAACCCGTCAGGTTTCCAGCCTATATACTTTGAATTTTTTTCTTAAAATTATACAAGTGTTATGTAAGTTATGAAGTTTGATCTTAAGGGAAAATTCTGTAAGTTATGAAATCTAATCGTGAACTTATGTAATTTATGAAATTTGATCTTAGAATTAGGTAAGTTATGTATTCTTTAAGATCCATCATACGTGGTATTGTTACACCTAAGGAGGATCCATTATATCTAACAGTGAGATATAAGGCAACCCGTCAGGTTTCCAGCCTATATACTTTGAATCTTTCTCTTAAAATTATACAAGTATTATGTAAGTTATGAAGTTTGATATTAACTTAAAATTAGGGGTTAAGGGTTATAGGTTAGGGGTTAAGGGTTAAGGGTTAAGGGTTAGGGGTTAGGGTTTAAGGGTTTATGTGTTTACGGTTTAAGGGTTTATGTGTTTAGGGTTTAAGGTTTATGGTTTAGGGTTTGAGATTTATGGTTTAGGGTTTAAGGGTTTATGTGTTTAAGGTTTAAGGTATAGGGTTTGAGGTTTAAGATTTAAAGTTTAGGGTTTAAAGGTTTAAAAATTTAGGGTTTAAGGTTTTAAGGGTTAGAGGTTTAAGATTTAAAGGTTTAAGGGTTTAGAGTTTAGGGATTAAGGGTTAGAGTTTATGGTTTTAAGGTTTTAGAGTTTCAAAGGTTTTGAGTTTAAGGGTTTAATAGATGTTATATTATTTCGATATTTAATTTGGTATTTCGTTTAGATCCATCATACGTGGCATTGTTACACCTAGGGAGGATCCATTATATCTGACAGTGAGATATAAGGCAACCCGTCAGGTTTCCAGCCTATATACTTTGAATCTTTTTTTTAAAATTATACAAGTATTATGTAAGTTATGAAGTTTGATATTAACTTAAAATTAGGGGTTAGGGGTTAGGGTTTAGGTTTTAGGTTTATACGTTTAGGGTTTAAAGGTTTATATATTTAGTGTTTAAGGTTTGGAGTTTAGAGTTTGAGGTTTAAAGTTTAGGGTTAAATGGTTTATATGTTTAAGGTTTAAGGTTTAGGGTTTGGGGTTTGAGGTTTAAGGTTTAAAGTTTAAGAGTTTAAAGATTTAGGGTTTAGGGTTTAAAAGTTTATATATTTAGGATTTAGGGTTTTAAGGGTTAAGTATTTAGGGTCTAAGGTTTTAGTGGTTAAGGTTTAAAGTTTAGGGTTTAGAGTTTAAGAGTTTAAGGATTTAATGTTTAGGGTTTAAGGGTTTTAAGCGTTAAAGGTTTAAGATTTAAAGGTTTAAGGGTTTAGAGTTTAGGGTTTATGGGTCAGAGTTTATGGTTTTAAGGTTTTAAGGTTTCAAAGGTTTCGAGTTTAGGGATTTAATAGATGTTATATTATTTCGATATTTAATTTGGTATTTCGTTTAGATCCATCATACGTGGCATTGTTACACCTAGGAGGATCCGTTATATCGACAATGAGATATAAGGCAACCCGTCAGTTTCAAACCTATATACTTTGAATCTTTTCTTAAAATTATACAAGTATTATGTAAGTTATGAAGTTTGATATTAACTTAAAATTAGGGGTTAAGGGTTAGGGTTTAGGTTTTGGGTTTAGATGTTTAGGGTTTAAAGGTTTATATATTTAGGATTTAGGGTTTAAAGTTCAGGGTTTAAGGTTTAGGGTTTAATGGTTTAAGGATTTAAGGTTTAAGATTTTAGAGATTAAGGGTTTAAAGTTTAAAGGTTTATATATTTAGAGTTTAGGGTTTAAGGTTTAGGGTTTAGGGTTTAGGTTTAGGGTTTAGGGTTTAAGGTTTAGGGTTAAAGTTTAAGGTTTGGGGTTTAGGATTTAGGGTTTAGGGTTTAAAGTTTAGGGTTTAAGATTTGAGGTTTAAGGTTTAAGAGTTTAGGGATTTAGGGTTTATGGTTTAAGGGTTTTAGGGGTTTAAGTTTTAGGGTTTTAAATTTTAAGAAAAGCTTTATGGAATTACGTTTAATTAGTTTTTGTATTGACTTATTGGTTGTTTAATTCAAGATTTGTAATTTAAGTAGCTATGTCATGTTATATTTAATTTCTTGGACATCGTTTAATTTATTATTTGATGTTATATATATTCATTTCATTCACCATAGTGTAATTGATTATATTATGTTATGATGGATTCATTATAGATATGATGAAAGTAACCTCAAATGCTTTGGAAAGTTGCAACAAACATCTCAATTTCCAGGAACAAACATCTCAATTATAGATATGATGAAAGTAACCAAGCAAAACCCAGATTGGAAACTAACCTCAAATGCTTTGGAAAGTTGCAACAAAGACTCCGACAACCTTAGAACCTTAGAACCGTGATGATGAAAGTAGTGAAATTAGTAGCCTTAAGCAGAAGGACAATGAGAATCCTGCAAAAGAGGATAAAATTATGAATGCTACTGACTTTGGGAAAAAGGGCATATTTTGAGGGAGGACAAATATTCCAGCATAAACTTACGGTGCTTGTGCAGGAACTTCTTGGGCAGATTTGGTGCAGATTTGGTGGAGATGTTCTTGAAAATATAATGGTTTCAAGAAAATATTATCAAACCTTCAACCATAAGAATCAGCATAAGAAAATATTAAAATCAAGTTCAACCATAAGTTATCATAATTGAAATTGAGCATAAGAATCAGCATTTAAACATCAATTTACAGCATTTAAACACCTAAACTTACAACACTTTAACATCCCAATTAACAACATTATACACCTCAATTATAGCAAGTTTGATCTCAATTTTCAGAACTAAACAATACAATTTGCGATCTTAAAACACTTCAATTTACAACATGTAAACACTTAAACTTGCAAAGACTTTAACACTTCAATTCACAGATTTAAATACTTCAATTTGCAACACATTAACACTTCAATTTGCAGCACTTAAACACTTCAATTTGTAGCAACACAACACTTTAACTTACATTCTAACTTAAAATCAAGTTCAACCATAAGTTATCATAATTGAAATTGAGCATAAGAATCAACATTTAAACATCAATTTACAGCATTTAAACACCTAAACTTACAACAATTTAACATCCCAATTAACAACAATTATACACCTCAATTATAGCAATAAACATCTCAATTTCCAGGAACTAAACAATACAATTTACGAGACTTAAACCACTTCAATTTACAACATGTAAACACTTAAATTTGCAGCACTTTAACACTTCAATTCACAGCATTTAAATACTTCAATTTGCAACACATTAACACTTCAATTTGCAGCACTTAAACAAAAATACCAAACATTAGACATGTTTCAACCCAACACTAACCTCTGAGTTCAAGTACTATAGCTTTTTACTATTTTTCTTCCTTGTTAAAGACATGGAATTGGGCAACATCGGTTTTCTTATCTTCTGACTGGTCAAATATTAAACTTCGATCATGTTATTTATCATGCATGAGCTTTTCATAGTTCACATTAACATTAAGATCGTATGAGATTTTAATTGATAATTGAAGCTCAAGGAAGACAAAGTGGGTACCAAAAGCTAAAGTTGTCATTGTAGAATCTTGGCGAAATGCCTATATAAATACGAAACTACTCATTCAATAGAATGAATAAATGAGATCATAATCCCGTAGATTGAGACTTGCAATGAGACATTCTTAGTAAGATGCCAATAAAATCACCCGGATGGAGAAATGGTCATTCTATTGACAAAACTAGGGTTTTCCTTGAATCTTGATGTTTGACTTGTCTATAATAGTTCGATATCGTGTTTTTCTTTTTGGTGCCATTTTTCATTTTCATTTTCGCTACGTCTTGCTGATGTCGTGGTGACAAGCTCACGGCAGATGGATATGACATGTAAATTCTATCAAATGGGACCAAGAGTTTTCTTGAAGTCGGTAAAAATCGAAAGTAAGCTAGTCAAAAGGGAAATTGACGGAGTTTTTTCTTTTGTTTACAGTTGAGTTATCTCTGAACAACCTAAATGAAACTATTAATGCATGTTTATATGGTTTGTTGCAAAGAGTTTTAGATTCACAAGTGAGAGCCATACATGAGTCCATTGTTCTTAAAACACCCTAAAAAATTTAACACATCATGTTCTTAAAACACAAAAAAAACCCTAATTAAATTTATCTAAACCGAAACCGTAAAAAAAAAAAAAACATACTCTCATCCTTCAATCAATAGTTTGAAATACCAAACAAAAAAGGTTAAAGTAAAATACCTCTACGAACCCAAGTTTCCAGCGGCGGCGGTGGGGAGAAGATGACGACGCGGACTGAAGGCTAGCGTGGGCTGGATGAGTTGATTGCGGCACAAAGGGGTTAAGGGGCTACGAACCCTAGGGTTAAACGTTTTATTTTGAAATGACGGAGAGAAGAATAGAATTTGAAGGTGGGAAATTAGGGCAAAAATTTGCAGAACAAACTTGGGGAAATTGGGGAAAAATTGGGAAGTTGGTGAAAAAATCGGCAAATCTGGGAAGTGTTAAACGATTGATTTTAGTTGGACATTTTGCGGCGTTTAACATAAAACGCCACTAAAAATGTTGCTAAAGCTAAAAACGGTGTCATTTACATACAGTCAGAAACATAATTGCTGCGTTTTTAGTAAAAAAGCCACTAAAAGCAATTTTAAAAATGGCGTCGTTTCGAGGTTCACCTTATTTGCGGCGTTTTATTTAAAAGCGCCACTATAACAAAGATTAAAACAGCATCGCTTTTGCACAAACCGAACATATTTGCGCGTTTAACTTAAAAACGCCACTAAAAGCACAGGTACAAACGTCATCGTTTTGCCTTAAAACATATTTTGGCGTTTATACACCAAAACGCTGTAATTCCCGATCTTTAGTGGCGTTTTCAAGAAAACGCCGCTAATACCATAACAAACACAACCGAAACGACACCGCTTTTGGCTAAAATGGTGCGTTTTGCATGACATTTTTGTAAAAATGCCACTAATGTTTTAATTATTTCTTAAATTCCATAAAACCATTAACCTCTTAATACTCAAATAAACCCTAAGTACATATCGCTACATGAACACCAAACATTATCACCACATATATGCTAATCTCAATACCTCAATTTCATCGTTCCTATAAAAACAAGCCTAAAATACCATGTTCAACATTAACACTTCTTTTATACTCTAAACATTAACCAAATCACATGATCATTACATATACATATTTAATCATTTATGACATTAAACCAAAACACCTTAATAACACCCGTCACCCTACCGGTAGTTGGATCCGAAGCTACGGATGTTACTTCTATTACCGAGCTAATCACATTTAACTCTTAATAACAATTCATTCAACCATCGATTCTTATCATAATTCCATGCACATTACAGTATACAAACAAAATCGAAACTCAATTGAGCTTACAAAAGCTCTTAAGTTGACATGAGCATAAATAAGGACTAAACTGCAAACTTTTCAAAGTATAAGCATAGGTATCAATACCCAGGTCAAGTTTCGATACTAGGAAAACATCATTCGAGCATACACCAAAATTTCATTTTAAAGACCTTAGTTATCAACAACCAATATATCAAAAAATTTGGCATCTTTTCACATACAAACTTACGCATACTACATACCTAAATGGCCCTCAAAATGTAACTTTCATCTATACATTTCATGTCAACTAAACTACACACAACTTCAATATATTCTCAATCGTCTTTCAACCAATCATGCAATTAACCATTACTAAACGCCGCTAATTAAAAGTCTGTTTTGCTGTAGTGGTATATTTTACAAGATTTGGATCAAATTAAAGTTCATGTCTGCTTTTAGGATTTAACACATTTTGATATGTATTCTTTTAAAATAATAATTTATATTTATCTTTTTTTATTATTCTAAAAAATCTAAGATTAATTCCTAAATCCATAACCCTAACCCCTAAAAATTATACCCGGCCTAAATCATACACCCTTACACCCTAATTAAACTATAAACTATAAACTATAAACCATGCATAGTATCCCTAAACCCTAAACAATTGAAATAGTAACTCGTAGAACTTAAAAATTAAATTATAACTCCTAAACCTTAAACCATAAAACAATAACCCCTAAAGATTAACTGGCCCCAAACCATATTACTCTCATAACCATTAATACCTATTCCCCTAAACCCCAACACTTAAACCGTAATCCATAAACATGATCCAAAAACCCATGATCTATAAACCTTTAAATAAATAATAAATCATAAACCCTAAACGAGAAAACACTAAACCCTAAACTAATAAACTCTAAACCCTAAACTTAATTTAGAAACCCATAAACCCTAAACTATAAAACATAAACCATTAACCCACATTAATGCACATTATATCATAAACCCTAAAACTATAAACTATAGACATTAAACCTTAATTAAGTCCTAAATCATTAACCCTAAAATAAAATAATCTTTTTGCGGCGTTTCTATAAAAACGCCACTAAAGTTCAAAAAAATTTGCTCAAAATTTTGTGGCGTTCCACCAAAAGCACCGTTAATGTTCAGACTTTTGGCGGCGTTTCCATAAAAGCGCCGCTAATGTTCAGACTTTTTGCGGCGTTTTTACAAAAGCGCCGCTAATGTTATACTTTTAGCGGCGTTTCCATAAAAGCGCCGCTAATGTTCGACTTTTAGCGGCGTTTCCATAAAAGTACCGCTAATGCTCGTTTTTTCTTGGCGTTTTACAAATAAACGCGCTATATATCCTTTTCAACATGCGTTTACCAATAAACGCCGCTATTGATCTTTTTTGCGGCGTTTTCATTTAAACGCCGCTGATGTATAATATTTGCGGCGTTTTTCTTTAAAACGCCACTAAAAGTCTGTTTTGGTGTAGTGTATTATCCCTTGTCAGGAAGAATTCTTGCAATTTATGATTATTATGATTGAATCCTTCAGTTCAAAGTGTGAACCTCAGAGTTTATTCTTTATTTTAGTGGACAAATTTAGTAAAGATCATGAGCTTTTTTGGTGATGGTTTAGAGTTTAAAGCATGAACCTGACGTAATTTGACCTTACCTTGATGTACTCTGACGTTGACTGTATTGCAGTTTATTGTTCATAAACCCTTTAAATGTAGTTTATTGTTCATAAACCCTTCAAATGATGAAAATAGTCAAAAGGTTTTAATTTTATCTACTAAAGGTCCAACGAACTCAATTGCAGGAACTTCCATTGGTTTAGGTTTTTAAAGCTGAAGAAGTGAATTAGGTGGCCTAAAGCATTTAGCATTCTAGAACAGGTTTGTTTCACCATCTAGTGTATTAAAGTAATCTCAGAATATGCAACTATCGATGCAAGCAATATAGATTTGTGGCTGATTCAATTCTACAAAAATGCTACCCAGAATCATCTTTTGCTTTGCAGTTGTTTTAGCCATCGCGGTGGTTGTCCTATTGGCCTTGCTCTCACCGGTAAGCCACAAAAGTTCATCAAAGAACCCTTCCAGACCTTGGCTGGCCCTCTCCATGTACATTCAACACCCACACATCTCAAGGTCTAGTGTCCAACCTGTTGCCCAGTCAGATGCCGGAGCCTTCGTCTTTCACCGTGTCCTCACGGAGGGACCGAAGAACACGTCCCGAATAGTCGGGAAAGCCCAAGGCTTCATTATTCCGATTGAACACTTCGCCAATTCCGCATTCAACATAATTTATCTCACTTTCGAAACACCCAAGTTCAATGGGAGCCTGAGTATCCAGGCCAATAATGTGGAACACGAGGATAGGCAAGAACTAACAGTGGTTGGAGGAACAGGTTATTTTGCATTTGCACGTGGGCTTGCAGTGTTCATGCAGACTAAATCCCAATCATCTGAAGCTGATCCCACTTATCATGTAAAGCTTCAGCTTAGATTTCCCAATAGATCTCAGACCATTCCAGGGTGAGGCAGCAAAAGTAGAACCATCTGTTGGGGATGATCCTTGTTTTAAAAGATCCAAATTTTCAATGATAAATTTGGAACTGCCTAAACTAAACAAAACCCAGCATAAGGAAGATGATTTCCAAGTCCAAGATCTGGTAAAAAGGACATGAACCAGGATTCAAAATGCTTAATAGTTGAGGAATGGTTGCAGCCCGTGGAAACGGAAGTTAGGCTTTAGAGTTAATTTTATTTTATGGAATTTGAGTTTGCAGTGTAATTAATACGAAATTATAGTGTTTAAATAATAAAAGAAGCAAAAGCTAATTATGTGTTTTTTAAAAATGTTAAAGAGACTTTACTTCCAACCCGGTTTATACAGTGAAATCGGGCCGAGCCTCTCGGTTTATAATTTTCGTCCATAAATAGCCGGCTCATATTACTTTCCTTTCTTTTTCCTAATTTATTTTTTTATTTGGTCTGTGTCTGGTAAAGAGTTAGTCAAGCAATTTTCACATTTTATCTCTTGCTTTATTTCTATCTATCTCTTGGAGATTCGGCAACTGGGGAGCTCCCGTCGGTTGAAGGAATACGAAATGGCAAAGTCGAGCGCGGACGATGAGGAGTTAAGGCGAGCTTGCGAGGCCGCAATCGAAGGCACGAAGCAGAATATCGTGATGTCGATTCGCGTCGCTAAAAGCCGCGGGATCTGGGGTAAATCTGGCAGATTGGGTCGCAACATGGCTAAACCTAGAGTCCTTGCTCTCTCCGGTACGTCTTTTTCCACTTGCAATGTTTTCTTTACTTCAATTTAGAAAAACTGATAACCTTTTTACTTATTTTCGACTGAAAACTTGTTGATCATGCTAGAATCTTGTTAAATTAGGACAACTGAACTAATCTTTACGGTTGTAGAATTGTGAAAAACTGGTAGGTCGGTTCAAGTTCTAGGAGTATTAGCTATGCTTGGAAAGGTTTTTGAATTAAAATAATATGATTGGATTTGAAGTGGCATGTGTTCTCTTATTCGTCTTGTGGGGTTCTTGTTTAGAATAATACTGCATCCTTGTAGCCGTTTTTTGTTGCTTGTGCTTACGAAGAACTATCATTTGTGCAGTGAAATCAAAAGGTCAGGAAACTGAAGCTTTTCTGCGAGTTTTGAAGTATTCTTCAGGAGGAGTTCTTGAGGTAATTATCTCTTGTTATGATATCTCAGAAAACGTGTGTTAGGGCAGGCAAGAATAAGTGCATAAACTATGAGTTTGTTATTCTTTATTGAGTAAGCCTTGTAATAGTGTTACTACGTGGTAGCTTACTACAGCTGAACTTGGAATGATGGGGGCAGTTGTCATGAGGTTGCATTTGGCTTAGCTGTAATAGTTTCTTTACCTCGGCTGCTGTGCTGGCTTGTGTTACCAAAATTTGTTACCTAACCTATGAATTGAGAATTGAATCGTAAGATCCAAATCCTGGATCTTTTGCAATCTATTTCTCCAATTCTGATGATCCTTCTAATCACAAAAGAAGCATGGCATTCTAGAATAAAGAAAAAGTCAACAATGAATTGCAATTGATGAGAGGAAAAACTGGGAAGAAAAATAGTCACCAGAAAATAGCTGTAAAGTATGGATCTTAGAATCCAGACTTAAATATGTTTTGGGTCGTTTAATTTTTGTTCTCTTATAGAAGTTTAATGATATTATTTTTATTTTTGACCTTCTAAATTTTTATATCAATCTCGTAAGTTTATAGTTTTTTTAACCATGGTTATTTGTTTATTTATTACATTTATGAAAACTAATTATATTTATTAGTAATTTAAATTATTTTAATTAAGGTGAACTGTATGTATTTTCTGAAAACGTTGTGTTCCAATTAATTGTACCATGTATCTGTTAAGCAAACTAAAGAAGATTACCCATATCAAATTATGTTCCAAATAAGTTATGATTTACGTTCCCGTTCTTTGTACCAGACTGATCCACATTCCTGGTACCATTGGTGCTGGCCCGTTTATTTTTTGTTATGTCTTGGTGGTACAGTTGCCTGCCCTCTGGCTTCATTATACTAATATAGTTGATTATTATTCATCATACATCAGGTTTATATGTTACCAGAATGATATCAATGTGTGAATATTTGGCTTTTGCAGATATTAGTGTTGAATCAAGAGTCATAAGATGAAGAAAGTAGGATGTAGCGTTCTTCATTGTTCTTATGGATCGTATCTTTCCTTTTCTTACTTAAGTTTGCTATTGATGAAAATAAAGATAAACATAATTTAAGCTAGCCATTTATCTACCTCTTCAAGTGAAACATGGAATAAATTTATATAATCACTTTTAGTATCACTGAGAAGAGAATGTTACTGGTATAAGCTTAAAGCAAAATTTGTTAATTTTTAGTTCAAGGGGCAGGGAACTATTTGATTAAGGATGAAGTTCTTAAGTCTTAACTGGTCGGTATTCTAGATTTATTGATTTTAAGATTATATTTTGGCATAAGAATTAATTGAAATTTTGCAGCCTGCAAAGTTATATAAGCTGAAGCATCTTTCAAAGGTGGAGGTTGTGACTAATGACCCTAGTGGATGCACTTTTACTTTGGTAACTCCTTTCTTGTGTTCTTTTTCTATTGGTTATTGAATTAAGATTTTGTGTTGAAAGCTGTATGTAGTTTGATCTTTGTCTATGTGATTAAGAGAAGCAACTGAGCAAAAGTAGAATATATTTGTATCTTAAACTTCTTTTCTTTGCTCTCCTTGCACGGGGTATTTCTCCTACTTCTAACTGCACTTCTTATAGGGATTTGATAATCTCAGAAGCCAAAGTGTTGCTCCACCTCAGTGGACTATGCGCAACATTGATGACAGGTAATTGAAATATCTCTGGACTGAAGATATCATGCTTTATCTGTTGGCCCGTTTCTTTTGTCCCTTCTTTGGATCTTTTCTTTTGGTACTTCAACAAAAATGTTTATCTTCTGTTCTTAATTGTTCCTTAAATTTATTCTTAAATATTTTTGCAGGAACCGCCTTTTATTATGTATCTTAAACATCTGCAAAGAAGTACTGGGTTGTCTTCCCAAAGTTGTTGGTGTAGATATTGTGGAAATGGCTCTTTGGGCTAAGGTAAGCTAGATCATTTTATTCTTTCCAATTTCTTGACTCTTAAATTGATGCTAAATATTTTTTGTAAAGCAAATTAGAGGTTCTTCATGGAACTCAGAAAGCTGTAATTATGCAGAGCGTAACATAAGCTTTTAGTTGCCGATAAAAGCTTAAGGATATTTTAACTTATTGGCCCTTGTGGTTTGGTGGTGATTCTGAGGAGTATAATTTCATTCGTTAAGTCTGATTTTGCTTAGAATTTCTAGCAAATTTGTTTTCCGTAAAATTTTTAATGCCCATGTCAATAGTTTTATCAAATCTATCTTTTCTTTATTGGTTTGACTTGTATATTGTATCTAGGAAAATACACCCTCAGTCACTACTCAAAGAAATCTACAAGATGGACCAGTTGCAACTACAGTACCAGAAAGTGGCATGAAAGTGACTGTTGAAAAGGAACTCGTCTCTCAAGTAGAGGAAGAGGACATTGAGGCTCTCTTGGGCACGTATGTTCTTTTATTCTGTTCTAACGTTCTTCAGTGAATATCAAATGTCCATACCTATATGTTGCATTTGCATTTAAAAGTAATAATAATTATTCTTGTACCACCTGCCAAATTACTGAGATGGTTAGATCACAGCTAATGTTATAGTTCTATCTACTTCTCTAGGAGGAGATAAGAAAAGGGGGGTTATCCTAGCAGTAATATCTGCCATTTCTTGGTAATGGAGCTAAAAAATCTGAATATATGGGTTGGTCCTTGTAGTGGTCATAGTTCCTAGTTAGTATATGATTCTTGATTTCTTTTTCTTCATCTGTTTCATTGCATAATTGAAAAGGCAATATACCGTTTTTTGTGTTTGGTAATTGTTGAAGCCCCTAAATCCTGTTGTAATGTTTTTTTATCATAACATGGTACACAGCTATGTCATGGGCATTGGTGAAGCAGAAGCATTTTCTGAACGGTTGAAGCGAGAGCTTCATGCTCTGGAAGCAGCAAATGTGCATGCCATTTTAGAAAGTGAACCTCTAGTAGATGAGGTATTTCCTTCTATTTTTGCTTTTTGATTGTGTTTTTCTTCTACTTAATTTTATTCTCAAATCTTACTTTCAGCATGCTGGGATTTTTAGGAATCAATAGCCTGCATTGTTCCCTTTCTTTAGGGGTCATCTGGTCCAGGCCCACCCCCTTATGCATTAGGCATCAAACAGGCTTATCAGATATTCTATGCAGTCTTGTTTACTCCCATTTCTGATACACTCAAGTAAACCAATTCTACTTTGATTTCTAATCATTCTTCTCCGGGAGCTCCTCATTATGTTTGCCTACTCCTGAGTAGTTCCTATGAATATGTTGCTGTGCTTGAAGAACTTTTGTTATCTTTCCTCTTTTCTTTTGACATTTTTAATTGCTTTAGGTGTTTAGGACATCCTTTGAACTTTTCGTTAAAAATCTTGATTAAACTTGGTGATGCTGATATTCACCTCCGTTAACTATATGCTTCTTACTAAGCTAACTAATTATTATGTTAACTTTCAGGTCTTGCAAGGGCTAGAGGCAGCAACAAGTTGTGTTGATGACATGGATGACTGGTTAGGCATGTTCAATGTCAAATTACGACATATGAGAGAAGACATTGAATCGGTAGGGAAGCTTTTGTATGGTCTATTAATATGAAGGATCTGTTTTCATCCTTTCTAGTCATTTACATGCTTCTAGTCTGCTGCTAGTTTTTTCATGAAACTAAATTATAAAGATTAAACTGTATATATTCTTATATATTCTTGACTTCAACATTTGACCTCGAATGCTGTTGTGAACTCTATTTCACAACATACCAGATAGAGAGTCGCAACAACAAGTTAGAGATGCAATCTGTAAATAATAAATCACTCATTGAAGAACTTGATAAGCTTCTTGAACGACTGCGTGTCCCTTCTGAGGTTTGTTATCCATTACTATGTTTTGTTTAGATTCAACCTATGTATGTAGCCTGTATTTCCCTTAACAATGTTTCTATTGGTTGTAGTATGCAGCATGTCTGACAGGAGGCTCGTTTGATGAGGCTCGCATGCTTCAAAATGTTGAAGCATGTGAGTGGCTAACTGGTGCTTTGTGTGGCCTTCAAGTACCTAACTTGGATCCCAGTTATGCAAAAATGCGAGCCGTATGGACCCTCGTCTCATTCCTCCAGTTTTAAATTTTGTAGTTAGGCAAATGATTCAGTAGATCATGTGGCACATGGTATTGCTATTGGGCTAGGTTTCTGAAGTTCTGAAGTACCTAATTTGGATCCTACTTTTCTTTTTTTATCTTTATTTTAGGTTAAAGATAAGCGGGCAGAACTCGAAAAACTAAAAGCTACATTTGTCCGGAGAGCTTCTGAGTTTTTGAGAAACTACTTTGCCAGTTTGGTGGATTTTATGATTGGTGACAAAAGCTATTTCTCTCAGGTTTTCCTTCATTTTATTTCCAGTTTTGATAACAAGTATAAACTGTGATACTAGGGTTCCTAACTGTTGTTCATCTGCTTGCTTTAAACAGCGGGGACAGTTGAAGAGGCCTGATCATGCTGACTTGCGGTATAAATGCAGGACGTATGCTCGCCTTCTGCAACATTTAAAGGTCAAATTACAGATCAAGTCTAACATCTGTAAAATATTTTGTCTCAGTATTTCTAATAATTTTGTTTCTGCTTATTCTCAGAGTCTTGATAAGAGCTGCTTGGGTCCTTTAAGGAAAGCTTATTGTAGCTCCCTTAACTTACTTCTGCGCCGTGAGGTTGGTAATTCAAAATAAGATTTTCAATTATTCAATAAAAAGAAATGTCTTTCTCATTTGAGCTTTATGTTGGTTACAACGCTTCACAAACGGTTAAATTGTGTTTAGGCTCGTGAATTTGCCAATGAGCTTCGTGCTAGTACAAAAGCATCAAGAAATCCAACTGTATGGCTGGAGGCTTCCACAGGTGGCAGTCAAAGTGGGAATAGTGCAGACACTTCAGCGGTTTCTGATGCTTATGCCAAAATGCTGACAATTTTTATTCCCCTACTTGTAGATGAGGTAGTCCTTCCCTGCACTATTAGTACAAGAGGTTACATGCATTCCCTAGTCTTGATTTATTGAAAATTTATTCCTTCATGGCTCAAACTGCAGAGTTCTTTCTTTGCACACTTCATGTGCTTTGAAGTTCCTGCACTTGCTCCCCCTGGAGGTGTTGCTAACGGTAGTAAAAGTGGATCCTATGATGATGATACCAATGATGATGATCTGGGCATTATGGATATTGATGACAATGATAGTAAAGCTGGTAATCATTTCTCTTGTGACTTTATAATTCGTGGTAATAAATCTCCCTTAATTTCAAACTGAAGGATGTTGTAACTATTTTATTTTACTAGGTAAAACTTCTGCTGATCTTCAATCACTAAATGAGTCACTACAGGATTTGCTCGATGGGATTCAAGTATGTAAGCTATTGCAGTCTTTTGCAGATAGATTTTCTGTCATTCCTTATTGTTTCTGCGTTTCTGGAACCAGAATGTCTTCCCAAATTTCGGTGCTTTTTGTGCATGCTCATTATTGTAGAGTTGTCTGCATGTGCTTTTCGTTCATTGTACTTTGTTCTCCTTGTTTATATCATTATGTCTTTATGATGTTGCTTGGTAGGCACTCTCTCGTTTGCAATCTCAATTTCTGTTTTTTTTTCTGGATTACAGGAAGACTTTTATGCTGTAGTTGATTGGGCATACAAGATTGACCCTCTGCGTTGCATATCCATGCATGGTATAACAGAGCGCTATCTATCTGGCCAGAAAGCTGATGCAGCAGGATTTGTGCGTCTCCTGCTTGGTGCTCTTGAATCAAAAATTTCTATGCAGTTCAGTCGGGTATGTTTGTATGGAAACTGAAATTTTTATGACCTTTTGCATTTAGTATGAATCTAACTGGTTTAAGCTGCAACTGGATTTGCAGTTTGTTGACGAGGCTTGTCATCAAATTGAAAGAAATGAACGCAATGTGCGACAAATGGGAGTCTTGTCATACATCCCTCGGTAAAGTGAACCATAGCCTTTATAAGATTTCAGAGTGCACATTTGAGATCAAAGCTGATAAAAATTTTAAGAGAAAAAAGCTACAAGTAGCTGTTTCCCTTTATGGTTTGAAAATGTTTTTGCCTTTTCAGGCATATATTATCAACATGCTATCAATATTATCTCCAACATAGCTAGGTTCCACATTATTATGTGATGCTTGCTTGTCATGTTTTACTTCAGTTGGTTTTAAACAGTTCATATGTACTTATGCACAGCTTTGCAACTCTAGCCACCCGCATGGAACAGTACATTCAAGGACAATCACGGGACTTGGTTGATCAAGCATACACCAAATTTGTAAGTCCTATCTTCAGCTTGATATCCTTGTTATTTTGGATTAGTTGTAGTGTGGTTAAGTGAGCTCTTGATGGATCATATTGTAGCCTTGGCATTGTGACGAGACTTAAGCATGTAAAGAGTTCTAGTGTTGCTACTATTTAGCAAATTCTTGCATGAAATAGAATGATAAGTCACTAAGCATTCTTTCAAGCTACTTATGCTGATGGTTAATAAGCAAGGCCGTCTTCCATGTACTTATGATCTGTTCAGCTGCTTCTTTTATTCTTGCTTTCTTGATAAGATTTAATTCATTTTGTGGTAACAAATCAACTTTTTTTTTTTTTTTCATGTTATTATCTTCTGAATATGCATTCCTGAAAGAATATTGTTATTGCAAATATTGTTTGGCAGGTTAGCGTTATGTTTGCTACTCTTGAAAAACTGGCACAAACGGATCCAAAATATGCTGATATATTTCTTTTAGAAAATTATGCAGCATTCCAGAATAGGTCTGCATCTTTTTCCTATGGCTAAGGGTATGGGTATAATATTTCTTTTGTTTCTTGAGGCTAATTTTTTCCCTCTCCATGCATACTTTACAGCTTGTATGATCTGGCCAATGTTGTGCCCACCTTAGCCAAATTTTATCACCAAGCAAGTGAAGCATATGAACAAGCATGTACACGTCATATCAGCATGATAATATACTATGTAAGTAATCCACCTTGGTGGCTTTTTAGTTGCTTCACTCATTATTGTTAAGCAGTGATGTTAAATGGTTGTGGAGATACTGATAAGTGTTCCATGTTATGATTCAGTCTTTACAATTGTTTTCTCTTTGCAGCAATTTGAACGGCTGTTCCAATTTGCTCGAAAGATTGAGGATTTAATGTTTACAATTTCAGCTGAAGAGGTTAGCATGTTCCTGATTGTACTTTGCCAGGTTCATAATTTATGCAGGGTTTTATCGGATAGCTCCTCAAGAGCTCTGTTCCATTTTTGACTAAATTTACATAACAAGGCATAATATGCTTTGAATTACCCTCTCATCTTTAGCAAAGTCAGAATCCCATGATAAATTGGAAAAACAAAGCCTTTTTTTTAAATAATGAAATTACTGCCAGTGGTCATCTCCAGACTTTTGCAGATTGTTATCAAATGAATGATTTGGCTGACGTTGTCCTTCACAAATTTCAGATACCTTTTCAGCTTGGATTGTCTAAAATGGATCTCCGGAAGATGTTAAAATCCAGTTTATCTGGGGTGAGTTGATCATCAACTTTTGGAACACATTGTCCTTAGTTTCAAATGGTGGAATTTAAACCTAGATCTGTCTCTTACAGGTTGACAAATCTATTACTGCAATGTATAAGAAGTTGCAGAAGAACTTGACATCTGAGGAGCTGTTACCCTCTTTGTGGGACAAGTGCAAGGTAAGTTAACTTCTTCTATTTCTAAAACCGATAAAGGCTTTAGTGTTTTTGCCAAAGTATTATGCATTGTGAATCGTTAATCAATGCTATGGGAAAGAGCATTAGAACAACCCAAGTGGATTATGAGGTTGAAGGAAGAAGGGAGGGAATTTGAGTTGGTTGGTTTGGTTATATATTGCTGGTTTCTTACTAGTTTTATTTCTTGTAAATTTGACAGAAAGAGTTTCTGGACAAGTACGATAGCTTTGCCCAACTTGTTGCCAAAATTTACCCCACGGAAACCATCCCATCGGTTAGTGAAATGAGAGATCTGCTTGCTTCCATGTAAAAGGGACAGATTTTGCCTTCTGTGTAATCTTCTGTGTTTTCCATTTGGAGTGGAGAGCCGTATTATCTTGCTCTAATTATTAAAGTTGTAATATAATAGACAATCGCCCCTCCCATATTTCAATTTATTTGAAACTTACCCATTATATTCATTCATTATCGGATAGAAGTTGCTGTTGTATCATGTTCAATGTAAAATTGTTTTATTTGTCTGATCTACATTTCATAAGGTTTAATAGAGTTTTTGGTTTTCCATTCTTTAATTCTCAAAAATCTCCCCATAGTTCGTGCGAATAGTCGATGTTTGTTCTATTCCATTCCTCTTATGCCAGCCAAATGTATTAACATGATTGGTTTATGACATCATGGATTGCACTCTTGATGGGCGTTGAATTTTCTTTCCTAGCTGGTTTCTTTTCTCTTAGAAGTATGCTTGATTATCAAGGAAATGGCAACGAAGATATTCATTAGGGTCAAGCACACTGATGGATGCAGCTTCCATGTTAGCTATAAAGTACTTGCTGATTCGAAGGATCCATAAATAAACTCTCATCATCGTCCACTCAGTCTATTTATCAAACGCACGCCGACCCTAATGAACTTAGGAGTCGACGTCATGATGTGGCAAGTTGCTTGAGACCACTGAATTTGAATCTCTCTGCAGCTTATTTTTTCTTAAAAGCCTTCTCTCTCTCTCTCTGTGCTTCATGATAGTAGTTGGATAAATTTCATATTTTAATAATTTTGCCAAAACTAATAAAAAACTTTTATAGCTATGTATTCAGAAATCATAGGAAAAAAGTAAAAATCTTGGGTAAATGTTTTATGTACACTATGTCTAATTAACCAAATCACATCCAATCTGTATCGCTAAACCGTCGTTTATTATTTTATTATTCGGTTTATCATTTTATTTTTATTTGTGGGTGCTGTGAGCATATATATATATATATATATAAGTAGATGACTCACAGGATTCCGTTTCTTTTTCTTTCTTTTTTATATTTTTTTACTTGCGACTGCGTGAATTACTTAACCAGGAGCAGTTTACTAGGGTTTATCGCCTTTTATTGTATACATACAGAATCCCTTCCCCTTGGGATTTTATTATATTAAGCAATCAATAAATAAGTCTCATTCTCAGTCTTTTCATCATATCATAGGCTTTGGCTTTGGCGTTTGCAAAACCAAAGAAGGGTTTTCAATTCTCAAGCTGCCTCCCACTTGTAATTCTTTCTCCTAGGTTTTTCAGTTTTCGTTTGTCTATGGCTGCTTCTGGTTCTGACGATGTGAACCTTGCCTATGACGATACTGCTGACGACTACTTCTATCTCAACGATACGGATGATGACTTACATCCACCCCAAGCCAGCGACAGCCTTGATGACGATCAACTTCAAGGCAGCGACAGCCATAATGACGATGATGACGATCTACTCCAAAGCAGCGACAGGCATGATGACGGTGATCATGATTGTGACGACAACGATGATGGTGATGAGAATGCACTTGAAGAAGATGATCATGATTCCCCAATATCTGGCCAAAACTGTAGTGTTTTAACTGAAGCAGATATACGCCATCGTATAAAAGATAACATCGCTGAAGTCTCTTCTGTCCTGTCTATATCGAAAAACGAGGCAAGTAGCTTACTCCTTCACTATAATTGGAGTGTTAATAATATTTTTGATTCATGGTTTGCCGATGAAAAAGCAGCCCGTGAAAAGGCAGGCTTGTTTCTCGAACCCTTGATCGAGTCACCTGATCATGGCAGCAGAATTTGTGTAATCTGCTTTGAAGATTACCCTTGTGATGGTACCAAGTCCACATCTTGTGGACATCGTTATTGCAATGATTGCTGGAGTTCCTACATTAAAACAGCCATTGCTGATGGCCCTCAAAGTTTATTGCTAACGTGTCCCCATCCATCTTGCCGTGCTGCTGTCGGTGAAGACATGGTGGGTTTGTTTGCGTCGGAGAAAGAGAAAAACAAGTATTCTAGCTACATTGTTATGTCATATATTGAATCAAAAAAGATGATCAAGTGGTGTCCTGGCCCAGGCTGTGAAAACGCTATTGACTTTGTCGCCGGGAGTGAAAATCTTGATGTTTCTTGCCTTTGCTCCCATTCCTTTTGCTGGAATTGTACTCAAGATGCTCATCGTCCCGTGGACTGTGAAACCGTGACGAAATGGATGTCGAAGAACAGCTCGGAGTCTGAGAATGTGAATTACATACTAGCTTTTACCAAGCCTTGTCCCAAATGCAAAAGGCCAATTGAGAAAAACATGGGATGCTCGCATATGACATGTAGGGCGCCTTGCCTTTACGAGTTCTGCTGGCTCTGCCTTGGAGATTGGAAAAACCATGGCACTTGCAATCGTTTCAAGGGGAACCCCGAGGAGGAAAAAAGAGAAAAGGCGAAGCAATATGTGATGAAATACACCCATTACTTCGAACGTTGGGCCACCAATCAGAACTCAATGAAAAAGGGTGCTGCCGACTTGCAAAAAGTGCAAACCGAACAGATTGAGGTTCTTAGTCGTATTCAAGCACAACCTTTGGCTCAAATCAGTTTCGTAACAGAGGCCTAGAAACAGATAATCGAATGTAGGAGGGTACTTGCATGGACCTATGCATATGGTTTTTATTTGCCTGAGGAATGCGAGGCTAAAAGGAACTTGTTCGAGTACTTGCAAGGTCAGGCTGAGTCTGGCTTGGAGAGGCTTCACGATTGTGCAGAAAAGGAGCTGCTACCATACCTGAAAGACAAGATCTCGGTGGAGGGATTCATAGAGTTCCGCAAAAAGCTTACATTGCTTACCAGGGTGACTAGAAATTACTTTGACAACTTGGTTGCCGCCTTGCAGAATGGACTATCTGATGTAAAGTCAGGTTCGTCAAGTGTTTCAAAGAAACGAAAGTCGGATTGGGCTGCTGCTGCTGTTAATGCAGCTCCAGTCTTGGATACAAATATAAACGATAACTCTGCCACTGCCCCTGCCGCCGCTGCCAGTGCTATGGAACCGTGGGCTTGTGCATATTGTTCCTACGAAAATCAGAGTTCTGCCACTACTTGTGCAATGTGTGGGCGAGGGTCTTGGACTTGTGATGTCTGCACTTATGCCAATTCCAGGACCTCGGCCACATGCGCAATGTGTACTGATGCACCGGAACCTTAGATGACTCCGAACAGGGTGAGTTTAATTTATCTTTTCATCATTTTGCTAGTTTCAAACATTTTAGGATTTCATCCATGGAGATGATGAGGACTAGTATTTCATGTTCCAGATTAACAAGGAATCGTATTTAAATAAAGAATATCTCTTTCTTCTATTTTATTTTCCAGATTACATCCATAGAGATGATTTCATACATAACGCAAAAGCATTTTATGTTGCAGATATGCGTACCAGTACCCCCACTTTATATTTGCATAGTGGGCTGCTTATATAAATTAATATTTTGAGTTGAGTTTAATCAATTTGGGTAAGATTCACCAAAGATTTTTCTTCTTTTTCAGGGAAAGCTAATGGATTAATAACTCAGCACTAAAGTTTAATCTTTGTTTAGAATAGATTGAATGTACTGGAGGATTACCTTAATTAAATTGGTTCACTTGTAGCTCACTTGTCATGCAATTTG
Source organism: Gossypium rotundifolium (assembly GCA_025506655.1). NCBI lineage: Eukaryota > Viridiplantae > Streptophyta > Magnoliopsida > Malvales > Malvaceae > Gossypium > Gossypium rotundifolium. The sequence goes on along the minus strand of CP106734.1, from coordinate 172,811,625 downwards.
ATTACCAAATACAATAACTGCTTTACAATGAATAGGAAGATTTGGTATTGGTTGAGCTGTGCCTATCAAATATCACATACCCCTTTCTTGGTTTATTAAGTTCACGTGGTGCTTTTCAGGGCCCAGAAAAACCGTTCAAATCCACCCCATAATTCGGTTTGGGTTTTTTTATAATTTAGTTTCTATGTTATTAAACCATATTAATTCGGTCCGATTTTAATTTATTTTATATTTAAAATATATATTTAAATTTTTTTAAAAAATAGAAGTTAATACATAAACCCATTTAAAACTTAAAACAAAACTCATTGTTTTTAAATTCTAAATATAGTTTTATTAAATTTTTACATATTTTATAACTAAATTCATCTCTTATATCCTTATGATGTATTGTGTACTTTTTCTCTCATTATTGTTGTTAAAAATTCTAAAATTTTAGTTATCATTAAAAATTGTAACTTTTTTCTCTTACTAATAAAAATTTAAAATTTTGATTATCATTATTGATTTTTTATTGTCATTACACATTATGTTTTGTTGTCATCACCACTACACCAAAAAAGACTTTTAGCGGCGTTTTTAGTGGCGTTTTAACAAAAAACACCGCAAATATTATACATTAGCGGCGTTTGGAAGAAAACGCCGCAAAAAAAAAAGCAATAGCCGCCTTTATTGACAAAATGCCGCAAAAAATGAGCAATAACGGCGTTTATTTACAAAACGTCGCTAAAGGTGTGAGCATTAGCGGCGCTTTTGAAAAAATGCAGCTAAAGGTGTGAGCATTTGCGACGCTTTTGGAAAAATGCCGCTAAAAGTCGAGCATTAGCGGCTTTTGAAAACGCCAAAAAAAGTCAATAGCGGCGTTTGAAAACAATAATGAGCGTAGCTTTTAAAAAAATGAAAAGTCTGAGCATTAGCGGCGGGTTTGAAAAAACGCCGCTAAAAGTCCCAGCATTAGCGACGCTTGTTGAAAAACGCCGTTAAAAGTTTGAGCATTAGCGGCGCTTTTGGAAAAACGCCGCTAAAAGTCTGAGCATTAGCGGCGCTTTTTGAAAAACGCCTCTAAATGTCTGAGCATTAGCGGCACTTTTAGAAAAACACCACAAATAATTTTAAAGTTTTTTTTGGATGTATATGACTGATTGTTTTAAATTTATATATTAAATAATTTCTTATATAATTGTAAAGAGATAACATTAATTTTAATACATTAAAATTATGATTCTAGTTTAAATTATTTAAGAGAAAATATTTGTTAAAATGAAAAAAATATTAAATAATTTCTTATATAATAATCGTAAAAGAGATAGTATTAATTTTAAAATATTGAATATTAATTCTCATGATTGTTTAGGGTTTATGGTTTAACATATATAGTTTATGGCTTACGATTAGTCTTAGGATTAGGGTTATGGTTAGAGTTTATGAGTATATGGGCTTGTGGGTGTATGGTTTAAGGTTCACGGGTTTAGGGTTTAGGATTTAGCGAATGAAGATGAATATCAAATTTGATTTAATCATTAAAAATTATAAAATATATGCTAAAAATGGTGAGATTGCAATTTTACTTACAAATTAATTAAATTTCTAACAAAATCGATTGTGTATCTGTTTATCCTTATTAGACCCTAAACTTTAAACCTTAAATAGTCTAATCCCTAAACTATAAACCATAAATCTAGATTTTAAACCCTAAATCATAGCTATAAACACTCGACCATAAACCCTTAAACTACAAACACTAAACTATTAACCTTAAACGTCGCTAAATGTTGAGCAACAATTCTATTTTCATTAGGTTAATCGGCACTCATTTCGATTTTATTCGATTTAGTTTTTTTTCTTATTTTTGTTTTGAATTTAATTTTATTTTTCTATTTGAAATTAAATGACTTATGAAAAGTACGTTACAAATTAATAAGTAAACCCTTAAGAAGTTTTGCTTTATCGAAACCCTTAAACCCTAACTAGCAATGTGAATTAAAATACCATTTATTTTTAATTGAATGTATAAAATATAAATATTTTATCTTAATTAAAATATAAACTATATTTATTAAAATATAAATTATTTTTAATCAAAAAATAATGACACTTAGAAAAATTTGATAGTAAAAACATAGAAAAATATTTGTTAAAAATGAAAAATTATTAAATAATTATATAATCGTAAAAGAGATATATAGTTTTAATTTTAAAATATTGAATTAATTCTCATGATAATTTAGGGTTTATGTGGTTTAATTTAGGGTATATAGTTTATAGATTAATCTTTATAGTTTAGGGTTTGGGGATTATGTTTTAAGGTTTAGGGTTTAAACTTTAGGTTAAGGGTTAGGTTAGGGGTTAGGCTGGTTTTATAGTTTAGTTTTTATTATTTTAGATTTATGGGGTTTTGGATTTAGTGCTTAAACCATATTTAATAATAAAGTCGAGTCTTAGTGTTTAGGGATTTAGGTATTAGGATTTTGATAAAATAGATAAAAATCATATTATTGAGAGGGTTTATGGAAGCAATTAGATTATACTTCGCAATGTAATATATATAGGAGTTAAGGTGTATAATTTAGGGTTTTAGTATTTAGGATCAAAACAAATTTAATTAAAATAAAAAAATTAATTTAAAGGAATATAATTAATAATTAATTTAAACATATTGTTAGAATCAAAACAAAATTAATTTAAAGGAATATAAATAATAATTAAAATAAAAAAATTATTAGCGGCGTTTTTGAGCAAAAACGCCGCAAACACATTACTGAACAATACGACGCCGTTTACTTGGCCTTTAGTGGCGCTAGACATAAAAATGCCGCAGATGAGTACTATTAGTGGCGTTTGTTTTCAAAAACGCCGCAAAAAACCATTGAAACGACGTCATTTTTTAGGGGATTTTAGTGGCGCTTTTTAAAAACGCCACAAAGGGTAATTTTTTTAATAAAACGTCACCGTTTTTGTTTCGCTATTTTGTTTCCGTCGTTTTAACAAAACGAACCATGCTGCAAAAATCCCTAACTTCTCTAATTTTTCCCCCCAAAACAGCAGAAGAAATCCCCCCAAAACCCGATTAAGAAGAAACCCATCTCTCCATCTATCCATCTGCTCTTATGCAAAATCCCTAATTTCTGTAATTTCTCCCCAAAGCAATGAAGGAATCCCCCCTAAAATCCCTAATTTCTGTAATTTCTCCATCTCTCCACAGTACGATACCTGTTTGGGTGACTTCTACAGTGTTGCTTGGATAGAAGACAGGTATGGATAAATATAATGGATCCATTACAAGCATGTTCATCATTTGCCTATATTTGTTTTCTCCATATCTCTTAATGCCGTATCTTTAATTAGCATCTTCCATCGATTCCATAGCTTCACCTTGTTTTGAAATTAACAATTAATAATATATGGACAAATAGTCAAGGAGCAAAGTGGGTGACATACGGGCAATTTTGCTTCTATTAGTGTTCGGACTAAATTAGGAAATTTTCTAATGTTGAGGGTTCTTTTGTGCAGTGAATTTGTTTATATTGCTGTCAAAGTCCTCCTACCCCAATTTGATTTGTTTGATTTTGTATTTAATTTCATTGATTGCTTTTGGACTGAAATAGTTTGATTAATTGTTGTGTTTTCTGGATGATTCTGTATGCAGAGGTTTAGGTCCTTGTGTTTTTTGAATGGAAAGTGCCAACAACATTTATATACGGGACTGAAGATTGGATGAACTATCAAGGAGCCCAAGACAGTACTAAGGTAGGACGGACATTTTTTTTTATTATTATTATTAAATTTTTTGCAATTACGGTCTCAATGTCTAAGCGTATAAAAATATGAATGAAAGGAGGAAGACTTTTTGAGGTCCGGATGGTCTAATTTATTCACCCACTAAGTTTGAGCGAGGTTTTTTTATCAAAAATAATACACCCAAATTCGCATTATCCCCACGTTAAGTGACTTTTTTGTATGCATCTTCATCTGTGTTATTCAACTTTGATGGCTGGAATAGTTTAAAGAAAACCCCAGTCAAGATGGAATATTTGGTTTTTGAATCTAAAAAAACATAAAGACTGTAGTTGAATAGAATTACATTTCTATTGCTTAATTTTGTGATATGGATAGTGTAAAAAACGGCACACTGTTATGTATAAATAAAGATAGAAGATTGTTTGGTTGTTTACAAGGGATGCCTTCTCCCTCCTATCCACTCGGTATCTTCGACAAATGATTTCAGCAGTTGTTATAATTTGAGTATATATAAAACCAGATGCAGGACAAAATCAATAGCATAACTTACTATTTTTTTCCAACTCCCATAAATTTCTTTACAATATATATACGTACAGTTCCATGCATGTTCAAAATAAACTAAGAAAAAGCCCAACCATAAGAGATCCTATATGTCTTGAATTAATCGTAAAAAGTAATTACAGCTAGGAGCAACTTCAGCCACAAACAATTTGGATTCAAAACAGTACCAATAAGTAAAACTTGAAGTTATGCTTTAAAAGTTTAGGATTTAATGAAAGGAAGTGAAATTCTTGCTGTGTAATTGAAAGACATCGGATGGTCATTTGATAGTCATTGTTATCAATATGGGTGTAGAATTCAATTTTACTCTATTTTCTTGAGAATCATCTGGAAAAGCATGTAATTTTGTTACTATTGTGTATTATCTTTAGAACAACTAATGGGACTGTGCATTATCTTTTAACATGTTTGTATTTTCTATGACTGCTTATTATCGTGTTTTACAAAGAGTCAATGATAATGCTCCCTATATCTTTGTTTATTTACAATTTCATATGTTTTAGCTCATTGCTTGGAATCAAGAAACCTGATAACATTGACAGTCAAATTGAAATTTGTGGTTTTACAGTCAAATTGACAGTCGAACCTGATCTTTGTCATTATCTTTATGAACCAAAGATAGATTTACCTTTGTACTTTTAACTCCATATTGAAATTTGTAGTTTTACTTTTATTTGATTGGATTCTAAAACAACTAATCTGTTATTTTTTTAAAATGTAGGAGTTGTTATTTTCTTATTTGTCTTCTGGAATGTCAAGAGAGTGTGTATGATAAATTAGCTTTCAGCCTTCAAATGTTTGCTTAGTTGATGAAACAAGTGCATCTTCCACCATCGCATCTTCTGTTACACACCGCTGCTAGAAATTCAGGCTGTCCAAAATAAGCTTTGGATTATTACCTCTTTGGATTGAAGACAGATTTGGACAGATTTTGGATTGAAGACTGTCCAAAATAAAGACAGATTTTGGTTCCTTTTATCTCTTATTTTAGTACCTTTTTTTTTCTTCTAGTTCTACACTACATTATTACCTCAATTTGAGTACCTTTTTTAATGAGAAGATTTTGCTTGCAGGAATTTATCCGTGAAGTGGACCTTGATATTATAATTGGATATAACATTTGCAAGTTCGATTTGCCATATCTTTTTGAGGTAAATGAAAAATTAACTTATGTTTTATTCTCCATGAATGTTCTTTGCAGGAAAAGTTTCTTTTTGGTTCATTATGTAGGGTTTCCTTTATTTGTTAAAATATAAAAATAACATAAACAAAATATAAAAGTTAATTGTTAAAATGTTATAAATTTTTTCCTTTTATTATTATGAACCAATTTAAACAAAAAGGAAAAAGTTTTTGGACACTGAATTTTTGCTTTTTACCATTTTAAATTATTTTTTAGTTCATGTTGTATATTTTAAAATTAAAATTACATTGCATTGAATCTTTGATAGTAAGAATGGTGTAAATTTTAAAGTTTTTATGTTTTATGATTTTTTTAATTTTAATTACTCATGTGTTAAAAAGATTAGAGTTTGAGAGTTAGTTCAATATGGATAAGTGTATAATAATAATTTTATATCTTTAAAATTTTGATGATGCGACAAATTTTATTGGTACTTACTACCTTAATTTTTAAGAGATAACCAAAATGAGATAACCAAAATGAGATAAACTTGTGGCAAAGTAAAATTTGCTTGAAAGTAATTACCTTTGTATTTTGCAATTCAATCATTGTACCAAAACTGAAATAGTACTAGACTGAGTTTACTTGTGCAGGATATGAAGTTTAAGAACATGAATATCATCAAGCTGTATTTATTTTATATATTATATATTATATTAAAGAATTTTTTTACTTTATTTTCCTAATAATAACCTATGGTGTAATGATTTAATTAATCTCCTCACAAAAGTAGTGGGCTAATAATAGCAAAGAACTTTTCAATAAAATGAATTTAATTGTATCTATTTTAATAAATATTTTATAAATTAAATAAACAATTTATTTTTTTAAAGAATACTTACATTTATATGGCTTTTGGTTTATTACTAATTAGTAATTACTAATTTTTATATTAATGTTTGATTTTAATATTTAAAATCAATTGATATTTTAAAACTAAAACCAATTAATATTTTAAAAAACTACAATGTAATGCATGCCATATATGTTCACACATCAATGATTCTCGATTTGAAATTTTAATTTAACTTACATAATACATAATACATAACTTACATAAAATTATTTAACTTACATAATACATAACTTATATAAAATTATTTAACTTACATAATACATAACTTACATAAGTTACATAGCTTTCATCAAATGATTTAACTTACATAATATATAACTTACATAAAATTATTTAACTTACATAATACATAACTTACATGACTTACATAATACTTGTATAGATAAACAACTTACCCGTGTAATTTACTGTCAACTTTAGACTTCAACAAGTACGAAATGGATAGGAGTTGGATGAAATTGTCAAGGGTAAGCAACGGCTATCGAAATGGAGTAGAAACTTTTCTGAATTTTGCATTTCAAAATGCAAGCCAAGAGAATATGATTCTTTTCCCGTGTAAGAAGTGTTGCAATGTCAATTGGTATTGTCGTGAAGTTGTCTACGAATATCTAGTTGTTGATGGCTTTGTCCGGGGATACAAAAAATGGATTTTCCATGGAGAGTGTACATCTAGTGGAGCATCTTCATCGATGAATATGGGTTATCCTCATAGTGCTTACAATCAGAATGTTAGAGATGATAACATGGAAGGCATGTTACGGGATGCTTTTAATATGCGTGATGATGGTTTGGTCATTTCCACGACTTGGGTGCAATCGATGATTATAATTTTGGTGGAAATACTTTCACCAAGGGGAATAAGTGTACCGATGAATGTACCAAATGAAGAAGCGGCGAGGTTCTACACGTTACTTGGTGAAATGAATGAAGAACTATATGAGGGTCAAAATTTTCCAAACTGTCTTTTCAGATTCGTCTTTTCACTTGAAATGTTTGGGAGGATGGACCGAAACTTCGTTGACAATCTTGTTAGAGTTTTTGCAAGAAATGTTCTGCTTATGAAAATCCTCAATCTTCCAAAGACATGAAGAAACTGATAAAGGATTTGGGCCTTGGCTACAACAAAATTGATAGTTGCCCAAATGACTGCATGTTGTATTGGGGCGACCGGATAAACCAACAGTGCTGTCATGTATGCGGTCAATCCCATTGGATTAATAAAAATACATAGGATGGTAACGAGGATGAACACGATACACAGTCAAGGAAGCAGCCAGTTAAGATTTTGCGATATTTTTCGCTAATACCAAGGCTCCAACGGCTTTTCATGTCGTCGAAGACAGCCGAGTCAATGACGTGGCACCGTGATGGACAAACCGATGATGGGCTGTTAAGGCATCCTGTAGATTCTTTATCTTGGAAATCATTTGACTCAAAATTTCCAAGCTTTGCAAGCGATCCTCGGAGTGTGAGGTTGGGGCTAGCAGCTGATGGATTTAACCCTTACAAAATCATGAGCACTGCTTACAGTACTTGGCCGGTGGTGCTTATTCCTTATAATTTACCTCCATGGGTTTGCATTAAGCAATCATTCTTTATCTTGTCTATGATTATCCCTGGAGAGAAAGGGTTCGGTAATGGTATTGACATATATTTGCAGCCACTTATTGAAGAGTTAAAACAATTATGGGCTGGTGTTGAGACATACGATATGCTGAGAAAAGAGAACTTCAATTTACGTGCGGCTTTGATGTGGACTATTAATGACTTCCCGGCGTACGCCAATTTATCTAGTTGAGTACCAAAGGACGTTATGCTTGTCCTTGTTGTACTGCCCAAACATGTTCGCAATGGTTGTATAATGGGAAGAAGTACTCTTATATGGGGTATCGTCGGTGGTTACCGAAAAATCATAGATTTAGATTTCAGAGTACTCATTTTGACGGTACTGAAGAGTTCGAAGAAGCTCCTTCGTAGACCGGTAGATCGAAATATTGTTCATGTTAAGAGATATAAATTTCACTTTTGGGAAGATGAATCAACCGGGCAACATGCAAAGAAATAGACGATTAAGGGATGAATTTGATGATGAATCTGATGAAGAGGATGATCCTGATGAGGCGAACTTGTAGAAAAAAAGAAGTATTTTTTTGAGTTGCCTTATTGGGAGCATCAGATTTTACGTCATAATCTTGATGTCATGCACATAGAGAAAAATGTCTGCGAGAACATCATTGGGACTATTTTGAATGTCGATGGAAAATCGAAAGACAATCTTCAGAGTCGACTTGATTTATTTCACATGGGAATTCAGTGTAAGTTTCATCCTCAACCACTTCCGAATATGAAATATCGGTTGCCGCCTGCTATTTATTCAATGTCGAAGAAGGAGAAAGAAGTGTTCTGTACGGTGTTGAAGGATATAAAGGTCCCGGATGCGTATGCATCAAATATATCTCGATCTGTGAGTCTTAAATATTGAAGATTATATGGCCTAAAATCGCATGACCATCACATCTTGATGCAGGACTTACTGCCAGTTGCATTGCGGTGTTGTATGTCGAAAAAGGTGATGTCTTGTGTAATTGAACTGTCCAATATAATGAAAGGCATTTGTGGCAAAGTTTTGGATGTTCAAGAGCTTGAGACACTACAAGATTGAGCCGCACTGACTTTATACAATCTGGAGAAGATTTTCCCGCCTTCCTTCTTCACAATTATAGTGCACTTGTTAATTCATCTCCCTTGTGAAGCAACGCTCAGTGGACCCGTTTTTTATCGATGGATGTATCCCATTAAAAGGTCTTAATATATTTAAAAATTATTCTTTCATTCACCTAAATACCTTTAGTTGCAACTTTTGATAATATTCTTTACCGCCTTTAGGTTCCTATCCAAATTAAAGTATTACTGCCGTAATAAACGTTATCCGGAAGGATCAATTGCCGAAGGCTACTTGGCAGAGGAATGTATGACTTTTTGTTCAAGGTATTTGGAAGATGTTGAAACAAGAATGAACAGACCAAGTAGAAATGTTGGGCTCACAGATCATAACTTGACCGAAACTTATTTATTTCAAAGTTTTGAGAACTAATCGGCAAAGTCGAAATTACAGAATTAGATGATAGATCGTGGGTCCAAGCACATCGATATGTTCTTTACATTTGCAAGTTCGATTTACCATATCTTATTGAGGTAAATGAAAAATTAACTTATGTTTTATTCTCCATGAATGTTCTTGCAGGAAAAGTTTCTTTTGGTTCATTATGTAGGGTTTCTTTTATTTGTTAAAATATAAAAATAACATAAACAAAATATAAAAGTTAATTGTTAAAATATGTTATAAATTTTTCCTTTTATTATTATGAATCAATTTAAACAAAAAGGAAAAAGTTTTTGGACACTAATTTTTGCTTTTACCATTTTAAATTATTTTTTAGTTCATGTTGTATATTTTTAAAATTAAAATTACATTGCATTGAATCTTCGTAGTAAGAATGGTGTAAATTTTAAAGTTTTTATGTTTTATGATTTTTTTAATTTTAATTACTCATGTGTTAAAAAGATTAGAGTTTGAGAGTTAGTTGAATATGGATGAGTGTATAATAATAATTTTATATCTTTAAAATTTTGATGATGCGACAAATTTTATTGGTACCTAATACCTTAATTTTTAAGAGATAACCAAAATGAGATAAACATGTGGCAAAGTAAATGTAGACGCCCAAATTGCCGCCCAACAAACAAAAAGAACAAAATAAAATCCAAATTTTACAACCCAAAATAAACCTAGCCCAATTAACCCAAATACCAAAGCCCAAAAGAAAAAACCCTAACCCTAATCTTCCCTAACCCTAGCCTGCACCACCTACCCCACTGCTTATACCGCATGCATGTCCGCCTCGACCTAATCGCTTCCACGCCATCGGATGAGTCGGCCACGACCTCCACCTGCTCCCCATACCCGCAAGAAGAAGACACTGACAATGATAGCAATGGCAGAAAAAAATAGGAAAATAATATTTTTTTTTCTCTTTCAAATTCGGTTATAAAAACCGAATGAAACACTGTAAAAGTGGGCTTTTTTTTTTCTTTTTTTGAAATCAATACAAAAACAGATTCAAAGAGAAAAAAATAGATTCAACCAGCAACATAATAGATTCAAACAAAAAAGGAAATAGAGAGCAGCATTTAAACACTAAAAATGCCACCGAAGAAGGCAAAGAAAGAAGCCAAACAGAGGTGATTTCGTCTTTTTCTTTTTTTTGAATCCCCCTTTTATTGCGTGCAAACATAACCAATAACACATAGATAATAGTATAATAAAAGAGGGAACGAAAAATACAAATTTTTACCTTTTTAACTTCCACCATCACAGAGTGGTACGGCGACTACGCCTGACGGAGGATCGCGATCAAGGCGGAAAATCGACTCCTTTCTGCAGAGAAAAGAAAAAGAAAGGAATTTTTTTTAAAACTCGGGCAAAATGATTTTTCTTTAGGGTTTTGGGCCTTTTATAGCCCTTCAAAACGACGTCGTTTTGAGGGCTGGCCCTAACGCCCAAAACGATGTCGTTTCACCCATGACCGACCCGATCCGATCCGACCCGCTCTAGGATCCGCGTGTTTTTAATCGATGGGCTATTTGCGCGATTGGTCCTTTCGCATTTTTAGATTTTTACAATTAAGTCTTTCGCTATTGCAATTTTGCCCAGAAACTTTATGCGATTATAATTCGGTCCTTTTAAAACGCTGCGTTTCGCTATTTGGGGGAAATTTGCTCTCCGCCTCACTTTTTATGCTGCTTCTTTGTTTGTCCTTTTATTGCTCAAATGTTTAATTTGGCCCTCTTACTTCTCTTTTAATTCCAATTTGACCCATTTTTAAATTATTTCAATTTCTACTATTTCTACTATTATTTAGTGTTGACTATTTATTATTATTATTATTATTATTATTATTATTATTATTATTATTATTATTATTGTTATTGTCATCTCTTTTGTATTATTGTTAGTCCTACTATTATTACTATTTCACTACCTTATTATTATTATTTATTACTGTATATGTATATATATTTTTTTATCGCTTTGATTACCAATTGTTACTATTATTATATTATTATTGTTATTATTATTATCGTTATTGAATATGTTATTATCACCATTCTTTATATTATTATTACTATCATTACATTTTCTTTATAATATATATTACTATTATTTTGTTTAATAATTAACATTTTATTATCATCATCGTTTTGTTATTATTATTATTTGAATGTTATTATTATTACTATTATTTATATTTTACTATTATTTGTTTACTATTATTTTATATTATTACCATTGTTATTACTATTATTTTCATTGACATCACTATTAATTTTTTTACCTATTATTATTTTTCCTTCTGTTATTATTGTCAATATCCTTATCGCTTGTCAAACTAATCTTCCTCGATGCCTCATTTCTATAACGACTAACATTCCAGATAATGATTTGAGAAAATCGAGCCCTAACTTCTTGGGTTCCGATTTTTCTCGCTTAAATTAAACAACGGATATCTCTTTCAAAATCACAAATTCCAATTTTAAATTGACATTCAGTATTAGCAATTTGGGTGAATCGAGCCCTAACTATCGGGTTCCAGCTTTCTCGCTCAAAGCTAAACAACGGGATATCTCTGTTGAAATTGCAATTTAAAACAAAATACTTAATCTCGAAATTGAAATGTCGCTACTAACTTCATCGGACTCGACATCTAGATACTTCGAGATAAGCTTTTTTCTAAAATAGAGGCAATCTTAGTATTTGAAATCTTGAGAATCGAGCCTAACTTCATCGGGTCCCGGTTTCTCATTTGACGAACAACGGGAGATCCTCTTCAAAACGAAAATCAAGTTTTAAAAGGCAAGCTTAGTTTCGGGAATCTAAAGTATCGCGCCCTAACTTACTGGACATGATGCTTTATCTCTTCGAAAATAAGAGAGCCTTAATGTCCCTTTCAATTCCTTCGAATTTTGAAAATAAAAAGCATTGTATTTTCGAACCCTTTCAAAATTTTCAACAAATAGGACATCAATCAATCGTTTGGTACCAATTGTGGGCGTGTCGAGGTGCTAATCCTTCCTCGCACGTAATCAACTTCCAACCCGCTTTCTCAAAGTTTGTGGACCAAAAAGCATCGTTTTAGTAAATTAACGATTTATTAAAACAAAGGTGATCCGATCACACCAAATAAAGATCGTGGCGACTCCTTCCTTTTCTTTTTCAAAAAATCGAAGTCGACCGCTTGCTTATCGTTTCATCAAAAATGGTTACGAAGTAAAATTTGCTTGAAAGTAATTACCTTTGTTTTTTGCAATTCAATCATTGTACCAAAACTGAAATAGTACTAGACCTGAGTTTACTTGTGCGTAATATGAAGTTTAAGAACATGAATATCATCAATCGATTTATTTTATATATTATATATTATATTAAAGAATTTTTTACTTTATTTTCCTATTAATAACCTATGGTGTAATGATTTAATTAATCTCCTCACAAAAGTAGTGGGCTAATAATAGCAAGAACTTTTCAATAAAATGAATTTAATTGTATCTATTTTTAATAAATGTTTTATAAATTAAATAAATAATTTTTTAAAAGAATACTTATATTTATATGGCTTTCGGTTTATTACTAATTAGTAATTACTAATTTTTATATTAATGTTTGATTTTAATATTTAAAACAATTGATATTTTAAAACTAAAACCAATTAATATTTTAAAAAACTACAATGTAATGCATGCCATATATGTTCACACATCAACGATTCTCGATTTGAAATTTTAATTTAACTTACATAATACATAATACATAACTTACATAAAATTATTTAACTTACATAATACATAACTAACATAAGTTACATAGCTTTCATCAAATTATTTAACTTACTTAACACATAACTTACATAAGTTACATAGCTTTCATCAAATGATTTAACTTACATAATACATAACTTACATGACTTACATAATACTTGTATAGATAAACAACTTACCCGTGTAATTTACTGTCAACTTTAGACTTCAACAAGTACGAAATGGATAGAAGTTGGATGAAATTGTCAAGGGTAAGCAACGGCTATCGAAATGGAGTAGAAACTTTTCTGAATTTTGCATTTCAAAATGCAAGCCAAGAGAATATGATTCTTTGCCCGTGTAAGAAGTGTTGCAATATCAATTGGTATTGTCGTGAAGTTGTCTACGAACATCTAGTTGTTGATGGCTTTGTCCGGGGATACAAAAAATGGATTTTCCATGGAGAGTGCACATCTAGTGGAGCATCTTCATCGATGAATATGGGTTATCCTCATAGTGCTTACAATCAGAATGTTAGAGATGATAACATGGAAGGCATGTTACGGGATGCTTTTAATATGCGCAGTGATGGTTTCGGGTCATTTCCACCTAACTTGGGTGCAACTGATGATTATAATTTTGGTGGAAATACTTTTACCGAAGGGGGAATAAGTGTACCTGATGAACAGCCAAATGAAGAAGCGGCGAGGTTCTACACGTTACTTGGTGAAATGAATGAAGAACTATATGAGGGGTCAAAATTTTCCAAACTGTCTTTCTGTATTCGTCTTTTTCACTTGAAATGTTTGGGAGGATGGACTAGAAACTCGTTGACAATGCTGTAAGAGTTTTTGCAAGAAATGTTCTCGTTTGTGAAAATCCCTCAATCTTCCAAAGACATGAAGAAACTGATAAAGGATTTGGGCCTTGGCTACAACAAAATTGATAGTTGCCCAAATGACTGCATGTTGCATTGGGGCGACCGGATAAACCAACAGTGCTGTCATATATGCGGTCAATCCTGTTGGATTAATAGAAATACAGAGGATGGTAACGAGGATGAACACGATACACAGTCAAGGAAGCAACCAGTTAAGATTTTACAGTATTTTTCGCTAATACCAAGGCTCCAACGACTTTTCATGTCGTCGAAGACAGCCGAGTCAATGACGTGGCACCGTGATGGACGAAACGATGATGGGCTGTTAAGGCATCCTGTAGATTCTTTAGCTTGGAAATCATTTGATTCAAAATTTCCAAGCTTTGCAATCGATCCTCGGAGTGTGAGGTTGGGGCTAGCAACTGATGGATTTAACCCTTACAAAATCATGAGCACTGCTTACAGTACTTGGCCGGTGGTGCTTATTCCTTATAATTTACCTCCATGGGTTTGCATGAAACAATCATCTTTTATCTTGTCTATGATTATCCCGGAGAAAGGGCCGTAATGATATTGACATATATTTGCAGCCACTTATTGAAGAGTTAAAACAATTATGGGTGGTGTTGAGACATACGATGTCTGAGAAAGAGAACTTTAATTTACGCGGCTTTAATGTGGACTATTAATGACTTCCGACGCCAATTTATCGGTTGGAGTACCAAAAGACGTTATGCTTGTCCTTGTTGTCTTGCAGAATATGTTCGTAATGGTTGTATAATGGGAAGAAGTTCTCTTACATGGGTATCGCTTTGGTTACCGAAAAATCATAGATTTAGATTTCGAGTACTCATTTTGATCATCAAGAGTTCGAGAAGCTCCTTCAGAGACCGGTGGATCCAAAATATTGTTCATGTTAAGAGATATAAATTTCACTTATGGGAAGATGAATCAACCGGCTAACATGTAAAAAAATAGACGATTAAGGGATGAATTTGATGATGAATCTGATGAAGAGGATGATCCTGATGAGGCGAACTTGTGGAAAAAAAGAAGTATTTTTTTTTAAGTTGCCTTATTGGGAGCATCAGATTTTACGTCATAATCTTGATGTCATGCACATAGAGAAAAATGTTTGCGAGAACATCATTGGGACTATTTTGAATGTCGATGGAAAATTGAAAGACAATCTTCAGAGTCGACTTGATTTAGTCCACATGGGAATTCGGCGTGAGCTTCATCCCCAACCACTTTTGAATATGAAATATTGGTTGCCGCCTGCTATTTATTCAATGTCGAAGACGGAGAAAGAAGTGTTCTGTACGGTGTTGAAGGATATAAAGGTCCCGGATGCGTATGCATCAAATATATCTCGATGTGTGAGTCTTAAAGATCGAAGATTATATGGCCTAAAACTGCATGACCATCACATCTTGATGCAGGACTTACTACCAGTTGCATTGCGGTGTTGTATGTTGAAAAAGGTGACGTCTTGTGTAATTGAACTGTCCAATATAATGCAAGGCATTTATGGCAAAGTTTTGGATGTTCAAGAGCTTGAGACACTACAAGATCGAGCCGCACTGACTTTATGCAATATGGAGAAGATTTTCTCGCCTTCCTTCTTCACAATTATGGTGCACTTAATTCATCTCCCTTGTGAAGCAACGCTCGGTGGACTCGTTTTTTATCGATGGATGTATCCTATTGAAAGGTCTTAATTTATTTAAAAATTATTCTTTCATTCACCTAAATGCCTTTAGTTGTAACTTTTGATAATATTCTATACCGCCTTTAGGTTCCTATCTAAATTAAAGTCTTACTGCCGCAATAAACGTTATCCAGAAGGATCAATTGCCGAAGGCTACTTGGCAGAGGAATGTATGACTTTTTGTTCAAGGTATTTGGAAGATGTTGAAACAAGAATGAACAGATCAAGTAGAAATGTTAGGTTCACAGATCATAACTTGACCGAAACTTATTTATTTCAAAGTTTTGAGAACTAATCACAAAAGTCAAAATTGCGTGTGAGGAGGTAGAAGGCAGATCGATGCTAGCAGTAGAGAACGAAACTACTGAAGAGCTCCAAACAATGCCTTTAGCATATGATGCAGATGTTTGTTGATCATGAAACCGCCATCTTAGACATTTAGTTTCTCGTTGTAGAATGTTTTGACATTATTACATTTAACATTATTGTTACAATATTTTCGATTATCATTCATTTAATTTATTGAATTTCAAGTATCATTTAGAATTAATGCATTTGGTGTGATTTTATGCTAAATTTCTTTGTTTTGGGTTGGAATTATATACTATATTCTTTGTTATTGGTTGGTTTTAGTGCGGGGAGGGTATAATATTGAAAAATTGTACCTTTAAAATTGTACAAATTAGCGGCGTTGTAAAAAGCTAGCGCTAAAGCTCAAGACTTTGCGGTGTTTTTGAGAAAAGCGCCTGTAACATCCCAGATTTGGGGTTATGCATTTAGTGCATAATTTAAGTGACAGTAGGCTTGGAGTGTGTTTGGATATGTTTGGGAGGTTTTGAGAACCGAGGGATGTAGGAGGAAGTCTTGGAAAATAATTGGATTTTAAGTTAAAAGGGAGCTAGGGTGAAGAGGCCTTAAGAAAAGTTTTGGGAGTTTAGGACACCAAAGACAGCGTGTGTAACAAATTGGCAGGACGCTACCTTAAGGGCTTGGAAGGTTGCGCGGAAGGAAGAGGTTCGAGTTGCGAAATTGCATTGTGGGCTTTTCTTTTTGCGTCGAGGAGGGAGCAAGGCCACGGAGGCCTTAAGGGAAAAATATAGGCGTTTTGGACATGAAAGTGAGCACAGTAAAAGGGCGTGGCGCCATAAGGGCCTTGGTGATGACGCCATGAGAAGCGGGGGAAGAACTGGGTTCGAGTCTGTATGAGCAAGACATAAGCGTGTTTTATTTTTCAAATTGGGCTAAGGAGAAGAAGGCCTTAAAAAGAATTTTTGGGGTTTATGACACAAAGCTAGCAGCGAAGTGGTGGTGGCGTGTGGTGACTCAGGAGGTCCCATGTTCGAAACTTGGGGGCAGCAAATGGGTGTTTTATTTTATTTTTGCACATTTGCGTCAAGAAAGGGAGAGAGTTAGTGGAATGCTTATGGACTCTCAAGTGGGCAAGGATAATGCTTGTTTAATCCTTTTAAAATTAATTTGGAAGGTAAGAGATAATGGTTGTTTTGTTTATTTTAGATAATGGTAGGTTTATTTTATTTAGTTTAAATAGGTGGTGATTTTTTATTTAGTAAGTGTGGCCTTATTTTATTTATTTTGAATGAAGTGGATTAATTCAATTTATAAGTGGATAAGAGATAAATTAGAGAAGAAAGTGGGATTTGATAAGGGGCATAGTGGTGGTAGAATGAGGGACACCTTGGGGCTTGTATTTTCGGTTTGAAGGGGAGTGGTAGTGTGTGCGAAAATTAGCTCTTGTGTGTGTGCCAAATTGTTTTTTAAAACACTTTCTTTTCATCTTGGTTAGTCTTCAATTTGCACTTTATTTTCATCGACAAAAGCCGAAAGTTAGACCCTTTATGCATTTATTTTTCTTCCTCTATCACATCTTTTCCTTTCTTTTAATTTGATTAAATCAAAGCCTCTCTTAAACTTGCCATTGTCGCATTCTCTTAAACCCTCCTTTTCTTCTTTTCTTTCCTATAACCTCAACTCCATACTTGTTTTTTTTTATAATGAATAATATTTCATCACTCTCGAAGGGAGTAGTCGAATCTTGTTGTGAGTTTTAAGAGCGAGACCTTGAAATCTATTTCTCTTCGTGGTAGAACCTAGGAGGGTGATTTGGAAGTGGATCATAAGTGGTAAGTATTCATCTATAAGCAATCGGGTTTTGGATCCTTTTTATGTTGTGTGCGAATCAAGTGAGTGAGGCCTTGGTTTTAGTTATGGTAGAATGTTCATAGTGTCCTTATAAGTGTTTCTTTGTGTAGCCAACGTTAAGGAAGCATCAAAGGAGTTTTGTGGATTCGATTCATTAAGGTAAGTAAGTATGGTATTCACCTAGAGCCTATGTGCATGGATTATTGTTAATACGATTCTACTATGTGACATATAGGGATCTCGACAATTCTATAAGACAAGTGCGGTTTGGATTCAAGTAAGCTTGGTAAGTGGTGAGTAATATTCGGCCATAGGCCATATTTAGTATCTAATGGATTACCGATTCTATCTATGGATGTTAGGGGTAAATCGGCAGAGATAATCAAAGCCTTCGGGATTTGGTAGGAGACCAAATAGGTAGTAAGGGAGGAGGAAAAACCCCGTTCATCTTATTAGAATCAAGTAGCTAAGGATTTCGCTAAATAGTCAGGTGTGTAGTTAGACTACCGTTTTTCGGGATATATGATTGTATGTGATATGTGTATATGTTATGAATGTGCTAACCAGTGCAGTGGTAATGTGTGATATGGATACCCTCAAGGGGTATGTCAATAATCCGATAAGTTCTAAATTTGAATGTGATGTGGTTATTAATTTGTATAAGTGTGATATGCTAAATAACATGTACATGCATTATCATCATGGCACTATTTTATGTTGCATGTGCATGAGTGGGATATGAAAGAAGGATGAGGTGTACTTTGAGTGCGTGGTTGATGAATGGCTCTGCCTTATCGTGATTGATATAGGCTATGTGCCATACCGTGGTTATTGATGGCTTTGTGCTCATCGTGGTTTTGATGTTAGCTACGGCTACATCGTGGATTAATGACTAAGGTCGTTGTGGATTATTACGATTAAGTTCAAGTGGACGACAATTGTTGCCTTATTGAGTAAAAAGAGAGGTGATTTAATAATCCCTGGTGTGTGAAATTTGGATAAGGGGTGTGTAGAGGATGGACCCTAGGCTGGGTTGGGCTTCATAATTGCATAATTTGATATGTGAATATATGTGGAAAATGGGCCAAGCCCAACATGTGATATGAATAAATGTGGAAATGGGCCAAGCCCAGTATGTGATGTGGATTAATGTGGTAATGGGCCAAGCCCAGTATGTGGAAACATGTGGTTAATTACCCTATTATAAGAATGTGATATGGTTATGGGCCAAGCCCAATATGTAAACTCTAATTATGTGAATATGGGTATTAAAAAACGCCGCTAAAGGTCATGACTTTTAGTGCATTTTTGGAAAAACCGCTAAAGGCCATGACTTTTATTTTGCGGCGTTTTTGGACAAGTGCCACTAAAGATCATGACTTTTAGCGGCGTTTTTGGAAAAGCGCAACTAAAGGTCATGACTTTTAGCGGCGCTTTTTATAAAAACGCCGCTAAAGGTCATGATCTTTAGCTAAAGGCATTTTTTCACATAAACGCCACAAATATTTGCGGCGGTTGTTTTAGCGGCGTTTTTCTTTGCGCTTCAAAAAGCGCTTTTTTTAATCACTTTTAGTGGCGCTTATAAACGCCGCTAAATGCCAAAAAAAACGCCGCTAAAAGTCTGTTTTGCTGTAGTGACACATCAAGAATGGTAAAACAAATAATTTTAAATTTGATTAAACCTTTGACTATCTTCTGTGAATATTAAAGGTGATTAAGTTAAGGTTGAATTAGATTTTAATAATCAATTTTAATTATAGATTTTATAAATTATTTTAAATAAATATATTAATTATTTAACATTTGATTATTTTCAATGAAGATTGAGAGTGATTAAATGAAGGTTTAATTAGATTTTTAATAAAAATTATAATTATAAATTTTATAATTTATTTTAAATAAATATATTAATTGAGATTTTATATATAATTGTAAAAAAGATTAAAATTGTTAAATAGTGTCTAATAAATATAAAACACTCCTATTCAGTTTCTTTAAAATATCAACTTTATTATTAATATGATTTTTATTTATTTTATAAAAAACAAAATTGAATTATTGATTAACTGTTTATTGATTTTTTTTTAATATGAAATTGAAGATTTTATTCATTGACAGTTCTACCGTAACTTAATCTTAGAGGAGCACTAAAAATGGGGAACCAAACAGACTCCTAAGAAGTGATTGCCTCACAGCAAAATAGAATCAATTTTATTTAAATAAAATTTAATATGAAAATTCGAACTGAACTAATCAATTTAGTACAGTACGATAATAACCCATTTTTTATATCCACTGAAAAATGAAAAAAAAAAAACCAAATCCATGTACCCCTAATTTTGATGGGAGTGGACTTTGTTTTGCTGTGAGCCCATCACTTCTTAGCCCACATCTTTAGGAGTCTGTTTGGTTTCCCATTTTTTCATACTCCTTTGAGAGAACTGTCTATAAATCAAACCTTGTATTTCATCATAAAAAGAAAAACTTCAATAAATAGTTAATCAATAATTCGATTTTTGTTTTTTTTATATTTTTATAAAAGAAGTAAATAAAAGTCATATTAATAATAAAGTTGATTTTTAAAGAAAATGAATAGGGACAAATCATAAATAATTAATTAAAATTCGTTTAATCAATTATATAAAGCTTTATTATTGAATTATTAATATTATTATTACTCATGTGTGTATTTTATTTATTTGGATAATTTTATATTGAAAAAGAAAAATATGTTTATTTATTATTTAAGTTAATAACAAGCAAAACCTTCAACTTCTCTTTTTCTAAAAAACAGAAACCCCTAAAATAGAAATGAAATTAGTAAGTCTTCATATCTTTTTTTGCATGGTTTCCTTCTACTTTTTAGATACCCAAAGTAAGGGTCTTGAAACATGATGAAGCACCGTTTTTATTGAAAGTTTTCGAATTTTTTGTGAAAAAAAAGTTTTTTTTATTAACTATGATTTTCAAAACTTAAAATCTGTTTTTGTGTGCTCAATAAAATAAGAGCGTGCAAACTCAAAAGGAAAAAAAAAGTGAAGAGATTTTCAGTAAAAGAATGTGCACGTATCTATTTCAACTATTAATTCGTCTCCACCTCTCTTTTATAAACCAATCCTTTTTAAAATCAAATTTTTTAGATTTATTTCTAATAAGCTCATTCAAATTCAAACCTAGCACGTCTGATATATATTTTTTAATTTTAATTTCTTTTTTACAATTTATCTTACTATTTTATTTGTTTTGAACATCATCTTGCTATGTAATAATCACCTAAATGATATCATATTAATTCTAAAGTAAATCCCAATGGAATATTAAATATTTATCCTATTATTGCTGTTGGCACTAAAAAGAAAAAGATAAAAGAAACTGGAATTCTACCATGTCACCTAATTCAACTTTAAAACTAAACCTAAAAAATTATTTAAAACAGGCGGAGTAGGAATCCTGGATTCCAATATTTGGTTAAAAAAATTAACAATGTTATGGTAAGTGACTTAAATTGTTAAATAATATAATTAAAGTTTCTTGAAGTTGTGGTTAAATTTAATGATTTATAATGTATTGAAATTTAATTATCTTTAATTTGTTGGCATATGGAAGAAATTTATATATTTTTAAAACTTTTAATAATTAAAGCAAAAATAAAAATGAGTGAGGGCTATATTGACAAAAGCAGTAAAGATTGAGGGGTTAAATTTACTATTGTAACTAATCTTTTTAACAAGTTAAACAAAAAGAAAAAGCTACTTGAGGGACCAATTTTTAGCAAATAAAATTGTACAAGTCTATAAGTACAGAGAGTATCTTCAAAATTTAACTTTGGTCTCATCTTGAAGCTAAGGATAGACAGGTTGGCTCTTTTCCTTAGGATTCTCGGGGGAGATTTTAACGTTTCTCTTTCTCTTGAGGAGAGTTCTTGCTTTGATGGTTCTCAAGGTAGTACTTCTGACATGAGAGATTTCCAGGAATTTGTCCGGACTATAGGTATTGTTGACCATGCTTTTGAAGGTCCCAGATATACCTGGTCTAATCATCAGAGTGATACTTTCATGGCAAGGAAACTTG
The DNA here is from genome assembly GCA_025506655.1 of Gossypium rotundifolium. Lineage (NCBI taxonomy): Eukaryota > Viridiplantae > Streptophyta > Magnoliopsida > Malvales > Malvaceae > Gossypium > Gossypium rotundifolium. The sequence goes on along the minus strand of CP106734.1, from coordinate 172,789,607 downwards.
ATAGGGTGATGGTCAATAGTCAATACCAATTGGTTGCAATATTTTCCTGGCTCTAAGGTTGAATTCCTCGCGCCTGGTTCGTCTGCTTATTGTCCTTGTATTGTTTAGCTTGATCAGCCTGTCTACTCTCCTCTCAAACCCTTTTTCAACTTTTGGGTTAAACTAAACATAAGGACTTCATGAATATTGTTGCTGAGTCTTGGCGTAAGGAAGTTCACAGTGATCCTAACCCTATGCTTAGGCTCTTCATTAAGCTAAAAAGACTTAAAGCTCCTTTGAGAGCCTTGAATGTTGCTGCTTTTGGTCAGATTCCTGAGAGGGTAAAGAAGAAGAGAGCTAAGTTAGAGGAGTTACAATTGATTTAACTTGCTGAGGGTTCTTCGCGTTCTTTTCAACAACTTTAGCTGCTTCATGGTGAGTTTTAAAGCTTTGCAGGATGCTGAGGAGCAGTTTTACAGACAAAAGGCACGGGTTCATTGGATTCGAGAGGGTGATCAATATACTAACTTTTTTCATATCATTTGCGGATGACCTCCTTATCTTTGCCAAGGGTAATTCTGATTCAGTGGTTGGTATATGGTGTTTATTGTAGTTCTACTTGTTTTCAGGCTTGCAACTAAATACTTCAAAGAGTGAATTATTTGCTGCTGGAGTCTTAGAAGATGAGTTGGATTCTATGATTTCAGATCTCTGGGTTCAAGGTAGCAGGTTACTGGTTCGATATCTTGGACTTCCTCCTGTTGCTAGGAAGCTTTCTATTCCTGATTGCAAGGCTTTGATTGAGAAGATTGTTGCCAAAATCAATCACTGGTCTTGCAATTATGTAATAATATCAGTCGAGCGATTGGTACCTGGCAGCAAGAGTTGAATTGGGTTGTTACTTTTCTCAAAGTCAAGTCCCTGTTGTTTGCATTTTGAAGCTGACATGGAATGCTGATATCCATGCTATTTGGTGTGAAAAGAATGGAAGGGTTTTTGGGAAGGCTCATACCACTGCTCTGTTTATTTGTTCTTATGTAAGAGTTTTGCTGCTTCTTGGGCAATAAAATTACAATTATAAAAAAAAATAAAAAATAAAAATAAAACTGGAGATGTATGATGCAATTAACTATGTTTATTATTTACTAATGAACATATTTAACTATTATATGTTCCTAACTAGAACATGTTATAATATTTATAAATAAGTTCATCTAATTTAACACAAACACACGAATTCGTTACTCGATTGCAATGGGGCTGCGACACTTTTCTGGGCGTTTAGTGCTCAAACAAGACGTTATTTTGAAGTAGACATATATCCTCTCAACACTCGAAAAGGTACCCTTGTTTTATCCCAGAAGAAGGGGAATTACAACTGTTAAATGCATGCAGAATATCTATCCTTCACAACTGTCAAAATGAATATAATGTTGATCATTAGCCCAAAACTCAAAAAAAAGAAAAAGAAAAAGAAAAAAAAAGCTGCTTAGAAGATGGAACTGTAATTGTCAAAACAGTTCATGTGCCCAGAATTCGTGGTGAAGCAAAATTGCCATTTCATGCAAAATCAGGGTATTGAAATTTTTTTTTAGATAAACAGCTTTTTCTTGCAATGAAAGATGCGGCTCAAAAGTCCTTGAGACTCTATCATAAGGACATGCCTCAGAAAATAAAAGGTCGTTTTGAGATCATCATCGCCGCTATTTCACTGCAATTCCATCCACTCTAAATAAAAAAGATTCCTTTTGCAATCTTCATCTTTCATTTCATTTCACAAAAATTTCCTTGGAAATCAAACAAAATATGCAATTAGAAACAGAAGTTATAGAAAATAAGTGGCAAAAGGAAGTAGCTGGTTTCTCATCATCACAAGAAATAATAAAATGATAAAAAAAAAATAAGGCATTGATTTCTCTAGTTAATGACAACGCTGCAAATAAGACGCAGCCGAAGCAAGCAGCTAATTGAAGAACTTCAAGGTTGCATTTTTCTCAAAAAAAAAAAAATCAGTGATCCTCATCAGGTAGCTTTATATATATAGTCGGTCAGGCTTTGGAGTTAGGGCTTACATGGTATCACCTGAAAAGACAAAATAGCCCAGAAATTAGCATATGAAATGTCTGACTTGACCTTAACATCCTCCAACTAAATTGCCGAGTTGCATTCGCGCATTAATTTTGGAACTTCGGTTTCTTCGCCCGCGGTGAGGAATTAGTAATGCAGTAAAATTCCAATGTTTTACGATCATGCTTGATTACAGAGATTTAGAAGATATGATTCTCGCAACGAATCTGTGTTTCAGAACTATCCCAACAACATGCACAACCGTAAAGCAACAAAAGGATCCTCCTCACCAACTCAACCCAGTAATTCCAACACAAACAAAGGCGTAAGTTCCTCCGTCTTTCTCAGGCATTTTCACAAACAAATTCCATTCATTCCCTTTCCCCAAAACTCAAAGCTTTTTAACTTAAATTCCATAGGTGCGAGTGTTTTGATTTGCACAAGGAGCTTATTCCATATGAAAAGGCATGGTCTTGGCAGAAACAGATCGTTAAACAGAAGAAATCATTGCTACAAGAACATGAGGATTGCCCAGATACATTAATTGTTCTTCAGCATAACCCTGTTTATACAATGGGCACTGGCAGCTCGGAAAACTATTTGAATTTTGACGTAAAGGAAGCTCCTTTTGATGTTTATCGAACTGAACGCGGCGGGGAAGTTACATACCACGGGCCTGGACAGGTATAGTTCCAAAACCTAGATGGATAAGAAATAAGAATGTGAAATTAATTTGATTTCAGTGGTGATTTTCTCTTTGGACTAACTTATCTTTTCTTCTTCTTCTTTTTATATACTACCTGTATTTAAATGTAGCTGGTTATGTATCCTATTATTAATCTCCGGAATCACAAGATGGATCTTCATTGGTATCTTAGGACACTTGAGGAGGTTGTGATTCGTGTTCTTTCATCGACATTTTCGTTCAAAGCTTCTAGGATTGAAGGGTTAACGGGTGTTTGGGTTGGTAAGATTTCTTATCTTGTTTCTTCTGATGCTTGATCTGTTTCCACTTATTGAATGGCTAAGCAAACCTGTTTTTCTAAGTTTGTCAGCAATGTTTAACAATTTGTTCCCTTTGAAATTGAATATTTACAGTAGGGGATTGCAGGCAGAGGAAATAGGCATCCCCTGCTAGCCTACATGGCTCCTTAACTCTCTCTCTCTCTTTTTGGTTATTTTGTTATATTGAATTAGAAATCTTTTGCTGGTAACTATAACTGAAGGGGACAAAGAGGTTCTATAGATTCACCCCATTCATATTAGGCCTTCAAATAAAGATAGAGCAATCGTTGTGGTTTGATTATTTTCATAAATTGAGGAGGTCATGGCACATGGGGACCAAGTCTCGGACAGTGCAGTTTTTGTGTTGTCTAGCAGCTTGGACCTGCACATGGTGATGATTTCGCTATTGTCTACGGAAATAGCACTTATATCGATAGTACAATATCATTTTCTAATCTAATTACATTAGAAGAAAATAAGGTTGGCCACTTTGATTGTCTTTGATCTTTTCAAAATTTTGCTATAGGAAATCAGAAATTGGCTGCAATTGGTGTAAGGGTATCCAAGTGGATAACCTACCATGGGTTGGCACTTAATGTCACCACAGACCTAACTCCCTTCAGCTGGATAGTTCCCTGTGGGTTACGTCATCGTCAAGTTGGAAGCATAAAGGCGTTGCTTCAAGAATTTCAGTCATCTACACAATATGCTGAGGCAATTAAACCGTTTCCTGATGATTACCAGTTGATTGATATCTCCTACAAGTCCTTGATTAAGGAGTTTTCTGAAGTTTTCAATCTTGAAATCCATCAAAAGGCCATCACTGTGCCTGAATTTTGGAGAGAGGACCATTAACCAAATTGGAGAGCCTGAAAGAAGAGTAAATTGCCTTATGACAAGAAGATATTTATTAATGCTTCTTTACCCTGCAAGTCATGAACAAGTTACCTCTTCTCAGTTCTCAGAGCAGAAGCGTGTAAGATTTGCTTATCCTATAACATTATATGTCCAAATATGCAGATTATAGAATTGAATAATTCTAGAAATTTCCATTTTTGTTTTATATGTTTGAAATTCCATAAAGAAAAAGAAAAGAATGAATTGTTTATGACGAGGATTCAATAGCTTTTTGCCTTTTTCAGTCATAAATAATGATTGCTTCTTTATTGAACTATGACAAAGGATAAAATAAATAAACAAAAATAAATGCTACCCTCAATTTCCCCTTTTATGTACTTCAGACGAACATGCCTTGGGCCATTAAATTTCATGGATATCCAAGAAGTATACTTGGAAGATTCAAATGTCAAAATCCACAAAGGACCATAGATAGCAATAATATACCACCCTTGCAATCATCAATATTTCTCTGCAACCGGTCTAGATGGAAAAAGCCGTTGGAGAAATGTCATCAACGACCAAAGGCAAACCACAGCTAGGACCTGGAAAGTGACTACCATCCCAGCAGTTGCACCGCCTCGCTTGAACATTTCCGGGGTTCTCTGAGAGTCTCTCATCGAGAACGTGAAGTTCTGAATGAATTGAATAGCTCTGGTCAACTGATACAATCTATTCACCTGTAAAATCAACTGCAAAGTTGTCAATAATCTTATTCGGTCTTTAGAATGAATATGAATCCTGTAAAAAGACCAAATACCTAAAAAATAATAGGAATCAGGGGCCAACAAGATGATTGATGCTCATCAAGAATGTCTTGAATGCATGTTGAGCAGCACAGCCTATCAGGAAAGGAGCCACTGCAACCAAGGCTTGGAAGCCAAGCGCTGGCCAAGTTAAAAAGACGGCAAGTAAAGGAGCAACAACTTTGAAACCCATTGTGAAGAAAGATGATGATAGGTAAACCCTGAGTCCTGTAATGAAACCCCACCTCTTGGCACTGAATTGCAAATAAGGCCTTTGAACATGATCAGTCACAAGAAGGAACACCCCAAGACCAAGGAAAAAGAGGACACAATTTCTGCATATTATAACCATGCAAAACAATTACATGTTTATGTTTCCACACACACCGCAGTACCACTATTAGAATTTTGACTCAATAGTTGTGAAAAGAATGTATAAAAGGAAAAGATAAAGTTGAAATAGAATACAAACGAGTGTGTCGTCCTTGAAGAAAGCCTCAATTGCAGAGCTAAAGAAAAACTGTGGAAGGATCAATGAAGAAATCAATGCAATAGGTGCCAAAACCCAGAGGAATGACCCTTTGTCTTCTTGGAGAGAAGCTGACATCAATTTGCTCTCTTCCACTAGCTGGTGAATTAGCCCGTGAAAGGAAATTGAACCCGATTTACCATGACACGATTCCACCCCACCAAATGTATTAAAAGCCACACCAGAGTTCTCCCTCAAAGTCCCACTACGGTTCAAACTTGAGAGTTTTGATCAGACACAAAAGTATACACTATTCCCCAAGTGCTCAATCTCCACAATCTGTACTCCTCATTTAACCTTTCTACTTCAGACATAAAATACCCTGCATTATTTTTTTTTAAAAAGGAAAACGTTCTATTTGTTGAAATAAAGCAGGAAGAATAAATGTTAATACATGCAAAAGTCCAAGAAAAAAGAGCTGAAAGATGTACTCCTTCATAAATCTATACCTAATCATTGCTTAGTTCATGATCTGAAAGCCAATGTAGAAGAATTTGAATAAAAATATAAACTCAAAAAATAAATTTAAATAAAAAAAATAATGTCAGTTTCGTAAACGGGACAAGCCTCAAGTTAGTGTTTTTGGCTCAAGCTTAGCCCAATTTTGTAAAAAGAAAATTTATTATTGTTTCTACTATTTTGTTGCAATTTTACTATTAGATTTAATTGTTCTTATTTGAATATTATATAACTTTTATTTTAATATTAATTTTGCTACTATTTTAAAGATATTTACTTGCTAATTTGTATTTATCTTAGTGTTATTTATTTTTTAGTATATTTGATGTATTATATTTTTAAATTTAACTTTTATATAAAAATAATAATATAAAAAAATTAATACGGACCAACCGAATTGATATCAAGTTTTAGTATTTTTATTCAAGTCAGATTTAGATAAAGTTTAAGTCTCATTTTTTAGATCGAATCCAAACTTAAAAAATAAATTTAAAATATGTTGAGGCCAGACTATGATCACCTCAGGTTGCATCTCCAAGCCCAAGACTTCCATTTCTTAGAACAATGTCGCTTGCAGGAGCTTTCAGAATTTGAGAAATGGAGATGAGAGTGAGATTCCGACTTTAATGAAAGAACATTTTAACGTCAAGAAAGTAACAAACTTGAGGGAAATTTAAGAGAGGTATACTTACGGAATGAATAAAGAGTCAATGATAGTTGAAAATTTGAACTTTGGGACAGGAAATCCAAGGCACACGGGTTGAAGTTCCATTTTTTTTTTTTTAATGGTTATAGCAAGACGATTGAAGTTGCTGGTCGTCCGTTACCGCTTGAACCTCAAGTTCTCCGTTGGTACAACTACGAGGTGGTTTTCAGTTATTGAGCAATTAGAAAGCAACCCGACGCAAAGTTGGTCCGCTGTTGGACGCTTTCCACGGGCAAAAAGCCCCATCAATTAGTTTATTAGTTTTCTATGGATTTAATTTTAACAATATAGGCCTAACAAATTATCAGGCCTTCAATATTAACTTAAACAAGGTCAAGGCTTCGAGGAATGGAATCATGGATACATGTCAAGCTAATTATAGAAGAAATAAACTTATTTTTGACGAGAAAATAAGGTGTTGTTTATCAATCCGATTCGACCTCGTACCCTGTCGTGGTATATAATTCAAAATTGTTTCCACGGAGAGGTGCACAAATGACGCTATTACTATTGGATGATAAAGTCATTGATGATAATGAGTGCATAGCATCTGCCTGTTTCTTTTAGCTATATTCTTTTCATCTGTCACTCAGGTCTTATATCCACACCCCCAAACAACATTTTTATGATACATTAAAGTGAGAAAAAGACAATGATGGAAGCATTTTAGGCTGTGACTACAGACATATATACAATGAGTAGGAAATCTTAGAATCTATACGCATAGGGACAAAACTTTGACCGAATTGATAGAACTAAGTATTAACAGGCTGGGATTAAGTTGAAATCCAAAGAAAGACCGACTTATGGTTAATGGGTTACATTATTCAGCAAACTGCTCGATGAAGGTGAGCTTTGTTCACTCAACAATATGTCCTGGATTAACATTGAGAATTATCCTTCGATTTTCCGGTCAAGTTCACGCAACCAACGTTAGTCATCTGAAACATGAATAGGCCTTTATTTTCCAGTCCATCTTTATTATTGACTGACATGCTCAGCGGTTGCTCGCTTATATTGGATGAGGAGGAGCAAGGTGATACTTCTGATGAAGCTGCACAAGTGATTTCTTCTGCAGGAACCCATCTACTTAGCCTGATTTGTTCCAATTCCACTGCTACTTCCATCATTGTGGGTCTCATCTCCCTCTGAAATGATAAGCATCTAAAAGCCAGCTCTGCCACCTTGTGGATTGTAGATAACGTCCAAGAATCACTGTTTGGCTCTAGGAATGGGTCTATGATCTCATCTAAACGCCCTTTGCTGATTCTGTCAGTAGCAACAGAAGCCAAATTAACTTCATTATGAGGCCTAGAAAAGTCCACTACCTTTTGTGCTGTTATGATCTCAATGAGAACGACCCCAAAACTATAAACATCGCTTTTGTCCGAAAGATGGAAATTTTGATGGTACTGAGGATCAAGGTATCCCGGAGTTCCTTGAGGAGCTGTTGAGATGTGTGATATTTCAGTAATTCCAAGTCTAGAAAGACCAAAATCTGCTACTTTGGACCTGAAATTGTAATCTAGAAGAATGTTGCTTGACTTGATGTCCCTGTGGTATATTGGGGGGTCTATAGCAGAATGCAGATGAGCAATGGCTTGTGAAGTTTCAGCAGCAATGGTAAGGCGAACTGGCCAGGCAAGTCCATCACCCTCTCTCTTTGTAAATGCTGGCATAACGTACCATTGGGCATAAACTCATACACAAGTATTTGTTCACCATTTTCTATGGAGCAACCCAAGAGGCGAACTAAGTTTTGGTGGCTGACAGATGAAATTAGCTTGATCTCATTCACGACTTGTTCAATGCAATCAGTGTCTCCATGCTTGATCCTCTTAATAGCAACCCATGAATTGTTGTGGAGTTTCCCTGCATATACTGTTCCAAAGGCCCCAGTTCCAAGCCGTTGTTTCTCTGAGAAACCATTTGTAGCTTTCTCTATTTCTTTGTATGTATAAATGGGGATGCTGATATGTGAAGCTTCCGATAAGAGGCGTTTCATGCTGTGTCTGTCTTTTGAATTGGATTGCCTCTTCATACAACAGCATATCAGAACTGCACAGATCATCAAAAAAGCTCCTGTTGCAATGCCTGAGAGATATGAATACCAATATGAGTGTTGCATAGGATACCCCATAATTCCAATTCTTTTTTCATTGTATGAGTAACGTGATAAGTCATCCAGTCATACCATATGGCAATAAAATATGAATGTTTGATGTTAAATTATGATTACCTCCAACCATAAGAGCGACTCTAGTCGTTCCTCTACATTTTCCAGAAATGAATCTTGCAAGGTTGCACTTTGAAGATGCTGTTTAGTTTCACATGTCAACAAACACATATGAGCTAACAATAAGACAAAAAGGGTTTGCAGTTCCTACATAAAATACACAATTTAAACAGATAGCGACATTCTAATTAACAAAATCATACGCAATTATACTAAGAATTTATGTTATTTGCTACCCATCAATTTTAAATGATCGTTTTCTGCTTTAAATTTACAAATTTCGCCTAGTCAGTCAATGCATGAAATGGACCATTATACTTGATCACATCCTTTTTCACCATAAAGAGATAAGCTCTCGTCTTTGCACCATCAGAAGCCAAGAGCTACCTAATACCATTGGATTCTAATGCCGTTGCTTTCTCTATCGTTTTTTCCTTGCTTGTAAATGAATTATATATAGGAAAATTAGCTTTTTACTAATATAATTTTCATTGTAATCTTGTTTCTAGCTTCGGCGATAAACTGCGCATATGTCAAATTACTAAAAAGTTTACCATTGGGTCCCTCAACGGCGTTAGGTGTAACCACCCATTTCAGGTTACTCTCTTAATTACTACCGCATCTTGCGGTTTTTCATCGTATAAAAAAAGAAAATGAAAAAAAGAGTCTATATCTCTCTATGTTATCAGCGTGATATATGATGATAGAAAACTTGGTTCCTTTTGAGCCAAACAGTAAGGTTTTGGACTAGCCTTTCCTCCAACAAAATGACGACTGGCAACATAACTATATATCGAGCAAAATGACCATTGTTCCTAATATCTTGTTCTTTTAGCCAACTCTTCGTGTTTAGAGCTTCGTTTTGCAACAATGTCAGACCATTTCAAAGTATTTCTAAAAGAGTTGAAAAAAAAAACTGCTGAAAGATATCATTTGATTATTCTTATTCTCCAAAGACTTCTATTTTGGCACTGGCAAAGGTGTGGGTTTTAACTGCAATGTTTGAATGCAGTATCAAAACAAAGAAAAATAAATAAATAAAATCAAGTTGAATAATAATTTAAAAGTAGAACTTCCAAAGAAATTTGGAATAAAAGAACTGACCTTTCCGGCAACCAGCGGCAGCACGATATCCATCACCAATGAACCCATGTTTGCAGCTGCAACGGACTCCTGGCTGTCCGTTGAACGGCGGAACGATTTCATCACAAGTAGCATTTTCAGAACAAATATCTGAGCACCGTCCTTGGAGCCACCACCCTAGCTCAACCACCTGGACCTCCAGTACGCCTGATTCATTGAAAGATTCAGCCGATATGGACGATAAAAAGGACTTGCAATTGGTGCGAGTTACGTTGTCGTAATCAACGAAGCCATTAATTATGTTCTCCGAATAACAACTTATATTGTTGGTATTAGGAGAACAAGCAATCTCCTCAAAATGAGTGTAAACCGTGGTCGTTGGAATCATGCATGGCTTCGGCAAGCTGCAGTTTTGCAATAGAATTGCGTTCTGGGATGTTGGGGCGTAGTTGGGGCCATATAGACGGTGAAAGACTTGGAGTGGACGGTTACAAGTGGCTTCAATACTGATCTTTATACGATCAGCGTTTATCGTTAGGACCCGAAAATCAGCAATAAGCTGTTGGTTATTGGGGCTGCAGTTTAGAGGGATTTGACAGCCGGCAGAGAATCCAAATGGGAAAGGAACAAACTTGTCACCGCATGATCGATTACACTTGGATGATTGAGCTGTGATTGATGAAAGTAGAAAGAATATTGCTATGAAGAAAAGACGGGATCTTTGAGAATCATGTTTTTTGCAGATAATTAAGAAACTTGTAAACCAAAAGAAAGAACGTATTGATCAAACAGAGTTTTATTGAAAAACAAAAGGAAATTCTGTTTTCTTTTCTCAGAGGTCATGCGCTTACCCTAGAAAGAAAGACTTTGGTTGAATAATACAAGGAATTTAATGCAGTTGCTTGTGAGACTGAAACTTTGGTGTGATCTTTTTTTTTTTCGTCAATGATCAACAGTTTGACTGCAAAAGGAGCACATGGAACAGTGATCAACTAATCCTGTCTTATTATCCTAGTTCTATAGATAAACCCAACTTTAAATATATATATATATATATATTTTCATTTGATTGACCAGAATCCATTGAAAGTTAACTTGGCTAGGAAGCTGGGGAATGAGACCCAGAAATGCTTGGTTAGAAATTTTGCCTCGTTGAACATCAAGTTCGGTGTTCATCTTTTTCAAAAGTTATTCTAGGTATGAAACGGAGTTGTACTTACCGTAATTTATTTATACTAATTGTGTGTGATTTGTTACAAAAATGTCTCGTTAGGGTTTATTTACCAATTTGGCTTCTATTTTATGATCATTTATTAGAACTAAAGTATTTAAAGTATTAAACTTAAATTTTGATAGGTTATAATATATATATTATAATATTTAAAATATTAATATATTTATACACTATAATAGAGTTTTAGATTTCACAAAATTCCACAAGTTAGAAAGAGGATTAACAAGTGTTTCATAAAAATATAGTAGAATATTAAAAATAAGATAGAAAATAATTTTAAATTTTTGTAAAATTTAAAATATATACTACTAATGTATCAAATACTAATTCTTAATATTTTAATCATTTAAAATCTTTATTATTATTAAAATAATTCATATTTAATATTTATTACAAATATCTGAACATAAATATAAACATAAATTTTCAAATTGCGAAAAATATTAAATATACGTTTCTAAATAAGTGAGAGGTGTGGGAAGTGCAATATTAGCGCGCGTTGTATTACGGCTTGTTACCGGCATGCAAATCATGTCTGCCACAGTGCATACTCCATAATGTTCTAAAATCATCAAGTAAAAGGTGTTTTCTCTCTTTCCCGCTGCATCTAAAATGTATTTGGTCGTATAAACCTCAAAATTAGAAGAGACGGTGAAACTATTACCAAAACTTTTTGATAATCCTAGTTGATTGATGTTACTTTTAACACTGCCATTAATTATGATGTAAAGTCAAATTGGGGTACTATAATTTTAGTTTTTTTTTCTTTAATTTTCAAATACACGCAAATGAAAAAAATTGGGTTATCTTGCAAATTTATACGAGTAGTAGTTTGTGTCGTTTTTTACATGTGAATGACATAATAAAAGCGTAAACGGTACAGAAAAGTCAAAATACAGAATCATGTTGGTTCCCCATTGTCAACTAGCGGTAGTCATAAGGTTGGATTGGCTTTTTTGTGGGACCATTCCCTTCGAACGACATAACAAATTATCAAATCCAATTTGGGTTCACGGCTGCTTCTTGGTTTTATTATTATATTGAGGATGGATGAGCTCAAACTCAACTTTGGATGATGCAAAATCCTTTTTCGATTGTTAGCTGCTTGATAATTACTTCAATCTTCTAAAGTTTAAATGTGCAGAAGAATCAGTTTTGTTTTTTCAAGGTATGTTTCAATGAAAATTTTAAAATTTTGGATTTCTTTTAATTATTAATTCAAAGTGTTAGTTATTATAATTGTATTGTTTGGATAAATATTTATTTATGAAAAATTTAAGTTAATAAAATTTTATGAATTTAGAACATAATTATAAAATAAATAATAACCTTCCGCCTTTAAATTTATTCAATAATAAATTTACATTTTTCTCAGTTACTTTTATTTTAATAAAATCTAATTTCGTTTACATAAAGAAGACAATAAGGATTATAGTTCTTCAACATGTGCTAAAATCTTCTCACTGTTCGTGAACTCCCAAGCCACAAACATTTCAATATAAAATCTTCATCGCTCCCTGTTAGCTTGGCGACTGTTGATATAATTGGTTGACTCACATAATGTCGTTCGTCATTATACTTCAAGAATTTAATTCCACAGAAACAATCAGACCAAATTTAAAAACTCTAGAGTTTTTTTTTCCCTCCAAATCTTTAATGGAATTATTTTCAGTATCTTCCTCGATGGATAAAAATTATTTCCATGCCCAAGCTGACCACAAGCAAAATAGAATAAGACAATATCTCATATTAAAATCTAGATATAAATTTTTTTTTAATTTTATATTGGAACCATGTGTATGAAATGAAATAAGATGATGAGAAAATTTGGAAAACAAATAATCTGACTTTCTTACAAGTTTTAAAATATAAAGAATTTAACAAATTTTGATTAAATGAAATATTCTCTTTAAATCCCTTATCTAAACACACTTTAAATATAAATAAATAATAAGAATCTATAATCTGGTTTTAGTGTATTTTTGACTCAATGATATGAATTTAATTGGGAATTGATAATAAAAAAAATTTAAAATTAATGATATGAAAGTCTTGTCAGTTAAAAATAAATAAATTTATATTTATTAAAAAGCAGTTGAATTCATGTATTTTTATACCGTTAAACTTTAGAATTTGATTATTTATAGCAAAAAGAAAAAAAGGAAATGAGATGAAGGGTTTAATAAATTAGTAGTTAAAAGCAAAAATTGGCATTTTCTTACAAAATAATGAATAATAACAATTCAGTAGCGTGATAATTTTAATGAAGATGGAGTTTTAAGAAACTAAAACTAACAAATGTAGAATGTAGAGTCACAATATTGGCTATGTTAGCCAGGTAATAAATCATTTATTTATGCAGGAATTAGGGGACTTCATAATTGAATATTATTTGCATTACCTTCTTTATCTGATAACACGTTTTATCTCTTTAATCAACCAAAGGCCTAAGCTATGGCTGGCGTTGCTTCTAACAGAATAAAAGACGGCGTAGGTCAGAAGCATCGGAAATGAGATATGGACAATTTCAGGGCTGCAATTTAAGCTGACTTCCGCTCTGCTCTGCTCTGCTCTGCTTTGCCTTGTCTCCTAATCATTGTGGTGCCATCTCTCCTCTCCAAGTTGTCATAATGAATGAGATTATATATGTAATTTAAATAAGCATTTTAAGAATTAATTTAGATTATTGTCAAGTGTAATTAAATTTCTTTAACTAAATAATATTTAGATTAAAAAAGGCTAATATTTAAATTAAGGAAAATGGTAAATTTATTTGTTGCATTTGAATTGTCAAAACTATTTTATTAATTATAGGCACCCAACTAAGCAAATAATTATGGAAATGGTCTATATTTAATGAAAAATTCATACAATTGTGTCCTTAGTGAAAATTACATATTACTATGAATTTATTATAAAAATATAAATTATATTGGAAGTGTAAAATAAAATAAATTGATATATACTAAACTAAGGTTTATACACAAAATAGGAAAGTAAGCTTAATTAGCAAAGTCCATTAGTTGACAATTGGCAGCATAAATGAATGACACATGGAAAATTAATATCATTAATATTAGAAAGAGAGAATCTATTAAATTCCCTTTGTTGATTTTACTGTGTGAAGTTTAAAATATTTCCATCCTTAAATAAGACGAAATAATATCTCATAATATCCTTAAATTTATTTTGGCAGCTTATGTTTCTCCTTTGAATAACTACAAATAGCATATAATATAATTTGAATATAAAATATAAATACTCAAAAGTTAAAGACATATCAATTGCATAATTACGGGAAATTGTTTGATATTTAAATTATTTATATTGAATACATTAAACAAAATATTTTTGCATTGACCATTCCAATTATAACATTTTCATTTCACCTATATATACCATTCGTATCTTAATAATAATAATAATAATAATAATAATAATAATAATAAAAACATCAACAGCAAAAAGAATATTAAGATATTACTAATGCATTCTCCTTTCTAACTTTTTTTTTGCATTTTTAATATATAAATTGTTTCATTTTATTATTTCATAAATGTTAAAAATATGATTTATTTCTATATAAAGCTTCTTCTTCTTATTATTATTTTTGTAATGACTCAATTTCAATTGAAATCGAATGTTGATTTTAGGACCATAAATTTGAGTCCGTAAAAATAAAAAAATTATTTAAATTTCATGAAATGATTGGTAATATGTTAGAAAGATTGCATGAAAATTTTTATAGAAAAATTTTATCGATTTCGTGTCTAATTACAAAAGGACTAAATTGTATAAAATGTCAAAGTTGAATTCTAGTAGCTATAAGGATAAAATAGCTATGGAATTCACAATGTGAGGTCCTTATATGGTAATTAGACTATTGATAAAAATTATGTAGATATTTTTAGTGAATCATCCATGGAAAAATTGAAAAGGTTAAGGACTAAATTAAAAATGAGAAAAATTAAAAGATGATAATTAAATTAAATGAAATATCATCTTATTTTCATATCATCTTCAACCTAAAGTACATGGAAACCCTAGGAGAGATAAAAGAAGCCTTCAAGGCATAAATTGGTAAGTTTCTATGTGCCGTTTTTAATAATTTTTATATTTTTCAGATCGGGAAAGTTTAATTTTCTCTATTTGGAGGATTAATTTAAAAAGAAATTAAAGTATAGAAAATTTTCCATGGATAAATATGCTGAAATTTGAAAGATTATGGTAGAAATTGAAAGGTTGTTGATAGATAAACAACTTTTACAAAGTGATTTCTGATGGAAACATGTTTAGGGACTAAATTGAAAAGTGATGAGATTCATGAAAAAAAATTCTGAATTTTATTAAACATGTGTGCTGTAAAAGTTATATTAAAATTTTAGTTAGGCTTGGAATAAGGATTAAAGTGCATAAATTTCAATTTCCGAGCTTAGGGATGAAATTGGAATTAATTAAAAGTTTAGGGGTAAAATGGTACTTTTGCCTAGAATGTGAAATGAGTTCAATTGGATGTTAAATGTATGGAATTGATGATTAAATTCATTTATATAGATCCGAAAATACCGCATAAAGAGAAATATCGAGGAAAAGAAAAGTTTCAGATTAGTAGATACGAACAATTATCAAGATAAGTTCATATAACTTAAATGAGTATAGAAATGTAGTGATCTGAATGTTATATTACATTGATTATGTTATTTGAAATCATGTATGTGAATTACATAGATATGGCAATGAATGAAATGATAGATATTTGGAAAATTATTGAAAAATGGTTGAACTCCTTGAATATTGAATTCCGATGGACAAAAAGGTGATTTCCCTAATGAAACTGCGTGTGTTGCAGAAGGGATTTAGCCTGGACGGGTAATCTAAAATGATCCTCTCGAGTATATGTTTCAATTAGGATTTAGCCTGGACTGGTAATCCTAATTGATTGGATTTAGCCTAGATTGGTAATCCAGAATGAACTCTATAGGGAATTCTTTGTCATACAAGGATTTAGCCTGGATTGGTAATCCGACAAAGCCCTCAGAGTATATGTGTTACTGTAACACCCTTAACCCTTATCCGTTGTCGGATTAGGGTTACAAGGCATTACCAAGCTTAACACAGGTCATAGCAAATAGTTACTAATTATAAAGTCATAACCGAATGTATTAAAGCTAATGATGTATTTTCATAGCATGCTTAATCATTAATGCATTTAACTTAAATCTATTCAATCAAATTCATATATGTATATCCTGTCCGAATATGCCAACCCAAGAAACATAACCTATAATTTCATTCATACCAATTATGAAAGTTTATTTGCCACATTTTGCATACTCCATGATCAAATTTCACAACTATAATTTTAGCTTAAATAAATCAAGCCATATAATCAATACATCAAGCATGTGCACATTCGAAATTTTACTTTCAAAATAAGCTATCATCATGATCGAAATTCACATAAGACCAAAATACCGCAACTTAACCATTACCTACATTTCATCACCTGTACGAATACATAATTTACAGTATAAACAATCTCCAAATTGGTTCATGTTTCAATTAATACACCTCAATAGTAAGTCTTTATCAATCTATAACCCAAACATATTCAACAACCACATATATCGAGCTTTACAAATGAATTAATCATAAGCTATATTTAATTAATTCATGCCACACACACACACACACACACACACACACACACACACACACACACACACACATCAAACATATCACAACTGAAAGTGCATAAACATAATTATAATTTCAAGCCATTTTCGCATGGCTTACTTTTTACAATTTCAAAACGAACCCAAAAGACAAGCTAGTCTATACATGCCATAGTTTCAAAAACTCAACTAAAATTATATACCATAAGTTAGTTGATAGTGTGATGGACTTTGACGATGATCCCTGAGCTCGTAACTTGTCTGCAAAATCTATAAAACAATGCAATTAAACACACACAGTAAGCTATCATAGCTTAGTAAGTTTTAAGCAATTTTTATGACAATAATACATTACATCATTATCTCATAAATTTAATAAAAATTTAATAGACAAAAATCCATTAACTACTCATTTTCTTATGCAACCACAAAACATTTCTTATCTCTCAAATTCAAGCCAAACCCAATATAATTATTCCTTCTCCATGCATTATCCATGTATTCAAGTTCTAAACTATTCAAACATATTTCTTATATCAAATTTCCACATATATTCGAATCACATTTTATAATTCATAAACAATCAATATGAATATGTAAACATATGTACATATCAACCTATATCATTATAACTATACATTTAAAAGACACATTCTATCCCATTCGCAAATAATCACTTACTCTTAATGTCAAATATCATTTCTCGTAGTTCCAATACTTACCAAAAATTAGGTCTTTGAATTGAGAATTTACTCATGCCCTGTAACATCCTAAATTTTTGGGCCTATGCGTTTAATGGGTGAATATGTGGAATGAGTTAATTTAAGTGTTAGGGGCCCAAATTTTAAGTTTTAAGGAGCCCAAATCTTCTAATTTAAGTTAGTTAAATTTGGCATTAGGGATTAGGAAGTGGACGGCACAAGGCTATTTTTTTGGGAATTTTATTATATTTATTCTATGTGGATAATAAGCGATAAAGGTTATTATTTAGGATTTAGTCTTTAAGGATAATAAGCAGATAAAGACTATTTTGAGGAGATAATAGATTAAGATAAGGGAAAAGGAATAGGAGCTATCATGTGTGGCAGTGTTGGTTGAAAATCAATCTCTGCTAAAGGGAGGAATCGATTTTCTATATAAAGAGGGGGTGTGCCGAAATTTTGGAAGCCTTTCTTTTATTTTCTTTTCTCATCTTCTTCCTCTCAAAAGCCGAAAACCACCATTTTCTTCACCCTTTCTTCCTCTATAAAATTTCCTGGTTGGCCGGATCTTTTAAGCTCTATTGTTATTTTTCTTCTAATCCCTAAAAGTCGAAATCACATCTCTATTATTCTATTCTTCTCCTTAATATTCATTGGCCAAATCTCTCTTAGCCATCTCTTCAATTCTTAAATCTTCTAAAAATCAAAATTCTTAGATCTCACCTCCTAAAGTTGCCGAATTTTCTTCAGTAAAGTCTGCTTGTGCCGAATCTGAAGAAAACAATAGGTATGTGTCGATTTTGAGTTTCCAATATTTCTCCGGCTTTTCAAAGTCCCTAGCCGAATGGCTATTTAGTGACTAATCAAGGGTTTTCTTATTTTCGGCATTTTGGGATCTGAAGAGGAGTCCAACGCTTAGATCTCTAAGCCAAAGATCAGTAACACTCAAGTCGTGTTATTTTCGGGATTTCAAGGTAAGGAGATTGGTTTATTTATAAATATATGAAATCGGGTAGAACACTAACCATGGCCGAATATAGAGAGGCCCTATTTTCACATCTTTTGGCTTTTGAGTAAAGTTGTAGATCGGGATAACAAGGATATCGACTAAGAATATTAGATTTAGCATAATATCGTGTGTAACTTTCACACCATCTAGATCTATTTGCTAAATACATGTTTATAAGTCTTATATGTTACGAAAAATGCCAAATACCTAAGATAATGATTTAAACCCAAAGAGGGTAAAGCAAATCACCAAGTTAGTGATCTCTGTCATTCTAAGTGAATGTTCGATTAAATGATATGAGTATGCCGATTTTCTCGAATTGCATGGGGTTGGGTTTGATGAAAGGGAAATGCTCACTAGAAGCATACCGTTGTCGTGACTGTTGTAGCGGCTTTTACCGTGATCTGTGTACTGCTTCTGCTGAGTGATCATAGAAGCGGCTTTTGCCGTGACTGTTGTAGTGGCTACAACCATGATCGATGATGAGCAAAGACGACCGTCATCAAGGCGTGTAGTGGTGTGGGTTGATTGTAGAAATCCCCAATGGTGTGAATGGTGATGCACGGGCGTGTAGCGGATGGAAACCTAGGATTTGGGTTGGGCATATTATTTTTATTATGTATATTAATTCTGATTATTTTAGTTTTATGGGGCTAAGGCCCAAATCTAATGGTGCATGAGGGTTGCACACTGAGTCTCGCGACTCAACCAATTAATTAGCATTTCAAGTAGCATTTAGTGCATCGGACCGGGCTGGAGAGGAGCACAAGGTGGCCATGCAAAAGAACATTTGGATCCAGCAAAAACACTAGTTATTATTTTATATTCTTATTTAATGGATTTTAAATCTCCTTGTAATAAGGCCATGGGCCACCAGTTTATAATTTGTTTTATTACGTGCTTTTATTACTTTTAGTTATTTAAATTTTATTTTAATTGAACTAAGGCATGTATTTAAATTTGGGTTTTAATTCATAAAGGCATAGCTTATCTAAATTAACAACCTATTAATTTTTCCGAATAAAATGTTAAACTCAAGGAAAATATTTTCCAAAAATGCGACATGTTTTATTAAATCTTCTTAGTGACATGCCGATCCTAATCAGTAGTGTTTGGGCCGAGTTTGGGGTGTTACAAATTGATACCAGAGCCCGGTTCAAAACTCGGCTTTGGGGTTTTGAGGCTCAAAACATTTTCTAAAGTGGGCTTTTGAAACTTGCATGTTGTTTTTTTTGAAATGATAACAGGTTTGTTAGCTCGACATGGTACCTGCGTCTCCGGCCCAAGTCTGCCAGGTAAGTACTCTAAACCATTGTGTGATATATATATGTGGGCTTGATGGGCATTATGGGACATAGGCTAGTTTAATTAGACTTTGATGGACTATAAGCTTAACTTAAACAACTTCTTAAATTCCATAAGACTTAATTTATCAAACAAATCCTCGTGAACTAGTCGCCGAGTTAGGGTGTGGCAACAGCATACGCATGTCAGGAGTGGATGAGGAGAGCTTGGTATTTAAGCATCCTAGTGACTCACCTCCTCTTCACCGAATCCTACAGTGCGTAGGACTGCTCACCCTAACCATGAGGATGTGTTGAAGCCAAAACTTATAATTAAAACCCGAAAGGGACCACCAACTGCTTTTCTCACAAAATTGCTAAAATATCCTTATTTTGAAAAAAAAATACCTATGATTTGCAAATATACCCCGATTTACAAAGTTAACAAAATTTTTCCATAGAAAACAAAAACAACAATAACAACAACATCAAAATATCCCTGATTTGTAAAATTACCAAATTACCCTTGATTTGTAAATGATCGAAATACCCCCGAATTTCAAAATTACCGAAATACCCCCAGATTTCAAAATTACTGAAATACCCCAAATTTATAAATTACCGAAATACCCTAAATTTTTAAAATTATCGAAATACACCCAAATTTCAAAATTACCGAAATACCCTCGAGTTGGAAAATTACCAAAATACCCTTATTTTGCCAAATCACCCAGAACCTTATTTTGGAAAATTACGAAAATACCCCTGTAGGTAAAATTACGAAAATACCCTTGGGTAGTGAAACGACGAAAATACCCCTAGGTGGTAATGTAAGTTTATAATCTTTGTTTTATGATTGATGTGTCTTTGAATGTTGACCAAGGTGAACTCAGGACTAGGAAGTATCGACTTGAGAACTAAACCCGTAGATAGAATTGAATTTGAAAGAACTACTATCGAAATGATTTTACATAAGATTGTTCGCAGTTAATAAGTGGGAAGAATTAATTATTCATAAAATTCTTAGTCAGATAAATGTCGATCGAAAGAATGAGTACAAGGGGACGAAGACGCTTTAGATGCGAATAATGGTGCGTACCCTACCATAGTATACTAAGTGTTTATTTTGGCTTTAGAATTAGAGTGCAGCGGAAGCATAGTGATGAGACTTAGGTAGTATGATTTCTAGTTAGTTGGAAATTTCGAGGACGAAATTTCTTTAAGGAGGGTAGAACTGTAACATCCTAAATTTTTAGGCCTATGCGTTTAATGGGTGAATATGTGGAATGAGTTAATTTAAGTGTTAGGGGCCCAAATTTTAAGTTTTAAGGAGCCCAAATCTTCTAATTTAAGTTAGTTAAATTTGGCATTAAGGATTAGGGAAGTGGACGGCATAAGGCTATTTTTTTGGAAATTTTATTATATTTATTCTATGTGGATAATAAGCAGATAAAGGCTATTATTTAGGGATTTAGTCTTTAAGGATAATAAGCAGATAAAGACTATTTTTGAGGAGATAATAGATTAAGATAAGGGAAAAGGGATAGGAGCTATCATGTGTGGCAGTGTTGGCTGAAAATCAATCTCTGCTAAAGGGAGGAATCGGTTTTCTATATAAAGAGGGGTGCCGAAATTTTGGAAGCCTTTCTTTTATTTTCTTTTTCATCTTCTTCCTCTCAAAAGCCAAAACCACCATTTTCTTCACCCTTTCTTCCTCTCTAAAATTTCCGGTTGGCCTAATCTTTTAACCTCTATTGTTATTTTTCTTCTAATCCTTAAAAGTCAAAATCACATCTCTATTATTCTATTCTTCTCCTTAATATTCATTGGCCAAATCTCTCTTAGCCATCTCTTCAATTCTTAAATCTTCTAAAAATCGAAATTCTTAGATCTCACCTCTTGAAGTTGCCGAATTTTCTTCAGTAAAGTCTACTTGTGCCGAATTTGAAGAAAACAATAGGTATGTGTCGATTTTGAGTTTCCAATATTTCTCCGGCTTTTCAAAGTCCCTAGTCGAATGGCTATTTAGTGGCTAATCAAGGGTTTTTCTTATTTTCGGCATTTCGGGATCCAAGAGGAGTCCAACGCTAGATCTCTAAGTCAAAGATCAAGAACACTCAAGTCGTGTTATTTTCGGGATTTCAAGGTAAGGAGATTGGTTTATTTATAAATATAAGAAATCGGGTAGAACACTAACCATGGCCGAATATAGGAGAGGCCCTATTTTCACATCTTTCCAGCTTTTTGAGCAAAGTTGTAGATCGAGATAACAAGGATATCGACTAAGAATATTGGATTTCGCGATATCAGGTGTGTAACTTTCCACAC
Source organism: Gossypium rotundifolium (assembly GCA_025506655.1). Lineage (NCBI taxonomy): Eukaryota > Viridiplantae > Streptophyta > Magnoliopsida > Malvales > Malvaceae > Gossypium > Gossypium rotundifolium. The sequence continues at coordinate 172,767,670 of CP106734.1, read as the reverse complement.
CATCTAGATCTGTTTGCTAAATACATGTTTATAAGTCTTATATGTTCTGAAAAATGCCGAAATACCGGCATAACAATTTAAACCCAAAGAGGGTAAAGCAAATCACCAAGTTAGTGATCTCTGTCATTCTAAGTGAATGTTTTGATTAAATGATATGAGTATGCCTATTTTCTGTGATTGCATGGGGTTGGGTTTGATGAAAGGGGAAGTGCTCTGTTGTAACGGCTTTTGCCGTGATCTGTTGTAGCGGCTTTTGCCGTGACCTGTTGTAGTGGCTACTACCATGATCGATGATGATCAAGACGACCGCCATCAAGGCGTGTAAGGTGTGGGTTGATTGTAGAAATCCCCAATGGTGTGAATGGTCGGTACGGGCGTGTAGCGGATGGAAACCTAGGATTTGGGTTGGGCTTGCATATTATTTTTATTATGTATATTAATTCGATTATTTTAGTTTTATGGGCTAAGGCCCAAATCTAATGGTGCATGAGGGTTGCACATCGAGTCTCATGACTCAACCAATTAATTAACATTTCGTAGCATTTAGTGCATCTGATGAAATGGAGAGGAGCACAAGGTGGTCATGCAAAAGAACATTTGGATTCAAGAAAAGACTCTAGTTATTATTCTATATTCTTATTTAATGGATTTTAAATCTGTTGTAATAAGGCCATGGGCCACCAGTTTATATTTTGTTTTATTACGGGCTTTTATTACTTTTAGTTATTTAAATTTTTATTTTTAATTAAACTAAGGCATGTATTTAAATTTGTGTTTTTAATTCATAAAGGCATAGCTTATCTAAATTAACAACCTATTAATTTTTCCCGAATAAAAGGTTAAACTCAAGGAAAATATTTTCCAAAAATGCGACATGTTTTATTAAATCTTCTTAGTGACATGCCAGATTCGGTCGTAGTGTTTGGGCCGGGTTTGGGGTGTTACATGCCCTTAATACTCGTTGACCGATTTCGCACACTTAGTGCTCGGTAATTCAATTCGCACACTTAGTGCATAGTGACCGATTTCGCACACTTAGTGCATACTAACCGATTTCGCACACTTAGTGCTCAGTAATTTAAATTCGCACACTTAGTGCCTTTCTCAATCCTGTTACACATTTATATATCCAATCTCATAAAAAAATTAAACCTCCACTATAAATATACGGAATTAGCTTAAATCAATCTCAATAATCAACATCTCATTCGGGTGTACCAACAGCACATATACATATAATTATCACAATCGGCTACATCAATAATATTTATACATACTTTCATTAAATTCACATATACCACTATAAGAAAAATCCAATTCATCTCAATTTCTTAAAAACTTACCTCGGAAATCGACGGATTAGGTTTCCCGGCTATTCGTTCAACTTCGTTTTTCCCCATCCAATCCCGATTCTTTTTGTTCTTGATCTAAATAATTTCAAATTAAGCTCATTCAACATTTTTCTCATTCAATTTAATCCAAAAACACATAATCAGGAAAACTATAATTTTACCCCTGACATTTACAATTTTTACAATTTAGTCCCTATTACACAAAACTCAAAATACTCAAAATTTAGCCACAGTTCTTTAGGGCCGAATCTTCATCATCCTATTACAAACTCATACAATTCATTTATTTCACATTTTAGTCCCTCAAAAATTTATTTTTGAAATTTAATCTAAATCATTCAATTTCATCAAAATTCAAGAACAAAACTTGTTAATCTATCACATATAATCAATATTCCATCATCAAATCATAAAAACAACAAGATTTCTTCAATGATAATACACGAAATACACAACCAAATCAAAACTTAAGTATGGGCTATCTAAATCACATAGCAACGATATCAAAAACGTAAAAATTATCAAAAACCGAACTCAAATTCATACCTTAATTGATCATGCAAAAGCCAAAAGTTTCAAAGCTCAAGCTCTTTCTTTTCTTCTCTAGTTTTGGCAAATGGTGAAAATAAAATGATAAAGATGATGTTCCTCCAGTTAGTTATGTTTTATTATTATAACATTATAATTTATCAAATTTACCAAAATTCAATTAATAAAATAATTTAATAACTCATTTACTATTACATGCAAATCATGACCGCCACTATCTCTATTTTAAGGTCAAATTGCTACTTTAAACCTCCAATTTATGAATTGACGGATAATGGAATTGTGCACCTCGAGTGTACTACTAGAAACATCCATCGGAAATTCAATAATTCAACAGAAACAGTGAATAAGTGACCTGGAAAAGATGAAATGGAATGTTAATGTGGCATGATGAGCTCATCTATGCATTTTGGTATATTTGTGACTAACATGTTGATTGAATGTCTGTGATTAGGCAAATTAGCCAAATTGATGGATATATGCTTTACATGTTTTAAGTGTTAAATATGAATGGTAAGTGTAATTTTAGTTATACGAGCTTACTAAGCATATAATGCTTACTAGGTTTATTTTCCTTGTTTTATAGTATTCAAAGCTCGAAGGTTGGAGATCTGTTGGAGCAATCATCACACTATCAACTCCTTGATTTTGGTATAAATGTCAATCTTATTTTGGTATAATGGCATGTATAGGCTAATATGACCAAATGATGATTTATAATGTTGGCTTGTAATCTAACAATTGGAATGGCTAGAAATGGTTGTTTTTTATATGGTATGTGTAATTGGCCCAATTTGCCAGTGCCCATAAGCAATAAACCAAATTGAAAAACCAAATAAAAAAAAACATAAAATAGGTCCAAAAAATAATGTCCAATAACAGTCCATTACAAAAAATTTTATAGTAGGCCCAATTAACCTAATAAACTACCCTAAGGCCAAACAACCCACTATCTAAAACAAATCAGAAAAAACCCTAGGCAGGAAGCTTCTAACGCCGCAGCTCCCCCCACACACGCGCCGCCGTAGCCCCCACGCGCTCGAGCCTCCACATCACCTCGATAGTTTCACTTGCAAAACATAAATACAACATGAAAATAGAAAACAAAAGCCAGCAAAGAGGAAACAAAAAATGAAAATATTGTATTTTTCTATTGATTTTTCGGCTATAAAACCGAAAGAAAAGGCTCTGTATGACTCTCTACATTTTTTTCCGAATAAAAATCAATACAAAAGAAAAAAAAAGATTAGCAAAAGGTGTTTTTTCTTTTCTTTTTTCTTTCGAAACTGTTATCTATACCTATATTTTTTTTTATTTTCATTTCTTTAGACCTAATATATAGACATATATATTAAAAGTAAATATAAAAAAAATTACCTTTTTTGGAGTCCGGTCGCTGCGCACGGAAGCGCCGACGACTGCGATTGGCGCCGGAGCCCTCGTCGGAGTTTGGCCGAAAATCGCCAGAAGGAAAGTGTTTTGAGAGCACTTTCAGTTTTTTTTTTTTTGAAGGAAAAATGAAAATTTATGTTAAAACATTGACTTTTCTAGGGTCCCAAAATGACGTCGTTTTAGGACTAGCCCTAAAAACCTAAAACGGCGCCGTTTTACCTTAGATCGTGTGCGCGACCTGACTCGAAGACAGGATCCGCGTGTTTTCCCTTTGATGGGATAATTGCGCTTTAGGTCCTTCCGTATTTTTATATCTTTTAATACAATTTTTTTTTCAATTTTACCCTATAATTTTTCTTCTATTTCAGTTTGGTCCCGTGCAAAGTGATGTCGTTTTGGAGAACGGGGTTAATTTCCTATTGGTCGTTCCATGTTATGCGAGCGTTCACATAAGCCCTTTTCTTTTTATTTGTTTGCGGATTTGTCCTAAATTTCTGTTTTAAGTTTAAATTAGTCATTTTTTTGGTATTAAATTAATTAATTTTAATTGTTATTATTATTATAATTATAATTGTAAATATTATTATTGTTACTATTATTATTATTATTATATTTATTTGTAAGAGTCCGGTTTATACCCTAGTCGTAAGCAGTGGTTTCGGGACCACGGATCTGAGTCTAAATATTATTTTAATATTATTTTCTCGTGCCATTGATGAGTGTTTAAGCATGTGCTAAATTTTCGTAAGCTAATTTGATTGTCTGTATGTTTAATTTGACAAAAAGATTAAATTGCACTAAATGTGAAAGTTGCTTGCTATTTGTTAAAGCACCTATGTGTTGTGGCTTTACAAATGTGAGGACTTATGTGGCACTTAAACCAATTTTATTTATAGTGGACGGCAAGATGGTTTTATAACATGTTTTTATATGTTATTTTATAAGTGAAATTTATATTATATTATTTTATAAGTTATATTATTATAATAAAAGAAACATGAGTTAGTGGCTTCATTATTTTGTTATCTTCTTGCCGAATATTACAAAGAAAAAAAGAAAGAACTTATGCTTGCTAAGGTTCGCCATTTGAGGGTTTAAATTCAAGGTTAGTTTTTGATCCGTTCGATAATTTCTACGTTTTCGTAATCATTGCTTTGAGAGCTATCAAACCCATGTCGTGTAAAAGTGCTGCAAATTGAAGTATTTAAATCTGTGAATTAAAGTGTAAGATCTACTGCAAATTGAATTGTTTTAAGTAATCGCAAATTGAACTGCTTAGTTGCTGGAAATTTAGATGTTTATGGTTGTATTTGAGTTGTATAAATGTTGTTAATTGGGGTGTTAAAGTGTTGTAAGTTGACGTGTTTAAATGGTGTAAATTGAAGATGATTTATTGTCGTGATTGAGGTGTATAAATGTTGTTAATTGAGATGTTAAAGTGATGCAAAATGAAGTGTTTAAATGTCAGTAAATTGAATTATTTTAGTGCTACAAGTTGAAGTATTTACATACTTATTTAAATGTCAGTAAATCTAGCTACCTATTATGTCTTAATGTTGTCAAATGTTAATTTGTTTTTTTCCTTAAGATAATTATGTCAGTTTTTCGTAATCAAATATTTCTTCCCAAAGTTCTCGAGGAACCAAAAGGAAATGGGTTCCAGAAGAAGATGCTGCGTTGGTTTCTTGTATGCTCGACTTGCACAATGTTGGAACCTTTAATGCTGATACGGATTTAAAGCTGGTTATTTAAATGAGTTGGAAAGAATGTTAGAAAAGTTTTACCCAATTCAATGTTGAAGGCTAAACCTAATATTGAATCGAGGATTAGACTCTTGAAAAGGATTGGTCAATCGTTTATGACATGCTTAATGGAAAAACAATAGCGGTTTTGGTTGGGATGAGCATAGGCAACTCGTTGTTTGTGAAGATGCGTGTGGAACTCATATATAAATGTAAGAATTATTTCAAGTCTTTATTATCTTATTTTCACCAAAGTTATAACTAATATGAATTCGTCTTTTTATAGAGTCATAAAGAAGTCGGTCAATTTAAACATCGTAGTTTCCTTATTACGACCAACTTATCGCCATTTACGCAAAAGATCGAGCCATCGAGAAAGATGCTCAAACAATTACCGATATCATTGAAGAAATAAATCTTGAGGATGTAGTCGCTACAAATATTCATGAAGAAAGAAACGAATTCTATGATTGTGAAGCTAATATCTCTTTGGATGACATGGATGTTTCAATTCTGTAATCGCAACCACTAGAAACCAAGGGAGTTCTACATCTTCAAAGAAGAAAAAGGAATTCTGATTCGAGTGATCATGTTTCTTCTTCATTTCATGATGCCGCCACTTTATTGGCGGAAAACATGCGGGCTGTTGGCGAACAAATCAGTAGGAGTATTGCCTCCGATGCGGTAATTCAACAAAAGTCAGAAGAATTTCGACCATCCAAGAAAAAGCTATAAATTTATATCCAACATTATGTGAAATAGAAGGTTTAACTGTGGATGAACGTCTTGAGCATTGACAAAATTCCAGATCATCCAACGCAAATGCTCATTTTCTTTAGTTTACCTTCTTCTGTACGATTGGAATGGGTCAGAAGATTTCTTGCTGAGCATTAAAAATCATAGTTGTATTGATGATATTTTGGTAACTTTTTGTGTTTGTAATATTTGGGACGGTATGTTTTAGCTTGGTATTATATTAATCTATTTCTTCTAATTATTTCTAAAAATCAACATGTCAATCATATGTTTCAATCCTTAGATAAGGTGCACAAAGCAAGATATAAAAACTATAGGGATTGCAATAGAAATGTATACTATACTATAATATAAAGCATGCAAGACATGTACTTTAATCATATAAATTAATTAACTAATACATAGCAAGGATCGGAGTTCATCTATTTTGATTAAAATTAGCCTTTAAAGATGCATGGCATAAGTTAAAATTAACTTACTTATATATATTTCATGTAACCTTTTGTTAATATATGAATATTATGTTTATGCAAAATATAAATTCTCAAGTTATTTATTACTTCTAATATTTTTATTGTAGAACAATTAAATTATTTGTTTCAATAATAATATTTTAGCACATTAAATATGCATTACAATTTAAAAATAATAAAATAGATTATATATATATTTTATAGTATTATATATTTTGATTTTTAATTCATATAATAAATATATTAAGAATGTTATTAAATTATTTTTATTAAATTATATTTAATAATAATTATGTTAAAATATGATTAAATTATTTATTATTTTATTAAATTATTTTCAATAATAATCTTATTAAAATTTAATAACAATAACAATAATCATCTACCTAAAAAATTCGCTAAGGGTAATCGGTCATTTTAGTTCTTTTCCTTATGCTATTACAACATCATTCCATTCAACCAAACACAAGAATTCTATTACAATTTATTCCATTACATTCAACCAAACAGTTGAATTACTTATTACAATTTCTATTCCATTACACCTCTATTCCATTACAAATGAACCAAACGTGCAGTAATTGTGTGTGATTTATTACAAAAATGTCTCGTTAGGGTTTATTTACCAATTTGGCTTCTATTTTATGATCATTTATTAGAACTAAAGTATTTAAAGTATTAAACTTAAATTTTGATAGGTTATATATATATATATATATATATTATAATATTTAAAATATTAATATATTTATACATTATAATAGAGTTTTAGATTTCACAAAATTTCACAAGTTAAAAGAGGATTAACAAGTGTTTCATAAAAATATAGTAGAATATTAAAAAAAGATAGAAAATAATTTTTAAATTATTTGTAAAATTTAAAACATACACTACTAATGTATCAAATACTAATTCCTAATATTTTAATCATTTAAAATCTTTATTATTTTAAAATAATTCATATTTAATATTTATTACAAATATCTGAACATAAATATAAACATAAATTTTCAAATTGCGAAAAATTATTAAATATACGTTTCTAAATAAGTGAGAGGGGTGGGAAGTGCAATATTAGCGCACGTTGTATTACGGCTTGTTACCGGCATGCAAATCATGTCTGCCACAGTGCATACTCCATAATGTTCTAAAATCATCAAGTAAAAAGGTGTTTTTCTCTCTTTCCCGCTGCATATAAAATGTATTTGGTCGTATAAACCTCAAAATTAGGAGAGACGGTGAAACTATTACCAAAACTTTTTGATAATCCTAGTTGATTGATGTTAATTTTAACACTGCCATTAATTATGATGTAAAGTCAAATTGGGGTACTATAATTTTAGTTTTTTTTTTTTCTTTAATTTTCAAATACACGCAAATGAAAAAAATTGGGTTATCCTGCAAATTTATACGAGTAGTAGTTTGTGTCGTTTTTTACATGTGAATGACGTAAAAAAAGCGTAAACGGTACAGAAAAGTCAAAATACAGAATCATGTTGGCTCCCCATTGTCAACTAGCTATAGTCATAAGGTTGGATTGGCTTTTTTGTGGGACCATTCCCTTTGAACGACATAACAAATTATCAAATCCAATTTGTGTTCACGGCTGCTTCTTGGTTTTATTATTAAACTCAACTTTGGATGATGCAAAATCCCTTTTTCGATTGTTAGCTGCTTGATAATTACTTCAATCTTCTAAAGTTTAAATGTGCAGAAGAATCAGTTTTGTTTTTTCAAGGTATGTTTCAATGAAAATTTTTAAAATTTTGGATTTCTTTTAATTATTAATTCAAAGTGTTAGTTATTATAATTGTATTGTTTGGATAAATAATTATTTATGAAAATTTAAGTTAATAAAATTTTATGAATTTAGAACATAATTATAAAATAAATAATAACCTTCTGCCTTTAAAATTATTCAATAATAAATTTATATTTTTTCGGTTATCTTTATTTTAGTAGAATCTAATTTCGTTTACATAAAGAAAAAATAAGAATTATAGTTCTTCAACATGTGCTATAATCTTCTCACTGTTCGTGAACTCCCCAAGCCACAAACATTTCAATATAAAATCTTCATCGCTCCCTGGTTGCTTGACGACTGTTGATATAATTGGTTAACTCACATAATGTCGTTCGTCATTATACTTCGAAGAATTTAATTCCACAGAAACAATCAGATCAAATTAAAAAACTCTAGAGTTTTTTTCCCTCCAAATCTTTAATGGAATTATTTTCAGTATCTTCCTCGATGGATAAAAATTATTTCCATGCCCATGTTGACCACAAGCAAAATAGAATAAGACAATATCTCATATTAAAATCTAGATATAAATTTTTTTTTAGTTTTATATTGGAACCATGTGTATGAAATGAAATAAGATGATGAGAAAATTTGGAAAACAAATAATTTGACTTTCTTACAAGTTTTAAAATATAAAGAATTTAACAAATTTTGATTAAATGAAATATTCTCTTTAAATCCCTTATCTAAACACACTTTAAATATAAATAAATAATAATAATCTATAATCGGGTTTTAGTGTAATTTTGACTCAATGATATGAATTTAATTGAGAATTGATAATAAAAAAATTTAAAATTAATGATATGAAAGTCTTCTCAGTTAAAAAATAAATAAATTTATATTTATTAAAAAGCAGTTGAATTCATGTATTTTTTATACCGTTAAACTTTAGAATTTGATTATTTATAGCAAAAAAAAAAAAAAGCAAATGAGATGAAGGGTTTAATAAATTAGTAGTTAAAAGCAAAATTTGCATTTTCTTACAAAATAATGAATAATAACAATTCAGTAGCGTGATAATTTTAATGAAGATGGAGTTTTAAGAAACTAAAACTAACAAATGTAGAATGTAGAGTCACAATATTGGGTATGTTAGCCAGGTAATAAATCATTTATTTATGCAGGAATTAGGGACTTCATAATTGAATATTATTTGCATTACCTTCTTTATCTGATAACACGTTTTATCTCTTTAATCAACCAAAGGCCTAAGCTATGGCTGCCGTTGCTTCTAACAGAATAAAAAGACGGCGTAGGTCAGAAGCATCGGAAATGAGATATGGACAATTTCAGGGCTGCAATTTAAGCTGACTTCCGCTCTGCTCTGCTCTGCTCTGCTTTGCCTTGTCTCCTAATCATTGTGGTGCCATCTCTCCTCTCCAAGTCGTCATAATGAATGAGATTATATATGTAATTTAAATAAGCATTTTAAGAATTAATTTAGATTATTGTCAAGTGTAATTAAATTTCTTTAACTAAATAATATTTAGATTAAAAAAGGCTAATATTTAAATTAAGGAAAATGGTAAATTTATTTGTTGCATTTGAATTGTCAAAACTATTTTATTAATTATAGGCACCCAACTAAGCAAATAATTATGGAAATGGTCTATATTTAATGAAAAATTCATACAATTGTGTCCTTAGTGAAAATTACATATTACTATGAATTTATTATAAAAATATAAATTATATTGGAAGTGTAAAATAAAATAAATTGATATATACTAAACTAAAATTTATACACAAAATAGACAAGTAAGCTTAATTAGCAAAGTCCATTAGTTGACAATTGGCAGCATAAATGAATGACACATGGAAAATTAATATCATTAATATTAGAAAGAGAGAATCTATTAAATTCCTTTGTTGATTTTACTGTGTGAAGTTTAAAAATATTTCCATCCTTAAATAAGACGAAATAATATCTCATAATATCCTTAAATTTATTTTGGCAGCTTATGTTTCTCCTTTGAATAACTACAAATAGCATATAATATAATTTGAATATAAAATATAAATACTCAAAAGTTAAAGACACATCAATTGCATAATTACGGGAAATTGTTTGATATTTAAATTATTTATATTGAATACATTAAACAAAATATTTTTGCATTGACCATTCCAATTATAACATTTTTCATTTTACCTATATATACCATTCGTATGTTAATAATAATAATAAAAACATCAACAGCAAAAAGAATTTTAAGATATTACTAATGCATTCTCCTTTCTAACTTTTTTTTTGCATTTTTAATATATAAATTGTTTCATTTTATTATTTCATAAATGTTAAAATATGATTTATTTCTATATAAAGCTTCTTCTTATTATTATTTTTGTAATGACTCAATTTCAATTGAAATCGAACGGTGGTTTTAGGACCACAAATTGAGTCCGTAAAAATAAAAAAATTTATTTAAATTTCATGAAATGATTGGTAATATGTTAGAAAGATTGCATGAAAATTTTATAGAAAAATTTTATCGATTTCGTGTCTAATTACAAAAGGACTAAATTGTATAAAATGTCAAAGTTGAATTCTAGTAGCTATAAGGATAAAATAGCTATGGAATTCACAATGTGAGGTCCTTATATGGTAGATATTTTAGTGAATCATCCATGGAAAAATTGAAAAGGTTAAGGACTAAATTGAAAATGAGAAAATTAAAGATGATAATTAAATTAAATGAAATATCATCTTATTTTCATATCATCTTCAATCTAAAGTACATGGAAACCCTAGGAGAGATAAAAGAAGCTTTCAAGGCATAAATTGGTAAGTTTCTATGTGCTTGCTTTTTAGTAATTTTTATATTTTGAGATCGGAAAGTTTAATTTTCTCTATTTGGAGGATTAATTTAAAAGAAATTAAAGTATAAAAATTTTCCATGGATAAATATGCTGAAATTTGAAAGATTATGGTAGAAATTGAAAGGTTGTTGATAGATAAACAACTTTTACAAAGTGATTTCGATGGAAACATGTTTAGGGACTAAATTGAAAAGTGATGAGATTCATGAAAAAATTCTGAATTTTATTAAACATGTGTGCTGTAAAAGTTATATTAAAGTTTTAGTTAGGCTTGGAATAAGAATTAAAGTGCATAAATTTCAATTTCCGAGCCTAGGGATGAAATTGGAATTAATTAAAAGTTTAGGGGTAAAATGGTACTTTTGCCTAGAATGTGAAATGAGTTCAATTGGATGTTAAATGTATGGAATTGATGATTAAATTCATTTATATAGATCCGAAAATACCAGACAAAGAGAAATATCGAGAAAAAGAAAAAGTTTCAGATTAGTAGATACGAACAATTATCAAGATAAGTTCATATAACTTAAATGAGTATAGAAATGTAGTGATCTGAATGTTATATTACATTGATTATGTTATTTGAAATCATGTATGTGAATTACATAGATATGGCAATGAATGAAATGATACATATTTGGAAAATTATTGAAAAATGGTTGAACTCCTTGAATATTGAATTCCGATGGATAAAAAGGTGATTTCCCTGATGAAACTGCGTGTGTTGCAGAATGGATTTAGCCCGGACAAGTAATCTAAATTCTAAAATGAGCCTCTCGAGTATATGTTTCAATTAGGATTTAGCCTAGACTGGTAATCCTAATTGACTGGATTTAGCCTAGATTGGTAATCCAGATTGAACTCTATAGGGAATTCTTTGTCATACAAGGATTTAGCCTGGATTGGTAATCCGATAAAGCCCTCGAGTATATGTGTTATTGTAACACCTTAACCCGTATCCGATTCTTGGGATTAGGGTTACAAGGCATTACCAAGCTTAACACGGTCATAGCAAATAGTTACTAATTATAAAGTCATAACCGAATGTATTAAAGCTAATGATGTATTTTCATAGCATGCTTAATCATTAATGCATTTAACTTAAATCTATTCAATCAAATTCATATATGTATATCCTGTCCGAATATGCCAACCCAAGAAACATAACCTATAATTTCATTCATACCAATTATGAAAGTTTATTTGCCACATTTTGCATACTCCATGATCAAATTTCACAACTATAATTTTAGCTCAAATAAATCAAGCCATATAATCAATACATCAAGCACGTGCACATTCGAAATTTTACTTTCAAAATAAGCTATCATCATGATCGAAATTCACATAAGACCAAAATACATAACTTAACCATTACCTACATTTCATCACCGCACGAATACATAATTTACAATATAAACAATCTCCAAATTGGTTCATGTTTCAATTAATACACCTCAATAGTAAGTCTTTATCAATCTATAACCCAAACATATTCAGCAACCACATATATCGAGCTTTACAAATGAATTAATCATAAGCTATATTTAATTAATTCATGCCAACACACACACACACACACACACACACACACATATATATATATATATCAAACATATCACAACTGAAAGTACATAAACATAATTATAATTTCAAGCCATTTTCGCATGGCATACTTTTTTACAATTTCAAAACGAACCCAAAAGACAAGCTAGTCTATACATGCCATAGTTTTAAAAACTCAACTAAAATTATATACCATAAGTTAGTTGATAGTGTGATGGACTTTGACGATGATCCCCGAGCTCGTAACTTGTCTCCAAAATCTATAAAACAATGCAATTAAACACACATAGTAAGCTATCATAGCTTAGTAAGTTTTAAGCAATTTTTATGACAATAATACATTACGTCATTATCTCATAAATTTAATAAAAATTTAATAGACAAAAATCCATTAACTACTCATTTTCTTATGCAACCATAAAACATTTCTTATCTCTCAAATTCAAGCCAAACCCAATATAATTATTCCTTCTCCATGCATTATCCATGTATTCAAGTTCTAAACTATTCAAACATATTTCTTATATCAAATTTCCACATATATTTGAATCACATTTTATAATTCATAAACAATCAATATGAATATGTAAACATATGTACATATCAACTTATATCATTATAACTATACATTTAAAAGACACATTCTATCCCATTCGCAAATAATCACTTACTCTTAATGCCAAATATCATTTCTTGTAGTTTCAATACTTACCAAAAATTAGGTCTTTGAATCGAAAATTTACTCATGCCCTGTAACATCCTAAATTTTTGGGCCTATGCGTTTAATGGGTGAATATGTGGAATGAGTTAATTTAAGTGTTAGGGGCCCAAATTTTAAGTTTTAAGGAGCCCAAATCTTCTAATTTAAGTTAGTTAAATTTGGCATTAGGGATTAGGAAGTGGACGGCACAAGGCTATTTTTTTTTAGGAATTTTATTATATTTATTCTATGTGGATAATAAGCAGATAAAGGCTATTATTTAGGGATTTAGTCTTTAAGGATAATAAGCAGATAAAGATTATTTTTGAGGAGATAATAGTTTAAGATAAGGGAAAAAGGATAGGAGCTATCATGTGTGGCAGTGTTAGCTGAAAATCAATCTCTGCTAAAGGGAGGAATCGGTTTTCTATATAAAGAGGGGGTGTGCTGAATTTTTGGAAGCCTTTCTTTTATTTTATTTTCTCATCTTCTTCCTCTCAAAAGCCGAAAACCACCATTTTCTTCACCCTTTCTTCCTCTCTAAAATTTTCTGGTTGGCCGGATCTTTTAACCTCTATTGTTATTTTTCTTCTAATCCCTAAAAGTCGAAATCACATCTCTATTATTCTATTCTTCTCCTTAATATTCATTGGCCAAATCTCTCTTAGCCATCTCTTCAATTCTTAAATCTTCTAAAAATTGAAATTCTTAGATCTCACCTCCTTAAGTTGCCGAATTTTCTTCAGTAAAGTCTGCTTGTGCCGAATCTGAAGAAAACAATAGGTATGTGTCGATTTTGAGTTTCCAATATTTCTTCGGCTTTTCAAAGTCCCTAGTCGAATGGCTATTTAGTGACTAATCAAGGGTTTTTCTTATTTTCGGCATTTCGGGATCTGAAGAGGTGTCCAACGCTTAGATCTCTAAACCAAAAATCAGTAACACTCAAGTCATGTTATTTTCGGGATTTCAAGGTAAGGAGATTGGTTTATTTATAAATATATGAAATCGGGTAGAACACTAACCATGGCCGAATATAGGAGGCCCTATTTTCACATCTTTTGGCTTTTGAGCAAAGTTGTAGATCGGGATAACAAGGATATCGACTAAGAATATTGGATTTGCGATATCGGTGTGTAACTTTCCACACCATCTAGATCTGCTTGCTAAATACATGTTTATAAGTCTTATATGTTTTGAAAAATGCCGAAATAACGGCATAACGATTTAAACCCAAAGAGGGTAAAGCAAATCACCAAGTTAGTGATCTCTGTCATTCTAAGTGAATGTTCTGATTAAATGATATGAGTATGCCGATTTTCTGTAATTGCATGGGGTTGAGTTTGATGAAAGGGAAATGCTCTGTTGTAGCGGTATTCTTGCGTGACTCATTATAGTGACTTTTACCATGATCATTGTGGCGACTTTTGCCGTGATTTGTTGTAGCGGCTTTTGCCGTGACTGTTGTAGGCTACGGCCATGATCGATGATGAGCAAAGACGACCGCCATCAAGGCGTATGTGATGTGGGTTGATTGTAGAAATCCCCAATGGTGTGAATGGTTGATGCAGGCGTGTAGCGGATGGAAACCTAGGATTTGGGTTGGACTTGCATATTATTTTATTATGTATATTAATTCGATTATTTTAGTTTTATGGGGCTAAGGCCCAAATCTAATGGTGCATGAGGGTTGCACTGCGAGTCTCATGACTCAACCAATTAATTAGCATTTCAAGTAGCATTTAGTGCATCGGACCGGTGGAGAGAGCACAAGGTGGCCATGCAAAAGAACATTTGGATCCAGAAAAAAGACTAGTTATTATTTTATATTCTTATTTAATGGATTTTAAATCTAGTTGTAATAAGGCTATGGGCCACCAGTTTATAATTTGTTTTATTACGGGCTTTTATTACTTTTAGTTATTTAAATTTTTATTTTAATTAAACTAAGGCATGTATTTAAATTTGGGTTTTTAATTCATAAAGGCATAGCTTATCTAAATTAACAACCTATTAATTTTTCCGAATAAAATGTTAAACTCAAGGAAAATATTTTTCAAAAATGCGACATGTTTTATTAAATCTTCTTAGTGACATGCCGATCCGGTCAGTAGTGTTGGGTAGAGTTTGGGGTGTTACAAATTGGTACCAGAGCCCGGTTCAAAACTCGACTTTGGGGTTTTGGGGCTCAAAACGTTTTCTAAAAGTGGGCTTTTGAAACTTGCATGTTATTTTTTTTGAAATGATAATAGGTTTGTTAGCTCGACATGGTACATGCCTCCTACCAAGTCCGCTGTAAGTACTCTAAACCATTGTGTGATATATATATGTGGGCTTGATGGGCTTTATGGGACGTGAGGCTAGTTTAATTAGACTTTGATGGACTATAGGCTTAACTTAAACAACTTCTTAAATTCCATAAGACTTAATTTATCAAACAAATCCGTGAACTAGTCGCGAGTTAGGGTGTGGCAACAGCATACGCATGTCTGGAGTGGATACGAGGAGAGCTTGGTATTTAAGCGATCGTAGTGACTCACCTCCTCTTCAATGGAATCCTACCTAGTGCGTAGTGACTGCTCACCCTAACCATGAGGATGTGTTGACAGCCAAAACTTATAATTAAAACCCGAAAGGGACCGACCACTGCTTTTTCTCACAAAATTGCTAAAATATCCTTATTTTGAAAAAAATACCCATGATTTGCAAATATACCCGATTTACAAAGTCAATGTAATTTTTCCATAGAAAACAAAACAACAATAACAACAACATCAAAATATCCCCGATTTGTAAAATTACCAAATTACCCTTGATTTGTAAATGACCGAAATACCCTCGAATTTTAAAATTACCAAATACCCCAGATTTCAAAATTATTGAAATACCGAATTTATAAATTATCGAAATACCCCAAATTTTCAAAGTTACTGAAATACCCTCAGATTTCAAAATTACTAAAATACCCTTGAGTTGGAAAATTACCAAAATACCCTTATTTTGCCAAATCACCGGAACCTTATTTTGGAAAATTACAAAATACCCTGTAGGTAAAATTAAGAAAATACCACGGTAGTGAAGCAGCGAAAATACCCTAGGTGGTGAATGTAAGTTTATAAAAGGTTGTTTTATGATTGATGTGTCTTTGAATGTTGGTGAAGGTGAACTCTAGGACTAGGAAGTATCGACTTGAGAACTAAACCCGTAGATAGAATTTGAATTCGAAAGAACTACTATCGAAATGATTTTACATAAGATTGTTCGCAGTTAATAAGTGAATTAACTATTCATAAAATTTTTAGTCAGATAAACATCGATCGAAAGAATGAGTACAAGGGGACGAAGACGCTTCAGATGCGAATAATGGTGCGTACCCTACCATAGTATACTAAGTGTTTATTTTGGCTTTAGAATTAGAGTGCAGTGAAAGCATAGTGGTGAGACTTAGGTAGTATGATTTCTAGTTAGTTGGAAATTTCGAGGACGAAATTTCTTTAAGGAGGGTAGAACTGTAACATCTTAAATTTTTGGGCCTATGCGTTTAATGGGTGAATATGTGGAATGAGTTAATTTAAGTGTTAGGGGCCCAAATTTAAAGTTTTAAGGAGCCCAAATCTCCTAATTTAAGTTAGTTAAATTTGGCATTAGGGATTAGGGAAGTGGACGGCACAAGGCTATCTTTTTGGGAATTTTATTATATTTATTCTATGTGGATAATAAGCGGATAAATGCTATTATTTAGGGATTTAGTCTTTAAGGATAATAAGCAGATAAAGACTATTTTTGAGGAGATAATAGATTAAGATAAGGGAAAAGGGATAGGAGCTATCATGTGTGGCAGTGTTGGCTGAAAATCAATCTCTGCTAAAGGGAGGAATCAGTTTTCTATATAAAGAGGGGGTGTGCCAAAATTTTGAAAGCCTTTCTTTTATTTTCTTTTTTCATCTTCTTCCTCTCAAAAGTCGAAAACCACCATTTTCTTTACCCTTTCTTCCTCTCTAAAATTTCCTGGTTGGCCGAATCTTTTAACCTCTATTGTGATTTTTCTTCTAATCCTTAAAAGTCAAAATCACATCTCTATTATTCTATTCTTCTCCTTAATATTCATTGGCCAAATCTCTATTAGCCATCTCTTCAATTCTTAAATCTTCTAAAAACTAAAATTCTTAGATCTCACCTCCTGAAGTTGCCGAATTTTCTTCAGTGAAGTCTGCTTGTGTCGAATCTGAAGAAAACAATAGGTATGTGTCGATTTTGAGTTTCCAATATTTCTCCGGCTTTTCAAAGTCCCTAGCTGAATGACTATTTAGTGACTAATCAAGGGTTTTTCTTATTTTCGGCATTTCGGGATCGAAGAGGAGTCCAACGCTAGATCTCTAAGTCAAAGATCATTAACACTCAAGTCGTGTTATTTTGGGATTTCAAGGTAAGGAGATTGGTTTATTTATAAATATATGAAATCGGGTAGAACACTAACCATGGCGAATATAGAGAGGCCCTATTTTCACATCTTTCCGGCTTTTTGAGCAAAGTTGTAGATAGAGATAACAAGGATATCGACTAAGAATATTGGATTTGAGATATCGTGTGTAACTTTCCACACCATCTATATCTGTTTGCTAAATACATGTTTATAAGTCTTATATGTTACGAAAAATGCCGAAATACCTAAGATAACGATTTAAACCCAAAGAGGGTAAAGCAAATCACCAAGTTAGTGATCTCTGTCATTCTAATTGAATGTTCGATTAAATGATATGAGTATGCCGATTTTACGTGATTGCATGGGGTTGGGTTTGATGAAAGGGAAGTGCGTTCTGTTGTAGCGGCTTTTGCCGTGATCTCATGTAGCGGCTTTTGCCGTGACACATTGTAGTGGCTACTACCATGATCGATGATGAGCAAGACGACCGCCATCAAGGTGTGTAGTGTGGGTTGATTGTAGAAATCCCAATGGTGTGAATGGTGATGCACGGGGTGTGTAGCGGATGGAAACCTAGGATTTGGGTTGGGCTTGCATATTATTTTTATTATGTATATTA
Source organism: Gossypium rotundifolium (assembly GCA_025506655.1). Classification (NCBI taxonomy): domain Eukaryota; kingdom Viridiplantae; phylum Streptophyta; class Magnoliopsida; order Malvales; family Malvaceae; genus Gossypium; species Gossypium rotundifolium. The sequence goes on along the minus strand of CP106734.1, from coordinate 172,749,474 downwards.
ATTTTGATTATTTTAGTTTTATGGGGCTAAGGCCCAAATCTAATGGTGCATGAGGGTTGCACTAATCGAGTCTCATGACTCAACCAATTAATTAACATTTCGGTAGCATTTAGTGCATCGGACCGGTGGAGAGGAGCACAAGGTGGCCATGCAAAAGAACATTTGTATCCAAAAAAGACTCTAGTTATTATTTTATATTCTTATTTAATGGATTTTAAATCTGTTGTAATAAGGCCATGGGCCATCGGTTTATATTTTATTTTATTACGGGCTTTTATTACTTTTAGTTATTTAAATTTTTTTTTAATTAAACTAAGGCATGTATTTAAATTTGGGTTTTTAATTCATAAAGGCATAGCTTATCTAAATTAACAATCTATTAATTTTTCCTGAATAAAAGGTTAAACTCAAGGAAAATATTTTCCAAAAATGCGACATGTTTTATTAAATCTTCTTAGTGACATGCCAGATCCGGTAGTAGTGTTTGGGCCGGGTTTGGGGTGTTACATGCCCTTAATACTTGTTGATCGATTTCGCACACTTGGTACTCGGTAATTCAATTCGCACACTTAGTGCATAGTGACCGATTTCGCACACTTAGTGCATACTAACCGATTTCGCACACTTAGTGCTCGGTAATTTAAATTCGCACACTTAGTGCCTTTCTCAATCCTATTACACATTTATATATCCAATCTCATAAAAAAATTAAACCTCCACTGTAAATATACGGATTAGCTTAAATCAATCTCAATAATCAACATCTCATTCGGGTGTACCAACAGCACATATACATATAATTATCACAATCGGCTACATCAATAATATTTATACATACTTTCATTAAATTCACATATACCACTATAAGAAAAATCCAATTCATCTCAATTGCTTAAAACCTTACCTCGAAAATTGACGGATTAGGTTTCCCGGCTATTCGTTCAACTTCGTTTTTCCCCATCCAATCCCGATTCTTTATGTTCTTGATCTAAATAATTTCAAATTAAGCTCATTCAACATTTTTATCATTCAATTTAATCCAAAAACACATAATCAGGCAAACTATAATTTTACCCCTGACATTTACAATTTTATAATTTAGTCCCTATTGCACAAAACTCAAAATACTCAAAATTTAGCCACACTTCTTTAGGGCGAAATCTTCATCATCCTATTACAAACTCATACAATTCATTTATTTCACATTTAGTCCCTCAAAAATTTATTTTTGAAATTTAATCCAAATCATTCAATTTCATCAAAAATTCAAGAACAAAACTTGTTAATCTATCACATATAATCAATATTCCATCATCAAATCATAAAAACAACAAGATTTCTTCAATGGTAATACACGAAATACACAACCAAATCAAAATTTAATTCTGGGCTATCTAAATCACATAGCAACGATCTCAAAAACGTAAAAATTACAAAAAAACCGAACTCAAATTCATACCTTAATTGATCATGCAAAAGCCAAAAGTTTCAAAGCTCAAGCTCTTTCTTTTCTTCTCTAGTTTCGGCAAATGGTGAAAATAAAATGATAAAGATGATGTTCCTCCAGTTAGTTATGTTTTATTATTATAACATTATAATTTATCAAATTTACCAAAATTCAATTAATAAAATAATTTAATAACTCATTTACTATTACACGCAAATCATGACTGCCACTATCTCTATTTTAAGGTCAAATTACTACTTTAAACCTCCAATTTATAAAGACATCATCAATTCAGTACTTACACATTTAACCACCAAATTTTCTTTTTATGCGATTAAGCCCTTATTCACAATTAAGTACTAAAACGATCAAATTTTAATACGAACTTTTCACACACACCAATTCACACATAATAAGCATAGAAAATAATATTAAAATATTATTCTGACTCGGAGTCGTGCTCCCAAAACCACCATTCCGACTGGGGTCAAAATTGGGCTGTTATAGTTACAACTAGAATTTAGCCTAAACTGGTAATTCTGCTGCATGATACGTGGCTCGAGAGTGTACCAAGACGGTACTACTAGATATGAATTGACGGATAATGGAATTGTGCACCTCGAGTGTACTACTAGAAACATCCATCGGAAATTCAATAATTCAACAGAAACAGTGAATAAGTGACCTGGAAAAGATGAAATGGAATGTTAATGTGGCATGATGAGCTCATCTATGCATTTTGGTATATTTGTGACTAACATGTTGATTGAATGTTTGTGATTAGGCAAATCAGCCAAATTGATGGATATATGCTTTACATGTTTTAAGTGTTAAATATGAATGGCAAGTGTAATTTTAGTTATACGAGCTTACTAAGCATATAATGCTTACTAGGTTTATTTTCCTTGTTTTATAGTATTCAAAGCTCGAAGGTTGGAGATCTGTTGGAGCAATCATCACACTATCAACTCCTTGATTTTGGTATAAATGTCAATCTTATTTTGGTATAATGGCATGTATAGGCTAATATGACCAAATGATGATTTATAATGTTGGCTTGTAATCTAACAATTGGAATGGCTAGAAATGGTTGTTTTTATATGGTATGTAAGTGGCCCAATTTGCTCGAGCCCATAAGCAATAAACCAAATTGAAAAACCAAATAAAAAAAAACATAAAATAGGTCCAAAAAATAACGTCCAATAACAGTCCATTACAAAAAATTTTACAGTAGGCCCAATTAACCTAATAAACTACCCTAAGCCCAAACAACCCACTATCTAAAACAAATCAGAAAAAACCCTAGGCAGGAAGCTTTTTAAGTAGACTCCCCCCACGCCGCCGTAGCCCCCACGCGCTCGGGCCTCCACGTCACCTCGACAGTTTCACTTGCAAAACATAAATACAACATGAAAATAGAAAACAAAAGCCAGCAAAGAGGAAACAAAAAATGAAAATATTGTATTTTTCTATTGATTTTTTGGCTATAAAATCGAAAGAAAAGGCTCTGTATGACTCTCTACATTTTTTACGAATAAAAATCAATACAAAAGAAAAAAAACAGATTAGAAAAAGGTGTTTTTTCTTTCGAAACTGTTATCTATACCTATATTTTTTTTATTTTCATTTCTTTAGACCTAATATATAGACATATATATTAAAAGTAAATATAAATAAAAAAATTACCTTTTTTGGAGTCCGGTCATTGCGGGCACGTGAGGCGCCGACAATGCGATTATGCCGAGCCCTCGCCAGAGTTTGGCCGGAAATCGCCAGAGGGAGAGTGTTTTGAGAGCACTTTCAGTTTTTTTTTTTTTAAGGAAGGAAAAATGAAAATTTTTGTTAAAACATTGACTTTTCTAGGCTCCCAAAATGACATCGTTTTAGGACTGGCCCTAAACGCCTAAAACGGTGCCGTTTTACCTTAGACCGTGTGCGCGACCCGACTCGAAGACAGGATCCGCGTGTTTTCCCTTTGATGGGATAATTGCGCTGTAGGTCCTTCCGTATTTTTATATCTTTTAATACAGTTTTTTTCAATTTTACCCTATAATTTTTCTTCTATTTCAATTTGGTCCCGTGCAAAGTGACGTCGTTTTGGAGAACGGGGTTAATTTCCCTATTGGTCCTTCCATGTTATGCGAGCGTTCACATAGGCCATTTTCTTTTTATTTGTTTGCGGATTTATCCCAAATTTCATTTTAAGTTTAAATTAGTCATTTTTTTGTATTAAATTAATTAATTTTAATTGTTATTATTATTATAATTATAATTGTAAATATTATTATTATTATTGTTACTATTATTATTATTATTATATTTATTTGTAAGAGTCCGGTTTATACCCTAGTCAGAACAGTGGTTTCGGGACCACGAATCTGAGTCTAAATATTATTTTAATAATTGTAAATATTATTATTATTGTTACTATTATTATTATTATATTTATTTTCTGTGCTAAATTGTAAAAAGTGTAAAAGTTGAGTTCTACATGCTAGAGGTGTCTAATTGCTATGAAATTTTGAATTGAAGGTCCTTAGATGATAATTAGACCATTTTTTAAGTTAGCGGAAAAAATGGACATGGTGAGATAAAATGTCAAAGTTTTAAATGAAGGGCATTTTGGTCATTTAGTAATTAAATGAATTAAAAACCAAAAATAAAGCCAAAATTTAGTCCATCTTTTTCTCCATGTGCTTAAAATTTGAAGGTCACCATAGCTAGGGTTTGTTCAACTTCCAAGCTTGATTGTAAGTACATCCTAGCCCCGTTTTTAATGCTCTTTACATTTTTAAAGTCGTTATCATCCGATCTATCTATTTCTACCATTAATTTGAGTTATGGTTGATGTCTAGGGTTTGACTCATGTTAGACATGCATGTGTTTTTATGGCTAATGGTAGGTTATGCATGTTTGATGTATGATAGACAACTTTTACTAAGTGATTTTTAATGAAAATACCTAAAAGGGACCTATTTGTAAAAAGTTGTAAAATGGGTAGTAAAAATCTGATTTAATGAAAATGTGGGCTGTTATAAGCATGAAAGAGGTTCGACTAGGCTTGGGTCTTGAAGAAATCGAATAGATTTCATTTTACGAGCCTAGGGGCCAAAATATAAAAATGTCAAAGTTTAGGCGCAAAAATGTAATTTTTTCATAATGGAATTTTTGGACTAAATTGAGAAATGTGGATAATAAATGAGTTAAATTTTCTATTATATATCAATAGAAATGAGGTTCGAACCTAGATTGGGGGAAAAATAAGGTGTTTGACGATTAGGTCCATTTCTACTATTTTTGTACCGAAGTAAGTTCGTATGTAAATAATGCATTGCTTTATTTATCTTGTAAATGCTTTAATATTGTATGAATTATGATTGACTCCTTGGATGTAATCTATAAAGTTTGACAAGTGAGAAATCTTGGTTGAACCTTAGGAATAGGTAGGATACGAATGTCATGACATAAGGTTATTTGAGATTACGTGTAAGACCATATCTGGGATATGACATCGATATGAGACTTCATGTAAGACCATAGCTGGGCCATTGGCCTCAATAAGAGATCCCATGTAAGACCATATCTAGGATATAGCATAAGTATGGTATTGTGTGGTGAGATTCCCGAGTATCCTTTAGTATTCCAAGTGCTTCAACGAGAAATTCAACGAGTATGTCAAAGTTGTGAAAGGTTATGATTATGTTGCTAGTTGGTACAGGTACGTACGTAAAACTCATTTACTAATGAGCTCGATATGTGATGAATCCCTCGGTAAGGTTATAAATGAGTAAGTTATGATTAGAAGATCTTGATACTAGTTATGCCAAGTTCATCATGTTTATTTGTATGATACATGTGTGATTATGATGCTTATTATTTGCATAGGAACTTACTAAGCTATATAGCTTACTCCCATTTCTTTTTCCTTGTTTTATAGTGTCACCAAGCCAGCTCGGGGATCGGAAACTATCGGAGATCCATTCACACTATCAACTTAATATTTTGGGTACCATTGATTTTAATATTTTGAGTTATGGCATGTATAGGGACTTGGTCATTTTGTTATGTGTCATAAATGATTTGGCCTAAATGTGTTGGCATTGTAATGGTTAATGATTCATTTTGTATATGGCCATTGGTAGTTGGCTAATATTAATTTTATTGGTCATTGGTATGTTTATATGATGATGCCTATCATGAAGATGAAACTGGCATGAACGGAAAAAAGATATATGATGTTTATGCATGATAGATGTTGGTATGTGTAAATGATATATTGATATCTTGTTTGTGGCTGATTTGGTTGTGTGTATATGCTTGGATTGGTGTTGCTTGTTGTTGTCTAGGTTGGTGCAAGCAAGGGTGGCAAAATGGCTTGGTAAATAGCCTTATTTTTGTCCACACGGTCTGCCTCACGGGCATGTGCTTCAGCCGTGTTTCCCCTGCACCTTAATTGTTGTAAAACAGAATGCTCAGTATCGAGCACACGGCGGAGACACGGGCGTGTGTCTCAGCCGTGTGGACGACATGGCCTCGAACAGAGGCGTGTGCCCTGGCCGTGTGAAGTCTACACCTATTTTATGAAAAATTATGAAAATTAAATCGACCACACGGCCTAGCACACGGCCATGTGGCACAAGTCAGAGAGCTCCCTATGTTGAACACGGTCGATAGCACGGGTGTGTGAGCCCTGTAACATGAAAATTTTTCTAAGTTTCGCAAAACTTTCTAAAGTTCTCGGTTTAGTCCCGAACCACTTCCAAAGCATGTATTGAGCCTCGTAGGCTCGTTTTAGGGACGATATGAATGTATGTAAAAAATTTTAAATTTGGATGGAAATTATGTCTCGGCTTTGTATGTTTGCTTGTGTTTAAGTCCGGTAATGCCTCATACCTTGTTCTGGTGTTAAACACGGGTAAGGGGTGTTACAGTTCTATAGAGACTTGCCATTGCCATGGTCGCCGACACAGCTCTCAGATAACTCGTACAGATGGAAAAGGATTGATAAACTCAATATCGTTAAGTATTTGGACACCAAAGATGTTATCACATTCAAAAACGACATTTCTATATCTAAACTACCACGTTAAACTAAGCGCCCACAAATACTTGATACATATTACATGGGGATTGATTCAGATATTTGTACATATTCCACTTTCTTTTCTTTTCTTTTATTTTTTTTATGGATTTGGTCTTTCACATACCTTGTTGACAAGTCTAATTGTTAATGTTACCAAGAAACAAAGTATATATTTTATAAAATTTTTCCCTTGATTTTTTTAATATAAAAAAGACTTTTTTTTAATCTTATTATACGTTTTGATCATATCTGCTCTTTTTTGACACAATATTTAGAATTACCATTAACCCCTCCCTAACCTATAAATACAAGAATAATACGCTTCAGTACACTTAAACTCACGTCCTTCTGCATTGACAACAATACTCATATCAATTGAATTAATACTCAATCAACAAATATATCTTATTAAAAAACCACTCTCTTGATTTTGAAAAAAATCACTCTCAAAATAATAATAAAAAAGTGTATCTTATTGATTATTCACTAATCATAGATGAATTAATCTACTATAAAAAAAAATAGACGAATTAATGCATAGCCATGAACCGATACAAAATAGTGGAATATGCCACCAAATCGAGCAGCTGTTAATACCTAAAGATGCATACTTAAGTAATTTATGAGCCCGTTGGTTACTGGACCTCAAGACATGCTTAACCCAGATATAATTGAAGTTAGTTTTCTTAATATCACTATTTACACTCCAAGCTTCACATGGTTAAAATATTAACTTATTTTTAAATTAATATTTAACTTTTTTTATTCTCCACATTTATTTAACGATCTATGATTGAAGTTTGAGCTTACCCCTCCTAATAATGTCACCTCCAAAGTTTAAACTTATGTTCTCCCTTTAAAATGCCATATGTCTTACTAATACACCCAACACTTGTTGATATATGTTTTTTAATGTTTATATATTATAGTAATATGTATTATTTTACATATAATTTTTATGTGATATACATCACATAATACATAAAAATAGTATAAAATAAAATGTTAAAATGGATTTAACTTTTGAAATATGGGTCTAATTATTTTTGTTAAAATACATTTATCGAGCCCAAAATTTTATCAAAATTCTTTTAAATTTCAGATCAATAAATTTAAGTTTGGATGAATAATCTAAATGGATTTAGATACAATACAATGACTAACTCGATACAAGGATGACATTTTAGTTTCGGTAATTAAATTTCAATCTTCCCCTATCTAAAATACATAACTAATCACTTTAAATTAGGCTAAGGCTTCGGATCTTGAAGGCCTGGGCGAGAGTCTCATTATCTGCATTTGCAACGTGAGGATCTTTTTCCCATCATGTGCATAGACCTTGTGTAGATATTTTTCGATTCTTCGTTTATTGTGTATTATATTGATTATTTTTATATACTATTATAATTGATCGGACATGTATTTACACTCATACTTCTAATTGTATTTTCTTATATTAGTAAAACTTCCTAACAAAAAAAAATGTATTATATACTTTCATTAAAAACATACAAAATTTTGAAAAAGACTTTACCAAAAAGAATAATAAAATAAAGATGTCTAAAAGAATTGTAGTTTGCAACAAAATAGGTCTTACTCGTTTCCTTGCTTGGCAACTGGTCTGGTGAGACAACAGTGGCAATGTAAGATTTTTTAAGGATTATTATTAGATCTATTAATATTGATTTTTTTAATTTTATAAATTATTATTTTTAAATATTAATTAAAAACTAAATAATGATTTTTAATCACACTTATAAGATTAAAAAACTTCAATAATTATCCAATTCGTAGTTTCTCCCTTTTAGCTTTCGTATGTCATTTCAGGCAGGCAAAAGCTGACAAGTTAAAACCTAATTTTATAAACAATTTCCTATCATTAATCTTTGAAGTTAAAATTAAAAAAAAAAAAAAATCCAAAACAGCAATAAATAGCAAGTTAAAACCTAAAACAACGAAGCAAGAGGCTATTAGGGAACCGACCCCTGATTCCTTGGAGCATGGTTCCTGTTTCTATATACTCGGTCCAACACTCGTCAAAAATCTGACAGCGCTAAATCCGCTCTACCGTTCCTCTCCCACATTTGTAATTGCAATATATGTATGCCCGCGATGCAAATGCAACCATTTCCATTTCCACTCTTCGTATTTGAATTAATTAATTAATCATCCTCTCAAATCTCTTCTACTCATTTTTCTTTATCTTCTTTGTCCTTTTTTTTTTTTTTTTTTTTGTATTTCTAGAATTTGGGCACAATGTTCGCAGAGGCTGATAGCTTTCCGAGATCCAAGTTTGGAAACATTATGCATTCCGATCCTAACATGTCCATACCTGGTTCTGGGAGTGAAGATGATTTGTACGTGCGGTATAGCAGCGCATCCACTTCCGGTCCTGCCTACGAAGCCCATAGGACGAGTCTGGAAGGCTCGCCCATAACCATGTCACCGTGGAACCAAACCACTTCTTTCATGAAACCTTCAACTGCCATTTCCGATAATGATGTTCCAGCTAACAGCCTTATCGGCTCGCTTACACGTGAAGAGGGTCATATTTATTCCTTGGCAGCCACAAAGGATCTCCTTTACACCGGCTCCGATAGTAAGAACATTCGCGTGTGGAAGAATCTAAAAGAATTTACGGGCTTCAAATCTAACAGTGGATTGGTTAAGGCCATTGTGATATCTGGCGAAAAGATTTTTACCGGCCATCAAGATGGGAAGATTCGCGTTTGGAAAATCTCTCCTAAGGACCCTAGCATTTATAAACGAGCTGGAACTTTGCCCACTCTCAAAGACGTCCTTAAAAGCTCCATTAAACCCAGCAATTATGTGGAAGTGAAGCATAAGCGGGCTCTATGGATCAAACACGCAGATGCGGTGTCGTGTTTGAGCCTGAACGTGGAACAAGGTCTTCTTTACTCTGCTTCATGGGATAGGACATTCAAAGTCTGGAGAATTTCAGATTCCAAATGCCTTGAATCGATTCGTGCACACGATGACGCTGTTAACTCTGTGGTTTCGATCATGAGTGGAATGGTTTTCACTGGCTCCGCTGATGGTACCGTTAAAGTGTGGAAAAGGGAACAACAGCGGAAAGGAGCGAAGCATGTGTTGTCCCAAACTCTTTTACAACAAGATTCTGCAGTTACGGCATTAGCAATCAACACCCAGGGTTCAGTTCTGTACTGTGGCTCCAGTGACGGCTTGGTCAATTTCTGGGAAGTTGAAAAGCAATTATCCCACGGCGGGGTCCTAAAAGGGCACAAGCAGGCGGTTCTTTGCCTTGAGGCTACTGAGAATTTGATGTTTAGCGGATCGGCTGATAAGAATATATGCGTTTGGAGGAAGGACGGCAACATCCACACATGCCTCTCGGTGCTGACGGGGCACATGGGGCCTGTCAAGTGCTTGGCTGTGGAAAAGAACCAAGAATCCAGGAGCGAGCAGCGGTGGATCGTGTACAGTGGAAGCCTTGATAATTCGGTCAAGGTATGGAGCGTTGCGGAGTTTGCCCAGATAGGAGCGACCAACAAGAACCAGCAGCATGCCTGCGTCGAATTCGATTCAGAGTCTGCCCCATTCGCATCTGATGAGACCGCCTCTTCCACCAGCTCAAGCAGCCAGAGTAGGTGGCACTGACCCATAATGTTTTGATGCCACGTATAATTCTCAACAAAAAACCTATTAAGATTCACCACGTGGAACATTAAGGAGATACAGGATTCTGTGTATGATGCCACGTGTAGAAGAGAGATCGTTCATTTTGTGTTTTTTGTATGGGTAATAGTTTATGATCATGGATCATTAACATAAAAAATTGAAATTTTTGTTTTGGGTTTTCAATAAAAACTCATTTTTATTATTAAGTATTGTCAAACATTTTTAATGCAAACACAAAATTTAACTCATTAATCAACTTATATATTTACCATGCATCAGATAAAACCAACAATTTTTCCTTCTTTATATATTTACAATGCCTTTATCTATTCTAGTTATATAATCGAAATATTACTAAAATATTTATATTTATTTTTATATCATAATTCGAGGTCCACGTCCCGACATTTGACTTTCTTGAAAACCAACATGGTCTTCATTTCCTGTCAATTCAGGATACCCAACGTAAAAGTGAAAGCCTCCTACATTTTGAATGGGATTTTTTTTTTTAACTGCAAAAGAGAAGAAAAAGTTGGGAAGAAGATTTGTTTATAATCTTTTTATAAATTTTGTTTATAATTTTTATGATAATTTTAAAAATTTTAAAAGATTTAATTGATTATTTTTACTTTGTTATTAAAGTTTTTTACCCTTTAATCTTATTAGTTTTTCAAATTAAATAAATGTATAAAGATTGAGGATTAAATATGAGTCAAATATGAAAGATGGGTTTGTTCTTTTGGTTGAAAGTTCTGTAGTTCTTCATCTTCAAAGTGCCTTACGGTTTAAAATATTGCCTACCTTGCTTTTTGCACCTTTTCCAATGTTTGGGTTGATTGGGTATTCTCATTAATATTAGGTAGCAATTTTATCCCCAGAAAGAAAATTATGGAATTGAAGTACGAAAATTTAATTTCTTGATTCACTCATTTAATGTACCTGAATCTTTTGATTCATATCAAAGAAATTAATAAATCTTCTACTCTAACTTCCATTTTTGTTTTTTACTTTAAATTATCTGCAGTAAAGAAAAAAAGAAAAACGTGTTCAGAGATTATAAGTGGGGGGAGACAAGATTCCACAAAAATCCATACACTAAAAATATCACAAAAATATTTTCAAGCATCCATGATTTGATGAACCAATGCAGGTGGAACCACCACCAAAGCCACATATATACATGGCTCTAACATGGAAATATTATTATAATACTCTTCCTATTAATAATCAAAGCTCGTTTCTTTTTAAATATTAATAATCGAACATGATTAGCTGCTAGTGTCGTAAACAGAAGCAGGAAGGCGTGGAGTGATGAGGACTTCAAGTGGAGTAGCTTTGAAAATTGTCAAAGCTGGTCCTTGGCGCATATCAACCGCTCCATCTAACGGGGTTGCAAAGTCGAACTGGTGCAGCAAATTAGCAACCGTAAGGTGCAACACTTGGAGTGCAAATGAAACCCGGGACACATTCTTCTTCCACTGCTAAACGGTATCAACTCGAAATTTTGCCCTTTCACATCAACATGTTTGTGGGTTGTCATGAACCTTTCGGGTCTAAACTCCTCTGGGTCTGACCATATTCCTGGGTCCCGATGAAGCTTATAAAGATTGGTGATCAGCCATGTGCCTGCCGCCACTTGGTAACCACTAACCCTACAATCCTCAGTGGCTGCATGAATCAACGAGAGTGGTGCAGCAGGGTACAAACGCATTGTTTCCTTGATGACTGCTTGAAGGTATACTAAATTTTTCATGTCGGATTCCTCCACTAGCCTATTGTTGCCGACATGGATGTCGAGTTCATTTACCACCTTGTTTAATGCATCACGGTTGTTGAGTAACAAAGATAAGACCCATGTCAATGTAACCGCTGTGGTATCTTCAGCCGCCAAAACTAGAGCCTGCAAAATCAGGCAAGGCTCTTTAACGTTTTCCATAAACAATCAAAATCTAACATCAGTTATACTATAAATGAAGTAAAATCTACCAGACAGGTGGCTTTGTTGATGGTATCTGCATGGTGATCCCCTTCATCTTTGAGGTTAGAAAGCATCACATCCATGAAATCTTCCCCGCCCTTGAACTGACCTGACGATTTCCTTCGCTTGTGCTCTTCTAGCCATCCCTCGGCGAACCGGTCTAGGTCTTCGCCTACCTTCTTCATGGCCCTCTTATCGCCTCCTATGTCTAACCATCTCAGAAACGGCAAAGCATCAGACACCACAAACTTCCCACCCAACACAGTAAAGTTCTTCAAGGCCGTCTTCAGCACCTGACTCTCTTCATCGTTGCCGAAACTCGGAATTCGCTTCCCCATAGTCATCTTTAGAATCACGTTAAGAGTTAAATCCCAAAACCATCTCTTCATTTCTACCAACACCTTATCAGAGTCAATAGTTTTGCTTTTGTTCCGATGCTGATACAACTCTTGCACGGACAACTTTATCTCGGATTCTCGAACGTGCTTGAGCTTATCAAGGCGGCTGTTGGAGAGGAGCTCGAGACTAACGAACTTGCGCATTCGACGCCAATGAGGTCCATGTGGGGCGAAACCAAGCATGGTGTTGTTGTAGCACATGAGAACCGAGGCAGTAAGATTCGGACGAGTGGCAAAGGCTTTATCGTTGGTGGTAAGACACTCTTTAATTGTTTCAGTATTGCTCACCACCAAAGCTCTCCGCACACCGAGCTTGATAGTGAAGATTGGTCCATTTTTGTCCGCCATGTTGGCCAGGGTAACGTGGATTGGTTGGGAACCTCCTAGAAGGTGGAGATGACCGATAACCGGCCATGCGCCGCTAGCTTCCGGTGGTTTAGGCTTTCGATTTGTGTTTCTGGAGACGACTTTGGAAATCCATACAAGAGAGAGAAGAAAGAGTGGAAAGCTAAATACTATAACAGTTGAAGTTGCTGATAATAAATGAAAAATATCCATTGTTAAGCTATAAACACTAAGATATACAATTGGATATTACCCATGATATATTGAACTCCATCTTAAGAAGATGGGGGAAAAAGTCAAACAAAGAAAACTTACACGCCTTTCTGAAAATGAAAGGAGAACGAACAGTTGTGCGAACCAGAAAAGTGTGCTGTGGCTAGTTTACGATTGTTTTTGAAAATTTTGCTTCAAAATTTAACTTTTGATATCACTGTAAAAGAAGTTTTTTAAAATAAATAAAATATTTATTTATTTTAGACATGATATTATAAAATAATAAATATATTTTAAATAATTTTAAATAAATTAATATTTTAATAAGAACATAAAAATATTTTATTATAATTTTTTGTTAATATTTTAATATATAAAATATAAATTTTAAATATTTTAAACAATTAATATTAATTGTTTAAAATTTTTAATTAGAAGGCAACATTAAAATACCATTCGGACACCATTAATTCCAACCTTAAGAAAGTTTCCAACATCATAAATTCACAACATTTAAAGCAACCAAATTAATACTTTTCAAACATCATTTTAATTAATTTTTAAGTAGCCTTAAACACACATTCCACTGCTGCCATTAATCCTTCGTTAACAACAGTGTACAGACGCCATAAATACCATCTAAAGCAACCAAATTAATTTATTTTCAGACATCAAAATTTCGTGAACGAGATGCACATGTAATAGAGCTTTTCGCCTGCTTTTTCTATTTTCTGTAGATACAATCCAGCAACAGAATCAATGTTATTAAGATGTTTCTTAACAACCAAACAGAAAACCCAAGAGAATCAGAAAAGAAAAAGAAGACAAGCAAAAAGAGTTTAACCTGAAATTGGGGAGAACAGGGAGAAAGTTAAAGAGGGAGTTGAAATGATAAGATGGGATTAGATGAGTAGAAAGAGAGCAAAACCCTCGTCAACATCGAAATTCCTAAAAAAACAGCACATTTTAAGAAGAAAATAAAAAAGGAAAAAGAAAGCACCCCTTGAAAAAGAAGGGCAATTCCCAAAGAAAATGAAAAAAGCAAATAAAATGAAAGAAGGAATAACCAGATAAAAAAAGTACAGTTGAAATGGAAAATAAAAAAGTAATTAAACATTTAAAAGTATTTTTGACGGAGGAAAAATTAAAATTTTATCTTTGAAAACCAAAATTTAACAAAAAAATTACATTGTGAGGTTAACATTTAATTCTTTTATTATTTCAAAGATTTTTACTTTTTATTGTATGCTTTTCGTTTTGATTGGTTCAATTTGTTAAAAGCCCTTGTGAATTTTTTCTACTGTTGTTCTTAGTAGTTTGTCTTTTTTTAGAAAAGTAAATTATCAAAATAGTTATTTGTATTTATTTTAAATTATATTTTAATTATTTGATCTGAAATATTATGCTTTAATCAATTATTTTATCATGTTATAATATTTTATTTATTGAGCATTAATTATTGTTAATAGTATAATGGTAAGTTGATATGATACGTTAAATTATCATTTCAAATGAAAATTTTAATTTAAATTATACAATTGTTCCATATATTTTTGTGTTTTGAGCAATTTAATTTTTTATTTTATATTCTTTGAACTTTTTTCTTTATTTTCCATTCTCTTTTCCTTCTCCTTTTGTTTCCCCTTCTCCATTTTTTAATATAGTTTTTCATTATTTTTATTTGTTAAATTTAGTCCTTATACTTTTTTAACAATTTAATTTTCTTTTATTTCTTTATTTTCTTTTCATCTACCCTTTTATTTTTCTCTCTTCTCATATTCTTCACTGCAGAAACATAATATTTGCCCACCAAATAATCCAAGTCATTGTTTCTTTTACATGACTCCTAAATTGAATTTCACTCAAAACCAAATATCAGTCATTTTTAATCAGATCTCGATTTGAATATAACTAATTTTAAAACTAAAATTGGATCTAAGTAATCATATAAAAAACTGTATTCTTAATCAAATCTAAATATAAATTGAATTCTTTATACTCAAAACAAATTTTGTTTGTTTCCAAACTTTTATAAAATCGTGTAGATTATTCATTTTCTTTTTTTTTTCTTTTTCTAATGAATAAAATTAAGCGAATAATAAAATTGATCTAAACATTCTTGGATATTCCCAAGCAAGCTTGATTGGAAAGTCCAGCATGGATGAATCGAAAGAGAAATGGAGCATGGAGCCAAACTAGTTTGGGTAAAGTTGAGGGTAAGTTTCGTATGGTGATCATTTTAGTCATTGAGACTATAGAGCTCGTTTGAAGAATCTGTGAAACAACATAATTTCGAGAGGGCGAGAATATTGTAAGTAAGATAAATAAGGTGGTCGTGGGGATTGGTTAGGAGGTTAAAGGAACGGGTTCAAGAAACTTTGTTGAAGGTGGACTGCCATAATTAAGTCACGACTGGCGAGGTCTTTGATTGAGGCAAGCTTGTGGACTAGGTCATTGAGAGATCTAAAATGGTTCGTTAAAGTGATGATAGATGATGATGGTTTGTAATTGTGGGTGAAAATATGCGAAGAAAGTTTTATTTTGGTTTCAACTCTCACATTTTCTTTTTTCATAAACATAATAAAGTTTTAAAAATGAAAAACATAAAAAAAAATTATGTTAAAAGAGATGGAGAATGAGGAAAACAAAGGGAGAAGCATAAGAGAATGAAAGAAAAAAAAAAAAAAGTTAAAAGGACATAAAAAAAATTTGTTCAAAACCTAAAAATATGGTGCCCAATTGTATAATTTAACCTAAATTTTTTGTTTGAAATGATGATTTATCGTGCCACGTCAGCTTATTCACTGTTAACGACAATTAACAACCCAATGACTAAAATATTATAACACATTAATGTAACTGGCTAAAATTCTATAAACATTTTGAGATCTGTTAGAATTTTTTAAATATGTTTTATTAATTTTCTATATTCTTTTCATGAAGCATGAGTGGATTGTTCATGAATTGTCATGTTAGTTTCTTAACTTGATTGACATTGGTATTGTTGCCAATATAGGAAAATTGTAGATTTGAGTGTGCTAAAACGCGTTTATCCTCCTAATTAAAGGTGGGAAGGGATTATGAATAGTTGTAAGCATTGTAAAAAAGAAGAAGCTTGAGGACCAAATTGATAAATAAAAAAAGGTACGCGCTAGAACTAAATTTATCATTATGCCTTTCATTTTACATTAGGGTAAAATATAAAAATAGTCACCCAACTATGTCTTTGGTTCTCTTTTGGTCACCAACTATTAATTATTTCGATTTAGTCATTAAAATTTTCAAAATTAGATATTTTAGTCACTCTCCCATTCGTTGTGGTTAGATGAGTGACAAAAAGTTATTGTGGACTTCTTTATTGGTCTAATAACAAATTTAGGCCTCTAATATTTAGACATTCTATCAATTTGGTCCTAAATATAAAAAATTCAACAAATTTAGCCCTTAATGTTTACAAAATTTATCATTTTAGTTCAAATTCTAAAAAGAAAAATTTAAATAAATTTAGCCTTCAACATTAAAATTTTTTTAAAAAAAAATTAAATACAAATGACCCTAAAAAAGGTGAAAATACCATGGAGGCCTTTGTACTAGGATCCAGATTATATTTTTCCCCCACTACTTAAAAAATAGGCAAAATAGTCCTTGTATGCTTAATCAAATTGTGAATTGGTCATTCTGTTCAATATTTCATCCGTTTCTATTGTTGAAAATTGTTCCATATACATCAGCATGAGGTGCACGTGCCACATGTACCTGTTTGATTATTCCATCAACCACGATAGTTTTTAATAGTACAAATTGATCAATTTACTATTTAATTTAACATACAAAGACTAATTTATCTATTTTTTATTAGAGAAGACAAAATGTAATCGGACTATAACGTGAATACTTTTACCCTAAAAATAAAGAATTCTAAAAGATTATTTTGCCACCAATGAAGCTGAGGAATGTGAAAGGAGGTTTTAACCCAAGTCTCAATTATGATCTTTTTGCTATGGTTGCTTCAATTGTTCAATTATTAATGCTCCGTGGCTGAGTTTTTGTTGGTTTAAGAAGAACTTAAGAAGAAATATAAATTTAGAAAAATGGTGGGAAATCTTTTTGAAAGAGGTAAAATAGTTAATTAGTGATTTACTTTGTATTTGAAAGTCACTGGTTTAAGTGGGAGAAAGTTGTAATTATTGTTAATAGTACAATATCGACCAATCTATACATACTTTTTAAGAAGACAATTATGTGTTTTAGTCATGATTTTTATTTGTTTTAAATGTTCATATTTTCACATTTGTATACCTCCTTTCATAAGCCTCAGATTCATTGGCGGCATCATTTGGAACATCGAACTTGATAATGGTGTTCTAGTCTTCAAACTTTGATTTTTCAACTCTTTAAGTGGAGTTGTAATCTGTTTCATTATTGCAAAATAAAAAAAAAAAAAAAATAGTAAATTTAGCGTTAGTGTCATTTTTGTTTGAATTCTAAAAATTCAATTAAATTTATCAAATTTTTTAAATTTGAATTAAAATGATAAATTTTGTAAATATTAAGGCCTAAAATTGTTTAAAATTTATATTTATGATCAAATTAATAGAATATGTAAATATTAGAGGTTAAATTTATTATTAGACCAATAAAAAAAAAACCCAAGTCAACTTCCGTAACTCATCTAACAACAACTACTGAGAGAATGAAAATATTTAATTTTAAAAGTTTAGTGATTGAATCAAAAAATTAATAGTTAATTGACTAAAATAAAACCAAAAACATAGTTAGATGACATATTTACAACTTACCATTTACTTTATAATTGCTCACGGATATTATCTTTTATTACATATTTTTTTTTCTTTTCACTTATGAATTCATAGGTGTTTTTAGGATAAATAAAAATTTACTTATCTAAATTATTAATATATAATTTGACCCTTGAATTTATTCATTTGTATTTAATTGTTTCTTAATTTTTTTTTTGGATCTAGTTGGTCCTTGGACTTGTATTTCATCAATCAAATTGATACCTCATCACTAACACCATTAATTGTATTGTCGTGGCACTACTAGTCAATCTGATAGTACCACGTGGCAATTTCTTAGTGTGCCATGTGACAAACATAAATTAAAAAAAAAGTACATAAATATATAAATTTTGTTTGCCACGTGATATCTTGAGAGGTTGCCATGTGATACCACCAAATTGAGTAGAAATGTCACGTTAGCACAAACAATTATATTAGTGTGAAAGTATCAACCTAATTGATAAAATACAAGTTTAATGACTAACTAAATACAAATAAAAAATTCAAGATCGTAATTATATTATCTTTATCTAAATAATAAAAAGTTGTAATTTTTCATTGGATCAAAACCAACTTAAGCAAAAACTTGAAATTGTTAAAAGAATAACGTTAAAGCATGGTGTTTATGGGCCGAGCCGGGTTCAACTAAAAATTTAGGCCCATTCATCGGGTTCGGGTCTGGCCGGGCCCAAAAAATGGGCCTAATTTTTTTCTAAAACCCGGCCCATATAAAAATGCTAAAACTTGGGCCCGGCCTGGTCCGCCCGTATTAAATTTTTATATTATTTTATATAATTTTAAATATATATAATAAATAAAAAAACTAAAAATTAAAATAAATATTTACCAACAAATTGAAAATAAATTTTAAAAAATATGTAGACTTAAATAACACTAAGATAGATGTAACTTAACAAGCAAATACCTCTAAAATAATAATAAAATTAACAAATGCCTTTAAAATAATAACAAAATTAACAATAAAATAAGTTTTATACAATATTCAATCAATAACAACAAAACAAAGAAGAACATAATAGTAATATATACAGAAAATAGGAGAAAACAACAAAAAATAATATTCAAAAATAAAAAATTGTAGATTTTTTTGTCATTTAGTGAATTCGGGCCGGGTCGGGCCAAAAATACCTTACTCAAGACCCGGCCCACTTTTTAAACGGGCTTTATTTTTGTCCAAACCTATTTTTCGGGCTTATATTTTTACCCAAACCCTCTCAAATTTCAATCGGGTTTGCCAAATTTATGAACACCTCTAAGCATGGCCCAAAGAGAAATTACCAAAATTTTCAAAATTAAGTAGGTATGATGATTTATTTGGCTCTTTAATTTTATATAAAAAATTATTTTAACTATTCATTTAATTTTTCATCTTTTTTAGCTTTTAAATTTGCTTGTTTTGTGAGATCATCCTAAAATGAATGAAAATTAATATTTTCTAACTTCGTTGACGTTGTATCACGTGGATGACATGTTAACATTTTATTAATTTTTAAAATTTGAAAAATAAAAAATACATATAAAATTATTTATAAAATTAAAAATCATTAAAATTATTTAAAATTTATAAAAAATATATTTTTTTAAATTTAAAAGTTAGTTAAATGTTGATGTGTCATCTATATGGTCGTCACGTGTATATTACATTAACAAATATTAACTTTTTCATTAATTTTGAGATGATTTGACAAGACTAAAAAAGGTAAAAAATTAAATGGAGAGTTAAAATAATTTTTTTTTTTTTTTGTAAAGATAGAGGGCCAAAAAAATCATTATGTCAATTAAATATTAATAGTGCTTAACTAGTGGGATAATAGATGTTCATGATCCAAATTCGAGGAACTGGTGATAAAAATTTTTTTTTTCCTTTTGTAGATCAACAGGGTGATAGGAGATAAATGCCCATAAAATGGAGTCTAATCCATGCAAGTATGGTTGAAATATAATTGATCGAACTCAATTTTGTTACTTTGAATCTATCGAAGTTAATATGGTATGTCACACTGATCAAAAAATGAGACACCACATTCGTTACCGAAACAACTTCAACTAATTTCTCTTAAATAATCAACAAAAGTATCAATCAAATATCACAATATACAAAATATTCATATGGTTTATAAATATTTACAAGTCATTTAAAATACTGAAATTATTTTTAATTGAGCTCTAAATGTTAACGATGATGTAGACCAAATTCGAATGTATAGAGTCAAAACAAATCAAATCAGGGGAGTAACCTATTCTCACATACTTCTACGGTGGAGGTTCTTGTTGTTTCCCCAATGATACGTTTGTCTCTAGCATGTGACTTCACGAAATTAACAGTTCTGAAATAGAGAAGCAAGCACAGGTGCTTAAAGAAATAAAAGAGGCTTCAAATAAAAAGAAATGTGGAATATATTTTGCCCAGCAAATATCATTTTTACAGGATGATATAGGCAACCCATAGAACCGCTAGGAAATTAACTTGACATTACAAAAATCCTTTATTCTATTCATGTATGAGTAATTTTATCATTATTAGTTTTGAAAAGAAGGGGATGTAACAGAGGCGAGATTGCCCCAATAAATAACACAACACCGTAAGAACCAAAATGCTTAACCTTTTCTGTTCTTCACACTCTATTATTGCAATCTTAGCTATAGAGCTCAGGTGCAAGGCGAGGTGAGACCAATGCTTCAAGCGGGGTAGATTTAATGTTGGTCAATCCAACTGTGCCAGTCAAGTCAATCAAACCATTGGATGGCGTTGAGAATTCGAAGGCGTGCAAGAAATTAGACATGGTCAAGTATAGCATATGGAGTGCAAACGATGTTCCAGGACAACTCCTCCTACCACTGCCAAAAGGCATCAGTTCAAAATGCTGGCCCCTAACATCCACATCTTTGTGGGTTGTGAGAAACCTCTCGGGCTTAAACTCTGATGGTTCTGGCCATTTTTTAGGATCCCTTTGGATCTTATGAAGGTTTATGATCAGTCGGGTGCCTTTGGGGATGTCATAACCTCCAATAGAACAACTTTCACTGAGCTCACGAGGTGCTGACAAAGGTGCAGGTGGATACATTCTTAATGTCTCTTTAACTATGGCTTGGATGTACACTAATTTGCCGATGTCTGTCTCATTCACAAACCTGTCCCTGCCTATATAGGTGTCTAATTCTTCTTGAGCCTTTTTGAGTATATGAGGTTTGTTCAGCATTAGGGAAAGACCCCATATTAAGGTAACTGTTGTGGTGTCACTGCCTGCTAAAATCATATTCTGCAATACGTAATTTTGATAATTTTAGAACTTAAGAATTGAATAGTGGAGAGATTAGATTTGATAAAAGCAAAAAGTAAAAGGCTATACCAAGGAAGTGGCTTTGTTGATGGTGTCAGCATCATATCCGGCAAGACTAGCACCTTTAAGAACAGAGTTCATCACGTCCATGAAATCCTTCTCCTTTTTATTTTCATCCCAACGTCCACCCTTCCTATGGTCATCTAGCCATCCTCCGGAAATTTCATCCAACTCTTTAGCAGTTTTCTTCATCCACTTCTCATAACCACCAATATCCAGCCATCGGAGGAAAGGGACTGCATCTCCCAACACAAACATCCCTGTCAAGTGAAAGAAATCTCGTAAAGCCTTACGATATCTCAACACCTCTTTCTGGTCTTCCTCTGCAACAACACTGTACCTCTTCCCAGCAACCGTCCTCATAATGACGTTCAAAGTCAAGTCCGAAAAGTGTTTCTTCATCTCAACCAACACCTTACCCGAGCCATCCTTTTTCGCAGCCCAAGTTTTATATAATAGTTTCATTGAGCCTTCTATTTCCGAGACAAACACTTTCTTGAGCTGATCGATCCTGTGATTGGATAGTACCTCCAACATTGTTATTTTGCGCATTTCACGCCAGTATTGTCCGTAAGGAGAAAACCCAAACATGGCATAGTTGTAACCCAAGTGTTCAGCGGCGGCAAATTCGGATCGGGAAGAGACATACATATCATTGACGGTGAAGATTTCCTTGGCTACCTCACTCGAATTCACCACCAGGGCTGGGTGAACACCAATCCGGATCATGTAGGCAGGTCCATATTTCTCACCCAAGTCTCCCAACATTTCATGAGGGGTCTTGGGTCCGCCTAACAGCGGGAGGTGACCGATTATTGGCCATGCACCGGCTGCTACGGGTGCAGCTTTGCCGCCACTTCCTGAGCTAGACTTCTTGAGTTTGGTGTACAAAAACAGTAGCGTGATGCCTAACACTACTGCATAACCAAAAGTGGAGAAATCAAGAAGATCCATCACTGCTGTGATAAGAAAGTGTAGAGATCTTCTGAAGAAATTGATGATGGGAATGTCTTGCCTTTTGCACTTATAAATATAGCTGGGGTGCCAAGACGCCAACGGTCAACCTTGTCCTTGTGGAAATTGAATTTTTTTTAATTCTATTTTATTATCATGGAATAAAGCTCCGTTATCAATGTTTGAATGGTATTAAGGTGCCATACTGGTTCATCCACTGAAGTCAAAGAAAATACTAACGAGTTCAAAACCTTAAATAAGCTACGGAACCATGCAAGCAATTAAGACTAAAGCCGATTCCACCCCAACCATAAAGTGGGTCTATATGGATGTTATTGTTCCATCTTTTATGATCATTTGAACTAAAAGGTAAATCGGTATCAACACATTTAGCTTGATAGTTAAGTTAATCATGTGATGCGAGTGGGCTCTTCAATAATGACAACCAGATTAAGATCGTAAGGTCCTCCGTTTTCAACACATTGTATTTTTTAATACATTGGTCACTGATGTAGGTGAGAGGGTTCTTGTTTGGCGGCCTATACTTTAATAATATTTTGAGGTTTTTTCTCTTAAAGTTTTATATTTTTATAATAGTACTAAAACTATAATTTTATTATTTTAATAATTTATATCTTTTATAATTTTAAAAGATTTAATTAACTTTTTTTTCATTCAAGTGTAATTTTATCATAACTAATTTAAAATTTTATAAATTATTAAAAGGTCAAAAGAAAAATTTTCATTTTAAAAGTGTCGAGGGCACCACAGGTACACAAGACCCTTAAAAAATTAATTGAAATCTTATGCTAAATTAGCATTCAATTCAACTTCTACAGTTAATAAAAAATTAATTAAACCCTTTTGTTAATAGTTTCTATCTTTAGTCATATTACTATTAAAATCAATTGATAAATCAATCAAATGGCAACATGTGAAAGCTTTTGATTTAATCATATAATTTTCTCATTAAAAATCATAAAATGTTATAAAAATTAAAATTTATATAAACTTATAAAACCTCTAAAATTATAATAAATTATAATAAATTATACAAATAATTATACAAATAGTAAAAATAAAACATATTAAAATATTTATAAATTAAAACCCTAAAATTAAAATCAACACGCTGCATTAAATCAACTTTTGGATAATGAGAATAGTCATTAGAATGTTTTATGTTGACATATATTAATATTTACAATCGTTGGATAATAATTTTGGTTTTATAATATCTAACTGTACCAAAAAAACTTTATATCATACTATAAACATTTTTCAAACTTTTGGAGTTTCAAACTAGAGAAAGGATTGAATGAAATAGTGATGCCACGTCATCTGTATCCATTTCCAATAGATTTATGCTACATCAGTATTTTTATCCTGAATTTTAGCATTTTATCCTGAATTTCAGGATTTTAATTTGGATTTAATTTTTTTCAGGATAAAAATGCTGAAATTTAGGATAAAAATACTGATGTGGTATAAATCTATTGAAAATGGATACAGATGATATGACGTCACTGTTTCATACAATCCTTTCCCTTCAAACTATTGTATTGTACTTTAAAACTAAAGATAAAAATTAAAAATTAAAAACAATAAGTTATCAATAAAAAGGAAAGAGCCTCGTAATTATTATTATTTTATTTGTGGATGATCGATAATATTTCATTCAACAAGAAAATGATCTTAATGATTTGACTATTATTTTATAATTAGATAATTGACCTTATACGATGTATTTGTTATGATTTTAGGGTTTAACTATCTTTTATAATTTTTAATGTTTTCTAATTTTTAATAATTTTATAAATTTTTATAAAATTTAATAGAAATTTTATAAGTTTATATAAGTTTATTATTTTATAATTTTTAAGATTAAATAAAAACGGTGAAATATTGTTAACTTATTTTAATAATCAATATGATGAAAAGACAAAAAAAATATTAAGGGAAGTACTGAATTAATTTTTTTTATTAATTGTAAGAATTCAATTGGGTTTAATTTCATCGAAAGTAGGTAGACTTGTTGGCTGCTTGTCGTCACTCGTCGCCCATGGTGGCTTGAATATCATTTTGTCGCCTTTGAAGATTCAGTGTCCACTATTCTCAAGTAACGTAGACTTTCTTTCTTTTGAAATATATATATGATATTAATATATAAGGACACCAAATTTGAAGAAAGTTTACTTCAAGTTTATTAAAGTGTATCCTGGAAAATTGTTTAACCCATCAAATTACTCATATTCTTCATTGACATATTTAATATAATACAGAACACCAAAATTGAAGAAAGTTTAATTTAATTCAACTTCAAGTTTATTAAAATGTATCTTACAATTTTTCTTTAACCCATCAATATAATGTTAATATAAATAATATTTGTTACACTTTCAATAGAGATTTTGGATACCGTAAATAGGATAAGAAAGTTATAAGTATTTTATAAAAATATAATAAAATATTTATGTAATGGTCTAATTTTGACCGCATTAAATAAGCTTAAAATAAAATCAATGTTCATTTATACAATCTATTTAAACAAGTTCAATACCCTTGGCCCAATTTACATACTCAGAACTCAACATTCAAACCAAACTCGATCAACCCAATTTTAAACCAGTGGCCCACCAAGACCCAGACTCAGATTGGCCCAAAAGGCCCAATACTAAACAAACATTCAGACCTAAGGTTTTAGAGGAAACCCAGACGTCACAAGACCTTTTCGGGGAGCGATCGTCGCCGCAAATCTCGCCTCAGTGAGATCTCGATCGTCACGCCGCCATCTCCATCACAAGATCTCTGCTTCCGACCTGCAAAAGGAGAAAGAAATCGCAGCAACAGATGTATTTCCTTTTTATTTTATTTTTCATTTCGAGGCTATAAAACCCCAAAATCTGTAAACAAAAAAGGGGGACACATAGAGATTATTAGAGAAAAAACAGAGATAGGCAAATACACAGAGAGATTCAGAAAATAAAAAAGGCAAAGGTTTCGTTTTATTTTTATCCTTATTTTCGAATACTGTTTTTTTATATTTTATATTTATTTTTTTATCATATTTATAGCATATATATAAAATATAAATAAGAAAAGAAAAAAAATCCTTACATTTTTAGGGTTAGCGGTGGCTGGCAACAGTGGCGGACGGTGATTGAGCCTCATGGGACCCGCCAGAAATCACTGGTGAGGACCTTCGAGCATTTGTTAGAATTTTTTTTTAAACAAGTTGTAAAATGATTTTTTTGGCCGAATTCTAACTTATATAGGGTATGGGAACGACGTCGTTTTGGGGATTGCCTTTAAAGGCCAAAACGACGTCGTTTCACTGAGGATCCGCGTGCAGTTGACTCGACCCGGGGAAGGATCCGCGCGTTTTTATTAAATGGCTTAATTTCTATTTCAGTCCTCCCACTTTTTTATTATTTTTAATTCCGTTTAATTTAATTTTTTTATTTCTAATTTGACCCCAAATTTCATATTTTGTTTCAATTGAATCCTCAGGCAGTCTAAAGGTAAAAAATGGGAACGATGCCGTTTTGAAAAAGAGACTTAATTGCCGCTTTAACCCCTATAATTTAACATACTTTTTAATTAAGTCCTTTTGTATCTGTTTTAATTTTTTTAAACCCCTATTTTTTTTATCCTTGTATTTTATTATTTTGAATTATTTTATTATATTAAATTGTCTATATTATTTTCTTTATTATTTATAGATTAATATATTAATAGTATAAATATATACATATTTTATGTAATAAACGATTATTATTTATTATTTTATTTAGTTCAAAATTGTTTTCATTACATATTATTTTAATTACTATATTAAATTTTTTAATTTTTTATATTACATAGTATTATATTATATATCATATATTTTTATATTATAAAATATGTTTCATTTACATTATTTATATTATATTTTATCTATTTAAAATCATTATATACTATTCTTTTTATTTATATATTTTTTTGCATTGTTTATATCATATAAGTATGTAATTTTATTTATTTTATTTATTTATTATTAATCTTGCATAAAAATTTTCATATTTATTTAATAATTTCTATTTTGATATTTATGGTTTTGTGTATATATTTTATTTGTCTATACTCTTTCATTTATTTTATTTATGATTGCCATTGTGTAGTTATTTATTAATTGTTTTATGAATACATTTTTTGCAAAATTTCCATATTGTATCTAAAAGGTTTTAAAATACGGCAATGTTTTAGTATTTAGAAATTCGGGAAATAGTGCCCTAATGTGCTGGGTGCAATTTTCCGTTTGACTAAATAACTAAATATCCTTTTAACAAGTTTTGTAAATCGTGAGACGATTTTTGATTACAAAGGTTTTAAAAGATCATGTCCTAACGTGTTGGATGTGATGTTTATATTCCTTTGAACAAGAAAATCTCAAATTTTAACTTAAAGTGCTCGAAGTTTTCTTAAAGAAATTATATATTTAAATACTTTTAAATTTCAAACATTTGGACATGATTTTATTGATTAGGTACCAGTTTTTTGGGCGTTATGAGGGTGCTAGCCCTTCCTCATACGTAATCGACTCTCGAACCCGTTTTTTTATTTACGTGGACCAAAATTGAATACTTTAAGAATAAAATGTTTTACAAGGTGATCCAATCACACCTAAGTAAAAAGGCATTGATGGCGACTCCATTTTCGTATTTTAAAGTCGATCCCCATTTTTCTAAACCGATTTTGAAATGGTTTCGACAATTTAAAAAAAAAAAGTATAACAATTTTTAAAAACTACTTATAAAATTAAAAAAAATACATTATTAATATACTAAATACAAATCCTATTAATATATACCAACACCAAAATTGAAGAAAGTTTAATTTTGTAAGATCCACTTCAAGTTTATTAAAATTCATCTTCGAAATTTTTTAACTGATAAATTACTTTATATTGTTCACTGAATGACAATTTTTTCATTTTTCATTTTATTATTTTATCAAATGATTCTGATTAAATGAACTTATTTGGAGAGGGATGATTGATTAGTATATATGTAAAGCTTGGAAAGGCCTGGTTCATCACTGCCGTCTGAAATTGAAAGAGCGCCCACCAAGAGGGTGAATGACAAAGACAATAATTAACTGGATCCTAGGGATCAGGTGATGGAGGACTCTTATGGTTGGAAGGAATCTCATGGGAAGGAGACTGTTTTACTTGATCACGATGAGTTTGAGCTGTTGGATGATGATAATAATGCAGCCTCGCCAATACCCAAAAATATTTTTTTTTCCTACGGTTTATAATAGTTGAATTTTTAGTGGTATAAAAATATGATTTTAGAATTTTATTTCTATAAATCAAATTAATAAATATTAAATATTAATATTTACGAGAATATATAAAAATATATTTAAGATTAGTCTAACAATTTTATTAATTATATAGTTAACCAAGGTTCGTAGACCTGAATTGTAAAATTTCATTCATTATAAATTTTAATTGATTGAAGACTTAAATAACAATTAATCAATGACCAAAATGATAAATAAATCATTTTGTAATATAAGATAGTGGATGATAATGTTGTTTTCTAATTGTAATTAAAGTAAACTAATTAAGGATTAGGTTAATTAATTAAGGTTAACTAATGTTTAATTAAGGTATAAAAGTTAAATTTAGTGGAGGAGAATTTGTCACCTTCCTCATTTGCTCTTCTTGTCGTCCATGGAAGAAAACCTAATGAAAAATACTAAAGACATTATTCTATTTATTTTAAGGTAAATTCAACTCATTTTATTAAAATTTTTATGAATTTAGATTTATGGGAGTTTGATTTGGCTAGTCTATGTACCAATTTGTAAAATTGTTAAAGTTTTAGAAAGTTGCATATTGTTGATTTCTTAAAGAATTAGATTTGAAATTGATAGATTTTAAGCTTAAAAATAAAAAGAACTAGATTGTAAAGTTAATTTAGCTTGTTTGTTAAATTTGTTACATTAAGAACCAAATTAAATAAATATAAAACTTATCATGAAATTATGTTAGAAATAGAAAGTATAAGGTTCAAAATAAAATATATGAAATCGGATTTTAATTTGAAGCTAAGAATTGAAAGTAATGACTATCCCGCGTATAAATTCATGCATATTATAGAAGTATGGAGATACTTGGTATTGATTAATGATATAAAATGATTGTTTAAATCAAGAATCGAATCGAAGGGAAGTTGATCAAGGAAAAACTAAAATTGCGAATTAGCCCCTAAAGTATCCACTTTGCATATTTTGAACAAATAAGTTCAAATGAAACTTATCACTCTATTTTATTTTATGTATATATTAATTATGTTTGAATTTATCTATATGCTAGAATTTAGTTAATTTGGCAATATGACTTAAAATGGAGTAAATTGAAAAGTCATGTGAATATTGATTATTATGAAATAGTATAGGGTGCAAATATGAATTTTGATTTATTTCAGGACTCGTAAATGAAATATGTAATCATGTACATATTGGATCTGGTGACCTAAGTGTTGTATATTCGTTTATACAATTGTAATTTTTTCGAATAAATTAGTTAATAAATTATTCATGAATTACAATAATACCCTTTGTATGTTGCCCTCGCGTGATTTTTGCATGTAAACAAATATTAGCTCAGTGGTTATCTGATGTTTAAATAATAACTAAACGGTATTACGTGGTCGGTTCGTAATACGGATAGACAACTAATATTATAGACAACTTATAAAATAATAGGTTATTTCCAATTAAACTAAGGGCATGTTTAGATTCGCCCACTAATATAAGTTGTCTTTTCGTATTATGATCCGACAACATAATACCACTTAGTATTAGTTTAAACATTAGATAAACAGTAAACCAATTGTTATTTCTATTTTGCTTTGCATACAAAAACCACATAAAGACATTATATAAAATATATTAATATAATTCATGAATTATTTTATTAATTAACGTGTTTGAAAAATTACAAATTTATAAATTAATATACTACACTTAAAATATCATATCCAACAAAGATAAGTAACTATTATAGTTATTTGTATATATATGACGGTTGAATTAATTATTATTCATGTGTTTAATTAAAAGCACGATAGAAATTGAGTTATGTAAGATACATAGTGATGATGTAAGGCATTATTTGAATAGACGCCTCTCTAGTTCCTATATTCAACTTATTTACTTTTCCTTGATAGTTTTTTTTGTGATATTCCTTGATAAATTTTTTGTAATATTGAAACCTTCCAAGTAATGAGAAAAACAGAAGATAATACATATCTCAAAATGCTGACTCCCAACTCTTTAACCTAGTCGGGCAGGGTGATGCTAGCATATTAGACACGACAAGTAGAAACGCATGGCAGAAAAATGAAGTCAAGGTTTAGCAAAAAAAAAAAATACTGAACTTAAATTTGAGAGCAAAGAATTTTCATGTTTACCATATAAACAATATTAAATCTAGATGTTTTATCTAACAAATATTTGTTTATTTATTAATTTTGCCATTATTGATTCCAAAAAAAGAAAAAAGAAGAGGGAGGACTGAGGAGTGTAATAGATACAGACATACTCAAATTGAATAATAATACAACAATAAAATCAAAATGCTTAAGCATTACTGCTATTCACACCTGATTATTGCCATCTTCATCTAAATTTTAATTATAAAGCTCGGGGGCAAGGCGAGGTGAGACCAAGGCTTCAAGCGGTGTAGATTTAATGTTAGTCAATCCAGCAGTGCCGGTCAAGTCAATCAAACCATTGGATGGTGTTGAGAAATCGAAGGCGTGCAAAAAATTAGACATGGTCAAGAACAACATATGGAGTGCAAACGATGTTCCAGGACAACTCCTCCTACCGCTGCCAAAGGGCATTAGTTCAAAATGTTGACCCCTAACATCCACATCTTTGTGGGTAGTGAGAAACCTCTCGGGCTTAAACTCCGATGGTTCTGGCCATTTTTTAGGATCCCTTTGAATCTTGTGAAGGTTTATGATCAACCGAGTGCCTTTGGGGATGTCGTAGCCTCCAATGGAGCAAGTTTCACTGAGCTCACGAGGTGCTGACAGAGGTGCAGGTGGATACAATCTTAATGTCTCTTTAACTATGGCTTGAATGTACACCAATTTGCCGATGTCTGTTTCATTCACAAACCTATCCTTGCCTATATGGGTGTCTAGTTCTTCTTGAGCCTTTTTGAGTATATGAGGTTTGTTTAGCATGAGGGAAAGACCCCATATTAAGGTAACTGTTGTGGTGTCACTGCCTGCTAAAATCATATTCTGCAATATGCATTTTTCATAATATTTAGAATTTTAGAATCGAATAATGGAGAGATAAGAATTGAAAAAAGACCGAGTAAAAGGTTATACCAAGGAAGTGGCTTTGTTGATGGTGTCAGCATCATATCCGGCAAGACTTGTACCTTTAAGAACGGAGTTCATCACATCCATGAAATCCTTCTCCTTTTTATTATCATCCCAGCGTCCATCCTTCCTATGGTCATCTAGCCATCCCCCGGAAATTTCATCCAACTCTTTAGCAGTTATCTTCATCCGCTTCTCATAACCACCAATATCCAACCATCGGAGGAAAGGGACTGCATCTCCCAACACAAACATTCCTGTCAAGTGAAAGAAATCCCGTAAAGCCTTACGATATCTCAACACCTCTTTCTGGTCTTCCTCTGCGACAACACTGTACCTCTTACCAGCAACCGTCCTCATAATAACGTTCAAAGTCAAGTCCGAAAAGTGTTTTTTCATCTCAACCAACACCTTACCCGAGCCATCCTTTTTCGCAGCCCAAGTTTTATATAATAGTTTCATTGAGCCTTCTATTTCCGAGACAAAAACTTTCTTGAGTTGATCGATCCTGTGATTAGATAGCACCTCCAACATTGTTATTTTGCGCATTTCACGCCAGTATTGTCCGTAAGGAGAGAACCCAAACATGGCATAGTTGTAACCCAAGTGTTCTGCGGCCGCAAATTCGGAACGGGAGGAAACATACATATCATTGACGGTGAAGATTTCCTTGGCCACCTCACTCGAATTCACCACCAAGGCTGGATGAACACCGATCCGGATCATGTAGGCAGGTCCATATTTCTCTTCCAAGTCTCCCAACGCTTCATGAGGGGCCTTGGGTCCGCCTAACAGCGGAAGGTGACCGATTATTGGCCATGCACCAGCAGCTACAGGTGGAGCTTTGCCGCCACTTCCTGAGCTAGGCTTTTTGAGCTTGGTGTACAGAAAGAGTAGCGTGATGCATAAGACTACTGCATAACCAAAAGTGGAGAGATCAAGAGGATCCATCTCTGCGTATTTTGATAGGAAAGTGCAGAGATCTTCTGAAGTTGCTGATGGGAATGAAATGCTTTTTGCACATATAAATATAGCTGGGAGGTGTATAGTCGGTCAAGCTTGTCCTTAGGGAAATTGAATATTTTATTTTAATTCTATTTTATTAACATCAAACAAAGCTCCGTCATCAATGTTTGAATGATATTCAGCTGCATTCAATGCAGTCAAAAAAATACAACAAATTTATTTGTGCATAAGAAAAAAAAATAAGTAGACCGCATTGGTTGCACTATAACACAGGAGTACTTCAACCCAGGGTGTAGTCAGAATAATTTGTTAGTGGTTAAGTAAAATTTTAATTTTTTATAATTTATAATTATATAATTTTTAAAAAATTAAATTAAATTTTTATAATTTTAAAAAATTAAAATATAATTTTATTTTTATTAATTTAAATTTTTTAAAAAATTTTAAAAATTTAAATAATAATTTTATATTTTAAAGAAGCGGGGCACGCGCCTGCCTAACGTGTGGGAGTAGGCTAAAAAAAGTAGACCTCCTCCCCGATTAATTGAGCCTATCATGAAAAAGAAGTTACAAGTATTGAAAACCCTAAACAAGCTATTACACTAGAACTCGACTCTAGGTAATATAGTGATCATTTGAAGTAAACTGAAAATAGATAATATAGTGAGCTAAAAGGGTTTTTTTTATCAAAATAGGACAGAAAAAAAATGACAGAAATGGGATGTGATCCCAATTATTTACCGAAATGGGGTGGCCAGGGTGGTCACGCCACTCCCATAGGCGGCACCACCACGGTGTCGGCACCCTGAAACAAGCAATGACAATGAAACAAAGCGAAGTGTGAGGCATGCATGCAAACAGTGGAAAGTGAAAAATAGAATGGCAGAGGCGGCATCACTAGGGTGAAGAATGGCCTCCCATAGGCGGCACCAGGGTGAACAATGCCCTCCCATAGGCGGCACCTGCATGCCCATTTGTCACCTTCTGCTGCTGGGGACCTTAAATGGTCCCCTCCCTCCCTCGTCCTCCCCCCCTCCCACAAGGAGAAGCAGAAACAAGCAGAAGGAGCATGACGGAAGAAGAAAGAAAGAAGGAAGAAAGAAAAGAAGGAAGGAAGAAAGAAAGAAAGAAGGAAGGAAGGAGAAAGAAGGAAGGAAGAAAGAAGAAGAAAAGAAGGAAGAAGGGAAAAAAATTAGGAGAAAATTAGGTATAATTTTTTTAAAATAATGTTTCATTGTTGATTTTTATTTTTATTAAATTATTTTATTATATGTTAATTTTTATTTTATGACATATTTGTTGTTAGTAGTTTATAATGTAAGTAGTTTAAGTAGTTTAAGTAGTTTATAATAATTTTATTATATGTTAATTTTATTTTATGACTTAGTTTATAACCAACATTAGTAGTTTAAGTAGTAGTTAGTTAGTAAGTTAGTTAAATACTATTATGATTAATAGGTACTTAGAATAGAAACCCTAAAAAATATTTAATTATGTTAGTTAGTTAATAAATTATGTTAGTATGTATTAATATGTTAGTTTTAACTCTAACATGATTTTAGTTAGTATATTGTTATTAGTTAAACTTTAATAATTAATTTAGTTAGTATATATATAAAACAATTATTATTATTGTTAGTGTAATATTATCGTTAGTAAAAATGGTAAATGTTATTTTATTTAGTATTATATTACTATTGTTAGTAATATATTATAGTTATTGTTAGTATAAAGAACATTAAAATAATACATAAAATATTATGTATAAAAATAAATAATATAAAATAATAAAATACGAAAATAGTAAAATAAAATATTTGATTTATTATGCACTAAAATGTATACGTAAATAATATATTTGAATTATTATGTACTAAAATAATATAAAATAAAACGGACAAAGGCTCGTAATATATATAATAATTATGTACTAAATTATTTTTGTTAATCAATTGTTTTATTAGAAAAAGGTATATGTATACGTAATATTGTTATTAAGGAATCGTAAAAATTATTATTATTACTTTAACTATGTTAATATAATATTATTATTAAGAAACCGTAAATATTATTATTAGTTATTATCATTGTTTGTAAAAATTCTAATTAATATTTGACTTAATATTATGATGTTTGTATAAATAATAAAATATTATATTTATTATCGTCGTTTACATGATGTTCTTATTATATTATTAATCTTGGCATGTTATTTGTTACTAATTGAATATAGATTTATTGTTTTTATGTAGGTAAAAATTGATTTGAGACGAAATGGCTTCATTGATTAGTAAAGTTCCTCACATATGCGTATTACGCTAATAATATGGTAATGTATTGTTATTTATTAATCACAGTTATATTAACAAAATAGCTACATAATAAATTATGTTATTCTACATAAGTAGTAATCTTTTTATGATTTAACATCATCGGGGACTCGTCACGTGTGTATTACGGGTAGGGTGAATGGCGTAAAAATCCCGGATGAGCGATGATGCCATATATAGAGCAAAATTTGGATTGGTCAAATGACATTGATCCAGACGTTTGACTTGCGGTATGATTTAATATCCGTACTAGTCGGCGTTGGCGGAGACCACACTTTTCATTTTCCGTGTGGAGAGTGCAGATCACTCTAGAGGATGTTGCACCGCAGACTTGGGCTCCCAATTGACGGAGTCCCGTTACTGAGGCGTCGGTCTGATGGTGACCGTTTACCTCTATCGAGCCTACTAGGGCACTTTCGTCGGCAATTATGGAAAATATTTACTGAATTAAAATTTACATGGTGAGGCGAGTACGAACATATATCGGTGATGCCATCAAGGCGACTTGATGTGCACTAGTCGAGTGTACATTATGCACATCATAGGGGTATCTTGATGTAACACCCCAAACCCAAACCCATTCACTACGACCGAATTTGAAATGCCATCTGCGGAAAAGCGTTTGAAACAAATTTGAACTTAAGGATAAAACACGAAAATTTTGTTAAGTTTAGAAAGCAGTGTTCATTAAAATTCTTAAGTAAGGTGTGGAGTTTATAAAAATATCCGGATTAAAACTTTAGTATATATAGATTTAAATAAAATCGTTTGCAAATAATTCCTCAATTGTCAATCCATAATAAAATACAATAATAAACTTAATGAGAAACACTTAAGCAGACTTTAAATACTTTTAGGGCCTTATTACAATAATTGAATAATCAAAATCTTGAAGATATAAATGCTTAATTAATTAAAATATCTTTACGCATGAAAATGCATACGCATGGCCACCTTTGTATCCACTCCAACCCGGTCCAAGCTTTACGCATCACCGAAAGGTTTAAAATATTGGGTGAGTCAAACCAGGCTCGGTGCATAGTCATTTCACATATCTCCACATATGGGCTTGGCCCATATCCACACGATCCATACACATAAATATGCAATTATGAAGCCCATCCCAACCTAGGGTCCATCCATTACACCTACCTTGGCGGACCCCCTGCTCAGGTAGTGGCTAATCCACCACCGATCACATAATGATCCACATATCTTACCTTGGCGGACTTCTTGCTCAAGGCGTGGTGAAGCCACCGATCCCATAGGGATCCCACATATCAATCAGTCCACGGTGATGCACATGACTATCAAGCTGCCGAGATGGGCACTTAGCCAACACCTCCTTGATGAAGCACATAGCTAACATCAAGCGCTAATGTAACGGGCTAGCATTAGACCACGTACATAGTGTACACCCTTTCCACCAATAGTCACATCCCAAGTCCCATGCATATATATGTGTACCATGGCAACATATTACTTGAAACAAATATACATCACATGCCATCACATTTTTATACATTCATCAATAATCATTTATTATCGTAAATCACTGACCTGATTATTCAATCACCCACCACGGTATTCACAATCTTAGCCCTTATTTTGGCTATCATTCACTTTATACACATACATGAAATAACACATATAACACATATAAACATTCAAGAGACAGTGCGATAACTACGCACTTGATTAGCACAATTGACTAAATCCCGAAACCCACGTTTAACGATTTGCACCTTTGCGATTGTAGAACTCCTTCCTACACCACCTAAGTCAGAATCGGCTAACATTATATACCAAAATGGCCTATGGCTGAAAATCACTACTGCCTTACCTTACGGATCTAAATCCGAAACTGCT
The DNA here is from genome assembly GCA_025506655.1 of Gossypium rotundifolium. Lineage (NCBI taxonomy): Eukaryota > Viridiplantae > Streptophyta > Magnoliopsida > Malvales > Malvaceae > Gossypium > Gossypium rotundifolium. The sequence goes on along the minus strand of CP106734.1, from coordinate 172,713,677 downwards.
CCTTGTCTTAGAAGTTGTCGAACTCCCTGCTTAACCTCTGTTAGATTCGGCTTAACAATAAATCTAGGGAAAATGGCCCTTGGCCGACTAACACATACCACTTACCTTGATACTTTCGAATCCCGAAGAACTCCTTACTGCTTCTTAATATCGGCTACACAAAAGACACATAAAATAGCTTAATGGACATTCGGCCATCCTTAGATCAAGGCCTGCACACTTGATTTCGGCAAACTAAAAGAATAGGAACCCAAATCGATTGCTAGAATAGAGAATACTTACCCTTACACACTTACCACGAGACCAAAAGCAAAAAATCGATGGTATTGCCCATGTAGATTCGGCCTCAAAGATTGTGAAATAGAAAAGAGAATAAGAGGTTGAAAGATTAAACAATAGTGACTAATATTAGAGAGGTTTGACTTCAAAGACTACAACAACGAAGAGAAAATAAAGTACCTTGAGATTGGCTACAAGAGAATAAGTAAGGAATTTGGGTTGGAAGAAAAAAAATAAAGAAGAGGAGGAGAGGGTAGAACAATTTCGGCAAGAAGAATTTAGAATGGAAAAAAAAGAAATATCAAAAGGTGAGCACCCCTATTTATACTACACACTTTCTCCTATTTTATCTCTTTAACACATATTTAAAGTGAATAAAAATAAATCCATACTTAATCTCTTCTTTATCACCTTAATAAAATAAAATAAAATCCATCTCATTATCTTCTAATCACCTATTCAAAATTCTAAAATAAATCAATTATCCCCACTTAATCTCCTATCCTATCTACTAATCTACCTATTTGAATAAAAAACAATAATTATCCTACCTCATTGGTAGAATTTTAAAAGGATTAAATAAGCATTATCCTTATCAAATTGAAGATCCCAAGTGTCATCCCTCTGCTCCTTCTCCCTAACGCAGAATGCAAAATAAAACCTCAAAAATTTTTTGCTTCCTTGCGTCTTGAACCCATGACTGCATACCAAGCCCTTTAAGCTTTAACGCCTAAAGCCACTCGCTAAAGCGCTTTTGTGATATAAACTCGCCTAATTTCTTTTAAAGCCTCCTTAGCCTAATTTCCCTTTTAACTTAAAATTTCAAAATTTCCAATGCATCCCCTTTTAATCCTAGAGTTTTAAAACCCTTAAAACATCACCAACCACACTTAAAGCCTATTAACACTTGAGTTATGCTTCAAACGCACAACCCTAATCTAGGATGTTACGGTTCTACCCTCCTTAAAATAATTTCGTCCTCGAAATTACTTACTAACGAACATCCTGTACATCCTAACTTACCCCACTTACTCTCTTTGCAAGACTCGATCTTAAAGAACTATTATACTACCTAGGCACATTCTCTAAGTTCGCAATCAAGGTTCCATACACTTCATTAGCAATCATAGGAACGAACTGACCTTATAACGAACAAAACAATAAAATATAATCCAGAAATAAGAAACTTACCCGTTGTCACCTCGGGTACATCTTCCCCTTCGCGACAGCTGACTGCATAAACCAACCTTGGCTGCTTTGCATCTGCACCTTCAGCCTCTCTGTTTGGTGCTCCACGACCTCGGCCTAAACCATTTCCTCCATGGTTTGGACCACGACCCTTGTCGATTCTTGACCATCTCTATCCACCGCACATAACCTTGGCACATTGTCCGAGCCCTATTCGGATCCCCGAGGACGCCCCTTAATCAGTGAGACTTAGACTTACACCTAAAACATTCCGTTCCGGTTCCAACACTTTCACGACATGATACCTTCCACATCGAACACACGGACGGTCCGGATTTTCCATATTTGGCTTAGCAACACGAATAGAATTTTCAACCCTCGGTCTTTTTCGAAGACCTCGGATGATTCAGACGATTCAAAATTCCTCCTATCCGGTTCCTATCCTTATCTTTGTTCTGTCTCACCGAAGTCCTTAATCCCTTCACTACCTTAGCCTTTTCGACTAACACGGCGAACTCCGTTCACGATGAGGAGTAATCAACAACCTCGTGTCGTCCCTTAATCTGTCCTCGAATCGACACATCGCTCATGCTCGTAGCAACTACCCCTCGAGCATATCGGCTTAACCTTAAGAATTGACCTCGTATTCCGCTCTGGACTTGTTCCTTGAACCCGGCCCTTAAACGCCTTCCTCTGCGCATCAATATAATAAATACCGACATACTTCTTACAGTGCGTACGCCTTAACGTACTCCCAGGTGAGATCCTCCGCCGTGGCACTATCCCGAACTATTAGCCACCATTGATATGCCTCGTTGCGAAGCAGCGCCACCATTCCTTTCACTTTCTCCTCAACGGTCAGATCGAGCTCATCCATAATTCGTTCGGTTGCTTCCAACTAATATTCAGCCGTACTGGGTGCCACACCTGATACGCCCTGAAACACCTCAGCTCCATTAGCTCGGAGTCGCTCGGGTACGGACTTCCTAGCTCTCATATTTCCACCTGCTCCAGCCACCATCTCAAGAACTCGCAGCATCACCTGCGATACAGCATCATCCCCCATCTGATCTTGCTGCTCAACACCAAAAGCTGGTGGTAGTGGCAATGGTACCCTATTCTCAGATCCTTGACCTGATCTAACAGGTTTTGACACAGTCATTCTGCCTCGACCACGTCCACGACGACCACGTCCTCTAGAACTCATTTCTAGCGCCTCGATTTAGTCTGATTTATGAAATTTTATGCATTAGAAATTTTGGTCCACTATTTATCCACGAGCAATTTTATGATAAGAAGTTTCCAGAAGTAGTTCTTTCGATCAATCAAAGTTTCAGTTTAAGTTCACTATTCTAATTCAGAGAATCACATTCTCATTCACATTCATCCACAACATTCACTTCACTACTTTGGGCATTTCGATCATTCCCTACCCTGTGGGTAATTTCGTCATTTTTCCTATAGGGATATTTCGGTAATAAATAGGGGTCAATTTGAAAACACAAGAGTCATTTCAAAATTTTCCAAACTCATGGGTATTTTTGAAAGAAAGATTTTCCAAACCCGTATTATGTAAATTTGCGAAAATCGAGGTTATTTTGGTAATTTAAGTAAACTAGGGTAATTTGGTAAATTTTCAAATCGAGGTATTTTGAATTTTCACAAAATAGGGTTTCGGATACTTTTGTAAAGTAAGAAAACTTTATTAAAATCGAGGTAGTATGGTAATAAAAATTTTTTCCAAGCCGGGGCATTTTAGTAATTTTACAACTAAGGCATTTTGTAATTTTGTAAATCGAGATATTTTGGAAAAATTTTCACAATAATATTTTCTATAATTAAAAGGGTAATTTAGGGATTTTAAAACTAGGGTTTCCATAAAAGTACTGGCTAGTCCTTTCGGGTTTTAATTATCGGGTTTAGTCCGTGAATAAGTCCTCTTGGTTAGGGTGAACCGTAGCTACGCACTGTAAGATTCGAGTAAAGAGGAGGTGAGTAGCTAGGACTGCTTAAGTACCAAGCTCTTCTGAATACCAATCCTAGACATGCGCACAATGGTTGCCACACCTTAACCTCTACGACTTACTTCTGAGTTTGTTTAATGATCCTTAAGTCTTATGCATGTGTTTGAGTGCACTAGCCCTAGGGTTCAATAGCCTTAATATTCTAATCTACGAGCCCAAATAAGCCCATAACAGTTCACACAAACAAATCACTTCAATAGTTAGAAGTACTTACGGTGGACTTGAGTAGGAGATCTGGTGCCATGCTAGAATAACTGAAAAATTTCTAAAAGCCCATTTTTTGAAAAGCCCATTTTTGAAAACATTTTGGGCCCCACAACCCTCAAGCCGAGTTTTGAACCGGCTCGATACCAATTTAGAACACCCCAAACCCGCCCATTCACTACGATCGAATTTGAAATGCCACTGCGAAAAACGTTTGAAACAAATTTGAACTTAAGGATAAAACACGAAAATTTTGTTAAGTTTAGAAAGCGGTGTTCATTAAAATTCTTAAGTAAGGTGTGGTGTTTATAAAAATATCCGGATTAAAACTTTAGTATATATAGATTTAAATAAAATCGTTTGCAAATAATTCCTCAATTGTCAATCCATAATAAAACACAATAATAAACTTAATGAGAAACACTTAAATGCAGACTTTAAATACTTTTGGGGCCTTATTACAATAATTGAATAATCAAAGTCATCAAGATATAAATGCTTAATTAATTAAAAATATCTTTCGCATGAAAATCGCTTTCGCATGGCCACCTTTGTATCCACTCCAACTTGGTCCAAGCTTTACGCATCACCGAAAGGTTTAAAATATTGGGTGAGTCAAACCGACTCGGTGCATAGTCATTTCACATATCTCCACATATGGGCTTGGCCCATATCCACACGATCCATACACATAAATATGCAATTATGAAGCCCATCCCAACCTAGGGTCCATCCATTACACCTACCTTGGCGGACCCCTTCGCTCAAGGCCGTGGCTAATCCACCACCGATCACATAATGATCCACATATCTTACCTTGGCGGACTTGTCGCCAAGGCCGTGGTTGAGCCACCGATCCCATAGGATCCCACATATCAATCACCACGATGATGCACACACTATCAACCGCCAAGATGGGCACTTAGCCAACACCTCCCTTGATGAAGCACATAGCTAACATCAAGCGCTAATGTAACGGGCTAGCATTAGACCACGTACATAGTGTACACCTTTCCTCCAATAGTCACATCCCAAGTCCCATGCATATATATGTGTACCATGGCAACATATTACTTGAAACAAATATACATCACATGCCATCACATTTTTATACACTCATTAATAATCATTTATTATCGTAAATTACCGATTGATTATTCAATCACCTACCATGGTATTCACAATCTTAGCCCTTATTTCGCTTATCATTCACTTTATACACATACATAAAATAACACATATAACACATATAAACATTCAAGAGCGGTGCGATAACTACGCTTGATTAGCACAATTGACTAAATCCCAAACCCACGCTTAACGATTTGTACCTTTGCGATTGTAGAACTCCTTCCTACACCACCTAAGTCGAATCGGCTAACATTATATACCAAAATGGCCTATGGTCGAAAATCACTCTTGTCTTACCTTACGGATCTAAATCCAAACCGCTCCTTGTCCTAGAAGTTGTCGAACTCCCCGCTAACCTCTCATTAGATTGACAACAATAAATCTAGGAAAATGGCCCTTGGTCGACTAACACATACCACTTACCTTGATGCTTTCGAATCCCGAAGAACTCCTTATTGCTCCTTAATATCGGCTACACAAAAGACACATAAAATAGCTTAATGGACATTCGACCATCCTTAGATCAAGGCCTGCACACTTGATTTTGGCAAACTAAAAGAATAGGAACCCAAATCGATTGCTAGAATAGAGAATACTTACCCTTACACGCTTACCACGAGACCAAAAGCAAAAGATCGATGGTACTGCCCATGTAGATTCGGCCTCAAAGATTGTGAAATAGAAAAGAGAATAAGAGGTTGAAAGATTCGGCAATAGTGACTAATATTAGAGAGGTTTCATCTTCAAAGACTCGCAACAACGAAGAGAAAATAAAGTACCTTGAGATTCGGCTACAAGAGAATAAGTAAGGAATTTGGGTTGGAAGAAAAAAATAAAGAAGAGGAGGAGAGGGTAGAACAATTTCGACAAGAAGAATTTAGAATGGAAAAAAAAAAAGAAATATCAAAAGGTGAGCACCCCTATTTATACTACACACTTTCTCCTATTTTATCTCTTTAACACATATTCAAAGTGAATAAAAGTAAATCCATACTTAATCTCTTCTTTATCATCTTAATAAAATAAAATAAAATCCATCTCATTATCTCCTAATCACCTATTCAAAATTCTAAAATAAATCAATTATCCCCCACTTCATCTCCTATTCTATCTACTAATCTACCTATTTGAATAAAAAAAACAACAATTATCCTACCTTACTGCAGCCAAATTTTAAAAGGATTAAATAAGCATTATCCTTATCAAATTGAAGATCCCAAGTGCCGTCCACTGCTCCTTCTCCCTAATGCCAAAATGCAAAATAAAACCTCAAAAATTTTTTTTGCTTCCCTTGCATCTTGAACCCATGGCCTGCACCAAGCCCCTTTAAGCTTTAACGCCCAAAGCCACTCTGCCAAAGCGCTTTTTGTGATATAAACTCGCCCCAATTTCTTTTAAAGCCTCCTTAGCCTAATTTCTCCTTTTAACTTAAAATTTCAAAAATTTCCAATGCATCCCCCTTTTAATCTTAGAGTTTTAAAAACCCTTAAAACATCACCAACCACACTTAAAGCCTATTAACACTTGAGTTATGCTCCAAACGCCCAACCCCTAATCTAGGATGTTACAACTGATGCTCAGTGCAAACAATAATAGGGTTCATATTCAGTACCTACCCCTATTGGCTGATTTAAGCAATGCTCGCTCGTATAGTTGGGGCTCTGCAGTTCTTACGTGGTTGTACCGTGAGCTTTGTTGGACGACAGACCCAATGACCGGAGACATAGGCGGATGCCTTACACTATTGCAGTCCTGGCTTTGTATCGGATGCCATTCTTGGCATCGATTACCACCAACCATACGTATATTAGTTAGTGAACAGTGATAAAATATAACTTGTTTTTAATTGAAATTTCTTTATATCGATACTATTTGACTTAATTTTTTTGTAGGTGGAGTAATTATCCGGGTATTGAGAGGTCGACATCGTCTCTCGATATACCGCTTATGATTGAACAACATCTTAGGGAAGGGTAGCGATTCTAATATTAGTTACGTAGTAGTTTGTATATCTTACGCACTTGTGTTTAATTTTAACAATGTTATTAATCGTGCAGTTTATATGGATGCCATACCGTAGACTGAAAATTGCAGCCGTTATACCCCCGTCCTCCTATATCCACTTGTATATGTGGGCACAAACGCACCAATTGTCTGTTTCCATGTAGTAGAGTCGTATCACGGGGACCGAGTGCTGCGGCAATTTGGTTGCGTCCAATACATCCTGGAACCGCCGTGCCAGGTGGGAGAGGTTCATTGCAAAAATAATAGAGGGAGACCAGACTTGGATTAGGGGGTTAGGCATGGTCAATTTATTGCGGTGTGGAATGATCGCATGTCCCGAATGCCTCGGATGGATATGGCTTCCAGTCTTCAACCTCTATTAGAGTACATACAATGGTACTCTAGTATGGGAAAGCCATATATACTCGAAGGGCAGTCGACTGTAGTCCCCCCACATGTGCAGCGGCATGGGGCATATGAGCCAGTGGCAGATATGGAGGCCGAGGCACCATGATCCCGATCCCGAGTCGAGGCCGGCGGAGCCCGAGCAATTACAATCACATTCGGATGCACATTCGTATCATCCATATGTGTCAGGCACTGACAACTTTTCGGGCTCGTTAGGAGGTGGATACCAGTACGGGGTTGATATATTCGGATCATACACACCGCAGTACGGCACTCCCAGCTCGTATCCTGGGTCGTATCCACTACATCAGGACACTCCATTTGGCTCGAGTTCATCTATGCCCATCGAGCGACATGATTTTTCGGCCATGTTTAGCACACCGCCATCTGGACCCCACCGAGACCGACGAGGATGTTGGTCATTACGAGTACAGACGACGTGAACGTCGACCACCGCAGTATACACTGCGAGGACTACACCATCGAACCATCGGTTTTAAGGTGTTTCTTAGGTCTTGATTTTCTTGTATTTTGTATTTGTAAATATTACGATGTTTATACTTTATTATTTGTATAAAATTAACTTGATTATTTGTAGCTATGATTACTTAATATTGTTATGATTTTTGATGATTTGGAGCTTTAAAATTTCGTAACAAGATTTTAAGACATGACACCAATAGCTCACTGTACACCAACAACTAAATTGATTTGTTTACTTTACACATGGGATCTAGTTGCAATTTAACCACATTTCTATACTCCATATTTCTAAAATTTTCTTTTTATCAAACCACACTAATACCAAAATCCATGTCCATATTCAAACATACAACGAAAAAATAAATTCAAACACAGGGTAGTTAATATGCATGATAACAATCTCAAAATGTTGAAATTAATGAAAACTAAGCTCAATTCCTCGTCGTCGTGACGATTGTCCAACATGATAGTTTCATTGCGGGCATTTACTTGATTATGACCACCTAACCTGCATATTCCACGGTACTTTACCGTCGGATTTCTCCTTAAAGTCCATTTCATTACGGATTCGGATGATTGCGGATGGCCTCTCGATTCTCACAGCGCCGTGCAGGACAAGCTCGAAAGTCGTCCGAGGTACTTCCCATGTAGATGTGTCAGGCAGACAGGAACTCATTTTCCCAGACACGCAATGTACGCTCTAGCGTGTACACATCATCGACAAAATGTTTAACACTAAGGTTCGCTTTAGCACACGCTGCCACAACATGTACACAAGGATAATGAAGTGTTTGGAACCTCCTGCATTCGCACTGTCTGTTCCGAAGATCGACTCTATAAGACCTAGGTGGAAAATCGGGTCGACGACCTATAGACTTCATAACTCGAAAAGTTTCCATTTGTCGTGAATATATTTCTCTGATCATCGACCTCGCAATCCGTGGTTTGCAATCAATGCATCCTCGACATCTTCCACAAACACGTGTCCCGCATCCATCTGGTTGACTTGTTGTTCACCCATTCTTGGCATCAAGGTTGCCAACCTGTAGAATGTAGCCAAGAAGATAGATGAAATCGGTAGATGTCGTGTTTTCAACAACATAGCGTTGACCCCCTCTACCAAGTTTGTGGTCATTTGACCATAACGAAAGCCCTCGTCAAAACTTTGAGCCCATTGCCACGGCTCCATTGTCCCAACCACTCCCGAAAAGATTTGTTCGTTTGACCTTCCATGTCACTCTCAAGTTGAGTCATCATTTGGTGAAAAATATGTGGCTCTAACTCGTACGCTGTACATATTTTAAAAAATGTAAGTTACGGTAACTGGATAACAAAAAAATATTAAACTTATATTGAAAATATAAGGTTATCATTTACCTATTTTCACCACTTCTCTCTTCCAGTTTGGATTCTTATACTCTCGAAGAAAGTTAGCTGCAATGTGACGGATGCAGTAAACGGATCTCCATGGCATACCGAAACGCCTAATTACGGTAATGAGTCCTTCCCTCTATCGAAGATGATGCAAATATTATCGTTGCTAATAGCATACCTTCGCAGGTTGGTCAAGAAGAATTCCCAAGATTCCATATTCTCCTTATCTACTATTGCGAACGCTATTGGGAGCATGTTCCTATTGCCTTCTTGAGCAATCGCAATAAGTAAGATCTGTATATTTTCCAGATAGCCATGTCCCATCCACCGCACAAACGGCTTACGATGTGGAAATGCCGTATACATGGATCAAACGTCCGAACATCCAATGAAAAATTCTTTTCCCTACTGTAATTGGTTATTTGGGCCGTAAAAGGTCGATTCAGAACTCAATCACGCTTCTGGTATGTACTCCGCATAGCGCCTATCCATCCTTGTAGCTCGTTATACGATGAATCGTAATCCCGTATAATTATTTCATTGCCATCGCTTAGCTATCCACGCCTTTCGATATGATACTCGACATCGAAATCGTGCTTGTATTTCAAAGAATCGAGACCAAACTTTAATAGTCGACATGTCCTTCACCATTGGCATGATACATGTACATATAGTTTTGGAATCAAGTTTTCGATGATCTTTCGTCACACGTGTCGATCTCGCATGTGTGAGGCCCAACCAATTTTCTTATCTCCCACATCTGCGATTTTTGAATGAATGCATTCAGTGTCGCCAATTGCGACCTTCACGCCTTCCAACACTCCATAATATATACCGTTGATTTAGACTCGCGACTTTGTAATCCATCGATATATCCATGCTATATCGCTTAATAGCAACACGCACTCTTCTTTACTTCAATCTCGGCCTCGAATAACTCCTCATGATCGAATTTACGGTGACTCGGTGAGCATGACATATTTCGTGGTACTCAGAAACTCGATTATACGCTACCGCGTAGGGTCTATGAGCGACATGTGTGGCCCGTGATTATTGTGTATCGTAATACATCGATCCGGTTCTCGACGTAAGACGCAGATCGCTCCCATCGTCATTCACGTCTTCATCGTCAATATCATCAGGTATATCATCTATATCAGGATCACTGTCAATATCGACCTCTTCCTCACAATGATCACAACTATCGTGTCCATCATCACCAATGACATCAATATCGGGTGTAATATTACGATCGATATCGATCCCATGTATAGTTGAGTCGGCATCAACATACGATATTGGAGGCACTATGCACGGTTCTTCAAACCCATGTTCTTCACCATATGCATTGATGTCTTCATTTTGCACAATACCGACTAACTCAAAGAAATAAGTGAATCGGTGCATTTTGTTACTCCCATTCCCACAAGAAAGAGCGATCATTGTCTCCACGTCTTCGCTGTCTACAAGTTCTATTTCGTGAATTTGATCGGATCATTAAACTGAAACTTGTAGAAAATTCTCAAATCGATCTCCCACAACGCCTAACAATTTTTATGTTAATCCTTCCTTCATATCATCCAACGAGACATTTCTATTAAATCTCATTGCTATTTGTTGCCGACATTCAAATATGCATCCAACGGTTGTTGTCAAGATGATTCCATCGAAATAAAGCGATACAAAGAACGATCATCCATCTTCAATGGTCAATCTGTTAAAAATAAACAAAATTTCTCAAACAAAATTTAAAACATAACATTCACAATAAAAAATTAATTAATATAAACAAATAACTTACTAACAAATCAAAATCAACAAACAAAATAGAATAGCTTTAAAACAAAACTAAAAATTTAAAAATAACAAAAATAATAATTAGGTTTTTACTATACTAACAATATTAATAATACTAACTAAACTATACTAACTAAAATATTAACTTTTTAGAGTAATACTAAAGTATTAATATACTAACAAACAATATATTATTTTAAGATTCTAAGGGTTTTAAAGTAATGTTTATTAGTATACTAACACATTAATATACATACTAACTAACAATATATTATTTTAGGGTTTTTAACTAACATATTAATATACTAACACATTAATATACATACTAACTAACATTAATATACTAACACTTTTTCTCAAATTCGATTACTTTTAAAAATATACTATTTTCGTATCTTATTATTTTATATTTTTATTTTAATACATAATGTTTTCTATATTATTTTAATGTTTTTATACTAACAATAATTATAATATATTATCAACAATAATAATTGTCGTAACCATTTTTTGATGAAAACGTGAAACGACGTGGTCGACTTCGGTTTTTGAAAAAGAAAAGGAAAGGAGTCGCCACCGATCTTTATTTGGTGTGATCGGATCACCTTCGTTTTAATAAAACATTTAATTTACTAAAAGCAGTGCTTTTTGGTCCACGAACTTTGAGAAAACGGATTCGAGGTCGATTACGCATGCGAGGAAGGATTAGCACCTCGACCGCCCAAAATTGGTACCAAACCGATTGATTGATGTCCTATTTGTTGAAAACTTCAAAGGGGTTCGAAAATACAATGCTTTTATTTTAAAATTGGAAGGACGCTAAGGCTTTCTTATTCTCGAAGAGGTAAAGCATCACGTCCAAGAAGTTAGGCATAATGCTTTAAACTCCGAAACTAAGCTCGCTTTTGAAACTTGGTTTTATTTGGAGAGGATCTTCCGTTATTCGTCAAATGAGAAATCGTAACCCGTAAGTTAGGGCTCGATTTCCGAGATTTCAAATACTAAGATTGCCTCTATTTTAGAAAAGAAACTTATCCCAAGTATCTTAGTGTCGAGTCCGAAGAAGTTAGGGCACGACATTTCGAATTTCGAGATCAAGCATTTTGTTTTAAAATTGCAACTTCGAAAGAGATATCCCGTTGTTTGACATAAACGAGTAAAACCGGAACCCAGTAAGTTAGGGCTCGATCTTCCCGAATTTTCAAATACCGAACATCATCTTTATTTTGAAAATTTCATTGATTAATATTAGACAAAGTAATGATACAACAAATAAAGCGAATATAAGAATAAATCTAGCTTTCATAAATAAATGAATGAGCAACTAAATTATGACACGAGGTTGACGATAATGGGACTTTAGGAACAAATAGAATGATAATAACAACAATACTAAGAGAATAAAGAATATGATACGTAAATGAATAAATTGCTTTAAAGTATTAAAAGAGTAAAGAGCAACGAGCTAATAACAAAAAGTAAATGAAACGATAATAAATAAAATAATAAGAAATGAATAACGTAAATAAAAAAAGTTTTATAAATGGTGAAAATTAAGAAAAGAAATGGAAATCAATTCAAATTAAATAATTGTAATAATAATAATAATAATAATAATAATAATAATAATAATAATAATAATAATAATATCAATAATAATAATATAGTGATAATCAAATAATAAAAAATAACAATAATAAATATAATAGTAAGTAAATAAACAAAAGTAAAAATGAAATGATAATAATAGTCATAATAATAATAATAGTAATAATAATAATAATAATAATAATAATATTAATAATAATACTATAGTGATAATAAAATAATAAAAAATAAATACAATTGTAAATAAATAAGCAAAAGTAAAAATGAAATGATAATAATAGTAATAATAATAATAGTAATAATAATAATAACAATAATAATAATAATAATAATAATATTAATAATAGTAATATAGTGATAGTATATGATATTATAGTAATAATAATAATAAAATAATAGTAGTTATAAATAATCAATAAAAAAACATTAAATAATAATGATGATTAAAGGGGAGGCCAAATTGAACTAAAAATAAAATTATGGGGCGGATTTATAATAAAAGAAAGGAAAAGGACCGCATTGTGATGCTGCGAAAATATATGGGGACCTGGGGATAAATTTACCCAAGGCGCCTAAACGCATTGCTCTAAAAGGACTAAATTGTAATCGTCAAGCTTCGGGCCAAATAGCAAAATTTAAAACTTGATTGTAAAAATAAAAATGCGGAAGGACATGGCACAAATTTTCCATTTTTTCTAAAAACACGCGATTCTTTGGAGCGGGTCGGTTGTTCATGGGTCGCGATGAAACGACGCCCGTTTGGGGCCATTACATTAGGCCCTAAACGACGCTGTTAATGACCTTTATAAAACCCCTTTTTCCCTTTTTTTTTTATTTCTGCAGACTTCCTAAAAAAACATTTCTAACTTTTTGTTTTCTCTGGGAGCTGAGCGATTTCCATGAGGGTCGCGTCCGCCGTCGCCGCCGTGCTGCTCAGACTCCACCACCACTGTGGGTAGGAAGGAAAGAAACTTTATATTTTTTATTTTTTATTTTTTTAAAAAACTACATATTTTCTTTCTATATTATGTAAGTCTACTTAAAAAAGAAACTTTGAAAATAAAGTAAAAAAAAAAACCTTTTTTTGCCTCTCTTTTTGGATTTTGAATCTTGTGCGTTTTTTTTCGTATTTGGATCTGGTGTTTTGTGCCTTAAAAAGAATTGCTTTTCTATTGATATTTTTCAAAAGGAAAGGCCTCCTTTACACTGTTTTTTGTTCGGTTTTTATAACCGAGAGGAGAAAAAAAAACAAAAGAAACCGTCCCTTCTCTCACCGATATTGTTGTCTTTGCGTGTTGTTGTTTTGTCTTGCAGGTTTCGGGCAGTGAGGCTGGTCTGGACGGAGGTGTCGAGCCTTGCAGGTGGGGCAGAGGTCAGAATTCAGAGGCAGAAAGGGGTGCGGCTAGGGTTTTGTTTTTTCTGCTTTTTACCGTGAGTGTTTTGATTTGGGCCATTTGGGCCCGTTTTTCTTTTTGGTTTTGTTGTGTTTTTTTATTATTTTTGTTTTAGGTTGTAAGTTTGTAATTGGTAATTGGGCCCGGGCAATTTGGGCTCTACAGCTGCCCCTCTTTGCTCATTGTCGTGTAACGATAATAGAGCAAAGACTCAAAGAAGCCCAATATTGCCCGGCCTCTCCGAGTCTTGGCCTCTCAGGTGCTTTTCTTCTTCATGTAGCCTCATTCCAGTCTACCGCATCTTGTTACTTCAATCTACTCCACCGCTATGTGGCTTCAATTTGCTCTTGCTGCGACACCAATGGGATGTGTCTTGTTTTATTTTAGATTGCTCCGCTGCATCTTCAAAGAGATGAGGTCTTCGGTCTTCAGCCTATCCCACTTCTAGTTAGGGCAATAGGACTAAAGCTTAACCATGCTCCCTACTAGTTAGGGACAGGAATTACAAATTTTTGTCCTATTCCACTGCTGGTCAGGGACATAGGACAGTGGCCAAAATCATGTTCTCTACTGGTTAGAGAGCCACGATTCGCCTTCGATCTTGCTCCACCTTTGGTTGGGGACAAGATCTACAATTTTTGGCCTATTCCACTGCTGGTTAGTGGTAATAGGATGGTGGCCTAAATCATGTTCCCTACTGGTTGGGGAGCCACGATTTGCCTTCGATCTTGCCCCACTACTATTTAGGGTGACAAGATCTACAATTTTTGACCTATTCCACTGCTGGTTAGTGGTAATAGGATGGTGGCCTAAATCATGTTCCCTCGTTTGGGAGCCAAGATTAGCCGATCTTGCCCCTCTCTGGTTAGAGCGACAAGATCTACAATTTTTGACCTATTCCACTGCTGGTCAGTGGTAATAGGATGGTGGCTTAAATCGTGTTCCCTACTGGTTAAGGAGCCAAGATTTGCCTTCGATCTTGCCCCACTACTCGTTAGGGCAACAAGATCTACAATTTTTGACCTATTCCACTGCTGGTCAGTGGTAATAGGATGGTCTTCAACCTATTCCACACCGGTCGATGGTAATAGGACAATCTTCAACCTATTCCACCGCCGGTCGATGGTAATAGGACAATCTTCAACCTATTCCACCGCCGGTCGATAGTAATAGGACAATCTTCAACCTATTCCACCGTGGTCGATGGTAATAGGACAATCTTCAACCTATTCCATTTGGTCGATGGTAATAGGTCAATCTTCGATAGTGTTGCTACATCGTCCTCAGAGGGCATATCCTGTAGACTCGACTTTGTATGCTTGTATTTATGCCAAATGATCTGAGATGCTATGGTCGGAATGACTCAAATGCTCCCGACTACGCGTGATATGGATGACATTTACATGAATGCAGAATGTCATAAGAATGATGATTTTCCATTAAGATGCAATGATGATATTATGGAGGGCATTTGCATGAATGCAGGATGTCATGATAATGATTCTTTGTTAAAAATGTATAAGGATCACGATGCGATGATTGCACGCTCCTATTGATGATGAATGTAAAATGAAATGACCCCTTTTTATGCTTAGGGTTGTCACTGCTCGTCGTCCACTAGAGTCGTACAACCCTGATATCTCGCTATTGCTGGTACCTTTGCCAGAACTCAAAGAAACAATCATATTTTGCTCAAACAGTTTGCCCCAATGTGACTTCAAGGCTCACTCCACGGCACATATAGGACTTTAAGGCCTATACTATCTTCAGATCAACCCATTGTGCCCTATGGGTATAGAAATTGTGTCATCTTCAATCCATCCCACTACGACTCAGGGGTGTAGAATCTATGCTATCTTTAGTCAATCCCACTACGACTCAGGGGCATAGAATTTGTTGATTTAGTCTGTTGCCTTTCCATTCCTGTGGATTGTGACCAGGTGTGCACACATGATAGTTGCGTGGATACAAAATCATTCTTTGCGCGGATGATTCCCCATTCATACATCGCCCCTTCTTTTTTTATATCGTGATGATACTATTTACGTAATACCTCGTCATTTGTTCAATCACCGTTTTCGATCCAAGAGATGGCCTCGATTCGTAATTTTCCTCCACCATTATTCCGCCCCTAAACTCGAGGAGTTTTAAGCAATGGTCCTGCTTGTGTTCCGATACTACTTAGAAATTTCCTAGAGTAATATGTGAAACTTTTTGTGAAAGTACCGTTAGTCTATTAATCGTTATTTCAATGCAAAATGTCTGAAAGAGATTATAACTATGGATAAGAACGAAGTTAGTTAGGAGCATAGCTCGAAACCAAGGGGTTAAGCAAAAGCAACGAGTGTAATTAGGAAAGAAATTTATTGACAGTGTATCTTGAAAGGTAAAAATAGAAACTAGGTGCCCCAGATATCGCATGACTGAGCTTCTGTTCAAACTTCTTGAGGACCATTTTAGGCTCAATATGTGTTTAGGGACTTGAGTACTTTGTCGATGCTCCAAGACACAACATCCTTCTTCATTGTTAACTCAAACGTGGTAAGACTACCGTATGCCTTATTTTTTTTTATCACAATTTAAGCTACCCTTCTCGGGTTTTCAACTCAAATCTCCTTTGATCCCAAGGCGCCCTTTACGGGTTTTCACCTCGACCTCTCCTTTCTTTTTCGTTTTTCGATTTTTTTTGTTTTTATTTTTTTTTGTTTTTTTTTACCATTTTTCTCGACTCTTTTTTTTTTTTTGGGAATTGAACTCACCGGATTGAAGAGGTCTTTGCTATCCATCTTGATTAGTACTTTCCTCGAACAAGCCTTTTGCTGCATTTACTTTTCCTTTCGAGTCCTCTTGAATCTGAAGAACCCTTCTTAATGCCCGGTCTTTCTCCGAAATTCTTTTGAGCGAACATTATAAACCAATGGTAAAGATGCCCCGGTGAAAGTCCTGGCCGACTTTTAAAAACCTAGAGGGTAAATGGTAACTTCTCTATGCCGACGCGTTTACAAGTCTCATCATTTTGAATGGTTTTGGCTACCTTCTTCAGATCGATGTGGTGTCGACCTTTGGACGGACTATAAATTCGTACAACCCATTTCTTTCTCGGCATTCTTCATCGCCATTCTCTTTATTCTTTTCTTTTCTTCTTCTTTTTCCTTTTTTTTTTTTTTTTGTGTCTTTTGTTTTTTGAATTTGAATTTGAATTTGAAGTTGAAGTCGACGATCACGACTTTGTAATTTTGACATGTGAAGCGACCTTTACCCCTTAGTAAGGTAACCAAAGGCTATGATTATGAATCGATGTCGGCACAAAGCTCTTGAGGAGACTGGCTTGATAGCGTCCATGCCTCACATATAGGAATCCGCGTTTCAGTGGCCTCAATGTGTCTAACTGTGACCATGTGATAATGTCTTGCCTTATTCTTGCGGTGAACTAAGCTTCCATCTTTATCTCCCTCGTTGGCTTGTAGTGTTGGCTAACATTTCGCGAGGTAGGATCTGCCATTTTTAGGAAGTAAGTTGCGATCTCTGTCATCTTCTAAGTCCTTAGATCCTCCTAGACACATATCTCACTAGAAAGGGATTCCGCAACAGCGTCGCTCACGTCATTGATATCGGGGACCCATCTTCGGTATGGAGGCAATTTCCGGAGAATGAATGATTATTTATGAATTAAGAACAAAAGAATATTCAACGGAATGTATAGCATGGAAAATAAAATATTGGTCCAAAAGATGCATTTTATTGAAGCAGTAATTCAAAACACGAGCCTATTTCACAAAAGAGATCTTATTGCTTCTAGGCTTAAAGCAACAAGTATACTTCATATATTACTCTAGGTAAGCTTCTAAATACTATAGGAATTACTTCCACAGTCTCATTGCTTAAAATGTTCTTAGGTTCATGCTTCTGCTTTTGGTGCGTCGCCTATCTCCACAACACCCATTTTGACGAATTTTTCCACCAACTTCTTGAAGGCTGTGCAATTCTCTATCGAATGTCCTGTAACTCCCGCATGATACTCACACTGGACATTTAGGTCATACCATCTTTGGGTATGGAGGTTGCGATGGTTTTATAAAATAAGGAGCCACAACATGCATATCAAATAAGTTTCGTATAACTCCCTATACGTCATGGGAATAGGAGGAACCGAGGTTTTTTCAATACGCCCTAGATTGGGTTTTTGCTTTGAGAGGATCGGTGATCGTAGCGCCTTCTTTGGTCGGTTTGCGAGAACGTCTTGAATAACCCTTAGCATACGATTCGTGCCACCCCATCTTTATCCTTCCTCTTGGGGCTTTTGAAGCCCTTCTCTTTTTTCTTTGTCTCTAGTAGGCCAAAAACAACGCGATTGGCTTGCTCATTATCGGGGCCCATTGAGAATTCAGAAGACCAAGTATCACCCTATATTGAGATCCAATAATGATAGGTACCACGCGAGAATGTGCATCAAAGTTGAGTTAGGACATTTATTGGGGAATAAATGATGTCTTCATCATTGTCCACATTGTCGATCCAAGGTCACTCCTTTTTCAAGACCTCCGGCTAGTAACCGAAAGTTAGTGGCCCATCATGTTCTTTTGAAAGTCAGCATTTGCTCTCGCATTTCTTGTTGAATTTGGATCAATTGCTCTTGCATCAGATTTGCCTTTGCTCTATCCTCGCCAACCTTTGTTCCATGTTTCCGTGTTAATCAAACATTTTGCCTAATTAGGTCCTTTTGTAAAAGTCTAATGTGATGTAATGCGACTGCAATGTAGTGCGAATGCATGAATGCAAAGAGGTATCGATTCTGATCAACTTCATTTTAGAAAACTTTATTAGAAAACAAATTCTTTTACATAAAATGGACTACTATATGCTTTCGTCCCGAGTCCTAAAGGTTTTGATTTCTCAAGCAATGGAGCTAGCTCTTGACCGTGATCAAACTGTAGCCCATATCTTATGCTTACCATATCCACCTGTAATGCCAAAATCTGTAGATGACCAACTACCTCTTGAATCTGAACTATCACCTCCCTCATGAGGTAATCTCGACTCTTTAACTTGATGATCATAAGAATGATTAAGTTCTTCTTTCCAACACTCCTCTCCTATCTTCAGAAGCCTGATTCGCAGTTCGTAATTATGTAATGCTGATTTTAACTCTTCAATTCTCGATCTTGATCCTACACTTTACTCGATTGCGAGTTCTGACGAGGGTAGTGAAGAGACCATCGACTTAGCATCAATTTTCCAAAAAGTATCGATCATTTACTCTAGCTAGCGTCATACTCATAAAGATTAGAGTTTTTCTAGATAAAGAAGGAATCATGAGCTTCAAACATTTTAGATTGTATCCGTTCAATGACTTTTCTCATTCTAACCACGGTGAAAGTCGTCCATTCGATTCGTCTCTTTGAATCTATCTAACCGGTCAATACAAGAATCAAATCCTTGCAATGTTGTTTGGATCACAACGATGAGCCCAAAATTCACAATGACCTATCCTTCCATCCTAGATGGTTCCAGCAATTCCATCGCCCATTCTTCGTAAAGAAATTTCCATCATTGCCCCGACAGAGAGCACTACCGCCTTGGGTGAAATTAGTGCTGAAAGAAACACTACAAGAATGCAGCGTTGGCTCGGCACTATGGTTGCTCCTTTGTGAAGCATAGGAAAAGGCTTTCACTCTTTCCTGAGATTTCTATCTTAACCAAAGAAGTTCTCTAGTTAGTGCTTTGTCAATTGCAAGTACATCAAGGAATGGAGCTCCAAAGGAATGTATGTAGGTTGTTTCAGCTCTCCGACATTAAAGCATGGCAAGTCTTGCAAAAAACGCGACTGTATCTTGTGATGGTCGATAAAATGATTATAGACAGTAATCTCTAGATTCTCAGCTTCACCATTAGCTTTCTTCACACTTTTCTCCTTCAATGAAAACAACGGATCTTTGCACAACTGCTCGCTCAATCCAGTGATCTTGTACTCGTGATTGGATGGACTGACTTTTGTCTTCAGGTTCTCGAGCCTTCGTTCAGCCAGGATCTATGACATTCTGATTAGCAAAGAATCCACAACCGAACTAGGATGAATATTAGGAAAGGCCTCTTTGAGTGGCTATGAAACTTGAATGGAAACCCCATAGTCAAGGATACCTCCTCCAATGTCGTGAAGTTGTTTTGATTATCTTAAAAGATCGGCAAACCAAGAGGGCATCCCTACTTCAGTAGCATACTTAAATGACAACCATCACCCTCGGTGTTTCATGAGAGTTTTAGATTTCTGTTCGCTGGTTTGAGTCATCGTGTCTTGCACTATCGTTGTTTCATTAAATGTAACATCCTCAAATACAATTGTAAACCTATGCTTGTTATTTGGAAGAGTATCAACAAGAATAAACTTTTCTCCCGTCAGAAGAAAAGTCCTTTCCACCAATTCATTGTCATAGGTCTCTTGCTCTCGCCAATCACTTTCCTTCCAACACCCTTGTCGTCTCTGAGGTTACCATCTTCACATGAAAGAGAAACACCGTAATGGTAGAAGTGTCTATCCAGTGCTTTACCCGCTCACTATGAAGTGACGGTGAGTATAATTACTTTCTACCATGCATTGTCATGAAATGTCATACAATCTTTTCCACATCCGATTTAGTTTTGATCGAACAACATTAGGAAGCACATGTGGTGAGATTTTAGCATCGCCCATTTGCTCAAACGGATCCATACCCTTCTAACGCCTAGGTTTTGACTATATCTGAGACGATCGCATTGTCTTCCACTTTATCAAGGAATCCGTTTTCCATAACCACTTTCTAACTCGGCCCGTAGTGAATCGATACCTCTCAAAATATGAAATGAGATGATAGGCACGAAAATAAAATACAAAGGGTTAGTATCGCAAAGTATAAAACAAGTGAAAGTGAACAAAAACCAACCTAGGTGACCACTAAGGTTTGACGTAGTTCTATCTAAGGTGGGCTCTTAGGGTTCACTACATGAGGTTTGGTTCTAAAGTTTGAGGTACCCGAACCAGTGATTCTCGATCCTCACCCATTATAGGCTCATACGGACCGAGTTCGGTTCGGGAATACATTTCCTATGGCCATGCGGAAGTGAAAACTTCACGAAGACATAGGTACGGATGTATCCGGCGATCCACTAGCCCATGCGGAGGTGAGAACCTCACGAAGGCATAGCTTCGCTCCCACTTAAAGGTGTGACCATAGCGGTCATGCAATGCAATGCCAAAGTATTACTGAGACCAATATTGAAGTGCATTAAAAGAAGCGTGATTTTTCGAAACCAATTTAATCAAAAGGACAAAAATCAATCAATCTATGGCTTGACCCTCGAGTCCCCAGTGGAGTCGCCAAGCTGTCGTAACCATTTTTTTGATGAAAACGTGAAACGACGTGGTCGACTCGGTTTTTGAAAAAGAAAAGGAAAGGAGTCGCCACCGATCTTTATTTGGTGTGATCGGATCACCTTCGTTTTAATAAAACATTTAATTTACTAAAACAGTGCTTTTTGGTCCACGAACTTTGAGAAAACGGATTCGGAGGTCGATTACGTGCGAGGAAGGATTAGCACCCTCGACACGCCCAAAATTGGTACCAAACTGATTGATTGATGTCCTATTTGTTGAAAACTTTAAAGGGATTCGAAAATACAATGCTTTTATTTTAAAATTGGAAGGGCGCTAAGGCTTTCTTATTCTCAAGAGGTAAAGCATCACGCCCAAGAAGTTAGGGCACAATGCTTTAAACTCCGAAACTAAGCTCGCTTTTGAAACTTGGTTTTATTTGGAGAGGATCTTCCGTTATTCGTCAAATGAGAAATCGGAACCCAGAAGTTAGGGCTTGATTTCGAGATTTCAAATACTAAGATTGCCTCTATTTTAGAAAAGAAACTTATCTCAAGTATCTTAGTGTCGAGTCCGAGAAGTTAGGGCACGACATTTCAATTTCGAGATCAAGCATTTTGTTTTAAAATTGCAACTTGAAAGAGATATCCCGTTGTTTGACATAAACGAGTAAAACCGAACCCGAGAAGTTAGGGCTCGATCTTCCCGAATTTTCAAATCTAGAACATCATCTTTATTTTGAAAATTTCATTGATTAATATTAGACAAAGTAATGATACAACAAATAAAGCGAATATATGAATAAATCTAGCTTTCATAAATAAATGAATGAGCAACTAAATTATGACACGAGGTTGACGATAATGGGACTTTAGGAACAAATAGAATGATAATAACAACAATACTAAGAGAATAAAGAATATGATACGTAAATGAATAAATTGCTTTAAAGTATTAAAAGAGTAAAGAGCAACGAATCGAATAACAAAAAGTAAATGAAACGATAATAAATAAAATAATAAGAAATGAATAACGTAAATAAAAAAGTTTTATAAATGGTGAAAATTAAGAAAAGAAATGGAAATCAATTCAAATTAAATAATTGTAATAATAATAATAATAATAATAATAATAATAATAATAATATCAATAATAATAATATAGTGATAATCAAATAATAAAAAATAACAATAATAAATATAATAGTAAGTAAATAAACAAAAGTAAAAATGAAATGATAATAATAGTCATAATAATAATAATAGTAATAATAATAATAATAATAATAATAACAATATTAATAATAATACTATAGTGATAATAAAATAATAAAAAAATAAATACAATTGTAAATAAATAAGCAAAAGTAAAAAATGAAATGATAATAATAGTAATAATAATAATAGTAATAATAATAATAATAATAATAATAATAATAATAATAATAATAATATTAATAATAGTAATATAGTGATAGTATATGATATTATAGTAATAATAATAATAAAATAATAGTAGTTATAAATAATCAATAAAAAACATTAAATAATAATGATGATTAAAGGGGAGGCCAAATTGAACTAAAAATAAAATTATGGGGTGATTTATAATAAAAGAAAGGAAAAGGACCGCATTGTGATGCGCGAAAATATAGGGGACTGGAGCTAAATTTACCCAAGGCGCCTAAACGCAGCGTTCTAAAAGGGACTAAATTGTAATCGCTCGAAGCTTCTGGGCCAAATAGCAAAATTTAAAAACTTGATTGTAAAAATAAAAAATGCGGAAGGACCGCGCGCGTAAATTTTCCATTTTTTCGGAAAAACACGCGGATCCTTTGGAGCGGGTCGGGTTGCCTGCGGGTCGCGATGAAACGACGCCGTTTTGGGGCCATTGCATTAGGCCCTAAACGACGTCGTTTAGCTACCTTTATAAAACCCCCTTTTTTCCCTTTTTTTTTTTTTGTGCAGCTTCCTAAAAAAAAATATTTCTAACTTTTTTGTTTTCTCTGCAGGGGAGTCAAGCGATTTGAGGGTCGCCGCCGTCCACCGTCGCCGGTGTGCCGAGTTCTGCCACCGCCCACTGTGGTAGGAAGGTAAGAAACTTTATATTTTTTTTATTTTTTATTTTTTTAAAAAAACTACATATTTTCTTTCTATATTATGTAAGTCTACTTAAAAAAAGAAACTTTCGGAAAATAAAAGTAAAAAAAAATAAACCTTTTTTTTGCCTCTGTTTTTTTGGATTTTTGAATCTTGTGCGTTTTTTTCGTATTTGGATCTGGTGTTTTGCGCCTTAAAAAGAATTGCTTTTCTATTGATATTTTTCAAAAGGAAAGGCCTCCTTTACACTGTTTTTTGTTCGGTTTTTATAACCGAGAGGGGAGAAAGAAAAAAACAAAACAAACCGTCCCTTCTCTGCTGATATTGTTGTCTTTGCGTGTTGTTGTTTTGTCTTGCAGGTTTCGGGCGGTGAGGCTGGTCGGACGGAGGTGTCGGGGACGCCTTGGCAGCAGGGGCAGAGGTCGAATTGAGAGGCGAAAGCGGGTGCGGCTAGGGTTTTGTTTTTTTCTGTTTTTTTGGCTGAGAGTGTTTCAGATTTGGGCCATTTGGGCCCGTTTTTCTTTTTGGTTTTGTTGTGTTTTTTTATTATTTTTGTTTTGGGTTGTAAGTTTGTAATTGGTAATTGGGCCCGGGCAATTTGGGCTCTACAATAATATAGTACTAATTAAAATAACATTTACCATTTTTACTAACAACAACATTACACTAGCAATAATAATAACTATTCTATATACTATCTAAATTAATCATTAAGGATTAACTAATAACAATATACTAAATAAAATAATGTTAGTGTTAAAACTAACATATTAATATATACTAACATACTAACTAAGTTAACATAACTATTTTTTTAAGGTTTTAAGGTTTAACCTACTAATCCTAAGTAAGTAACAATACTTATTAATAGTTTACTACAACAAATAACTAATAAAATAAAATTTAATATCTAATATAATAATATACTAACAACAAAAAACACAAACATTATTTCAAGAAAAATATACCTAATTTTCCAAATGTTTTTCCCCGATTTTCTTCTTTCTTCCTTCTTTCTTTCTTCTTCCTCTTTCTTTTTCCTACCTTCTTCTTCTTCTTCGCAGCAAGAACCTTTCCGGACGAGGGAGCTATTTAAGGTGGGCTAGTCTTGCCTCTGCCAAGCCATTGACCGGCTTGGTGCCGCTTCGGCAAGACATTGTCCAAGTGGTGCCGCCTATTGCAGCACCATTATTTCGCTTTTTACATTTGAAGCTGTTTACTTTCTTTAGGGTGCCGACACTGTGGTGGTGCCGCTTTATGGGAGTGGCGTGACCACCCTGGCCACCCCATTTCGAAAAATAATTGGGATCACATCTCATTTCTATCATTTTTTTTCTATCCTATTTTGATAAAAAACCCGAGCTAAAAGGGTTCTTCCATTAGCCTCGATAATGACAACCAAATTAAAGATAGAAGGGTCTCTTTTTAGCTTTATGTGTATTCTTCACTACAATTGGTAGGTGGGGGGTCCTGTTTGGCGGCCAATAATTGGTATATTAGCTTCTTTCTAAATTTAACACCTTTTAAATTCACAATGATAATTATTTAGAAGTAATTGTGTACAAAATTTTCGAGTTATTTAAATTTATAAGTATTATTTTAATTTATTTTTAAATTAATTTGAGTAAAATAAAATTTAAATCGAGTTAAATTGAATAAAATTATTCAAGTTAAATTAAAAATTAAACAAATAATAATAAAATATTGTTACAATATAATTAATTCTATATTAGATCATATAAATTTGAAAACTATTTAAAAGAAAAATAAGAGAAAATAAAAACTTTAACATTATAACATTGAATTATTAATTTACTTATTTAAGTTCCAAAATTATTGTTTTAGAATTTTTTAATTTTAATACATTTTTAATTTTTAATTTTTAAAATATAAAATTTAGAATTTTTATAAATATTTAAAATTTTAAAATTATTTTGAATTGTTTTAATATTTTTATTGAGAGTGATTGATTTGCTTATTTTCAAAATTAATAGCGAGTGAATGAGAATTTACACCAATCTATTATTCGAGTTATTTGAATTGTAAAATTCTACGAATTGAACTCGAAACTCGATTTATTTATTCAAGTTTACTTATTCAGTTAACTCAAAATTCAATTTTCTTTAAAAATTTTCGAGTCGAATCAAGTTTTACTCACCCTATTATTATTATTATTATTATTATTATTATTATTATTATTATTATTATTATAAAAAACGAAATAGAGTAAATAAACTAAATTAATCTTGTCATTAATCAATGCATTATTGCCCTAAGTTGATATTTTAAAAAAAATGTACATAAGTTGGTAGACTTCTTGCTTGTTGTCGTCACCAACCACCTATGGGTAGGGGTGAGTAAAATTTGATTTGATTCGAAAAATTTGATAAAAAATTAAATTTTGAATTAAATAGTTCGAGTTATTTGAGTTATTCGGATTAACTCAAATAGAAAATTAAGTTCTTTGGTTTAACTCGAATATGAATTACACAATTCGAGTTATCCGAAAATTCGAATAAGAAAAGGCAAAATTATGTCGTTATGATAAATGTTTACATTTTCTAGAATTAAAAGTCAAAACTATTAAGTTAAAAGGTAAAATTTTGTTGTTTTGACTTTTGATAAATAGTTACTCATTAAGTTAAAAGGTAAAACAATTAAATTGTTTATGTAGTTAAATAATCTTATACTTCGTCTACTAGTTAAATAATCGGTTTATGTAAATGCAACATTAAGTATAAATATATGATTCGTTAACTCGACTCTACTTAACTTGAAATTTTTTCACTCTATTCGATTCGATTCAAAAAAAATTTAAATTGAGTTCAGTTACTAAAATATTATTCGTTAACTCGACTAACTCTATTATTTTTACTCGACTCGATCGAATACTCACCTCTACCCATGGTGGCTAGAATATTTTTTCTTTTTCGCCTTTGAAAATTCAGCGTAAGAAATCAAAGTTAAATAAGTATTAGTTTTGAAAGATCCACCTCAATTTTATGATTTTTAAGATTAATGCCTTAGTACCCTAAATTAATATATATAGGTTCAATTTAAAAGAATAACCCTTACCGATATTAGTAATTTTTAAACAAAATTAACAGAAAAATTGATTATGAGCAATTCAAAGAGTAAAGAGAGTAATTTTGAGCAAATAAAACTAAAGGGATCAAATCCGCACAAATCTATAACTTTAAGGACTTTACATAAAATTTAACCAAAAAGTAAATCAATAGAAGTTTGTTGTCGTCACTCATCACCCATGTGGCTCGAATTATTTTTTCACTATTTACTATTCTTAAGTGACGTAGGATTTTGTTTTGTAATGCATGGATTTTCAAACAAGATAGTCATCATCTATGGCCTTTT
Organism: Gossypium rotundifolium; assembly: GCA_025506655.1. NCBI lineage: Eukaryota > Viridiplantae > Streptophyta > Magnoliopsida > Malvales > Malvaceae > Gossypium > Gossypium rotundifolium. Next base: position 172,686,967 of record CP106734.1, on the reverse strand, counting down.
ACGAAATATCCCCTTTATGTTCGTATCAAAATGATTTAATATTTTTATTTATAATTAATTACATCATTTTATTTTAAATTAATAGACATATTAACTTTTTAATATTGTTAAAAAATGATTTCCCATAGTTAAAATTTAAAACTTTACATCTATGGTGGGTATTATTATCTTATTACTATAAATTTGTTAAAATATGATTAAATATGACTATCTCATTTTTCTAATAATGAGATTAATGTTAAAAAATTATCTCATTTTATTTCATTTACTAAAATTAAGAGGAGGGCAAAACTCTAACAACAATACGACTCAAACTCAGGCCATACTTGGTGCGATGAACACCCTGACCATTAAAACAACAACACATGGGGTTCACTTTTTTTTTATTTTTAAATTAGAGGAAAACACATTTAAATGTACTGAAATAGTTAAATTCATATTTTTTAGTTCTATAACAACTGTGAAAAATATAAAATATTAAATTAAATTAATTATCAGTTAGAAATAAAATAAAATAAAATTTGCTACAATAATAGATTGAATAATAAGTAAGATCAAAGATGATAACAAGGATAATAGATTGAAGAACATTTAAATATTTTATAACATTATTATTTATTTATTAATTATGTTTAGAACTTTAGTCTTATGACTTTTATTTTAATTATTCTTAGGAAGTTAAATTTTTAAATTTGTGATGTTGAATTTATTATATATGATATGATCTAATTTGAATAGTTGCTTCACTTATGAAAAATATTATAAAATTGAGAAAATGTTAAGATAATATCATGACAATTAGTTAAGTCGATTTTGAATAAAATTCATAAATTTTGATGATTTGGTTGTATTTTTATTTGATTTGAATTTAATATTTAATTAATAATGTTTTATTTGATTCTAAACTATAAAATATATTTAAAATATAAAATATTAAAGATATTAGTTTTAATGCTAAAACGAAAAACAATTAAAATTAAAGTTTTGACTTTAAAAGTCAAAAGTTAATTTGATTATTAATACATAAAATCATAATTAATTATATATATATATATATAAATTAAATCAAATTCTAATATCACAAAACACAATTTTTTTACAAATTAATTATAATCTTTAAAATTTTCAATGACCAAACATCTTGATGTAGTAACATTTATCTTTTATCCGTAGGTTTAAAATTTGATTGACATCAAGCTAACCAAACATGAACTAATAGTATTGAGAATTAATTGAAATTGAAATTTTGGTTGTTAGACTCTTTTTTATTCACCCTTCATTTGAGGTAAAATCAAATCAATTGATTTTGGTTTTATAGATTAATGATAAATATAGGATTTAGAAAATTCAAATTATCTTTAAGAGTTGCAAATATTTAAAAGTTGATGATTCTCAAAATTTTATCTTTTACTTTATAAATAACATATATTATCTTTTATCTTTTACTACTATCTCATTTCATTTTAAATAATTTAAACCAAAACATGTTGTTTGACTGTACGAGTGTAACACCCCTTAACTCTTATCTGTCGCCGGAATAGGGTTACGGAACTATACTAACATTTTAGAATAAATACGAACAATTATATAATAATATAACATGCACATCATAATTAAATCATAATGTCCTTTTATTGAGCCCTCGAGGCCCAAATCACGTGTTAGAAACTAATCGGGATTTAATCGAAAGTTTAGAAAAAAAATTTCGTGAAATTTCAAAATTTTTCCTAAGTATAGGGCTCACACGCCCGTGTGGTCTGGGGACACGTCCGTGTGACCCTAAACACGCCCGTGTGCTAGGTCGTGTGAACTCAAAATGAGCCTTTTTTATCAAGTTTACCAACCTTGCAAATCTTGAATAACAAGCAACTCAAAATCCAATTGTTCAACCAATTCAAAACACATTCAAATACTATTAATACATGCCAATTTCATCAATCTAAGAACCTAATCAATGTTCCAACATAGATACTTTACAAATACTTACTAACTCAATTCATTTAACTTTATTTAACTAATTCATACTTTATAAATATCTACCTAAAATTTTCATTTGTTAAATTCATTCAAACTTCAACCAAAATATACCATTTATAAACTCTACATAACATATATAAGTTTATACATATATAACCAACAAATATCATCTTAATATATTATTTACAAACGCTTCTCAAAATGACATATGTATAATATCCTAGGTGTACAAACCCATTTGCCCGGCCCATTTTACAAGTCCAGATTACAAAAAAAATCCTTGGCCCATTAACCCATACAAACCCAACCCAATAACATCCCAACACAAAAGACACACAAATTAAAATGGCAAACCCTAGGTGCGCCGCACCTAGGGTATCTGACTCTTCTGACTCCACTTGTTCGACCTCGAGCACCGCCCACCTGCCACCATTTATGCATGAAAGATCTGCTACTTGCCTGCAAGAGCAATAAAAATGAAAGGACAGTATATAATAGTCCGAAAAATTGTGTAAAAAATGGCTATAAAGCCAAGCAAAAATCGTGTAAATGGGGACTTTTTTTTTTCGATTAAGAATTCTTTGTAAAAAAGGGCTTTTGATCTTCCGGATTCAAGAACACAAAAACAAACAGAGAGAAATCAAAAAAGCAAAAAGAGAACTTTGAAGGTTATTTTTTTACTGCTCTTTGTTATTCAGTTTTGTTTTATTTGCTTTAAATCGTTTATAAACAAAAATAAAAAAAGGGGGAAAAGACAAGGTTTTACCTTTCCGGCCACTGCGTGTGGTGGCCGTGACGGACGGCTGATCCCCGACCGGAGCCGGAGACCCTCCCTCCGGATCTGCAGAGGAGAAAGGAGAGAACTCTCCTTTTTTTAAGCAAGAAGACAAATAAAAAGGGAATAAAAAACAGCTTTTATAGAGATAAAAAAGGCGTCGTTTAGTGGGGATCCGTGCCAAGACGGCACTGCTGCAGGCGACCTTGATGGTGGGGTCCGTGTGTTTTTTGGAAGGGTCTATTTATGCATTTGACCCTTCCACATATTTTCCTTTTCTAATCCGGTTTCATCGATTTCAAAATTTGCCCCAATATATTTTCTTAAGTTCCAATTTGGTCCTGCACAAAACGCTGCGTTTAACTTATGGGAAAATTGCCCCTTTGGTCCCCCACCTTCACGCGCGCGTGTTTTAGCCCCTGAATCTCTACTTTATTTACAATTTGACACAAAACTTCCATTTTTTAATGTAATTTAGCCCCTTTTTCAATTATTTTGCCATTTTATTATTATTACTATCATTTAATATTTTATTTTATCATTATTATTATATTTACTATTGTCATTATTATTACCTTGTTATTACTACCAAATATCTTTACTATTACTATTATTATATTATAATACATTTTTGCTTATTCTTTCGCATATATTACATTATTTATTAATTACTATTATCACTATTATTATTATTATCATTTTATCTTTCGTTTTATTTCTCATTACTATTTATACATTATATATTATTAGTGTTACTTATATTTTCATTGTCATTATTCATTTTATTATTATTATTATTATTATTATTATTATTATTATTATTATTATTATTATTATTTGTATTTTCTTTTATTTACTACACTCACATCCATATTTGTTTTCTTGCTTCATCAGTATTATTAAACAAAATACCTTTTGTAAAATCATCATATTTCACCTAAAAGACTTTAAAATAAGGCAATGTTTTGTATTTAAAATTGGGAAATAGTGCCCTAACGTGCTGGGTTGCGATTTTCCGTCTAACTAAATAACTTAACATCCCTTTTACGAAGTTTCGCAAATCACGAGACGACTTTGATCACGAGAGATTAAAACATCGTGTCCTAACGTACTGGATGTGATGTTTATATCTTTTCGGGATAAAAAATCTCAAGTTTTGACTCGAGCCTTTTCTTTAAATTAATACGATACGATGCATTTTGTAAAATTACTACACTCCTTTAAAGGTTTTAAAATAAAGGCAATGTTACGTATTTGGGAATTAGGGAATAGTGCCCTAACGTCTTTGAGTTGCGATTTTCCGCTTGATTAAATAACTAAACATCCTTTTGATAAACTTCAGAAAATCATGAGATAGCTTTGATTACGAAGGTGTAGAATATCATGTCCTAACGTCTTTGGATGTGATGTTTGTACCCCCTCGGAACAAAGAAATCTCAAATATCCTAATATCTTTTAAAGGATCCGTATTCCGTATTTTAAAAACCTTTTCAAATTTTCGACATTAAGACACTAATTAATCATTTTGGTACCAATTTTGGGCGTATCGAGGGTGCTAACCCTTCCTCGTGCGTAACCGACTTCCGAACTCGTTTTCTGGATTTCGTAGACCAAAATCATTGTTTTGATAAATCAAACTGTTTATTAAAAACAACTGTTTTACGAGGTGACCCGATCACATCTCAATAAAAAAGGATTGGTGGCGACTCCCTGTCTTTTTTCGTTTTAAAAACCAAAGTCGAACCCCTTTTCGTTCGCCAAAAAAATGGTTACGACACTAGGTACATGCCATTACCAAAAGAAATATACTTCACCATGTTTTTGAGTTTGGGATCAGCTTTGGATGCTAATTCAATGATTCGACTTTGACCTAACTTGCGCACGGAAACAAACTGTACGCTGAGTATAAACTCAGTGGTATTTCTATAAAACGAATACTTATTAAACAAGAATTTTTAATATTTATATATCTAAACTCACATAACAAAAATCATTTAACAAATAATCAATTTCATAACACATCATTCATAACACTTTTAATTCTCATCTCCTACTATTTCAATCTCATAATTGATATTCAAATAACTTTTCTCAATAGGATACACATATCATTTCACGATATCAATAACTATTTCATGAACTCATTGGTTCATACTTTTCAATTTCATAGCTCAATTCAATTTCCCAATCCAATTCATGTTCAAAATCATCCAATATCATTCGTAATGTCAATTCATTTATTTACCCTATTAACAGGATTCGAAATTCAACGGATACTGTAACGCCCCAAAATTTTTATTTTTGTTTCTGTTAAAATGTGACATAACTGTGTATCTGCTTTAGTGGTTAAGTGTTCTGGGTTGGTGTGTGTGAGAGGTCTCAAGTTCGAGCTTTATCTTGGGTGAATTTTGGTCTTTTTGAATAAAGCCTTAACCTTGCTCGAAGGGTTTAAGTTTAATTATGTGTAAAACCATATCAGAATGAGCCTGCTGGTCCGAGTGGTAAGGGAGTTTGTGTGTTGTGTAGAGGTCTTGTGTTCGAAGGCCTGCGAGAGCGTGGGTAATTATTTTTGACTCGGTTCTGGGAGAGAGTTTGGGTGGAAGTAGAATTCTGAGAAGTGGGTTAGTTGGAGAGTGAAATTAGGGATATGTGGGTATATCCATGATTCTATTTTCTTTTTGAAAAATTTTCCCCCTTTTCTCTCTCTGCGGAAAATCCCCAATCTCTTTGACGTTTGTCGAAACCTTTTTTTATTTTAAGTTTGAAAAATAGGGTCGACTTAAAAATGTGATGTGTAGTTGCCACCGATCTTTTTTGTTTAGGTGTAATCGGATCACCTTGAATAATATTTCATCTTTAAAAATTAATTTTGGTCTGCGAAATTAAAAAAAAGGGGTTTGGGAATCGGTTACGTATGAGGAAGAATTATCATCCTCGTATGCCCAAAATCGGTACCAAATTGATTAAATGATGCCCTAACGTCGAGAATTTGAAAAGTTTTGAAAATGCAATTTCTTTGAAAAAAGGGTGGAATATTCCAAATGTAAGATTCATCCGCTCTAAAGGAACTAAATACTACACCCAGTACGTTAGGATGCAATATCCTGGACCCTCAAAGTCGAAATCTTCTTATAATTTCAAAATCATGCGATTGAAAAAGATATTAAGTCTTTTGGTCAAACGAAGAAACCGTGACCCAATACGTTAGGGTACAATTTCTCGGATTTCCAAAACACCAAATATCACTATATTTTGAAAATCTTTTGAGTAATCAAAACGTATTTTATTTGAGAAAAGAACAATTAAATAGACTTATAAAACCTAGAATTTGCATTATTATTAACAATAAGATTAAGTATGGAACCATAGCAACAATAACATGTAAATTTATATAAAAATATTAAGAAATCAAATTAATACACATATGACATAAAATTTAATAATTTATGATGAAAGTCTTGAAATGAAAAATATGAATAAGGTTGAAACTTTAGAAAGATACAAATTATTTATAAAAAAACATATACATATGTTTAAAATAAAATATATACATAAAATAATAATAAATCCATTTCAAGAATAGTTTTAATGCAAACATATATATATATATATTTACATAAATATGTTATGCTTAAAATAACTAAACAATAATTTAAAAAGAAATATGTAACACCCCTAACACGTGTCCCTCGCCAGATTAGGGTTACGAGGCATTACCTGACTAAATACAAGTCAGTATACTTTTACATCATCAACTTATTCAATAAAATCTTAATACAAGGTAAAAGCATAATTAATTTATTAAGTCACAACTAAAAATCATCTAAATGCAATATCATGTGCATCATTCGGAGATACAATTCCATACAAATAACTCAATACTATTCCTTTGGTCTTTTTGAGTAGCATAACCGAATACACACACACACACACACACACATATATATATATATATATATATAAGTTAGACTCTATTCAACTTTTATCAATTAATAAACCACACACATTCTATCGCATGCATTACTAAGTATTTTTAACTATATTATACTCTTGTTAAGTCTCCTAACCGAATATGAATATATATATATATATAACAATCTAAGATAAATATAAATACCAATTAAAAACAATTCCTTAATCGAATATTTACAACCAAATATAATTCCATTGGATCATTAGATCATCAAACCTATTTATACCAGCCTATAAATAATCCTATTCTTTCATGAATTACGATATAGATACATGCAAAAATAAGCAAGGTTTATCCACTATCCACAATGTATTATAGGCTTTATTTAACCAAAACCAATACTCAAATAATGCACAAAACATAATATGGAGCAACCTTAAAGTTGAGCTTATAAGTCAAATATGAAATTTACTTAAACCAATTGATAATATCCATAACTTAATCCCATAAGCCACACATACTAAAACCAAATTATATCATGTCCGAATATGCATATGCATAACAAACAACTCAAATATATTCAACCAATACAAGCATATTCAATCAACTCAAACCTAAATATTAAGCCATTTTCGTATGGCATTTATATACATTCACTTAAACATCATTTGAGTCAATTCAAAAACGGTTTAGCCTATACATGCCATAGACGTTAAGCTTATACACAAAAGAGATACCAAGAATTTCAACGATAGTGTGATGAGCTTCGACGATGATCCCCGAGTGCCATATGAACGTCCAAAAGAAATCTACAATACGTAACACAACCAAATACAAAGTAAGCTTTCATAGCTTAGTAAGTTTTAAGCATTTATTCACATATAAGCTTTGTCATGATTCAAATATATTATTTCACTTATAAATTCCTTGCCCAAAAAAAATCAAACATACAAAAATACCTTATACACATGTAATATATATATTTATGTGTATATATATTCATACACCATTTTCACAAATAAAATAACCAGCATATGCATCTTTTATACACCAAATTTCATCTTACATTACAAGCTACCATCATTCATAAGTTGTTATATACAATATACATACCTCTAGGTTACTTTCCTTTCCAACCGTAACTAGCTGTACATATCATGTGACTTTATATTTGAATATTTTATTATCCTTATCAACATTAATAATAGGAATCTTTAAAAAGAAACATCAAACCTGTATACTTGTTATCAAGATTTCGGTAACGTATCGCATACATAGTGCCGTTACTTTGACTTTTCGCACACTTAGTGCCTAGTTTCTGTAACGTATCGCACACTTAGTGCCGTTACTTATTTCCCGCACACATAGAGCCATACGACCGATTTCGCACACACAGTGCTCGGTATATAAGCTCGCACACATAGTGCCCAGACAACCGATCTCGCACACACAGTACTCGGTATATAAGCTCGCACACATAGTGCCATCAATCCAGTTTCTCCTCATTACAAAACACACATATATTCTAATATTTATTCACATATACCCGTATAATTAAAGGGTTACAAATAACTCATTTATTCAATTACTCACTATTACATTCGGCACACTTATCAAACATAAAAACACATATATTCACCATTTAAAAAAAATCATCTCTCATATCATCCTTACATATATCCATCTCAAATTGCATACATACATATTCAAACAACTCAACTAATCAAAGTTCACTTATACAAATACCAAGTCTTACATTTAGCCAACTCATGCTAAATTCATTAACATACATTTGGCACTAGGATAATTAGCATACCTAAAATCATTTAACATATGCGCATAATATAGAATAAAATTCAATTTAATCCAATTACTTAAAACTTACCTCGGAAATTGACAGATTAAGCTTCCCCGCTATTCGTTTAACTTTGTTTCTCCCCAATCCAATCCCGTCTCCTTTTGTTCTTGATCTAATTTAGTTCAAATTAAACTCATTTATTAATATTTCTACAATTTAGTCCCTTATACATAACTCACTAATTACACAAAATTTAGCTTTCACCCTTTTAAGCCGAAACTTCATAAGGACTACACAAGTCCATTTATTACATAAATTTCTAAATTTAACCCTCCTAAGAAATATTTTCACAAATAAATCCTTGATCATCTATGTTTACCAAAGACTCAAGAATAAAATGTGTTCATCTAGCCCAAATATCTCATTTTATACTAAAATCATCACAAAAACTCAACTCCACATCAATGGCATATCTTACATACATGACTAATACATAAAATTAATACATGGGTTTGAAAGTAGAATGAACAACAATCTTAAATATGCAAAAATCATCAAAAATCCAAAACTAAATATTTTAGCACATGCTCAAACACATAACATAGATATCAAATAAATTATTAAAATATTTTTCTAACCAGGATTCGTGGTCCCGAAACCACCGTTCGATTAGGGTTGTAATCGGGCTGTTACAACTCTCCCCCTTAAGGAATTTTCGTCCCCGAAAATCTTACCAGCAAATAAGTGTGGGTATCGATCTTTCATTAATTCTTCGGTTTCACAGGTTGCTTCCTCAACCCCGTGCTTATGCCACATTACTTTAACCAGCGATATCTTCTAATTTCGCAACTCTTTCAATTCATGAGCCAAGATGCGAATTGGTTCTTCCTTATAAGTCAAATCGGGCTGAATTTTAATTTCTGATGGATTGATCACATGAGAAGGATCGGATCTATATCGTCGTAGCATCGACACGTGGAAAACATTATGAATCTTGTCTAACTCAGATGGCAACCTCAATCTGTACGCAACCGACCTGATACTTTCTATAACCTCATACGGCCCAATAAATCTCGGACTCAGCTTTCCCTTACGACCAAATCTAAGTATCTTTTTCCACAGCGATACTTTCAAGAACACTCGATCACCCACTTGAAACTCTATTTCCTTTCGTTTCATATCTGCGTATGTTTTCTGACGGTCTGATGCAGCTTTCAAACTTTCTCGAATTACTTTAACTTTCTACTCCGTCTCTCTAATTAAATCAACCCCGTGTATCTTGCCTTCACTTACTCGGTCCAATATAAAGGTGTACGACATTTCCGACCATACAATGCTTCATAAGGTGCCATTTGAATACTTGATTGAAAGCTATTGTTGTAAGCAAATTCGATCAAGGGAAAATATTGTTCCCATGTACCTTCAAACTCAAGAATGCAACATCTCAACATATCCTCGAGTATTTGGATAACACACTCGGATTGACCATCCGACGGAGGGTGAAAAGCTATACTGAAGTGCAACTTGGTACCTAAAGCATCCTGCAGTTTCTTCCAAAATCGCGATGTAAACCTCGAATCTCTATTCGAAACAATAGAAATTGGTACTCTGTGCAACCATACAATTTGTGATATATATAACTCGGCTAATTTGTCAAGTGAAAAATTCGTACGTACCAGAATAGAATGAGTCGATTTCGTCAATCTATCTACAATAACCCAGATTGAATCTTTGTCACTTGACGTCAAAGGCAAACCCGGTACGAAGTCCATCATGACACGATCTCACTTCCACTCTAAATCATAATCGGCTGAAGTAGTCCCGATGGTACTTGATGCTCAGCTTTCACTTGTCGGCATACCAAACACTTCGACACATAGTCTGAGATGTCTCGTTTCATACCATGCCACCAATAATGTTGTTTCAGGTTATTATACATTTTCGTACTTCCCGATGAATCGACAATCTACTACTATAAGCTTCATCACAAATCATTCGAATTAATTTAGGTTTCTTAGGTACACATACCTGGTTCTTGAATCGCAGGCATCCTTCAGCATCTATCTGAAAATTTGAATCCGCACACGAGCCACAATGACTCTTTTTTATTTTTAAAACATCATCAAACTCTTGAGCTTCTCGAATCTGCTGCACAAACGATAGTCTCACTTTCAACTTTGCAATGATCACATCATCCTCTGGTCATAGCTATATCTCGCATTCATTGCGCGTAGAGCAAATAGTGACTTCTGGCTAAGTGCATCGGTAACTACGTTAGCCTTTCCAAGATTCTAACCATCGTCGCTGTCTCAAATTCAGATCCTTCTGAGTCATTAAATACTTTAGACTCTTATGATCCGAATAGCCGTGGCATTTCTCACCTAATAGATAGTGACGCCATATTTTCAAAGCAAAAAATATAGCGGCCAACTCAAGGTCGTGCGTCGGATAATTCCTCTCGTGCGGTTTCAATTGTCTCGAAGCGTAGGCTACAACTTTACCTTCTTGCATTAAAACACAACCCAGCCCATTTAAAGATGTATCGCTGAAAATAACAAACTCTTTACCCGATTCTGGCTGAACGAGCACTGGAGCTTCCGTTAATAAGGTCTTCAGTTGATCAAAACTCTTCTGACACCTTTCTGACCACTCATATTTTACATCTTTCTATAAAAGCTTTATCATCGGGGCTGCTATCATAGAAAATCCTTTCACAAAGCGTCTATATTATCCAGTGAGTCCTAGGAAGCTACGTATTTCAGAAACGTTTCACGGAGGCTTCCAATCCAGTATAGCCGAAATTTTACTCGGGTCAACCCGAATACCCAACGATGAAATAACATGCCCCAAGAAGCTGACTTCATTCAACCAAAACTCACATTTACTGAATTTTGCGTACAATTGTTTATCACGCAAAATCTGTAACACTAGCCTCAAATACTCAGCATGTTCGATTTCGTCTCGTGAATAGATCAGTATGTCATCTATGAATACAACTACAAACTGATCCAGATACGGTCTAAATACTCGATTCATCAGATCCATAAAAATAGTAGGGGCATTAGTGAGCCCAAATGGCATCACCAAGAACTCATCATGACCGTATTTCATCCAAAAAGTAGTCTTCGATATGTTCGATTCCCTAACTCACAGCTGATAATATCCTGACCTCAGATCAATTTTTGAGAACACCGAGGCTCCCTTAAGCTGATCAAATAAATCGTCGATACGTGGCAACGGGTACTTGTTCTTAACTGTCACCTTATTGAGCTGCCGATAATCAATGCACATTCTTAAAGTTCCATCCTTCTTTTTCACAAATAGAATGGGCGCACCCCAGGGAGAGAAACTCGATCGGGCGAAACATTTATCTGTCAATTCTTGCAACTGAGCCTTTAATTCTTTTAATTAAGTCGGTGCCATTCCATACGGAGCTATCGATATCGGAGTGGTTCCTGGCACTAGCTCAATCCTATACTCTACCTTCACGAATAGGTGGCAATCCGGTAATTCTTTTGGAAACATATCCGGGTACTCATTAACAACCTATACAGATTCAATCTTCTTTTCAGTTACCTTGCTATCAATTACATACGCTAGATAAGCTTCACAACCCTTCCTCAAATACTGTCAAGCCAACATCGAAGATATCACAGCCGATAGTCCATTCAAATCAGACTCAATTTGAATTATTTTATTATTCTGGCATTTCAAATCGATAGCCTTTCGTCTGCAATTCACTATCGCGTTGTGAACTGTTAACCAATTCATACCGAGGATAATATTAAACTCGTTGAAAGGTAATAGTATTAGATCGACCGAAAAACATAAGTCTCGAACCATCAAAGGGCAATTCTTGCACACTTTATCAACTAGCACACATCGACCCAGGGGGTTCGAAACCCGAATTACCAACTCTAGTAGGCTCAACAGGTAGAGTCTTACTGGATACTAATGTTTTACACACATACGAATGAGTTGAGCCGAGATCAATCAAAGCAGTTATACTAGTATCAAAGAGAGTGAAAATACCGGTAATAACATCTGGAGATGAGGCCTCCTCTCTAGCACGGATGGCATAAGCTCTAGCTGGTGCGAGCCTCTGTTCGAATAGCCATATCTGACGTTCCTCTCTGAGCTCTTCTCTTACCTCCCATATTACGAGATGGTCTACCTCTAGCTGTAGTGCTGCTCGATCTCACGTTCTGAACAACACCTTTTTCAGCTGTTTTCGGCAATCCTGAACAAAATGATCCTGCGAACCACACTTATAACAAGTACGATTAATAGATTTACCCCAGCACTAGCCGAAATGCCATCTGCCACACTGCTGACACTCTGGTTTGCTCGATCAAGCATTGTCAACACTAGCAACTGATGTAGCCCAAGAACTCACTGGTAGTCGTTCTCGTATAAAAATTTCGGTGTTAGGTTTGGATCGGCTACCATCATTCTTGAACTTCTTCGTTGCCATCTGAGAAAATTTACTCGCAGATCTCTTTAAGAAGTCTTTAGCTTCAAACTCGGCTTTTCGCTTTTCCTTTCCTAGCTCTTCAGCTTTACAAGCTCGTTCAACTAACACAACAAACTTGTTAATTTCAAGAATGTCAACTAGAAGCTTTATATCTTTATTCAGACCATCTTGAATCTCTGGCACATAGCAGCCTCAAATGTAACATATTCACGAGCGTAGCGACTAAATCGCACAAACTTGTGTTCGTAGTCGGACACGGTCATACGGCTCTGTTTGAGCTCGAGAAATTATTTACGCTTAGAGTCTATGAAGCGCTGACTTATGTACTTCTTACGAAAGTTCGTCTGAAAGAAGTCCCAGGTAACTCTCTCCTTCGGTACAACTGACACAAGAGTATTCCACCAATAGTAGAGCAGAATCCCGTAATAATGATATAGCACACTTCAGATACTCATCGGGTGTGCATGATAGCTCATCAAAAACACAAACAGTATTATCGAGCTAAAATTTAACTCGCTCTGCATTATCATCATCCTCGACTCTAAATTCTTGAGCTCCATGTTTTCTAATACGATCAACCAGAGGCTTGTTTACTCTCAGGATTCATAATCGGGGTACCATCGGTACTACAGGGAAATACTCGGATTTGGGGTGGTTGACCAGCCAGATTGGCTCGAATATACTGACTGAACCAATCGTTCATCATGCTATAAAAGGCTTGTCTAGCCCCCTCATCGGGTTACTCGTAACCGGTTGAGATTCTTTTGGTGCGGTCCCCTGCGCAGGAACAGGCACCGCGCTCTCAACATCATCAGCTAAAGCTCGCTTGGGATCAGGATCCATTTACTATATAGAAGAAATAAACACATTTCACTGTCAGAAGTCATCACACTATCACATTATAAACTATGCCATGTATAGCTAGACTCACACGTGCTACGTTAGTTCGAGAACCGACTAAATCGTAGCTCTGATACAATAAAATGTAACACCCCTAACCCGTATCTGTCGCCAGATTAGGGTTACGAGGTATTACTTGCCTAAATACAGGTCAGTATACTTTTACGTCATCAACTTATTCAATAAAATCTTAATACAAGGTAAAAACATAATTAATTTATTAAGTCACAACTAAAAATCATCTCAATGCAATATCATGTGCATCATTCGGAGATACAATTCCATACAAATAACTCAATACTATTCCTTTGGTCTTTTTGAGTAGCATAACTGAATATATATATATATATATATATATAAGTTAGACTCTATTCAACTTTTATCAATTAATAAACCACACACATTCTATCGCATGCATGACTAAGTATTTATAACTATAATATACTCTTGTTAAGTCTCATAACCGAATATGAATATATATATATAACCAAATCTCTTTGACGTTTGTCAAAACCTTTTTTTATTTTAAGTTTGAAAAATGGGGTCGACTTAAAAATGTGATGTGGAGTCGCCACCAATCTTTTTTGTTTAGGTGTAATCGGATCACCTCGTATAATATTTCATCTTTAAAAATTAATTTTGGTCTGTGAAATTAAAAAAAATGGGTTCGGTCGGTTACGTATAAGGAAGAATTATCATCCTCGTACGCCCAAAATTAGTACCAAATTGATTAAATGATGTCCTAACGTCGAGAATTTGAAAAGTTTTGAAAATGCAATTTCTTTGAAAAAAGGGTGGAATATTCCAAATGTAAGATTCATCCGCTCTAAAGGAACTAAATACTACACCCAGTAAGTTAGGATGCAATATCCTGGACCCTCAAAGTCGAAATCTTCTTGTAATTTTAAAATCATGCGATTGAAAAGGATATTAAGTCTTTTGGTCAAACGAAGAAACCGCGACCCAATACGTTAAGGTACAATTTCTCAGATTTCCAAAACACCAAATATCACTTTATTTTGAAAATCTTTTGAGTAATCAAAACGTATTTTATTTGAGAAAAGAATAGTTAAATAGACTTATAAAACCTAGAATTTGCATTATTATTAACAATAAGATTAAGTATGGAACCATAGCAACAATAACATGTAAATTTATATAAAATATTAAGAAATCAAATTAATACACATATGACATAAAATTTAATAATTTATGATGAAAGTCTTGAAATGAAAAATATGAATGAGGTTGAAACTTTAGAAAGATACAAATTATTTTAAAAAAACATATACATATGTTTAAAATAAAATATATACATAAAATAATAATAAATCCATTTCAAAGAATAGTTTTAATGCAAACACATATATATTTACATAAATAAGTTATGCTTAATTAAAATAACCAAACAATAATTTAAAAGAAATATTCTTAAGATATGATGCATATGTACAAATCAATTTAAATGATAATATATAAATATATACATAAGGCACTATATACATGAAATGAAAATAATTTTGATAAAATTTTATATGTAAACATTTATATATGTAACATAATGATGTAAAAAATATTTATATTCAATATTATATCAATTTTGAATCATACAAGTGCCTAAAAGAGAAATTAGAAATAAATATTTATTTATGCAATAAAATAAAATGTATATAATAAAAGTATATGTAAGTAATTTGGAACATATTAAAATTAATAAGTTAATTCAAAACAATTTATTAAAAAACAAAGAAATAAATCAATTTAAAATAATAAAAGAATATAAAAAACTCAATTGATTTAAAGATAAAATTAAAAGGTTAATTTATAAAATTATTTAACCAAATCAAGGATCAAACTGAAATACGCACAAATGATCATGGGTTAAACCAGCAAATATTTCTATAGTTCAAAAACAGCGCATGGAACGGACCAAATTGAAATGATGCACAAATTATGGAGACTAATTAAAAAACAAAGAAAATATATAAGGGATCTAATTAAAAGTAGTATGGAAATAAAAGGGACCAAACGCGCAAATTCCCCTTTAACACACACACACGCGGATCCTGGGGGTTTTGGACCGGATCGGGTCAGGGCAGGCCTTATACGGCGTCGTTTTGAGGCCACTTAATCAGGCTTCAAATGACGCCGTTTCTCACAGTTTTAAAAGGCTAATAAAGCTTGAAAATCAATTAGAAAATCGGCCCCCTCTCTTTATTAAAAAACGAAACACTAGCTCTCCTTGCTTTTGCTCTCGGCCACCTCTAAAATCCCCTCGTTTGTCCGCGAAAATGCCACCATAAACGGCACACAATGGTTCACGATGGTTCGATTTAACCAAGGTCTTCGTCTAACCCCGATTGCGATGGAGAAAATGAGGATGGAGTCGCATAAGGGTATCTTTCTTTTTTCTTTTTATTTTCGTATATGTACTCAAACTAAAAATGGTGAAAAGAAACTCTAAATCAAAGAGAAAAGAAAAAAATGAAATCACCTTTTTTATTCTTGTTTTTAATTTCGTATTCTTTTTTTGTATATCAGACTCTGTGTATTCGTATTAAAAAAAATTCGGGATCCCCTTTTTGTTTACATAATCAGCCTTATATAGCCGAAACCAAAATGAAATACAAAATATATTTTTTCATTTTTGTTATTCCTTCGCTTTTTTTGTCTTGTTTATTTTGTTTCCTTGGTTGTTGCAGTGCAATTTGTGGAGGAGAGGTAGCGAAAAGCGTTAATTTGGCGTCGTGTGCTTTTGGTTGCTAATGAGGATGCATGCGGGGCACGCATGGGTGAAGTTAGCGGCGATGGAGGACTCGAGAAACCTCTAGGGTTTCTGGAAGATGCTGACAACAGTGGGCCATTTAGGTCCTGCACATTTGGGCTCTGTTGGGTTTTTAATTTGGTATTTGGGCTCGGGTTTATGTAGGGTAGAGGCTAAGATCAAGTTTATTTGTATTTTGGGCCACAACTATAATTGAACATTATTGGACTGGACGTTTATTGGACTTTTAAAATTTTGGGTTTAATTGATTTTTGGTTTTTTTGTAATATCCCAAATTGGGCCTAGTAGGATTGGGCGATTGGGCCTTGGGCTTTAGGAAAATTTGAGTATCATCTTGTTGATTGTGTTAGCTCGGATATGATTTTATTGTATGCCTAATATAGTCTTGAGAAGGCTTGGAATTAATTGGTTTAGAATAATTTTTAGTATGGAGAATTTAGTGAAGTGGATCAAGTGATTATGATGCTTAAGTTAATTTAAGTGTTTAATGTTAGCATAAATGAGCTAGTAGTAAAGTGGTGTTGGCGCATGAGTAATTGCATGAGGAAGAGGTTGAATCCCATGAATGGCAATAAGGTGACTTTTATTTTTGCATATGTATGGCATGTGCCTGGTCAACTCTAATTAAGGTAAGGTTGGACTTTATCTTTTATGGATAGTAGACTAAGGAAATAAGGTAAGTGTTAACTTAAGGTATGGAATCAAGAAAATTTGGAATGATAAGGGACATAAGGCTTGAATTGAGGAATGTGTTATGGATAGAATAGTTGGCAAAGGTTGACTCTCTTGGCCATAAACCCGGCTCTGGTTTTGGGGCTAGAGGGTTTGGTTGAATTTTGAAAGGGATAGGAGGAAGATTAGGAGAAAATTGTGGCTTTATTTTATATGATAGGATAAGAGATAAATGAGGAGAGAATAAGGGATATGATAGGAAGAATTAAGGGATATGATAGGAAATAGGTATCTTTAAATTGGGTAATATAAATAGGGGTGATCGGTTCTTGGCAATTCTTTTTCTTCATTTTCTTTTTGTCGAAATTGTTTGCCATAGAATTCTCTCTTTCAAACTTTCTTTTCATCTTGGTGTGTTGCCGAAATTTGCACCTTATTTTCCTTTGACAAGAGCCGAAAGTTAGAACCATTTGTGCATGTATTTTCTTTCTTCTTTCACATCTCTTTCTTTTCTTTTATTTTGCTTAAATCGAAATCTCCTTTAAGGTTGCCATTGCCGAATATTACATCTTCATTTGGAAACACCATAGTCAAATCCTCTAAACATTAAACCCTCTCCATTGTTGCGTTTTCTCTCTTCACCATTAAGTGCCGAAACTCTTTCTCTTTGGGATCTAGAAGCCATTTCTCTGAGGGTGTTTGTATTGTGCCGACATTAGGGAGCATCAAAGGAGTCTTTCGGGATTGGAAGTAATCAAGGTAAGCCAAGGGCCATCTTTAGAGTTTTCATGTGCTGTCGATTCTAATGGTTGTTAGCGAGGATTTTGACTATTCAAGGGCAAGTGGTGATTCGGATTTAGATTAGTAAGGTAAGGAGGTTTGTGATATTCTACCATAGGCCATTAGGTTTATTGTGTTGACCGATTTGGACTATGGATGTTTAGGGGCATATCGACAGTGATTAAGAGGAACTTTCGAGATTTGATCGATTGTGCCAAAGAAAAGGTGCGTAGTTATCGCACTATTCTCTTGTTGTGTGTATGTATTATATTTATATATATGCTGTAACACCCTGGTTTTAGGGGCTATGCAGGTTGTGTGTAATTCGAGTGTTAGTAGGTTTTTGGGAGTGCTTGGATGAGTTTTAGGGGTTTTAAAAATGTTTGGATGAAAGGGGAAGGCTTTGGAAAATTTTGGATTTTTAGTGGAAAAGGAAGCAGGCCAAGGAGGCCTTAAGTATATTTTTTCGGTAATTTAGGGCACAAGAAGCAGTTGGGTGAAGTGGCTTGGAGGGCGCTATTTGCTTGGGGCTTGGAAAGGTGACGCCTTATGGTCTCAGGTTCGATTCAAGAAGGCAGCAAACTGGTTTTGAATTTTTGGGTTTAGCGTTTAAAGGGAGGAAGCCTTAAAAGGAGCTAGAATGAGTTTGTGACGCAAATAGCTCGTTGGTCAAGTGGCTAACGTCTCGCCACTTGGTATTGGAGGAGAAAGGCTTAGTTGAAGGCTGCAGACATTTTGGACGTTTTTTTTATATGCGGTTATGGGCTGGAGTAGGAAGGGTTTAAAATTAAATGTTGGGGCTTTATGGCATAAAATCAAAGTGGCGAGTGGCACAGGCGTTGGAGGAGAAGGTCGCAGACAAGGTTCGAGTTGAACCATGTGAGTGGCAGTTGGAGTTTTAATTTTTTTTATTCTCTTTTGGCAGCAGATTTGAAGGTATTGGCCGGCACATGGAGTCTTCAATGGATAGGCTGGTTGTGTTTCAAATTCGGTGGAAGATAAGGATGAGTTTTGTATTTATTTTTTTTGTATTTTAAGTTGAAGGAGTGATAAGGGTTTGTTATTTTATTATTTTAGATAAGTGTAGAATTATTTTAGTTAGTTTAAAATTAGTAAATAGGTGATAATGGTTGCTATTAGATTATTTTTATTATTTTTGATTTGGGTGGTATTGAGTGAATTTAGGAAGGAATTTTGGATTTGGTGGAAGTCATGGCCGAATGGAGGGGGGGCTTGGAGTGTTTAATCGGCTTTGGAGTCTTCTAGGGGAAGGGGGTGCCGAATTTGCTCTTTAATGGGCAGCTTCCTTCTTGAATTTCTTTTGACCCTTTAGCGAATGTTTAACCTCTTCTAGACCTTCATTTTCTTTTCTTCTCATACTCTATTCTCACCAAAACCGTCCCTCCTTCTCACTGTTTATGTGGTGAAACTACAGGTCCTTAGTAGAATATTCCATTTGTTTCTCTCCACTTCATTCAAGCGAAATCACCCCTAAAAGCTTACCTTGGCGAACATTCCAACTCCATTTAGGAGTCATTCTCAAACTTTTAGCCTCTCATTCTCTACTTTGTTTACAAGTCTTTGAAGCGGATCTTATTCCTTGTGGTAGTGACTATTGGTTGGGCAAGGTTGGAGCGTTGGGTTTTTCTTTAGTCGTTGTGAAAGGTAAGGTCGTATGATATTAATCTATCTCTTGTGATATTCGCCAAAGGGCCTTTTCCATGAATTTTGGTATTAGCCGATTCTAATAGCGTGTAATGAGGATTTTGGCAACTCGGAGGATCGGTGGTGTTTTGGGATCCAAGTAGAAAGGGTAAGTGATCCATTGGAATTGACCTTAGGCCATTGTTTATGTTTTTGTGTTGACCGAGTGGTGGCTATGATCTTTTAGGACCAAATCGACAAGAGCAAAGGAAGCCTTCTGGATTTCAATTTATTTGAAGGATGATTAGTAAGTGACTTAGATTCGTTAATAGTAGATTATGACTTTGTTGATTAATCGTGTGGTTCTGATTAAGTATCGTCGATGGATGCGAGTGCCAGTCAAGAGGAGAAAGGGAAAGCTCCCATTCCGAAGTTCAAAAAGAGATCGGTTTCTCTTTGACGAGATTGGCCACCGGGGTGGGCGGCAATGTAAAACGATAGGCGATAACGGTAGTCTCGCTAAATGATAGCGTCGGGATCGAGGGTTTAGAGCTTCAGGTTATAAGGTGTGTAGTTAGCCATTGTTTCCGGGATTTGCGTGATATTTGCCTGTTTAATATGTTTGCTAACAAGTGCAGTAAATGTGAAATTGATACCCTTGAAGGGGGTATGATGATGACCGAGTTAGTAGCAAATTGGTTAATATATGATAATTGATTTTTAATATGTGAGTATGCCTACGATTGTGAATATCATGCACATGCATCATCTCGCATTATATTATGTTACATGTGCATGGGTGGGTTTTGAAAGAAATGCAGGTGTACTTGAGTGCGTGGTTGATGTCAACTTTGTGCTACATCGTGGATTGGCGCCGATCGAGGTCGCGTTGTGGATCTTTTGCGATTTAGTTCGCGTGGTTACCTTGATGATATCGGCTTATGCCATATCGTGGCTTGATGGATTCTTGTGTGCTCCATCGTGGTTTGATGTTAGCTATCGCTACATCGTGGATGGCATTAGTTGCCTTTTTGGAGGAAAAGGAGAGGGTGACTCGATAGTCCCCGTGTGTGGTAATTTGGATAAGGGGTGTGTAGCGGTTGGACCTTAGGATTGGGTTGGGTTTCATGTTGCATTGTTCCGTTATGAGATGTTATGGAAATGGGCCAAGCCCAATATGACATGTGGATTGGTATGTTATGTGAACATACGTGGAAATGGGCCAAGCCCAGTGATCAGTGGATTAATGAAAAAAGGGCCTAGCCTAGTTCTTGAATGTGGGCCAAGCCCAGATTGTGGTAATGTCTAAATGATTATATTTATATGTTGCATTTGATAATTGTGTTGATTTGTGGCTAGCATGTGGGTGGATATCGATGGTTTTAATTACACACTTGAGTCATGTATGACTCACCCAATTATTTATCCAACATCGCGGTGACTTGTTGACCTGGGACCGGGTCGGAGAGGATGCAAGGTGGCCCATGCGAAGGAGATTAATTTATTTATTTTAAGCAATTTTAATACTAAGTGTTTTGTTTAATATTGGTTGTAATAAGGGCCACTTTTGTTTAAAGTACTCTTTTATGGATGATGAATTTATATCGTACTCAAAAATATTTTTACAAATGATTTATCTTTTAATAAAGTATAATAAAGTTTTAATTCAAACCAAGCTTGTTATTTAATAATTTTTAGTGGAATTACTTCCCGAAAATAAACAAAATTTTCAAGTTTTATTCTAAAGACAAAGATTTTCAATCGTCATTCCGCAGTGACATAACCAGATCCGGTCAAGGCTCGTAGGCCGGGTTTGGGGATGTTACATATGTGATATGATGTAAATGGTAGCCAAAGTAAGGGCTAAAATGGTGGATACCCATGATGGGTAATCATTCAACCAGGTCAGTATTTTAATGACGTTGATTTACATTTGATATATGTATGAAATGTGATGGCATGTGATGCATAATTGTTCAAGTGATATGTTACCATGATATATATGTATGCATGGGACTTGGGATGTGACTATCGAAGGAAAGGGTGTACTTTATGTACGTGGTCTAATGTTAGCCTTGTGCTACATTGGCGCTTGATGTTGGCTATGTGCCTCATCAAGGAGGTGTTAGCTAAGTGCCACATCTCGGCGGTTGATAGTGTGTGCATCACCGTGGGTGATTGATATGTGGGATCACTTATGTGATCGTTAATGGCTTATACGACCTTGGCGACAAATCGCCAAGGTAAGATATGTGGATCACTATGTGATCGGTGGATTAGCCACGACCTTGGGCGTGAGGTTTGCCAAGGTAGGTGTAAAGGATGGACATTAGGTTGGGTTGGGCTTCATATTGCATATTTATGCATTTTGCATGACTGATTATGTGGATCAATATGGATATGGGCCAAGCCCAATATGTGGAATTATGTGGATATATTGCCTTATCATCTGGTATGTAATAATGTGTGGATGTAGGCCAAGCCCATATGTGGAGACATGTGAAATAACTATGCACTGAGTCTGTTTGACTCACCCAATTTTTACCAACATCGCAGGTGATGCATAAAGTTTGGACCGGGTTGGAGTGGATACGAGGTGGCCCATGCGGAAGATGATTTAATTGATTCTGAATTTTATATTATCGATTTGGGAATTTATTTGATGTAATAAGGGCCTCCTAAAGTATTTAAGGATTTTACGATGTTTTTGGTTGGATTGGCATTTAAATTATTATTTGAAAATGTTCTTATATTCGACAACTTACATCTTTAGAATATATAATAAAGTTTTCAAATCGGATATTTTATAACAACTAAATTTTAATAGGCTTTTAAATATACAATGTTTTTCCAAAGATACTAAATTTTCATGTTTTCAACTCTAAGTCAAAAATCTTTTCAGACGATTTTCGCAGTGGCATTTCAAATTCGATCGTAGTGAATGGGTCGGGTTTGGGGTGTTACATTTTTATTTTGGTATTGGGCCCAGGCAAAAATGGGCTTTTACAATGTTCATTTTACTTTTCATCTTTTCATAGTTTTCACATTCAATCTTCACAGTTTATGTTTTTCGATTTGGTAAGTAGTTGGGCGATTGTCAACATGTATATTTTCTTTGATTTTGGGTAATCTTTGTGATAGTCGATAAGTGGTGGTAATCGACTAATTCTTTGGTATAGGAGAATGCGGTGGTGAAGGAGAGTGCCTCTGACAGTTGGAATCGTGTCGAAACTTGCTTTTGTCGATGGTAAGTCGCTTGTGTTATTTCGTGATTAAGAGTTAAATCGTTAAATGATCACTAAATGGTCAATGGATTGCTGTTTCTTAGGTTTTGGAGTGCTTTGAGTTACAGCCGCTTCATAAACGAACTATGTGTGTACTAAAAAATATAGAAAATAGGGTTTCTGCAAAAGCCAAAAATCCCATTGTCGACGTCACACGGGTGTGTAGTCGCCCGTGTGGTTGGCCGTGTGCCATAACACGGGCGTATAATCTACGACGCCAGGCCGTGCGCATAAGACGCGGCCGTGTGCGACACACGAGCTAGACTACTTTGGGTCGTGTGGGCCACACGGGCGTATGGGTCCACAAGGGTAGTCCACACCGGCGTGTGGGATTCTGGGCCAGGCCGTGTGATCCACTCGGCTAAGGCCAAATTGGGCCATATGGGCCACAGGCAGACCACATAGGCGTGTGAGCCCATTTAATTGAAATGTGTTCTAAGGTTGTATGGGTCACCGAAGTCAACTGTGAACTTACTGTAAGGTTAGTAAGCATTACTTAAACCCTTAAATGCATGAACTATATGTATGATGTATGTATTGAGCATGATGATTATATGAATGAATACTGAACTATTTGTATAACTGATAGACATGTATTAGCATGTCATATACTGTATATTGTATTGCATTGGGTTGGGATATTGATATTTAGAGGAAGTGTACTGAAAGGCTCTTAAGCCTATTATCTGGCAGCTCAGCTGTAATTTACTAATTATGTGTCGTATTCGGTACTACTTAGAGTGTAGGGATGTGTGGCTCTTTTAAACCCCACATGGAGTGTAGGTATGGACGGAGATGGTGTGTAGAGGCTGGTTGGGTATAACTCTGTTTACTGATTAATGTATATCTGATACTGTTACTGTGATGGGTTAGGCCCTAATGCAAATCTGATACTGAAACTGAAATGGGCTAAGGCCCAAACTGCTATTGAAATTGAAATGGGCTTAGGCCCAGACTGCAATTGATTGTTTGTTGTTGTTTGACTGTATGCATGTCTGCGGTGGGGATTACACACTGAGTTTACGTAAACTCACCCCCTTCCTGTTTTATCTGTACAGGTAATCCTTGGACTTAGATGGATCGGTGTGGGCGGAGGACTCAACGGTGACCATATAACTTTTGAACCGGATTAATTCCATTTAAGGTTTTTAATTTATATGATTTTCAGGGTATTTTTATGTAATTTGGACTTTTTGGACTGTTTGCTTTTGGTTTGGGATTTTTTAATGTTTTTCATGAATTTCTGAACTGGGACGAAAACTCAATTTACTAAACACAACGTTTTTCCTAAACGCGAATGGTTTTTTTTTTAAATTTCACGGTTTAAAAAGCTTCCATTATAGAACTTGATTTTAAACGAATCAAATTAACGAAAATAATTTTGAAATTAACGAGAGAGTAACAAAATATGATAAAAGGAAACGATTTTAACTTGATAAACTCGATTTCAAATTCCATTCCATGTGACATCGCCAAATTGGGCTATAACGTTTAGGCCAGGTTTTGGGTGTTACATTTAGTAGTATTATAGCCGAGTTACAAAACTCGACTGTGGATTTTAGGTTCTAAAATTTGGTTTTTAAAGAATTAGTTTTCAAATGATTTGAAATGATTTGACTGAGAATGTGGTACACCGAGTCTTTGGCGCTGATCCTGTAAGTATTCTGATAAACTGTTATAGATAGTCTGTTCTGAAATACTCTAGTTAGTGTATACTGAAATTGATAGAGACTGTACTTGCGAAAAATAAACTTCGAATTTATAATACTGCTTTACATAAAATATCTGTTAATAAATACTAAAACTGTAACTAATTCATAAAATTTGTAATACAGATAAATCCGAATAGACATGAGTGCACATGGTATTCGTGGACGTGGTACTCGAGACCGTGATAGGGGCCGTAGAGGGGCTCGAGTTGAGTTATCTTCTTTAGGCAGTATGCTGAATCTAGACACGAGTAAGACGCGGTATCACTTGTTACTGAGACTAGGTTTTAAGATCACATGGTGGGGGACGACGCATTGTCCCAGGCTATGTTAAGGATACTAGAGAGGGTCGTTGGGCCTAACACTGAATCTAGGGGTGAGCGTCGGTTATAGAATGACTCCGATCCAATAGAGCTAAACTTTTTAAGGGTGTCACTCGAGTTGCCCCTAATGTGGCTGAGTATTGGATAGAGGCCACAGAGAGGATTTTGGACGAATTGGACTGTACCCCCGAGTAGAAATTGAAGGTGCGGTCTCCTTGCTTCGCGATAAGGTGTATTAGTGGTGGCCGACCGTTAAGGAAGGCACTCAGCTCGATCGTCTGTCTTGGGAGTTTTTTATGTCTGCCTTCCAAGGAAAGTATGTATGAGCAAGTTACATTGATGCTCGAAAGCTTGAGTTCCAGAATCTCACTCAGGGAGACCGATATGTGGTCGAGTATGAGGCTGAATTCTTGAGACTGAGTCGCTATGCTCAAGGAATGGTGGTAGATGAGTATGAGAGATGTGTTCGTTTTGAGGATAGTCTCAGAGATAATCTAAGGGTGCTGATAGCTCCGCAGAGGGAGCGCGAGTTTTCAGTCCTGGTGAAAAAGATGAAGATTGTCGAGGAGGTTAAGCGCGCTGAGCACCAACACAGAGATTTTGAAAGGGGTAAGAACAAGAGGGATTCGGAGTTCTCGAGTTTAGTACATAGGCCTAAGAAAAGGCCAAGACTGATGGGCGATTAGAGTTGGGCCCCTGTTGCTTCTACTGGATTACAGTTGTGTGGTGATTGTGGTAGACGCTATCAGAGCGAGTGCTGGGGGAGGACTAGGGCGTGTTTGATGTGTGAGTCATTATAGCACCGTATTCAGGAGTGTCCGCTGAGGGTCGATCAGATGCAAGCTCCGGGTTCTGGTACTGCGTAGCTACAGAGGATAGTCCAGCGGCCACCGAGGGGCCGTGGTCAGGCTAGAGGTGGTAACGGTATGGGCTGTGGACAAAGAGCACCAGGCAGAGGTGCTGGACAGACTGAGGCTAGGCAGCCTGCTCTTGTTTATGCTGCTCGTCATCAAGAGGATAGAGATGCTCCAGACATCATTACAAGTACATCCTTTATTTATGATGTACCTTACTTTACTTTGATAGACATAGGTTCCACACATTCCTATGTAGCTAGCACTGTGTCTGAAAACTTGGGGATTTTGGTTGAGAGTATTTCTAGTGAGGTGACTGTATTGAGTCCACTAGGGCAATCAGTTCGAGTTATCAAACTGTATAGAGATGTTCCGCTAGAGTTTCAAGGGTCGGTATTTCTAACTAATCTGATAGAACTTTTGTTTAGAGAGTTCGACTTGATTCTGGGTATGGACTAATTGGTCAAGCATCGTGTCAATCTGGACTGTGTGATTAAGAGGGTCGTCTTGAGAACTGAGGAGGATAATACGATAGTAATGATTGGAGAATGTGAAAATTATTTGGCTAATGTGATCTTTGCATTGGTGGCTGAAAAACTGGTTCGTAAGGGATGTAAGGCGTTCTTGGCCTATGTTAGTGTTTACATTTACAGGGACTTTCTGATAAAGGACATCGAATCGTAAAGGATTTTGGACGTCTTCCCTGAGGAGCTACCAAGTTTACCTCCGAATCGGGAAGTAGAATTTATGATTGAGCTTCTTCCTAGTACAGCTCCGGTGTCTATCGCTCCCTATCGAATGATGCCAAAGGAGCTTACAAAGTTTAAGACTCAACTGCAGGAACTTTTGGACCGTGGTTTCATCCATCTTAGTGTGTCTTCATAGGGAGCACCAGTACTGTTTGTTAAGAAGAATATTTTGACCATGAGGATGTGTATAGATTATCGGCAGTTGAACAAGCTGACTATCAAGAACAAGTATCCGCTTCCGAGGAACGACGACTTATTTGATCAATTTCGAGGGGCTTCAATATTTTTTAAGATAGATATTCATTCTGGATACCATTAACTCAGAGTTAGGGTTATGGATATTTACAAGACTGCTTTTAGGGCTCGTTATGGGCATTACGAGTTCCTAATTATGCCTTTTGCGTTGACGAATACACCGGTATCATTTATGGATTTGATTAATCGAGTGTTCCAACCCTATCTGAATCAGTTCGTCGTAGTTTTTATCGATGACATTCTGGTTTACTCTAAGACTGAAGATTAGCATGATGAACATCTTAGAGTAGTGCTTTAGATTCTTCGTGAGAAGCAACTCTACGCTAAATTCAGTAAGTGTGAGTTTTGGCTTTGTGAAGTTACTTTTTTTGGGCACGTAGTGTTTGCTGAGGGGATTCAAGTCGATCTTATGAAGATTGGGCTGTACTGGATTAGAAACAGCCGAAGAATGTGTTTGGGATCAGCAGTTTTTAGGTCTGGTGGGTTATTATCGACGATTTGTGGAAGGTTTCTCACTGATTGCAGCGCCCCTAACTAAACTGCTACGTAAGGGTGTTCCATTTGTCTAGACTGATACATAGTAGGAGAGCTTCGAGAAGCTCAAGACTGTTCTGACTGAAGCTCCTATTTTGATATGGTCTGAACTTGGAAAGGAGCTTGTGGTTTATAGTGACGCATCACATGTAGGTTTGGGTTGTGTTTTGATGCAGAATGGTAAAGTTGTGGCATATGCGTCTCGTCAGCTCAAGAAGCATGAGTCAAACTATCCGACCCATAATTTGGAAATGGCCGATGTAGTCTTTGCTTTGAAAATTTAGATGTACTATTTGTATGGTGAGAGGTGTATTATCTACACTGATTGCAAAAAGCCTCAAGTATCTCCTGACTCAGAAGGAGTTGAATCTTAGGCAGCGTAGATGGATTGAGCTGCTTAAGGACTATGACTGTACTATAGAGTACCATCTTGGAAAGGCCAATGTAGTGGCCAATGCGTTAAGCCGTAGGGCGATGACAGATCTGAGAGCTATGTTTGCTTGACTTAGTTTGTTCGACGATGAAAGTTTGTTGGTTGAACTGTAGGTTAAACCGACTTGGATAGAACATATTCGAGTTAGGTAGTTGGAGGATGAATAGTTGGGTCTTCGGTTCCGTCAGATTAAGAGTGGCAGTATTACAGACTTTGGGCTGAATAATGATGGGGTACTCTATTTCTAAGGCTAGATTTGCGTACCGAATGATACTGATCTGAGGCAGTCTATCTTGGGAGAGGCATACAGTAGCCCTTATATTATGCATCTTGATAGGAATAAGAAGTACCGAGATCTTTTAGAACTGTATTGGTGGCTAAGATTGAAACGGGAGGTTACTGATTTTGTGGCACGATGTCTGACATGCCAGTAGGTTAGGGTTGAACATTAGTTACCTTCAGGTTTACTACAAGCTGGTTAATATTTCGTTATGGAAGTGGGAGCGAGTAACGATGGACTTCTTTAGTGGGTTGCTTCTAACACCCACTAAGAAGGATTCTGTTTGGGTCATCATAGACCGATTAACCAAGTCTGCGCATTTCATTCCGGTTAGGACCAACTATTCTCTTCAGAAGCTGGCGAAGCTCTATATCTCTAAGATAATAAGACTACATGGGGTACCGGTCTCAATCATTTTTGATAGAGATCCTCGCTTCACCTCTCGGTTCTGGAAAAAGTTACATGAAGCTTTAGGCTCGAGATTAGACTTCAGTACTACGTTCCATCCACAGACTGATGGTTAATCTAAGAGGGTGATTCAGATACTGGAGGATATGTTGAGGAGTTATGTTATCGATTTCCGAAGTAATTGAGAGGATTATCTGCTGTTAGCCGAGTTCGCCTATAATAACAATTTCCAGTCGAGTATTCAGATGGCACCTTACGAGGCTCTGTATGGTCGTAAGTGTCGTACTCCTTTCTATTGTACTGAGTTGGGCGAGCGTCAAGTATTGGGTATTGAGCTGATTTCTAAGACTGAGGATAAGGTACGACTTATTTGGGATCGTTTAAAGGCGGCTTCTGATAGACAGAAGTCTTATGCTGATCTAAAAAGACATGAGATTGAGTATTCTGTAGGGGACTTCGTGTTTCTTAAGGTCTCGCCATAGAAGAAGGTTCCGAGGTTCGGTTGTAAAGGTAATTTAAGCCCTAGGTTTATTGGGCCTTACCAAATTCTAAAGCGAGTGGAATCGCGATTAAGGTTCTTGGAAGAAGTCTATCTCATTGGAGTTACCTCTAGAGCTAAACCGTATTCATGACGTATTACATCCCTAATCCCTTTTACATTAATTTTACTTTTCATCTTTTTAATAGTTTTCGCATTCAATCTTCATAGTTTACGTTTTTCAATTTGGTAAGTAGTTGAGCGATTATCAACATGTGGATTTTCTTTGATTTTGGGCAATCTTTGTGATAGCCGATAAGTGGTGGTAATCGACGAATTCTTTGGTATAGGAGAAGGCGGTGGTGAAGGAGAGTGCCTCTGATAGTTGGAATCGTGTTGAAACTTGCTTTTGTTGACGATAAGTTGCTTGTGTTATTTTGGGATTAAGAGTTAAATTGTTAAATGATCGTTAAGTGGTTAATGGGTTGCTGTTTCTTAGGTTCTAGAGTGCTTTGAGTTACAGTCGCTTCATAAACGAACCAAGTGTGTACCCAAAAACGTAAAAAACGGGGTTTCAGTGAAAGCTAAAAACCCCACTATCAAAGTCACACGGGCATGTGCTTGCCCGTGTGGTAGGCTATGTGCCATAACACGGGCGTATGATCGAAGAAGCCAGGCCGTGCGCACAAGACACGACTGTCTGATGGCCAGGTAAGCCATGTACGACACACGGGCTAGACTGCTTTGGGCCGTGTGGGTCCACACGGGCGTATGGGATTCTGGGCCAGGCCGTGTGATCCACACGGCCAAGGCCAAATTGGGCCATTTGGGCCACATGGGTGTGTGAGCCCATTTAACTGAAATTTGTTCTAGGGTTGCACAGGTCGTCCAAGTCGACTGTGAACCTACTGTAGGGTCGGTAAGCACTACTTAGACCCTTAAATGCGTGAATTGTATGTATGATGTATGTTTTGAGCATGGTGATTATATGAATGATTACTGAACTTTTTGTATAACTAATATACATGTATTAGCATGTCATTTACTGTATGTTGCATTGCATTGGGTTGGGATGTTGTATTTGGAGGAAGTGTACTGAAAGGCTCTTAAGCTTTATTATCCGGCAACAATTTGCAATTTACTAATTATGTGCCTTATTTGGTACTACTTGGAGTGTAGGGATGAGTGGGTCTTTTAAACCCCACATGGAGTATAAGGATGGATGGAATGATATGTAGAGGCTGGTTGGGTAGGACTCTGTTTACTGATTAATATGTATCTGATACTGTTACTGTGATGGGTTAGGCCCTAATGCATATCTAATACTGAAACTGAAATGGG
Organism: Gossypium rotundifolium; assembly: GCA_025506655.1. Classification (NCBI taxonomy): domain Eukaryota; kingdom Viridiplantae; phylum Streptophyta; class Magnoliopsida; order Malvales; family Malvaceae; genus Gossypium; species Gossypium rotundifolium. Next base: position 172,656,601 of record CP106734.1, on the reverse strand, counting down.
TTAAGACCCGAACTGCTACTGAAACGGGAATGGGCTTAGGCCCAGACTGTAATTGACTATTTGTTGTTGTTTGACTGTATCCATGTCTGCGGTGGGTATTACACACTGAGTTTACGTAAACTCACCCCCTTCCTGTTTTATCTGTATAAGTAATCCCCAGGCTTAGACGGATCGGTGCTGGCGGAGGACTCAACGGTGACCACATAACTTTTGAACCGGGTTAATTCCATTTAAGGTTTTTAATTTCTATGATTTTTGGGGTATTTTGATGTAATTTGGACTTTTGAACTGTTTGCTTTTGTTTTGGGATTTTTAACTGTTTTTCTGAATTTTTGAATTGCAACGAAAACTCGGTTTACTAAACATAACGTTTTTCCTAAACGCAATTGGTTTTCTTAAAATTTTACGGTTTAAAAAGCTTCCTCTACAGAACGTGATTTTAAACGAATCAAATTAACGAGAAAATAATTTTGAAATTAACGAGAGAGTAACAAAAGATGATTTTAAACGAATCAAATTAACGAGAAAATAATTTTGAAATTAACGTGAGAGTAACAAAAGATGATAAACGGAAACGATTTTAACTTGATAAACTCGATTTCAAATTCCATTCCATGTGATATCGCCAGATTCGGCCATAACGTCTAGGCCGGGTTTGGGGTGTTACAGATACACGGATCCAACCAAAACACACCGGTATGGCACCTAGTGCATCATCAGATAATTCAAAGTAATAGATTGACACCCAGTATCTCATTGGCCATGCCGAAGTAAGTTGGTACCAGTACCTCATCGAATTTATCCGAAGTAATAATATGACACCCAGTGTCTCGTCGACTCGAAGTCGAAGTATCCTTGAACACTTCCAATCCTATGGCATGTCAACTATATTCGATTTAGCCCGATACAGTTAATAGGGTTTCCAAATCATTTTTCAATTTCCAATCAATACACATTTCAATTCAAATAATCACATATATTCATAATTCAATTCAATTCAATTCAATACCACAATATCAATACTCACCTCAATTCCACTTACCATACATATTAAATAATAAATACAACAATTAATAACTAGCTTCGAATTATAGAAATACAAACCGTAATTATAGAATTACTTCTCGTTAATCTTGTCTTTTCTTTTCTTAGCCGAGGTCTTCGACTCAACGTTAGCTACGAGATTAAAACAATTAAAAATCATCAATACAACACAATTTAACATTTAATATTTCAATTTATACACAATTTTTCCTAAATTCTAATTTAATCCCTAACCAAAACTAACTTTATTTTCTTCACAATTTATTCTTTATTTTCATTCAATTAACACTTAAAACTAAATTAACTCTCCAATTTCACCATAAATCCCTATTTAAATTCTCTCAATTTAGTCCCTATTACTTTAAACTTATGGTTTATTTTACAATTAAATCCTTTTCATTTCTAACTTGAAATTTTATCAATTTAACCCGTAATACTTCAAATTATTCAACATGAACAACTTCTAAAAATTCACTAACTTTCAAAATTTCAACTTAAATCAAGTATTATTTTGTTCTAGGTTTCCAAAACATAAAAATTTTAAGAAAATGGACTAAATTAACTTACCAAATTAAAGTTGAACATTAAAAACCCTAATTTCCCTTCTTTCTTTTATCCTTTCTTTTTCTCCCCTGTTTCGTTTGCTTCTCTGTTACTTTTCTATTTTATTCTTTATTTGTTTTGTTTTATTATTATTTACTTTATTATTATAATATAATATAATATATATTACTTAAATATTAAGTATTACCTAATTATATTATATTACTTAAATATTAAGTATTACTTAATTATTATTATATACATATGTATAATATTTTTACAAGTATATGTACATAAATACTACACTTGTTATTATTTATACCATACACTTGTCTCTTATGATTTATTTACTAATTTAATCCTTCAACTTTTCTTTAATCTATAATTAAACTTTCACACTTTATTTAATTTAATTCTTGTACCTATTTAACCTTAATTCAAGCTAATTCACCTAACCAAAACTTAATTAACCACACAACTAACTTTATAAATATTTTTAATAAATATTTACAAATCTGTTTTACGAAAACGAAACTCAAAAATACAATTTTCCGATACCCAAAATTTTGAGTCGTTACAATAAGTGCGAAATTCATGTTTTAAGTGAAACAATCTCAGTCAAGCAGATTCAGTGGCACATGCCATTGAGGTTGATGGAGTGGAAATATGGAAAGCCATGTAACTAAATGTGAAATAGTTTTAAGAAAAAAATAATACATGCAAGGCATACGCTTCTAACTTTTAATTAATGAGGAAAAATAATATATAATATTCGACTCCTAACTCTTAACATAGTCAAGCAGGGTGATGCTAACATATTAGACACGAGAAATAGAAATGCATAGCACCAAAATGAAGTCAAGATTTCAATATTCAACTTAACTTTGAGAATTAAGATGTTCCACGTTTACCATATCAACATCACCAAATTCTAGATGTTTTACCATACAAGTATTTGTTTATTTATCAATTTTACTATTATTGATTAAAAAAATATAATAGAAACCACATACTCGAATTAAATAATAATTCAACAATAGAAGAATCAAAATGCTTAGGCATTCCTCTTCTTCACACATGATTATTGCAATCTTCATCTAGATTTTGTTTATAAAGTTCAGGAGGAAGGCGAGGTGAGACCAATGCTTCAAGCGGGGTAGATTTCATGTTGGTCAATCCAGCAGTGCCGGATAAGTCAATCAAACCATTGGATGGTGTTGAGAAATCAAATGCGTGCAAGAAATTAGACATGGTCAAGTACAACATATGGAGTGCAAAAGATGTTCCAGGACAGCTCCTCCTACCACTGCCAAAGGGCATTAGTTCAAAATGCTGACCCCTAACATCCACATCTTTATGGGTAGTGAGAAACCTCTCGGGCTTAAACTCCGATGGTTCTGGCCATTTTTTAGGATCCCTTTGAATCTTGTGAAGGTTTATGATCAACCGAGTGCCTTTGGGGATGTCGTAGCCGCCAATGGAGCAAGTTTCACTGAGCTCACGAGGTGCTGACAGAGGTGCAGGTGGATACAATCTTAATGTCTCTTTAACTATGGCTTGAATGTACTCCAATTTGCCGATGTCTGTTTCATTCACAAACCTATCCTTGCCTATATGGTTGTCTAGTTCTTCTTGAGCCTTTTTGAGTATATGAGGTTTGTTTAGCATGAGGGAAAGACCCCATATTAAGGTAACTGTTGTGGTGTCACTGCCTGCTAAAATCATATTCTGCAATATGCATTTTTCATAATTTTTAGAATTTTAGAATCGAATAATGGAGAGATAAGAATTGAAAAAAGAACGAGTAAAAGGTTATACCAAGGAAGTGGCTTTGTTGATGATGTCAGCATCATATCCGGCAAGACTTGTACCTTTAAGAACGGAGTTCATCACATCCATGAAATCCTTCTCCTTTTTATTTTCATCCCAGCGTCCATCCTTCCTATGGTCATCTAGCCATCCCCCGGAAATTTCATCCAACTCTTTAGCAGTTATCTTCATCCGCTTCTCATAACCACCAATATCCAACCATCGGAGGAAAGGGACTGCATCTCCCAACACAAACTTCCCTGTCAAGTGAAAGAAATCCCGTAAAGCCTTACGATATCTCAACACCTCTTTCTGGTCTTCCTCTGCGACAACACTGTACCTCTTACCAGCAACCGTCCTCATAATAACGTTCAAAGTCAAGTCCGAAAATGTTTTTCATCTCAACCAACACCTTACCCGAGCCATTCTGTTTCTCGGCCCAAGTTTTATATAATAGTTTCATTGAGCCTTCTATTTCCGAGACAAAAACTTTCTTGAGTTGATCGATCCTGTGATTAGATAGCACCTCCAGCATTGTTATTTTGCGCATTTCACGCCAGTATTGCCCGTAAGGAGAAAACCCAAACATGGCATAGTTGTAACCCAAGTGTTCTGCGGCCGCAAATTCGGAACGAGAGGAAACGTACATATCATTGACGGTGAAGATTTCCTTGGCCACCTCACTCGAATTCACCACCAAGGCTGGATGAACACCAATCCGGATCATGTAGGCAGGTCCATATTTCTCTTCCAAGTCTCCCAACGCTTCATGAGGGGCCTTGGGTCCGCCTAACAGCGGAAGGTGACCGATTATTGGCCATGCACCGGCAGCTACAGGTGGAGCTTTGCCGCCACTTCCTGAGCTAGGCTTTCTGAGCTTGGTGTACAAAAAGAGTAGCGTGATGCATAAAACTACTGCATAACCAAAAGTGGAGAGATCAAGAGGATCCATCTCTGCTTATTTTGATAAGAAAGTGCAGAGATCTTCTGAAGAAGTTGTTGATGGGAATGAATTGCATATAAATTTAGCTGGGAGGTGTGTAGTCGGTCAAGTTTTGGGGAAATTGAAGATCCTGTTATTATATTTTATTAATTAAATAATGCTTCGTTGTCAAAGTTGGGATGATAATCAGATGTCATAATGATGCATCCACTGTAATAAAAAAAAATACAATAAATTTATTTGTGGAACTGTAAGGATAAAAAAAAATAAGGGCAGGTTTGGTTTACTATAATGGAATAGAGTTGTAATAGTATAGAGTTGTAATGGTGTAGAATTGTATTAGAATAGAGTTGTAATCAATAATTCAATTATTTAGTTGAATGGAATGATGTTATAATAGTATAAAAAAAAAGCTAAAATGACTAGAGTACCCTTATGATTTTTTAAATACATAATTATTGTTATTAAATTTTACTAAGATTATTATTAAAATAATAATATTATTAATCATGTTTTAATATAATTATTATTAAATATAATTAAATAAAAATAAAAATATATAATTTAATAATATTCTTAATATAATTTTATTAAAATTTTACTTAAAATTATTATTAAAATATGAATTAATACATATTATAACCCTTAAACTAGATAAATATTATTTTATTTATTTTATTAATACATATTTTGCATATCTAAATTAATTATATTTAATAATAAAATAAGAATATTATGATAAAATTTAATATCAATAGATATTTTTATAAATTATACTTCAAATATTATTTTGTTCAAAATTTTCTTTTGGGTATTTTTTATATCGTACTATATAAAATGCATGTATTTATATTTTAAAAATATTTTTAAAATTGATTTAATACCCACTTAATTATAGAAAATTTAATATTATTTTTTTAGTGTTTTTATTTATCTCTTTCCTCTCTCTAAATTTCATCATCACTCTTAACCACTCATCTTCTTCATCTAATCTTTTCTCTTCTCATCTTCTTCATCATCACTCTTAACCGCTCATCTTCTTCATCTAATATTTTCTTTTAACATGAATTGGAATCAATTACCGACAGTCGACCACTAGTGGCGCCATCGTCCACTATTTCACCTGCTCCAAAAGCCACTTATTTAAGCTTCTCTTTTTTTTCATCTTCTTGTTTCCCCCTTTATTTATCTGTTATCTGTAAGAAAAATGGGTAAAAAAGCTTCCCTCTCTAAATCACATTTTATAGATCTATTATTAAGAAATGGGTTTTAGTTTTAGTTTTTTTGTTATCTTTTGGAAATTGATTGAGAGTTGAAATTGTTTAGAAATGAATTTTTATTCTTTCTTGTTATATTCTAGAAATTGATGGAGAGTAGAAGAGAATTTTATAGATCTATTCTTAAGAAATGGGTTTTAGTTTTAATTTTTTTATCTCCTAGAAATTGATCAAGAGTTGAAAGTGTTGAGAAATAAATTTTTATTCTTTTCTTGTTATGTTCTAGAAATTGATGGAGAGTAGAAGAGAATGAGGAGTAAGATTAAAGTAAAAACAAGATTGAAATAGAAATGGGTTCTGCAATTTATTTTTGAAGTTTTTGAAAATGACTGAGAGTGGCTTTGAAAAAAAAATTCTGGTAAAATTGACTAAAACAAAAATTTTCTATTCCGTGTTGATGTTGAATAGCTATTCTTAACTTTTCCTATCGAATGCTAATTCGGTGAATTTGATGAATAGAGAAGGAATGGATTCCACTAAATAACCCATTCAATGAACCAAACTATTGAATTACTGTTCACCACTATCTGACCTGAATGGAATGGCTATTCATGCCAACCGAACATGATGTAAGTCACTCCCCCAATTAATTGATCCTATCATGAAAATTGTAAGAAGTTTTCAGAACCTTTTAATTGTTGGTGGGTCTGTGTTGGCCACTGTATCGATTTCTCTCTTTAATATAGTTGGATTGTTTTTATTTTTGACATAAATATAAATTTAGCTTCTAACATTGTCGAAATTATTTATTTCATTTGAAAAACGGGGTCAACTTTAAAACAAAAATGGAGTCGCCACTAATCTTTATTTGAAGGTGTGATTAGATCACATTGGGATTAAAACATTTTTATTTATTAAAACTATGATTTTGGCCTAAAAAATTCGAGAAAATATGTTGGGAGTCGATTACGCACGAGGAAGGATTAGCACCCTCGTGACGCCTAAAATTGGTACCAAATTGATTGATTAAAGTCTTAATGTCGAAAATTTGAAAAGATTTTAAAGCAAGATCCTCTTCGTTTAAAGAAAAACTTGAATAAATTAAATTAGATGCTGAGACCCGCTTATTTCGAAGAAGTAAAATGTCATGCCCAGTAAGTTATGATACGACATTTCGAATCCTCGAAATTAAGCTTGTCTTTTGACTTTTAAAACTCATGCATTTAAATTCAAAAAGGATATTCAGTCATTCGAGTCAAATAAAAAAATCGAAACCCAATAAGTTAGGGCACAATTTCTCAAAATTCCAAATATGGAATATTACCTTTATATTTAGAAATTTTTACTTCGAGATAACAAAATGTCATATACAATGAGTTAGGACTCAACACCTCGAATTCCCAAAAATAAACTTTTATTTGAAATCTATATGTTTTGATTAGAAAAAGGATACTCGGTTACATAGAGTCAACGAGAAAAATTGAAACCCAGTAAGTTAAGGCACAATCTTCTCGAAATTCTCAAATACGAGTATTTCTTTATTTTGAAAAACTTTTAAATAAAATGTAGTAATTAAACGAAATGCATTTTTATTTAAGGCGATGATTTGTTAATAAAACCATTACACCAATAAATTACAAGATACAAATACTAAAAGGAACACTTGAGAAAATTACAGGACATACATCATTTAAATGCTAACATTAATAATCAAAGAAAAATGAAATAAATAATATAAAAAACAATTTAAAGTGAATAATGATTTAAGATAAATAATTTATATAAAAGAAAAATTAAAATAAAATAATAATAAGAGAGTTTAAAATAAAAAATAAAAATTTAAAATAAATAACATATAAAACAGCTTAAACTAAGTAATTTATATACAAATTTAAAATAGATAATATATACAAAAGTTTAAAATGATAAATAATATGTATAAATTTAAAACAAATAATGTATAAAAAGGCTTAAAACAAGCAGTCTATATATAAACATTTATAATAATAAAAAATTCAAAAATAAATAATAAGACAATTTTAAATAAAAATACATAAAAATTTTAAAATAAATAACATGTAAATGAAATTTAAAACAAATAATATACAAAATAATTTTTTAAAAATGATATATAAAAAGGTTTAAAATAGGTTATATAAAAGTATTAAAATAAATAAATAAGTGGCAAATTGCAAAAGTAAATTGAAATTAAACATATTAGGGTTAAATTAGAATAAAATGAAATTAAAGGTAAAAGCGTAAATAAGTAAACAAAGAAGGACCAAAATGAAAAAGTGCTAAAGGGTACAGGACCAAATGGGCAATAAATCCCACCCCTGGACACGCGTCCCTTCTTCAGAGGATCGGCGCATTAGGGACTAAATTGAAATGCTAAACAAATTTTATGGCCGAATTTAAAAAAAATAAAAAAGTAGCAAATGGACTAAATTGAAACAAAATGAAAAAGCAGAAGGACCAGTGTTGTAAATAACCCATTTGCTAAAAACACAGAACCCTCCTTGCGGGTCGCAGCACGAGTTGAGGTTAAACGGTGTCGTTTTGGCGCTTGGGTTTTTAACCCAAAACGGTGCGTTTTGATGTGTTATAAAAACCCAAAATTTTTTAAAAACTTCATTCTTCTTTTTCCTCAAAAACAAACTCAGAGCTTTCTCTCAAAACACTCTCCCTCTGGCCCGAATTTTAGGTGGGACTAAATGTGGCATTTATCATTTGGCGGCAACCGCTGCGATCCCTGATGGCGAAAAACTAAATACCCTCTTTTTAAGCCATTTAACCTCCCGAGTCCAGATTCGAGGCGAAAATGCTCAAAAAACCAACTGAAAGTAAAAAAGAAAGGAGAAACCCTTCGGTTCCGTCCACAACAAAGGTATGTTTTTTTTTTTGTTTTCTATTTTTACTCTTTAAAGAATGAAATAAAGCAATGAAAAATAAATAAAATAAAAAGGAAGAGACGAATAAAAGAGACCTTTGAAACTTTTTGATTGTTGTATTTGTTGATTTCGTATCTGTGTGTTCGTAAAAAAAAGAGAAGAGAATACAAATGATTTTCATTCGATTTTATAGCTGAAATAGAAAAATGAAAATAAAATACATTATTTTTTGTTATTCTCTCTTGCTGTGCTGTTGTTTTGTCGTTTTCGTAGGTATGGAGGTGACATAGTGGGCGAATGTACGGATAAGCTGACGTGGCATGAAGGCCCGAACGGCTGTTGCGGCACAAAGGGTTTCTGTCTAGGGTTTTGTTTTTGGTTTAGATTTTGGGCTTAGTGGCCTAGGGTTTAGGCATTTGGGCTAGGTTTGATTTGGGTCTATATTGGGCCTTGTAAAAAACTGGTAAGTGGACTGTTTATTGGACTTTCAATTGGATTTTTAATAATTTGGACTTATTTTATGTTTTTTTATTTGGTTTTTAATTTTTTTGGGTATTTGGTTTGGTTAATTTGGTTAGTTGGGCCAGGGCGAAATAGACCCATTACAGCTGCCCTTCTTTGCTCATTGTCGTGTAACGGGAATAAAGCAAAGACTTTAAGAGGGCCAATTTTGCCCGGCCTTGCTGAGTCTCTACTTGTTTTGGTGCCTTTCTTCTTAGAGTAGCTTCATTCCATCCCACTGCATCTTCAGGGGCATGAGAACTAGCGCTTCGATCCAATTCAAGGAAATTAGACTTGTAGCTTCAATCTGCTCCGCCGTAACTCTAGGGAGATAAGATTTGCTATCTTCAGTCTACTCCACTGCTACTTTAGAAGATAAGGTTTGGTTTTGATAAATTTGATCCGACCTACTGTGACTTCAGAGGTATAGGATTTGTATCTTTAATCTTTTCCACTGCAACTTCAGGGAAATAAGACTTGTGGCTTTAATTTGCTCCTCTGCAACTTCAGGGAGATAAGGCTGGTGGCTTCAATTTACTCCATTACATGTTCATATCAAATTCATATTCATATAAAAATGATGATGCAACCCAAACCCAAGCCTAATGGTCCATCCGCTACACACCACCGTGCACCGGTCACACCGTGGGACTACTAAGTCGACCCTCCATCCGCTACACACCATCGAAGGCGTCAGTAGTCGGCGTGCTCATCGCCCATATAATTTGTGTCATTAGACACCATATTCAAATAATGTAACCGAAGTTACCAAATTCAAATATTTGTGACCGTAGTCACCATATAACGTTAGTGAGACCAAAGTCAACACCTTCTAACATTGGTGAGACCAAGTCAACACCTTCAAACGTTGGTGAGACCAAGTCAACACCTTCTTCCCTTTCACATAAATCCCGAATGCCCCAAAATATATATCATGCATAACATGCTTAATTTCATAATCATATACATATATTTACATGTTATAAAATAACATATTTCATAATCCTATCTAAGTAGGAAAGCGTTCGAGTACTTTTGTACCACATTAGGGTACTTAGCCATATTCATATTCTTACGTATAATCACATAATAAAATAATTGCCATATGAAATATCGAAAGTTAGTGTGCGTACACACCGATTTGCTTAATAGGTTCCTTGAGATCTCGAAAATCCCGATCTATCTTTAGATCATTAACTCCTATATTCGCCATCATATAAGACACATTAATAAACCTATTTGGCTAATATCAAAACCAAATCCTAGTAGGATTTGTAAAAGACTCACCTTGAGGCCGATTTCAATACTAATCAAATCCGAAATCTATGCTATGCTCCTCCTTGTATTCGCCAAGCACTAAATCTCATCCGGTTAGTTTTGACTTTTAAACAAACAAGAATTAGATCTAATTATCAAAATAGGCCTTGCCGAAAGCTATAGACACTTACCTTGTGGATTTTAAATCCCAAACTCACCGAATAACTAGGGAACACGCTGCCTATGGTGTACCTTCGGAAAAGAACTTCTCCTTCCTTGTAGCCTACACTTAGTAAATCCCGAAAGATCTCTTCAAAGTTTCAGCAACCATGAACATTAATGGGATTAGCCCTAGATTTGATAAGTCTAAAATATAAAAGAATGGAAACCAAACTTGGATCTTACCCTTATGTGAAGGAATCGATTACACCTTCTCTTCAACCTTCGAGATTAGGCTTAGAGACTTGATGAACAATGGCTATGATTCCCTTATGTATTCGGTTTCAAAGATGAGAAGAGAGGAATAATAGGCTTAGAAGGAATCGACTAGGAGGCTAAAAGAAAAGAAGAAAAGAATGGATGCTCAAGAAGAATATTGGCGGAGGAAAGAGAGAGGAGAATGAATAATGAATGGCCCTAGTCTCATCCTTTTATAGCCGAAATTACTAGGCCAAGAATCCTGAACTTGGCCACCACTCTTCCTTATTTTCCTAATTAAAGAATAATTCTTCATTTATCCACCTATTTAGCTGAATTTTAAAGAGAATTAAACTCTTCCTTAAGAGTCCTTATGATCTTCTAATTAGCCGAGTTTTAAAGAGAGTGAAACTCCTCTTTGCAAGCCTTGTGCCGTCCACCTCTTGGGCTTCTAAAAGCAAAATAAAACTTATTTTATTTGCTTCTTATGTGACTCGAACTCAAGCCCAACACCCTTGCATGTGGGCCATTTCCTGAGGCCTTAAGTGGCATCTTCAGGCCACTTCTCCAAGTCCGTTAATGGGTCAAATTTCACTAACTTTTTCTTTTAAGGCCCTCTTGCCCTTATTTCCTATTTTGGACTTTAAAATTTGTCATTCCGGCCTTATTTCTAAGTTTCCTAAAATTTTCGATCGGCTTTGTAACTTGCCATTTTTCTTACATCTTCAAGTTTCCAAAATGTTCAGGTTTCCAAAATGTTCAGGTTTCCAAAATGTTCACTTTCCTAATTTACTTAGGTTTCCAAAAATGGTCATTTTCCTATTCCCAACATAACATTTCCATACATTTCCTTACATTTCCATACATTTCCATACATTTCCTTACATTTCCTTTCATTTCCTTTCATTTCCTTTCATTTCCTTTCATTTCCTTTCATTTTCTTTCATTTCCTTTCATTTCCTTACATTTTCCTTATATTTCCTTACATTTCCCTACATTTCCTTTCATTTCCTTACATTTCCTTACATTTCCTTACATTTCCTTTCATCTTAGGGTTCTTGAAACTCTTGAACACATCCAACACACCCATCGATCCCACTATCTCATGAATTACGCACGAACGCATAACCCCTAATCTAGGATGTTACAGAAACTTTAGGAAGATAAAATCCGCCGTAATCTGTAGCTTTAATATGTTTCACCTTTGTAACATCGTGGAAATGAGATTATTGTCTTTAATACTCATTGCAACTTCAAGGAGATAAGGTTGGTGGCTTCAATCTGCTACACTGCAACTTCAGGAAGATAAGATCTATCATAATTTGTAGCTTTAATCTGTTTCACTGCAACGTCATGGAAATGAGATTTGCTATCTTTAGTCTGTTCCGCTGCAACTTCAGGGAGATAAGGCTGGTGGCTTTAATCTACTCCACTGCAACTTCAGAAAGATAAGATTCGCCATCTTTGATCTACTCCACTGTAACTTCAAGGAGATGAGATCTACAACTTCAATCTACTCCACTGTTATTTCATGGATATGAGATTTGTGGATTCACCGATTTTACTACACTGTCCTCTAGGGGACATGACGTGTAGAATCGATTTCATGGGCCTATGCTTATGCCAAATGATTAGGACATCATGATCAGGATGAATCAAATGCTCCTAATTGGCTATGTATGAATAATATTTGCATGAATGCATAATATCATTTTGTGAAAAGGATCCCTTTCTAATGCTTAGGTTGTCATTGCTTCTGTTAATCAAAGTTGTATCACTGACACAATATCTTGTCTTCTTGTTCAGCTGATATCCTTGATAGAAAATTTGAAGAAATAGTCACAATTTAGACTCTTCTTTCTCGAACATTTCTAACCCTTAGGTTTGGTGAGTTCTAAATAGTAGTCCTATTTTAGGTTCTTGTACTATTTAAAAGCTTCCAGAGTAATATACAAAACTCCTTTTGTGAAAGTATTATTAGTCTATTAATCGTTATTTCAACGCAAAATGCTTGAAAATGATCATAATGATGGACAAAACTGAAATTTATCAGGAGCAAAATCTGAAAAGAATGGGTTAATCAAAGAAAGCAAACATTGCTAGAATAAGTGAGAGGAAAATAGGTGCCCCAGGTATCGCAGCCTGAGCTTCTCTGTACGAACTTCTTGAGGACCATTTTGAGCTCAATATATGTTTAGGAAATCAAGAGTACTTTGTCGATGCCCCAAGATATAGTATACTTCTTTTTTATTAATTCAGGCATCGCAAGACTACCGTATGCCCTCCTTTAATCAAAATTTAAAATTCCTTTTACGGGTTTTCAATTCAAAACCCCTTTAGTCTCAAGGCATAACATCTCTCCTTCTTGTTAACTCGGAGAAAGCGAGACTACCACATGTCCCATATTTTGATCAAAATTTGAATTGCCCTTTCACGGGTTTTCAATTCAAAACCCCTTTGGTCTCAAAGTGCCCTTTGCGAGTTTTCGTCTTGGCCTCTCCTTTTTCTTTTCTTTTATTTCATTTTTTTAAAGAAGGTCTCAAAGCGTCCTTTGTGGGTTTTCACTTTGGCCTCTTTTCTTCTTTAAGTATAGTACTTTTGACTGAATCCTAATTTACAGGATTGGGCAAGTTTTTCCATCCATTTCAGTCAAAATCAGTATTCCTCCAGAGAAAGCCTTTTTTACCGCATAAGGTCCTTCCCAATTTGGCATCCATTTCCCTCTGAAATCCTTTTGTATGGGGAGGATCTTTTTCAATATCAAGTCCCCCTCGTAAAATTCTCTTGGGCGAACCTTTTTATCATAAGCTCGCATCATTCGTTTTTGGTACATCTGAACCTGACGAATAGCCCTTAGCCTATTTTCCTCAATCAAGTTCAATTGGTCATATCAAGACTGGATCCATTCGGCTTCTTCTAACTTTAGATCTGACAAAACTTGAAGGAAAGGTATCTCTACTTCAATGGGTAAAACCGCCTCTATTCCATAAACCAATGAGAAAGGCGTTGCCGGTGGAAGTTTTGATAGATGTTCGATAAGCATAGAGAGCAAATGGTAACTTTTCGTGCCAATCTTTATGGGTCTCAATCATTTTCCCCATGATCTCCTTTTTTTTATTGCACCGTTCATTTTGAAGCGATATGGTGCTTTAATCTTGAACAAACTGCAAACTTCTGATATCGTACTGTTGTTCAAATTTAGTACATTGTCATATATGATCCTTTTGGCATTCTATACTGACATTGATCTCTTTTTTCAAGAATTTTGCTGGCTGTCGACTTTGTGACATTAGCATATGAAGCAGCTTCCGCACACTTGGTGAAGTAATGCAAGACCATAAAGATGAATCGATACCCGCTAAAAGCCTTTGGTGAGATTAGCCCACTGACATTCATGCCCCACATAGAGAAAGTCTATGGAGATGTCATAAGTGAGGAAATGAATGAGGCATAGGAATCTTGTCTCCATAAATTTGGCACTTATGGCATTTCTTGGTATAACTAATGCAATCCCCTTCCATGGTGGACCAGCAGTACTCGAACCTCATGATTTGTCTGGCCATTGTAAAACCATTAGCATGTGTTCTTTAGACACCCTTATGGACCTCTTCTAAGATTTTTGGCCTTAACAACATCCACACGTCTTAGTAGCCTAGACATCTCTTCATACGATCATGCGAAAACATCTTTGAATTTTTTTTAAATAACTTCAATGGCATCTTCTTGTTGTCTCTGTGGTGATACAGGCTCCGACCTTCACCACTTTCTCTTCTCCTAGGCTCACAATGACTTTTTGTGAGGTAGGATATGTTATTCATCTTATTCTACCATCCTTAACAAATCAGGAGATAGGTTACAATCTTTTCGTCTTCAAAATCCTGAGATCCCTTTAGACACATATCTTGCTCAAAAGTAGATTCTGAGTCAGTAGCAGCGTCGTTCATGTTGTTGATATCTAGGGACCTGTTGTAGGTATGAAGGGATATTCAAAGAACAAATGAATCTAAGAATAATTATTTATGTGCTATGAACATGAATGAAATAAATGAATAAAAGAATATTTGCTCAAAGTGAGACATAAAAATGTATTTTTATTGAAATAAAATACTGGACATGAGCCTATTTCACAAAATGATTATTATTTCTTCTAGGCTTAAAGCAACAAATGTGTTTTAAATATTACTCTAAATTAGCTTTAAAAAATACAGGGATCTCTTCCACAGTCCAATTGTTCAACACCCTCCTAGGCTCATAAGGGCGAATGCCTGATAAGTTTTCTCCTCTGATTCTTTCTTCGGATATAGCCTTGATGCTCTCATTTCTGCACATTCCATCTGGGCCTTTAGTATATTCATAGAATTCCAGTTCTTTATTATCCATCAGGCCTTGCACCAAGGCTCTGAATTCATTGCACTTTTGAATCACATGACCCTTTTCATTGTGGAACTCACAGTAGTTCCTTACTTTTTCAGGTTTCTCCTCTAAATTATGGGTGATTAATCCTCCTTCTACCATTTTCTTTCAAATCTCCCTCAACGGGGTTTTCACTTCTGCTACATCTGCCTTGATTCTCTTCCCTGCACGCTCGATTATCACGTTTACCCTTTTGTCAGAATGGTTGGGTAACGGATTTTCTGCATCGAATTTCACAATACCTATGTTGATGAGTCTTTCAATTATCTTTTTGAATGCGGTGCAGTTCTCAATCGAATGTCCTGTAATTCTCGTGTGGTACTCGCATTGGGCATTCCCGTCGTACCATTTAGGAAAGGGAGGCTGTATAGGTTTTAGGTAGAAAGAGGATACTATATGTGCATAAAATAAACTTTGGTACAACTCCCCATACGTGATCGGGATGGGTGTGAACCGGGGTTTTTCTAAGCTCAGTCTTGGATTAGGATCTTGCCTTGGGGGGACCTGCTGGCTAGTAGTTGCCATCTTTGGCTGGCTTACAGTAATCGGCCTTGAATAGCCATTATTATACATTCTCGCATTATTCGCTTCATTTTCCCTCTTCCTCAGGGCCTTTAAAGTATCGATTTAGGAGCTTCTCTCTTGCCTTTTTCATTTTAACGATCTTTAAATTATTTTGGGAGCTCCATTCTCGCCTTTTTTTGTTTCCGCTAGATTATCCAGATTAAGGACTACAGGGTTGATTGGGTTATCCCCTGGACTGAAACCTGAATCCGCTGGGAAGTTCACCAGTGTCAAGGTACCGGTCTAGTATTGGGCTTTGATGTTAATAGACACCCTTTATGGATACACGTTTGGTTGTGCTTGGGCATTTGTTAGGGTAAAGCTTGAATGATAAGCGGAGTCCTCGTTATCTTCCCCAGAATCAACCCTAGGGCTTTTTCCTTTTTCTAACCCTCCAACTAGCATCTGGGTTAACTGGCTCATCATGTTACTTTAAAATTCTAGCATCTGATTCTTTATATCTTATTAAATTTTGGTCAATTTCTCTAGTATCTGTATTTGCATTTGCTCTAAGATCTCCAACCTTTGGTCCATTTCTTTATTCTTTGCTCGGGTACCGTAATGAGGTTTGGTTGATAAGTTTTTTTGTTGGTTTTCAGATTAATTCTGAAATGATTTTAATCAATTAGGGTCTTTCCATGGAATTTAATGCACATGATGTGATGAAATGTGAATGCATGAAATGAATGCAAAAAAGTGTCGATTCTAATTCAATTTCATTTAGAAAACTTTACTAAAAAACAAAATTATTTACATAAAACGGATTACAAATATGACTTTGCCCTAATGCTCAAAGTTTTAACTTTCCAAAGCAACGAAGCCAACTCTTGACCTCTATCTAATTCTAGCTCATACTTCACGCTTAGCACGTCGACCTGAATTGCCAAGGTCTGTAAATGATCGGCTACCTCTCGAATCTGAGCCACGACCTCGCCCATAATGTAATCTTTGTTCCTAACTTGATTCTGACAATGGTGAAGCTATTCCTTCAAACGTTCCTCACTTATAGGCTGCACGAAATGAAAATCTCACGAAGACATAGGTACGGATGTATCCCGAAAGCAATCCATTATCCTGCAAGGAGGTGAAAACCTCACGATGGAGTTGCTTCTCACTCCCACTTAAAAAGGTAAGACCAAACGGTCCATATGCAATATGATGCGAAAATATTCTACGAGACTCAAACCACAGCAATGAAATAACACAAACAAACGCAATAAAAGGATCGTAATTTTTCAAATCAAAATTTTAATTTTCGACAACAAGACAGAAAATAATCAATTTTACGACTTGACTTTCTTATTATCCCCAGTGGAGTCGCTAAGCTGTCGAAACCATTTTTTTCATTTGAAAAACAGGGGTCGACTTTAAAACGAAAATGGAGTCGCCACCAATCTTTATTTGAAGGTGTGATCGGATCACCTTGGGGTTAAAATATTTTGATTTCTTCAAACGATGATTTTGACCTATAAAATTTGTGAAAACAAGTTCAGGAGTCGGTTACACATGAGGAAGGATTAGCACCCTCATGATGCCCAAAGTTGGTACCAAATTGATTGATTAACGTCTTAATATCGAAAATTTGAAAATATTTTAAAACACGATCCTCTTTGTTTAAAGAAAACTTGAATAAATTAAATTAGATGTTGAGACCCGCTTATTTCGAAGAAGTAAAATGTCATGCCCAGTGAGTTAGGATATGAAATTTCGAATCCTCGAAATTGAGCTTGTCTTTTGACTTTTAAAACTCGTGCATTTAAATTCAAAAAGAATATTCGGTCATTTGGGTCAAATAAATAAATTAGAACCCAGTAAGTTAGGGCACAATTTCTCAAAATTCCAAATACGGAATATTACCTTTATTTTTAGAAATCTTTATTTCGAGATAACAAAATGTTATATCCAGTGAGTTAGGACACAACACCTAGAATTCCCGATAATAAACTTTTATTTGAAATCTATACGTTTTGATTAAAAAAAGGGTACTCGGTTACTTAGAGTCAACGAGGAAAATTGGAACCTAGTAAGTTAAGGCACAATCTTCTCGAAATTCCCAAATACGAGTATTGTCTTATTTTGAAAAACTTTTGAATAAAATGTAGTAATTAAACGAAATGCGTTTTTTATTTAAGACGATGATTTGTTAATAAAACCATTACACCAATAAATTACAAGATATAAATAGTAAAAGGAACACTTCAAGAAAATTACACGACATACATCATTTAAATGCTAAAATTAATAATCAAAGAAAAATGAAATAAACAATATAAGAAACAATTTAAAGTGAATAATGATTTAAGATAAATAATTTATAAAAAGAAAAATCAAAATAAAATAATAATAAGAAAGTTTAAAATAAACAAAATAAAAATTTAAAATAAATTACATATAAAACAAACTTAAACTATGTAATTTATATAAAATTTAAAATAGATAATATATACAAAAGTTTAAAATGATAGATAATATGTATAAATTTAAAACAAATAATGTATAAAAGGCTTAAAACAAACAGTATATATATAAACATTTATAATAATAAAACAATTCAAAAATAAATAATAAGACAATTTTAAACTAATAATACATAAAAAGTTTAAAATAAATAACATGTAAAAGAAATTTAAAACAAATAATAAACAAAAGCAGTTTTTTTTAAATGATATATAAAAAGTTTAAAATAGGTTATATAAAAGTTTTAAAATAAATAAATAAGTGACAAATTGCAAAAATAAATTGAAATTAAACATATTAGGGGTTAAATTAGAATAAAAATGAAATTAAAGGTAAAAATTGTAAATAAATAAACAAAGAAGGACCAAAATGAAAAATGCTAAAGGGTAGAAGACCAAATGGGCAATAAATCCCTCCCCTGGACATGCCCCTTCCCCAGAGGATCGGCTCATTAGGGACTAAATTGAAACGCTAAATAAATGCTGTGGCCAAATTTTAAAAAAATAAAAAGGTAGCAAATGGACTAAATTGAAACAAATTGAAAAAGCGGAAGGACCAGGGTTGTAAATAACCCATTTTTTAAAAACATGTGGACCCTCCTTGCGGGTCGAGTCACGCGCACGGGCTGAGGTTAAATGGCGTCGTTTTGGCGCTTGGGTTTTTAACCCAAAACGACGCCGTTTTGATGTGTTATAAAAACCCAAAGATTTTTAAAAACTTTATTTTTCTTCTTCCTCAAAAAAAAAAAAAAAATCAGAGCTTTCTCTCAAAACACTCTCCATCTAGCCCGAATTTTGGTGAGGGCTTGATACGGACCACCATGGCGGTTAAATCCGTGACATGCCAAATCCACAATGGCGAAAAACTAAAGACCCCATTTTTTAAGCCATTTAACCTCCCGAGTCTAGATCCAAGGCGAAAATGCCTAAAAAACCAACCAAAAGTAAAAAAGAAAGGAGAAACCCTTCGATTCCGTCCACAACAAAGGTATGTTTTTTTTTTGTTTTCTGTTTTTACTCTTTAAAGAATGAAATAAAGCAACGAAAAATAAATAAAATCAAAAGGAAGAGACGAATAAAAGAGACCTTTGAAACTTTTTGATTGCTGTATTCATTGATTTCGTATCTGTGTGTTCGTAAAAAAAAAAAACAAGAGAATACAAATGATTTTCATTCGGTTTTATAGCTGAAATAGAATAATGAAAATAAAATACATCATTTTTTCGTTATTCTCTTTTGCTGTGTTGTTGTTTTGTCGTTTTCGCAGGTATGGAGGTGACGTGGGGCGCAGAGGTACGGAGGCCGTACGTAGGAGATGACGTGGCGTGGAGGCCCGAACGTCTGTTGCGGCGCAAACGATTTCTGCCTAGGGTTTTTGTTTTTGGTTTAAATTTTGGGCTTAGTGGGCTAGGGTTTAGGCATTTGGGCTAGGTTTGATTTAGGCCTATATTGGGCCTTGTAAAAAACTGTTAAATGGATTGTTTATTGGACTTTCAATTGGATTTTTAATAATTTAAACTTATTTTTTTTTGTTTTTTTATTTGGTTTTTAATTTTTTTGGGTATCTAGTTTGGTTAATTTGGTTTGTTGGGCCCGGGAGAAATAGGCCCATTACAAACATTTATTTAGTTAGTTAGTTATTTTAATTTTATTTTTTCTTGAATCATTTTGATTTTTAATTTTTGATTTTTAATTAAATTGTTTAATTTTAGAAAAATTAATTGAACTGTTAAAATTTTATCGGCATTAATGTGATCACTAGCGTGTGGTCCACATATAATTCAAAAGAATTCATAAAAATATTTAAAAATCAAAAAGTTCAAAAAGTTCATAAAACTTATAAAATTTTATCTATGTTAGTATTGAAGTATACGTAAAATGTCATGTGAACTGCCATGCCAATGTCATTAAAATTTTAATTAGTTCAGTTAATTTTTTGTCAAAAAGAAAAAATTTAAATAAATTTTAAAAATTAAGCACCAAAATAGCTAAAATAACAAAAATAAATAAACATTAAACACTAAATTTAACTTTATAGCTTCATTTAAAAAACAAACTGATTGGACAAAAATGTAGTGAGGTAGGATTTTTTTCATATATAAAAGAAATTTCTGAATAGTACAACATTAACCATTGACCAAAATAGACAAAGCTTTTATTTTGTCAAATGAGAATCGGTCTAATAAAATCGAATTTACTATGAGGAAGTGTGGCTTTTTTAGAAAATTAAGTTAATAATATTAAAAAATTATGAAAATCACTAATGCATCAAATTATTTAGGAAAATAATTTAAAATTTACAGTGTTTTTGAGTGAAATCATTCTCTAAGGCAGCACCACCTCAAAATCCAACTAAACCATTACCCAATTATTAAGTCAATGATTAGCTGAACAAAAAAAAATAATTTTTTTGGTACCGCCACTTTCTAAGGTGGCACCCGTATTAGTTTTTTCAAATATCATATTTTCATCGGTATTTTCGAAGTAAGAAGAAACAAAATTAAAAATTTTATTATTTTTTGGTGTCGCTTCCTTCAATGGAGGCACCAAATGTCTAGAAAAAAAATTTTGGTTACAAGTTTATAAGTGGCAGCACTAGTCTAATAATTTTTTTTTTGGTGTTGCCTCCTTCAACGAAGGCACTAAATTTTTATAAAAAAAATTAAAAAAAATTGATGCCAACTCCAAATGTGGCGGCACCAGTAATTTTTTTTTGAATTTTTTGATACCACCACTTCACATGGAATCACTAAAATCAGTAAAAAAAAAAAAAAAAAAAGTTTCTCCCTGATCCCTACTTTAGATGCGGTGATACTAGTAACTTTTTTTAAAATTTTTTGGTGTCACTACCTCATGTGGAGTCACACAAGTACTAATTTGTTTTTCGTTGGTGCCTACTCCAAATGTGGCGGAACCAATAATTCTTTTTTTTTACTTTTTCGATGCCACAATTTCATGTAGAGTCACCAGAATCAATAAAAATAAATTTCTTGGTCTCTACTCCAGATATGGTGCCACATCTGGAGTTGGCACAAAAAAAAATTATAGAAATTTGGTGCCTCCATTGAAGGAGACGATACTACAAAAAAAATTCCTAAACTAGTGTCGCCACTTATAAACTTGTAACCAAATTTTTATTCCAAACATTTGGTGCTTCCATTGAAAGAGGTGGCATTAAAAATAATAAAAAAATATTTTTTACTTCGAAAATACCTGTAAAAATACGGTATTTGAAAAAATTCATACGATCACGCTTTGGAAAGTGGCAGCAAAAAAAATTAATTTTTTTGTTCAACTAATCACTAACTTGATTCTTAGGTGATGATTGTGTGGGATTTTGAGGTGGTGCCACCTTAAAGAGTGGTGTCACCCAAAAACAATGTAGATTTTAGGTCATTTTCCTAAATAATTTGATACTTGAGTCATTTTCATAATTTTTTAATATTATTGGATTAGTTTGCTAAAAATCCGAAAATGAAATTTCGTGTCAACTATATTAAAAATAAGAAAAAAATTACGTAACATTTCCCTGTCATGTAGCTTGAGAAAGACCAAAATCGGTTTAGTAGGCCTGATTTTCAAGTGTTGGAAATCATAAAACAAGTCTTGTCAAATTGGATCAGACCATGATTGTAACACTCCACACTCGATTTAGTCATCGAATCTGAATGAGCGATATCACATTACGTTATCAAAGCAACTTGGGCTATCTTATTAAAGAATCATAAAATCAAATTCATAATTATCAACCACGGGAGTTAGGTGAGATGGGAAAGGTCTCTCCTATCTTAACCAGTGGTCGAGGGTTCGATTCTCGCCCTAGGTATGAAGCAACTTTAAAACTTGTGGCTAGCATCTACTCCTTTAATCGATGTAGATGATTAGTTCGACTTCTCATAGATACCTTAAGAAATAAAAAAAAAATTCATAATTATCGTTCAAATCAATTTAATCATAAAACATATTCACAATTATACATTCATAATATCTAAGTTTCAAATTCATTACTTTACGAAATTATGAAAGGTCAAATTTAGAACTAAGACTTGAATCCAAACTCAATCATCAAATTTCAATGGTGTTTTGAGACAAGAAACTTTTTGTCTTAAGCAAACCTCATTTTAATTCTAGGGATTTTAGCTTCGAACTTAATCTATCTCGAGACATTAGAAATCGTGTCTCGAGACATGGTCCCTCATGTCTCGAGACTAGATCTTGAGACCAACCTCCCATGTTTTCTTATTTTAGTTTCGATATTTGAATGTTTCAAGATAAGGGGTTTTGTCATGATACTTGGAACATGACAAAACTTAATTGGTTTGAATGTTTCCTTGTCTCGAGACAAAGGTCATTCTATCTTGGACTTGAATAGAATTGTCTCGAGACTTGTCTAAATAGTCTCGGGACATTAAACATGTAGGAGGACAATGAGGTAAATTTTGTTCTTATGGTCTCGAGACACGTTCATGCTATCTTGAGACTCAATGGCAAAATGACCTTAAATGCACATTTTTAAGTGTTCAAACCATACCAAAATATACCTTAAACATACCTAAACTTTACCTCAATGCAAGATCATCAAATTAACACATAAAAACACAACCAACCATCATCAAATTGTAACCATCAATGCATCAATATCTAACCAACTAATTAATATATTCAAACTTATATAAACTAGCATAATTATCTACTAAGTTCAAGGATGAAATTCAGTTTTATAACTCTTTTAGGCCAATTACCAAATATATCAATATGCAAACTCAACACTAAGCCATAAATACCTTAAGTACATGCCATATATGTAATGACCCAAAATTCACAGGCATCGGAAAAGTGCAATATCAGGCCTCAATCTTAGAAAACCAAATTAGTAAATAATTATTAGGAATCTTTATGAGTCTAGTGGTGTGTTTAATTAGGTTTTAATTAGGTGAATTTAGCTTAATTGAAAGAAATTTGGAAAAAGGACTATAGTGAATAAAGGGTAAAAGTTGAATTGTAAAAGAAAATAAAAAAGGGCCAAAATGGAAAATAGGCCATTTAGCATAGATGAGGCGGCAAAACAATGAAAAATTTAAAGATTTTTTTTAGATTATTATTGTATATATATATATTAATTAATATTAAGATATAAAATATAAATTATTATTTAATTGGTATTATATTATTAAATTAATGAATAGTTTAATGAATTGACAAATGTAGGGTGATTAAATGATACATATGTAATAATAATATTTATACAATTGTAATATTTCTATTTAATTAATTATTATTTAAGCAAATAGATTTTATTATATTAAAATATTAAATTACATAAAATAAATAAAATCATGACAAATGTAAAGTGATGATTTAAAAATACATACATTTGTAATATTTATATTTAATTGATAAATAGATATTTATTATTTATTATTATTAAGTTAAAAGATAATTATTAATATTTTATATTATAAGAATTGATAAATAAATTAAATATATGACAAGTGTATGGTATTTATGATGTACAAATGAAAATATGTGTATTTTTATATATATATATATATATATATAAAGATAATAGATATTTATTATTTGAAAGATATTAATTAAATAATTATATTAAGATTTTTGTATTATTAACAAATTAAATGATGACAATTGTAATTTAAATATTTATTATTAAATAGATATCTATTATAATTATTATAATGTATTATTATTATTAACTAATATATATATATATATATATATATATATATATATATAATATATATAAAGTAAAAAGAAAACCAATAGAAGAAAGAAACAGAGAACCATTCGAAGCAGGGAGAAAGAAATAAGGAAAGAAAGAAAAAGGAAAAATTAGAGTTTTAAGGTTTGGAGCTTTAATAGGTAAGTCAATTAAGCCCTTTTTACTTAATTTTGATGTTTTAGAAGCTTTAGAATAAAGTTTTATTGAAATTAAATTGAGGTTTTGGAGTTCTTAGATTTTTGAACATAGTTCATGTTGAACAAAATGATGAATTAGGGGTTTAATTGAATGAATTTTAATTTAGATTTGATAAAGGGATTAAATTGAAAAGTAAGCAATAAGTTTTGCATAGTAGGGACTAAATTGAAAGAATTTCGAAATTAGGGATTTATGATAAAATTTTGATAGATATGTATAAGTTTGGTTGAATTTTGAATGGAAATAAAGTATGAATTGAGTTAGAAAAGTAAGTGAATTTAGTTAGGATCAAATTGAAAATAAGGTAGAAATTGAATAGAAATTCAATTATTCAATATAAATTATTGTTGTATTAATAGTATAAATTATTTTAATTTACTTAGCTAGCAAAGAACATGAGGCATCGTGTAACAGTCCGGTTTAGACCCTAGTCGAAATAGTGGTTTTAGGATCACAAATCCGAGTCAAAAAATATTTTAATATTATTTTCTGTGTCTACAATATGTGATTAAGCATATGTTAAAGTTTTGTGAATTAATTTCGTTGTTTGTGTGCTTAATTAGAGAAAAGGACTAAATCGTAGAAAATGCAAAAGTGACTTGCTATTTGTTAAAGGGCTATATTGACATGGCTTTATGAATATGAGGTCCTTATGTTTTAAATGGACCACTGAAATGGTTGATGGACATTTATGACCAACCATTATGTGTTATTATATATTGTTATTAAAGGTTAAATTTGTAAATTAAGAAATAAGTTGAATTAAAATAAAACAAAAGCTAAAATAAAGTTGTTTCCACCGAAAATAAGATAGAAAAAAGAGTGTTTAGAGCTCTTGAATATTCGGCCCTTGTCTAAGCTCAATTAAGATATGTTTTGGTTTCGGTTTTTGATAATTTCTACGTTTTTGTGATAGTTGCTTCGTGTTCTTCAAACCCATGCCTTAATTTTGTAAATTGATGGAGGTTTCGAGATATGCCATTGATGATTTTGTAAGCTTTGTGATAGTTGATGATGAAAAATGAAACATATGTGTTAGATTAACATGTTTTGTCTTTGGATTTTTGGTGAATTTGAGTAATTTAGACTAAATTGGGAAAATAATAATTTTAAGGTCTAAAATGTGAAATAAATGAAAAATATGGGTTGCTAGGGACCTATAGAGAATTCGGCTAAACATGGCTTATATTGAATTATGTGTTTTTGTGATTTTGTGAAATAAGGACTAAAATGTTAAAATGTGAAAATATGAGGGATAATTTGTAAATTGCCCTAAATGTGTGTTTTTGGATTGAATTGAATGAATTGGTGAATAAATGAGTTTAATTTGAATATGTATAGATCAAGCACCAAAGAAAACGGATTTAGACCGAGGAAAGTCGAAAATGATTGAGTAGCCGATTTCGTCTATTTATATCCGAATCTGAGGTAAGTCTATATACAAATAAATATATTTGAATTGGTTTATTTATGTACCTATGAAATTTAATTGTGATGAATGTGTTCGAGATGATATATACCTGGAATCCGAGAAAGTATCAACCAAGTTTCAATATCCGAAAAGTCTCGTTCGAACCTAGGAATAAATAGGATTTTATATGTCATGACATAGGTTTCCGATATGTGATATCATGTAAGACCACGTCTGGGACGTTGGCGTCGATCTGATATTTATGTGTAAGACCATGTTTGGGACATTGGTATCGTATTTGATTCGTGTAAGACCCTGTCTAGGACAGTGGCATCGATATTTGGTTACATGTAAGACACGTCTGGGACGTTGGCATTGTACGATTATTTTGAGTGTCCTATTTGATTCGAAATGGTTCAACGGGCAATTCCGAAAAATGAAAGACTATGTGAAATATGTAATTGATTCAGGTACGTTTGAAATGAATACTATGATTGAGTATAAAAGGTAAGTATATGTGGTTGTTCACAAGTGAGAAACATGTATAGATTCAAAGAGATTAGATGTGGTATGTATATGAATGTGTTATGTTCTATTGAGATACTTTGAGATATGAATTATTTGGTAAGTTATGGCTAAATAAATGAGCCAAAGAAGAGTTATGAAATTACAATTGTGTAACATGAATGATATTGTATTTGATATGATAATTAATGCTTATATGTTAGGTTTATTTGTATATGGCTTACTAAGGTTTTGAAAGTTTACTCTGTGTATGTGTTTGCATTGTTTTATATATCGTTAAAGCTACTGAAGGCTCTGGGATCGTCGAGGATCGTCATCACACTATCCAATCATAGTCTAGTTGAAATGGTTGATGTTTGAGATGTGTATATAGCCATGTGATTTGGCTAGATAATTGAATGTGATATGAATGAGTAGTCATGTTTTATGATGCATAGTTTGGTATGGTTTGATGACTAATAAGTTGATCAAATTTATGATAAGTCTTATGAAGCAAAATTGGCATATTGTTGATGAATGGTTGTTACATTGAATTGGTAAGTTTGTGGATGAATTTTACTTAGAAATGATTGTGATTCGATTGAGCTAAATGATGCATAAGTTGAAGTGTTTGTTATGCTCATGAGTGGTTAGAAAAGATGATCATTCTGGTATGTTTACATTGCTTTTAATGCTTGGATTGATGCTTAATTGTGCTTGTAGGTGTAGCCCAAAGTATGGGTGGCAATTTGGCCTTGCAAATGGCCTACAATTGTCCACACGGTTAAGCACACGGGCGTGTGGCTCGACCATGTCCCTCGTGGTTGTATTTCAAAACAAGTCAGATTCAACCACGGGCTAGACACACGGGCGTGTGACTGGTCGTATGGATCAAGTCAGTGTAGACCACGGCCTGGACACACGGGCGTGTGACTGGCCGTGTGGTGCAAGTCAGTAGCGACCACGGGTGAGGCACACGGGCGTGTACTCGGCCGTGTGGACGAGTCAGTATGTATGCCCTATTTTTCCATAGCTTAGACACACGGGTGTGTCTGAGGTCATGTGAGGCACACGGCCTAACCACACGAGCGTGTGACCTCTGTAGCTTTGAAAAATTTTTATATTTCTGAAAATTTTGTATGTGTTCGGTTTAGTCCCGGCCCCTTTCTAAAGCATGTATAAGGTCTCGTAGACCTAATTAAGGGACACTTTGATTTAATTTATTGAATTATGATATGAAATGTCTGTAAATGGTAATGCCTCTTAACCCTAGATCGGCGATGGTTACGGGTTAGGGGTGTTTCACATAGGCATCGAAAGGAAAAGAAAAGGTTATCAAGGAGTAATCGAGCAAATTACGGTTTGTATTACTATAATTCAAATCTATTTATTATTAATTGTTATATTTTAATTAAAATGCATGATAGATGAATTTAGGAAAGTAATTGAAATAATGATATTGATTTGAATGAAATTGATTTAAAATGTTTATGGTTATTGAAATTGAATGTGAACAAATTGGAAATTAAAAGTGATTTGAATTGAATCAAAATGAATTGAATGAAGAAAATATGTGATTGTTTGAAATGTATATTAATTGAAAAGTGATTAGTGATTTGAACTTGATTGGAAAATGAATCAAAATATGAATTGAATAAAAGTGAATTAAATTATGAATATGGTGAATATGTGAATTATGTAGTGATTGAAGAGTGGATTGAATTGAATCAAAGTATGATTATATGTGATTATCTGAAATATGTATTGGTATTGAATTGTATATTGATTAGAAAGTGAAAAAGTGAACTTGAATTGAATTGTGATTGAATTGAAAGAGAATTTGAAATAATAAAAAATGATTTGAATACCCTATTAACTAGTCGAGCTGAGGCGAATATAGTTGGCATGACATAGGATTTGAAAAAGTACGGGATTTATCGGCTTTGCCGATCAGACACTTTATGTGTAGTATTTCAGGCACCTCGTGTGAAGTTTCAGGCACTTATGTGTTGTATACTGATCAGGTACTATGTACTGTTTTAGGCACAATGTGCCGTATTGGTGTGTTTGGGTTGGAGTCCGTGTATCCGTCAAAGTCCAGGTTTGTTAATAGGGTGAATAACTGAAATGAGAAAATTAAATAAATTTGATTGATTGTACTACTAAAAATATGAGAAAGAAATTATGAGTTGAATTGTGAATGGAATTAAAATGTGAGATTTGAAGAATGAACTTAAGGTTAATGAATTTGCTAAAATATCGAATTATTGATATTGAAATCAGTTGAATAAATGAAATGAGAAAATCGAATGAATTGATCGATTGAACTATTGAAAGTATGAGAAAGTGAAATTATGAATTGAAATGTGAATTGAAATTGAGATATCGAAATAAGAAGTGAAAATAGAATGACTTGGAAATAATGAAATAGTGTATGAGTTAATTGAATATAATCTTATGAATTAATTATAATTATTTTTGAAAATGTTGGTTTAAATAATTATTGAAAGACTAATGTTGTAAGGTTTTAGATATGAAATAGAATAAGTTATTGAATTAGGATATAGAAATGAAATATATGAAATAATGATTTTATGAAATGGTTATTAATGAAATGCATGAAATGAATATGGAAATAGTAAGAAGATATATAAATTAAAATGAAGAAAAGCTATTTAAGATACATATTATTAAGAAAATTTAAAGTTTTAAATGCATGAATGTTTTATTGAAAGTAAAATAGTGGTAAGGTAAATTGTGCATATTTATTGTTTTTATTTTAAGTATTTGAATTATAGTAATACCACTGGGTGTATACTCAGCGTACGGTTTGTTTCCGTACGTAGATTAGATACAGAAATTTTAAAGAATTGTATTTGAGATTATGAGCTTTCATCTCATCACATCTTCAAGCAACAAGAGAGTACGTTTTAAAATTTTGAATAGAATGGCATATACTTAGGAAAATCAAGTATGTTCCAAGTAGTTGTAAGGACTAAATTATAAATTTATTTAAATTTATTATTTGTCCATTTTTATGTTCTAATATATTAGTGGTTAGCCAAGAATTACTTTGGCACTAAATGTAATATTCCTATATCAGGTTCTTTGAGTCGAACATGGTATAGAGATGTTACAATATAACCCAAAACTCATATATATATTTATACAAAAGAGGTAATAAAGCGTATCCTAAAGTTGAGTGTTGAGTGCTTAACCACTTTAAATCTTTGTTTACTTACGTCTAAAACCTATGCATAGAAACAAGCTTAACTGTATGCTGAGTATTAAATACTTAGTGGTGCTAATATAATTCGACTTCAATTTATACATACATATATACATACATCATACATACATACATACATGCATTGTAACATCCTAAAACCGGGGCTATTTGTGATTAAATGTTTTTCTTTGTGTTTGAATTGTTATGGTATTATTTATGGAGTGATAAGATTTAATTAAGGGTCTTAAGTTGGCTCGAGATAGTAGAAATTTTATTTGGAAGCTTTCAAGGTAGGGAGCCTTAGCAAGTAGGGGTTACAAGAATTAATAAGGGATAATTTGACATAAAAATCAGCTTGGTAAAGTGGCAAAAGGAGGGCTACTTGGGAGTTACATGTGACGCCACAAGGGATAAGGGAGAGCCTTGGTTTGAGTCAATTTGAGTTAATTCTCTCTTTTGCTCTTGGAATGGACAAGAACATAGGAAGGAGAGATTTCTCTCTTTAAACTCTTTTATTATTTATTTAGATAATAAGATAATAAAGGATAAATAAGGATATTATTTGGATATTAAGGGATTATTAATGGATTATTTGGGATTAATTCAAATTAATTTGAGTTAATTCAAATAGGTGGCTAGGAATGAATTGGGGAGTTGGCTAGAGTTTGAACTCCTTGTTGAAAGGAGTGGTGAATGAAGCATTAGGGGAGGGGTGACGTAAATATACATACATACAAACATGCATATCAAATACGAAGTGAGTACTCAAGGGTGATAGGTAAGGATTCGGGATCACAAATGACCCTTTGGATTAATTGGGTTGGCGAATAGGCCATAATACTAACCCATGTATTTGGCCGAATATAGGGACAAGTAGATCTAGGGTGGCGACTTCTCTTTTGGATTTAAACTTCTTGTTGGTGACAGTGTGTACATACACGTTATGACTTATTAACTGCTAAATGTTGTGAATGCTAACTCGGTTTATGTAGCATTGGATTTAATACCGTATTGGTATAAGTGACTATCTGTAAGTACACATTAATATGTGTTGCTATTTAATGCTTTTGGGAAGCATGGAATGAATTTAGTTGTAACTTAAATATCTCGATGGCATGAGTTTTGTTACACAATGATTTGATATGGGTTGATGAGTGGAGGCGGTTACATTGTGTCGACGGACACCGGTGTTTTGGTAACACACTGTGACTACGGTCACAGAGGTTTGGCACCTCATAGCGCCTCGCCCCAGTGGCTTAGCACCACGATGGGTTGGCCCCACGATGATAATACTGGGATTGACGCTAGTGATTTGGTATCACGCGATGGGTTGGCCCCATCAACCGATTTGTGTCTTCGGACACCGAGGTTTGGCACCGCAGTGATTTGGTATCACATCGTGACTATACGTCACAGTGGTTTGGCACCACCAAAGGGTTTGGTACCACAATGGGGTAGACAGAGGCGTTTGGTTGGCTAGGTTGGGTACATGACTTAATGCATGTTAATTTGTTATAAATTGTGTATGATGTGGTATTTACCTGTGGGAAGGGTTACATCTTGAGTCTTGGTGACTCACCTTCTCCTTTACCTTTTTTGGTGATGTGTAGATCGCGGATGTGGACCGGATGGACTCAAGGTGGCCATGCAAAGGAATTTAAATTTAATAGACTTTAAATTTTGGTTTATCTCTTTTCGATTGTTGGTTTGATTTTAATTGGGTTGTAATAAGGCCTCCAATAACTCCTTTAATTATTTTGTTATTGTTAACGCTTTGAATATTAGTCTAAGTTATCTAAATATGGTAATAATAATAATTGCACACGTTTTTCTAAAGAATTCAAAGAAAAAAATGTTTTAAAGTACCAACGGGCACATTTAATATATATATATATATATAACAACTTGATTTAATAAATATTTACAAAATAAATCTAAGTATGGGATTTGTACACCTCAACTGCTTTTAACAAAACGATATCTTTTATCGAAAACTTAAACCAGCTTTTAAAAGATTTCAAAATGTTTTTCTCGTAGCAAACCAAATTGGTCAGTAGCGTTTGGGCGGGTTTGGGTTGTTACAAAATTAGTATCGAGTCCGTTCAAAGTTTCTACTGTGGGGCCCAAGGCCCAAAAATGTTTTGTAGGCCTCTTTGAGTTATTTTGGGTTTTGAATAGCATGGCACCGAGTCTCCCAGCACCTATCCACCTGTAAGTACTTGAACCCTTTGTGAATTATTTTCGTAGAAGGGTAGGAAGCATGGAACGTAGAATAGTCTTATAGGAATTGAACTTTAGGATTAGATTACTCAAACACACAAATGTAACATAAGACTTAATGAACTCAACCAACCTATGACCAAGTCAACGAGCTAGGTGTGGTAACCCCATGACGCATGTCTAGGATTGGATCCGGAAGAGCTCGGTATTTAAGCAATTCCCAGTGACTCACCTCCTCTTCGCAGTATCCCACACGGTGCGTAGCTTCTGGCTCACCCTAACTCGGAGGGCTCGATGGTGTGGCAACCTCTCATGCGCATGTCTAGAAAGGTTTGGTGGGAGCTTGGTACTTAAGCAGTCGCGTGACTCACCTCCTCTCCACTCGAATCCTCGCTCGGTGCGTAGCTTTGTTCACCACGACCAAGAGGGCTCTCACATAAAGCTAAACATAACGACTAAAACCCGAAAGGAACTAACCATGTTTCAAAAAGAAGAAAACAACAAAACTCTAGTTTTTCAAAACTTTTAAAATCACTCTTTCAAATTTGAGAACAACCATTTTCACAACTTTTTCCGAAAAATTTGATTTGTGAAAATTACGTAAATACCCTTAAGGGTAAAATTACTAAAACACCCTCGTTCATAGAATATTGATTTAATGGTTTTGCCCAAAATTTTATTATTTTTAGAAATATCCAAAAACTCTACTTTGCAAATCACCAATAAAATACTTTGGTTTTGGAAAATTACGGAAATGCCCTCAACTTGTAAAATTACCAAAATGACCCTGAGTTCAAAATTTTTGCAACATCATCATTTTAAGAAAGGAAAACTCTCAAAAGGGACCCTCAGAGTTTTACAATTATTAAAACATCCTTGATTTACAAAAAAATTATAAAATTACCCCGATTGATAAAATTACCAAAATACCCTTGGTTCCCAAATGATGCCATATCTTTAAATTTTACAAATTTTAGCAATACCCTCCAGCTTTGGGAATTTCAAAGTGACTCGCTTTATTAAAGTTTCAAATCCTCGATTTTTAATACAAAATACCACAGAGGAAAATGACGAAAATACCCAGGATAAGCACAGATGAAATGTCCAAGAGTGAATAAGTATGGAAAGTATTAGGAATGGATGTGCCCTTTTGTGTGAACTATGGTAGAAGACTTAAAACATTGTTTGATCGAAAGAATCCTATTAAACTTTTCATAAAATTCTTCATGAATAATCAAGTGGAACAAATTACTAATCCATAAAATTTTTCTTAATCGATTAAAAGCGCGTTAGATAGAATGAGTTCTAGAGGACGTGGCCGATGTGGACGTGGTAGGGAAGAATGATCAGATTCCGAACCCGTCGTGTCGGGTCAAGGTTCTAAAATGAGGTACCACCGCCACCACCACCCCCAACTTTTAAAGTCGAGGAGCGAGGATCGGCGGGGGAGGCGATGTCGCAAGTCGTGTTGCGGGTTCTCGAGTTGGTGGTCAGAGTGGTGGAAATCGGGAGCTCAAAATCTGCTCCGAGCGAATTCGGTCTAACGAAGTGAGGTGTTCCGGGCGGTCGAGAGTGGCACCTAGTGTGAGTATCTCGTTTGAGTCACGGAAAGGATCATGGATGATCTTGACCTGTCTGATGAGGAGAAACTGAAAGGAGCCATGTCACTTCTGAAGGATGAAGCATATCGGTGGTGGCTCACCGTTCGAGATGGTGCCACGCGGATGATCTTACATGGGATTACTTTAAGGTCTTTCCTTAAAAAGTATGTGGGTACCAGCCTACACCGACGCTGCAGAGAAAGGCTTTTCCGGGTTGGTACAAGGAACTAAGTCTCGTGGCCGGAGTATGAGGCGAAATTCTAAGGCCGAGTAGATATGCGAGAGGCATCGTGGCTACGGAACATGAGTTGTGGTCCGCTTTGAGGACGGCCGAGAGATGATTTGAGGTCACGATTGCTCCGCGGCAAAGTTCGTGAGTTTTGTCTCTAGTAGAAAAGGCTAAGGTAGCCGAGGTATCAAGGCATCTGTGAGGCAAAACTATGATAGGCTCAAGCGTAAGAGAGGTTTCGCCATCTAGGTCGTGTAGTAATGTTCGGAAAAAGGCTAGGCAGAGTGGGCCAAGTCAGCAAGAAGGCCCATAATCGCTAATCGAAACCTGTTCGAGGTAATCGCCGTGGAAAAGCCCATTGGGGAGGTTGTTGGACCGGTGAGCGAGGTTGCTTTGAATGTGGGTCTTTGGAACACCGCGTGAGGATTGTCCCTAAGCGAGCTTAGAATCGCCGAGGGCGTAACCATACGCAGGATAGAATTGTGGGACCACAGAGAGGTCGTGGTAATGGTAGAGGGGAAATGGTGCTAATCGTGGTCGTGGAACTCGCAAGGCGAAGGCACGAACAATCTGAGGCAAGACACTGGCTTAGTCTATGCTATGAGGCGTCATGAGGAGGGTGACGACCGGATGTCATAATCGAGACGTTCTAATTTTTGGTCTTCCTTATGTTGCATTAATTGATGTGGGTTCAACGCATTCATACGTAGCGAGTAGTGTGGTAGAGACTTTGAACCTAGACTCAGGAGGCGCTAGGGAGATGATCGTAATTAGCCCTTTAGGCCATTCTCGTAGTTGTAAACAAGCTTTATAGGGATGTACCCTAGAACTCCAAGGGGTCGTGTTTGTGGTCGATCGATGGAACCGCCGCTTGGGGAGTTCGATTTGATCCTGGATGGACTGGTTGGTTAAATACCGGTGAGGTTGGATTGCGTTGCTAAGCGCATGGTTCTTAAAATGGCTGAAGGGGATGAAGTGGTCATGATCGGTAATCGAAGAAATTACTTGTCTAATGTGGTGTCGGCCTTGAAGGCTAAAAAGATGGTTAGGAAAGGGTGTGAGGCGTTTATAGTTCGAATTTGTGCCTTGGAGGCTAAGGAGTCAGCGGTTGAAAAGGTTCAACAGAGGGAATTCACGATGTATTCCGGAGGAACTTCGGTTTGTCTCTGGATCGGGAAGTCGAATTCGGTATAGATTTGCTACCTGGAACGGCACCTGTATCTATAGCACCGTATCGAATGGCACCAAAGGAATTGGTGGAGCTGAAGGCTCAAATTCAGGAGCTCTTGGATAGAGGGTTTATTCGACCTAGTATATCTCGTGGGGAGCACTGTGTTGTTTGTCAAGAAGAAGGACGGTTCTATGCGGATGTGCATCGACTCACCGACGCTAAATAAGTTAACGATAAAAACAAGTATCCGCTGCCTCGGATCGATGACTTGTTTGACCAACTGAAGGGTGCGTCGGTATTTTCAAGATAGACCTTAGGTTGGGTTACCATCAACTTAAGGTGAAGGGGCCGATGTTCAAGACGGCATTCCAAACTCGGTATGGGCGACGAGTTCCTAGTGATGCCATTCGGGTTGACCAATGCACCATGCAGCATTCATGGACTTAATGAATAGGGTGTTTCAAAGAGACTTGGATCAATTCGTTGTGGTGTTCATAGGCGACATATTGGTTTACTCAAAGACGGAGGAGGAGCATGACAAGCATTTGCGAATAGTTACGCAAGTCTCGAGGAGAACAGCTTATATGCCAAATTCGATAAGTGCGAATTTTGGCTAAGGAGGTGGCTTTCTTAGGTCACGTGGTGTCGGCGGAAGGATTAGAGTGGATCCCGCAAGATTGAAGCGGTGTTGGATTGGAAATCGCCTAAGTCGGTGGCGTAGATTCAAGCTTTCGGGTCTAGCGTACTATCGAAGGTTTGTGGAAGGATTCTCGTTAATTGTCGCACCATTAACTAAGCTATTAAGGAAGGAGTACCATTTGTATGGTCGAGAAGTAGAGAGTTTTGATAAACCGAGGAAGATTCGACGAAGCTCCGGCTCGTATAACCCGAGGGTGAAAAATGTTCACGGTTTATTGTGATGTATCCCATACCGGGTTGGGATGTGTGTTGATGAAGGGAAGGTAGTGGCTTATGCATCCCGCCGATTAAGACCGCACGAGGTAAACTATCCAATGCACGATTTAGAGTTGTAGTCTTTGCTTTGAAGATATGGAGACATTACCTTTATGGGGAGAAGTCGATAGTTTACACGGATCACAAGAGTCTAAGGTATCTCTTGACCCGTAAAGACTTGAACTTAAGGCGTGATGGATTGAAGCTGTAAAGGACTACATTGCTCAATCGAGTATCATCCTGTAAAGCGAATATTGTGGTCGACGCGTTAAGTCGGAAGGTCGTAAGCGCACTTAAGGGCGATGTTTGCTCATTTGAGTCTATACGACGATAGAAGTCTTTTGGCAGAGTTGCAAGTTAAGCCAACTTGGTTCGAGGAGATTAAGGATAAGCAGATTGTCGATGAGGGATTAAATGCAAAGAGGGTGCAAGTGCAAGATGGTGGGTTGGAAGGATATAGTTTGACTGATGATGGTGTATTATGTTTTCAAGGACGGCCCTGTATGCCAAGGATGTGGAATCGAGATAAAGAATTCTCCAAGATGCACATAGCACCCATACGCTTATGCATCCCGGAGGTAGCAAAATGTACGAGATTTGCGAGACAGATTGTGGCTTCGGGTTGGCGTGAGGTGGCGAGTTCGTGGGAAGGTGTCCGGCGTGTCGCAAGTTAAAGCGAACATCGTTGCCACATCGGGTTACTTCAACCGGTGAAAATCCTCGATGGAAATGGGAGCGGATCACTATGGATTTCGCTCACGGCTACCCCTCACGCCCGACAAGAGGATGCGATTTGGGTAATTGTGGACCGTTTGATTAAATCACTCACTTCATACCGGTGAGAATGGATTACTCACTCGAAGCTAGCGAGGTTGTATGTGGGTGAAATAGTGAGGTTGCATGGGGTGCCGATGATCGATTATCTCAGATAGGGATCCAAGGTTCACGTCGAGGTTTTGGAAGCGTTGCATCAAGCTTTGGTACGCGATTGATTTCAAAGATGACTTTCCATCCACAATCGGTGAGGCAATCGAGAAAGGGTCATCTGATCTTAGAGGATATCTTTGAGGGTTGTGTCTTAGAATTCGAGGTAGTTGGGAGGAATTTTTACCATTAGCCGAGTTCGCCTACAACAATAGTTACCAAGCGAGTATCCAGATGGCACCATACGAAGCATTGTATGGACGAAAATGCCGAACTCTGACGTGTTGGACAGAGTTGGGTGAACGACAAGTGTTGGGTCCAGAGCTGGTTACAGAAACGGAGGACAAAGTTAGGGTGATTCGGGCTCGTCTTAAGGAAGCGTCAGATAGACAGAAGTCTTATGCTGATCTGAAGCGCAAAGAAATGGAGTATGATGTAGGAGACAAGGTTTTCCTGAAGGTATCACCTTGGAAAAAGGTGTTGAGATTTGGGCGAAAAGGAAAGCTAAGCCCAAGATTCATTGGCCCATATACGATTGAAGCGAGTAGGACCGGTAGCTTATCATTTCGAATCGCCGAGCGGAGTTAAGTCGATTCATAACGTCTTTCATGTGTCGATGCGGTCGATCCATCACACGTGGTGCACGTGGCGTAAATTGAGATCAACTCGGACTTATCTTCGAGGAAGAACCGGTTCGATTTTGGATCGAGATGTGAAGGTTCTGCGAAGAAGTCGATGCCTTAGTGAAAGTGCTATGGCGGAACCATGGTGCAGAGGAAGCTACGTGGGAACCCGAGGATGTGATACGACAGCAATAGCCCCACCTCTTCTGATCAGGTAATTTCGAGGATGAAATTTTTTTTAAGGGGTAGAACTGTAACATCCTAAAACCGGGGCTATTTGTGATTAAATGTTTTCTTTGTGTTTGAATTGTTATGGTATTATTTATGGGTGATAAGATTTAATTAAGGGTCTTAAGTTGGCTCGAGATAGTAGAAATTTTATTTGGAAGCTTTCAAGGTAGGGAGCCTTAGCAAGTAGGGGTTACAAGAATTAATAAGGGATAATTTGACATAAAATCAGCTTGGTAAAGTGGCAAAGGAGGGCTACTTGGGAGTTACATGTGACGCCACAAGGGATAAGGGAGAGCCTTGGTTCGAGTCACAGAATTCTCTCTTTTTGCTCTTGGAATGGATGGCATAGGAAGGGAGAGATTTTCTCTCTTTAAACTCTTTTTATTATTTATTTAGATAATAAGATAATAAAGGATAAATAAGGATATTATTTGGATATTAAGGGATTATTAATGGATTATTTGGGATTAATTCAAATTAATTTGAGTTAATTCAAATAGGTGGCTAGGAATGAATTGGGGAGTTGGCTAGAGTTTGAACTCCTTGTTGAAAGGAGTGGACAGACAAGCATTAGGGGAGGGGTGCGAATGCCTATAAAACCTCAACCTACCACCTTGTTTTCTTTTTTTAGTTATTAGCGAAATTCCTAACCTCTTCCCTCTTTGTTTTTTTTTTTTTCTATTCTCTCAAGACCTTGGCGAAACTCCTCCCATACTTCTTATTCATTCCCTTTTTTCCACTTAAGAGCAAGCCTTGATCAATATTGAAATCAACCTTAGCCAAACCTACACCTTACCTTTGTCGAAATCCCTTTTCTCCTGTTAAACTCTCTCTAGCCGAACCTACTCCCTAGGCATAACCGAATTTTCCTCCTCCATATTTTGAAGTCTTGGCGAATATTAAAGCAAGGGTAAGTATGTGAAACTCCTCTCCCATACCCCTTCTCTCCGTCGACTTGATTAAATGGAAAAGTGAATTATTTCATGGCTAATCGATGATGAAATCGATTACATTTAGGTGCCGGATCTTAAGGTATACGATCCAAGCCCATTCCTGTCAAGTGATTTTGGTAAGGATCTATATTTATTATTCGTTTAAGTCAAGGCTAATAACTCTAGTGATGGCCAAATGTAGGAGTGAAGCAGAATCGCATATCAAATACCAAGTGAGTACTCAAGGGTGATAGGTAAGGATTCGGGATCACAAATGACCCTTTGGATTAATTGGGTTAGTCGAATAGGCCATAATACTAACCCATGTATTTGGTCGAATATAGGGACAAGTAGATCTAGGGTGGTGACTTCTCTTTTCGGATTTAAACTTCTCGTTGGTGACGGTGTGTACATACACACGTTATGACTTATTAAGCTGTGCTAAATGTTGTGAATGCTAACTCTGGTTTATGTAGCATTGGATTTAATACCGTATTGGTATAAGTGACGATTCGGTAAGTACACATTAATATGTGTTGCTATTTAATGCTTTTGGGAAGCATGGCATGAATTTAGTTGTAACTTAAATATCGATGGCATGAGATTTGTTACACAATGATTTGATATGGGTTGATGAGTGGAGGGGCGGTTACATTGTGTCGGCGGACACCGGTGTTTTGGTAACCTGCTGTGACTACGGTCACCGAGGTTTGGTACCTCAGGAGGTTTGGCACCTCATAGCGTCTCGTCCCAGTGGCTTAGCACCACAGTGGGTTGGCCCCATAGATGATAATACGGGATTGACGCTAGTGATTTGGTATCACGCGATGGGTTGGCCCCATCAACCGATTTGTGTCTTCGGACACCAGAGGTTTGGCACCTCCAGTGATTTGGTATCACATCGTGACTATCGTCACGGTGGTTTGGCACCACTAGTGGTTTGGTACCACAATGGGGTAGACAGAGGCGTTTGGTTGGCTAGGTTGGGTACATGACTTAATGCATGTTAATTTGTTATAAATTGTGTATGATGTGGTATTTACCCGGGGGAAGGGTTACATACTGAGTCTTGGTGACTCACCTTCTCCTTTACCTTTTTCGGTGGCGTGTAGATCGCGGATGTGGACCGGATGGACTCAAGGTGGCCATGCAGTGGAATTTAAATTTAATAGACTTTAAATTTTGGTTTATCTCTTTTCGATTGTTGGTTTGATTTTAATTGGGTTGTAATAAGGCCTCCAATAACTCCTTTAATTATTTTGTTATTGTTAACTGCTTTGAATATTAGTTTAAGTTATCTAAATATGGTAAAAATAATAATTTCACACGTTTTTCTAAAGAATTCAAAGAAAAAAAATGTTTTAAAGTACCATCGGGCACATTTAATATATATATAACAACTTGATTTAATAAATATTTACAAAATAAATCTAAGTATGGGATTTGTACACCTCAACTGTTTTAACAAAACGCTATCTTTTATCGAAAACTTAAACCGGTTTTAAAAGATTTCAAAATGTTTTTCTCCGTAGCAAACCAAATTCGGTCGTAGCGTTTGGGCCGGGTTTGGGTTGTTACATGCATACATGCATGCATACATGCATGCATACATGCATACATACATACATACATACATACATACATACATACATATTGTAATGGCCTAAATTCAGGGTTATCAGAATAGTGGTTTCGTAACCACAAATTCGATTTAAAAAGAATATTTATTTTAAAAACTATTGCATGAATATTAATATGATAGGAAGGTCGTATGAAAATATCGATAGAAAAATTTTACCGATTTAGTGGTTAATTAGAAAAAAAAATTGAAAAAATTGGGTAAAAATGAGGTATTGAGACTTCAATCTCGTAAAATTGATTCGAAAATATTTTTATAAGTATTTATGAAATGTTGGTACTATGGTATTAAAATTTCGTTAGAAAATTTTAACGTTTGGGTAGTCAATTAAATAGAAAGAACTAAATTGAAAAAGGTGTAAAAGTTGCTAGAATGATTAAATAGCTTAAGTGTCTAATAAGAAAGGATTTAAAAGGCAATTAGACCCAAAATCATTTGGGCTGGACGGCAAGGGCATGAAATCAGCAAGAAAATTGATAATTTAAGGGCAAAATTGAAATATTGCATAATTAACTAAATAAAGTTAATACTAAAGTAGAAATATCTAGATTTCTTTTGATTTTTCTTCATTCTCATCAGCCAAAACGCCATAGGAAGGGTTCTTTAAGTTGGTATTTCATAATTTTTGCATCAAGTGAGTTAATTCTTGCCTTTTTCTTGTAATTTTTATGTTTTTAAGACTTTTACAACTACGTCCTACTATTAAATTCATTAGTTTGTGATTTTATGGATGAAATTGAAAGTTATCATGGTTGAGTAATGGAAGTTTATGATGAATAAACATGGATTTTAAGTTTTAATTTTATTAAAAGATGGATTTACTAAATGTTTTTAGTAGAAATTGATTTTTAGGACTTAATTGTGAAAAAGTTTGGAATTAAGGTTTGATGCTGAAATTATGATTTCCAAAGGTTGTGAAGTAGTTTAAGATGATATAATAAAGTTTTAATTGAGGAAAAATCAGCTCAATTTGGGGGTTAATTGAGTAGGGACCAAATTGTAAAAATTGTAAAATTTGGGGTAAATATGAAATTTTGAAAATTGAGAGGTATAAATTGTGAAATAAATTAGATTAAAATTAGATGCTGATAAATGAAAATTTTATATTATAGATCAAGAAATTGAAGATAAACGAGGGAAGGAAAAAATTGTCGAATAGTCCCTGAAATCTCTACAACTACTACAGATTGTTACGGGTAAGTTTGTGTAACTTAAATTATATTATTAAATGCTTTGAATGTATGTTTATTGATGTGACTATGGTTTGGATGTTCATTGTATGATATTTAATGAAAAATTGATAATTCTCGATAAAAAAGGGAATTAAATCCGGTTGAATGAAATGGACTTCGATGGATCACTGAAAAGGGAATTGACAGAAAGGATCTAGCCCAGACGGGTGATCCAAATATTAGCCCTCTCGAAGAATATGTGTTAAATGGATTTAGCCAGACGGGTAATCCAAATTAAGCTCATTAGAGTAATTGTCATTGCAGAGGATTTAGCCTGGACTAGTAATCCCGACAATACTCTTTAAGCATATGATACAGGGGATTTAGTTTGAACTGGTAAACCCGCTGTAAGAAATGAGGTTTCAGGAGCGTGCTCTCTAGAAAAAGGGTATACCCATATATGTACAAATTGACGGACCTGGAATTGTACATAAAAGTAACTACTGAATATCCATCGAAATTCCAAGAAATTCAACGGGATAAATATGAGAAATGGAAGAACATGAAAATTATGGAATCGATGAGCTCATATAT
This sequence comes from Gossypium rotundifolium, assembly GCA_025506655.1. NCBI lineage: Eukaryota > Viridiplantae > Streptophyta > Magnoliopsida > Malvales > Malvaceae > Gossypium > Gossypium rotundifolium. The sequence continues at coordinate 172,615,174 of CP106734.1, read as the reverse complement.
CATTTATCTTTGTATTGAATTTATATGATGTTGCTTAACTAATGCAAAAGTTGAGTTTTGTATGTGATAGGTATATGTTTATGTGAATTGGATGTGTGCTTGTGTTGTTAAATGATGGATGTATAAGTATGGTAAGTATAATTCCTGTTACATGAACTTACTAACCACCATGTGCTTACCCCGTTCTCCTTTTCCCTATTTTGTAGTGCTCGGGAGCTCAAAGGTTGGAGATTAGTGATGGTCTCGAAACTAACTAATATTTCGACAAAGGCAAGCACATCTATCGAACAATGATATAGTTGTGGTGAGTCTGAAATTTGTATCCTCAAGGACTAAAATTACTAGTAATAACTATCTTTTTATTATCTAGCCTAATAATTAAGGGGTTTATTTTAATCTAAAATTTAACTAACTAATTGATTATGAACACGACGAGAGTGAAATAAATAATCAAATGAACCAATAATAAAGACAATACCCAGGGAAGAATCCACCTAGACTTCACTTATTATTCTGTTTCTGCATTAAATGATTCATTCACTTGACTTGATCCGTGGAAATCCCTAAATTATATTAATATCTCTTTCAAGACTTAAAAACAACTGACTCTAGGTTGATTAATTGAAATCTCTTTCTAATTAAAACCCCTATCGTCGCATTAACTTGATCTATGGATTCCCTTATTAGATTTGACTCTAATGCGGCAGATTTATGTCATCCTATTTCTAGGGCTGCAATCAACTCCGCTTAATTATGCTAGATCTACTCTTAAACAGAGACTTTTTCTCCACTGTATAAGCAAATCATGTAACACCTCTAACCCATATCTGTCGCCGGAACAGGATTACGAGGCATTACCAAGGAGTACATAACACTTACAGATAATTTGAAATCATTATTATTCAAAAACCGAGACTAATTATAAATGTTCTTTTAACGGACCTTCGAGGTCCAAATCATGCATTAAGATCGGGTCGAGAATAAACCGGATCCTCAGGAAAATTTTCAATACAATGCAATAAACATTCATACACCCATTCAATGCATTATTACTCTGACATTCACAAACTCAACATTCAAGTTAGTCCAATAATTTCCATATATCAATAATATATACCATGATTGATGAGCTCATCAATACCATGATTTCCATTCCCTTGTTATTTTTCATATTTATCCCGTTGAATTTCTCAGAATTTCGATGAATTTTCAGGGGTACACTTTAGTGTACGAATTCGGGTCCGTTAATTCATATTCATGTGCGCACATTTCCATTTCAGAGAGCACACTCCCGCGAACCTCATCCTTACAGCGAGATTACCAGTCCAGGCTAAATCCCCTGTAATATAAACTCATAGAGTATTTTCGGGATTACCAGTCCAGGCTAAATCCCCTGCAACGACAATTACTTTAATGAGCTTGGACCTGAATTACCAGTCCAGGCTAAATTCAGACCCTAATTCAGATTACCCGTTTGGGCTAAATCTATTTTCCAAATATTCTTCGGGAGGGCTATATCAGGATAGGATCACCCGTTTGGGTTAGATCCTTTTTACCGTCAATTCCTTTTCAGAGATCCATCGAATTTTCCTTTCATTCAACCGGGATTTCTTCCTTCTTTTATCAAATATGTCAATGTTTCATCAATTTTCATACAATGAACATCCAAATCATATTCACATCAATAAATATATATTTCAAGCATTTAAGAATATAATTCAAGTTACACGAACTTACAATTCGATTTTTATACCATAATGATAATCTTAGTTTCATAATAAATATTTGAAATAAATCATTATATCATTTCTAATTCAACGTTTATCGATTATAATCGGGCATGTGATCAATTTATACATAAGTCATTCATATATTTTTCCTTCTCCTCCTCTCCATCCATATCCTTAGTATAAATAACACACTTTTAAGTAACATTATCTATAATTTTCACTATTTACTTATATGGATACTCAAGTTATCCATCCATGTCATAGTCGCTAAATTATTTTTATCTTGAGCTACAAAACCCCAAATTAAGATCCTATAATTTTCCCTAAAACTAGACTCACATATATTCTTACCATAAAATTTTCAGAATTTTTGGTTTAGCCAATAAGTACAGTTTATTCTTTAAAATCACCCCTGTTTTGCTGTCTGATAGTTCCGACCCTTCTTCACTAAAAATTAATTATCTCCTCATACAGGAATTAGATGATGTTCCTGTTTGCTTCTACTGAAAATAGACTCATTCAGTATTTTAAAAATATAAAATTTACTCCCTAATTATTTTTCTCCAATTTTTTATGATTTTCCAAAGTCAGAACAGGAGAACCCAAAATCATTCTGACCTTATCTCACAAAACTATTATATCTCATGATTTACAATTCCATTGCTTACACCATTTCTTCTATAAGAAACTAGACTCAATAAGATTTAATTCCATATTTTATTCATCCTCTAATACAATTTATACAATTATTGGTAATTTTTCAAAGTTAGACTACTGCTGCTGCCCAAAACTGTTTTAGTGCAAAGTGTTAATTTCCATTTTGCCCCAAATTTCACAGTTCATACAATTCAGTCCTTGTCCAATTAAACCCTCAATTGGGCTATTTTTTCTCAATGAATACCTTATTATATTATTTTAAACTACTTCATAACCCTTGAAAATCATAATTTTAGCATTAGACCTTAATTCCAAACTCTTTCACAATTAGGTCCTAAACAAATTTTCATCAATTTTACTTGATAAAATCATCATATATCAAAATTAAAGCTTAAATTATATGTTTATTCATCATATTATTACATAAATAATCCATATAAACTTTAAAAATTAGACATATAATTAAAAACTAATGACATAGTAAGTTGGACCAAATTGTTAAAGTCCAAAAACATAGAATTTCAAGGAGAGCAAGAATTAAACTTACATGAAGCTAGAGTATGAAAACCATCTTGAACCCTCTTCCATAGCTGCTTTTTAGATGATAAAAATGAAGAGAAATGAAGAGAATTAAAGATAATACAATTTGGTCCCATTTTTATTTAACTAATTTTGGTAATTTTCTAATTTTCCCTTATTTCACCCATTTCCTAAATTTTCTCAGCTATTGTCGTCCAAAATATCTCCTTTGGGCTTATTTTCACTTTAGGTCCTTCCTCATTTGACAATTGAGCTATTTATTCCTTCTAGCAACTTTTACACCTTTTTCAATTTAATCCTTTTTATTTAATTAACCACCCGAACGTCAAAATTTTCTAACAAAATTTTATTACTACCTTATTTACACTCCTTAAATATTTATTAAAATATTTATGGCTCGGTTTATAACACCGAGATCTCGATACCTCTTTTTCTCAATTTCTTGACCAAATAAATCTTTATAAAACACAATTTACTATTTCAAAAATATTTTAAAAGCTACATTTGGCTCGTAAATATTAAACAATATAATCTATGAGTTCATTTGTCAGATTTGGTGGTCTCAAACTACTATTTTCGACATCACTGAAATTTGAGCTATTACACATAAATCTTGTATTAATATTCCTGAAAACATTAAAACAATGATTAAGAATACATAATTAAGAACAATAACAAGTATTTATCACGTAATTCAGATTTATTGAATAATAAGATTCATCTAGGTTTCATCCTCCCTAGGTATTTAGGGAGTTTAGTTCATAACGTAGGAGGAAAACATCATAGAATTAAGAAAACAACAAGACATAAAGAACCCAAAAACTTCTAAAGAACTTGATGGAGATCTTCAATCTTAGAGTGAATCCGCCTTCTAGATGATTCCAATGGCTTCCTTCGAGTAATCTCTTCGATCTACTCTACGTGTCCCCTTAAGTCTTCCTCTGATATGTATTTATAGACTTTAGAAGCATCAGAAACCCTAAAAATAGGCTTTTTTCGCATGAAAACAAAGCAGGGTACGACAGGGACACCGGCGCATGATCAACCCGTGTGAGGAAGCCCAGGCCGTGTAAGAATTTGCATGGCTCTCGACTGACACGGGCTGGCACGGGCATGTATTCAGCCCGTGTGGTGCGGGCTTTGGCTGTGCGGATCCTTTAGATGGTCTGTTTTGTCCGGTTTTGGCCTGTTTTCCGTTCCTTTCGCTCCCCTATGCTCTCCTAAGTATAGAAACATGAATTTAAAGGATTAGGAGCATCGAATTCGATAAATTCTATTAATAAACATCCAAAAACACGCTAAGCGTGGGATTAAAATGTGTTACTTTTATGGTTTATCAAATATCCCCACACTTAAGTGTTTGCTTGTCCTCAAGCAAAATCCCCAACTCACAATTAAAATTAACTTCCTCAATTCACAATTCTTATCAATAATGTATCATAATAATTCATAAATAATTTATACATTGATAATTTAACTAAAAGGGTCCTAAAGATTCAAACAATCTAAGTCACAAATTTTTATAGCACAAAAACATAGGTGTTTCCCCTTATCTAAATAATTACCTTTGATTCAAAACTGACAAGAATTGACATCCTCTCTAAAGGTTTACTCAAATCACTCAAAGTGTTTAAGGTTCAAATTAAGCACTCAAAAGTCAAACATGAAAATTTATTACCATAGTCTTGCATGAAAATCAAATCTCCACCACTATAAAATGAAATGATACACAAATCAAAAGGTCTTAAAAATGGTTGTAATGGGGCTTGGGTTAAAGGTACGGCTAAAGGCTGAATTAGAGGGTAAAAATCGAGATTGAATTGACAATTTACCTAACTAGAAAAATAAACTAATACTGAATAATTACAATTGAATAATAACACGAGCTTCTTCTCAAAATGCGAAATTAACTGCTTAAGCTCAAATATATATTTCCACTTTTTTTATGTACAATAATAAGTTGAATTTAACAACTAAAATAAAGAACATAGTTAGGCAACTGGCCAAATCAAATCTCGACAAAAAGGGAGTCAATAAAGTAGGAGAAGCAAAAATTGGATTTTGGGTTAATATTAATGGGTGAGTCAAGAAATGGTTTATTAGACTCAAAGGGGTTCACTAGGGGTTAATTATGAAGGTAGGCTTTTAATGGAATAAGTGGATTAAAGCTTATGTGCCTTTATCATCTCAGTATATCAAATCAAGGGTGTGGTTTTGATATGCATAATCGAAGCAAGTTCTAGAATAACAAATCAATATTGACACACTCATAACCAATAAAGTGAGCAAAAAAAGTGTATGCTCTAAAGGCTCAAAATCTCACAAAAATTATGGTTTTTGATGTCAACCTTGCAAATTTCAAACTTCAAAGTAATATTTAATTTTAGGGAAACAACCTAATAAAATTTTAATTCTGAAAATAGACTTATCATGCTTGATTCTCTAATGTCTTAAAGTTTAAACCATCAATGCACAATTACCTATGACTTAATCCAAAACATATCAATAAAAATCATGAATCAATAAGAATTTTATTCTAATAGTAATATGAGAAAATTACTTAAGAACAAGACATAATTCAGGGATTTTCTGACAATGATATAATTAACCTCCCCACACTTAAGATGTACATTGTCCTCAATGTACAAAGTTAGATAATATCAATGTAAGCAGAAAATCATAAGAGAGGGAAGGAGGTGAAACTTCCTGAATTACGGATGAACTCCTTAGAAATAAGCATGATGAACTAGGCAGAGGTGAAGGTGGGGGAGAATACTCCAGTAATTTGTTCGTTCCTTAGTAGTCCCTTGAACCTTTTGAAAGCTGAGTCATCAGTAAAGTTTTAGGGAGTTTTAGTAATGGACTTCGTTATGAGTACTCGATAATAAATAGCCAGATATATAAAGAAATCAAAATATACTAATATAAATCAAAGACAATAAAGAGAAAGAGAAAGAGTTTAAAAATTAAAATAAAAGAAAAAAAAAATAAATTGACTCAAGGATCCTCATCAACAGATGGTTTGCGAGGTGGGGGTGGTGGTGATATGTGGAAGTGCTGACAAATCTGTTGTAGAGTCGCCTCGAGACCGTCAAATTGTCGTGTCAATGAAGCAGCTGCATGAACTAAAATATGAAGAGGTGGTGCCATATCTGCTGTAAGGTGGTCGCGCAAGAGGAGACCGCGCTGGGACCCTTCCACTTTTTGAAAGCGGGGCGCGGCCTTGGTCTTGCCTCGAGTATTAGTCATTGTGTACCTAAGAAACAATAGCAAATTAGAAAATTCAGTAAAATATTACTAATACCTATTCCTATATGCGCTAATACCTAATTATGCAAGAATTAGCAGTTTAGTAGTTTAAACTGACAGCCTATGAACTAATTAATTAAAAATAATAGACTAAATAATTAGGGACATTAATGCATAAAAAGACAATGAAAAGCCTAATATAATTAATGAATAACCAAGCCACATTAAAGTTATCAAATTAGAAATATAAATGATGTAGTAATAATATGAATAATCATAATAAAGATAGCCAAGAAAAACAACAAATAATGAAATAATAACAAAGAAATAAAGAAAATAATAATAAAAAGAATAATCAATAAAGAAATAATTAAATAAATAAAAATAAACATAATAAAATAGGGGAAAAAGGAACCGGTCGGAGGGAGGAGCAATCAGTGACAGGCAGACGGCGTGTTGGGCAGAGAGGACGGTGGTTTCGAGGGTTGGTATGTGCGCAAGGAAGGGGTGAGGCGAAGATAAGGGGTAATGGGGGCGGTGGTCGGGGTTGGGCTGCCCGTGTGGTCGAGTCCCTAGCTTGTGTTTGTCAAGATTTTCGAATGCTTAATTTTAACATGGCCTTGTACACGCCCGTGTATCCAGGGCGTGTGGTCCACACGGCCGTGTCGCACGACCATGTGCGAAGCCCTTCGCTTCTCCCACGCTCGTGTGGGATTTTCACATGCCCATGTGATAGCACCCACGGCCGTGTGGCCTGCCCATGGAGCCCCCTGACTTGTTTAAATTTTGAAATTTGAAAAATTAGGCTCCATTTTTCATATGGCCTAAGACATGCCCGTGTGGAATTTTGACACGCTCGTCTGCTCGAACACATGGCCATGTGTTGTGCACGTGGAACCCCCTGTCGATTTCTTTGAATTTTAAAAACTAAGTCCCCACATCCATACGGCCAGGGAAACGCCCGTGTGTCCATGCCGTGTGGGTCAAAAAACCTGCATTAAAACATGAACGAAGTGAAAATAAACTAATTAGTAAGGTTAGTGCTCAGGTTGCCTCCCAATAAGCACTTATTTAGAGTCTAAGCTTGACTCACCTTTCATTTGCATAATCATGGTGGTTCGAGGAGTTAAAACTCCTCATTCCTGCTATCAATTTTGTTAAAATAAGGTTTTAGACGAGTACTATTTACCTTGAAGGTGCCAAATTTGGAATGAGTTACCTCGACTGTACCATATGGGAACATATTAAGTACCGTGAAATGGGTTGTTTATTAGGTTCAGAGGAGGCAACACGAGGATCTGTATTATCCATTAGAACTCGGTCTCCAACCTTAATTTGACTTGTTTTATTTTTAGGCTTGTCATGACTTTGCTTTAGTTCATCGTGTACTTTCAATTTCTCCTTAAACTGAGTTTTCCATTCATCTAGTTCTTCAATCTGGAGCCTTCGTTCCTCATGAACAGTTTTGTTCTCAATATGAGAGCTAGACCATGGCTCTGTCATCTTTTCCTGAGGGATTTCTTGCAAAGAAGACTGAACATTAAGCTCACTTACATTAACAGGACTTGTATCATCTTGATCACTAGATATTCTGACAGAATCACGTACTTGGAGTTTAATCATGTCATCACCTACACGAAGTATTAATTCTCCTATACCAACATCAATAATAGTCCTAGCAGTTGCTAAAAAGGGTCATCCTAAAATTAAAGGAGCGTCACTATCCTCATCCATGTCTAAAACAACAAAGTCTATTGGGAATATGAATTTTTAATTTTGACTAGCACATCTTCAATTATACCCCTAGGAAATCTAATGTTTTTATCAGCCAATTGAATGCTCATCCTAATTTGTTTGGGTTTCCCAAGACCTAGCTATTTAAACATTTTATAAGGCATAACATTGATACTTGCCCCTAAATCAGCTAAAGCATTATTAACAGATAAACCACCAATTAAGCAAGAAATCGTAAAACTCTCTGGATCTTTTAATTTGTGGGGTAGTTTATTTTGTAAAATTGTTGGCAAACTGCATTTAGCTCCACATGCGACGCATAGTCTAACTTCCGTTTGTTTGCTAAAATCTCTTTTAAGAATTTTACTGAATTGGGCATCTGCAAAAGAGCTTCAATGAACGGTAAGTTAATATGTAATTTTTTTTAAAAGTTTAAGAAATTTACCGAATTGTTCATCTGTGCGGTATTTTTTCGTCGCATTGGGATATGGCACACGAGGTTTGTACTCTGTACTTACCAGTTTTGGTTTATTATGGCTTACCTCAACTTTACCTTTATCTACCACGTTTTCTTGCCTCGATTTTGGTTTATCTAACCATTCACTATTGTGAGCAGTAATGGCATGAAGTTGCTCCTTTGGGTTAGTTTCAGTGTTGCTTGGCAGGCTGCCTTGTGGTCATTCAGATATTAGCTTAGCAAGCTGACCTATTTGGTTCTCGAGCCCTTGGATTGACGCTTGCTGATTTTTTAGTGCTATTTCGGTGTTTTGAAAATGGGTTTCTAACACCGAGATGAATTTTGTTAGCATCTCATCAAGGTTAAGCTTCTTCTCCTGTGGGTAGGGTTATGGTTGAAAGCCTGGAGGGGGTTGTTGTCTCTGATTTTCTTAACCACCCCATGAGAAGTTTGGGTGGTTCCTCTAACCTGGATTGTAAGTGTTACTATAGGGGTTATTCTGAGGTCTAAAATTATTACCCATATAGTTTATCTGTTTGCTTTCTATGCCAGGGTTGTGGGATGGATATTCTGTATTGCCCATTCCTCCTCCATTCGTATCGCACTGCATCACTGGATGTACCTGCGAAGAACCACACAAACCATCAATCTTTTTATTTAAAAACTCTACCTGGTTTGATAGCATGGTCACTGCGTCGAGGTTGAAAACACTGGTGGCTTTTGTTGGCTTTGTCCTCATAACTTGCCACTGATAGTTATTAAATGACATCTCTTCAATGAATTCGTAAGTAGCCTTAGGTGCTTTGTTGTTTAGTGTACCGTCGGCGGCTGTATCAATCAATTGCCTAATTGAGGGGTTCACACCATTGTAAAAGGTTTGAACCTGTAGCCATAATTGTAACCCATGGTGAGGGCCTCTTCTCAGTAGATCCTTGTACCTCTCACATGCATCGTAAAGTGTTTCTAAATCCATCTACACAAAAGAAGAGATATAATTCCTCAACTTAGCCGTTTTAGCCGCGAAAAATATTTTAATAAGAATTTCTCGGTCATCTGTTCCCAAGTAGTGATAGAACCTCGTGGTAACGAGTTCAACCACTGTTTAGCTTTGTTTCTTAACAAAAAAGGGAATAACCGAAGGCGAATAGCATCGTCAGAAATGCCATTTATTTTGAAAGTATCACAAAATTCTAGAAAATTTGCTAAATGAGTATTTCGGTCTTCGTCCTGCAAAACATCAAACTGAACAAACTGTTGAATCATTTGAATAATGTTAGGTTTTAGTTCAAAATTATTTGCAGCAATAGCAGGTCTAACGATACTTGATTCAGCCCTAGTTAAATTAGGCTTAACATAGTCGTACATAGTACGAGGAGCAGGATTGTCGGCAACCACCGGTGGGAGCAGATTTTATCATCCATCTCCTCGGTAGTATTAGTATCGTTCTCTTGCTCTTTCGCTATATATTGTAAACTTCGCCTTATCTCCCTACGATTTCTGCGAGCTGTACTTTCTATCTCACTGTCAAAAAGCAAGGGTCCTGACAGGTTCCTTCTAGCCATAAACTAGAAATACCGCCAGAAGCAAATAAAAGAAAAATTAGAAAATTAGAAAAGTAAAAATAAAATAAAAATAAATTGTAATAAAATAAAAATGGTTAAAGTAATAAAAATTTAGTGTTCCTAATATTTTAGTCCCCAGCAACGACGCCAAAAACTTGATGGTCTTGAAACTAACTAATATTTCGACAAAGGCAAGCGCACCTATCGAACAGTAGTATAGTTGTGGTGAGTCCGGAATATCGTATCCTCAAGGACTAAAATTACTAGTAATAACTATCTTTTTATTATCTAGCCTAATAATTAAGAGATTTATTTTAATTTAAAATTTAACTAACTAATTGATTATGAACGCGATAGAGAGTGAAAGAAATAATTGAATGAACCAATAATAAAGACAATACTCAAGGAAGAATCCACCTAGACTTCACTTATTATTCTGTTTCTAAATTAAATGATTTATTCACTTGACTTGATCCGTGGAAATCCCTAAATTATGTTAATATCTTTTTCAAGACTAAAAACAGCTGACTCTAGGTTGATTAATTGAAATCTCTTTCTAATTAAAACCTTATCGTCGCATTAACTCAATCTATAGATTCCCTTATTAGATTTGACTCTAATTCTACAGATTTATGTCATCCTATTTCTAGGGTTGCAATCAACTCTACTTAATTATGCTAGATCTACTCTTAAACAGGGACTTTTGCTCCACTGAATAAGCACATCAATCTTGAATTAATATTCCTGAAAACATTAAAACAAGGATTAAGGAAACATAATTAAGAACAAGAACAAGTATTCATCACGCAATTCAGATTTATTGAATAATAAGATTCATCTAGGTTTCATCCTCCCTAGGTATTTAGGGAGTTTAGTTCATAACGTAGGAGGAGAACATCATAGAATTAAGAAAACAACAAGACATAAAAAACCCAAAAACTTCTAAAGAACTTGATGGAGATATTCAATCTTGGAGTGAATCCGCCTTCTAGTTGATTTCGACGGCTTCCTCCGAGTAATTTCTTCGATTTACTCTACGTGTCCCCTTAGGTCTTCCTCTGATATGTATTTATAGACTTTAGAAGGCTCAGAAACCCAAAATATTGGCTTTTTTCGCGTGAAAACAAAGCAGGGTACGATAGGGACAGGCGTGTGATCAACCTGTGTAAGGAGGCCCAGGTCGTGTGAGAATTTGCATGGCTCTCGATCGACACGGGCATGTGTTCAGCCCGTGTGGTGCGGGCTTTGGCCGTGTGGATCCTTATGGTGGCCCCTTTTTCGTTCCTTTTGCTCCCCTATAATCTCCTAAGTATAGAAACATGAATTTAAAGGATTAAGAGCATCGAATTCGCCAAATTCTATAAATAAACATCCAAAAACATGCTAAGCGTGGGATTAAAATGTGTTACTTTTATGGTTTATCAATTAGTCAGAGCCTTATCACACTATCAACCCATATCTTTTGGTATATGAAAATGACTTATTTTGAAAGAATGGCATGTATAGACTAAATACCATTGTTTATTTGGAAAAGGATGTTTGTAACCTAGCTATTGGCATGGCTAGAGTAAGTATAATTTTGGGATTTATTGAAAAATTCCTTGCGATTCTGATTTGGTTACGGTTTGGTCCCGATGCATAATTTGGGATTCGGAAGCCCATCTAAGGGACGTAATAATAATTTTCGATAAATAAATGGTACTTGATTCGGATAAATAGAAATTGGTTCCATAAGTTCCTATAATGCCTCGTACACTATTTTGGCGACGGATACGGGTAAGGGGTGTTACACATATGGGTAAGGGGTGTTACACATACATGCATACATACATACATACATACATACATACATATATACATACATACATACATACATGCATACATGCATACATGCATACATACATACATACATACATACATACATACATAAGATTCAATCTTAAGAAAATATACAACATAACATTAACTAATTTACTTTATCGTAGTTTCTATAATCATATCATCTATCAACTTTCTCATTCATTGCATATTTCAATATTTCATAATTTCACATGATGATATACTTAATGATTCAACATTGTGATTCGATATCCTTTTTGATACTTACTCATTCTGGCCCCCTAATAACTGATGATAAACATTAGGACTAATACTCAGATTTATGTAATGATTAAGTCACAACCCTCTAAGAATTGGGACTATCTTATTCTATCATTGTAACAGCCTGGTTTATACCCTAGTCGAAATAGTGGTTTCGGGACCATAAATTCGAGTCAAAAAATATTTTAATATTATTTTTGTGTTTATAGTATGTGAATTGATATATGTGAAAATTTCGTATAAAAATTTTATCGTTTGTGTGCCGATTTGATAAAAGGATTTAATCGTAGAAAATGTAAAAGTTGTGTTCTACTTGATGAAGTGCCGAATTGACATGGTTTCTGATCGCTGAAATCAGAGCTTTAAAATTTATAATGAATGAGATAGAACCTTAAGACTAACTCTGACAACGATTAAAGACAAGTGTACCTATCGAACAGTAGTATAGCTTAGGCAAGACCGGATTATCGAACCCAAAGGAACTAAAAGTACTAATACTTACTTTATTTTTATTATTTAGCCTAAAATATGGAGTGATTGGTTGATTTAATCTAGTTTAATGATTTCTAAGCTAAAGACAAAGACAAAAAGAACGAATAGGGAAATAAGTTGAAGAAAACTCAATTGATCACAACGATACCCTCAGGAAGAATCCACCTAGACTTTACTTGTTATTTAATACTGAACCATTGATTTATTTACTTAGTTTGATCCGTAAGACTCCCTAACGTATATTAAACCTTCTCTCGAGGTGAATAACGTCTAACCCTAGGTTAATTAGTGGAACACTCGTTCGCTTATAATAACCCCTAGAATAGTAGTAAATCGATCTATGGATTCACATATTAGGTTTCACCTAATCCGGAAAAATCTAGTCACCATATCTCTAGATGTGCGATCAACTCCGCTTAATTATGCTCAATCTACACTTAAGCAGGGTCTATTCCTCCTCCACGTGAGCACATCAGATTTGGATTAAGCATGCATAATTAAGAACAAACTAAGTATTTATCATATAATTCAAAAATCAATAACAAAAATCATCTAGGTTTCATCCCCTTCAGGTATCTGAAGGGTTTAGTTCATAACAAATAAATAAAACATCTCAAGAGAAAAGATAAAACAAAACATAGAAAATCCCTAAAATCCCTTGAAGGAATTGAAGGAGAAATTCGCCGTCTTGAGTAGAATTTTGACTCTTCGAGATGGATCCACTTGGCTATCTTCGAGTGATTCCACAAAACGTGATCTTCCTGGCTCGGCTCCTTGGCCTAGCTCACTACCTAACGCCCCCTTTTAGGTTACACTTAGGGTGTTTATATAGACTTTTAGAATACTTTCTTTGGCCTCTAAGTGTCCCAATTCAAGTATACTTCCTACTTGGTGTTTGAATAGGCTTTGTAATATGTTTCTTTCCCTCAAAGTATCCAAATCTGAGTGAAATTACTCTCTCCCGCTGCAGGGGCACGGCCATGGTACACGCTTGTGTAAATAATTTTCAGGCCGTGTCTCGATTCTGTCGATTGGGGCACGGTCGTGTAAATTGTGGCATGGTCGTGTCTTAGTTAATTGTCGAGGCACAACCGTGTGGCTTGAAGTCCAAGCCGTGTCAATTTCTTTTTTGGCCCAAATTGGCCCGTTTTAAGCCCGTTTCTCGTTCTTTTCGTCCTCGGGTGCTTTCTTGAGTAAAAACATGAAAAGAAAGGATTAAGAGCACCTTCTTACATAAAACAAGGGCTAAATCATACAAAAGCATACTAAATGTGGGCCTAAAATATGTTACTTTTACGGTTTATCAAATACCCCTACACTTAAGCTTTTGCTTGTCCTCAAGCAAAATTCTTAACTTACAATTAAAACGAACTTTCTATAATTCACAATTCCTATCAACAATGCCTCATCATAATTCACAGATAATTCATACATGGATAATTTAACTCAAAAACTCCTAAAGATCCAAACAATGGTGTCTCCCCTTATCTAAATAATTACCTTTAATTCAAAACCGACAAGGATTGATGGTTTCACTAAAGATTCACTCAAATCACTCGAAGTGTTTAAGTTTCAAGAAAAGCACTCATAAGTCAAACCTGAAAAGTTAATCCCATAGGCTTGCCTGAAAATCAAATCTCCACCACTGTAATATGAGATGATACACAAAGCAAAAGGTCTTTTAACAGGGTTGTAACGGGGCTTAGGTTAAAGGTGTGGATAAAGGCTGAATTAGAAGGTTTGAAATCGAGATTGCCCTGACCAATTACCTAACAAGAATAATGAACTAGAAGATAAATGATTGCTTTGAAACTAGCAATACTACTATTGATAATACTTTTAATACGAGCTCTTCATCAACAATTGGAATTTAAACGCATAAGCTCCTTTAATTATATACTAAAGCTTGAATATACTTTGGGTTTTTTTAAGAACAAACTAAAGTAAATACATAATAAAGAAAGAACTTTATCAACTGAAATAAGCTAATTCGGTAACTGATCAAATTAATTCTCGATAGAAGGGTAGTAAAACGGAATGGTGATAACATATACAAAGGGTTTTAGGTTAATATTAAGAGGGTAATTCAATGAAAAGGGTTGTTAGGATCAAATGGGTTCACTAGGGATTAATTATGTAGGTAAGCTTTTTAGTGGAGTGAATGGGTTAAAACCTAGGTGCCTTTATCATCTCAGTATATCAAATCATTAATGTGGTCTCGACATGTATAATCAAGGCAAGTTCTAGAATAACAATTTAGTGTTGACACACTCATAATCAATAAAGTGAGCATGAAAAAGAATATATGCTCTATAAGGCTCAAATCTCACAAAAATTATGGGTATTTGACATCAATCTTGTAGATTCCAAACTTCAAGGTAATATTCAAATTCAGTTCAACAACCTAAAAAATTTTATTCTTTGAAAAATAGACTTATCATGCTTGATTCTCTAGTATTCTTCAAGTATAAATCATCAATGCACAATTATCAATTACTTACTCAAAAACATATCAATAAAAATCATAAATCATTAGAAATTTCACCTAATTGATAATATGAGAAAATTTCTTAGGGACAACACTAAAATTGGGATTTTAGAAAATGCAAAAGTTAGGTACTTTTACCCCCACACTTAAGATGTACATTGCCCTCAATGTATAAAGATATATAAACAATTATATAATAAAATAATCAAAAGAGAAGGGGAGAAGTAATACTTCCTAAATTTTGGATGATTCTGGGAGTTGGCAGAGGTCGTGGTGAAAGGTAGGTGGAGGAGGCGATGGTGGCGTTTTCTATGGGCCTGGTGGGGTGTCTACCGATGAGCTCTATGCTAGATAAAGAAATTGGGTAGCCTGCAAAGATATAGCCAAGAAATCTAAAGAAACATTAATAATATACTAATACTATAATTAAAGACAGAGGAAATAAAGAGAATGAGACTAAGAAGAAAACTGAAATTAAAAGAAAAGACTAATGGACTAAGGAGTCCTTATTGTTGGATGGTTCGCGAGGTGGGTATGACTTCTAAGGCTGTGGTGCGTGATTCCCAAGCAGCCTTTAGAACCTAAAACCAAAAAAATAAAAGAATTTAAAATATATTAAGCAGAAGAGAATTATAGATAAGTAGGATAAAGGGGAAAATAAACATAAAGAATAATTTAA
Source organism: Gossypium rotundifolium (assembly GCA_025506655.1). Lineage (NCBI taxonomy): Eukaryota > Viridiplantae > Streptophyta > Magnoliopsida > Malvales > Malvaceae > Gossypium > Gossypium rotundifolium. The sequence continues at coordinate 172,599,486 of CP106734.1, read as the reverse complement.
ATGGTCTAAAAGACCCTTGGCTTGGTGTTTGAATGAAGTGGCCAACATGAACTTATGTGTTGGGGTCTCCTTTAAGGAGACAATGCTTACCTTCTTACGCTTCTTTGGCATGATTCTAGTGTAGCTCAAGAGTCTGGACACTTTTTCTAAAGAAAGAAAAAAAAAAGGAAGAAGAAAGACGGGAGAAAGAGGAGGGTTGTGGGGTTTAAATAGGGTCTCAAATCTGGCACGTTCCCACGCCCGTGAACCGAGGGCGTGTTGAATTACACGGTCGTATCGCACGGCCGTGTGTCTAGGCGTGTTTCTTACCCACGCCCATTTTCCAGTGCCACGCCCATTCCTGAAAATGTAGTGTGTTGGCACGGTTGGGTAGTATGGCCATGTTTGTCCAGTGTGTGATAAGTCAATGGCTTCACACGGTTGTGGAGCACGGCCGTGCCAATTTACTGGTGCCCGTGTGGGAGTGGTTAGATTCATAACGTCGTGGGGTGGTTGGGACTGATTCACACGGCTTCTATTGTGTCAATTCAGTGGTTCTAGTAGTCCACACGGTCACAGACACGGCCATGTGTAAGGCCTGTGGCCTTGAAGTTCTGCACTTTCGGTTGGTTTAAAAGAAAAGAAAGAAGGAATGGAAAGAAACTGAAAATAAATTTGAAAGTAAATAGTGTTAGTACTCGGGTTGCCTCCCGAGAAGCACTCATTTATAGATTTAAACTGGACTTTCCTCGAATTAGAAAAATTAGGGAGGTTTAAAGGTTTGAATATCTTCCCTCTTGCTTAAAGTTTTATTTTCTTGACAAAGTTGAAGTCGAGAAGTGTTTACCTCGAGAGTGTTGAATGTTGGGTTGCTTACCTCTACTATTTCGTGTGGGAAGATATTGTGTACCTTAAGAGGGTTTTCTCCCCTTGCCTTCAGGTCTGTTGTGATGATGTATGGATCTGCTTTGTCTAACAATACCTGGTTTCCTATTTTGTAGTGATTTGATGTTCCTACGAGCTCTTCTGGTGGTTCCTCTGGTTTTTCTTCGTGTGGTTTCAGTTCTTTTTTGACTTGTGTCCTCTGCTCTTCTAAATTGTCGATCCTAAGGTCTTGTTCCTTGTTTGATTCCTCTTTGTCGCTTTGGGATCTATGAGTCGGCTCAGGGTTGTGCCTTTGTGGTGTTTCCTGTGATAAAGGTTGAACAATTTGATTATCATCTGTATTCACTTTCTTACCTTCATCGATTGTTGTCCCGGCTGAGTCAGGAGCTTGAAGACTGATTGATTCGTCACCTACACAAAGTGTGAGTTCCCCTATGGCAACATCAATTTTAGTCTTGACAGTTGCTAGAAAAGGTCTTCTTAAAATTAAGGGGATTGTATTATCTTCATCCATATCTAAAACAACAAAATCTACTGGGAAAACAAATTTATCGATTTTGACAAGAACATCTTCGATAATGCCCCTAGGAATTCTAATAGTTTTATCAGCTAATTGTATAATCATCCTAGTTTGTTTGGGCTTCCCTAAACCTAGTCGTTTAAATAATGTATAAGGCATGACATTTATGCTTGCCCCTAAATCAGCTCATGCGTTATCAATAGCTAAACTACCAATTAAACATGGAATTGTAAAACTTCCTGGATCTTTTAGCTTTCGTGGTAGTCTATTCTATAACATTGCTGAGCATGCTGCGTTTAATTCCACGTGGTGCTCTTCGTCTAATTTACGTTTGTTAGTCAAAAGCTATTTTAAAAATTTCCTCGAGTCTGGCATCTGAAAAAGAGCTTCAAGAAGGGGTAAGTTAATATGTAATTTTTTTAAGAGTTTTAAGAAACTTACCGAACTGTTCTTCTGAATCATCTCTTTTTATTGCTTCGGGATAAGGTATGCGAGGTTGGTACTCCTTGATTACTGGTTTTGGCTTTTCTTGTGTTACCTCTACCTTACCTTCGTCTACCTTATTTTCTTGTATTAGAATGGGTTGCTCTAACCCTTTACTGTCATTAGCTGAGACGGCTTGAATTTACTCCTTTGGGTTAATCTCAGTGTTACTTGGTAGACGTCCTTGCGGTCGTTCTGACATTAGCTTTGTGAGTTGTTTGACTGCAATAGTGGATGCCTTGACTGACTTGGTACGTTCCCCGATTCGGCTCTCGTTGCTTTTAATTGTTTTCTCAGTTTCTTGGAAGCGATTTTTGTGTTTGCCATAAATTTTGTTAGCATCTCTTCGAGGCTTGGCTTTTTCTCTTGCAGATATGGCTGATTTTGGAAGTTTTGAGGAGGATGTTGTCTTTGATTCCCTTGATTTCCTTGGCCTCCCCATGAAAAATTTGGGTGGTTCTTCCAACCTAGATTATAAGTTTTACTATAAGGATTGTTATTGGATCTGAAATTATTACCTATATAGTTTATGCATTAGGTTTCTGCGTCCGGTTGGTAGGGTAGGTACTCAGGATTTGCCACAGTTCCACTTGTGTTGTAATTGCATGGTGGGTGTACCTGCGAGGAACATAAACTATCAAGCTTTTTATTCATCAACTCTACCTGATTTGACAGCATGGTCACTGCATCGATGTAACACCCCAAACCCGGCCTAGAAGTTAGGCCCGAATCTGAAGTATCACATTGGGGTGCTTTTTAAGAAACCATGGTTCCATTTGAAAACCTTTCTTGATATTAAAAACTAAAGTCCCAGTTTGCGTTTGTTTATTGTTAATCGACATTTATTAAAAAGTTATTAAAAAAACTTTATTTGTTGTGGAAACTTAATTAAAATGACTGACTTATGAAAACGTGATGTTTACGACCTATTCGCAAAAGCGTAGTATTTTGAAAGTAGATATTGTTTTGGAAAACCGTGATACAAAGTTTAGCAGATTTAAGACATAATAAACTAAAAATCCAAAACTAAAACCAGAATTTAAGAGAGGCCTTATTACAAAGTATTAACCTAAGTTAAAAATAAGTAAAATACTAAAGTCCAAAATTGCTCGTAGCGTGGCCACCTCCAAGTCCTCTAGCACGTCGAACCGCTTCGAGGATTACGAGAAAAAATATTAAAAAGAGGTGTGAGTTTACGAAAACTCGATGTGCATAACCCTCATCAATAAGAACATGAATCACAATAGTTTGGGCCGAAGCCCATTTCAATAACGGTGGCAATTGGGCCTTAGCCCATAAAAGCCTCAGTTGGGCCTTAACCCATAAATGTCACAAATCATATTTATCTGGGCTTGAGCCCATCTCAAATAAAAACACATATGCAATGCATTAATGCCCATACCAACCCTGCACTCCGTCTTCTGTCCAACCCTACACTCCTGTGGGGATTTAATCGACCCACCCATCCCTACACCTTTTATGTAGCACCGGTTGCGGCACTAACTTATCGATGCAGCATAACTGCTCGGTGGCTAAAAGCCTTCAGTGGATCCACAGTCGTCAAGCGACCATGCGATCCTATCTGCACTTCCCCTTTCGAATAATCCCATCCCCATGCAAATAACACATGAATACAACATACAATAATAATCATACGATAACAATCATAAATCACATACAAGAATAATCATATAACATTTAGGGGCGTATTCGTCATTTTTACCCTCCAGGGGCATATCGGTCATTTTACCCATCGAGGGTATTTCCATAATTTACCTACCAAGGGTATTTTCGTAATTTACCTACCAAGGGTATTTTCGTAATTTACCTACCAAGGGTATTTTCACAATTTACCTATCAAGGGTACTTTCGTAATTTACCTACCAAGGGTATTTTCGTAATTTACCTACCAAGGGTATTTTTGTAATTTACCTACCAATGGTATTTTCGTAATTTACCTACTAAGGGTATTTTCGTAATTTACCCACCAAGGGTATTTTTGTAATTCTACCCTACAGGGATATTTTGGTAATTTTACAAATCATGGGTATTTCAGTAATTTCACAAATCGGGGGTATTTTGGTAATTTTACAAATCAGGAGTATTTCAGTAATTTTGCAAATTGGGGTACTTCGATAATTTCACAAACCGAGGGTATTTTGGTGATTTCATAAATCAAAGGTATTTTGGTAATTTCACAAATCGGGGGTATTTCGATAATTTTGCAAATCGAGGATATTTTGGTAATTTCATAAATCGAGGGTATTTTGGTAATATCACAAATCGGGGTTATTTCGATAATTTCGTAAACCGGGGGTATTTTGGTAATTTCACAAATTGAGGGTATTTTGGTAATTTTGTAAAATAGGGGTATTTTGGTACTTTACCAATATAAGGGTATTTTAGTAATTTAACAAATATAAGGGTATTTGGTCCCTCTCAGATTTTAGTTATAAACTTTGGCCCATCAACAAGTCCTTGCGGCTAAAGTGAACAGACACTACGCACCAGGTAGGATCCAGAAAAGAGGAGGTGGGCCACTAGGGCCGCTTAAGTACCAAGCTCTCCCTAGATCCAATCCTAGACATGCGTATGCTGTTGCCACACCCTAACCCAAATGACTTGTTCACAGACATGTTTAATTAGAAAAATTAAGTCTTATAGAATTTAAGAATTGTTCAAACTAGACCTAAGGTCCATAAACCCTAACATACATGTTTACGTCCCCATAAGCCCATCAAGCCCAAATCACTCCATTACGACCCATTAGGCCCAAATCTCATCATATGGCTTATTAGGCCCAAAACAAATCCAATTCATGTATCATGCATGACTAATTCAATTCGTATAACCAACCAAACCATTTCATCAAACTTAGCCTCAGGGCCCAAGGCCCATTTAGCCATTTTCAGCTTTCTTTGATTTTCGTATGTGTAGTGTTTGTACACACCTGGTAACCACGCGCGTTGCAAACCCCTTAGTCACGAACCTACAATCGACATCACCTAACGATTAATCATAACTTAATATACACTTATCGGAAACCAAAATCTCACCGTAACCTTACCGTGTACCTCACGTTCTAGTAGCCCTTCCTTCGCTACTATTGGCGATTATCCTCTAGGTGCACCCAAACGCCCACCAAGGTATATTAACTCTCCTCATAGAATGCTCTATATATAGCTAGCTTCTCACCTTCCTTCTTTGTATCTTCTGATGTGGGATCCTCCGTTAGCGAGTTTAAATCTAACTCAAACTCTTCTCGTCCAATCCACAAAATAAATACTCCCTTGCTTGTCATGAGATTCGAACCCAAGCTCCCTTGCACCCTTAATGACGCCTTGCCACTAGACCACTCACTTTCTTGTGTCTAAAATCATGCGCAACTAAATATAACCCTATGGCAAAATTCTAGAGTCTATTTAAAAAGAAATCCAAAATGCAAGAGCCAAGACTTGAACCTTAGACCTCCTTCCTTCCTTGTGGCGTCACCCCCTTGTCTCTTATGTGGCATCATTTTGCCACTACACCACACACTCTACTTGTGTCATTTTTCTCCACATTTTATTTTTAAAACCTACTACTAACTCTCAGGGTTTTATTCACCTAAAACCAAAATTTTCCTAAAGCCAAAGTTTAAACTTGAGGCTTCATAGAAACCCTCTAACCTTCCAAAATCACTCACCTAATAGGTCCAACTAGCACTAAAGCCGTTCTCTTATTCTCAAAAATTTTAAACGCTCCTACGCTTAAAGCCCAATAGGCCCAATCCTACGAGGCCCAACTTTGGGATGTTACAAATCTACCCTCCTTAAAGAAATTTTGTCCTCAAAATTTCCAACTATCTCATAACTGCACAATACCGAATATACCACTACGCTTCTGCTGCGCACTCTAGTCCTAATTATCTGAATTACAAATTTTATGAATTTAGCTCATAGTTTCAATAATTAAACAAATGTTTTATGGAAGTAGTAGTTAAGAGTTGTTTTCGAAATTACTAGCTCACTATAGTTTTTAGTCCCCTAAGGGCCTTAGTATAGTCTATCATCTAAAGTAAGCCCAGTATCTACCTACAGCAATAACAGTTTAAAACAGATAAGCGAACTTACTTGGTCCGACGTTGGAGACTCGGTGTGCCACACAAAAACCTTTTAAAACTACTTCAAAATCATTTGTAAGCATCTTTAAAATAAACACCAAAACCCATCTCATAGCCCGAGTTTTGCAACCTAGGCTCTGATACCACTAAATGTAACACCCCAAACCTGGCCTAGAAGTTAGGCCCGAATCTGGCTTGTCACATTGGGGTGCTTTTCGAGAAACCATGGTTCCATTTGAAAACCTTTCTTGATATTAAAAACTAAAGTCCCAGTTTGTGTTTGTTTATTGTTAATCGACATTTATTAAAAGTTATTAAAAAACTTTGTTTGTTGCGAAAACTTAATTAAAATGGTGACTTATGAAAACATGATGTTTACGACCTATTTGTGAAAGCGTAGTATTTTGAAAGCAGATATTGTTTTGGAAAACCGTGATACAAAGTTTAGCAGATTTAAGACATAATAAACTAAAAATCCAAAACTAAAACCAGAATTTAAGAGAGGCCTTATTACAAAATATTAACCCAAGTTAAAAATAAGTAAAATACTAAAGTCCAAAACTGCTCGTAGTGTGGCCACCTCCGAGTCCTCTAGCACGTCGAACCGCTTACTGAGGATTACCTGAGAAAAAATATTAAAAAGAGGGTGTGAGTTTACGAAAACTCAATGTGCATAACCCTCATCAATAAGAACATGAATCACAACTGCTTTGGTAGAAGCCCATTTCAAGTGGTGGCAATTGGGCCTTAGCCCATAAAAGCCTCAGTTGGGCCTTAACCCATAAATGTCACAAATCATATTTATCTGGGCTTGAGCCCATCTCAAATAAAACCACATATGCAATGCATTAATGCTCATACCAACCACACACTGTCTTCTCATCCAACCTCGCACTCTGTGGGATTTAATCGACCCATCCATCCCTACACTCCTTATATAGCACCGGTTAAAGACTAACTTATCGGTGCATCATAGTCTCGATGGCTAAAAGCCTTCGGTGGACCCACAGTCGTCAAGCGACCATGCGATCCTATCTGCACTTCCCCTTTCGAATAATCCCATCCCCATGCAACATAATAACACATGGATGCAACATACAATAATAACCATACGATAACAATCATAAATCACATACAAGAATAATCATATAACATGTAGGGGCATTTTCATCATTTTTGCCCTCCAGGGGCATATCTGTCATTTTACCCATCGAGGGTATTTCCATAATTTACCTACTAAGGGTATTTTCGTAATTTACCTACCAAGGGTATTTTTGTAATTTACCTACCAAGGGTATTTTCGTAATTTACCTACTAAGGGTATTTTCACAATTTACCTACCAAATGTATTTTCGTAATTTACCTACCAAGGGTATTTTCGTAATTTACCTACCAAGGGTATTTTCGTAATTTACCTACTAAGGGTATTTTTATAATTTACCCACCAAGGGTATTTTCGTAATTCTACCCTACAGGGGTATTTTGGTAATTTTACAAATTAGGGGTATTTTAGTAATTTTACAAATCGAGGGTATTTTGGTAATATTACAAATGGGGGTACTTTGGTAATTTTGCAAATTGGGGGTATTTTTTTAATTTTTTAAATCGAAGGTATTTTGGTAATTTCACAAATCGGGGGTATTTCGATAATTTTACAAATCGAGGGTATTTTGGTAATTTTAAAAATTGAAGGTATTTTGGTAATTTCACAAACTGAGGGTATTTTGGTAATATCACAAATCGAGGTTATTTCGATAATTTTGCAAATCGGGGGTATTTCGATAATTTCACAAATTAGGGGTATTTTGGTAATTTTACAAAACATGGGTATTTTGGTACTTTACCAATATAAGGGTATTTTAGTAATTTAACAAATATAAGGGTATTTGGTCCCTCTCGGATTTTAGTTATGAACTTTGACCCATCAACAAGTCCTCGCGGCTAAAGTGAACAGACACTACGCACCAGGTAGGATTCCAGAAAAGAAGAGGTGGGCCACTAGGGCCGCTTAAGTACAAGCTCTCCCTATATCTAATCCTAGACATACGTATGCCTGTTGCCACACCCTAACCCAGTGACTTGTTCATAGACATGTTTAATTAGAAAAATTAAGTCTTATAGAATTTAAGAGTTGTTCAAACTAGACCTAAGGTCTATAAACCCTAACATACATGTCACGCCCCATAATCCCATCAAGCCCAAATCACTCTCTTACGGCCCATTAGGCCCAAATCTTATCATATGGCCTATTAGGCCCAAAACAAATCCAATTCATGTATCATGCATGACTAATTCAATTCAGTATAACCAATCAAACCATTTCATCAAACTTAGCCTCGGGGCCCACCGGCCCATTTAATACTTTTAAACTTTGCCGATTTAGTGTGTGTAGTGTTTGTACACACAGGTAACCACGCGCACTGCAAACCCCTTAGTCACTAACCTACAATCGACATCACCTAACGATTAATCATAACTTAATATACACTTATCGGAAATCGAAACCTCACCGTAACCTTACCGTGTACCTCACGTTCTAGTAGCCCTTCCTTCGTTACTATTGGCGATTATCCTCTAGGTCTACACCCAAACGCCCACCAAGGTATATTAACTCTCCTCATAGAATGCTCTATATATAGCTAGCTTCTCACCTTCCTTCTTTGCATCTTACCGATGTGGGATCCCTCCGTTAGCAGAGTTTAAATCCAACTCAAACTCTTCTCATCCAATCCGCAAAATAAATACTCCCTTGCTTGTCATGAGATTCGAACCCAAGCTCCCCTGCACCCTTAATGACGCCTTGCCACTAGACCACTCACACTCTTTGTCTAAAATCATGCGCAACTAAATATAACCCTATGGCAAAATTCTAGAGTCTATTTAAAAAGAAATCCAAAATGCAAGAGCCAAGACTTGAACCTTGGACCTCCTTCCTTCCTTGTGGCGTCACCCCCTTGTCTCTTATGTGGCATCACTTTGCCACTACATCACACACTCCACTTGTGTCATTTTTCTCCACATTTTATTCTTAAAGCCTACTACTAACTTTCAGGGTTTTATTCACCTAAAACCAAAATTTTCCTAAAGCCAAAGTTTGAACCCGGGACTTCATAGAAACCCTCTAACCTTCCAAAACCACTCACCTAATAGGTCCAACTAGCACTAAAGCCGTTCTCTTGTTCTCAAAAATTTTAAACGCTCCTACGCCTAAAGCCCAATAGGCCCAATCCTACTAGGCCCAACTTTGGGATGTTACAATCGAGGTTGTAAACTCTGGCTGATTTTGTCGGTTTTGTCCTTGTAACTTGCCACTGATAGTTATTCAATGACATCTCTTCAATGAACTCGTAAGCGGCTTTGAATTTTTGTTGTTGAGGGTTCCACCGGCGTCTGAATCGATTAGTTGCCTCGTTGAGGGGTTTACACCATTATAGAAAGTTTGGACTTGTAGCCACAAGGGTAGACCATGGTGTGGACACATTCTCAAGAGATCCTTGTATCTCTCCCATGCGTCGTATAATGTCTCTAAATCCATCTGCACAAGAGAAAAGATATCATTCCGTAATTTGGCCATTTTGGCCGGTGGGAAATATTTCAATAAAAAGTTTTTGGTTATTTGGTCCCATGTAGTGATTGATCCTCGCGGTAACGAGTACAACCACTATTTGGCTTTATTTCTTAATGAAAAGGGGAATAATCGAAGATGAATGGCATCATCAGAAACACCATTTATTTTGAAAGTATCACAGAATTCTAAAAAAATTAGCTATATGAGTGTTTGGGTCTTCGTCCTGCAAACCATCAAATTGAACAAATTGTTGAATCATTTATATTGTGTTAGGCTTTAATTCAAAATTATTAGCAGCTATAGCAAGCCTAATAATACTAGATTCAGCTCCTGTTAAATGAGGTTTAGCATAATCATACATAGTACGCGGAGCATTGTTTTCTTCCACATCTCGTGGTGGATTATTCTCGTCCATCCCTTCAGTAGGATAGGATCTGTCTTCTCGCTTCTTCTTCGTGTAATTTAGGGCGCCTAATTTCTCTACGATTCCTTGACGGTAGCTTCAATTTCACTATCGTATTCTAAAGGTCTGTCGCGGTTCCTTCTAGTCATAAACTAGAGGTACCGCTAGGAAAAAATAATGAAGAAATAAAATTAGTAAAAGATACTAAAATAATAAAAATAGTGGCTAAAATAATAAAAATAGAGCTTTCTTAATATTTTAGTTCCCAAGAACATGTAAAAAACTTGATCACTAAAATCAGAGCTTTAAAATTTATAATGAATGAGATCGAACCTTGAGACTAACTCTGACAACGATTAAAGGCAAGTGTACCTATCGAACAGTAGTATAGCTTAGGCAAGAGCGGATTATCGAACCCAAAGGAACTAAAAGTACTAATCCTTACTTTCTTTTTATTATTTAGCTTAAAATATGGAGTGATTGGTTGATTTAATCTAGTTTAACGATTTTTAAGCTAAAAACAAATACAAAAAGAACGAATAAGGAAATAACTCGAAGAAAACTCAATTGATCACAACGATACCCTCTGGAAGAATCCACGTAGACTTCACTTATTATTTAATACTGAATCATATGATTTATTTACTTAGTTTGATCCGTAAGACTCCCTAATGTATATTAAACCCTCTTTCGAGGCGAATAACATCTAACCCTAGGTTAATTAGTGAAACTCTCGTCGCTTATAATAACCCCTAGAATAGCGAAGAATCGATCTATGGATTCCCATATTAGGTTTTACCTAATCCAAAAAAATCTCGTCACCCTATCTCTAGGCGTGCGATCAACTCCGCTTAATTATGCTCAATCTACTCTTAAGCAGGGTCTATTCCTCCTCCACCTAAGCACATTAGATTTGGATTAAGCATGCATAATTAAGAACAAACTAAGTATTTATCATATAATTCAGAAATCAATAACAAAATTCATCTAGGTTTCATCCCCTTCAGGTATCTGAAGGGTTTAGTTCATAACAAATAAAGAAAACATCTCAAGAGAAAAGATAAAACAAAACATAGAAAATCCCTAAAACCCCTTGAAGGAATTGAAGGAGAAATTCACCGTCTTGAGTAGAATTCTGGCTCTTCGAGATGGATCCACTTGGCTATCTTCGAGTGATTCCACAAAACGTGATCTTCCTGGCTCGGCTCCTTGGCCTAGCTCACCGCCTAACGCCCCCTTTTCAGGTTACACTTAGGGTGTTTATATAGACTTTTAGAATGCTTTACTTGGCCTCTAAGTGTCCCAATTCAAGTATACTTCCTACTCGGTGTTTGAATAGGTTTTGTAATGTGTTTCTTTGCCTCAAAGTATCCAAATCCGAGTGAAATTGCTTTCTCTCGCGGTAGGGGACACGACCATGGTACACGCTCGTGTAAATCGTTTTTAGGCCGTGGCTCGATTCTGTCGATTGGAGCACGGCCATGTAAATCGTGGCATGGTCATGTCTTAGTTAATTATCGAGGCACAGCCGTGTGGCTTGAACTCCAGGTCGTGTCAATTTCCTTTTTGGCCTAAATTGGCCCGTTTTAAGCCCGTTTCTCGTTCTTTTTCATCCTCAGGTGCTTTCCTGAGTAAAAACATGAAAAGAAAGGATTAAGAGCACATTTTTACATAAAACAAGGGCTAAATCATCCAAAAGCATACTAAATGTGGGCCTAAAATATGTTCCTTTTATGGTTTATCAGCTTCTTAAATGAAAGGTCATTATGTTGTTATTAGACCATGATTAAGGTTAATGGACATTAATGACCATCCAATAAGTGATTTTTAATTGTTATAAAGCAAGGGTAAATTGGTCAACTAGTTATTATATGATGATTAATAAAACATAAAAATCAGATTAGTGCTTCATTCATCTTTTTTTTGTCGAAATTAAAGAAAGAAAAGCTAAGGTTCTTGTGTTTTAACGTTTGGCTACTTCCAAGCTTGATTAAAGGTTCGTTTTTGTTCGATTTTTGATAATTTTTATTTTTGTGATCGTTGTTAAGTGTTCTAGCTAGCCCATTCTTAAATTCATGAAATTGATTATGATTTTAAGTTATGCCATTGTTGATAATGTGAGCTTTGTGAGGTCTGATGATAGAAAATAAGTGTTGGATGATAGATATATGTATTTTGTATTGGAATTTTGATGAATTTGATTATTACGGGCTAAATTATGAAAATTAGAATTTAAAGGGTTAAAATGTAAAATAAATGAAATATGTGGGCTTATATGAGCTAAGGGAATATTCAACTAAGCCTTTGTATAAGGAAATTATGTGTATTTTGTGATTTTGTGAAATGAGAACTAAAGTGTTAAAATGTGAAAATATAAGGGCTAATTTGTAAAATTCCCTAAATATGTGTACATGGATTGAATTGAATGATTTGGTGAATAAAAGAGTTGAATTTGAAAGTGTATAGATCAAGAACCAAAGAAAACGGAATTAGATCGGGGGAAATCGAAAGTAGTTAAATAGTTGTTTGTTTTGTTCTTTCCGTACGAGGTAAGTTTATATACAAATAAATGTGTTTGAATTGAATTGTTATTGCTTATATGTTAATGAAATGTGATGAATGGCTATTGGAGCTGAATATGTGAAATCGAGAAAATTTCGATAATGTGATGACGTTCGAAAAGCCTCGTAAAAACTATAGGAATAGTTAGGATACATATGTCATGACATAGGATTCCAATATGAGTTATCGTGTAAGACTACGTCTGGGATGTTGGCATCGATTTGAGATTTACGTGTAAGACCATGTCTGGGACATTGGCATCGTATATGATTTTGTGTAAGACCCTGTCTGGGACAGAGGCATTGATATTTAATTACATGTAAGAGCACATCTGGGACGTTGGCATTGTACGAGCCTTACGAGCTATCCAAGTATCCTTATTGATTTTGAACGGTTCAACGGGCATTCCGAGATATGATTGAATATGTGAATATGTATCCGTTTCAGGTACGTATGAAATGTATATGAAATTTGGCAATGGAAGATAAGTATGAATATGATCATTTGATATGTGAACTACATGAATATGTGATGTGTTTATAAGTAAGTGATTATGAACAATTGGAATGTATGAGAAAATATACCATATGTGCAAATGAATTGGGAATAGGTGAAATGAATTTATAACTATGGGGTTTGATAGTATTTGGCTATGGATTATATGTATTTTATGATGCATATTTGCCTTAAATGAAAAGTTTATTTGTATAAGGCTTTCTAAGCTTTTGAAAGCTTACTTCGTGTGTTTTTCAATGGTTTTATAGATTATGAAGCTACTGAAAGCTCGGGGATCGTCGAGGATTATCACCACACTATCAAATTATATTTTGGTATCTTTTATAATTGTGAATATTGAAGTATGGCATTTATAGGCTAGAGAACTTTGATTTTGTTTTGAAATGTGTAAATATAGCCATGTGATATGGCTTGATAATGAATGTGATTATGGAGTGAATTTAGTACATGTTATGTAATGCAAAATTTGGTATGTTTTGATGTGCTCATGAATGGCCAAAAGAAATGGTCAATTTTGGTAAGTTTAATGGTTGATTTGGGAAATTGATATGATGAGAAATGCTATGAATTGAAATGGATTAATATGATGTATGAATCACATGTTTTTGTTGTAAAGTTGGTACTTTGAATTGGTATGTTGAGTTGGATTTGTATATGGAAATGAATGATGTTGTTACGGGTCAAATTGTGCATGATTTGGTATGTTTTTGGCTGCCTTTGGGACATGAATTGATGCTTGTTTGATGCTTGTAGGTATGACCCAATTTTGGGTGGCAAATTGGCCTTGCAAATGGCCTATATTTGCCCACACGGGCAAGAAGCACGGGCGTGTGCCAGGCCGTGTGACCCAAGTCAGTGTTGCATATGGGAAAGACATGGTCCAAAGCACGGCCGTGTGAGGCACACAGCCTAGCCACACGGGCGTGTGCCCTATTTTGAAAGAAAATTTTTTTAAGTTCCGCAAAGTTTCCGTATGAGATCGGTTTAGTCCCAAACCTTCTCTAAAGCATGTTTAAGGTCTCGTAGACCTTCTAAAGGAACTATCCGAGTATGAATTATTATGAAATGATGTTGTATGATTGATGTTGTGAAATGAGAGTAAAATGTTCCGATATGTCCGGTAATGCCTCTTAACCCTAGTCCGGCGACGAATACAGGTTAGGGGTGTTACAGTCATCCCTGGTTGCCCGATAACAATGGTGCTAGTATTTGCTTATGACCTTTTGGTAATTGGAGTTAGTAAATCACTATATTGGTGGCCTTGTGGCATACCAACCAGGGGCGAAGCCAGAACAATTTTTTAGGGGGCTAAATGAAATTTTAATTTTTTATAGTCTATATATTTATAATTTTTAAAGGATTATATCGAACCTTTATAATTTTAAGGGGGCCAAAGTGCAATTTTACATTTACTAATTTAAAATTTTTAAAAAAATTAGAGAGCCTAAATGGCAATTTTTCATCTTAAGAGAGGTCGGGGCCCATGCCATGCCCCCTAGAATCGCCTCTAATGCCAACTATACCCGGACTAAGTCTAACATTGTTTAGCAGGGCATGGTCATTATTATTACCTTTAAAACACGATTCAACATGATATCAAAATCTTAATATGACATAAATACATCTATATCAAACATTATTTTTTACATATAAATGTGTGTGTTTCATAATTCAAGCATTCAAGGTTCATCTCAATAATCAAAACATTGAAAAATATCAAACATTGATGAATGCAGGTCACATCTTCTGCGAGAAACTACAACAAGCCATGGAGGACAATAATAATTTGAGCATTATAATACAATATAAAAGAATTTTCGTTTACCTATTAACCAAAGGGAACAAATTCAATTGACTTATTGGGGCAAAAAATATATTTTGTGCTAAGCCCACGATTGAAGCAAAAGTAAGCATCCTCTAATATCTTACAACTTGTGATTCGTCACTCAACACATTTTTCAATATAAGAATGCTAAGACAGCAACTTCCCAATTATAATGCGCAGCTATTTGGAAATCTTGAAGTAACTCTAGGTACATCAAGTGTACCATACTGTTGGATTTCCAAAGCATCAGCACTTCGCTTAACAAATGTAATATGCACACCCTTGCATGACACATAAGATCATTTGTTGTTGCGTCTTTTAGAGAAACTCTCCATAAGTTTCAACAATCTTGACACCTCTTACCTTGATGACTATCAAGCCATCTACGGGAAGCCCTAATTGGAATGCAACATCTTCCAGTGTAATTATGCACTTCTCCGCATGGTAAGTGGAAAGTATGTGTCTCAGATCTCTATCGTTCCACCAAAGTAGATATCATTTCTCGATCCACATTAAAACTCTTGATCCTAAATGCATGACTAATTTCAACTACATCTAGGTACACTTGTAAATGGCCATCTCGATGAACTCGTTTGTCTTACCTATTTGTTTTAAGAATACAATCCCTGTGAAAAGTTTGATTATATAAAAAAAAAAAACTTAACTTTCAACAGCCATCTAAATTATTATTGTCAACAAATTCATAAAATTATAAAAGAATTATTTTACTGTTTGACCAATTTATAAAGAAGTGGGTTCGAAATAGTCCGAGAACATGACGACGATGATACCATTTTTTCAATATGAAAATTTGTAATAATTTTAGATAATTTATATATAAAAGTAAAATTAAAACAAAATTTAAATTTAATTCCGTTTAGAATAATAATGATAGTTTTTTTAACCGTTAATAAAGGGGGGTTTTTAAAAGGTTCAGGGAGTGAGAAGTGAGAGTTCAAGTAAAAAATTGTAATCTTGTTAGTTTCCAGGTCTTGAAAATTGGGCCATGTAGACTGATTTCAACATTTCAGTCCAGTTAGATTTGATCATGTATATTAAATCAAATAAAATTATGAGTAATTATGAAAACCACCTCTTTAGGTAGAATTTGAAAGAGTAATTTGAGCTGTTGAAATCCCCTATTGAAATTACTCACGAATTTGAAATCCTCTAGTATACCCAAGCAAGTAAATATATTTTAGACTTTTGAAAACTATGAAATCCTCTATAAATCCCTCACTCAAATACACTCATAGAAATTTTGATAAAACTTTAGATATTATGATAAATCTTTAGAAATTTTAGTAAATCCTTAAAAATTTTGGTATACCAAAATATTAACTTGATCAAATACAAGACACTAAAGAAATATTAATTTTTTGTAAATCTTTAGAAGTATTTGTATACCTTGGAAATATTGTTACATCAACAAAATGATGACTTTTATCAAGTATGGAACACTCAGGACATTTTAAAATATTGTTAAAGCTTTAGAAATTGTAGTAAAGCCCTTGGAAATTTTTATAACTACTGTAAATTCTTAAAATTTTTGTATGTACCAAAATTTGAATATATACAAAATAAGTTTCCAATCCTAAAATAATATTTAATTATAAACTAAATATATTATAAATTGTTTATTATATATTAATTTCGATGTCATCTTATTGTTTTGGTATTAAGAAAATGAATCTAAACATATAATATAAACCAAATTCTATTATAAAAAGAAAAGAAAAGAAAGAAAGCTCAAAACCAATTTTAAAAATGGAACAAAATTCAAACACTTAAAAGATATAGTTTTCCTTTATTTTTTCTTTTTCCATTAGCCTTAAACAGAAGTTGAAGCTCACCTAAGGAGTGCTCCCTGGAATTTCCCGTTTTGTCATAATGGCAATGAAGTTCATGTTTTACGCCAATTGATGGAGTAGAGATATGAAAAGTCATGTAATTATCATTTTTGAAAACGATTTAAATGCAAAGCATACTCTTTTAAGTAATCCTGCATGGTGATGGCAACATTATAGACAGGACATGCAGAAAAATAATATTAAAAATTCACAACTTTAACCAGAAAAGTAAAAGTTCCCATATAATTTTCACCATATACACACTATAAATTATCTACATTTTTGTTAGCTAACAACACGTGTGGACGCAATTGCATCAACCGGATGATATTACCTATAAATTTTTTGCACGTTCCATGACTAAACTTGCAAGCATTTTTTGAACCAAGACTCGTGATGTGAAAGACGATAAAAGAAAAGCACAAATTTGTCAAATTTCAAACCCATAATATTCAACTTAATGCTCCAAATTTTAAAATTTCCAAAATTATCTATTTCTGAACACCCAGCATTCAACGGCACTCCTTAATCAAAAGAATCCTGGGTCAATTCCAAACTTGCCGCCGCCTAACACTGACAAAACAAAGTAAACGAAAAACAGATGTGGTGCATTGGACTTTTACCATTTTAACCTCTTTTGTTTTGGCCTTTTACTATATCCGTTAAATCCTCAGAAATTGAAATAATAACATACGGGCAATGGTTTTAACTATTATCAGTGAAGGTAATATAATATATTTTCTAAGAATTGATTGGGTTATAATTTTAATTTTTTAAATTAATTTTTATTAAATAAAATAATTAAATTTTTTTATTATATGTCATTTTAATTTAATATTATATTTTTATGTCACCGTTATAGTCATATTTAAATATAAATATATATTTCACCATTATTTTTAATCTCACTGTTATAATATTTAATTTTATTATTACAGTAATTAATCTACCGCTACGTCTTTGGTTAAGTCAAGGAGGAAGTTTTGGGCAATGTCAAGTTCTCGTCCGCAACGTAACTCTGACAACTAGTTTTAGTGATATCCCATTAATTTGATTATTTTATATTCATCATCCGATTAATATTGTGGGAGTTTAATTTGAATCGGTTTACTTAATTTCAATGTTACACGTTTATTTTAAAAGATAGATTCTCATTTACAAATATATAATAATCTTTGGGAGTGAAATTTATATTTATTATTCTTTTCTAACATTGATTCAATGACGACTTTTAAAAAATGATAAAATAAAGATGAATGATGGATTTAGGTCAATATTCAATATTGTCGCCAAAATAAAAACAAGGTTAATATTATTTTAATGCAAAAGATCAAAATAATCTCATCCTAATCAAATTGTTGAATTAAAAAATAGCAGCGGTTGTTTACAGTACCTTGCATATCAAATACTAAATTTATTTATATAATCCTACGTTTACCCATTTGAATAAACTATAGACATACATCATCTGTCGAAAAACATTTCGATAATATCGAATGCTAAGGACATAGCTTTTACTTTTTCCATTATTTTCATCTTCATTTTTCTATCCTATTTTATTCATAAAGTACTCTAGAAAGAGGGCGAGGTTTAACGATAACTTCAACTGGGGTGGCTTTCATGTTGGATAGTCCGGCATCTTCCGTCATATCAACCACCGCAGTTGATGCAGTGGAGATGTCAAACGCTTGTAAGAAGCTAGCCAACATCAAACGAACCATCTGAAGGCCAAAAATACATTCCAGGGCATACCCTTCTACCAAAACCAAATGTGATTAATTCCAAATACTGATCTCCCCCAACATCCAAATTTTTATGGGTGGGTAAAAACCTTTCTCGCTTCAACTCTATCGGATCCGACTAAACCCTAGGATCCGTCTGAATCTTCCAAAGGTTTAAGAATATCCAAGTACCTCGTGGAACATGGTAACCACTTACCACGACTTCCTCTTCGCATAATCGTGGGAAAAGAAGTAATGGTGGATGTAAACGAAATGTGTCTTTAACTACTGCCAGGCCGGGCTCTGGAGTAGTTCAGAAGTGTGGTCGCTCAAAGTTAAAAAAAAAAAAAGAAATTTCTTGAAAAAAGTTTCAGCCTTTTAAATTTAATGAACCACGCTTCATTGCGGACAGTAAAAAAGACGAAAATAAAATAAAAGGGACCTCAATTTTTTTTATTATATTATATTTTATAATTTTAAAAAAAAATCCTAATTTATTGTTTCGCCTAACAACCGGCTTGAAGGCACTCTAGCTTGCTAACGTCTTAGCCTTTCTTTGCCTACATGAATCTCTAACTCTTCTTGAACTTTTCTCAACCAATGAAGATTGTTGAACAAAAGGGAAAGTGCCCATGTTAGTGTGACCTTAGGGGTGTCACTTTCTCATGTGATCATACCAAAAACCAAACTTCTATAATGCAATATTATATTATCTAAATCTCCATCAATGTTATAATTATGAAAAAATAAAAACCTTCTTATCTTTCAAAGAATTTCATGGAGTTCTATAAAAGTCATTAAAGTCTCAATAAGTTGGATAAAATAGTATAATGAAGTTAGTTGTAGTGAACCATCTAGGAGTAGGAATTTAGATCTTTTAAATTTAGGCTAAGAAAATACTAGTTGATGTAAACGAACTTTAGGCTTTATTCTTTACACCAATATATATATATATATATATATATATATATATATTATAAAGTTTTATTAAATTAATATCACTCATCAATCTTTTTATTTGTAAAATAAATTATATGATTATATGAATATTTTATATTTTTATTAAAATATAAAATTTGTTCATAGTAAGATTTGAACATAGACAACATGTATATAATTTTTTAACTATTTGAACTAAAACAATTTTAATTTTTCTATGAAACTTTAATAAGTATATTTGTTATATAAATTTGTTATATCTATACTATTATTTAACTTCCTGACTAAGTTGGTATCACGAGTCAACTAAGTACAAACTCAGTTAGGAAAAATACAAAATTATATATCTATACCTATATACTATTATTTAAGCCCCTAATCAAGCTATAAATGTCACGAGTCAACCGAGTATAAACTCGATTAGAGAAATTACAAAGCTGTATATCTACATCTCTATACTATTATTTTTAAGTCTTTAACTGAGTTAGTGTTACGAGTCAATTGGGCATCAATTAGGTTAAGAAAATTACAAAAATGTCCTTTTATATTTAAAATAAGTTATATTATTCGAGGGTAATTTAGCCTTTTATTAAAAATAATAAAATTATGCATATAGAAGTATTCAAACCCACATCAATTGCATTAGTAAGTCCTTAAATCTACCACTCAACCAAAACTTTATTTTAAATATTTTATACATTTTAATTTTATTATGCACACTTTATTACTTTCAAAGAATGGTATATCTATACAATTATTTAAGTATTTTCTTGAGTTGGTATCACTCTCAACCGGATCACCAACTTAATTATTAAATTACGAAAATACCCTTTCATAATTAAAATAAGTTATGTCGAAACCATTTTAAAATCGGGTTTTAGAAAATGGGGATCGACTTTTAAAAACGAAAGTGAGAGTCGCCACCAATCCCTTTTTACTTAGGTGTGATTGGATCACCTTGTAAAATGTTTTATTTTAAAACACTTAATTTTGGTCTACAAAATAAGAAAACGGGTTCGGGAGTCGATTACGTATGAGGAAGGGTTAACACCCTCATAACGCCCAAAAATTGGTACCTAATTAATAAAATCATGTCCAAATGTTTGAAATTTAAAAAGTTTAAAATAAGATCCCTTATTAGAAGTAAAACCAAGATTTACCTATTTCAAAGAAATATAAATACCACATCCAATAAGTTAGGATACAGCATTTTATAACTTTGAAACTAGGTGTATCTTTATTTTAGAAAATTTTTACCTTAAGACACAAAACATCACACCCAATAAGTTAGGATACAACGTTTTGGAATTCTCAAGAATAAGTTTTTTATTTGAAAGTTGAGATATCTTTATTCCGAGAGAATATAAACATCACATCCAACACGTTAGGACATGACATTTTTTAAACCCTCGTAATTAAAGTCATCTCATGATTTACAAAACTTGTTAAAAGGATATTTAGTTATTTAGCCAAACGGAAAATCGCACCCAACACATTAGGGTACTATTTTTTGAATTTCTAAATACCAAAACATTGCCTTATTTTAAAATCTTTGGATGAAGTATAATAATTTTGCAAAAAAATGTATTTTATAATAATCCATATGATAATATTGCATTTATAAATTATCACACATAAATATTAAAAGCAATTATAATATACTAACGTTTAAAATAGGCAACAAAGAAATAATAATACAAAATATGACCAATAATAATTCCTACAATAAAGCAATTGTAAATACATGATGAAGTATAAACAAATACAATAAATAATAAAACAAATATGAACATATTTCATGCTAATATATAACAAATAATAAATATAAAAATGTATACAAATATGTTGAAAATAAAAGAAAAATATATTTAAAATAAATAAATAAATAATTTATAAAAATATATTTAAAATAATCTATTACATATAAAACTACATTTAAAAATAAATAATATATTATACAATATAAATGATTTAAATTTTTTAATATAAAATATAGTATTATATAATAAACAAAATATAGAATATAATAACTAATATATTAATCTAAAAATAATATGTAATAAAAATAATTTGAATAAAATAATAAATAATAATAGTTACGTAATAAAAATATATAATAGTTTTATATCATTAATAAATTAATATATAAATAATAAGAGAAATAATATAAAATATTTAATATGACAAAATAATTTAAATGAAATAAAATAAAAGTTATAAAAGTATTAAATAGTAATTAAAATAGATTAAAAGAATTAAATCAAAGCATGTATTAAATTACAGGGGTTAAAATAGAAATTAAGCCAATTAGAAACTACAACGTTTCGATCCCAGCCTTTAAAGAGCCCGAGGACTAAATTGGAAAAATAATTAAACTTGTAGGGCCAAATTAAAAACAAATAAAAATGAAATTAAACTGGATTTAAAAATATAAAAATGCGGGAGGACCTAAATGGAAATTACACCATTCAATGAAAACGCGGATCTTTCCCGGGTTATCGGGTCAACGGGCGGATCTCCTACCCGAAACGACGTCGTTTCTTTTCGTTTATAAAAGTCAATTTTAATAAAAAAAAAATCATTTTGAATCTGTTTTAAAAAAAAAAAAACTAAAAATGCTCCATAGATTCGTCTAGGGCTCCGATTGCTAGAACCTCGGGGCTCTGCGTCTCGCACACCTCACGCGCTTTCACGGAGGATGGTCAGAGGCCAAGACTTCGGTTTTCGACACCGTCAAGAGGTGAACTCACCCCTCCCTTTTATTTTAGTACTATTTTTTTTTAAAAAAAAAGACATGAATGGACAAAAAAAATCAAATAAAAATAGGAAATAATCACCTCTGTTGTGTTTTATTTCTCAAAAACTTTCGTATTTTGCGTATGTGTACACTATTTTTTTCGTGTCTTCTCTCCCTATTGCAGGTTTGATCTAGGGTTTTTATACCCAAAAAAAATGAAATAAATAAAAAAAGGGAAAGATATCCTTCCGTATCTTTTCATTTCTGTGCCTTTTTTTCGCTGCGATTTGTTTCCTTTTCTACTTCGGCGTTTTCCTTTTTTGCAGGTTGAGAATCTCGTGACGATGAGCATGAATCATGGCACAATTGAAGGGGCGCTGCGAAGGTGCGACGATCGGACTCCCGCTGCGACGATCCGGCTCTAGATATTGTGGCACGACTGTTGGGTTAGCCCCTGCTTGCGGCGCGAAGAAACCTAGGGTTTTAGAAACCCTTGGTTTCTGATTTGGAGTTGGGCCTTTATGGGCCACAAGTGTTTTGGGTTCTGCTTGGGTAGTCTATTAGGTCTGGGTTAATGGGTATTTCGGGTTTTAGGTTTCTGATTGGGTTTAGTTTTGTAAAAGGGACTGGACATTATTATTATTATTTGGTTTTGGTTTATTTTTATTCTGACTTATTTTAGCCCGGTCAAAATTGGGTTCTTACAGCTGCCCCTCTTTGCTCATTGTCGTGTAACTAGAATAGAGCAAAGACTATAAAAGAACCAATTTTGACCAGTCTTGGCCAAGCCTTGACTTCTTGGTCTTCTTCAAGTGGCTTCTAACTCCACTGCAACCCTAGGGAAATAAAGCTAAAAGTGTCTTTATGATCTGCTTTTTGCAACTTCAGGAAGATGAGATCTTCTTTCTTCGATTTACTCCACTGCAACCTCAGGGAGATAAGACTGAAATATCTTTGATCTACTTCCTACAACTTTAGGAAGATAAGATCTTCTATTTTTGATTTGCTCCACTGCAACCTCAGGGAGATAAAATCTTCTGTCTTTAGTCTATTCCACTGCAACTTCAAGGAGATAAGACTAAAAAGTTTTCGATCTGCTTCCTACAACCTTAGGAAGATAAGATCTTTTATTTTTGATTTGCTCCACTGCAACTTCAGAGAGATAAAATCTTCTGTTTTTAGTTTGCTCCACTGCAACCTCAGGGAGATAAGACTAAAATGTCTTCGATCTGCTTCCTACAACTTTAAGAAGATAAGATCTTCTGCTTTTTTCAATCTGCTCTACTGTAACTTCAGAGAGATAAGATTGAAAGTATCTTTTGATCTGCTTCCTGCAACTTCAGGAAGATGAGATCTCCTTTCTTCAATATACTCCACTGCAACCTCAGGGAGATAAGACTGAAATGTCTTTGATCTACTTCCTACAACTTCAGGAAGATAAGATCTTCTGTTTTCGATTTGCTCCACTACAACTTCAGGGAGATAAAATCTTCTGTCTTTAGTCTACTCCACTGCAACTTCAAGGAGATAAGACTAAAACGTCTTCGATTTGCTTCCTACAACCTTAGGAAGATAAGATCTTCGATTTTCGATTTGCTCCACTGCAACTTCAGGGAGATAAAATCTTCTGTTTTTAGTCTGCTCCACTGCAACTTCAGGGAGATAAGACTAAATATTTTTTAATCTGCTTCCTACAACCTTAGGAAGATAAGATCTTCTGTTTTTGTTTTGCTCCACTGTAACTTCAGGGAGATAAAATCTTTTTTTTAGTCTGCTCCACTGCAATTTCAGGGAGATAAGACTAAATGTCTTTTGATCTGCTTCCTACAACCTTAGGAAGATAAGATCTTCTGTTTTTGATTTGCTCCACTACAACTTCAGGGAGATAAAATCTTTTGTTTTTAGTCTGCTCCACTGCAACTTCAGGGAGATAAGACTAAATATCTTTTGATCTACTTCCTATAACCTTAGGAAGATAAGATCTTCTGTTTTCTATTTGCTCCACTTCAACTTCAAGGAGATAAAATCTTCTATTTTTAGTCTACTCCGCTGCAACCTCAGAGAGATAAGACTAAATGTCTTTTGATCTGCTTCCTACAACCTTAGGAAGATAAGATCTTCTATTTTCAATCTACTCCACTGCAACCTCAGGGAGATAAGACTGAAATGTCTTTGATATGCTTCCTACAACTTCAGGAAGATAAGATTTGAAACTTCACCGATATCGCTACACCGTCTACTGAAGGACATATCCTGTAGACTCGGTTTCATGTGTTATGAGTGATATGAATGCAACATGTCATGAAAATGATTAGGATTAGAATGCAATGACCGGAATGAATCAAATGCATCAAATGAAATTTGCTATGATACAAAAATGTTATGAGTGATTCCTACTCTAGGTGTTATCACTTATTTGTTCTTCATTTTTTTATTCATTAATCACGTTTTGCTTGACCAGCTTGCCCCAATGTAATTTCTGAATCAACCCTGCTTGGCTCTTGAGTCATGAAATTGGCTCTTCCCACTACAACTTTGGGGAAATAACATTTGGTTTCTTCCACCCTTCTGTTACCACTCAGAGGTGCAGAACTTGTATCACTTCCAATCACTTTGATCTGTTACACCATTCCCTGGATGCAATGACCAAATGTATGTGTCTGAAATTTTCAATGAATGTAGGGTATCCCAACAATGATCCCTTTTTACACTCGGATTGACCTTATTCGTCATTTGCCTGATGTGGTACCACCAACAAAATTATCTTATCCAATAAGAATCTGAAGAGATAATCATTTTGCAATGTTTTCAGCCCTTAAGCTTGGTGAGTTCTAAATAATAGTCCCATTTTAGATTCTCATGTTATTTAGAAACTTCCAAAGTAATATGCGAAACTCCTTTTATGAAAATGTTATTAGTCCATAAATCGTTATTTCAATATAAAATGCTTGAAAAAGATTACAATAATAGACAAGAAAGAAATTAATCAAGAGCATATCTCGAAACAAATAAGTTAATCAAAGATAACCTAGGCAATAAAAGGAAATTGACTTGGGTGTATCTCAAAAGAATAAAGCAATCAAAGATAAAGAATTCAAAAATGGGTAAGATAGAAGCTAGTTGCCCCAGATATCGCAGCCTGAGCTTCTTTGTTCCAACTTCTTGAGGACCATTTTAAGCTCGATATGTGTTTAGGGGATCCGGAGTACTCTGTCAATGCCCCAAGATGTAACATACTTCTTCATCGTTAATTCAAATGTAGCAAGACTACTGTGTGCCCCCTTTTTGATCAAAATTTGAGCTGCCCTTTTCGGGTTTTCAGCTCAAAGCCCCTTTGGTCTCAAAGTGCCCTTTGCGGGTTTTCGCCTTGGCCTCTCCTTTTTTTTTTAGGCGCTCTTTACGGGTTCTCACCTTGGTATTTCCTCTTTCAGGTCAAATATCTCTTGACTAAACCTGAATCCGTCAGATTGGGCTAGTCTTCAAATATCAATGCTCTTCTAGAACAGGCCCTACATAAGTCTTTCCCAGTTTGACATATGCTTTCCTCTGAAATCGTTTTGTAGGAAAAAGATCTGTTTCAACATCAGGTTCCCCATTGTGGAATTCTCTATTATGAACCTCTTTGTCGTAAACTCGCATCATCTGACTATGATGGATAGCTTTTAACCTTTCATTGGGTTCAATTAGCAAAACCCTTCAATTCCATAAAACAAATGGGTAAGATGTTGCACTTAGCGAAGGTTCTGGCCGATGTTCAATAAGACAGAAGGTAACGGTAGCTTCTTATGCCAATCTTTACAAGTCTAAGTCACCTTTCATAATTTTTGTTGTTTTTTCTTTTTGTATTTTTTTCTTTTGGAAACTTTTGTTATACAGTGATATGCTGCCTGATTTTTGAACAAACTGTAAACTTTGACTTTACCTTTATTGATATTTTATGTCGGCGTCTGATTTCTTCTTCTTCTTCTATTTTTTTTTAAATTTTATGACTATCGACTTTGTAACATTGGCATATGAAGCTACTTCCACCCTCTTAGTGAAGTAAACAATGACCACGAAAATGAATCAATATCGATGACAACTTGAAGAATTTGACAAGATTAGACCTATAATATCCATACCCCATATATAGAAAAGTCTGTGAAGAAAATAGAAAAGTCACATAAATCTCGTTTTCTTCAATTTAGTATTTGTGGTATGACTGATGCAATCCCCTTCCATGGTAGACCAACAGTGCCCCATCCTCTTGTTTAGCCCGCGTCTTATTAGCCCAGGAATGTCCTGAAATGATCGTGCAAAAACATCTTTGAATTCTCGAATATAACTCAATAATGTCTCACCCTACTCCTTTCCTAGGCTCGCAATATCCAATGACCCTTTGTAGAGTAAGGTCTATTTTTTCTTGTTAAACCATTTTTAACAAGTGAGAAGATATGTCACAATCTCTGTCATCTTCAAAATCTTGAGATCCCTTAGACCCATATCTTGTTCAAAAAGGGAGTCAGTAACAATTTTGCTCATGACGTTGATATCAGGGTACCTAGGTATGAAGGCGAACAAATCCAAAGAATAATGATTCTAAAGATGATTATTTGGATAATATGGTCACAAATAAAGAATAAAATGATATTGGTAAAAAAAATGTACAGTGTGATATGTAAAGAATAAAAGAATATGTATTCAAAAAGATGCATTTTATTGAAATAAAAATTTCGGACACGAGCCTATTTCTCAAAAGGGTTCTTATTGCCTCTAGGCTTAAGGCAACAAGCGTGTTTCAAATATTACTCTATATCAGCTCTCAAAATATATGGATCTCTTCCACAGTCCCATTATTCAAAACACTCCCAAGTACACAAAGGCTTAGAAACATTGTTTCCCAATTCTCTCTTTATCATTGACCATTGGTCCATTCTTGTTTTTAAATCTTCCGGTTAGCAAATGACTTAACTGATCAATCATATTCTTTTATAATTCCGTATGTCTTGTTCAATCTTAGTTAATTGCTCCTGCATCTGTGTTTGCATTTACTCCTATTCTTTTCAATCTTTATACCATGTTTTCTAGGTTAACTGAAACATTTTACTTAATTAGGGTCCTTTTATAAAAGTCTAATGCAAATGATGCAATGTAATACAAATGTTGCAATGTAATACAAATGTATGAATGCAAAGAGGCATCGATTCTGATCAACTTCATTGTAGAAAACTTTATTAGAAAATAAATTCTTTTACATAAAATGGACTACTATATGCTTTCGCCCTAAATCCTAAAGTTTTGATTTTCTAAAGTAATGGAGCTAGCTCTCGACTATGATCGGACTGTAGCTCACACTTCATGCTCAACGCATCAACCTGTGACCCGAAAATCTGTAGATGATCAGCTATCTCATGAATCTAAACTATTACTTCACCCATTAGGTAATCCCGACTTCTACCTTGGTCATGGGAATAATGAAGCTCTTCCTTCCAACACCATTCTCTTGTTTCAAGAAGCTCGATCTGAAGTTCACAACTATGCCATGTTGCCTCTAACTCTTCAATCCTACCTTTCGGGCTTGACTTTAACTCGATCGCAGAATTATGGCTTTGATAGTGATGAATATATCAAATGGAGGATCAATACGAATTCCTTTCATT
Source organism: Gossypium rotundifolium (assembly GCA_025506655.1). NCBI lineage: Eukaryota > Viridiplantae > Streptophyta > Magnoliopsida > Malvales > Malvaceae > Gossypium > Gossypium rotundifolium. The sequence continues at coordinate 172,571,757 of CP106734.1, read as the reverse complement.
TCTCCACAACGAGTCAAATCCCTTGCAATGTTGTTTAGATCACCACGAGGAGCCGAGAAGTTCACAACACCTCATCTTTCAATCCTAGATGACACCACCAATGTCCATTTGGGTTATCCTGGCCATCAGGGCTTGCATTTCCATTGTTTCTGGTAAGTACAGCAGTAAACTCAAGCTTGTTGTTTGGTAGCAGACCTATAATAAATAAATCATTTACCATCATAGGCAAATTTTTTCCATCCAAATCATTTTTGTAGGTCTCATGCACTCTGTCAGTCACTTTTCTTCTAGCACTCTTACTGTCCACAGGGTGACCAGCTTCATGTGAAAGAGAAACGTTGTACTAGTAGAGGTGTCTATCCGTACTCCCCACGCTCACATAATTACCTTTTACCCTTTAGTTCTAACTCCACGCCTTACCATAGAGTGTCGTACAACCTTCGCATCTAATTCTGAAATGACATCAGGAGGCACAGGTGGCAGAAAAGGCAAAGATTCCGGTGCTGCCCCATTTCTCTCTTGCTCAAACGAATCCATACCCTGAAATCTTCTTTCTAATTGGTTTTGCTCTAACCATATACGAACGATTGCATTGTCATCCACTTTATCAAGGAACCCGTTCTCCATAACCAGCTTTCTAACTTAGAAACTGATCATGAATCGATACCTCTTAAAGTATGAAATGACATGCACAAAAACACAACAAATTAACACCGCAGAAAAAGGTATAAAGTAAGTAAAATATGATGTTATGTAATGCATGAATGCAGAGAAAGAGAGGTATTGATTTTGAATTCAGTTACATTAGAAAAACTTTTCTAGAAAATAAATTTCTTTACATAAAATAGATCGCATACATGGCATTGCCCTCATATTCCAAGCAAAACATTAATTCCCTTCCTCACAAAGGTCAAATCTCGCAAACTTGTAATAAATGCCTTCTGGCTCCTTTTTGTTTGATCTGGGACGCGACTCTCTGCTCCATAATACTCGTTAGCTTTTTCAAGAAATTCGAAATGTGATGATTCCCGATTTGTCTTTGTCAGCTTGAATCCTTGGGTAATAAAGTTTTGTATTCCTTCGTCGGCTATCAGTCTTCTCTTATTTTGTTTACTTGGACCATATTTGGACGAGACCGTATTATAATCCACTTTATCAAAAAACTCGTTTCTTATGACAAACTTTTCATTTAGCAATCGAATTAGAAATCAACACCTCTTTTCTATGATATGAATGCAATGCAATCAAAACAAAAGAAAACCCGTTAGCACAGGAAAAATAAATAACATAGAACCTATTAGGGTGTCCACTAGGGTTTGCCATAGTTCTTCCTAGGGTAGACCCTTAGGGTTCACTATATGTGGTTTAGTTCTAAAGTCAAGGTACCAGAACTAGCAGATTCCTCGATCCTTACCCATTATAGGCTCATATGGACCGAGTTCGGTTCAGGGGAATACATTTCCCTATGGCCATGCGAAAGTGAAAACTTCACAAAGATATAGGTACAAATGTACTCCGGAAGCAATCCACTAGACCATGCGGACGTGAAAACCTCAGAAAGCATAGCTTCTTGCTCCCACTTAAGAGTGTGACCACGACGGTCATGCGGTGCAATGCAGAAATATATATTAAAACCACATGCAATAAAAGGATCATAGTTTTTAAAATCAGAATTTTAAATTCGAACAAAAGGACATGAAATTGTTAATTTTACGGCTTAACTCTCTTATTGTCCCCAGTGGAGTCGCCAACCTGTCGAAACCATTTTAAAATCGGGTTTTAGAAAATGGGGATCGACTTTTAAAAACGAAAGTGGGAGTCACCACCAATCCCTTTTTACTTAGGTGTGATTGGATCACCTTGTAAAATATTTTATTTTAAAACATCTAATTTTGGTCTACAAAACGAGAAAATAGGTTCGGGAGTCAGTTATGTATGAGGAAGGGTTAACACCCTCATAACGCCCAAAAATTGGTACCTAATTAATAAAATCATGTCCAAATGTTTGAAATTTAAAAAGTTTAAAATAAGATCTCTTATTAGAAGTAAGACCAAGATTTACCTATTTCAAAGAAATATAAATACCACATCCAATAAGTTAGGATACAGCATTTTATAACTTTGAAACTAGGTGTATCTTTATTTTAGAAAATTCTTACCTCAAGACACAAAACATCACATCCAATAAGTTAGGATACAACATTTTGAAATTCTCAAGAATAAGTTTTTTATTTGAAAGTTGAGATATCTTTATTCCGAGAGAATATAAACATCACATCCAACACGTTAGGACATGACATTTTTTAAACCCTCGTAATTAAAGTCATCTCATGATTTACAAAACTTGTTAAAAGGATATTTAGTTATTTAGCCAAACGGAAAATTGCACCAACACGTTAGGGCACTATTTTTTCGAATTTCGAAATACCAAAATATTATCTTATTTTAAAAACCTTTGGATGAAGTATAATAATTTTGCAAAAATGTATTTTATAATAATCCATATGATAATATTGCATTTATAAATTATCACACATAAATATTAAAAGTAATTATAATATACTAACGTTTAAAATAGGCAACAAAGAAATAATAATACAAAATATGACAAATAATAATTCCTACAATAAAGCAATTGTAAATACATGATGAAGTATAAACAAATACAATAAATAAAAAAAAATATGAACATATTTCATGCTAATATATAACAAATAATAAATATAAAAAGTATACAAATATGTTGAAAATAAAAAGAAAAATATATTTAAAATAAATAAATAAATAATTTATAAAAATATATTTAAAATAATCTATTACATATAAAACTACATTTAAAAATAAATAATATATTATACAATATAAATAATTTAAATTTTTTAATATAAAATATAGTATTATATAATAAACAAAATATAGAATATAATAACTAATATTTTAATCTAAAAATAATATGTAAAAAAAATAATTTGAATCAAATAATAAATAATAATAGTTACGTAATAAAATATATAATAGTTTTATATCATTAATAAATTAATATATAAATAATAAGAGAAATAATATAAAATATTTAATATGACAAAATAATTTAAATGAAATAAAATAAAAAGTTATAAAAGTATTAAATAGTAATTAAAATAGATTAAAAGAATTAAATCAAAGCATGTATTAAATTATAGGGGTTAAAATGGAAATTAAGCCAATTAAAAACTACGACGTTTCGATCCCAGCCTTTAAAGAGCCCGAGGGACAAAATTGGAAAAATAATTAAACTTGTAGGGCCAAATTAAAAATAAATAAAAATGAAATTAAACCTGATTTAAAAATATAAAAATGCGGGAGGACCTAAATGGAAATTACACCATTTAATGAAAACGTGAGGATCTTCCTCGGGTTATCGGGTCAACGCGGATCTCCTACCCGAAATGACGTCGTTTCTTTTCGTTTATAAAAGTCAGTTTTAATAAAAAAAATCATTTTGAATCTATTTTTTTTAAAACTAAAAATGCTCCCTAGATTCGTCTAGGGCTCTGATTGCTGGAACCTTGGGGCTCTGCGTCTCGCACACCTCACGCGCTTTCACGGACGATGGTCAGAGGCCAAGACTTCGGTTTTCGACACCGTCAAGAGTTGAACTCACCTCTCCCTTTTATTTCAGTACTATTTTTTTAAAAAAAAGACATGAATGGACAAAAAAAATCAAATAAAAATAGGAAGTAATCACCTCTGTTGTGTTTTATTTCTCAAAAACTTTCGTATTTTGCGTATGTGTACACTATTTTTTTCGTGTCTTCTCTCCATATTACTGGTTTGATCTAGGATTTTTATACCCAAAAAAAATGAAATAAATAAAAAAAGGGAAAATATATCCTTACGTATCTTTTCATTTATGTGCCTTTTCTTCGCTGCGATTTGTTTCCTTTTCCGCTTCGGTGTTTTCCTTTTTTGCAGGTTGAGAATCTCGCGACGATGAGCATGAATCATGACACAATCGAAGGGGCGCTGCGAAGGTGCGACGTTCGGACTCCCGCTGCTACGATCCGGCTCTAGATATTGCGGCACGACTGTTGGGTTAGCCTCTGCTTGCGGCGCGAAGAAACCTAGGGTTCTAGAAACCTTGGTTTCTGATTTGGAGTTGGGCCTTTTTGGGCCACAAGTGTTTTGGGTTCTGCTTGGGTAGTCTATTAGGTTTGGGTTAATGGGTATTTCGAGTTTTAGGTTTCTGATTGGGTTTAGTTTTGTAAAAGGGACTGGACATTTTTTTTTTTTTTGTTTTGATTTATTTTTATTCTGACTTATTTTAGCCCAGTCAAAATTGGGTTCTTACAAGTTATATTATTGGAGAGTGCTTAAGTCTTTTTCATTTAAAAAAACCAATAAAAATATATATATAATGAGACTTGAATCCGAACCAATTGCATTAGAAAAATATTTAATTTACTACTCAACTAAAACTCTATTTTAATATATTTATATACTTTAATTTTAGTTGGAGTGCATTTAATTTTCTTAATATGGTGTATTTACTTAATTCAATATTCTTTTTACTCATAAGTTAAACTTTTTAATTTATTTTAATTTCAACTTTTATTTTGTTTTAATTTAGTATAGATTGCATGTGGTGTTATTATTATTAATTTCAAGCCTTACGTTTCATTATCTATTTTATGTTATTCTTAAACACAAGCATGTGTTCTAAATACGTGGTTTCCACACGCATGCGCATGTGATTGAGTTTCTAGTATTAATAAAGTTATTAATTGAAATGGTGTCACAAATTAACTCAACATAAACATAGGATTGATGGCAAAACCATTATAAACAATTGTATTCATTTAGTATTTTAATCCAATGCATTTGTGTTTAAGTTTCGTTTTATTTACAATTTAATCTATCTTTTTATTTTAATATTGTACATATTTGGCGCGTTATTATTAATTAATTTCAAACCATACATTTCATTATTTTACTATATGTTATTTTTAAACATACATTTATGTTCTAAATATATGGTTTCTCACCCAAATAATAAAAGTTTTAGTAACAACCACAATAAATGGGAAACATTACATTGCTCGTTTTCCTTTTTCATTTTAACGTATAATTACTACTTCCTCGGTCTTTATTAGGGTTGAGCGTCCGATCAAATTGAGTGAAAAATTTTCGAGTTGACGAGCCCTATTTTATCATCCTAACTCGATTTTAATTTTTTTCAAATCGAGTCAAGTGAAAAGAAATTCAAATCAAGTTGAATTGAATTGAGTGAAATTGTTTGAGTTATATTAAAAACTTAAACATGTTAAATTAAAATCTTGTTACAATATAACTAATTCTATATTAGAATACATAAATTTAAAACCATATATATTTGAAAACTTTTCAAAACAAAATAAGAAAAAAATATTTTAGTATGATTAATTAACATATTTAGGTACCCAAAATTTTATTTTAGAAATTTTAAAATTTTCAACTTTCTTTATATATTTTTAGAATTTGTTTTCTTCAAAATTTTATAATTTTTTAAAAATATAAATTTTAGAATTTTGTAAATATTTTGAATGTTAAAATTATTCTGATTTTTTTTTTGTAATTTTGTTGAGAGAGACTAATTAGCTCATTTTAAAATTAGTAGAGACTAAAGGGTATTTACATTAATCTGCTATTTAAATTATTTAAGTTATTCGAATTGTAAAATTCAACTCAACTTGAACTCAAAAGTCAAATTACTTATTCAAATTGACTCGAATAACTCAATTTGATTAACTCAAAATTCGATTCTCTTTTAAGATTTTTTCGAATCGAATCGAGTTTTGCTCACTCTAGTTCTTACATTAAATAGGATAAACTAGCAAAAGAACTCATAATTAGGGGTGAGCAAAACTCGATTCGACTCGAAAAAATCGAAAAAAAATTGAATTTCGAGTTAAACGAATCGAATTACTCGAGTTATCGAGTTATTAGAGTCAACTCGAATTTTTTTTCGAATTTTGAGTTTGAATCAAGTTGAGTTTTCGAATTCGAATAACTCAAATAATTCGAATAATTCGAATATTAAAATAAAATATTTTATATTTTTACCCCAAATTTCCAAACCTTTTTTACTTTTCTCTCAAAATTTTTACTCCTTCCCACTTTTCCCCCAAAACTTTTATTCTCCTCCCATCCCAACCCTCCAATCTACCCAAAATCCATTTCCCACCAAAATTTTACTCTCCCATTTACTTTTTCTCAAAATTTTACTCCAAAAAACCCTCAAAACTTTTTATTTCCCCCAAATTTTACTCCCTCCCACTTTTCCCCTAAAACTTTTACTCCTTCCCATCCCACTCCCCATCTACCCCAAACCCATCCCTCCCCAATTTTTTTATATTTTCCTTCCAAAATTTTACTCCCTATTTACTTTCCTCAAACTTTTATTCCCCAAAATTTTTATTTTCCCCTAAACTTTTACTTCTCACCTTTTACCCTCAAATAAAAATCAAAATTATCCAAAAAATCACTAAACATAAATAGCAATAATTTTATTTATATCTACTATTTATATTATTAAATTAAATTTCACATTTTATATTATTTATATTATTGAATTGTTTAGTCATATTGAATATTTATATTAAAATTGAATTATTAATTATGTCATAAAATATTCAGTATTAAAATTTTATATTGGTATCAATTTCACATTTTATCTTTAAAATAACTTTTATTAAAAATCACATTTTTACATTTAATATATATTTTAATTCCAAAATATATAGTGACAAGAATCAAGATAATTGAAATAACTAAGCAAGCAAAGAAGATAACTCGTATATAAAAGATTAATAAATAAATTATGAGGTGATGAAAGTTAATAAAAATTTGATTAAGGTGGACAAATTTTATTACGATGGGTGATAGTGGTTACAAGGATGTAACATCCTAGATTAGGGGTTGTGCATTTGGAGCATAACTCAAGTGTTAATAGGCTTTAAGTGTGGTTGGTGATGTTTTAAAGGTTTTTAAAACTCTAGGATTAAAAGGGGATGCATTGGAAATTTTGAAATTTTAAGTTAAAAGGGAAATTAAGGCAAGGTGGCCTTAAGAGAAAAGTATGTGAAATTTGACACACAAGCAGGCTTGGAAAAGTGGCTCAAGATGCCACTTAGGGCCTCTGAAATGGCGCCACATGCAAGGGTGTTGGGCCTGAGTTCGAGTCACATGGGAAGCAAATAAAAGAAGTTTTATTTTGCTTCCGTAAGCCTGAGGTGGTCGGCAACAAGGCTCTTAAAAGGGAGTTTTATTCTCTTTAAAATTTGGCTAAATAGGGATAAATGATGATTTATCTTAAGTATTTTTAAAGAGATAAATAAGGATTTATTTATCATTATTCCCATGAGATAAAGGTTGGATTAAGCTCTTTTATTTTATGATAATTAAAGGATAAATCTATCAAATAGAAGAGTGGTGGCCAAGTAAGGATTCCTTAGATGATAATTTAGTCTATAAAAGGAAGGAAGGAGGGCTACTCATTAATTTTCTTCCTCTCTTCTCTCTCTTCAAATTCTTAGGGTTCTCTTCTCTTCTCTTCTCTTTTCTTTTGTCTAGTCAATTCCTTAGCCTCCTCTCTCTTTTATTCAAAACCAAAAACACAATCCAACCTAGCCGAATTCTTCATAGCACCAAAAGCCGAAATTCTACCAAAGCCAAATCTTTATTGTGATAGAAGGGTGTTGCCGATTTCATCCAAAAAGGTAAGATCGACTATTATTTGATTTTCAATCTCTCTTTAACCGAAATATAGGAATCTAACTCCTTTAGAATTCCATGGCCAAAATTTGGAAGGTTTTCTTCGGGATCTAGTAGTTGTCGACTGCAAGGAGCGGTTTTGGGATTTAGATCCGTAAGGTAATGCAAGAGTGATTTTCGCCATAGGCCATTTTGGTATATAATGTTAGCCGATTCGACTTAGGTGGTGTAGGAAGGAGTTCTACAATCGTAAAGGTGCAAATCGTTAGACGTGGGTTTCGAGATTTAGTCAATTGTGCTAATCAGGTACGTAGTTATCGCACTATTCTCCTGTTATTGTATGTTGTTAAGTATGTTTGATTATGATGTGTATGTTAGCGAAAATAATGGCTAAGATGGTGGATACCGTAGTGGGTAATCGATTAATCAGTCGATGCTCTATTTTGCCTATGATATATGTGTGATATTTGTGGTGAGCATGTGATAAATATTTACTCGATTGTTAATCGACATGATACACATATATGCATGGGACTTGGGATGTGAAAATTGAAGGAAAGGGTGTACATCATTATGTACGTGGTCTAATGCTAGCCTCGTGCTACATTAGCGCTTGATGTTAGCTATGTGCTTCATCAAGGAGGTGTTGGCTAAGTGCCCATCTCGGCGGTTGATAGTGTGTGCATCACCGTAGATCGATTGATATATGGGATCCCTATGGGATCGGTGGCTCAACCACGGCCTTGAGCAAACAAGTCCGCCAAGGTAAGATATGTGGATCATTATGTGATCGGTGGTGGATTAGCCACGGCCTTGGCGAGGGTCCGCCAGCGTAGGTGTAATGGATGGACCCTAGGTTGGGATGGGCTTCATAATTGCATATTTATATGTATGAATCTGTGTGGATATGGGCCAAGCCCATATGTGGAGATATGTGAAATGACTATGCCCGAGTCGGTTTGACTCACCCAATATTTTAAACCTTTCGGTGATGAGTAAAGCTTGGACCGGGTTGGAGTGGATACAAAGGTGGCCATGCGAGAAGTGATTTTCATGCGAAAGATATTTTAATTAATTAAGCATTTATATCTTGATGCTTTGATTATTCAATTATTGTAATAAGGCCCTAAAAGTATTTAAAGTCATTTAAGTGTTTCTCATTAAGTTTATTATTGTGTTTTATTATGGATTGACAATTGAGGAATTATTTGCAGATGATTTTTATTTAAATCTATATATACTAAAGTTTTAATCCGGATATTTTATAAACACCACACCTTACTTAAGAATTTTAATGAACACTTTTCTAAACTTAACAAAATTTTCGTGTTTTATCCTTAAGTTCAAATTTGTTTCAAACGTTTTTAGCGGTGGCATTTCAAATTGATTCGTAGTGAATGGGCGGGTTTGGGGTGTTACAAATTGGTATCGAGCCGAGTTCAAAACTCGGCTTGAGGGTTGTGGGGCCCAAAATGTTTTCAAAAATGGGCTTTTCGAAAAAAATGGGCTTTTTAAAAATTTTTCAGGTTATTCTAGCATGGCACCTAAGTCTCTGACCCGCAGTCCACCAGGTAAGTACCCCAAACTATCTGTGTGATTATGTGAATTATAGAAGGGTAAAAAGGAATGGAACATAGAATAGCATGATAGGAACTTGAACCCTAAGATTAGTCTACTCAAACACAAATACATAAGACTTAATGCACTAAACAAATATATGGCTAAGTCAATCAAGTTAGGGTGTGGTAACCATGGTACGCATGTCTAGGATTAGATCCGGAAGAGCCTGGTATTTAAGCAGTCCTAGTGACTCACCTCCTCTTCGCAGGAATCCTACCTAGTGCGTAGCTTCGGTTCACCCAACCCGAAGACTTAGTGGGTGTGGCAACCTCATGCATGTCTAGGAATGGTTTCGGTGGGAGCTTAGTATTTAAGCGATCCGTGTGACTCACCTCCTCTCCACTTGAATCCCGCCTAGCACGTAGCTTTGGTTCACCCCGACCAAGAAGACTAGGTCATAGGCTAAACTCAATAACTAAAACCCGAAAGGAACTAGCCATGTTTTTTTATAAGAACCTTAATTTTAAACTCTTAAAATCATTTTTCTTTAATTCGTGGAAACTATCTTCTCTACACAATTTTTGAAAAACTTCGATTTATAAAATTACTAAGATACCCCTAGTGGTAAAATTACAAAATGCCCTTGGTTTATAAAATGTCTAAAATACCCACGTTTTAATCAACATTATTTTATAACAAGTTCAAAAAAACCTAATTTGCAAATTAGCAAAAATACATTGATTTTGGAAGAACTACAAAATTGCCCCTAACTTACAAAATTACCAAAATGACCTTGATTTTCAAAATTTTGCAACTTCATTGTTTTGGAAAATAAATTTCTCAAAAAGAACCCTCAAAGTTTTACAAATTTTAAAATATCCTTAAATTATTAAACCTTACAAATTTACCCTAGTTATTACCAAATTACCCCCGAAATTAAAAATTACCGAAATACCCCTGGAATTTCCAAATTTACCAAAGAACCCCGGGACTATAAAATTTCCGAAATACTTTTTGACAAAATTATCAAGGAACCTTATTTGACAAATTACAGAAATATCCCTGTAGGACAAATTACGCAAATACCCCTAGGTAGTGGAAAAATAACAACAATGAAAACTACAACATATCTCTGAATGAACGAAGGTTCATAATTGGTTGATGGATGTATGAATGAATGAAAAGACTGTGTGCATGTGTGAATACAAAAGAACCACTCCTAAATTCCTTTTCATAAAATTTCTTCGTGGGTAATCAAGTGAAACAAAAGTACTAATTTATAAAACTTTCTCAAATCAGATTAAAGCGCACAGTTAGATATGAATTCTAGAGGACGCGATCGTCGTGGACGCGGTAGAGGAAGAATGGCTAGGTCAGAACCCGTTGGATCGGGTCAATGGTCTAATAATGAGGTACCACCACCCCCACCATTCCTAGCTATTGGTGTGGAGCAGCAAGCTCAGACGGGGGAAAATGCTGTGTCGTAGGCTGTGCTACGAGTTCTTGAGTTGGTGGCTGGTGCAGGAGGAAATTCGGGAGCTCAAAAGTGCATGCGAGTGACTCGAGCCAATGAGTGAGGTGTTTAGGGGCGTATTAGGTGTGGCATCCAGTACGGTGAATATTGGTTGGAAGCAACCGAGCGAATTATGGATGAGCTCGATCTGACCGCTAAGGAGAAAGTGAAAGGAATGGTGGCGCTGCTTCGCGACGAGGCATATCAATGGTGGCTAACAGTTCGGGATAGTGCCACGGCAGAGGATCTCACCTGGGAGTACATTAAGGCAGCGTACCAGAAGAAGTATGTCGGTACTCAATATATTGATGCGCAGAGGAAGGCATTTCTGGGGTTGGTTCAAGGGAACAAGTTCGTAGTGGAATACGAGGCTAAATTCTTAAGGTTAAGCCGATATGCTCGAGGGGTAGTTACTACGGAGCATGATCGATGTGTCCGGTTCGAGGACGGATTAAGGGACGACGAGGTTGTTGATAGCTCCTCATCGAGAGCGGAGTTATTGTGTTAGTCGAAAAGGCTAAGGTAGCTGAAGGGATTAAGGACTCGGTGAGACAGAACAGAGATAAGGATAAGAACCGAGATAGGAGGAATTTTGGATCGTCTGAATCATCTGAGGGTCTTCAGAAAAGACCGAGGGTTGAAAATTCTGTTCGTGTTGCTAAGCCAGCTATGGAAAATCCGGACCGTCCGTGTGTTCAGTGTGGAAGGTATCATGTCGGCGAGTGTTGAAATCGAGAACGGGAATGTTTTAGGTGTAAGTCTAAGTCTCACCTGATTAAGGACTGTCCTCAGGATCCGAATAGGGCTCGGACAACAGGCCAAGGTTATGTGCAGCTGAGTAGAGATGGTCAGCAAGCGACAAGGGGTCGTGGTCTGAACCATGGAGGAAATAATTCAGGCCGAGGTCGTGGAGCACCAAATAGAGAGGCTGAAGGTGCAGATGCAAGGCAGCCAAGGTTGGTTTATGCAATGTATCGGTCATCGAGGGGAAGATGTGCCCGAGGTGACAACGGGTAAGTTTCTTATTTCTGGATTATCCTTCATTGCTTTGTTCGTTATAAGGTCAGTTCGTTCCTATGATTGCTAATGAAGTGCATGAAACCTTGATTGCGAACTTAGAGAATGTGCCTAGGTAGTATAATAGTTCTTTAAGATCAGAGTGCGCGGCAGTGGAGTAAGTGGGGTAAGTTAGGATGTACGGATGCTCGTTAGTAAGTAATTTCGAGGACGAAATTATTTTAAGGAGGGTAGAACTGTAACATCCTAGATTAGGGGTTGTGCATTTGGAGCATAACTCAAGTGTTAATAGGCTTTAAGTGTGGTTGGTGATGTTTTAAAGGTTTTTAAAACTCTAGGATTAAAAGGGGGATGCATTGGAAATTTTTGAAATTTTAAGTTAAAAGGGGAAATTAAGGCAAGGTGGCCTTAAGAGAAAAAGTATGTGAAATTTGACACACAAATAGGCTTGGAAAAGTGGCCTGAAGATGCCACTTAGGGCCTCTGGAAATGATGCCACATGCAAGGGTGTTGGGCACGAGTTCGGGTCACATGGGAAGCAAATAAAAGAAGTTTTATTTTTCTTCCGAATACAAGAGGTGGTCGGCAACAAGGCTCTTAAAAGGGAGTTTTATTCTCTTTAAAATTGGCTAAATAGGGATAAATGATGATTTATCTTAAGTATTTTTAAAGAGATAAATAAGGATTTATTTATCATTATTCCCATGAGATAAAGGTTAGATTAAGCTCTTTTATTTTATGATAATTAAAGGATAAAGCTATCAAATAGAAGAGTGGTGGCCAAGTAAGGATTCCTTAGATGATAATTTCGTCTATAAAAGGAAGGAAGGAGGGCTACTCATTAATTTTCTTCCTTCTCTCTCTCTCTGTCAAAATTCTTAGGGTTCTCTTCTTTTCTCTTCTCTTTTCTTTTGTCTAGTCAATTCCCTAGCCTCCTCTCTCTTTTATTCAAAACCAAAACACAATCCAACCTAGTCAATTCTTCATAGCATCAAAAGCCAAAATTTCGCCAAAGCCAATCTTTGTTGTGATGAAGGGTGTTGCCGATTTCATCCAAAAAGGTAAGATCAACTATTATTTGATTTTCAATCTCTCTTTAGCCGAAATATAGGAATCTAACTCCTTTAGAATTCCATGGCCGAAATTTGGAAGGTTTTCTTCGGGATCTAGTAGTTGTCGACTACAAGGAGCGGTTTCGGGATTTAGATCCGTAAGGTAAGGCAGTAGTGATTTTCGGCCATAGGCCATTTTGGTATATAATGTTAGCCGATTCTGACTTAGGTGGTGTAGGAAGGAGTTCTACAATCGCAAAGGTGCAAATCGTTAGATGTGGGTTTCGGGATTTAGTCAATTGTGCTAATCAGGTGCGTAGTTATCGCACTATTCTCCTGTTATTGTATGTTGTTAAGTATGTTTGATTATGATGTGTATGTTAGTTGGAAATAATGGCTAAGATGGTGGATACCCGTAGTGGGTAATCGATTAATCGGTCGGTTTCTATTTTGCCTATGATATATGTGTGATATTTGTGGTGAGCATGTGATAAATATTTACTCTAATTGTTAATCTGACATGATACACATATATGCATGGGACTTGGGATGTGAAAATTGAAGGAAAGGGTGTACATCATTATGTACGTGGTCTAATGCTAGCCTCGTGCTACATTAGCGCTTGATGTTAGCTATGTGCTTCATCAAGGGAGGTGTTGGCTAAGTGCCCATCTCGGCGGTTGATAGCTGTGTGCATCACCGTGGACTAATTGATATGTGGGATCCCTATGGGATCGGTGGCTCAGCCACGGCCTTGAGCAGCAAGTCTGCCAAGGTAAGATATGTGGATCATTATGTGATCGGTGGTGGATTAGCCACGGCCTTGGCGGGGTGCGCCAAGGTAGGTGTAATGGATGGACCCTAGGTTGGGATGGGCTTCATAATTGCATATTTATGTGTATGAACTGTGTGGATATGGGCCAAGCCCATATGTGGAGATATGTGAAATGACTATGCACTGAGTCGGTTTGACTCACCCAATATTTTAAACCTTTCAGGTGATGCGTAAAGCTTGGACCGGGTTGGAGTAGATACAAAGGTGGTCATGCAGAAGCAGATTTTCATGCAGAAAGATATTTTTAATTAATTAAGCATTTATATCTTCAGTACTTTGATTATTCAATTATTGTAATAAGGCCTCTAAAAGTATTTAAAGTCTGTTTAAGTGTTTCTCATTAAGTTTATTATTGTGTTTTATTATGGATTGACAATTGAGGAATTATTTGCAAACGATTTTTATTTAAATCTATATATACTAAAGTTTTAATCCGGATATTTTTATAAACACCACACCTTACTTAAGAATTTTAATGAACATTGTTTTCTAAACTTAACAAAATTTTCGTGTTTTATCCTTAAGTTCAAATTTGTTTCAAACGTTTTCCGCAGTGGCATTTCAAATTCGGTCGTAGTGAATGGGCCGGGTTTGGGGTGTTACAAAGGACCCAAAATTATTTTTTAAAATTTAACTCGAACAAATATATTCGATTCGATTCGATTCGAATTCCATCTCACTCGACTCGATTCGAGAAAATTTCAAATCAAATTAGGATGATAAAATATGATTCGTCAACTCGATTAACTCGAAATTTTTTATTCGATTCGATTCGATTCGATCGAACGCTCACCCCTACTCATAATATCTTTAGTTAGGCATAATGAATTTTTTTAGCCTTCCAACTTAATTAAAAAAAAAAAGTTATTTCAGTTATTCATTTAATTTTTTGCTTAGTTTAACCTTTGAACTTGTATTTTTTTTTTCAAATCACTCCCAAAATAGATGAAAAAATAACATTTATTAACTTTACTGATGTGGCATACACGTGGATTGCCACTTGTATGCCGCATTAGCAATTAATTAACTTTTTAAAATTGAAAAATATTAAAAAGTAATTTTTATATTTTATGGTTTTAAATAATTTTTAATTTTTCATATAAATTTAATAATTTTTAATTTTAAAATTTTAAAATGAATTATTTGCTTATGTGGCATCCATGTGTATGCTACATTAGCAAAGTTAAAAAAACCTTAACTTTTTCATTCATTTTGGAGTTATTTGATAAACAATGCAATTTTAAAGGTTAAAAAGACAAAAATTTAATGAATGACTTTTTTTTATAAATTTGAAAGGCTAAATAAATTATTATGCCTTATATTTTTATTGCACAAGGAAAACAATTCATTTTTAAATCATACTAAACATGTTTATAGTTCAGATTCAATAAAAATTATATAATAAATATATTAAAAAATAGTTTTTAAAAAATATTAAAATTGGGATATTAAAAGCGATGTTGTCCTAAATCCAAATCTCATGAAAATGTACTTTAATATATCTATATAAAATGAAAAAGATTGAGAGCTATGAATGAGAAATTAGAAATATCTGTTTGGGCTTTTATAATAAGTAACGTTAGAGCTTCTGACCTTGAGACCCTCAACTTTTGATATATATGAAATGGGCCAAATATAATTGAAAATAAACCTGGTCACACTGTTAGGAATAAAATATTAATTGAATGGATATAATTACAAATTTAATCTTTAATGTTTATATTTTTTTATTCGACTTTTATTTTTAGTTAAATTCGCCTTAATCTTTTAAAAGAGACAATTTGACCTTTAATTTTTAAAAAAGAGTCAAGTTATTGTTTCTCAATGAAATACTAATTAAAACGTTAAATTTTTAACATATCAATCTTGATGGCAACCCATGTTTAATTCATGCTATTTCTTAAAAATTATTACATTTTATAATGCTTTTAATAATCTTTTGAAATTTTATAGTTTGAATTTTTTTTGTAAATTTTAAATTATTTGTTGATATAAATAGTGACGTATTAGCATAAAGTATACGTGCGAATTGTCACGCTGGATGGGCAGTGTGTTTCCTTCTTGTGAGATTAAAAATAACGGTAGTGGTGAGATTAGTTATTGTAGCGGTGAGATTAAAATCGGTGGTGAGGTGTGTGTGTGTTTGAATTCAAGCGCAACCGTAGCAATGAGGTGAAAAAGTAAAATGACTATTAAGGGCATTACATTAAAAATGATACATAATAGAATTTTTTTTATTTTTATTTTATGAAATTATTAAAAACATGTGAAATTTTAATTTTATTTAATAAAATAATATAAAAGTATCATAGTATTTTATAAATATTTTAATTATTTATTTATAATTATTTTAAATTACCTATTATATTAAATAATAAATAAATTTTAATAGTTAATCAATTTTTATAAAAATGCTGAGTATTATTTCAATAAATAAAAATATTATATGTTTTGTTGAGGAATAAAAAAACACCATACTTCAATCATAAAGTATTTTACTAAAAAATGTCCATTTCCAACTTTATTTACGAAAATGGACCACTTAAAACTTTATTTACCGGAATGAACCATGTAATAGTTCAATTTTTAGTAATATCAGAAATAGTGGTTCGAGACCACCAAATCTGAAAAATGAACTCGAAGATTATATTATTTAATATTTACGAACTAATTGTAGCTTTTAAAAGATTTTTGAAATAGTAAATTGTGTTTTATAAAGATTTATTTGGTCAAGAACTCGAGAAAAAGAGGTATCGAGATCTCGGTGTTATAAACGAGTCATAAATATTTTTATGAATATTTACGGAATGTCAATAAGGTAGTATTAAAATTTCGTTAGAAAATTTAGACATTTGGGTGGTTAATTAAATAAAAAGGATTAAATTGAAAAAGATGTAAAAGTTGCTAGAAAGATTAAATAGCTTAATTGTCAAATGAGGAAGGACATAAAGGGAAAATAAGCCCAAAGGAGATATTTTGGGCGGCAATAGCTGAGAAAAATTAGGAAATGGGTGAAACAAGGGTAAAATTGGAAATTTGCCAAAATTAGCTAAATAAAAATGAGACCAAATTGAAATATCTAGAATTCTCTTCATTTCTCTTCATTTCCATCAGCTGAAAAACAGCCATGAAAGAGGGTTCAAGCTGGTTTTCATACTCTGGCTTCATGTAAGTTTAATTCTTGCTTTCTCCTTGAAATTTCTATGTTTTTGAACTTTTACAATTGGGTCCAACTTAGTATGTCATTAGTTTTTGATTCTATGGCTAATTTTTAAAGTTTCTATGGATGAGTGCTGGAATAATATGATGAATAAATATAGAATTGAAGCTTTAATTTTGATATATTATGATTTTATCAAGTAAAATTGATGGAAATTGGTTTTATGACCTAATTGTGAAAGAGTTGAAATTAAGGCCTAGTGTTAAAATTCTGATTTTCAAAGGTTATCAAGTAGTTTAAAATGATAGAGAAAAGTATTAAATGAGAAAATTAGCTCAATTGAGGGGTTAATTGAGCAAGGACTGAATTGTATGAATTGTGGAATTTGGGACAACATAGAAATCAGCATGTTATACTAAAGCAGTTTTGGATAGCAGCAGTTATCTAACTTTAAAAAATCACCAAAAATGTTAGAAATTGAATTAGAAGTTTAATAAGATATAGAATTAAAGCTTGTTGAGTCTATTTTCATATAAAAGAAACAGAAAAAGCAAAGAAAGTCTACATATTGAGATATTTAAAGTTTTGTAAGACTGGTTTAGAATAACTTCGTGATCCCCTGTTCTTACTTTATAAATTCACTAAAATTGTAAAAAATAATTATGAGTTATAATTTATATGTTTGTATTCCTTAATGAGCCTATTTTCATTATAAATAATCAGAAACACTATATGAAAATCTTAATATGAGATAATTAATTTTTAGTGAAGAGAGGTCAGAGCCGCCGAACTGTATAATAGGGGAGAACTTAACTAATAAACTGTACTAATTGGCCACACGAAAAATTCTAGAAAAATTATAGCACGAAGATATGTGAGTCTAGTTTCAAGAAAATTAACGGATCTTAATTTAGAGTTCTTTAGATTAAGATAAAAATTATTTAGTGACTATGACATGGATGGACAGCTTGAATATTCACATAAGTAAATAGTGAAAATTATAGATAATGTTACTTACAAGTGTGTTGTTTATACTAAGGATGTGGATGGAGAGGAGGAGGAGGAAAAAATAATATATGAGCGATTTGTGTATAAATTGATCACATGCTCGATTATAATTGATAAATGTTGAATTAGAAATGATATAATGTTTTATTTGGAATGTTTATTATGAAATTATGATTATCGTTATAATACAAAAATTGAACTTGTGAGTTTATACGACTAAATTTTAGTGATCATTTGTTAATTTTATGAACTTCATAATGTGTTATTTCATATGTAATGATGATAAAATCGTGAATAATGTAAAAGCATGAAAATTGAATAAACGATCAAATTGAGCACTTTAGTTCAGCGACAAGACGAATTGACGAAAAAGACCATGGTTGAACCATGACAACAAGTGATAAGTGATAGTTTCAGCTACACTTATATGATCAAGGAAAAGTGAAAGTGATAAGTGATAGCTTCGGCTACACTTATCTGATCAAGGACAAGTGAAAGTGAAAAGTGGCAGCTCTGATTACCTGATTAGTGAAAAATGGTAGCTCCGGCTACCTGATCAGTGAAAAGTGGTAGCTCTGGCTACCTGATTAGTGAAAAGTGGTAGCTCCGGCTACCTAATCAGTGAATAGTGCAAGCTTTGGCTACAAGTGACAAGTGATTTCTGTGTAAGACCATATTTCGGATATGGCATCGGTGTGATATGTGTTTAAGATGTAAGACCATAGCTGGGCTATAGCATTCTAGTGAAAGGTGATAAATTGACAGATAAGTCCATGGTTTCACCATGGCATAATGATAGTGAAGATGTAAGATCATGGTGGGCTATGGCATTCTAGTGAAAGACCACGACCATGTTATGGCATCGATGATTATCGATGAAATTCAAATGCATACCGGTGCAGACCAATTCGTAAGACGCTCACTAATTTGACAAAGTTTGATAAGTGTTACATAGAATTATGTGATATAAGGAAATACGAGTTGATGAGACATGAACATAGAACTTGGTTGATAAATGAGTTCATTTCTGATTTTATATTTTTACACCCTTGAGTGTATTATCCGTATGAATTGATATTCCAAATAAGTTAATGAGAAAAGCTCTACTATGAAATAATCTGAAATTTGAAATGAAATATTATGAAACCATACTTGAAATACATTGGTATATCTTGTATATGTTATTTGAGTTCATAATGTGGAAAGTAAATGCATGTGGAAATTTGAGATGATGATATCGGTACATGGAATCTATTGGTGGATACGTACATCAAAATTTAAATGATAGATTTTAGTGAACAATGAAATTGGACTTAATAAGTGATTTGTCAATTTAAATTGTGATTGGCAGAAAGAGTTAGTGAGTTGTGTGTCTATGAATGGTTACACGTATTTGTCTGAAATACGAGGAAATCATGATACTTGATACATGAAAATATGAGATTGTGATATATAAAAAAAAACATGAAATATGTTTGATAAATGTGTTTATTCAGAATTATAGAACTGTACACCTCAAGTGTACTATTTGTATAAAGATAATGATTTCAAATTATCTATAAGTGTTCTGTACTCTTTGATAATGCCTCGTAACTCTATTTCGACGACGGATACGGGTTGGGGTTGTTACAAACCAAAAAACCCAAAACGCACTTACGTGAAAGCATTTTAAGGAGAAATTTTAGAAAAGCGTGCTGATGGGGATGCACTTTACCCCGTGTCAACAAAAGCACGCTGACGTGGGCGAGCTTTTGCCGGTGTTAAGACTAAATTTTCAAAAAAGATTATTTTTAAATATTATAAAAATAGACCAATTTTTTAAAATTTACAAGAATAAGTCTTTATAAAGATCCAAAGTAGCAACAATAGTTTTTTTTATGCCACCAATTAATGCAAACATAAAACTTACAACATAAATTTTTATATAAACCAAAAGTCTCATTTCTATTGTTTTCTTTAAGCAATATAGGATGTGAGATATATGTATATATAGAGCCATGAATAAGTTTGCAACTTGTTCCTAGACAATGTGGGATTCCTTTCTCTTTTAATTAACAACATAAGATTAAATGCTACACTATATTTTATAGTTTTTTACAAAACAATTTCTATTTTTTTTATATTTTGTTAATATTTTCTCCTATTATAAAATTTATCTTTTGAGATCTTTAATCTTGTTGCATTTTAGAATTATTAGCATATACAAAAGAATTATTAAAAAGAAGAAGAACAAATTGCACATATGAAACTTGTACATGCAATAATCTTCTATTCAATTTTAAATGTTTGAAGTTAATATCCATGGAATTCTAATTTTAAAATAATTTTCTATTATTTCAATTTAGAAGTTATACTTTTAACTTTTTATTATTTATTTTATTTTATGTTATGAATGTTTGATTAATAAATAAATGGTGAATATTTGGTACTCAAATAGTATATATTTTTATAATTTAAAAAATTGATATCTCTTTTATTAATTTTTTAAAATATTTTGCTATACTCATTAATTTTTAGTCCTAATTTAATTTTCATTACCTAATGAATGAATCTTGATAAGTTTATTTCAGATGTATTTTGACTATATAGATAATCTATTTAAACATAATATATAATTATGTTAAATAAGTTTTTATAGAAATATAATATATATATATAATATAATAATTATTTTTCTTATTTTTATATTTAGATTAAATTACATTAGTAGTCACTTAACTATGATTTCTTGGCTATCGAATTATAAAAACTTACAAAATGATCAATCAACTATTAGTAATTTTTAAATATTTATTTTTAAAATATTTTACTATGCTCATTTTATATTTTATAATTTTTTTTACTTATAGAGTTTAAAATTTTTATTTATAATGTAACAAATGTTAAATTTTGTAAACAATTTAAACTCTATAAGTAAAAAATATAAAATATAGTGTAGCTTTTAATTTTATGTTGTTAGTTAAAGAGGAAAGAATCCCACATTGTCGAGGAACAAGGTTCAAACCTATTCATAAGTCTATATATACATATATCTTACATATCACATTACTTAAAAAAAAAAGAAAAATGAGACTTTAAGTATATATAAAGATCTACTTCATAAAATTTATTTTCATATTAATTGTCGGCACAAAAAAAAAATGGTGCCACCATTTTAGGTCTTTATAAAGGTCGTAAATTTTTAAAAATTTAGTCTATTTTTATAATATTTATAAAAAAAGATATTTTTTGAAAATTTAGTCTTAGCACTGACAAAAGCGCGCCCACACCAGTGTGTTTTTACTAACATGAGATAAAACGTGTCCCCGTCAGCATGTTTTTCTGAAATTTTCCCTTAAAATACTTTTACGTAGGGGCGTTTTAAATTTTTTGGCTCATTCTGATAAATAAAGTTTTAAGTGGCTTATTTTCGTAAATAAAGTTGAAAATAGTTTTTTTTAAGTAAAATTTTCTCAATCATATGGATTAATAAAATATATTAAAAGAATTTGATATTAAATAATAGATTTAATTATATTTATAATTAAAATAATATTAAAAAAGTGGAACGCTTAATTGGAGGCCTAAAGCTCCAACTAAAATTTAAACATATAGTGACGTAATCTCACCTCAGTGGGGTGTGGCAAGCAACCACAAAAAGTAGACAGCGGTGAGAGTGAAACCAAATTTAAAAAAAGATCCCAACACACTGAAATTTGCAGTTAAAAAAAATTGATTTGAAATTTTAAAAACGTTAATAATGAAATTTAGTTAAAAATAAAAGTCACATTTAGAAAATGTAAATATTGATTTAATAGTGAAATTTAGATAAAAAAAGATGAAATCAATTTTAAAAAGGATAGCAATTGGATTTAGTGACTGTGTCGACATCAATTTGTGCGCTCAACCATGAAATCTTACGCTTATGCTCCTCCAACCATTCACCAGCAGTGTTATCTAATTCTTTGGCAGTTTCTTTCATGGCCTTTTCATGCCCACCCAAATCCAAAAACCCAAGAAAAGGAATTGCATCTTTCCCCTCATTGCCTTTTGGCACCGTCTCGCCTCCTCCTCTTCACCCTTAGCACCCTCACCCAAGTACCTCTTGCCAGCAACCATTCTCAGTATCACATTCAACGTCAAGTCCCCAAACCATTGCTTCATTTCAACTACAACATGGTTTCAACCCTTATTTCTTTTTAACCAAGTTTTATATAGCTCTTTGACTGCGACTTACACTTCAGACGCCCGAACATGCTTAAGAATTTCGAGTCTGCGGTTCGAAAGTAGCGTTATGTTGAGTATTCTGCACATTTCTCCCAGTATGAGCTATAAGGTGCCACCCCAGCCATGGCATAGTTGAATCCTAAATTCTCCTGGCCGATCAGTGACGGCCACATCGTGATTCTTGAATATTTCCTTCGCTGTCTCCCAACTACTGACCACCAATCCAGGGTGAACCCCTATCCAAATGGAGTAGACGGGGCCATGTTTTTCGGCCAAGGCACCCAACGTCATGTGAGGGAGCTGTCGACCTCCCAACAGCCGTAGGTGGCCTATTATTGGCCATGCACCTGCTGCTTGGGGTGCCATTTTTTTCCTCCCGGAAACTCTAGACCACCCTATGTGATAGAAACAAAAGGAAAAGGACGGTTGCTAGTCCTGGCGTAAAACTGCTCAGATAAGGACAGAGAAAATCCGTTGGAAGGATTTGTCTATGCTTAGTTTGCTATGTGCATAGTGATTAGATCGGGCATGAATCGTGATGTACCGCCAATATTTGGATTGATTGACATGATCTATACAATCAAAATGATTTTCAACACAAATATTACACCATTTAAGTTAAAATATATTAAATATTATTACGAACATATTTATATATATATTTAAAATTTTGATCCATCTAAAAAATTGTATACATATGAGATTCAAAAACATCAAAATGGTGATTATCACAGCCAAAAGCCACATTTGATTTTTTATCAAAATTTTCACTCAGTGTGTATAATTTAATATAACGGAGATAATAGTTATGTGCATATTATATAATCTTAAATAATTAAATATGACATAGAAGTAACAATAAGAAATTACAAAACTCATATAATTATTTATTAATTAAGTTTATAAAATTCATAGACATGACGATTTCAGATTACATCTCTGATTAATTCCAACCTTTTACAACCTTCGTTCCTTAAAATTAAGTACTGAAAAAACCATTAAATATTTGGTTTGGGCTAAAATGGTTTGGGCTAAAATGGTTTTTCCATTAGTCTCATAATGACAACCAAATATTTCGGCCGTGTGGGCCCATACGGACAAGCTACATGGGCGTGTGAGCCCACTTTTCTGAAAAACTCTATAAGGTTGTACCGATCGCCCAAGTCGACTGTAGACCTACCGTAGGTCAGTAAGTAATGCTTAGACCCCTAAATAAATGATTGATCTGACAGTTTGATTTCTGTACTAAGCATGTATGCTGATCTGAATGTATGAACTACTATCTTCATATTAGCATGGCATTTTATGTAACAGCCCGATTTAGAGGCTAGTCGGAATAGTGATCTCGGAATCACTAATTCGAGGTTAGAGAAAATTATTTTCATGTTATGTTATGTGTTATAGCATGTTTATAAGGATGTATGAAAATTTTGGTGTTTTAATTTTAGCGATTTTATGCTAAATCACAAAAAAAGACTAAATCGTGTAAAGTGCGAAAGTTTCATTCTATAGGCTAAAGGTACCAAATAGCCATGAAATATTAATTGAAGGTCTTTAAAGGACAATTAGACCATCTAGGATGTGTTGGCCGGTCATGTAGACAAGGGAGACAAAAGCTTTTAATTTTGGTCAAAGTTGGTGGGTTGAATTGATGTTTTATAATAAAATAAAGAAAGGAAAAAGATATCATCTTTTCTCTCTTGTAATATCCCGAAATTGGGCCTAGTAGGATTGGGCGATTGGGCGATTGGGCCTTGGGCTTTAGGAAAAATTTGAGTATCATCTTGTTGATTGTGTTAGCTCGGATATGATTTTGTTGTATGCCTAATATAGTCTTGAGAAGGCTTGGAATTAATTGGTTTAGAATAATTTTTAGTATGGAGAATTTAGTGAAGTGGATCAAGTGATTATGATACTTAAGTTAATTTAAGTGTTTAATGTTAGCATAAATGAGCTAGTAGTAAAGTGGTGTTGGCGCATGAGTAATTGCATGAGGAAGAGGTTTGAATCCCATGAATGGCAATAAGGTGGCTCTTATTTTTGCATGTGTATGGCATGTGTGGTCAACTCTAATTAAGATAAGGTTGGACTTTATCATTTATGGATAGTAGACTAAAAGAATAAGGCAAGTTATTAGTTAAGGTATGGAATCAAGAAAATATGGTATGATAAGGGACATAAGGCTTGAATTGAGGAAATGTGTTATGGATAGAATAGTTGGCAAGGTTGACTCTCTTGGCCATGAACACAGTCGGTTTTGGGGCTAGAGGGGTTGGTTGAATTTTGAAAGGGATAAGGAGGAAGATTAGGAGGAAGATTAGGAGGAAATAAGGGATAGAATTTCTGAAACCTTGGGAAAGTAGAGGATTACAAGGCATGTGTTAAGGTGAATGTTTTGGAAATTATTTCATGGCCAACTTGTCCATGAACATGGACGGTTTTGTGGTCTAAGGGGGGATGGCCCAATTTGGGTAGTATAAATAGGGGTGACCAGCTTTTGGCTATTTTTTTCTTTATTTTATTTTCTTTTGCCGAAATTTTGAGCAAATTCTCATTTTTTCCTTCTTTTTCATTTGAAACCGAAAACTCTCCCCCATTATTCACCATTGTCGAATATTTCAACTTTATTTGATGAGCCATAGCCGAATCTTTATTTGGATCTCCCTATCACTTCTTTTACTCTTCAAAGCCAAAAGTTAAGGGCTAAATTCAGTTTCTCTTTTGTGGCCAAACCTAGGAAGGTAATTTCGGGAAGTTGATCATTAGTGGTAAGCAACGAGTAGTGCCGATATTAAGGAGCATTGAAGGAGTCATCCATGATTTGAAGTGATCAAGGGGATTTCGACAGCTTCTAAGGCAAGTGGTGGTTTTCGGGATTTAGATCCGTAAGGAGGGAGTTCAACAATCGCAAGGGTGCAAATCGTTAGACGTGGGTTTCGGGATTTAGTTGACTATGTCAAAGCAGGTGCGTAGTTATCGCATTGTTCTCTTGTTGTGTGTATGTGTTATATTTATGTATATGTGACATGATATGAATGGTAGCCGAAGTAAGGGCTAAAATGGTGGATCCCCATGATGGGTAATCGTTCAACCAGGTCAGTATTTTATGACGTTGATTTACATTTGATATATGTATGAAATGTGATGGCATGTGATGCATAATTGTTCAAGTGATATGTTGCCATGATATATATGTATGCATGGGACTTGGGATGTGACTATCAAAGGAAAGGGTGTACTTTATGTACGTGGTCTAATGTTAGCCTTGTGCTACATTGGTGCTTGATGTTGGCTATGTGCCTCATCAAGGGAGGTGTTGGCTAGGTGCCACATCTCGGCGGTTGATAGTGTGCATCACCGTGGGTGATTGATATGTGGGATCACTTATGTGATCGGTGGCTCACCACGACCTTGTGTAGTGTCGCCAAGGTAAGATATGTGGATCACTTGGTTGATCGGTGGATTAATACGGCCTTGGCGGTGGGTCCGCCAAGGTAGGTGTGACGGATGGACATTAGGTTGGGTTGGGCTTCATGTTGCATATTTATGCATTTTGCATGATGATTATGTGGATCAATGTGATAAGGGCCAAGCCCAATATGTGGAATTTTGTGGATATATTGCCTTATCATCGATATGTAATGATGTGTGGATGTGGGCCAAGCCCATATGTGGAGGCATGTGAAATAACTATGCCTTTGAGTCATGTGACTCACCCAAATTTTACCAACATTGCGGTGATGCATAAGCTTGGACCGGGTTGGAGTGGATCGAGGTGGCCCATGCGAGAAGATGTTTTAATTATTTATGTATTTTATATTTTCAGTATTTTTAAGTAAGGTTTATTGTAATAAGGGCCTTTTAAGGGATTTGAAGTTTATTATTATGTTTAAAGTGGATTGACGATTAAAGTATTATTTGAAAATGTTTTTATTCTCGCAATTTATACCTTAAAAATATGCATTACGCTTTTCAATTGGACGGTTTGTAATAATAAAGTTTTACTTAGAATTTTAAACAAACAATGTTTTACAAAGGACAACAAATTTTATGTTTTTAACTTTAAGTCAAAAGTTTTTCAAACGTCCTCTGCAGTGGCATTTCAAATTCGATCGTAGTGAATGGGCCGGGTTTGGGGTGTTACATCTCTTCTTCTCCACCGAAAGTTTCAGCAAACAAGGGGTGTTTGAAAGCTCAAAATTTCAACAAGCTTTGTTCCACTCAAGTAAGTGATTTTGATGGTATTTCTTGAAGAAAATTGTACTTTTGAGATCCCTGAAGCTTAAGCTTTCTAAAGAAAGGACTATTTTGCATTATGGTAAACAATTTAGAGATTTGCCATGTGAGATTTTAAGTTGTTATCTGAGTTTTTATGGAAGAAAATGAATGTTAAAGTGATCAGAAATAACTTTTGTGAAAGGTGTTGCCATGAAAACACCTATTTGGGACTAAAATGCAAAAGTTGTAATTTGTTCATTAAGGCATGAAATAGATGAAATTGTGGATAGTTGTAAGAGGATTAAATGTTCAGCTAGGCTTGTTTAATAGTAAAATGTGACGAAAATTTATTTACGAGCCTAGGGACAAAATCATAATTTTACCAAAGTGTAGGGGAAAAATAATCATTTTTACCTAAAGTGTATATTATGGTGTATTATGATTTATAAGTGATTAAATCATTAGATTCCATTGTTCTAGATCAAAGAAAATGAGATTGAACCTAGAACGGGAGGAAAGAGAAATGTAGGCAAAAAGGTTCCTTTCGGCCCTTTCGACGTCGAGGTAAGTTCATGTGCGATTGTTGCAATCACGTATGAGCTAATTTAATATTCCAATATAATTTGGAATATATATTTACTTAATGAATGTTTGAAATATCTTTTGATGAGATGTTAAAAGAATTTAAGAGTAATAGAAAATGTATATAGCATGATATGATGATAGTTAAGGTCTCGTGTAAGACCATGTTGGCATATGGCCTCGGTGTGAGATATTGAATAAGACCATGCCAGGGACATGGCATCAGTATGATATATCATGTAAGACCCTATATCATGTAAGACCCTATTGGGGTATAATGTCAATATGGCGTTATGCGTATAAGACTCAAGAGTGTTAATTAATAATTTGAGTGATTCAACGGGTATGTTGAAAGAGATAAAGTATGTGGTTGTACCATGAGAAGCACAAGTATGTGTTAGAACTGAATTGAGATGAATTCAGAAATGATAAAACCTAGTGGATTATGTGTAATCAACGCACCTAATTACATAAGATAGATTTATAAATGCATTGTGTGAATGTGAACGTTTATTGCAGAATCTAAGTAAGACTGATAGTGAGTGAGGATATTCATGGATGAACATTTGAATTAGAGAAATGTATGTGGATAAATATTTGTGAATGTATAATAACGGTGAACTATGTGCAAATACACCTCATTGAGGGTTATTGATGGGCTGTGTACGATACCATCAACCATATTATCATTGATGGGCTGTGTGCGTTACCACCTGATTAATTATTAATTGATGGGTTGTGTGCGATACCATCAACCATATTATCATTGGTGGGCTGTGTGCGTTACCACCTGATTAATTATTAATTGATGGGCTGTGTGCGATACCATCAACCATATTATCATTGGTAGGCAGTATGCGTTACCACCTGATTAATTATTAATTGATGAGCTGTGTGCAATACCATCAACTGTATTATTATCGATGGGCTGTATGCATAACCACCTGACTAATTGGTAATCGATGGGCTGTGTGGGAAACCATCGCTTATAAATGATTGGTGAGCTAAGTGCGAAATCACCATAAGTATAAATGATTGGTGGGCTGTGTGCGATACCACCCTATTAGAGGTTGATGGTGGGCTAAGTGCGAAACCACCGAGAGATTAGTAGAATGAGTGGCTTATCGAAAATGTTGGATGTGTTGTTTTATATGATCATGAGTGATCAGTGCAGGAATGTATGTTAATTAAACGAGAAAATTGGCTTGTGGCATGGTAAGAATGTGGTAGGAGATAGAATGAGTAAACTTCAAGAATGATTGAGTAAGTAATCATGAGCTAATGAGAAAAACTCGACATATTACCTCGTAGTTACGTTTATTCAGTGAATATCAATAATTTTCAAATTATGCAGATGAACTTACTAAGCATTATTGCTTACTCCTCTTTCTTTCTCACCTCTTATAAGTTATTTTAGCTAGCTCGGGTTGGAGATCGCTGGAGATGTTTTCGCACTATCGAGCAGACACTTGGTATGATGTATCAAGTCCTTATGAGTCATGGCATGTATAGGGCTAGTACTTGAGGTTGATTAAGTCTTTGTTGATGTAACCAAATTGTGTTGGCCTAAGAGAACTTATAATTGGGTTGTGTGTAGCCATAGATGATGGCTTAAGTTGTTGTAAATGTATTGGGAATAGTTCTCCCTAGTGTGTGGGATGAAGACTTTATCACTCTTATGATTAAATGTCCTTAATTCAAGAGTTATATTGATGTTATGTGATATTATGTGCTAATATATGATGGTATGCAAATGAGAGTGGAAAAAGGCTTGCTAGATAGCCTCTAAGTGCCTACACGACTAGACACACGGGCGTGTGTCTAGGCCGTGTGTCCCCTGCATGTTGGTGTTTTAAGTCAGAATAGACTACGGGCTAACCCCATGGCTGTTTGTATAGGCCGTGTGTGACACATGGCTAGCACATGGGCGTGTGCTCCAAGCCGTGTGAATAAATCAGTATATCAAGGTGTGACACACGGTCTGAGGCCACGGGCATGTCAAGGCCTTATGTAATTTGGCAGTGTCCACCACGGGTGGAAGACATGGGCGTGTTTTAAGGATACACGGGCGTATCCCTAATCCTACACGGGCATGTGGTCCCTGTTCAAGTAAAAAATTTTTCAAGTGTGTAAAAGTTTCCGATCTATTTTCGAAACCTTTTAGAGGCATGTTTAGGGCCTCGTAGGCCCATTATAAGGATGTTAGAGGTGTGCGTGTGGAAAGGTTGTAATTTGGAATGAAATTTGATAGCCCAAAGTTGTATGACCCTGTGAGCTAAGTACGGTAACGCCTCGTTTTGGTTTTGGTGTAGAACACGGGTAAGGGGTGTTACATTTTATGTACGTTGCGTTGTATCGGGGTGGGATTAATGATATTCGGAGGAAGTATCTGAAAGGCTTTTAAGCCTGTTATCTGGTAGCTCAGCTGCAAATTTCTGATTATGTGCCGCTTTCGGTACAACCTGGTGTGTAGGGCTAGGTAGGTCGATTTTAACCCCACATGGTGTGTAGGGTTGGACGGAGTTGGTGTGTAGAGGCTGGTGGGTAGAATTACGCTATTACATTACGATGCGCATTTATGTGCGGAATGGGCTAAGGCCCGAGAATATGTCTAATTCTGTATCTGAGTGGGCTAAGGTCCACACCGTTTCTGTAATAGGCTTAGACCCGAATTATAAATTGATGTCTGTTATCTGACATTTCTATGTGTGTATGTTTTCTGTGGGGATTACACACTGAGTTTGCGAAAACTCACCCTTTTTACATTTAATCTGTTGGGTAATCCCAGTGATATATGGATCGGTCTTGGCGGAGAGGCTCGACGGTGACTACGGTTTTGGACCTTTTTTTTGCTTTAATTTTATTTATGGTTTTGGTTATATTTGGGTAACTTTTATGTAACATGGCCTTTACGGATTTTTGGTTAAATTGTAGGATTTATAAATTGTTGGTAGTAGGATAAGACGCGAATTTTCAAAATAAATAAATGTTTTATTAAAAATACACGTACTCGCAAATTATGTTAAAAGCTTCCGCAACATATAATGTTTTAAGATGGATAATAAATTATTAAATGACACATTTTGATGAAGGCCAAGATATTTAGATATGATTTTAACGAAGCTAAGTTTTCCAAGCACTATCATGTCACGCTAGATTAAATTTATAACGTCCAAGTAGGGTTTGGAGTGTTACACCCTCATAGTTATTGGTACTTCCTCATATAATAATTCATATAATAATTTTATTTAATCAACTAATTCAAATATCATAAAATACTTAAATTCACATATTTGACCCTTAATCATTATTTTACACTTTTACTCTAAAATTTTACCTTTTATTCAATTTAGTCCCTAAACCCAAAACTTTCAAATCTATCATAATTTAATCAAATCAATGCTAACCAAATTTTATATAGTCCCTATACAACTATATTTATTAATTTTCACAAAAATTTTCATGTAACTTTATTATTTTAACAACTTAGTCCTTATATTTTAAAACTAACCAAAATCACTTTACAAAATAGTAATATTTAACAATCATGTTTGTAAATCTATCATAAAAATTCAAAAACATTACAAATTAATTAATGAAAAATTTCACAACATTTGACAATTTCACAAATTAGTCCCTAGGTTAGCTAAATTAAACTACAACAATCTTAAAAACATAAAATTTACAAAAAATCAATAGCTGAAAGACTTTTATGCATGAGTAAAAGCACGACCGAAGCTTGAAGAAGTTGAAACCATGAGGTTTCGGTGGGAGAACTCAAAATGGGGAAGATGACAACATTAACTTATGTTTTTACTTTTAATATTATTATTTTAATATTTTAATATATAAAATAACATTTAATTTAATTAATTTCAATTCATAAACCGTCCATCATTCTAAATTATGATCAAATTACTATGTTAGTCCTCCCATTTTAACTATATAAGCTATTAATATTCAATAAAAATTAAATTTTATGACTTTTATGATTTAGTCCTTTTCTTAAATTAACTATTAAATCACTAAATTTTTAGGACTAAACTTCAATACACCTAAACAATAACTCTGTAAATAATATTTACGGGCTTGGTTTACAGAAACGAGGTCCCGATACCTTATTTTTTAAAACCACTTGACTTTAGGGATAAACCACTTGTACTTAACTATTCGTTCCATTAGCAAAAATTATCAAATTAAAATTTAATATAATATCGTAATTAAACTCGTAAATATTAAATAATAATATCTATGGACTCACTCGTCAAATTTGTGGTCCTGAAACCACTGTAATGACCCAAATTTGCCGGCTCGTTTAGAAACCCATCAGAATAAAAAAATAATAAAAACAATGTCCAGTCCTTTTACAATTCACAAACAAATTACCCAACACCCAAACAGTAGCCCAAATTAACCCAAACAGACTACCCAAAACCATTACCCAATTGCACCCGTGGCCCAAATTGAACCTAAACTAAAACAGGCCCACCAAGACCCAGATTCAAATTGGCCCAAAAGGCCCAATATTAAACAAACTTTCAGACTTAGGGTTTGAGAGAAACCCCAGGCGCCATGCACCCCCCCGGGGAGCGGATCGTCGCGCCACAAATATCGCCCAGATGAGATCCCGATTGTCACGCCGCCTTTTTCGTCGCGAGATCTCCGCTTTCGACACTGCAAAAGGAGAAAAAATCGCAGACGAGATGTATTTCTTTTTTTTTTTTTTCATTTCGGGCTATAAAACCCCAAAATCAGTAAGCAAAAAGGGGAAAATCGAGAAAATAGGCGGAGAGATCTGAGAGAGGAGATCTGAGAGATAGAAATCTGAGAGGAGGAGAGACACGAATCTGATTACATCGATACACACAAAAGAAAGACACCAAAATATTCTCAAAATCGAGCAATAAAATCTGAACCAATTTTGCAAAGGTTACTTCCGATTTTGTTTATTCATTTTGATTTTTAATATATGCATGTTAGTATGTTAAGCAGTGTTTAAGAAAAGGAAAAAAGGCTATTTTTAACACGAGAATCATGGGGGGGTGACGGTGCGTACGACGCGTGGAAACAGTGGTCGGAGTTCGACAACAGGAGGTCTAAAGACGATTTCAGAGAAATCTTTTGAAGTTTTTTTTAAACAGTCATAAAAATGATTTTTTTAAGGTTTCTAACTTATATAGGAAAAGGAAAAGACGCCGTTTTGGATTAACAGGATCCGCGCGTCGACCCGATATCTAGATGAGGATCCGTGCATTTTTTAAAAATGGGATATTTGACATTTTGGTCCTTCGTAATTTAGTTAATTTTAATTCAGTCCAATTCGTATTTTTATTTATTTTAAAATTATCCCTAAAGTTTGTTTTGGTTCCAATTTAGTCCCTCGGTCCGTTTTAAAAGTAAAATCGAAACAACGTCGTTTTGTAAAAAAGGTTTAATTGCCACATTAGTCCCTGGGATTTAACGCGTGCTTTAATTTAGTCCTTTTAATCTGCTTTAATTGTTATTTGACCCATTTTTCTTTGTTTTGTTTTATTTTTATTATTATATAGCGTATTAAACTATTTTATTATACTATATATTTTATATTATTTTCCTACATTTATTAATATTGTGAAATTTATATATATTTTATATGTATTATTTTTTATATATTTAATTATCATATATATTATTTTACTTATTTAATAATTTATATATTATTATATTTTTACTATTTATTATATTGTATTTGATATATTATATATTATTATGTTACATTATATATTATTTCTAAAACTTTATTTTTATAAAATTTATTTGTATTATCTAATTTATTTTATTTATATTGTTTATATCATGTATTATTAATGTATTACATATATACATATATTTTCATTATTTATTATTTCATTTAATATTATTTTCATTATGAATTTTTTTTATATACGGTTTCTTTTTATTTTATTATTTATTCACTATTTAATCTTGCATGAAAAGTTCATATTTGTTTAGTATTTTAATTGTTTTATATATATTGCTTTATATATTTGCTCATGCAATGCCCTTTTATTCATTTAGTATTTTATGATTACCTTAGTGTAGTTATTTTAGTTGTATTTTATATATTAAATGTTAATGTATTATAATTGGTTTTAATATTTATGTATAAATGCATATTTGTCAAATGATTATTGTTTAAAATAAAAATACATTTCGCAAAATTAGTATTTTATCTAAAGGTTTTAAAATAAGGCAATGTTTTGGTATTTAGAAATTAGGAAATAGTGCCCAATCGTCTTTGGGTTGCGATTTTCCGTTTGGCTAAATAACTAAATACCCTTTAATAAATTTAAGTAAATTATTAGATGACTTTAATTACGATGGTTTAAAAAATGTCGTGTCCAATCGTGCTGGATGTGATATTTATATTCTTTCGGAATAAAGAAATCTCAAGTTTCAAATAAAAAAACTTAACCCTGAGAACTCAAAATGTTGTATCCTAACTTATTGGGTGTGATGTTTTGTGTCTTGAGGTAGGAGTTTTCTAAAATAGAAATGCACCTAGCTTCAAGATGCTGTATCCTAACTTATTGGGTATGATATTTTTATTTCTTTGAAATAGGTAAGTCTTGTTTTTCTTTTCAATAATGGATCTTATTTTTATTTTTTTTAATTTCGAACATTTGGACATGACTTTATCAATTAGGTACCAATTTTTGGGCGTTATGAGGGTGCTAACCCTTCCTCATACGTAACCAACTCCCGAACCCCTTTTTTTGTTTTTCGTAGACCAAAAATAATGTTTTAAAATAAAACGTTTTATAAGGTGATCCAATCACACCAAAGTAAAAAAGGATTGGTGGCGACTCCCATTTTTATTTCTTAAAGTCGATCCCCATTTTCAAAACCCGATTTAAAAATAGTTTCGACAGCTTGGTGACTCCGCTAGGGACCTAGAGAGTCAGGCCGTAAAATTAATAATTTCATGTCCTTTTGTTCGAATTTAAAATTCTGATTTTAAAAAATATGATCCTTTTATTGCATGTGGTTTTAAAATATATCTCTTTGCATTGCACTGCATGACCGTCGTGGTCACACCCTTAAGTGGGAGTAAAAAGCTATGCCTTCGTGAGGTTTTCACCTCCGCATGGGCAAGTGGATTACTTCCGGAATACATCTGTACCTATATCTTCGTGAAGTTTTCACTTCCGCATGGCCATAGGGAAATGTATTCGCCTGAATCGAACTCGGTCCATATGAGCCTATAATGGGTGAGGATCGAGGAATCTGCTGGTTTGGGTACCTCAGCTTTAGAGCTAAACCACATGTAGAAAACCTAAGGGCCTACCCTAGGTAGAACCATGTCAAACCCTAGTGGTCACCTTGATAGGTTCTATGTTATTTATTTTTCCTATACTAACGTATTCTCTTTTATTTTGATTACATTGCATTCATATCATAGAAAAGAGGTGTTGATTTCTAATTTGATTGCTAAATAGAAAAGTTTGTAATAAGAAGATGGGTTTTTTGATAGAGTGGATTATAATACGGTCTCGTTCGAATATAGTCTAATTGAACACAACGAGAGAAGACTGATAGCCGGTAAAGGAATACAAGACTTTATTACCCAAGGATTCAAGTTGACAAAGAAAAATCGAGAATCTCTATGTCTCTACTTTCTTGAAGAAGCTAACGAGTATTATGGAGCAGTGAGTCGCGTCCTAGATCAAGCAAAAAGGAGCTAGGGGAGGCATCTATTAGAAGTTTGTAAGACTTGACTTTTGCGAAGAAGGGATTCATGTTTTCACTTGGACTATGAGAACAAGGCCGTGTATGCGATCCGTTTTATGTAAAGAAATTTGTTTTCTAGAAAAATTTTTCTAATGTAACTGAATTCAGAATCAACACCTCTCTTTCTCTGCATTCATGCATTACATCATATTTTACTTGCTTTATATCTTATTCTGCAGTGCTAATTTTTTGTGTTTTATTTGTGCACACCCTTTCATACATTAAGACGTGTCGATTCACGATCAGTTTCTAAGTTAGAAAGCTGATTATGGAGAATGGGTTCCTTGATAAAGTGAAAGACAATGCAATCATTCGTATATGGTTAGAGCAAAACCAATTAGAAAGAAGATTTCAAGGCATGGATTTGTTTGAGTAAGAGAGAAATGGGGTAGCACTGGAATCCCTGCCTTCTCAGCCACCTATGCCTCTTGATGTTGTTCTGATCAAAGCATAATTGGATGTGAAGAAGATTGTACGACACCCTATGGCAAGGCGTGGTGTTAGAACTAAATGGTAAAAGGTAATTATGCTTGTAAATTATTTCAAAGTGAGTGTGGGAAGTACAGATAGACACCTCTATCAGTATAATGTTTCTCTTTCACATAAAGACGGTCACCTTGTGAGTGTTGGAAGAAAAGTGATTGACAGAGTGCATGAGACCTACAAAAATGATTTGGATGGAAAGAATTTTGCCTATGATGGTAAAGGATTTATTTATTATAGGTCTGCTACCAAACAACAAGCTTGAATTTACTGTTGTACTTGAGGATGTTGCACCTACCAGAAACAATGGAAATGCAAGCCCTGATGGCCAGGATAACCCATGTAACATCCCAAAATTGGGCCTAGGAGAATTGAGCCCAATGGGCCTTAGGCGTAGTAGCGTTTAAATTTTTGGAGAATAAAAGATCGGCTTAAATACAAGTTAGGCCTATTGGATAAGTGATTTTGGAAGGTTAGAGGGCCTCTATGAAGTCCCGGGATCAAATATTGGCTTTGGGGAAATTTTGGTTTTAGGTGAAAAAAACCCTAGAAGTTGGCAGATAGGCCTTAAGAATAAAATATGGAGGAAAATGACACAAGTGGAGTGTGTGTGTAGTGGCAAAGTGATGCCACATAAGAGACAAGGGAGTGACGCCACAAGGAAGGAAGGAGGTCCAAGGTTCAAGTCTTGGCTTTTGCATTTTGGTTTCTTTTTGCTTGGACCTTAGAATTTGGCCCATAGTTTATATTTAGTTGCATGGTTTAATACACAAGAGGAGCTTGTGGACAAGTGGTTAGCGGCGTGGATTATGTTCGAGGAGCCTAGGTTGAATCTCATGAGAAGCAAGGAGTATTTATTTTGCGGTTTGGACGGCAAGAGTTTCATTGGATTTAAACTCTCTTGTGAAGGGATCCCACATCGGAAAGATACAAAGAAGGATGGTGAAGAGCTAGCTATATAAAGAGCATCCTAGGAGGAGAGTAAACACATCTTGGGCGTTTGGGCACAATAATGATCGGAGCGCGGATTAGCCCGAGTCCTATCGGTGTGTAACTCTCTACTCTAGTTGTAGAGCGACAAAATGTCGAAATACGGTTACGGCATTAGTAGCCACACGAGCGTGCGGCGCGCGTGTGGGGCTTTTAGCGATAGTTGAGGCCATCGATAGTATTCTCGTGGGTTGAAATTTGTTTGGGCCTCGATGGGCCGTGGGCCCATATGAGTAAATTGTATGATTGGTTAGTATATGTTGAACTAGACTAGGTGGAACTTATATCGTGGCTAGATTTGTGCTAGGTGGGCCACACGAGCATGGGGTCCGGATGGTGAAATCGGGTTTAGGCCCAATCATCCGAATGCGACCAGAAAATGGTATTTGAGTCGCTAGTGGCGACATTAGGCCTTCGAAAAGGCCATTACGGTTGTAATTCTGAAAATACCCTTGGTGGGTAAATTATGAAAAGGCCCTTGGTAGGTAAAATTACGGTTATACCCTTAGAGGTTGATTAGCATGATTATGTTGTTTAGTTTTGGCCGATTGTGGGAAGCGAGAACCTTTTAGGAGGCGTATAGTCGGCATTTGCGGTAGTGATCTATCGAGATTTGGAGACTTGAGACTTTTAGAGCCACGTGTAATTTGGGGTTTAGTCAAGCTGTGCTAATCAGTGCGTAATCATCGCCTTGTTTCTCCGGTTAATTGTTTATTAATGTGTATACTTGAGTATGATGTGTGATAGCCGGCAATAAAGGCTAAAGTGATGGATACCCATGTGTGGGGTAATCGGTTAATGAGTTAGTAAATTGTGATATTAAATTATTTATTGTGCACGTGTGATATAATAATGAGCATGTGAGGTATACTCATTCGATATGATGATTTGACATGATACATTTGCATATTTGCATGGGGATTGGTTTTGATCAAGGAAGGACGGGTGTACATATTATATGCGTGGTCTAATGTTAGCCTCGTGCTACATTAGCGCTTGATGATTAGCGTGTGCTTCATCAAGGGAGATGTTAGCTAGGTGCCCATCTCGGCGGTTGATAGTGAGTGCATCACCGTAGAGCGGATTAATGTTGCGATCACTTATGTGATCGATGGCTCTCCACGACTTTGAGCGACAAATCCGCCAAGGTAGGATTTGAGGATCACGATGTGATCGGTGGCTCGACCACGACCTTGTCTGCAGCAGGTCTCCGAGGTAGGATATGTGGGATCACTTTCGGTTGTGATCGGTGGATTATACGACCTTGGGCGGGGTGTCCGCTAAGGTTGGTGTAATGGATGGACTTAGGATTGGGCTGGGATACATTTTGCATATCTATTGGTATGGACTGTGTGGGTATGGGTTAAGCCCATACGTGTGGAAACATGTGTAATGATTATGCACTGAGTCTGTGGACTCACCCAAATTTTCTCAACCATTTCAGGTGATTCATGAGCTTGGACCAGGGTTGGAGTGGATACAAGGTGGCCATGCAAAGAAGAGATTTTGATTATTTTATGCATTTTTGAAATTAAGTATTTTGTTTAAATATTGGGTTGTAATAAGGGCCTTGTTGTTATTTTTGGTATTATTTTATTATGGGCTTGATTTAATTAAATTACTATGTGAAGATGATTTTATTTTTAGCCACCTATTTACTCAAAGCATATACATTAAAGTTTTAATTTGGACATTTTATAATAACAAAGTTTAAGTATAATTTTAAATGGACATGGTTTTCAAAAGTTAACAAATTTACATGTTTTATTCTAAAGTCAAAAAGATTTTCAACCGTTCTTCGCATGATAACATACAGATCCGGTCGGGGCTTGTGGGCGGGTTTGGGGTGTTACAAATTGTATCGAGCAGGTTCAAAACCCGGCTTTGGGGTTTTAGGCCCAAAATGTTTTCTCATTGGGCTTTTCAAAATTTGGGCTTTCATAAAATTTTTCGAGTTATACGGCATGGCTTTGTACCTCCTACGAAGTCCACCGGTAAGTACTTGAACTTTTGAAGTGATTTGTTATATGAATTGTTATGGGTTTAATTGGGCTCGTAGATTAGAATATTAGGACTATTGAACTTTAGGACTAGTCTACTCAAACATATGCATAAAACTTAAGGATTATTAAACAAACTGTGAAGTTAGTCGCCGAGTTAAGGTGTGGCAACCCCATGACGCATGTCTAGGATTGGTATTGATGAAGAGCTTGGTACTTAAGCGGTCCTAGCGACTCACCTTCTCTTTACTCGAATCCTACGGTGCATAGCTACGGTTCACCTTAACCAAGAGGACTTATTCATAGGCTAAACCAATTATTAAAACCGAAAGGATTTGCCTTATTGTTTTAAAACCCTTGGTTTTTAAAATTTTCAAATTTACCCTTTGGTTTGTAAACCCAAAATCGATTTTAAAAGATGTTTTTTCGATTTACAAAATTACCAAAATGCCTAGTGATAAAATTACAAAATGCCCTTGTATTGTAAAATTACGTACTACCCTCAACATTTGTTAAAATGGTTTTACTTTACAAAAATACCAAAATCCAAGAGTTTTACATATTATGATACTACGGTTTGGGGAAATTCTGAAAATACCACAGTTGATAAAATTTTCGACATGCCCTTGGTTTCTAAATTTTCATATGATCCTCGACTTTTACTAAAATATTCCTATTTTACAAAATATCAAAAAATCCTATTTTGCAAAATATTGAGATATCCAGATTGGAAATTTACAAGAGTACCCCAGACTTACGTAATTGCCAAAATAACCCCCAATTTAAAATTTTAGCGACATCGTTAATTTGGAAATTTTCAAAATACCTTTAAGTTCTAACAATTTTGAAATGCCTCGATTTGTAAAGATTTTTCCAATTGACCTAGATTTATTACAAAAATACCCTATAGGACAAATGGCGGAAATACCTAGGGTAGAAAGCAGGAGAAATGTCAGAATAGTGAATGTGTGTGGTAGATACCCTTTGAATGGATGTGTTTTTAGTGAAGAATGTGAATGTTTGAATTAGAATAGAGAACTTGAGATGAAACTTTGTGTGATCGAAAGAACCATACGGAACTTCTATTCATAAAATTTGCTCGTGGATAAATAGAGGAACAAAATTTCTAATGCATAAAACTTTCTAATGATTAAGTCGTGGCGCTAGATATGAGTTCTACGGGCATGGTCGCAATACTCGTGGGCGTGGTAGAGGCAAGATAGCGATATCTAGAACCTTGAATGTGGACTTAGAAAGCGTGCCTAGAGAATGTGATTAGTTTTATTAAAATCGAGTCTGTGACAAGGCGTAGTGTGGTAGGTTAGGATGTGCAAGCTGTAGTTAGTTGGAAATTTAGAGGGCGAAATTTCTTTAAGGAAGGTAGATTTGTAACATCCCAAAATTGGGCCTAGGAGAATTGAGCCCAATGGGCCTTAGGCGTAATGGCGTTTAAATTTTGGAGAATAAAAGATCGACTTAAATACAAGTTAGGCCTATTGGATAAGTGATTTTGGAAGGTTAGAGGCCTCTATGAAGTCCGGGATCAAATATTGGCTTTGGGGAAATTTTGGTTTTAGGTGAAAAAACCACGGAAGTTGGCGAGATAGGCCTTAAGAATAAAATATGGAGAAAATGACACAAGTGGAGTGTGTGGTGTAGTGGCAAAGTGATGCCACATAAGAGACAAGGAGTGGCATACAAGGAAGGAAGGAGGTCCAAGGTTCAAGTCTTGGCTTTTGCATTTTGGTTTCTTTTTACTTGGACCTTAGAATTTGGCCCATAGTTTATATTTAGTTCAAGCATGGTTTAATACACAAGAGGAGCTTGTGGACAAGTGGTTAGCGGCGTGGATTATGTTCGGGGAGCCTAGGTTGAATCTCATGAGAAGCGAGGAGTATTTATTTTGCGGTTTGGATGACAAGAGTTTGAGTTGGATTTAAACTCTCTTGTGAAGGATCCCACATCGGAAAGATACAAGAAGGATGGTGAAGAGCTAGCTATATAAAGAGCATCCTAGGAGGAGAGTAAACACATCTTGGAGGCGTTTGGGCACAATAGTGATCGGGGGCGGATTAGCCCGAGTCCTATCGGTGTGTAACTCTCTACTCTAGTTGTAGAGCGACAAAATGCCGAAATACGGTTACGGCATTAGTAGCCACTGACGTCTGGCGCTTGCGTGTGGGGCTTGACAGCGATAGTTGAGGCCATCGATAGTATTCTCGTGGGTTGGGTGCTTGGGCCTCGATGGGCCGTGGGCCCATATGAGTAAATTGTATGATTGGTTAGTATATGTTGAACTAGACTAGGTGGAACTTATATCGTGGCTAGATTTGTGCTAGGTGGGCCACACGAGCATGGGGTCCGGATGGTAGAAATCGGGTTTTAGGCCCAATCATCGATGCGATCAAAAATGGTGGTGAGTCGCTAGTGGCGACATTAGGCCTTCGGAAGGCCATTACTGGTTGTAATTCTGAAAATACCCTTGGTGGGTAAATTACAAAAATGCCCTTGGTAGGTAAAATTACGGTTATACCCTTAGAGGTTGATTAGCATGATTATGTTGTTTAGTTTTGGCGATTGTAGGGAAGCGAACCTTTTAGGAGGCGTATAGTCGGCATTTGATGAGTGATCTCACAGAGATTTGGAGACTTGAGACTTTTAGGAGCCACGTGTGATTTGAGGTTTAGTCAAGCTGTGCTAATCGGTGCGTAATCATCGCCTTGTTTCTCCGGTTAATTATTTGTTAATGTGTATACTTGAGTATGATGTGTGATAGTGACAATAAAGGCTAAAGTGATGGATACCCATGTGGGGGTGTCGATTAACAGTTAGTAAATTGTGATATTAAATTATTTATGGTGCACATGTGATATAATAATGAGCATGTGAGGTATACTCATTCGATATGATGATTTGACATGATACATTTGCATATTTGCATGGGGATTGGTTTTGATCAAGGAAGGACGGGTGTACATATTATATGCGTGGTCTAATGTTAGCCTCGTGCTACATTAGCGCTTGATGATTAGTCGTGTGCTTCATCAAGGAGATGTTGGCTAGGTGCCCATCTCGGCGGTTGATAGTGAGTGCATCACCGTAGGCGGATTAATGTTGCGATCACTTATGTGATCGGTGGCTCTACGGCTTTGAGCGACAAGTCTACCAAGGTAGGATTTGAGGATCACGATGTGATCGGTGGCTCGATACGGACCTTGTCTGCAGGTCTCCGAGGTAGGATATGTGGGATCACTCGGTTGTGATCGATTGGATTAGCCACGGCCTTGGGTGAAGTCCGCTAAGGTTGGTGTAATGGATGGACTTAGGATTGGGTGGGATACATTTTGCATATCTATTGGTATGGATGTGTGGGTATGGGTTAAGCCCATACGTGTGGAAACATGTGTCTTGATTATGCCTTTGAGTCGTGGACTCACCCAAATTTTCTCAACCATTTCGGTGATTCATGAGCTTGGACCGGGTTGGAGTGGATACAAGGTGGCCATGCAAAAGAAGAGATTTTGATTATTTTATGCATTTTTGAAATTAAGTATTTTGTTTAAATATTGGGTTGTAATAAGGGCCTTGTTGTTATTTTTGGTATTATTTTATTATGGGCTTGATTTAATTAAATTACTATGTGAAGATGATTTTATTTTTAGCCACCTATTTACTCAAAGCATATACATTAAAGTTTTAATTTGGACATTTTATAATAACAAAGTTTAAGTATAATTTTAAATGGACATGGTTTTCAAAAGTTAACAAATTTACATGTTTTATTCTAAAGTCAAAAAGATTTTCAACCGTTCTTCCGCAGTAACATACCAGATCCGGTCAGGGCTTGTGGGCCGGGTTTGGGGGTGTTACAATCCAAATGGACGTTGGTGGAGTCATCTAGGATTGAAAAATGAGGTGTTGTGAACTTCTCGATTCCTCGTTGTGATCTAAACAACATTGCAAGGGATTTGACTTATTGTGGAGAAATGAAAGGAATTTGTATTGATCATCCATTTGATATATTCATCACTATCAAAGCCATAATTCCGCGATCGAGTTAAAGTCAAGCCCAAAAGGTAAGATTGAAGAGTTGGAAGCAACATGGCACAATTATGAACTTCAGATCGAGCTTCTTGAAATAAGAGAATGGCGTTGGAGGGAAGAGCTTCATTATTCCCATGACCAAGTTAGAAGCCAGGATTATCTTATGGGTGAAGCAATAGTTCAGATTTGTGAGATAGCTGATCATCTATAGATTTTTGAATCACAAGTTGATGCGTTGAGCATGAAGTATGAGCTACAGTACGATTGTAGTCGAGAGCTAGCTCCATTGCTTTGGAAAATCAAAACTTTAGGATTTAAGGCGAAAGCATATAGTAGTCCATTTTATGTAAAAGAATTTGTTTTCTAATAAAGTTTTCTACAATGAAGTTGATCAGAATCGATGTCTCTTTGCATTCATACATTTGCATTACATTGCAACATTTGCATTACATTACATGATTTGTAACATCCCAAAAGTGGGGTTATTTGGAATTTAGTTATTTTCTTATGTAAGAACTGCTATGTCATTATTTATGGAATAATAATGATTAATTTAAGGCTTTGTGTTGGCTCGATTTGGTGGGAAATTTTAGTTTTTAAACTTTTAAGGAAGGGAGCCTTGGCAAAAGGGTGTTATAAGAATAAATGGGGATAATTTGGACATAAAATGAGCTTAGACCAAGTGGCAAAGCAAGCCCACTTAAGAGCTACATGTGGCGCCACCAAGGAGCAAGGGAGAGCTTGTGTTGAGTCGGAAGTCCCTCTTTTTGCACTTCATTTTGACGGCACATGGGGGAGAGTTTCTCCTCTCTTTAAACTCTTATTATTTATTTATTGATGATAAATAAATAAGTTAAAAGAAGGATAATAGGGATTTTATTTTAAGGATAATAGATGAATATTGAGGATTAATAAAGATTATTAGGAATTAAATTCAAATTAAATCATGTTAGTTTGAATGGGTGGTCTAGAGTGATTCAAGGAAGTTTGAGGCATCTTGGACTCCTTATTGAGGAGGAGTGGATGGCAAGGACTATTGAAAGAGGGGAGTTGCGAATGCTTATAAATAGCATCGACTTAGCATTTGTTTTGCTCTTTTCTCCATCTTTGCAAGCTGCCAAACTCTCAAACCACTCATCTTATATTTTTCTTTCTTTTACAACCTCTCCAAAACCTTGGCGAATCCTCCACATCTCCAAAGCCCTCTATTTCTTTTCTTCATAAAACCCTATTGTCCTACCTCTAAATAGTAGAATCTAACTCCC
Organism: Gossypium rotundifolium; assembly: GCA_025506655.1. Lineage (NCBI taxonomy): Eukaryota > Viridiplantae > Streptophyta > Magnoliopsida > Malvales > Malvaceae > Gossypium > Gossypium rotundifolium. The sequence goes on along the minus strand of CP106734.1, from coordinate 172,528,323 downwards.
ATCAAGGTGCGAAATCCCTTTTCCAAAAGCTCTACTTGGCGAATCACTCCCTTTGAAGGGCTGATTTTCTCTTCTCTATTTTGCTCACCTTGGCGAATGGTGTAAGAGGCATAGGCACATCGAGGATTTCGCTAGGTGTTCAATCAAGTGTATGGTAAGTAGAGTTGGCGAATGCCTATGCTTCCTTCTTCCTATCCTTGTCGATTTTTACAAGGTACTAACAGAATCATCTAGGTGTTACGGAATTTTGGAGGTTGTCAACTAAGTTCCATTCGTGACCAATCAAGTGGTAAGTGTTGGTAAGAATCGGTTCTCATAAGTTTTAGTTTGCAAATATTTAAAAGCAGAAGGCTAATGGCTTGTTTACTAATCGGTGGTAATTGATGAAGCGATTAGGAATCGGGTATTGTGGTCAAGTATCCTAAAGCGTAAAGGTAACGTTCGGGTTCTGAGAATCCTCTCAAATCAATTGGTTTGGCGAATGGCCCATATCACTAACTCTATTATGGCGAATATAGGAACAAAGAGATATAAGGTGGCCGATTGGTTATCTTCGGATTTGAGACTATCGTGGTAACAGTGTGTGTACATACACTATATAATATATTAAATATGCTTAACCTTGTGAATGCTCATCTTTTATGAATGTAGCATTGGAATGAATACCAAATCGGTATAAGTGGTGATTCGGTAAGTACACGTAATGTGATTTATTATTATTAATGCTTTTGGTAAGCATGATGTGTTGACACATGAGATTTAAAATGTGATGGCATGAAATATATGTATGTTTATCTTTGTGGGATTGATGAGTGGAGGCGGTGATATTGTGCCGGCGGGCACCGGTGCTTTAGTAGCACACCGTGACTATATGTCACAGAGGTTTGGTACCTCCGGAGGTTTGGTACCTCAATAGCGACTTGTCCTGTGGTTAACACCACCAGTGGGTTGGCCCCACTTGAGATATGGGATCGTCTGCCCGGTGATTTGGTATCACACGATGGGTTGGCCCCATCACACGATTTGTGTCTCACGGACACGGTGTTTTAGTAACACGTTGTGACTATATGTCACAGGTGGTTTGGCACCACCAGTGGTTTGGTACCACAGCAGGGGTGAGCGGTGGCGTATGGTTGGCTAGGTTGGGTATACATTATTACGCTTATTAATTATTATATGTTGTGTATGAAAATGTTTTAAAAGCGGGAAGGGTTACATCTTGAGTCTTGGTGACTCACCTTCTCCATTAATTTTTCGGTGATGCTTAGATCGCGGACATGGGCGGAGGGACTTGAGGAGGCCATGCGGTGGATTTAAGCTTTAATGGACTTTGATTCTTGTTATTTTAAATTACATTATTGGATTGTTTTATTTTGGATGTAATAAGGCCTCATTATACTTTACTTTAATTATTCCTTATATGTGGGATATTTTATCTTTATTATAAATTTAAATCACGCGTTTTCTAAATTAACACGAAAATGTTTCTAGTGCCCTCGGGCACATCGAAATTGGTTTCATAACTTGACTTAATTATTTTTTAAAATAAACACTAGGTATGATCTTAGCAAAATAACCAAAACAAGAAGTTTTTCAACAAAATTTAGTTGGATTTGAAAATGGGTTTCAAAAGTTTTCTCAGTAACGACCCATATTCGGTCCTAACGTTTAGGTAGGGTTTGGTATTACAAATTGGTATCGAGCCCGTTCAAAACTTCATTTGTGGGGCCCAAGGCCCAAAAATGTTTTAATAGGCCTTATTAATTGTTTTTTTGGTTTTAAGCGGCATGGCCCAAGTCTCAAGACCGATCCGCCTGTAAGTATCTCTAGACTTCTTTGTGGATTATATTACGTAGAAGGGTAGGAAGCATGGAACGAGGTAGACTTATAGGAATTTGAACCTAGGATTAGATTACTCAAACACACAAGCTAAACATAAGATTTAAAGAACTAAACCAATCTATGACTTAGTCCTTGAGCTAGGGTGTGGTAACCCTGACGCATGTCTAGGATTGGAACAGGAAGAGCACTGGTATTTAAGCGGTCAGGTGACTCACCACCTCTTCGCGGTATCCTACAGTGCGTGGCTCGGGTTCACCCTAACTCAAAGGGCTCGGTGGTGTGGTAACCTCTGCACGCATGTCTAGAAAGGTTGGTGGGAGCTTGGTATTTAAGCGATCCGTGCGACTCACCTCCTCTCCACACGAAACTCCACAGTGCGTAGCTTGGGTTCACGACCAAGAAGGCTCGGTCATAGGCTAAACTCAATGACTAAAACCGAAAGGAATTAGCCATGTTTTGAAAGGAACGAAACAACAAGAACCCTAATGTTTTCAAAATTTCTGTAATAACTCTTTCAAATCGGAAAACATCATTTTTACAACGTTTTCCTTGAAAAACTTGATTTCTGGAAAAATTACAAAAATGCCCTTAGGGGTAAAATTACTAAAATACCCTCGGTTCATAAAATATCAAATCAATGATTTTGTCCAAAAATTTTAACTATTCTATAAATATTCAACAACTTAGCCTTGAAAATCATCAGCAAAATATTTGGTTTGGAAAAATTACGAAAACGCCCTCAACTTACAAAATTACCAAAATGCCCCTGAGTACAAAAATTTTTGCAACATCACCGTTTTAAGAAGGAAAATTCTTAAACGGGACCCTCGGAGTTTTATAATGGTTAAAACACCCTTGTTTTACAAAAATTACGAAATTACCCCTGACGAACAAAATTACCAAAATACCCCAGCTTCAAAGTGATGATGTAGCTTTAAAATTTTACAACTTTTGAGAAAAACCCTCCAGTTTTGGGAGTTTCAAAACAACCTACTCTACTAAAGTTTTAAAATTTCTTTCTGAAAATACCCACATGAGGAAAATGGCGAAAATACCCACAGGTTAGAAATGGTAGAAATGTCCAAAGAGTGAATAGGTATGGAAAGCATTAGGGAATGGATGCAAGAACTTCTTTGTGTGAACTAGGATAGAAAATGAAACCTGTTTGCACGAAAGAATCTCGACTAAACTTTATCCATAAAATTTCTTGCGAGTAATAAAGTGGAACAAATGCTAGCATAAAATTTCTCTTAATCAGTTAAAAGCGCGATAGATAGAATGAGTTCTAGAGGGCGTGGGCCGCCGTGGGCCGGTAGGGGTAGGATGACGGTGTCTGAACCCGTCAGTCGGGACAAGGTTAAAGCGATGTACCACCGCCACCACCACCTCCAGCTTTTGGAGGCGGAGGCGAGGATCGGGAGCGGGAGGAGGCGTGCTCATGGCGGTGTTGCGAGTCCTCGGGTGGTGGTGAGGTGGTGGAAATTTAGGAGCTCGAAATCTGTTCCGGCGGATTGATCCATGGTGAGGTGTTAGGGTGTGTCGAGTGGCACCAGTGTAGCAGAGTATTGGTTGGAATCTACAAAAGGGTAATGGATGAACTTGACCGAGGAGGAAAAGTGAAAGGCGTGTCGCTTCTAAAGGATGAAGCGTGCAGTGGTGGTGACAGTTCGGGATGGAGCCACGGTGATGATCTTCGATGGGACTACTTCAAAACCGCTTTTGAAGAAATATGTGGGCACCGGCTACCGACGTGAGAGGAAGACTTTTCGAGTTTAGTACAAGGAACTAAGTCCGTGGCGAGTATGAGGCGAGTTTTAAAGTGAGTAGGTATGCGGAGGAATTGTAGCCATTGAACACAGCTGTGTCCGCTTTGAGGACGGACTCGAGATGACTTGAGGTTCTTGATTGCCCATGGCGGGTTCGTGAGTTTTCATCTCTTGTGGAAAAGGCTAAAAGTAGCCAGGGGATCAAGGAGGTCGTGAGGCGTAATTATAGTAGAAATAATCGAAGAGAGGATTTGGGTCGGTGGATCCGATGGTAATGATCGAGAAGAAGGCTAGGCGAGTGGGCCAAATCGGTGACAAGGCCGTAGCTAATAATCGAGGCTCGATCTGCAATCGGCTGTGGGAAGTCCCATTGGGGAGGATGTTCGACCGGTGATAGAGGATGTTTGAGTGTGGATCTTTAGAACATCGAATCGAGATTGTCCCCGGCGAGCTCGGAATCGGCCGGAGGGCGTAACCGTACTCGGGACGAAATGTGGGACCGCAGAGGGTCGTGGCAATGGCGAGAGGAAGCAATGGTCCTAACCGAGGTCGAGGAACTTCGAGGCGGAGGTTCGAGCAACCTGAGGCTAAGCGACTGGCTTAGTCTATCAAGGCGTCATGAGGAGGGTGACGCCTTGCCGGATGTCATAACAGATGCGTTTTGATTTTGGTCTCCCTTATTATGCATTAATTGATGTGGGGTCTACACACTCATACATAGCCGATAGTGTGGTAGAGACTTTGAACCTAGACTACGAGGCTGCTGCTAGGGGAGATGACCGTAGTGAGTCCTTTAGGTCACTCTGTAGTGGTAGATAAACTTTTAGGGACGTACCCTAGAACTCCAAGGGTCGTATTGAGGTCGATCGATGGAACTACCATTCGGGAGTTCGATTTGATCCTTGGAATGGATTGGTGGCTAAGTATCGGCGAATTTGGATTCTTGTGACTAAGCGCATGGTTCTTAAGACGGTGAGAATGGTGAGGTGGTTATGATAGGTGATAGAAGGAATTACCTATCCAATGTGGTGTCTGCCTTGAAGGCGGAAAAGATGGTTAAGAAGGGTTGTAAAGGCGTATTTGGTTCGAATCATGCTTTGGAAGCTAAGGAGTTAGCGATTGGAAGGTCCGAACGATTGGGAATTTGTTGATGTGTTCCACGAAGAACTTCCGGTACGCCTCGGATCGGGAAGTCGAATTTGGTATAGACTTGATACCGGGCAGCTTTGTGTCTATAGCACCTCACCGAATGGCACCAAAGGAATTGGTGGAGTGAAGGCTCGATTCGAGGAGCTCTTGGACAAGGGTTTATTCGACCTAGTATATCTCCGTGGGGGGCGCTTTGTGTTGTTTGTCAAGAAGAAGGACGGTTCTATGCGAATGTGCATCGACTACCGTCGATTAAACAAGTTAACGATCAAAACAAGTACCCATTGCCACGGATCGATGACTTGTTTGACCCGATTGAAGAGGCGTCGGTGTTTTCAAAGATAGACCTTAGGTCGGGTTACCATCAACTTAAGGTGAAGGGGCGATGTTCACAAGACGGCTTTTGAACTTGGTATGGGCATTACGAGTTCCTAGTTATGCCATTGGGTTGACCAATGCACGGCGGCGTTCATGGATCTAATGAGCGAGTTTTTCAACAATACTTGGACCAATTCGTCGTAGTGTTCATTGGCGACATATTGGTCTACTCAAGACGGAGGAGGAGCACGACAAGCATTTACGGATAGTCCTACAAGTGTTGAGGAAAAACGGTTGTATGCCAAATTCGATGAAGTGCGAATTACGGCTAAGGGAGGTGGCTTTCTTAGGTCACGTGGTGTCGTGGAAGGATTAGAGTGGATCCCAAGATTGAAGCGATATTGGAGTGGAAACCGCCTAAGTCGGTTGGTGAGATCTGAAGTTTTATGGGGTTAGCAGGGTATTACCGAAGATTTGTGGAAGGGTTCTCTCTGATCGCAGCACCGTTAACTAAGTTGCTAAGGAAAGGTGTTCCGTTTGTATGGTCGGAAAAGCAGCAAGGAAGCTTTGATAAGCTAAGGAAAATTTTGACGGAAGCTCCAGTTTTAGTGCAACCCGAGGCAGGGAAATTATTCACAGTCTATTGTGATGCATCTCACACCGGTTTGGGGTGTGTGTTGATGCAGGATGGGAAGGTAGTAGCCTATCGTCCGTCGGCTAAGGCCGCATGAGGTTAACTATCCAACTCATGACACAGAGTTAGCCGCGATCGTCTTCATACGAAAGTATGGAGACATTATCTTTATGGGGAGAAATCGGTAATTTACGGACCACAAAAGTTTGAGGTATCTTCGACACGAAGGATCTCGAATCGAGGCGGCGCCGATGGATTGAGTGATTAAGGACTACGATTGTTCCATCGAATATCATCCGGGTAAGGCTAACGTGGTGGTGCGCGTTGAGCCGGAAGGTCGTGGCGGATTTAAGAGCAATGTTATTTCGATTGAGCCTATATGTGATGGAAGCCTTTTGGCGAACTTCAAGTTAAGCCAACATGGGTCGAGGAAATTAAAACAAGCAGTTAGTGGATGAAGGCTTAAATCGAAGAGAATGCAAGTTCGGGATGGTGGTTTGGAAGGGTATAGTTTGTTGGTGATGGTGTGTTATGTTTTCAAAGACGTACCTGTATGCCAAAAGATATGGAGTTGAGGCGAAAATTCTCCGGGATGCTCATAGCGCCCATACGCTATGCATCCGGGAGGAAGCAAGATGTATGGAGATCTCTGAAGCTTGATTACGGTGGCGGGTTGAAGCGTGAGATAACGAATTGTAGGGAAGTGTTTGGCGTGTCGCGAGTTTAAGTGAACACCGTTACCATCAGGTTACTTCAACGGTAAAGATCCCTCAATGGAAGTGGGGCGGATCACTATGGATTTCGTCGTTGGTCTACCCTTACATGACAAGAAAGATGCGGTTTGGGTAATCGTGAGACCGTCGACTAAATCACTCACTTCATACCGGTGAGAATGGATTACTCACTCCGAAGCTTGCAAAGTTGTATGTGGCGAGATAGTCGATTGCATGGTGTACGGTATCGCTTATCTCGGATAGGGACCCAAGGTTCACTTGAGGTTTTGGAAAGCGTTACATCAAGCATTGGAGTGCAGCGGTTGGATTCGATCTGACTTTCCATCCTCGAGACGGACGGCGATCGAGAAAGGGTCATCTGAGATCTTAGAAGATATCTTTGAGGGTTGTGTCTTGGAATTCGAGGTAGTTGGGAGAATTCTTACCTCTAGTGAGTTCGCCTACAACAACAACTACCAGCGAGTATTGAGATGGCACCATCTGAAGCCTTGGGCGAAAATGCGAACCAAGCGTGTTGGGACGGAGTTGGGTGAGCGACAAGTGTTGGGCCCGAATTGGTAGCGAGAGGCGAAGACAAAGTCAAAGTGATTGGTCTCGTCTCAAGGAAGCATCGAGATAGGCGAAGTCTTCGCCGATCTCAAACGCAAGGAAATGGAGTATCTTGTAGGAGACAAGGTATTCCTAAAGGTGTCGCCTTGGAAGAAGGTACTAAGATTTGGGCGAAAGGGAAGCTGAGCCCAAGATTCATGGCCCATATCTGATATTAAGCGGATAGGACCGGTAGCTTATCGACTTGATGCCGTGAGAGTTAAGTCGGATACATGGCGTCTTTCACGTATCAATGCTAAGGCGGTATCGGTCGGATCCATCACATGTGGTACCGTGTGTAAATCGAGGTTAACGCAGACTTATCTTTTGAGGAAGAACTGTTCGGATCTTGGATAGAGATATAAAGGTTCTACGTGGGAAGTCGATGCCCTTAGTGAAAGTGCTATGGCGGAATCATGGTCTTTGAGGAAGCTACGTGGGAAACGAGGATGTGATCTGGCGACAATACCCTCATCTGTTTTAGTTATGTAATTTCGGAATGAAATTTATTTTAAGGGGTAGAAGCTGTAACATCCCAAAAGTGGGGTTATTTGGAATTTAGTTATTTTCTTATGTAAGAAGCGCTATGTCATTATTTATGGAATAATAATGATTAATTTAAGGCTTTGTGTTGGCTCGATTTGGTGGGAAATTTTAGTTTTAAACTTTTAAGGAAGGAGCCTTGGCAAAAGGGTGTTATAAGAATAAATGGGGATAATTTGGACATAAAATGAGCTTAGACCAAGTGGCAAAGCAAGCCCACTTAAGAGCTACATGTGGCGCCACCAAGGAGCAAGGAGAGCTTGTGTTGAGTCATGGAAGTCCTCTTTTGCACTTCATTTTGACGGCACATGGGGGAGAGTTTCTCCTCTCTTTAAACTCTTATTATTTATTTATTGATGATAAATAAATAAGTTAAAAGAAGGATAATAGGGATTTTATTTTAAGGATAATAGATGAATATTGAGGATTAATAAAGATTATTAGGAATTAAATTCAAATTAAATCATGTTAGTTTGAATGGGTGGTCTAGAGTGATTCAAGGAAGTTTGAGGCATCTTGGACTCCTTATTGAGGAGGAGTGATGGCAAGGACTATTGAAAGAGGGGAGTTGCGAATGCTTATAAATAGCATCACTTAGCATTTGTTTTGCTCTTTTCTCCATCTTTGCAAAGCTAGAAACTCTCAAACCACTCATCTTATATTTTCTTTCTTTTACAACCTCTCCAAAACCTTGGCAGAATCCTCCACATCTCCAAAGCCCTCTATTTCTTTTCTTCATAAAACCCTATTGTCCTACCTCTAAATAGCGAATCTAACTCCCATCAAGGTGCTGAAATCCCTTTTCAAAAGCTCTACTTGGCGAATCACTCCCTTTGAAGGGCTGATTTTCTCTTCTCCTATTTTGCTCACCTTGGCCGAATGGTGTAAGAGGCATAGGCACATCAGGATTTCGCTAGGTGTTCAATCAAGTGTATGGTAAGTAGAGTTGGCCGAATGCCTATGCTTCCTTCTTCCTATCCTTGTCGATTTTTACAAGGTACTAACAAGAATCTGTCTAGGTGTTACGGAATTTTGGAGGTTGTCAACTAAGTTCCATTCGTGACCAATCAAGTGGTAAGTGTTGGTAAGAATCGGTTCTCATAAGTTTTAGTTTGCAAATATTTAAAAGCGAAGGCTAATGGCTTGTTTACTAATCGGTGGTAATTGATGAAGCGATTCGGAATCGGGTATTGTGGTCAAGTATCCTAAAGCGTAAAAGGTAACGTTAGGGTTCTGAGAATCCTCTCAAATCAATTGGTTTGGCGAATGGCCCATATCACTAACTCTATTATGGCGAATATAGGAACAAAGAGATATAAGGTGGCGATTGGTTATCTTCGGATTTGAGACTATCGTGGTAACAGTGTGTACATACACACTATATAATATATTAAATATGCTTAACCTTGTGAATGCTCATCTTTTATGAATGTAGCATTGGAATGAATACCAAATCGGTATAAGTGGTGATTCGGTAAGTACACGTAATGTGATTTATTATTATTAATGCTTTTGGTAAGCATGATGTGTTGACACATGAGATTTAAAATGTGATGGCATGAAATATATGTATGTTTATCATTGTGGGATTGATGAGTGGAGGCGGTGATATTGTGCCGACGGGCACCGGTCTTTGGTAGCACACCGTGACTATATGTCACCGGAGGTTTGGTACCTCCGGAGGTTTGGTACCTCAATAGCGACTTGTCCACCGTGGTTAACACCACAGTGGGTTGGCCCCACTTGAGATATGGGATCGTCTGCCGCTGATTTGGTATCACACGATGGGTTGGCCCCATCACCGATTTGTGTCTCACGGACACCGGTGTTTTAGTAACACGTTGTGACTATATGTCACCGGTGGTTTGGCACCACCGGTGGTTTGGTACCACAACGGGTGAGCAGTGGCGTATGGTTGGCTAGGTTGGGTATACATTATTCTGCTTATTAATTATTATATGTTGTGTATGAAAAATGTTTTTAAAACGGGGAAGGGTTACATACTGAGTCTTGGTGACTCACCTTCTCCATTAATTTTTCGGTGATGCTTAGATCGCGGACATGGAGTAGGAGGGACTTGAGGAGGCCATGCGGTGGATTTAAGCTTTAATGGACTTTGATTCTTGTTATTTTAAATTACATTATTGGATTGTTTTATTTTGGATGTAATAAGGCCTCATTATACTTTACTTTAATTATTCCTTATATGTGGGATATTTTATCTTTATTATAAATTTAAATCACGCGTTTTCTAAATTAACACGAAAATGTTTTCTGGTGCCTCAGGCACATCTCGAAATTGGTTTCATAACTTGACTTAATTATTTTTTTAAAATAAACACTAGGTATGATCTTAGCAAAATAACCAAAACAAGAAGTTTTCAACAAAATTTAGTTGGATTTGAAAATGGGTTTCAAAAGTTTTCTAAAGAAACGACCCATATTAGGTCCTAACGTTTAGTAGGGTTTGGTACATTACATGATTTGCATTAGACTTTACAAGAGAATCCTAATTAGGTAAAAATATTTGAGTTAACACGGAAAACATGGAACAAAGGTTGGTGAGGATAGAGCAAATGCAAATCTGAGATCAGATGCAATTGACTGAAGTTCAACAAGAAATGCAGGAATTCCAAAGGAATATGATGGGCCAGCTAACTCAGTTACTAGCCGGAGGACTTGGAAAAAGGAGTGGCTCAATGAACAATAGTGAGGATGATGAGGAAGACATTGTTTACTCTCCAATGGGTGTTAACCCGAGCAACAATCAAGCCAAACCGTTTGCTCTAGTAGAAATGAAAGAAATAGGAGAAGGGACCTCAAAAGCCCTGAAGAAGAAGGGAAAGAAAATGAACAGTGCCGGTAGATATAACAAGAGCCATTTAGAGCCGTCTATAGTAAATCAGTCAAGGATGGTAGTTACCAGCAATCAGGTTTCTCCAAGGTAAAACCCTGAAAGGCTCCAATTTACGCCAATCCCCATGACGTATAACGAGCTATATCAAAGTTTGTTTAATGCACTTGTGGTTTCCCCATTTTATTCAAAACCATTGCAACCTCCGTTCCCAAAATGGTATAACGAGAATACCCAATGTGAGTACCACGCGGGAATAAAGGGCCACTCAATCGAAAACTGCAATACATTTAAAAAGTTGGTCAAAAGGTTTATTAAAATGAGGGTTGTGAAGTTCGACGATCCATCAAAACCTGATCGCTTTAATGAGGTAGTGAATGCAGTGATCGAAGGAGGAGACAAGGAAGTTGCTACTCCTTGAAGAAATCAAAGAGGGAATCAGAGAACAAAGTTTCCAAACCCTTGTGCACTTGGAAATGTTTTGAATAATGGGACTGTGGAAGAGATCCCTGTATTTTTTAGGGCTAATCTAGAGTAATGTTTAAAACATGCTTGTTGTCTTGAGCCTAGAGGCAACAAGAACTCTTTCGTGAAATAGGCTTATGTTCAAAATTTTATTTCAATAAAATGCATTTGTTTGAGCACATATTCTTTCATTCTTTCTATTTTATACTGTACATTCTTTTGTTTTTAGAATATTCTTTTATTCTTTATTCATGACCATGCCAATAATCATCCTTAGAATCATTTATTCTTTGGATTTGTTCGCCTTCGTACCTAGGTACCTAGATATCAATGTCATGAGCGACGTTGTTACTGACTCCCTTTTTGAACGAGATATAGGTCTAGGGATTTCAAGACTTTGAAGATTACGGAGATTGTGACATATCTTCTGACTTGTTAAGAATGGTTTAACAAGATGAAAAATAGACCTTACTCAACAAAGGGTCAATGGATATTGCGAGCCTAGAAAGGGGTGAAGATTGAAGCCCAGTTCACCATAGCAATAATGTGAGATGTCATTGAGTTATTCAAAGATGTTTTTGCACAATCATATTAGGATACGCCTGAGCTACTAAGATGCGGGTTAAACATGAGAATCAAGCACCACCGATCTACATAGAAAGGGGTGGTATCAGCTATGCCGAATTTAAGTAGACAAGATTCATATGCCTACTCCAGTTCTTCACAAATTTTCCATATATGGGGCATGGATGTGATGGAGCCAATCTCGTCAAAAGCTTTTAACCAATATTGATTCATTTTTGTGGTCGTCATTTACTTCACTAAGATGGTGGGAGTAGCTTCATATGCCAATGTTACGAGAACAAGGTCATTAAATTCTTAAAAAAAAAAAGAAGAAGACGATTAGATGTTAGCAAAGAATGCATAACTGTACAAAGTCAAAGTCTACAGTTAATCCAAAGGTCAGGCAATATATTACAGTGCAACAAAAGTTGCCAAAAAAAAAAGAAGAAAAAAATAATGAAAGGTGGCTAAGACTTGTAAAAATTGGCATAAGAAGCTATCATTTACCTTCTTTCTTATTGAACGTAGGCCAGAACCTTCGCTGGGGCAACATCTTACCCATTATGGAACTGAAGCGTTTTTGCCAATTGAACCTAATCGAAGAAAAGGTTAAAAGTTATCCATCACAGTTAGATGATACGAGCTTACGACAAGGAGATTCATCCTAGAGAATTCTACAAGGGGAACCTAATGTTGAAACAGATTTTTCTTCTACAAAATGATTTTAGAGGAAAGCATATGCCAAACTGAGAAGGACTTATATAGGGCCTATTCTAGAGGAGCATTGATATTGACTGAGACAGATGCCAAAGACTTGCCCAATCCAGAGAATTCAGATTCGATCAAGAAGGATTTTACCTGAAAAGGAAAGGGTCAAGGTGAAAACCCGTAAAGGGCGCCTTGAGTCCAAATTGAAAAAAAAAAGAGAAAAAAAAAAAGAAAAAAAGAGAGGCCAAGGCGAAAACCCGCAAAGGATGCTTTGAGACCAAAGGGGATTTGAGTTGAAAACCCGAAAATGGCGGCTCAAATTTTGAATAAAAAGTGGGGTATATAGTAGTCTTGCTGGATTTGAATTAACAAAGAAGAAATATGATACGTCTTGGGGCATCGACAAAGTACTCCAGATCCCCTAAACACATATTGAGTTTAAAATGGTCCTCAAGAAGTTGGAACAGAGAAGCTCAAACTGCGATATCTGAGGCACCTAGTTTCCCATCTTAATTTTTTATCTTTGATTACTTTATTCTTTTCAAAGATACACCCTAATCAACTTTCTTTGATAGCTTTTTCCATCTTTGTTTACTTTATTCTTTTAAGATATACTAACCAATTTTCATTTATTGCCTTAGTTATCTTTGATTAGCTTATTTGCTTCGAGCTATGCTCCTGATTAATTTCTTTCATATCCATTGTTGTGATCTTTTTTCAAGCATTTTATTGAAATAACGATTAATGGACTAATAACACTTTCATAAAAGGAGTTTCACATATTACTCTAGAAGCTTCTAAATAATATGAGAATCTGAAACATGACTATTGTTTAGAACTCACCAAACCTAAGGGATTGGAAACATTGAAAAATGATCATCTCTTCGGATTCTTTTTGGATAAGACAATTTTGTTGATGATACCATATTGACAAATGGCGAACAATGGGATCATTATTGGGATACCCTACAATTTATTAAAAATTTCAGACACATACATCTGGTCATTACACCCAGGGAATGGTGTAACAGATTAAAAGTGATACAAGTTCTGTACCTCTGAGTGGTATGGGAGAAACCAAATATCGTTCCCCTGAAGTTGTAGTGGGAGATACCAACTTCATGTCCTGAGGTTCAAATGGGGTTGACTCAGAAATCACATTAGGACAAGCTGGTCAAGCAAAATGTGATTAATGAACAAAAATTAAGAACAAATGAGTGGTAACACCTAGAGTAGGAATCATACTCATAACATTTTTGTATCATAGCAAATTTTATTAGGTGCATTTGATTCATTCCAGTCATTGCATTCTAATCCTAATCATTTTCATATTGCATTCATGTCACTCATAAGACATGAAACCGAGTCTACAGGATATGTCATTCAGTAGACAGTATAGCGATATCGGTGAAGTTTCAGATCTTATCTTCCTGAAGTTGCAGGAAGCGGATCAAAAGAAACTTTTAGTCTTATCTCCCTGAAGTTACAGTGGAGCAAATCGACTACAGAAGATCTTATCTTCCTAAAGTTGTAGGAAGCAGATCAAAGATGGTTTAGTCTTATCTCCCTGAAGTTGCAGTAGAGTAGACTAAAGACAAAAGATTTTATCTCCTTGAAGTTGCAGTGGAGCAAATCAACCACAGAAGATCTTATCTTCCTACGGTTGTAGGAAGCAGATCAAAGACATTTTAGTTTTATCTCCCTAAAGTTGCAGTAGAGCAGACTAAAAATAGAAGATTTTATCTCCCTGAAGTTGCAGAGGAGCAAATCGACTGAAGAAGATCTTATCTTCCTAAAGTTATAGGAAGCAGATCAAAGACATTTTAGTCTTATCTCCCTGAAGTTGTAGTGGAGCAGACTAAAAACAGAAGATTTTATCTCCCTGAAGTTGCAGTGGAGCAAATCGAAAATAGAAGATCTTATCTTCCTAAGGTTGTAGAAGCAGATAGAAGACGTTTTAGTTTTATCTCCCTAAAGTTGCAGTGGAGCAGACTAAAAATAGAAGATTTTATCTCCCTGAAGTTGCAGAGGAGCAAATCGACCGCAGAAGATCTTATCTTCCTAAAGTTGTAGGAAGCAGATCAAAGACATTTTAGTCTTATCTCCCTGAAGTTGTAGTGGAGCAAACTAAAAACAGAAGATTTTATCTCCCTGAAGTTGCAGTGGAGCAAATTAAAAATAGAAGATCTTATCTTCCTAAGGTTGTAGGAAGCAGATCAAAGACATTTTAGTCTTATCTCCCTGAGGTTGCAGCGGAGTAGACTAAAAGCAGAAGATTTTATCTCCCTGAGGTTACAGTGGAGCAAATCGAAAATAGAAGATCTTATCTTTCTAAAGTTGTAGGAAGCAGATCGAAGACATTTTAGTCTTATCTCCCGAGGTTGCAGCGGACTAGACTAAAAATAGAAGATTTTATCTCCCTGAAGTTGCAGTGGAGCAAATTAAAAACAGAAGGTCTTATCTTCTTAAAGTTGTAGGAAGCAGATCAAAGACCATTTCAGCCTTATCTCCCTGAAGTTGTAGGGAGTAGACTGAAGACAGAGGATCTTATCTTCCTAAAGTTGTAGGAAGCAGATCGAAGACATCAGTCTGGTGATCCCTGAGTTTGCAGGGATAAGATTGAAGATAGCAGATCTTATCTTCCTGAAGTTACAGGAAGCAGATCGAAGACATTAGTCTGGTGATCCCTGAGTTTGCAGGGATCAGATTGAAGATAGCAGATCTTATCTTCCTGAAGTTGCAGGAAGCAGATCAAAGACATCAGTCTGGTGATCCCTGAGTTTACAGGGATCAGATTGAAGATAGCAGATCTTATCTTCCTGAAGTTGCAGGAAGTAGATTGAAGACATCAGTCTAGTGATCCCTGAGTTTGCAGGGATCAGATTGAAGATAGCAGATCTTATATTCCTGAAGTTGCAGAAAGCAGATCGAAGACATCAATCTGGTGATCTCTAAATTTGCAGGGATCAGATTGAAAATAGCAGATCTTGTCTCTCTGAGTTGGCAGTGGAGCAGATCAAAAGATAGTGGATACTGCCTTTATGAAGTTGAAGCTATCAAACTTACTAAAGATGAAGCTACAGTGGAGTTGGAATCATTTGAAGAAGACAAGGATCAAGAAGTCATGGCTCGACCACGACCGAGGAAAATTGGTCCTTTTATAGTCTTTGCTCTATTCTCGTTACACGATAATGAGCAAAGAGGGGCAGCTGTAATGACCCAAATTTGCCCGGCCTGTTTAGAAACCCATCAGAATAAAAAAAATAATAAAAAATAAACAATGTCCAGTCCTTTTACAATTCACAAACAAATTACCCAACACCCAAACAATAGCCCAAATTAACCCAAACAGACTACCCAAAACCATTACCCAATTGCACCCGTGGCCCAAATTGAACCTAAACTAAAATAGGCCCACCAAGACCCAGATTCAGATTGGCCCAAAAGGCCCAATACTAAACAAACTTTCAGACCTAGGGTTTTAGAGGAAACCCTAGGCGCTGCGCACCCTTTTTCAGGAGCCAGATCGTCGCGCCGCAAATATCGCCCCAGTGAGATCCCGATCGTCACGCCGCCTTCTCCGTCGCGAGATCTCCGCTTTGACCTGCAAAAGGAGAAAGAAATCGCAGCAACAGATGTATTTCTTTTTTTTTTATTTTTTTCATTTCGGGGCTATAAAACCCCAAAATCTGTAAGCAAAAAGGGGGGAAAATCGAGAGAAAATAGGCGGATAGATACAGAGAGAGGGAGATACAGAGAGATAGAGATACAGAGGGGGAGAGACACGAATACAGTTACATCGATACACACAAAAGAAAGACACCAAAATATTCTCAAAAATCAGAGCAATAAAATACAGAACCAGTTTTGCAAAGGTTACTTCCGATTTTGTTTATTCATTTTTAATTTTTTAATATATGCATGTTCGTATGTTAAACAATGTTTAAGAAAAGGAAAAAGGCTATTTTTTTACCTGAGAATCGCCGGGGGTGACGCGCAGCGGCGCTTGGAAACAGTGGCCGGAGTTCGACAACAGGAGGTCTAAAGACGATTTCAAAGAAATCTTTTGAAGTTTTTTTTTTTAAACAGTCATAAAAATGATTTTTTTAAGGTTTCTGACTTATATAGGAAAAGGAAAACGACGCCGTTTTGGATTAACAGGATCCGCGCGTCGACCCGATATCCAGATGAGGATCCGCGCATTTTTAAAAATAGGATATTTGACATTTTGGTCCTTTCGCAATTTAGTTAATTTTAATTCAGTCCAATTCGCATTTTTATTTATTTTAAAATTAGCCCTAAAGTTTGTTTTAGTTCCAATTTAGTCCCTCGGTCCATTTTAAAGGTAAAATCGAAGCGACGCCGTTTTGTAAAAAGGTTTAATTGCCACATTAGTCCCTGAGATTTAATGCGTGCTTTAATTTAGTCCTTTTAATCTGCTTTAATTGTTATTTGACCCATTTTTCTTTGTTTTATTTTATTTTTATTATTATATAGCGTATTAAACTATTTTATTATACTATATATTCTATATTATTTTCCTATATTTATTAATATTGTGAAATTTATATATATTTTATATGTATTATTTTTTATATATTTAATTATCCTATATATTATTTTACTTATTTAATAAGTTATATATTATTATATTTTTACTATTTATTATATTGTATTTGATATATTATATATTATTATGTTACATTATATATTATTTCTAAAACTTTATTTTTATAAAATTATTTGTATTATCTAATTTATTTTATTTATATTGTTTATATCATGTATAATTAATGTATTACATATATACATATATTTTCATTATTTATTATTTTATTTAATATTATTTTCATTATGAATTTTTTTATATCGTTTTCTTTTTATTTTATTATTTATTCACTATTTAATCTTGCATGAAAAGTTCATATTTGTTTAGTATTTTAATTGTTTTATATATATTGCTTTATATATTTGCTCATGCAATGCCCTTTTATTCATTTAGTATTTTATGATTACCTTAGTGTAGTTATTTTAGTTGTATTTTATATTGTCTATATTAAATGTTAATGTATTATAATTGGTTTTAATATTTATGTATAAATGCATATTTGTCAAATGATTATTGTTTAAAATAAAAATACATTTTTGCAAAATTAGTATTTTATCTAAAGGTTTTTAAAATAAGGCAATGTTTTGGTATTTAGAAATCCGGGAAATAGTGCCCAATCGTGCTGGGTTGCGATTTTTCGTTTGGCTAAATAACTAAATACCCTTTTAATAAATTTTATAGTTATTAGATGACTTTAATTACGATGGTTTAAAAAATGTCATGTCCAATCGTGCTGGATGTGATATTTATATTCTTTCGGAATAAAGAAATCTCTTTCAAATAAAAAAACTTAACCTTGAGAACTCAAAATGTTGTATCCTAACTTATTGGGTGTGATGTTTTGTATCTTAAATTAGGAGTTTTCTAAAATAGAGATGCACCTAGCTTCAAAGTTATGAGATGCTGTATCCTAACTTATTGAGTATGATATTTTTATTTCTTTGAAATAGGTAAGTCTTGTTTTTTTTTCAATAATGGATCTTATTTTATTTTTTTTAAATTTCGAACATTTGGACATGACTTTATCAATTAGGTACCAATTTTTGGGCGTTATGAGGGTGCTAACCCTTTCTCATATGTAACCAACTCCGAACCCATTTTTTTTATTTTTCGTAGACCAAAAACAATGTTTTAAAATAAAACGTTTTATAAGGTGATCCAATCACACCAAAGTAAAAAAGGATTGATGGCGACTCCCATTTTTGTTTCTTAAAGTCGATCCCCATTTTTCAAAACCCGATTTAAAAATGGTTTCGACAACCACTATTCTCGATATCACTAAAAAACAATTGTTACATACTTTGTATACTTATAATCTTTTCCTTACTTTTCTTTTATTTTCTCTATTACATTATATTTAGTCAATTCATCATACCGATATACTAAATCATTATCACATTTTATTCTTTAATTATATAAAATGTAAATTTCTAATTAAACACTATATCTAAATTTATACTCAACTAATTTTACTTAATAATTCACCACATAAATAAAATAAATAAAACTTTAGTTGTACTTACAACTCAAATCATGGAATCAAGCTTTCTTCCTCTTCTTCTTCCTTTAGCTCATCATTTGCTTTAATTCTCTACTTGTTTCTCACTTTCCTTCATTTTCTCATATTAAAATAC
This sequence comes from Gossypium rotundifolium, assembly GCA_025506655.1. Taxonomy (NCBI): domain Eukaryota; kingdom Viridiplantae; phylum Streptophyta; class Magnoliopsida; order Malvales; family Malvaceae; genus Gossypium; species Gossypium rotundifolium. Next base: position 172,509,915 of record CP106734.1, on the reverse strand, counting down.
ACAATATTTACACATCAAAATCATATTCACATATCATATTTCATCTTTTTCACGTAAAACTAATATGTATTTCAAGAAAAGTTTAACTTTCTTACTTTAATCACTTGTATTCAACACTAATTTCTATTTTCTCTTTCCTCCGAGATAAGTATGGATGCATTTCTTTTTAAGAGTTGGATAGTTGCTACACTTCTCTACTAATGCTACTCACTAATCTTGAAGAAATTTGGAAGAAACTAATTTAATTGGTTTGTATTTACGAAAAAGACCTAAAAAAAAAAAAAAAAACAAAAGTTGAAAATGGTGAAGAATGGTGGATAACGGGAGAACAGAATGGTTGATCGCTTTTTATAGCCATTTCATCCTTTCTTCTCTCCACTTCTGTAATAATTTCCACCAAAAATATATCTTTTACATTATTTACCATTTTACCCCACTATTAACACTTTTTACAATTTATCTTTAGTCATTACCTTCCACAATTATGTTTCTTTTATTTCTTCTTATAATTAACATTTTATCCATTCTCTTTTATTTCTTCTTCTTATAATTACTATTTTATTCATTCACTTTTCTACAATTCCTTATGGTAAATTTCCACCTCTAGTCCCTCCTCCTTCCCCTCTATTCAATTTAATCACTCTAACTTTTAGTTTTTTTTTTAAAATTTGGAATGGCCCTAATATTTTACACTTTCTTGCAATTTAGTGAATATCCCGAATTTATTTTTCCCAATATCTTCAGTATCTGTCTTTACTATTTTAAGACGTTACACACGTAATACCCTTTTAACAAAAAAAAAAAAATTAGACATTTTGAGCTTTGATAAAAATTAACAATAATAAAAAATGATTATTGAATTTAATTTTATTCATTTTGAGAGTTTATTTATGTAACACCCCAAACCCGGCCCAAACATTACGACCGAATTTGGTTTGCTACTGAGAAAAACTTTTTGAAAATTATTTTAAAACTTAGTCGAATTGCCTTTCAATTGAAATTTCATTTGTTAAAAACCATACTTAATTTATTTAAAATATTTGTTGAGTCGAGTTGTTTACAAATTTTCAAATGTACCGATGGTACTTTAAAACATTTTTACGATTAATTTGAGAAAACATGTGCATCCATTTTAACATCATCATGTAGTTTAAAGTAAAACATTCAAACATGCCACAATAATAAAATCATCCTAGGAGGCCTTATTACAATTAAGCAACATAAACCCAAAAGTAAGATAGATAAAATCCAAAATTCATTTATTAAAAATTCCACCGCATGGCCACCTCGAGTCCATCCGGGCCTTACCCGCGATCTACTTAATCACCAAAAATTAAAGGAGAAGGTGAGTCGACAAGACTCAATGTAACCCTTCCCGATTTAGTGTAACAACATACACAAATCATAACAAATTAATATGCCTAAGTTTAAGATGCACCCATCCTAACCATCCAACCGCTTTCTCTACCCGTGTGGTACCAAACCACTGGTGGTGCCAAACCACGGTGACATATAGTCACGTATGTGATGCCAAATCACTGGAGATACTAAATCTCCGTGTCCGAAGACACAAATCGAATGATGGGGCCAACCCATCGTGTGATACCAAATCACCGCGACGATCCCATATCTCAAAGTGGGGCCAACCCATCGTGGTTTCAACCACGTGGACAAGTCGCTATGAGGTGCCAAACCTCTGAGGTACCAAACCTCGGTGACCGAGTCACGATGTGTTACTAAAACACCGTGTAAAATCGACACGAATATCAACGCCTCCTCTCATCAACCCATACCAATTATTTATATGCATATACAAAAATCATATTGATAGATTTATTTAACAACATCCAATCGATTATCATAAGCCATAAATCAAATAATACACATACCAAATGTGTCATGCTTCCCAAAAGCATCAAATAATAATCTCATAGCAATAAAGACTTACCTCGAGTCCTTGTTAATACCATGAAGGTATTACATCCATGTCTACACAAATTGATTAGATATAAAATAACACTTAGCATATTAAAAAGTTATAAGGTGTGTATGTACACACCTGATACTAGCGAGAGTGCTAAATCCCGAATAGACAAATCGGCCACACAAGCTTTCCTTGCCCCTATATTCGCCAAACTCGATATTAGTAACATGGCCTATTCACCAAACCAAATAAATCAAAAGGTTATCTCGATCCCGAATCCTTACCTACACGCCTTTGAATACTAGCCACCACACACCAATATTTCGCTTCCTATATTCGGCAATCACGTGTTAATGGCCTTTGGCTTTCGATTACTTTAAAAGATTTAATGAACTTAAAATACGGATCCTTATCACCTTACCAAAATCGATTGCTAGAGGAGAGGAGTTTGGATTGATCACTTAAAACTCAAGTACCTAGATAGAATCGTTTAAAAAAATAGTTAGCCATCACGAATGCCATATCTTGGTTCTTCCATTCATCCAAATCGACAAGGAATCCAGAGAGAAAAGAAATAGCCATTCGGCTATAAGCACTTACTTCACCAACCGATTGGAGAAAAGATAGAGGAGAGCACCTTTGTTTGAGATTCGGCCAAGACTACACCAAATAGGAAAAGAAAATTTCGGCACACCAAGGATGTAGGTTCAGCTAATGAAGAAAGAAATAATGGGATAAGAGGTTTCGACTATTGTTGAAGACAATACTCAAGATTCGGTTTTGAGTGAAAAAGAGGAAGAAGAAGAAATGAAAAAGGAGTTTCGGCCAAAGGAGTTGAGAAGAGAAAAGAAAAGTCTAAGGGAAAGTGTTTTCGGTTTTGAGAGAATGAAAAGGAGAAAATAGCAATGATCAAAATGACCAAATGGTCAAAAGAGTTTAGCTTACCACAATGTAGAATTCGCCAAAAAGAAAAGTGTTTGAGAGAAAATGTTTTGCAACTTTGCACCAAATGAAAGAAATGACCAAAACAATTCCTAAGCCTTTCCCAACAACTAGCATATTCGCCAAATCCCCCTTAGCCACATTGTCAGTCAAGTTCATGGCATAAAGGCCATGAATTTGTTTCAAAACATTTCCACAAACCAAGCCTTTGTCCCTCAATTTACCATAACTTCAAGATATCTTTCCATAACCTTAGGAATCTTATCCCTTATTCCATGCTTTCCTTAAACAACCATTCAACTTACCAAAATTATTAGTCCACCTTTCATAATTATGTTTGATCGTCCATTAAAGCTAAGATACAAAAATAAACTTTAAAAAATGCTATACCTACTACTCGAACCATTAACCTCATGCAACCTTTCAAGCTCTTTAACCAACTTACCACTAACTCCTCTTATGATTTAATATACACTTAAATTAACTTAAGTGCTGAGCTCATTTAATCCTCTTCATTAAATAAATCAAACTAACAATTATTCTACTAAACCGAGCCTACTCAAGGCCCCTAATTGAGTCTTATAACACCACAAATAATATCACATAAATTTAAACACAAGCAAAATAATTCAATCACGAATAACCCTATTTTGGGATGTTACGCTTCTACCCCTTAAAATAATTTTGACCTCGAAATTACCTCGATCAGAAAAGGTGGGGGTATTGCTGCCGCATCACACTCTCGGGTTCCCATGTAGCTTCTTCTGCACCATGGTTTCGCCATAGAACTTTCACCAAAGGTATTGATTTCCACGCAGAACTTTAACATCTCGATCTAAGATCCGAATCGCTCCTCCTCAAAAGATAAGTCCGAATTTACCTCAATCTCGCCATCGGCACAACGTACGATGGATCGATCGATATCGCCTAAGCATTGACACATGGAAGACGTCATGAATCTGACTCAACTCTGCCGGCAGCTCGAGCCGATAAGCTACCGGTCCCACTCGCTTTAACACAGTATATGGCCCAATAAACCTAGGGCTTAGCTTCCCTTTTTTCCCAAATCGCAACACCTTCTTCCGTGGCGACACCTTCGTAAAAACTTTATCTCCCACAAGATATTCCATTTCCTTGTGCTTGAGATCGGCATAGGACTTCTGCCTATCCGACGCTTCCTTGAGACGAGCCCGAATTACCTTAACTTTGTCCTCAGTTTTAGTCACCAACTCCGGACCTAAAACTTGTCGTTCACCCAATTCCGCCCAAAGACGTAGAAGTTCGGTATTTCCGCCCATACAAGGCTTCATATGGAGCCATCGAATGCTCGCTGATAACTATTGTTATAAGTGAATTCCGCCAACGGTAGATACTCTTCCCACTACCACTAAAATCCGTAACACAACCTCTCAAAGATATCTTCTAAGATCTCGAATCACTCTCTCCGATTGTCCGTCACGGTTATGGATGAAAAGTCAGGTCAAGTCCAATCTCATTCCCAAGGCTTGATGCAAAGCTCTCCAAAACCTTGACGTAAACCTGGTCCCTATCCGAGATAATCGACATCGCACACCATTCAATCTCACTATCTCGACTACATATAACTTTACTAACTTCAAGCTTAATAGTCTACCCTTACATGCAGATGAAATGCTACCGACTTAGTCGACGATCTACAATCACCCAAACGAGTCTTTCTTACTAGGCGAAGAGGTAATCCACCGACAAAGTCTATGGTGATCCTCTCCCACTTCCACCGAGGAATCTTCACCGATCAAGTAACCTCGATGGCAACTAATGTTCACTTTGACTTGTCGACACATCGACACTTACCCACTTAACTCGGCCACTTCACGCTCAACCCCGCCACCAAAACTGCTCTCAGAATCTCAGATATTTTGCTACCTCCAGGATACATAGCGTATGGGCTGCTATGTGCATCTTGGAGAATTCTTTGTCTCGCCCACATCCTCTGACATACTGTAGGCCGTCCTTGAAAACATAGCACACCATTATCAGCCAAACTATATCCTTCTAACCCACCATCTTGCACTTGCACCCTCTTTGCATTTAATTCCTCATCGACAATCTACTTATTCTTAATCTTCTCGAACCAAGTTGGCTTAACTTGCAGCTCCGCCAAAAGACTTCCATCGTCGTATAGACTCAAATGAGCAAATATCGCCCTTAAGTCCGCCATTTACCTTTCAACTTAACGCGTCACCACCACGTTGGCCTTACTCGGATGATACCGATTGAACAATGTAATCCTTTAACAGCTTCAATCCATCGGCACGCCTTAAGTTCAAGTCTTTCGGGTCAAGAGATACCTTAGACTCTTGTGATCCGTGATAAACTATTGACTTCTCCCATAAAGGTAATGTCTCCATATCTTCAAAGCAAAGACTATCGCCGCTAACTCTAAATTGTGCATTGATAGTTTACCTCGTGCGCCTTAATCGACGGGATGCATAAGCCACTACCTTCCTTCCCGCATCAACACACATCCTAACCCAAGATGGGATGCATCACAATAAACCGTGAACAACTTCCATGCCTCAGTTGTACCAACACCTGAGCTTCACGTAATCTTCCTCGACTTATCAAAACTTTCACGCTTTTCCACCAAACAAATGGTACTCCTTCCTTAATAACTTAGTTAATGGGCTGCGATTAGTGAGAATCCTTCCACAAACCTTCGATAGTACCCTGCTAGACCCAAAAAACTTCGAATCTCTGCCACCAACTTAGGCGTTTTCAATCCAACACCGCTTCAATCTTGCGGGGATCCACTCTAATCCCTTCTGCTGACACCACGTGACCTAAGAAAGCCACCTCCCTAAGCTAAAATTCGCACTTACTGAATTTGGCATATAACTGCTTCTCCCTTAACACTTGTAGGACTATATGCAAATGCTTGTCATGCTCCTCCTCCGTCTTTGAGTAAACCAATATGTCATCTATGAACACCACGACAAATTGGTCCAAGTACTATTGAAATACCCTATTCATTAAGTCCATGAATGCCGCCGGTGCATTGGTCAACCCGAATGGCATCACTAGGAACTCGTAATGCTTATACCTTGTACGAAATGCCGTCTTGTGCACATCAATCTCCTTCACCTTGAGTTGATGATATCCCGACCTAAGATCTATCTTCGAGAATATCGATGCACCCTTCAGTTGGTCAAACAAGTCATCAATCTGAGGTAACGGATACCTGTTCTTAATCGTCAACTTGTTCAATTGGCGGTAGTCGATACACATCCGCATTGAACCGCTCTTTCTTTTTGACAAACAAAGACAGTGCTCCCCACGGAGATATACTTGGTCGGATAAACTTGGTCCAAGAGCTCCTGAATTTGAGCCTTCGGCCCACCAATTCCTTTGGTGCTATTCAGACGGGCTATGACACAGTGCCGTTCGGGTAATAAGTCTATACCGAATTCAACTTCCCGATCCGAGGCAAACCCGAAAGTTCTTCAGAAATACGCCAAGATATTCTTTTACATTCGAACATTCCCCACGAAAACTCTTTAGCTTCCAAAGCACACACATGAACAACGAACGCCTCACACTTCTTCCCGACCATCTTCACAAACTTTCAACATAGATACCACATTGGATAGATAATCTCTCCTATTACCTATCATGACCACTCCTTTACCTTCAATCGCTTCACACCATGCGCTTAGCAACAAGAATCCAAACTTGCTTGGTATTTGACCAACCAATCCATCCTAAGAATCGATCGAACTCCTCAAACCAGCTCCATCGATCGGCTACAAATACTACCCTTTGGAGTTCTAGGGTACATCTCTATACTGACTTATCTACTTCTATAGAGTAACCTAAAGGACTAAGTACGGTCATCCTCCTAGAAGCGCCTCAAAACTAAATTCATGGTCTTTACTATACCACTAGCAACGTAAGAATGCGTCGAACCCACATCTATCAAAGCAAAGATATGGGACACCAAAGATTAAAAACATATCGGTTATGACGCCCGTGCATCTCCTCCTCACGACGCCGCAAGATACACCAAACCAGTCGCTTAGCCTCGTGTTGCTTGCACCTCCGCTCGATGATCCGCGGCCTCGACCGTAACCATTACCTCCTCTACCATTACCACGACTCTCTGCGGTCGCTCCTCCTTTTCGAACCGAAGTCGACTTGACCTTCGACCGATTCTCGACTTGCTTACGTGGGATACCCCTCACACGGTGGTCTAGCGAACCACACTCGAAATAGCCTTTTCCTCCAAATCCAACATTCGCCCAATGAAATTTCCCATATCGGTTACACCGCGGCTGGTCCCCGATTAGCAAAGAATGCACCTCCTGCATCGATTCGGCTCATTTTGCCTAGCCCTCTTCTGAACATTGCCAGCTAACCCAGATGATCTATATCCTCTTTTATGCTTATTCCGGTCATAGTTCTGCCTTCCAGATTCCTTTATTTTTTCGGCTATCTTAGCCTTTTCAACTAAAGTAGCAAACTCTCGCTCCTGATGTGGAGCAATCAACAATCTCAGCTCGTCCTTCAACCCGTCTTCGAATCGAACACATCGATCGTGCTCCGAAGCCATAATCCCTCCAGCATATTGGCTCAATCTTAAGAACTCAGCCTCATACTCTGATACAGATTTACTCTCTTGGACCAAACTCAGGAATGCCTTACGCTGCGCGTCAATGTAACTAAACCCAATATATTTCTTTTGATATGCTGCCTTAAAGAAGTCCCAAGTGAGATCTTCTGCTACAGCACCATTCCAAACTGTGAGCCACCATCGATATGACTCATCCTTGAGAAGCGACACTGCCCCTTTTAGTTTCTCCTCATTTGTCAAATCTATCTCATCCATGATTCTTTCAGTCGATTCTAGCCAATACTCAACCGTATTGGGCGCTACACCAGATACACCTCGGAAAAATTCAGCTCCGTTAGCTCAAAGTCTCTCAGTACCGATTTTTGAGCTCCTCCACCTCCACCCATTCCAGGCTACCCTTTTCGAACCCGCAGATCGCCAGACATCGCATCATCACCCATCCGATCCGCTCTTCACCCAAAAGTGGGGGTGGTGGTAGTGGTATATCGTTCTCGAGATCCTCGACCGACCGATGTGTTTCGACATCACATCCTACCCTTCCAAGGCCCACGACGGCCACGCCCTCTAAAGCTCATTCTAACTATCGCATTTTAACTGATTAGGAAATTTTATGAATTAGTACATGTTTCACTTGATTATCCACAAGAAAATTTTTATGAAAAGAATTTAATAGAGATTCTTTCGATCAAATAGAGTTTTAAGTCTTCTATCTAGTTTACACAGAAAAGTACATCCATTCCCTAATACCTTTCATACCTATGCACTCGTCGGGCATTTCTGTCCGTTTCTAACCCAGGGGTATTTTCGTTATTTTCCTACAAGGGTATTTTCGTAATAAACTGAAGAAATTTGAGAACTTTAATAAATTAAATCATTTTGTAATTTCAAAAATTGAGGAGTATTTTCGAAAAATTCTTCAATTTAAAGGTATGGCAAAATTTTGAAACCGGGGGTATTTTGGTAATTTTGTCAATCGGGTAATTTTGTAAATTCCAAAAGTCAGTGTATATATTTTGAAATACAAGATTTTTAGCTGCTTTTGCAAGGTAAGAAGATTTTATTGAAATCGGGTAATTTGTAATTCTAAAACCAAGGGCATTTTCGTAATTTTGCCACTAGGGGCATTTTGGTAATTTTGATAAACCGAAGTATTTGATAATTTTTTTTGAAAATGAATTTGTCCTACTATCTAAAAGAGATAATTTAGTGATTTAAAACCCAAGTTTTCCTAAAACATGGCTAATCCCTTTCGGGTTTTATTTGGGTTTTGCCTATGACCGAGTCCTCTTGGTTGGGTGAACCGGCTACGCACTGTAGGAATCTCAAGAGGAGGTGAGTCACGAGGACTGCAAGTACCAAGCTCTTTCGGATCCAATCCTAGACATGCGCACTAAGGTTACCACACCCTAACTCTGCCGACTTGGTCCTAGGTTTGTTTAATTAGGCTTTTAAAGTCTTATGTCATTGTTTGAGGTAAACTAGTCCTAAAGTTTAAAATACTTATCACTATCTACGCCCCATGCTTCCTACCCTTCTACAAGAAATAATTCATACAAAAGTTAGAGGTACTTACCGGCGGATAGGTCTTGGGAGACTGGTGCCATGCTTATTCAAAACCAAGTATTTCAAATAGGCCTACTAAAAACATTTTTGGGCCTTGGGCCCCACAAATTGAAGCTTTGAACTGGCTCGATACTAATTTGTAACACCCCAAACCCGCCCAAACATTACTTAATCGAATTTGGTTTGCTAATGAGAAAAACTTTTTGAAAATTATTTTAAAACTTAGTCGAATTGCCTTTCAATTGAAATTTCATTTGTTAAAAACCATACTTAATTTATTTAAAAATATTTGTTGAGTCGAGTTGTTTACAAATTTTCAAATGTACCCGATGGTACTTTAAAACATTTTTACGATTAATTTGAGAAAAACATGTGCATCCGTTTTAACATCATCATGTAGTTTAAAGTAAAACATTCAAACATGCCACAATAATAAAATCATCCTAGGAGGCCTTATTACAATTAAGCAACATAAACCCAAAAGTAAGATAGATAAAATCCAAAATTCATTTATTAAAATCTCCACCGCATGGCCACCTCGAGTCCATCCGGCTCCTTACCCGCGATCTATTTAATCACCGAAAAATTAAAGGAGAAGGTGAGTCGACAAGACTCAATGTGTAACCCTTCCCGATTTAGTGTAACAACATACACAAATCATAACAAATTAATATGCCTAAGTTTAAGATGCACCCATCCTAACCATCCAACCGCCTTTCTCTACCCCGTGTGGTACCAAACCACTGGTGGTGCCAAACCACTGGTGACATATAGTCATAGATGTGATGCCAAATCACTGGAGATACCAAATCTCTGGTGTCCGAAGACACAAATCGAATGATGGGGCCAACCCATCGTGTGATACCAAATCACCGCGCAGACGATCCCATATCTCAAAGTGGGGCCAACCCACGGTGGTTTCAACCATTGTGGACAAGTCGCTATGAGGTGCCAAACCTCCGAGGTACTAAACCTCCGTGACCGTAGTCACGATGTGTTACCAAAACATCGTGTCCGTCGACACGAATATCACTGCCTCCTCCTCTCATCAACCCATACCAATTATTTATATGCATATACAAAAATCATATTGATAGATTTATTTAACAACATCCAATCGATTATCATAAGCCATAAATCAAATAATACACATACCAAATGTGTCATGCTTCCCAAAAGCATCAAATAATAATCTCATAGCAATAAAGACTTACCCGAGTCCTTGTTAATACCATGAAGGAATTACATCCATGTCTACACAAATTGATTAGATATAAAATAACACTTAGCATATTAAAAAGTTATAAGGTGTGTATGTACACACCTGATACTAACGAGAGTGCTAAATCCCGAATAGACAAATCGGCCACACAAGCTTTCCTTGCCCCTATATTCGGCCAAACCTGGATATTAGTAACATGGCCTATTCGGCCAAACCAAATAAATCAAAAGGTTATCTCTCGATCCCGAATCCTTACCTACACGCCTTTGAATACTAGCCACCACACACCAATATTTCGGCTTCCCTATATTCGGCAATCACGTGTTAATGGCCTTTGGCTTTCGATTACTTTAAAAGATTTAATGAACTTAGAAATACGGATCCTTACCACCTTACCAAAATCGATTGCTAGAGGAGAGGAGTTTGGATTGATCACTTAAAACTCAAGTACCTAGATAGAATCGGTTAAAAAAAATAGTTAGCCATCATTTAACGCCATATCTTGGTTCTTCCATTCATCCAAATCGACAAGGAATCCAGAGAGAAAAGAAATAGCCATTCTATTATAAGCACTTACTTCACCAACCGATTGGAGAAAAGATAGAGGAGAGCACCTTTGCTTGAGATTCGCCAAGACTACACCAAATAGGAAAAGAAAATTTGCACACCAAGGATGTAGGTTCACTAATGAAGAAAGAAATAATGGGATAAGAGGTTTCACTATGGTTGAAGACAATACTCAAGATTCGGTTTTGAGTGAAAAGAGGAAGAAGAAGAAATGAAAAGGAGTTTTACCAAAGGAGTTGAGAAGAGAAAAGAAAAGTCTAAGGGTGAGTGTTTTCGGTTTTGAGAGAATGAAAAGGAGAAAATAGCAATGATCAAAATGACCAAATGGTCAAAAGAGTTTAGGCTTACCACAATGTAGAATTCGCCAAAAGAAAAGTGTTTGAGAGAAAATGTTTTGCAACTTTTGCACCAAATGAAAGAAATGACCAAAACAATTCCTAAGCCTTTCCCAACAACTAGCATATTCGCCAAATCCCCTTAGCCACATTGCCGTCTGTGTTCATGGCATAAAGGCCATGAATTTGTTTCAAAACATTTCCCACAAACCAAGCCTTTGTCCCTCAATTTACCATAACTTCAAGATATCTTTCCATAACCTTAGGAATCTTATCCCTTATTCCATGCTTTCCTTAAACAACCATTCAACTTACCAAAAATTATTAGTCCACCTTTCATAATTATGTTTGACCGTCCATTAAAGCTAACATACAAAAATAAACTTTAAAAAATGCTATACCTACTACTCGAACCATTAACCTCATGCAACCTTTCAAGCTCTTTAACCAACTTGCCACTAACTCCTCTTATGCTTTAATATACACTTAAATTAACTTAAGTGCTGAGCTCATTTAATCCTCTTCATTAAATAAATCAAACTAACAATTATTCTACTAAACCGAGCCTACTCAAGACCCCTAATTGAGTCTTATAACACCACAAATAATATCACATAAATTTAAACACAAGCAAAATAATTCAATCACGAATAACCCCTATTTTGGGATGTTACAATTTAATAAAAAATTTATCAATTAAAAAAAACAAATTGCTTTAATGTTTATAAAGTAGTGAAATAATTTATTAATTAATATAAAATAAATAACTAAATAAGTTAGCACGGCGTTTGCCAAAAACTAGACCTGATCATGAGTCGGGCTGTTCACTTATGACCAAAAGCTCACCTGAAAAGTGGAAGGATTTAGACAAAAATATAAGCCCGAAAAATGAATATGGACAAAAAATAAGGTTCGTTTTTTAGATGGATTGGGCATCATGTAGGATTCTTTGGCCTGGACTTGGCCTGGCCTGAATCAACTGTTTTACTACTGTTTCATAATCATTTTGTTATTATATTGCTACTATTTTGTTGTTACTGTTTGGATATTGTATAACTATTATTTTATTGTTAATTTTTCTACTATTTTAGAGACATTTGTTTGCTAAGTTGCAATTATTTTAGTGTGATTTAAGTATAATAAATTTTTTAATATATATTTTTAATTTGTTGAGAAATATTTATTTTAATATTTTTAGTGTATTTGATTTATCATATTTTTTGAATTTATTTTTATATAAAAAATAATACGGACTGGTCAAGTTAAGTTTGAGTTTAACATTTTTAATCTGGACTAAATTTGAACAAAAGTTTAAATTCATTTTTCGAACTGGACCAAGGTTGAGTCTAGAAAACGGATAAAAAAAACTTTCATCGGCCCGGCCTATTTCTTGATTTAATGGCATTTCTTAATTATTTGTAAAACCCAAATTTATGTAATGGTCAACTAAAAGCGGGTGGTGAACAAGTTTTTTCAATTGAAAGTATTATTGTAGAGTTCACTTCTTTATTATTTACCATTTGTTTCGAATAGGAATTTACCATTTGTTTCGAATAGGAGCAGGTAGAAAATTCATTGAGGATTGCGGATCAAAATGAAAATGATTGGGTGATCATGACTTAGGATATATTATACTTTTATTAGGGTAGATAGTGGGTTTTTTTATCTAATTAGTACAAAAGAAAAAAAAAATGAAAATAGTACAAAATAAAAATTATGTACTAAAATGGTACATGTAGGGTGGTCACGCCACTGGCAGAGGTGACACCACCCTACTCTGACACCATATTCCGTTAAAAAAATACTGTTTAAAAAAAATAGAACCTGTAAAAAAAATAAAAAATCGAGACTTGAGTTGACTGGATAGGGGTGGAGGGTGTGCGACAGGCGTGACAGGTAGAGGGCTCAGCAGAGGCGACACCGGTGGAGGGTAATCCAGAGGCGGCACCGGTACAGTGATGGGACGCATGCATGCAGCATGCGATATTTATTTGGGTTTTAGGGTTTGTTTTTTGCAGCAGCTGCGAAGGAAGAAGAAGAAGAAGAAGAAGAAGAAGAAGAAGAAGAAGAAGAAAGACGACGCCGAAAAAAAAAGGAGAGAGAAAATAGCGAAGCGAAGAAAAAAATAGAAAAAATAATGTATTTATTTTAAAAATAATGGATTATCATGTTTTTGTTGTTAGTTTAGTTATTATTATTAGTTATTAAGATTAGTAAAAGCCTTAATTATTATTTTAGCTAGTATTATTATTATTAGTTTTAGGGTTTGGTTATTATTATTTATAGTTATTAGGATTAGTAAAACCCTAATTATTATTTTAGTTAGTATGATTGTTAGTTTTACACTATATTATTGTTAGTTATTATTTTTAGTAAAACACTAATTATTATTGTTAGTTAGTATTATTTTAGTAAAAACTATTATTATTATTATTATTATTATTATTATTATTGTGTTCGTTATTAGGATTAGTAAAATCCTAATTATTATTATTATTATTGTTAGTTATTAATATTGTTAGTAAAAAACCTATTATTATTATTATTATTATTACTACTACTCGTTAACTATTATTGTTAGTAAAACCATAATTATTATTTTAGTTAATATTATTGTTAGGAAAAAACTATTCTTCTTCTTCTTCTTCTTCTTCTTCTTCTTCTTAACTATTATTGTTAGTAAAATCTTAATTATTAGTTTAGTTAGTATTATTAGTATTGTTAGTAAAAAACCCTAATTATTATTATTATTATTATTATTATTATTATTATTGTGTTTGTTATTAGGATTAGTGAAACCATAATTATTATTATTATTGTTAGTTATTAATATTGTTAGTAAAAAAACTATTATTATTTTTATTGTTAACTATTATTGTTAGTAAAACCGTAATTATTATTTTAGTTAGTATTATTGTTTTAAAGCTATTTTGTTTGTTTATTTTGATTTGTTAGTAAGTTTCATGTTTATATTAATTATTTGTTTATTGTGAATGTTATGTTTTAAATTTTATTAATATATTTGAAAGTTTTATATTAGTAAACTATTATAAAGTAATTGTTAATTAGTGATAAAATTTAGAAATATTTCTGCTGTAGATATTGTTAGAAATGGCAACATATTTGATATTGCTTGATGAGATAATAACTTCAGCACAAAGGGAGAAAGTTGATAAGATGATGAGAGAAGTGCAAGATTACAGAATGAAACCACAAGAAGACATTGTTCAACACCTTATTACCATAAATAAAAAGATGCAAGAAGTGTTGTGGAATGGTCATGAAATGATTAGGAAGAATAAAGTGCAATACTTAACCCTTAGAGGGACATTAATAGAACGGGACCATCGAATCATTTTAGATGAACTTTGGAAGACATTAGTACCACGAACCTATTGGAATCTAGTTATATGCTTTGTGAAGTTTATAATCTCTTATGGAGCTAGGAAAACAGTGAGGCAAAGTATAGGCTCGCGAAAGTTGATTGGGAAGCAAAGTGTGTTTGACATACCATGGATGGATAAATTAGATGTTAAGAAATTACCAAGAGAATTTCTAAATTCAATACCCGTTATAAAGATTGAAGAGAAAAAAGATCCCGAGGAATTTCCAAATTGGATTGTAGAAGATGAATATGAAGAGAATCAAGAATTTCTAAATTGGATTGTACAGTATTTCCCAGAGGAAGATACAAGATCGGAGATGGAAGAAAACGTAGAACTGAATTTAAGTGGCTAAATGTAAAGATAAATGTTGTTCATGTACAAAATGATAACTGAAATAGTATGAGCTTATGAATGAAAAAAATTGCATATTGAAACATTAATTTTTTTATTTAAGTAATTTATTTACTGTTCGAAATTATTTTGAGAATTTTTTTATTTTTAACAGATCGAATATTGAAGATGGATGATCATTTTTCGTATGTGTTTATTTCGATGGAATCATCTTGACAACAACCGTTGGATGCATATTTGAATGTCGGCAAAAAATAGCAATGAGATTTAATAGAAATGTCTCGTTGGATCATATGAAGGGAAGGATTAACACAAAAATTGTTAGACGTTGTAGGAGAAGGATTTCGAGAATTTTCTACAAGTTTCCAGTTTCGACAGATCTGATCAAATTCACTGAAATGGAACTTGTAGTCGACAAAGATGTGGAGACAATGATCGCTCCTTACTGTGGGAATGGGAGTAACAAAAATGCACCGATTCAGTTATTTACTGAGTTAGCCGGTATGGAGCAAAATGAAGATATCAATGCATATGGTGAAAAACATGGAGCTCAAGAACTGTGTATGGCTCCAATATCGTACGTTGATAGTGAATCTGTAACACCCTTAACCCGAGACTATCGCTGGAATAAGGTTAAGAGGCGTTACCGAACAAACATAATAATTCACATCCATTCCACGACACAAAGTCTATCATCAATCATATATACTCAAATACGAACATACAGTCCCTTATCTAGGTCTATGAGACCTTAAACATGTGTTAGAAAAGGGTCGGGACTAAACCGAACACTAATGAAAGTTTTAAAAATTTCAAATATTCTTCAATACTGTTGAGGTCACACGCCCGTGCAATCAGGCCGTGTACCTCACACGATCACCAGACACCCCCATGTGTCTAGACCGTGCCAAAGTAGAGCATGTATTCTGACTTCTTCACACGGCCACCGGCACGCCCGTGTGCTGAGGCCGTGTACTCTTAGGCAATATACTGACTTATCCACATGGCTATTAGGCACGTTCGTGTACCGTGGCCATGCATACTTAGGCTAGCTATTGACTTTATCCCACGGTCACTAGGCACGCCCGTGTGCCATAACCATTAAGCAAAACAGGCTATTTGCAAAGCCAATTTGTCACCCACACAAGGGTTTACCAACAAGCTTCAAAACAATGCCAATTCATGCTTTTAAATGCACTCAAACATACCATTTCATGCACTCAATACCCATCAACATTACCATCTACTTCCATACCTAATATCTTCACCTTAAGTTCATTGAAAATAATAATGGTATATCTTAAAAATACATATATCAAGCATTAGGAAATTCATGCCATAATTCATTTTCAAACCACATCTTTCATTGACCACAAATTCATGAAATATACCACATTCATAGCTTATTCATAAATTCTACATCATTCAACTTCCAAGCCAACTCACATGGCAAGGATTAAACATTTCAAGATATATCTTAACTTCTAGCCTATACATGCCATATTTCAACTACATACATCTTTCCAAAAGTACCAAAATAGATTGTCGATAGTGTGATAGAGATGCTGACGATTTTGAATCAGAGCTAGCTTTACTGACACTGCAAAGTAGAGAAACAAATCACACAGTAAGCTTTCAAAAGCTTAGTAAGTTCGTAACAAAATACATTAACCAAAACAAACCATCACATAGATTATTTCACAATCTCATATCGCATATCATCCAAAATTAATATGTTCAATTAGTCTTCCATAACTCATTCATAGGTTCATCAACCACATAGGTTCCGAAGGTACCTTAGCCAACACTTAGTTGTCGATTACATTTACTATTCAATACTCATTATTTCATTTCGATCAACTTTCATTCCTTCTTCGATTCAATTGCACACTTAGTGCCCAAAATAATTAGCCGAAGCTTAATTAGCATCGCACACATAGTGCATCTATATCAAACAAATCTTAAATCGGTATCGCACACACAGTGCCAACCACAGAGTATGAGCTTATATTATTTCGCACACATAGTGCTAATCATCTCAGTCACATTTCTAAATATGCACACTTAGAGCCACATAACTTGAACCCTCACATAACATTCACAATTCAACAATATCATACCATTCATCTCATAATATTAACATAGTTAAATACACGTATTATGTCTGAATTTACCTCGGACGTCGAACTATCAAAACGGTCGATTAATCAAACACTTTATCTTTGCCTAGATCTCAATCCGAACCTCTCCTTTCTTGGTCTACACACATTAAAATTTAATCCATTCAATAACCAATTCATTTAATTTAATCCACACACACTTATTTAAGGCATTTTACAAAATATCCCTTACATTTTCACATTTCAACACTTTAGTCCCTATTTCACAAAATCATCAAATTCACATAATTTCTTTTCACACAAGCCTAACCGAATTTTCCTTGTGTTCATACAAGCACAAACATTTCATGTAACATTCTAAAATTTGAGTATTGAATTGATGCATGTTTTAGTGCTTAACTTGTGTATAATAAAATTTTCATGATTAGTATAGTCTTGAGAAGACTTGAGAACTATTCAGAATTAGAATAAATTTTAGTAAGGAGTATTTAATTGAAGTGGATCAAGTGACTTTGAGGTTTAAGTAAATTTAAATGTTAAAAACTAGCATAAGATGAGCTAGTAGCAAGGTGGTATTGGCGCATGCATGTTTGCTTGAGGTGAGAGGTTCGAATCTCCTAGCATGCATTTTGAAAGCTTTTATTTTTTTGCTTTCCTTAGCAAGTGTCGGTCATGGATAAGGTTAAGGGATGAGTTGGATATCATTTTTGGTATGAAGACAAAAGGAAAAAGTTAAGTAATGGTTTAAGGAAAATAATCTCATGAATTAAGGTGATAAGGGGACATAAGGCATGGATCAAAGGCTTTGTTTTGGAAAGCTTTGAATGGCTAATTATCCATGTACTTGGATGGTTTTTGGGACTAGGGGTTGGCCGAAACTTTGATAGCTTTTGGTAGCTAGATGACCACTTTGGCTTTTGGTCATTTTAGTGCTTTTCTCCAAAACTTTTCTCTCCAATTTCTTCTCCCTAGCCGAATGTGTCTTGTGTAATAGGTAGAATTTTGCTTTGATTTTGGTCATTTCTTTTAGACCAAATAGTTATCATTCTCCATACTTCCCCAAGTTCTTTTTCTCATTTTGCCAAAACCATACCATCTTGAAAGGTCATTTTCTTTTCTTCCTTTTGGCTGAATATACATCAACCCCAAGACCCTATCTTTGTTCATCTTCCATCCTTGGAAAATCGACACATAAACATTCTCTCTTTATTCTTTTTGTTCATCTTTCTTTCTTTTTGGTAAAGAAGACTCAAACATCACTATTCTTTTCAAATCCTTTCTTCATGGCCGAATATTAATGGTAAAATTTTTGCCGAATCATTCTTCTTTTCTTTGTGTATTCATAGCCGAATCTTTTCTTATACATATGTTTTCTCTTCAATATTTTCTTTTCTTCTTTGAAGCCTTGGACAATAGTGTGATAGTGGAGGGCCGAAACTCAAGTGTTCATAAACGTCGTAGATCGTTGAAATCAGATTTAAGGTGTTAAAGGTAAGGGATTATTAAGGTAAACCGATTACACTCTTCAAGTCTTTAGTCTTAAGATTTTTGATATATTGTTAGGACTAATGATTCTTTGTCTTTGAAGACAATCAAAATAGGGACGAAAAGAGCAGTAAATAGTGTTCGGAAGAGGGGTGGTTCCGTTATTCCCCCTAAGTTTAAGAGAAGGACTGTTTCGGGAATCTGAGATTTTCCACTGGGTTGTGGACCCTCATCTGGTGAAAACCAATTATTCGAAGTCGTACGTACCCCCAAACCATTGTTTACTCGTGGCATTGAACCTTTGATCGGAGAGAAATCGTAAATAGTGATTATTCGAAATTCCGAGGGTAAGATTTAGATCGCACAATATTAGAATAGTTTAATATTAAATTTTAGTATTCTAATCCTTTGTAATGTGTGTTTAGATATCGACAAACGGGAGAGTGTAGTTCTCACCGTAATCAGGTGTGTAATCTCACACTATATCTCATGGGTTAGTTGACTATACAGTAGTAAAAGTTGGATTAAAAATCGCAAAGTTGGTGAAATAAAAAAGATATGGTATTATCGACACTTTAGTGTTAAGATCATGAAATCGGTATTAAGATCGTGAAAATTTTGAAATCGTCCTTAATGGCTAAAACGATAATAAGTGAAAATTTGGGCCATGACAAATTTGGGCCATATGTGATATTTGATAAATTTGGGCCATATGTAATATTTGATAAATTTGGGCTATGTGTGATATTTGAGAATTTGGGCCATGTGTGATATTTGAGAATTTGGGCCATATGTGATATTTGGAAAATTTGGGCCATATGGTATATTTGATAAATTTGGGCCATATATGATATTTGGCAAATTTGGGCCATATGTGATAATTGAAAATTTGGGCCATATGTGATAATCGATAAATGGGCCATAAGTGAAATTTAATAATTGGGCCATTTATGATAATTGATAAATGGGCTATATGTGATATGTGTTTTAATGGGCCAAAATTCATAAATTATAATATGGTTTTCTTTACAAATATTTTGTAATGCATAAACATGATTGCATGGGTTGGGATCAATGATGAAGAGAAGAAAGGCTTGATGCCAGAATTCTAGAGAGGTGACTCTGTCACGATGGCCGTTGCTCGAAATCTAGATCGGTGGTTCTACCACAATTATTTAAATGGCCGTTGCCACAAATATTATATTGGTCTTAAAGCCTACTTTGGTGTGTTGGCGGGGTGGGTGACAAAAGCTCCCCACAGGTGTGCTGGTTGGGTACGGGGGTGTGTAGCGGATGGAAATCTAGGTTTGGTTTTGGGAATTGCATATCATTTTCATTTTTATATATATGCTAAATTATTATATTTTGAAATGGGCTTAGGCCCAAATAAATGTTTAAATGGTCTTGGCCCAGTGGACTATGGTAAGTGAGTTACACACTGAGTTCTAAGTAACTCACCCCATTTTTTTACCCCTATCCGGTAATAACAATTGATGGAGACTTGGCCTGAGATGACTTCGTGGGAGGCTATACTACAAATGGTGGTTTATAAAACTTTAAGACTTCTTTTATAATTTTTATTAAGTACTATTTTTAATGGCGATGTAATAAGGCCTTTTTAATTATGGATTTTATTATGTGGATGGATTTATTATGTTTTAGTTTTATTAAGTTGGATTGATTTAGTTTTTCATAAATGATTTTCTAAAACTTTCAGATAAAATAAAGGTTTTCTTAAATATCTTTAAAATTTAGGAAATCCTTTAACTCTTCGTTAGAATATTTTGATTAAATAAATTTTAAAATTTTAATCAAATACTACTCTATAGATCCAATGATAATCTCTTGTGTTTTTAATCAAGGATTTCAAATAAACCTCGATTTCTCGATAAAGTCATTCTCTTAATCGTTTTGGAATTTGATTTTTACTTCGCTAAATGATTTGAATGTACGTTAAATTTGTGTGGTATGCCAAAATCCGAGCTTAATGCATAGGCCGGGTTTGGGGTGTTACATTTCATTTATTTCACATTTTAGCCCTTCAGTTTACACTTTTCTCAATTTAACCCAAATTACTCAATTTCATTAAAAATCCAAACACAAACTATGTTAACCCAACACCAAGTTTTCATAACTCACTATCAACTAACACATAGCTCAAACATTCATCAATGACTCATCACAAAAACATCATCAACTCACAAAATTACAACATGGGTTAGCTAGAGGACGAAGCAACGATTGCGAAAACGTAGAAATTATCAAAAATCGAAACAAAACTTACCTTCAATCAAGGACTCAATGTGCCAAAACCTTCAAAACTCCTAACACTTACTTTCTTTTCTAATTTCGATGGATGAACATTCACTAAATGGCTTATTTTAGCCTTTTATTTTATGAACAATAACTTAATTATTCAATTCCCATTTTACCCTTTTATTAAACATATAAAACAAATATATATTATGGTCATTTTGTCATTTATCCAACCACTAACCTATTATTGGTTTAATTTCATCATAAGGCCTCCTCATTAACAAGCCACATTAAATTAAGCACTTAATAGTCAGCACACAGTAATTTACACTTTACGCGATTAAGTCCTTTTTCTTAATTAGACACATAGTCGATAAAATTAGCATACAAAATTTTCACACAGGCTATATCTCACATAATACACACCAAAAATAATATTAAAATATTATCCTGACCTCAAATTTGTGGTCTCAAAATCACTGTTCTGACTAGGGTCTAAACGGGGCTATTACAGAATCGACTATACATGGGATCGATATCGATCTTAATATTTCACCTAATATTGATGTGGTTGGTGATGATGGATATGATAGTAGTGATCATTGTGAGCAAGAGGTCGATAGTGATAGTGATCCCAGTGTAGACAATGTACCTGATGATATTGACGATGAAGATGTGAATGACGATGGAAACATTAACGCCTCTTCGGTCAGGAACTAGATGCGACGTATTATGATACATAATAATCCTAGGCCACACATGTCGCTCATAGACCCCGACGCAACGCATGTAGTTGAGTTCCCAGAGTACCCTGAAATACTTCTTGCTCATCGGCTGGCCGTAAATTTCGACAATGAGGAGTTATTCGTAGGCCAGAGATTCAAAAGTAAAGAAGAGTGCGTATTTTCTATTAAATGGCATAACATAAATATATCAGTGGATTACAAAGTCGTAGTGTCTAAACCGACGGTATATATTGGGGAGTGTTGAAAGGTAGCGGAAGGCTGCAATTAACGGGTACGAGCTGCATTCATTCAAAATTCACAGATGTGAGAGATACGAAAATTTGTTGGACCTCACAAATTCACATCAACACGTATGACAGAAGATCATAAAAAATTTGATTCCAAAACTATCTGTACGTATATCATGCCAATAGTGAAGGACATGCCGACCATTAAAGTTTCGGTACTGATTTTTGAAATACAAGCACGATTCCAGTATCAAGTATCATATCAAAAGGCATAGATAGCTAAACAGATGGCAATAGAGAAATTGTATGGGGATTACGATTCGTCATATAACGAGCTACAGGGATGGATAGCTGCTATACGAGAGTACATACCGGAGACTGTGATTGAGTTATAGACACGACCTTATTACGGTCCGGATGACCAATTACAGCCGGGGAAAAGAATTTTTCATCGGATGTTCTGGACGTTTGATCTATGTGTGTGGGCATTTCCACACTGCAAGCCGTTTGTGTAGGTGGATGAGACTTGGCTGTATGGAAAATATACAAAGATCTTACACAGATCTTACTTATTACAGTTGCTCAAGACGGCAATAGGAATGTGCTCCCGATAGCATTTGCTATCGTAGATAAGGAGAACTTGAAATCCTGAGAATTCTTCCTTGCCAACCTGCGGAGGTATGTTATTAGCAATGATAATATTTGCATCATCTCCGATAGAGGGAAATGATTAATTGCCACAATTAGGCATTCCGGTGTGCGATAGAGATCCACTTACTGCATCCGTCACATTGCGGCTAACTTCCTTCGAGCTTATAGGAATGCAGCATGGAAGAGACAAGTGGTGAAAATGGGTAAAGGATAACCTTATCTTTTAATATAAGTTTTAATGTTTTATGTTATCCAGTCTTTTCTTAATACATATACAGCGTACGAGTTAGAGCCACATATTTTTCGCCAAAGAATGACTCAACTTGAGAGTGACATGGAGGGTTAAACGAACACATCTTTTGACAGTGGTTGGGTACAATGGAGTCGTGGCAATGGGCTCAAAGTTTTGACGAGGGCTTTCGTTATGGTTAAATGACCACAAACTTGGTGGAGGGGGTCAACGCTGTGTTGTTGAAAGTACGACATCTTCCGATTTCATCTGTCTTCTCGGCTACATTCTACATGTTGGTAACCTTGATGCCAAGAATGGGTGAACAACAAGTCAACCAGATGGTGGCAGGACATGTGTTTGTCAAAGATGTCAGGGATGCATTGATTGCAAACCATCAGATTGTGAGGTCGATGACTGTAGAAATATATTCACTACGCCTGGAAAATTTTTGAGTTATAGAGTCCATCAACCGTCGACCCGGTATACCACCTAGGTTGTATGGAGTTGATCTCCAGAAAAGACGGTGCAAATACAGAAGTTTCCAAACACTTTATTATCCGTGGGGACATATTGTGGCAGCGTGTGCTAAGGTAAACCTTAATGTTGAACAATTTGTCGATGATGTGTACACACTCGAGCGCACGTTGCGTGTCTAGAAAAATGAGTTTCCCGTCCTGCTTGACCTGTCTATGTAGGAGGTGCTCCGACGACTTTTGAGCTTGTCCAGACAGAGCGCTATGCAGGAATCTGAGAGGTCGTCCTCAATCATCCAAAATCCATAATGAAATGGACATTAGGGAGAAATCCAACGGTAAGCGTTGTGGATTATGCAGGTTAGGTGGTCATAATCGAAGTAAATGGCCGCAGTAAAACTATCATGTTGGATAATCTTCACGATAGAGTGAGAATTGAGCTTATGTTGTAATGTATTTAATTTATATAAAAAACACATCATTTATATGCTTTTTTAATAATATTAAACTTAAAAACATATTGAAATTTTGATATACTTACATTGTCCCATTGATTTCAATATTTAACTTAACTCGATACAAAAAAGTACAAACATTGTAATATAAAAAATACAAACTAGAGTAATATCAAAACCACAAGAAACCTCTAAAATTGATGGTTCGATGGTGTGGTCCTAGGGGTATACCTCTGCGGAGGTCGATGTTCACGTTGTGGGTGTTCGTGACGACCAACATCCTCTTCAGGCCCAGGTGGGGGTGTGCTAAAAATGGCAGAAAAATCATGTGGCTCGAATGGCATTGATGAACTTGAGCTAGAAGGAGTGCCATGATGCAGTGGATACGACCTAGGAGGACTGATGTACTGCAGTGGATACGAGTCGGGAGTGCTGTACTGCAGTGGGTACGGTCCAAAGATATTAAACCCGTAATGGTATCCACCCTCTAACGAGCTTGGGAAATAGTCATTGCCCGGCATATCTGGATGATACGAATATGCATCCGAATGTGAATGTGATTGCTCGGGCTCCAGCTCGGGATCAGGATCTGCCACTGGCTCGGCCTCCATATCGACCTCTAGCTCGCATGCACCAGGTCGCTGCATGTGTGGGGGGAACTACAGTCGACTACCCTCTAAGTATATATGGCTTTCCCATACTAGAGTACCATTTTATCTACTCTAATGGAGGTTGCAAATTGGAAGACATATCCATCTGAAGTATTCGAGCCATCTGATCATTCCACACCGTAACAAATCTCTGGTGCTTAACCCCTCAATGCAATCCCTGTTTCCCTCTCTTGTTCATGCAGTGAACCTCTCCCACCTCGCATGGTGAATCTGGGATATATTGGATGCAACCAAACTGTCGCAGCACTCGATCTCCATGGTATTACTCGACTACATTGAAATTGATAATTGGTGCGTTAGTGCACCACATATGAGAGTGAATGTAGGCAGACGAGGGTATAATGACTGTAATTTTTGGTCTACAATATGGCATCCATATAAACTACATGATTAATAACATAGTTAAAATTTAATACGGTGTGAGTAAGATATACAAAGTAACATGTCACAAATATTGGAATCGCTTATCCCTTCCCTAGCATGTTGTTCAATCATAAGCCGATATATCGGGATAGTTATGACCTCCCGATACCCAGATAGTTACTCCATCTACGAAAAACAAATTTCAAGTCAATATAGTATCGTTACAATAGTATCACTATAAAGAAATTGTCAATTAATAACAAGTTATATTTTATCACCTGTTAACTAGTGGATATACGTATGGTTGGTGACTAACTGATGCCAAGAATGGCATCCGATAAAGAGCCCATGACTGCAATAATGTAAGGCATCTGCCTATGTCTACGGTAGTTGGCATTGTAGTCCGAAAAAGCTCACAGCACAACACCTCTAGAATTGCAGAGCCCCAACTATAAGAGCGAACATTACTCAAATCAGCTAATAGAGGTAAGTACATGATATGAACCCTGTTATTGTTTCCATCGGGCATCAGTACACCCCCTATGATGTGCATAATGTATGCTCAAGCAGCGCACATCAACTCGACTTCAGTGGCATTAACTGATAAGTGTTCAAACCAGCTTTCAGCCATGTAAATTTCAAGCCCGAAAAATTTTCCTCTTTATCGCCGTACGAGACTCCTAGTAGGTTCTGACAAAGTGTAAATGGGTCAGCTACCGCACTGATGCCCGTTACGAGACTCCCGTCGATTGAGAGCCCAAGTTGCAGTGCAACATCCTCTAGAGTGACTGTGCACTCTCCACAGGGGAAATGAAAAGTGTAGGTCTCCAAGCACCAACGCTCGACTAGTGCATATATTAAATCATACCGCAGATCAAATGTCCGGATTAGTGCTGTTAACCCGAATCTAGCTTGTTCTAAGTAGGGTATCAGTCGTTCATCTGGGGAATATCCTAAGCCATTCACCCCACCCCTTAATACACGGTATGAACCCTGACAGTGTTAAATCACAAAAAATAATTATAATAGCATAATTTACTTCCCTAAATTATGTAGCTATTTTTTAATATAACCTGTGATTAATAAATAACAATACATTACCATATTATTAGCTGCGTCAGATATGTGAGGATCTTTACTAATCAATGGAGCCATTGCCGTCTCAAATATTTAATTTTTTACCTACATAGAAAACCAGAAATTTATATTAAATTACTAAAAATAACATGCCAATAAAAATAATATAATAAAAACATAACATAAACGACACATAATGTAATATCCGGGAATTAGGGCTTGTGCATTTTTGCCTAATTGCATGTGCTTGTATGCCAGAGTAAATTACGAATGTGTTTTATGCATTTCGTGAACTTTAAAATGTAGAAAAATGCCTTAGAAATTATTCGATTTTAAGTTTAAGAGAGGGAGCTAAGCCTAAGAGGCCTTAAGAAAATTTGTAGGTGAAATATAACACAGAAATGGGCTTGATTAAGTGGCATGAAGGCGCCACTTAGGGCCTTAGAGTGTGACGCCACAAGCAAGGGGAAAGGGCCTAGGTTCGAGTCACAAGGGAAGCAAAAAGGGAGCTTTTATTTTGCTGCAAGAAGGAGAGGAAGTGGATTGGCACAGGACACTTCAAAGATGAAGTGAAGATCAAGTTAAAGACTTAAAGATTCGCTAAGGTGGAGTAAAAGGGGATTGAATGAGAGAGAAAGAGTTGGCTACTAGGGACTCCTTTGATGTGATATTCGGCCAAGTTTAGTAAGGAGGGGGATAGCCGAATTTCATTAAGCAATTTAGCCTCTTTTTCGATTTTCTTTTCCTCTCCAAAGCCAACACCCTTCTTTTCTTTTTCTTTTATTCTAGCCAAAACCCTCTCTAAAGATCACCATAGCCGGTTCTTTCTAGGTCTCATACACTCTCTTCTCTTTTCCTTTTTGATTCCCAAAAGCAGAAATACTCCTTATGATAGCCGAATCCTCATTGCCGAATTGCTCAACCCTTTTCTCTTCTTCTTTCTTCAACCCAATCAAAAGCTGAATACTCAAGGGACTCCTAGCCGATTGGTTCTTTAAACTCTCAAAAGCCAAAACTTGTTGATCAACATTTAGCCTATAGCCGAATTCTTCTGTGGTGTCAAGCAGGTGTGCAGTCGACTACAATATTAAGGGTAAGGATCCAACTGTTGCCATTTTATTTCTTTTCTTAAAGTCGAAATCAAGATTCTAATGCCATTTATGTCTCTTGGCCAAAACCATAAAGGAGGTTTCGGGATTTGACAGTTGTTGACTACAAGGGAGAAGGGGTCTTTCGGGATTTTTAAGATCTAAGGTAAGCTATGGATGATATTCGGCCATAGGCCATTTTATTGAGATTAAATGTTAGAATGGATCTAACATATATCTGTAGGGATTTTGGCAAATACCAGAAGCTAATTCGGGATTTAGATTCGCAAGGTAAGTGAATCTAACATTCGGCTAAGACCATACTTAATGTTTTAAATTTATTTCAGATTTATTCAAAAGTCAAAACTAACCAAATCAAGTGATCTAGTGTTAGCCGATTCCAAGGGAGAAAGACTACAAGGAATTTTGGGATTTGATTGTTAATACAATCGGCTAAAGTGCTCAAGGTTGGCGAATGTAGGAACTAAGGATCTAGGACGCTAGATCGGGATTTCGTGAATTTGCTAAGTAAATCAGGTGTGTACCCCACACTAAGCCTTAATAGATTTATGGTTATGTTTTAATAAATGTAATAATGAGAACATGTAAGATATGGCTAAAAGTACCATGCAATGGTACAAAGTACTCAGGTACGTAACCTTAACATTATGTCAATAAATGATATGAATATTTGGAATATGGCACATATGTGAATATTGATAAGAATGTGAAATAAGGCAAAAGGCATGATAATGCATGATTTGTATGACATGGGGCATATGGGAAATTATTTTAAGGGGAAGTGATCTAGTGGTTTTATACCACAAAATCGTCATAACCGGTGACTTATGTCACAAAATATTATCTGGTGGCTATGCCACAATATTTATAAGGGCGATGAGCATGTAGATGCATGTAGAAGTAATCGCCGATGATGTGTAGCGGATGGTTATCTAGGTTTGGGTTCGGGTTTGCATCATTGATTATATATGTTTATTATGAATGATTTGACATGCCTAAATTGTTTGAGACTTGTGTTGGTTGTTACACATCGAGTCATTTGACTCACCCATTGTGGGATTATTTTTCGTGACACACATTAATGGACCAGATTGGCAAGAGCTCAATGGTGGCCATGCTTAGCTCGTAGATTATTTTTATTTTATTAGGTTTTAATATTTAAGTTTTGAATTATTAGGGTTTTGTTTGATGTAATAAGGCCATGAGTATTAAGCAGTTATGCATGCATTTTAATTATTTAAGTATGATACGATTATTATTAATTTAAAGTTAAAGTCAATTTTCATAAATATAAATATTAAATGTTTTGACACCTAATCAACACGAATCAACTGTTTTTTTCAAAAACACACAAGAATTTTGGCAAAGTCCAAATAAGTTTTGAATGGTTTTTCTCTAGAAGCATATCAGATCCGGTCAGGGCTTGTGGGCCGAGTTTGGGGTGTTTTAGCTTGGTATCAGAGCTCGATTCAAAACTCGGCCTTGAGGGATTTTTGGGCCCAAAATGTTTTCTTTCTTTTGAAATTGGGTTTTATAAGAAATTGAGCGGGTTTTCTAGCATGGCACCTGAGCCTCCGGCCCGAAGTCCACCAGGTAAGTACTCCTAACTCTTTTGTGATTGTATGTGGGATTTATAGGGACGTAGATTAGTATATTAAGTTATTAAACCCTAGGATTAGCTTACTCCAACACCAAGATACATAAGACTTAAAATCAACCAAACAAACCTGTGTCTAAGTCGCCGAGTTAGGGTGTGGCAACCATCGTGCGCATGTCTAGGATTGGTTTCGGTGAGAGCTTGATATTTAAGCAGTCCTAGTGACTCACCTCCTCTCCACTCGAATCCTACCTGGTGTGTAGTGACAGTTCACCATAACCAAGAGGACTCAGCCACATGCTAAATTCAATAACTAAAACCTGAAAGGGACTAGCCATATTTTTATAAAAACCCTAGTTTTAAAATCACCAAATTACCCCTTTGATCTGTAGGAAAACTATTTTTGAAAATTTTCCAAAATATTCTTGATTAAAAAGTTATCCGAATAACCCTGGTTGAAAAAAAATACTAAAATGCCCTTGGTTCATAAAATTCCTTTACTACCCATAGTTTTCATCAAGATTTTTCTTACCTTATAAAAATATTCAAAAACCCTATTTTTGCAAAATATTAAGATACCCTGATTTGCAAATTGATCGAATTACCCCTAACCTGTACAAATGACCAAAATACCCTTAGTGAGGAAAATTACCGAAGCACCCTCAAATTAGAAATCTTTAAAAATACCCTTGTTTTGAAAAGTCACCAGGAACCATATTTTGCAAAAAATTACCGAAATGACCCTGGCTGGTAAAATTACAAAAATACCCTTAGTTTACAAAATTACCATTTTACCCTTAAAATTTTCTTACCAAATATTTCAAAATTTTGTAAAATGCCAAAATTTCTACCTTGTGAAATTTGCAAATACCCTAATTTGGAAAATTACCAAAATACCCCTATAGAATAAAATTACGAAAATACCCCTGGGTAGTGGAAAACAACAAACAATGACAATTACAACATTTTTCTGTAATGAGCGCAAGTTCATGAATGTGATTGAATGAATAAATTGAGACTGTATGTGTATGAAATCGAAAGAACTACTCCCTAGAACTATTGAACATAAGATAAATCAGTGGAACAAAACTAATTCATAAAATTCTTTAATCAGATAAACGCGATTCGGAAGCATGAACTTTAGGGGACGTGGTCGTAACGTGCGAGGCCATGGTAGAGGCTGAATGACTGTGTCGGTGCCCGTTAGGTTTGGACAAGGGTCCAAAAATGAAATGCCACCACCACTACTAGCCGTTGATGTGGAATATCAGGATCAGACGGGGGAAGATGCAGTATCACAGGCGATGCTACGAGTTTTGGAAAGGGTGGTGGAGCGGTGGAGCATGAGAGCTCGAAAGTCGGACCGAGTGACTTGAGCTAATGGAGCTGAATTTTTTCGTGGAGTATCGGTGTGGCACCCAATACTACCGAGTATTGGTTAGAGGCGATTTGAGCTAATTATGGATGACTTGGACCTAATCGCCGAGGAGAAGTTGAAAGGGGTAGTGTCGCCACTCGTGATGAGTCATATCAATTGTGGCTCACAGTGCGGGATGGTGCTGACGATCTTACATGGGAATATTTTAGGGCGGCATATCAGAAAAAGTACATAGGAACTAGTTATATGGATGCACAGAGGAAGGCGTTTCTGAGGTTGGTCCAAGGGAATACGTCTGTAGCGGAGTACGAGGTTAAATTTTTAAGGTTGAGCTATTATGCTCGAGGTATCTTGTCGACGGAGCATGAACGATGTGTCCGATTTGAAGACGGACTGAGAGATGATTTAAGGTTGTTGACAGCTCCATAGCAGGAGCGGGAGTTCACCGTATTAGTAGAGAAGGCTAAGGTTGCTAAAGGGATTAAGGACTCGTGAGATAGAATACTGATCGTAATAGGTAAAAGAGAGGCTTTGGATCATCAGGGTCTTCAAGGAATGAGCAAAAGAGGCCTAGAGTTGATGGGCCGTGAAGTCAGCAAGCTGCTACTGGAGGGCAGTACCGTACTTGTGACCAATGTGGGAAGATGCATCTAGGAGACTGTTGCAAGAAGACGGGAGGATGTTTTAAGTGTGGGTCCAAGGACCACATGATTAAGGATTGTCCTATGAGAATCAAAGGGGGTCGACCAGTAAGCCAAGGTCCTAACCAGACGAGAAGAGGAGGACAGCAGCCACCGCGAGGTTGTGGTTTGGCTGGCAGAGGTAACGGTGCTAGTAGAGGATGGGAACACCGAGCTGAGGTGTTGGTAACACGGAGGCCAAGTAGTCGGGTTTGGTTTATGCGATACGTCGGAGGGAGGACAGAGACGCACCGGACGTCATAATCAGAGAAGCACCCACTCTTATGTTACATGTAGAGTAGTTGAAACTCTAGGAATAGCCTCTGAACTATCTGATAGGGAGATGACTGTAGTAAGCCCATTAGGCCAAATTATAGTGGTGAATAAGATGTTTCGGAGTGTACCTTTAGAAATTCAGGGAATGGTATTTTTCGTCGACTTAATGGAATTACCCTTCAGAGAATTTGATCTTATACTTGGTATGGACTGGCTAGTGGAGCATCGGGCTGTATTGGATTGTGCAGCCAAACGGATGGAGTTAAGGACCCCAGAGGATGAGGTGATAGTTATGATAGGGGAAAAGAAGAAACTACTTGTCTAATGTAGTTTCAGCCTTAAAAGCTGATAAGATGGTCCGGAAGGGTGTAAGGCATTTTTGGCCTTCGTTAGTACTTTGGATGCGAAAGAAAAGGGAGTTAGTGGAGTTAGAACCGTAAGGGAATTTGAGGATGTCTTTCTGGAGGAATTACCTGGAATACCCCTGGATAGGGAGGTGGAGTTCAGAATTGACTTGTTGTCGGGTATAGCTCTTGTGTCAATTGCCCCGTATAGAATGGCACCAAAGGAGTTGGTTGAGCTCAAGGCTAAAATCCAAGAGTTACTTGACCATGGGTTTATCTGACCCAGTGTGTCTCCATGGGGAGCACCGGTCTTGTTTGTGAAGAAGAAGGAAGGAACTATGCGCATGTGCATAGATTATCGCCGATTGAATAAGATGACCATCAAGAACAAGTACCTTTGCCAAGAATAGATGACTTGTTCGATCGCGCAATAAATGTAGTATTCTCAAAGATAGATCTCGAGGTCCGGATATCATCGCCTTAAGGTGAAGGAGGTCGATATCTATAAGACGACTTTCCGAATAAGGTACGGGCATTATGAGTTCTTGGTAATGCCGTCGGATTGACAAACGCCCCAGCCGCGTTTACGGACATGATGAATCGGGTTTTCCAACCCTATCTAGACCGGTTCATTGTTGTGTTCATAGACGACATATTGGTGTACTCGAAGTCTGAGGAAGAACATGATGAGTACCTCCAAGTTGTGTTGCAAGTGTTAAGGAAAAAGAAGCTTTACGCCAAATTCAGCAAGTGTGAATTTTGGCTTAAGGAGGTTACGTTTTTAGGAGATGTGGTATCTGCTGAAGGAATAAGGGTAGATCCTCGGAAGATTGAGGTAATTTTGGATTGGAAACCCCCTAAGTCTGTGGTGGAAGTTTGGAGTTTCTTAGGATTGGCAGGCTATTACAGATGGTTTGTAGAAGGGTTCTCATCGATCGTAGCACCCTTGACCAAGCTGTTGAGGAAAGAGGTACCTTTCTTATGGGCCGATAAGCAACAAGAGAGCTTTGAAAAGCTTAAGAGGGTCTTAATCGAAGCTCCAGTTTTGATTTAGCCTGAGGCAAGGAAGGATTTTGTAGTGTACTGTGATGCTTACCATACAAGATTAGAAGGTGTCCTTATGCAAGATGGGAAGGTAGTTGCTTATGCGTCTCGACAACTAAGGCCACACGAGGTTAACTACCCGATGCATGACTTGGAATTGGCGGCAGTGGTCTTTGCTCTTAAAGTGTGGAGGCACTATTTATATGGAGAAAAGTCAGTGATCTACACGGACCACAAGAGCCTGAAGTATTTGCTGACTCAGAAGGAGCTAAACCTGAGACAGTGAAGGTGGGTGGAATTATTGAAGGACTACGATTGTTCCATAGAGTATCACCCGGGCAAGGAGAATGTGGTGGCAGATGCCTTAAGTTGGAAGGTAGTGTCAGATCTGAGGGCCATGTTCGCACATTTGAGCCTCTATGACGATGGAAGTCTGTTAGCAGAGTTGCAAGTTAAGCCGACATGGCTGAATGAGGTGAAAGAGAGTCAGTTAGCAGATGAAGATCTAAGTGCTAAGTTTTGGCAAGTGCAGAGTAGGGAGTTGAAGGGCTATGGTATTAATGGCGAAGGAGTATTGTGTTTCAAGGGTAAGGTCCAGATGTCAAGAACGAGGAGTTATATGAGAATTCTTCAAGAATCGCATAGTAGTCCTTATGCTATGCATCCTTGAGGCAGTAAGATGTATAGAGATCTAGGGAACAGTTTTGGTGGCTTGGTCTTAAGCTTAAAAGTTACCAAATTTGTAGGGAAGTGCTTGACATGTTAGCAAGTTAAGGTCGAACACCAAGTTCGCTGTGGTTGCTTCAAACCAACACTGATTCCGCAGTGGAAGTGGGAGAGAATTACCATGGACTTCGTTAGTGGGCTTCCCCTTACGCCTACTAAGAAGGACTCGGTATGGGTGATAGTGGATCGGCTGACAAAGTCCATGCATTTCATTCCAGTGCGGGTTGACTATTCTCTCCAGAGGTTAGCAAAGTTGTATGTGGTGGAGATTGTGAGGTTGCATGGAGTACTGGTGTCAATTATCTCGGATAGAGATCTGAGGTTCACATCTCGATTTTGGAAAGCGCTACATTAGGCTTTAGGCACTAGATTGGATTTCAGTACGGCTTTTCATCCACAGTCCAACGGTCAATCTGAGCGAGTAATACAAATGTTGGAGGATATGCTGAGGGGCTATGTGATAGACTTCAGAGGAAGTTGGGAAGAATATTTGCCTCTAGCGTAATTTATGCATAATAACAAACTATCGTGCAAGTATACTGGATGGCAACGTGCACGAAGCAATCAGATGGACGAAAGTGTCACACTCCTGCATGTTGGACGAAATTGAGAGAACGTTAGGTTTTGGGTCCAGAGATTGTGGTAGAATCTGAGGAGAAGATTAAGGTAATTCGAGCTCGGTTGAAGGAAGCATCTGATAGACAGAAGTCGTACGCAGATCTCAAACGGAAGGAAATAGAATTTGATGTGGGAGATCAAGTGTTCCTTAAAGTTTCACCTTGGAAGAAGGTGATGAGATTTGGTCGCAAAGGGAAGTTAAGTCCAAGGTTTATAGGACCTTATTGGGTATTGAAGCGAATTGGATTGGTGGCATACCAGTTGGAGTTACCTTCAGAATTGAAGCAGATGCATGACGTATTTCATGTTTCCATGCTACGTTGATACCGATTGGATCCATCTCATGTAGTTTCGATTGAAGAGGTAGAGCTGAGACTAGATCTGTCTTATGAGGAAGAGCCGATTCAGATTCTGGAACGAGATGTGAAGGTGCTTTGAAGGAAGTCGGTCCCTCTGGTCAAAGTGTTATGGCATAACCATGGATCGAAAGAAGCTTCTTGGGAGCCGGAAGAAGCAATGCGACAGTAATACCCCCACCTATTTTAGCCAGGGTCGAAATTATTTTAAAAGGGTAGAACTGTAATATCCGGGAATTAAGGCTTGTGCATTTTTGCCTAATTGCATGTGCTTGTATGCCAGAGTAAATTACGAATGTGTTTTATGAATTTCGTGAACTTTAAAATGTAGAAAAATACCTTAAAAATTATTCAATTTTAAGTTTAAGAGAGGGAGCTAAGCCTAAGAGGCCTTAAGAAAATTTGTAGGTGAAATATAACACAGAGATGGGCTTGATTAAGTGGCATGAAGGCGTCACTTAGGGCCTTAGAGTGTGACGCCACAAGCAAGGGGAAAGGGCCTAGGTTCGAGTCACAAGGGAAGCAAAAATGGAGCTTTTATTTTGCTGCAAGGAGGAAAGGAAGTGGACGGCACAGGGACACTTCAAAGATGAAGTGAAGATCAAGTTAAAGACTTAAAGATTCGGCTAAGGTGGAGTAAAAAGGGGGATTGAATGGAGAGAGAAAGAGTTGGCCGGCCTAGGGACTCCTTTGATGTGATATTCGGCCAAGTTTAGTAAGGAAGGGGATAGCCAAATTTATTAAGCAATTTAGCCTCTTTTTCGTTTTCTTTTCCTCTCCAAAGGCAACACCCTTCTTTTCTTTTTCTTTTATTCTAGCCAAAACCCTCTCTAAAGATCACCATAGCCAGTTCTTTCTAGGTCTCATACACTCTCTTCTCTTTTCCTTTTTGATTCCCAAAAGCCGAAATACTCCTTGTGATAGCCGAATCCTCATTGTCGAATTGCTCAACCCTTTTCTCTTCTTCTTTCTTCAACCCAATCAAAAGCCGAATACTCAAGGGACTCCTAGCCGATTGGTTCTTTAAACTCTCAAAAGTCAAACTTGTTGATCAACATTTAGCCTATAGTCAATTCTTTCGTGGTGTCAGCGGTGTGCAAATGGCCACAATATTAAGGGTAAGGATCCAACTGTTGCCGTCTTATTTCTTTTCTTAAAGCCGAAATCAAGATTCTAATGCCATTTATGTCTCTTGGTCAAAACCATAAAGGAGGTTTCAGGATTTGGCAGTTGTCGACTACAAGGGAGAAGGGGTCTTTCGGGATTTTTGAGATCTAAGGTAAGCTATGGATGATATTCTACCATAGGACATTTTATTGAGATTAAATGTTAGAATGGATCTAACATATATCTGTAGGGATTTCGGCAGATACCAGAAGCAAATTCGGGATTTAGATCCTCAAGGTAAGTGAATCTGACATTCGGCTAAGACCATACTTAGTGTTTTAGATTTATTTCGTATTTATTCAAAAGCCAAAAACTAACCAAATCAAGTGATCTAATGTTAGCCGATTCCAAGGGAGAAAGACTACGAAATTTCGGGATTTGATTGATAATACAATCGGTAGCAAGGTAAGATTTGGTTGCAATAATCCTTCGGGATTTAATTAATTAGCCGAATGGCTTTTTGCTAAAGTGCTCAAGGTTGGCCGAATGTAGGAACTAAGGATCTAGGACGCTAGATCGGGATTTTCGAGATTTCTGTGAATTCGCTAAGTAAATCAGGTGTGTACCCCACACTAAGCCTTAATAGATTTATGGTTATGTTTAATAAATGTAATAATGAGAACATGTAAGATATGGCTAAAAGTACCATGCAATGGTATGAAGTACTCAGGTACGTAACCTTAACATTATGTCAATAAATGATATGAATATTTGGAATATGGCACATATGTGAATATTGATAAGAATGTGAAATAAGGCAAAAGGCATGATAATGCATGATTTGTATGACATGGGGCATATGGGAAATTATTTTAAAGGGAAGTGATCTGGTGGTTTTATACCACAAAATCTGAATGTGGTGACTTATGTCACAAAATATTATCTGGTGGCTATGCCACAATATTTATAAGGGCGATGAGCATGTCATCTGCAGCGACTGCCTTCGATGATGTGTAGCGGATGGAGGGTCGACTTAGTAGTCCCCACGGTGTGATGGTTGGTACGGGTGATATGTAGCGGATGGTTATCTAGGTTTGGGTTCGGGTTTGCACCATTGATTATATATGTTTTGTAACATCCTGAAAAGGGCCTATGCATTTTGGCCAAATTGTGCGAAAGGACATCTTTTATGTGTTTTGGAATAAATTTGGAACGATTTTTGGAAACCTGAGAATGTATGGAAATGTTATGTTGGGAATAGGAAAATGACCATTTTTGGAAACTTAAGCAAATTAGGAAAGTGAACATTTTGGAAACTTGAACATTTTGGAAACCTGAACATTTTGGAAACTTGAACATTTTGGAAACTTGAACATTTTGGAAACCTGAACATTTTGGAAACCTGAACATTTTGGAAACTTGAAGATGTAAGAAAAATGGCAAGTTACAGATCCGATCGAAAAATTTTGGAAACTTAGAAATGATGCCGAAATGTCAAATTTTAAAGTCTAAAATAGGAAATAAGGGCAAGAGGGCCTTAAAAGTAAAAGTTGGTGAAATTGACACCCAAACAAAGCTTGGAAAAGTGGCTTAAGATGTCACTTAGGGCCTATGGAAATGGCGCCACATGCAAGGGTATTGGGCCAGGTTCGAGTCGCATGGGAAGCTAAAATAAAAGTTCTATTTTGTGCAAGGATGGACAGAGGTGGACGGCACATAGGCTAATTTTAAGAGTTTTTATCCTTTTAAAATTCGCAAATAGATAGATAATGATGGATTATTATTGGTATTATTTTTATTAAGAGATAAAGGATTGATAATGGATTTATTTTAGATTATTTTTAAGTGATAAATAAGGGATTTTAAATTTGGATTATCTCGAGGAGATAATTGATGGATTAAATGCTTTTATTTTTAGATAAAGGAGATAATATTATCTTAAGGAGAGTGGTGGCCAAGTCAAGGACTCTTGGCCTAGCAAATTTGGCTATAAAAGGAGAACCCAAGGTCTTTTTCTCTCATCTTTCCAAGTAGCCGAAAATCCCTTGCTCTCTCCCCCTCTTTGCCGAATTTCTCTTTAAGCAAAAATCCACCTCTTCTTCTTCTATTTTCTTCTCCTCTCCTTTGCTATTGTCGAGCCAAAACACTCTTTGATCTCTATTAAATCTCCATAGCCGAAACTCTGTGACTCTAGGCAAGGAAGCAATCGAATATAAGGATCAAGGATCTAAGGAAGAGTTTCGGGATTTCAGATTCAAGGAAATTAAGGTGAGGCACAATCGGCCAAAGGCAAATTTTATTTATTAAAGTTAGATCAGATCTAACACATGAAGTTATAGTAATTTCGACAGGCATATAAAGGAATCCTCTTCAGATTTGGAAATTGTATGTGGCTAGCCGATTTAAGGAAGGAATACTATCAATTTCCAGCATTTGATTTACAATCTTTTAAATTCGGCAACAAGGTAAGTAATACAAATCCTACTTGGATTTGGTTTTTAAAGCCAAATAAGTTTGTTAATATATTTTAATGGTTGGCCGAATATAGGATCTAAAGTTTGATCGGGATTTTCGAGATCACAAGGAACCTATTAAGCAAATCAGGTGTGTACCCATACTAACCTTCAATGTGATATATGGCAAATATTAATTATATGATTACACATAAGAATGTGAATATGGCTAAGTACCCTAATGTGGTACAAAAGTACTCAGGTACGTTTCCTACCTCTGATAGGATTATGAAATATGTTATTTTATAACATGTGAATATATGTATATGATTATGAATTTAAGTATGTTATGCATGATATATATATTTTTGGGGCATTCGGGATTTATGTGAAAGGGGAAGAAGGTGTTGACTTCAGTCTCACCAACGTTATATGAAGGTGTTGACTTTGGTCTCACCAACGTTATATGAAGGTGTTGACTTCGGTCTCACCAACGTTATATGGTGACTACGGTCACAAATATTTGAATTTGGTAACTTCGGTTACATTATTTGAATATGGTGTCTAATGACACAAATTATATGGGCGATGAGCACGCCGACCGCAATGATCGCCTTCGATGGTGTGTAGCGGATGGAGGGTTGACTTAGTAGTCCCCACGGTGTGACTAGCAGTGCACGGTGGTGTGTAGCGGATGGACCATTAGGCTTGGGTTGGGTTGCATCATCATTTATTTTATATGAATGTGAATTTGATATGAACATGTATGCCCGATTTGTTGAATGTTAGTATTGTGTGCACATTGAGTCTGTTGACTCACCCCTGTAGGGAATTATTTTCAGTGATGAAAAGCGATGACCGCTAGAGAGACCCGAGGTGGCCATGTCTCATTTGAAGATTCCATTTAAATTTGGACTTTATTTCTGCTTAGTTCCTTTAATTTTATTTTGGGTTTTACTTGATGTAATAAGGCCATAAGGCCCAAGGATTTTCTTTACTTTGCTTTACTTTTTACTATTATGTTACTTAACTAATTATAACTAAAATTAAAGTGATATATTTTTGTTATAAACCCTAAAATTATTTTGTCACCTCTTCAAAATTGGATTTACAAGATTAAATAAATGGGTTCCAACCTAAGCCCAATCCACAACAACATTTTTCTAAAAATATTACAAATTTTCTCTAAGTAACGAAGGATTTTGAAACCGGTTTACTTTAGGAACATACCAGATCCGGTTCAAGCTCGTGGGCCGGGTGTGGGGTGTTTCAATTTGGTATCAGAGCCCAGTTTTAAACTCTCGGCCTGTGGGTTAAGGCCCAAAACATTTTCAAAGCGAGCCAAATGATTATCTTTGAAAAATAAGCAGGTTTTCTTGCATGGCCCCTAAGTCTCCAATTCAAATCCACTGTGTAAGTACCCCTATCTATCTGTGTGATTATGTGAATTATAGAAGGGTAGAAAAGGAATGGAACGTAGAACAGCATGATAGGAACTTGAACCCTAGGATTAGTCTACTCAAACACAAATGCATAAGACTTAATAGACTAAACAAACCTATGGCTAAGTCAATCGAGTTAGGATGTGGCAACCATGGTACGCATGTCTAGGATTGGTTTCAGTGGGAGCTTGGTATTTAAGCGGTCTGCGTGACTCACCTCCTCTCCACACGAATCCTCGCCTGGTGCGTAGCTTTGGTTCACCTTGACCAAGAGGGCTCGGTCATAAAGCTAAACATAATGACTAAAACCGAAAGGAACTAGCCTGCTTAAAAAAAAAAAGAACAAAACAACAAACTCTAGTTTTCAAACTTTTAAAACTTTCTTTTAAATCTAAGAAAATTATTTGTACAATATTTTCTGAAAAACTCTAAAAATTACAAAAATGCCCTTAGTGGTAAAATTACCAAAATGCCCTTGGTTTATAAAATGTTCAACTACTCAACAGCTTTTCTCAAAATTTCATTATTTCATAAACATTCAAGAACCCTAATTTGTAAAATATCAAAATACCTTGATTTTGGGAAATTACAAAATTGCCCCTAACTTACAAAATTATCAAAATGACCCGATTTCTAAAAATTTTGCAACATCCCCATCTTTGAAGGAACAATTTTCAAAGAACCCTCAAAGTTTTACAACTTTCAAATTCCTTGACTTATAAAATTTTACAAATTTACCCCGATTTGAGAAAATTACCAAAATACCCCTAAGGTCAAAAAATTACCAAAATACCTCAGATCTCAAAATTTTTCCAAATTACCCCGAGACTTTGAAATTTTCAAAATACTTTTGAAAAAACACCAAGGAACGTTTTCTTCTAAAAATTACAAAATGCCCTCAGAGGATAAATTACGAAAATACCCCTGTAGTGGAAAAACAACAACAAATGAAAAACTACAACGTTTCTCTGAATGAACTAAGGTTCATAATTGTTTGATGGATGTATGTATGAATGAAAAGACTGTGTGCATGTATGAATACGAAAGAACCACTCTTAAATTCCTTTTCATAAAAACTTCTTCGCGGTTAATCAGTGAAACAAAATTTTTTTTAATACATAAAACTTCTTAATCAGATTAAATCGCGACATTAGAAATGAGTTCTAAGGGACTTGAATTTAGAGAATGTGCCTAGAAAGTATGATAGTTCTTTGAGATCAGAGTGCGCAGCAATAGCGTAGTGTAGTGAGTTAGACTGTACGGATGAACGATAGTAAGTAATTTCGAGGACGAAATTATTCTAAGGGGGTAGAACTGTAACATCCTGAAAAGGGCCTATGCATTTTGGCCAAATTGTGCGAAAAGACATCTTTTATGTGTTTTGGAATAAATTTGGAATGATTTTTGGAAACCTGAGAATGTATGGAAATGTTATGTTGGGAATAGGAAAATGACCATTTTTGGAAACTTAAGCAAATTAGGAAAGTGAACATTTTGGAAACTTGAACATTTTGGAAACCTGAACATTTTGGAAACTTGAACATTTTGGAAACCTGAACATTTTGGAAACCTGAACATTTTGGAAACTTGAAGATGTAAGAAAAATGGCAAGTTACAGAGCCGATCGAAAATTTTTGGAAACTTAGAAATGATGCCGAAATGTCAAATTTTAAAGTCCAAAATAGGAAATAAGGGCAAGAGGGCCTTAAAAGTAAAAGTTGGTGAAATTCGACACCCAAACAAGCTTGGAAAAGTGGCCTGAAGATGTCACTTAGGGCCTATGGAAATGGCGCCACATGCAAGGGTATTAGGCCTGGGTTCGAGTCGCATGGGAAGCTAAAATAAAAGTTCTATTTTGTTGCAAGGATGGATGAGGTGGACGGCACATAGGCTAATTTTAAGAGTTTTATCCTTTTAAAATTCGCAAATAGATAGATAATGATGGATTATTATTGGTATTATTTTTATTAAGAGATAAGGGATTAATTATGGATTTATTTTAGATTATTTTTAAGTGATAAATAAGGATTTTAAATTTGGATTATCTCGAGGAGATAATTGATGGATTAAATGCTTTTATTTTTAGATAAAGGAGATAATATTATCTTAAGGAGAGTGGTGGCCAAGTCAAGGACTCTTGGCCTAGCAAATTTGGCTATAAAAGGAGAACCCAAGGTCTTTTTTCTCTCATCTTTCCAAGTAGCCGAAAATCCCTTGCTCTCTCCCCTCTTGCTTCAATTTCTCTTTAAGCAAAAATCCATCTCTTCTTCTTCTATTTTCTTCTCCTCTCCTTTGCTATTGTCGAGCCAAAACACTCTTTGATCTCATTAAATCTCCATAGCCAAACTCTGTGACTCTAGGCAAGGAAGCAATCGAATATAAGGATCAAGGATCTAAGGAAGAGTTTCGGGATTTCAGATTCAAGGAAATTAAGGTGAGGCACAATCGGCCAAAGGCAAATTTTATTTATTAAAGTTACATGAAGTTATAGTAATTTCGACAGGCATATAAAGGAATCCTCTTCAGATTTGGAAATTGTATGTGGCTAGCCGATTTAAGGAAGGAATACTATCAATTTCCGGCATTTGATTTACAATCTTTTAAATTCGGCAACAAGGTAAGTAATACAAATCCTACTTGGATTTGGTTTTTAAAGCCAAATAAGTTTGTTAATATATTTTAATGGTTGGCCGAATATAGGATCTAAAGTTCGATCGGGATTTTCGAGATCACAAGGAACCTATTAAGCAAATCAGGTGTGTACTCATACTAACCTTCAATGTGATATATGGCAAATATTAATTATATGATTACACATAAGAATGTGAATATGGCTAAGTACCCTAATGTGGTACAAAAGTACTCAGGTACGTTTCCTACCTCTGATAGGATTATGAAATATGTTATTTTATAACATGTGAATATATGTATATGATTATGAATTTAAGTATGTTATGCATGATATATATATTTTTGGGGCATTCGGGATTTATGTGAAAGGGGAAGAAGGTGTTGACTTCGATCTCACCAACGTTATATGAAGGTGTTGACTTTGGTCTCACCAATGTTATATGAAGGTGTTGACTTCGGTCTCACCAACGTTATATGGTGACTACGGTCACAAATATTTGAATTTGGTAACTTCGGTTACATTATTTGAATATGGTGTCTAATGACACAAATTATATGGGCGATGAGCACGCCGATCGCAAATGAACGCCTTCGATGGTGTGTAGCGGATGGAGGGTTGACTTAGTAGTCCCAACTGTGTGACTGGGTGTACGGTGGTGTGTAGCGGATGGACCATTAGGCTTGGGTTGGGTTGCATCATCATTTATTTTATATGAATGTGAATTTGATATGAACGTGTATACCGATTTGTTGAATGTTAGTCTTGTGTGCACATTGAGTCTGTTGACTCACCCTGCTAGGGAATTATTTTCGTGTGATGTAGCGATTTGAACCGGCCTAGGTAGACCTCGAGGTGGCCATGTCTCATTTGAAGATTCCATTTAAATTTGGACTTTATTTCGCTTAGTTCCTTTAATTTTATTTTGGGTTTTACTTGATGTAATAAGGCCATAAGGCCCAAAGGATTTTCTTTACTTTGCTTTACTTTTTACTATTATGTTACTTAACTAATTATAACTAAAATTAAAGTGATATATTTTTGTTATAAACCCTAAAAATTATTTTGTCACCTCTTTAAAATTGGATTTACAAGATTAAATAAATGGGTTCCAACCTAAGCCCAATCCACAACAACATTTTTCTAAAAATATTACAAATTTTCTCTAAGTAACGAAGGATTTTGAAACCGGTTTACTTTAGGAACATACCAGATCCGGTTCAAGCTCGTGGGCCGGGTGTGGGGTGTTTCATGTTTATTATGAATGATTTGACATGCCTAAATTGTTTGAGACTTGTGTTGGTTGTTACACACTGAGTCTGCTTGACTCACCCCATTGTGGGATTATTTTCGTGTGACACACATTAATGGACCGGCCGGCAGGAGCTCAATGGTGGCCATGCTTAGCTCGTAGATTATTTTTATTTTATTAGGTTTTAATATTTAAGTTTTGAATTATTCCGGGTTTTGTTTGATGTAATAAGGCCATGAGTATTAAACAGATTATGCATGCATTTTAATTATTTAAGTATGATACGATTATTATTAATTTAAAGTTAAAGTCAATTTTTCATAAATATAAATATTAAATATTTTGACACCTAATCAACACGAATCAACTGTTTTTTTTTCAAAAACACACAAGAATTTTGGCAAAGTCTAAATAAGTTTTGAATGGTTTTTCTCTAGAAGCATACCAGATCTGGTCAGGGCTTGTGGGCCGGGTTTGGGGTGTTTCACATAATAAATATAAATATTTTATTATTTATACAAACATAAACGACACATAATAAAAATAATATAACAAAAACATAACATAACAATATTAATAACTAACATAACATAACATAACATAACAACAACAACAACAACAACAACAACAACAACAACAACAACAATAATAATAA
Source organism: Gossypium rotundifolium (assembly GCA_025506655.1). NCBI lineage: Eukaryota > Viridiplantae > Streptophyta > Magnoliopsida > Malvales > Malvaceae > Gossypium > Gossypium rotundifolium. The sequence continues at coordinate 172,466,594 of CP106734.1, read as the reverse complement.
TAATTAGAGTGTTTTACTAACAATATTAATAATAATACTAACTAAAATAATAATTAGGGTTTTTACTAACAATATTAATAACTAACAATAATAATAATAATTAGGGTTTCTTACTAACAATATTTATAATAATACTAACTAAAATAATAATTAGGGTTTTTACTAACAATATTAATAACTAACAATAATAACAATAATAATAATTAGGGTTTTTACTAACGATATTAATAATAATAATCGACTAAAATAATAATTAGGGTTTTTTACTAATAATATTAATAACTAACAACAACAACAACAGCAACAACAACAACAACAACAACAACAACAACAACAACAATAATAATAATAATAATAATTAGAGTGTTTTACTAACAATATTAATAATAATACTAACTAAAATAATAATTAGGGTTTTTACTAACAATATTAATAACTAACAATAATAATAATAATAATAATTAGGGTTTCTTACTAACAATATTTATAATAATACTAACTAAAATAATAATTAGAGTTTTTACTAACAATATTAATAACTAACAATAATAACAATAATAATAATTAGGGTTTTTACTAACGATATTAATAATAATAACCGACTAAAATAATAATTAGGGTTTTTACTAATAATATTAATAACTAACAACAACAACAATCATCAACAACAACAACAACAACAACAACAACAACAACAACAACAACAACAACAACAATAATAATAATTAGAGTTTTTTACTAACAATATTAATGACTAACAACAATAATAATAATAGTTTTTACCAACAATAATACTAACTAAAATAATAATTAGGATTTTTACTAACAATAACGCTAACTAAACTAACAATTACTTTTTTACTAAAAATTCAAAACTTAAATGATGCATGCCAAAAGACCTACATTATGGAAGTAAAATTTCTTAATTTAATTTCTATATAATTACAATATTATTTTGAGATGTTATATAAACTAACAAAAAAAAAACCAATAAAAATCAATATATAATAATAATAACAAAATAACAACAAAATAACAAAATAATAATGTAACACCCTAAATTAGGGGTTATTTGTAATTTAAATATTTTCCCATGTGTGTGCTTGAAGAATTAAATTCTAGGATTATTAAGCATGTTCTAGGGCCTAGAACTAACCCCGAGCTAGGTCGGACTTGGAGCTAAAAATTTCTTTTTAAGTGTTTAAAGGAGGGAAGCTAGGTGAGATAGGGTTAAGAAAATTTTCGAAAGGAACTTGACACAAAGAACTAATTGGCTAAGTGGTTCCATGCGCCACTTAAGTGTTGGAGGTGAAGATGGGCGCAGGTTCGAGCTGCTGGAGCAGCGTTTTGCGTTTTAATTTTTGGGGTAATCGGCCTAGGGAGGTCTTATAAATAAATGAGGAGGCTTTATGACATGAAAGTCGGATTGGGTGGAGTGGCTTGGGGCGCCACTTAAGAGTGTTGGCAAAAGGACTCGGGTTCGAGTCGTGATGAACGCAAAGGGAGTTTTATTTTTGGGCTTTGGCGTTAAAAGGAAAATGGCTCAGGTATAAAGGCTTTGTAAATAAATGGTGGGATTATTTGACATGAAAGTCAAATAGGAGAGATGGCTCAGGCGTTTAAGAGGTCTGCATAGCTTGCCTCCATCGGTCTTGGTTTGAACCCCAAGAGTCGCACTTTGTTTTTTTTTATTTTTTCTATGCAACCGGCGTGAATAGGTGGAAGTGTTGGCTTAATTTTGGGTGTTAATTTTATTTGGAAGGGTGACTTTTAGTGTTTTATTTGCATTATGATTGTTGAAGAGGTGTATAGGAGATAATTGGAAGATAAACCTTCTGTATTTTTTATTATTAAAAGCCAAATTATCACCAAAAAAAGAAGGTGTTTGCCGATTATAGGACTCCATGGGGAGGGGCTGGCCATAATCGGTTTTATCCTTAAGGGAGTGCCAAAAGTTCAACCAAAACTCTTTTCTTTCTCTCCAAATTTGCTGCTGCCGAATTCTCCCTTGATTCATAGCCAAAATTGTTCAAAAATTTCCAGCTTCTCTTGTTTCTTCTTAAGCCGAATATACCTCTTCTTCTTCTCAAAATTCCAGCCCTTCCATTGTGTTGGCCGAATCTTCTCCCCTCCCTAACCAAGGTGCTGCCGATTTTCATAAGTGTGGTAAGGGATCTCTCTAAGTTAATTCTTTAATTATTATGGCCAGCCGAAACCTTGAGGCTCAACCATGTATTTTTGGGTTGGCCGAACCTTATTAAGACCTTGGATTCATGCTTTGTTTTGTAGTCAAGAGAGGATAACATTAAAGGAGTAAGGAGATCTTTCGGGATTTAATTCCCCATGGTAAGGAGGTAAGTGACATTCGGCCATAGGCCTTGATTATGTGTGATTATACAAGTCAACTCTTAACTAGTGTTTTGGTAGGGATCTCGACAAATCAAGTGATGTTTTCGGGATTTGTTTGGAAATCAAATCCGTTCAAGGGTCAAGATCTAGCATCATAGATCAGCTTTTCGGGATCTAGGAATTTCGGTAGTAACAGGTGTGCAAGAACTCACTACACACTTTATTAATTTACATGATTATGCTGTTGCTATTTACCTTTTTGGTAGTGATTTGCTTATGGCTAAGCATGGATTCCGGGTAAGTCCCCTAATTTGTGATTTTTGATATATGATTTGCATGCCATCACATGATGTTAAATGCTATGACATGATATATGATATTTGATATATAAGCATGTGATGGTGGGATTGATGAGAGGAGGGGGATGACTTTATGGACTGTCGTCAGTGGTTTTGACCACAAGATGGGTTGGCCCCATCAGATTATTTGTGACCTATGGTCATCAGTGGTTTTGACCACACCGATTGATAAATTACGACTAAGTCCCAGTGGTTTGGTACCACCAGTGGTTTTGACCACACTTGATATATTGTGACCTATGGTCATTAGTGGTTTTGACCACACGATGGGTTGGCCCCATCATTTAATTTGTGACCCATGGTCATCAGTGGTTTTGACCACATGGGGTAGTTAAGGAGTATGGATGGCTAGGTTGGGTTGCATGTGCATGTTTATTAATAAAATGTGTATGAGTTGTATTTTCTGGGTGGGGGATTTATACACTGAGTCTTGGTGACTCACCCCCTCTCCCTTAACATTTTGCAGATGAGTAGAACGTGGAGATAGAGCCGGAGAGGACTCGAGGCGACCATGCTTGTCGATGGATTTAAATTTATTTTATTAAAGTTAACATTATTCATTTTCTAAGTTTTTATTTTGGGGATTGTAATAAGGCCGCTATTATTATTTTGGATGTTATTTTACTGTTTTATTTTACTTAGGTTATACAAATGGAATTTTACAAATATTAATTGAGCCGGTTAAAAGTAACTTTTCAAACTTAATAAACTTCTACGGGTTTTTTTAAAAGATGTTACCATCGGGTAACAGAAATAAACTAAGTCAACTATAACTTTGATGATTTTAAAATGTACATGATCAAATGTTTTCAAAAAGGGATTATCAACACAACTATGTTCATAAAAGCCCAACTGAATTTTCAAACACCGTTTTTAAAACCTTAGTCATATTTTAACAAGTTTTCACCAGACACCCAATAATTTTCAAATTATTTTACTCCGTGACATACCAGATCCGGTCAGGACTCATGGGCCGGGTTTGGGGTGTTACAAATAACAAAATAACAATTTGTTTAATAATAACAAAATAATAATAACAAAATAACAAAAAACCCTAATGATAACTAACAATTTGTTTAATAACTAAACTAACAAAAAAACAATAAAACATTATTTAAAAAAATTATACCTTCTTTTTTTCTTTTTATTTTCTTCTATTTCTTTCTCCTTTCTCTTCTCTATTTTCTTTCCCTTTTTCTTCTGTTTCTTTCTCCTTTCTCCTCTCTATTTTCTTTCTCTCTTTTTTTTCCGGCGCTGTAACATCTTAAAAATTGAGTATCAATATGTTGCATGTGTTTTGGTGCTTAGCTTGTGGATGATTTAATTTGTGTGCTTAATATAGTCTTGAGAAGGCTAGGGATTTATTTGGAATTAGAATAAATTTTAGAAATGAGTACTTTACTGAAGTGGATCAAGTGAACTTGATGTTTAAGGAAATTAAGTGTCAAAAACTAGCATAAGATGAACTAGTAGTAAAGTGAAGTTGGCGCCATAAGTGTTTCTGAGGAAGAGGTTCAATCCCATGGATGGCATTTGGTGACTTTTATTTTTGCACCATTATAGCATGTGTCGGTCAAGCATCATATTTGGTAAGGTTGGACTATTTTACTTATGGCAAGGTGGCTAATGGTTAAGGTAAGCATGGAACTTGGGAAAGAAATCCTAAACTTATGGAATGTGGGGACACAAGGCATATCCTAAGGGTTATGTTTTGGAAACTTTTGGATGGCTAACTTGTCCATGAATTTGGACGGCTTTGTGGACTAAAGGGGAGCCAATCTAGGTGGTAAGTTTGGGTATAGTTTGGTAGCTTGATAGAATTTTCCATTTGGTCATTTTGCTCTCCCAAAAACATCTTTCTCTCATCTTTTCCTCTCTTGGCCGAATGTGCTTGTGTTAGGAGAAAACAATCTTTGCTTTGATTCTTTTGGTCATTCTTTTTGACCATTCGGTTATTTTTGCAAGACCTCTCAAGTGCTTCATCTTGTATTTCTCTTCTAGTGTCGAAATTATCAACACAAAAGACCATTTCTTGTTCCTTCTTTTTCCCCATTGCCGAATGCATATTTTCTCCTAAACTCCTCTCTTTTCTCTATTCTCTTTTCCTCTCCATTTGCTTATCTTTCAAACACATTCTTCCTTCATTTTCCTTCTATGGCTGAATGCTTATGACCATCCCCATAGCCGAAATTATTTTCCCTATCCATTAAATCATAGCCGAATCTCTTGTTCCTCATAGACCTTATTCTCAATCATTTTTTCCATTAAGTTTTGGATAACCGGTAAGAATCATTTTTTCCTTGATTTCTTTTGTTATTTGGTCACCTTGGCCGAATCTATAGGATGGCCGAGGAAGAGCCTTTAAATCGATAATCATCCATTCTATTAAACGTTTCCTTTCGTTATATTTTAGTGAGATAGTGGAGGGCCGAATCACCATCTCGTCAAAGTCATCTTGAAGTTACTCAAGTTCGGATCATAACTGGCAAGGTAAGAAGGAACTCTTCATGGATTCATGATCACCCTCATTTTTTTTCAATGACTATCAATTGGGATTTGTTATAACCGAAAGTTTTTATATAGGAATCCTTTAGAAATCACTCGGGATTTTAAGGTAAGCTGAGTTCACTCTTTTACGACAATAGTCTTAATATCCGATATATTGTTAGGGCTAATAATCCTTTGTCAATGGAGGCAATCAATATAGGGTCGAAAAGAGTGGTGAATAGCATTCGGAAGAGGGGCGGTTTTGCCATTCCCCCTAAATTCAGGCGAAGGGCTGTTTCGAGAATCCAAGACTGTCCACTGGGTTATGACCCTCATCCAAGAAGAATCGATTATTCGAAGTCGTGCGTACTTAGGAGCCATTGACTGTTTGTGATTTTTCAACGGTTTACGAATCGTCAATCGGGGAAATCGAAATATGATTGTTGTTCGAAATTTTGAGGGTAAAGATCTAGATCGTTTATCTTGACATAGATTTATATTTAGTATCAGTGTTCTAATCGTGTAACATCCTAGATTAGGGGTTGTGCGTTTGGAGCATAACTCAAGTGTTAATAGGCTTTAAGTGTGGTTGGTGATGTTTTAAAGGTTTTAAAACTCTAGGATTAAAAGGGGATGCATTGGAAATTTTTGAAATTTTAAGTTAAAAGGGAAATTAAGGTAAGGTGGCCTTAAGAGAAAAGTATGTGAAATTTGACACACAAACAAGCTTGGAAAAGTGGCTCAAGATGCCACTTAGGGCTCGGAAATGGCGCCACATGCAAGGGTGTTGGGCCCGAGTTCGAGTCACATGGGAAGCAAATAAAAGAAGTTTTATTTTTGCTTCCGTATACGAGGTGGACGGCAACAAGGCTCTTAAAAGGGAGTTTTATTCTCTTTAAAATTCACTAAATAGGATAAATGATGATTTATCTTAAGTATTTTTAAAGAGATAAATAAGGATTTATTTATCATTATTCCCATGAGATAAAGGTTGATTAAACTCTTTTATTTTATGATAATTAAAGGATAAAGCTATCAAATAGAAGAGTGGTGGCCAAGTAAGGATTCCTTAGATGATAATTTGTCTATAAAAGGAAGGAATGAGGGCTACTCATTAATTTTCTTCCTTCTCTCTCTCTCTGTGAAATTCTTAGGTTCTCTCTCTTCTCTTTCTTTTCTTTTGTCTAGCCAATTCCCTAGCCTCCTCTCTCTTTTATTCAAAACCAAAACACAATCCAACCTAGCCAATTCTTCATAGCACCAAAAGTCAAATTTCGCCAAAGCCGAATCTTTGTTGTGATGTAAGGGTGTTGTCGATTTCATACAAAAAGGTAAGATCAACTATTATTTGATTTTCAATCTCTCTTTAGTCAAATATAGGAATCTAACTCCTTTAGAATTCCATGGCCGAAATTTGGAAGGTTTTCTTCTGGATCTAGTAGTCATCGACTACAAGGAGCGGTTTTGGATTTAGATCTGTAAGGTAAGGCAAGAGTGATTTTCGCCATAGGCCATTTTGGTATATAATGTTAGCCGATTCGACTTAGGTGGTGTAGGAAGGAGTTCTACAATCGCAAAGGTGCAAATCGTTAGACGTGGGTTTCGTGATTTAGTCAATTGTGCTAACCAAAAGCGTAGTTATCGCACTATTCTCCGTTATTGTATGTTGTTAAGTATGTTTGATTATGATGTGTATGTTAGCTAAAATAATGGCTAAGATGGTGGATACCCGTAGTGGGTAATCGATTAATCGTGTCGCTGCTCTATTTTGCCTATGATATATGTGTGATATTTGTGGTGAGCATGTGATAAATATTTACTCTGATTGTTAATCTGACATGATACACATATATGCATGGGACTTGGGATGTGAAAATTGAAGGAAAGGGTGTACATCATTATGTACGTGGTCTAATGCTAGCCTCAGATTACATTAGCGCTTGATGTTAGCTATGTGCTTCATCAAGGGAGGTGTTGGCTAAGTGCCCATCTCGGCGGTTGATAGCTGTGTACATCACCGTGGACTGATTGATATGTGGGATCCCTATGGGATCGGTGGCTCACCATCACTTGAGCAGCAAGTCTGCCAAGGTAAGATATGTGGATCATTATGTGATCGGTGGTGGATTAGCCACGGCCTTGAGCAGGGGGTCTGCCAAGGTAGGTGTAATGGATGGACCCTAGGTTGGGATGGGCTTCATAATTGCATATTTATGTGTATGGACTGTGTGGATATGGGCCAAGCCCATATGTGGAGATATGTGAAATGACTATGCACTGAGTCGGTTTGACTCACCCAATATTTTAAACCTTTCAGTGATGCGAAAGCTTGGACCGGTTGGAGTGGATACAAAGGTGGCCATGTGAGATGATTTTCATGCATAAAGATATTTTTAATTAATTAAGCATTTATATCTTCAGTATTTTGATTATTCAATTATTGTAATAAGGCCCCTAAAAGTATTTAAAGTCTGTTTAAGTGTTTCTCATTAAGTTTATTATTGTGTTTTATTATGGTTTGACAATTGAGGAATTATTTGCAAATGATTTTTATTTAAATCTATATATACTAAAGTTTTAATCCGGATATTTTATAAACACCACACCTTACTTAAGAATTTTAATGAACACTTTTTCTAAACTTAACAAAATTTTCGTGTTTTATCCTTAAGTTCAAAATTGTTTCAAATGTTTTCCCAGTGGCATTTCAAAATTGGTATCGAGTCTTGCTCAAAACTAAGCTTGAGGTTGTGGGGCCCAAAATGTTTTCAAAATGGGCTTTTCGAAAAAATAGGCTTTTTAGAAATTTTTCAGTTATTCTAGCATGGCACCTAAGTCTCCTAATTCAAATCCACCGTGTAAGTACCTCGAACTATCTATGTGATTATGTGAATTATAGAAGGGTAGAAAAGGAATGGAACATAGAATAGCATGATAGGAACTTGAACCTTAAGATTAGTCTACTCAAACACAAATACATAAGACTTAATGCACTAAACAAACCTATGGCTAAGTCAATCGAGTTAGGGTGTGGTAACCATGGTATGCATGTCTAGGATTGGATCCGAAGAGCACGGTATTTAAGCAATCCTAGTGACTCACCTCCTCTTTACAGAATCCTACCAGTGCGTAGTTCTGGCTCACCCTAACCCAGAAGACTTAGTGGGTGTGGAAACCTCTGTGCACATGTCTAGGAATGGTTTTAGTGGGAGCTTGGTATTTAAGCAATCAGTGTGACTCACCTCTCTCCACTCGAATCTCGCCTAGTACGTAGCTTTGGTTCACCCCACCAAGAAGACTGGTCATAGGCTAAACTTAATAACTAAAACCCAAAGGAAACTAGCCATGTTTTTTATAAGAACCCTAGTTTTAAACTCTTAAAATCATTTTCTTTAATTCATGGAAACTATCTTTTCTACACAATTTTCCTAAAAACTTCGATTTATAAAATTACTAAAATACCCCTAGTGGTAAAATTACAAAATACCCTTGGTTTATAAAATGTCTAAAATACCCATAGTTTTAATCAACATTATTTTATAACAAGTTAAAAAAACCTAATTTGCAAATTAGCAAAATACCTTGATTTTGGAAGAACTACAAAATTGCCCCTAACTTACAAAATTACCAAAATGACATTGATTTCCAAAATTTTTGCAACTTTATCGTTTTGGAAAATAAATTTCTCAAAAAGAACCCTCAAAGTTTTGCAAATTTTAAAATATCCCTGAATTATTAAACTTTACAAATTTACCCTTGTTTATTACCAAATTACCCCTAAAATTAAAAATTACCGAAATACCCTTAGAATTTCCAAATTTACCAAAGAACCCCGGAACTATAAAATTTCTAAAATACTTTTTGACAAAATTATCAAGGAACCTTATTTGAAAAATTACAAAAATATCCCTGTAGGACAAATTACGCAAATACCCCTGGGTAGTGGAAAAACAACAACAATGAAAACTACAACATATCTCTGAATGAACGAAGGTTCATAATTGGTTGATGGATGTATGAATGGATGAAAAGACTGTGTGCATGTGTGAATATGAAAGAACCACTCCTAAATTCCTTTTCATAAAATTTCTTCGCGGGTAATCAAGTGAAACAAAAGTACTAATTCATAAAACTTTCTCAAATCGATTAAAGCGCATAATGATATGAATTCTAGAGGACGCGATCGTCGTGGATGCGGTAGAGGAAGAATGACTAGGTCAGAACCCGTTGGATCGGGTCAAGGGTCTGATAATGAGGTACCACCGCCCCCACCACTCCCAGCTGTTGGTGTGGAGCAGCAAGCTCAGACGGGGGAAGTGCTGTGTCGCAGTCAGATCATGCGAGTTCTTGAGTTGGTGGCTGGTGCAAAAGGAAATTCGGGAGCTCGAAAGTCTGTACCCGAGTGACTCCGAGCCAACAAAGCTGAGGTGTTTCGGGGCGTATCAGGTGTGGCACCCAGTACGGCTGAATATTGGTTGGAAGTAACCGAACGAATTATGGATGAGCTCAATCTGATCGCTGAGGAGAAAGTGAAAGGAATGGTGGCGCTGCTTCGCGACGAGGCATATCAATGGTGGCTAATAGTTCGGGATAGTGCCACGGCGGAGGATCTCACCTTGGAGTACGTTAAGGCGGTGTACCAGAAGAAGTATGTCGGTACTCATTATATTGATGCGCAGAGGAAGGCGTTTCTGGGGCTGGTTCAAGGGAACAAGTCCATAGTGGAATACGAGGCTGAATTCTTAAGGTTAAGTCGATATGCTTGAGGGGTAGTTGCTACGGAGCATGAGCGATGTGTTCGGTTCGAGGACGGATTAAGGGATGACCTGAGGTTGTTGATAGCTCCTCATCAGAAATGAGAGTTCGCTGTGTTAGTCGAAAAGGCTAAGGTAGCTGAAGGGATTAAGGACTCGGTGAGATAGAACAGAGATAAGGATAGGAACCGGGATAGGAGGAATTTTGGATCATCTGAATCATCCGAGGGTCTTCAAAAAGACCGAGGGTTGAAAATTTGCTCGTGTTGCTAAGCCCATTATGGAAAATTCGGACCGTCCGTGTGTTCGGGCGGAAGGTATCATGTCGGCGAGTGTTAGAACCGAACGGAATGTTTTAGGTGTAAGTCAAGTCTCACCGATTAAGGACTATCCTCGTGATCCGAATAGGCCTCGCATAATAGGCCAAGGTTATGTGCAATGGATAGAGATGGTCGTTAGTTTACAAGGGTCGTGGTCCCAACCATGGAGGAAATGGTTCAAAGCCGAGGTCGTGGAGCACCAAACAGAGAGAGGTGAAGGTGCAGTGCAAGACAGCCAAGGTTGGTTTATGCAACAACCGTCATGAGGGGAAAGATGTGCCCGAGGTGACAACGGGTAAGTTTCTTATTTCTGGATTATCCTTTATTGCTTTGTTCGTTATAAGGTCAGTTCGTTCCTATGATTGCTAATGAAGTGTATGGAACCTTGATTGTTAACTTAGAGAATGTGCCTAGGTAGTATAATAGTTCTTAAGATCGAAAAGCAGCAAAGGAGTAAGTGGGGTAAGTTAGGATGTACGAATGCTCGTTAGTAAGTAATTTCGAGGATGAAATTATTTTAAGGAGGGTAAAACCGTAACATCCTAGATTAGGGGTTGTGCGCTTGGAGCATATCTCAAGTGTTAATAGGCTTTAAGTGTAGTTGGTGATGTTTTAAAGGTTTTAAAACTCTAGGATTAAAAGGGGATGCATTGGAAATTTTGAAACTTTAAGTTAAAGGGAAATTAAGGCAAGGTGGCCTTAAGAGAAAAAGTATGTGAAATTTGACACACAAACAGCTTGAAAAGTGGTCTAAGATGCCACTTAGGGCCTCCTGGAAATGGCGCCACATGCAAGGGTGTTGGGCCTGAGTTCGAAGTCACATGGGAAGCAAATAAAAGAAGTTTTATTTTTGCTTCCAAAAGCATAGAGGTGGACGGCAACAAGGCTCTTAAAAGGGAGTTTTATTCTCTTTAAAATTCAATAAATAGGATAAATGATGATTTATCTTAAGTATTTTTAAAGAGATAAATAAGGATTTATTTATCATTATTCCCATGAGATAGAGGTTGGATTAAAATCTTTTATTTTATGATAATTAAAGGATAAAGCTATCAAATAGAAGAGTGGTGGCCAAGTAAGGATTCCTTAGATGATAATTTCGTCTATAAAAGGAAGGAATGAGGCTACTCATTAATTTTCTTCCTTCTCTCTCTCTCTGCTGAAATTCTTAGGGTTCTCTTCTCTCTCTTCTCTTTTCTTTTGTCTAGTCAATTCCCTAGCCTCTCTCTCTTTTATTCAAAACCAAAACACAATCCAACCTAGTCAATTCTTCATAGCACCAAAAGTCAAATTCGCCAAAGTCGAATCTTTGTTGTCACGTATGGTGTTGCCGATTTAATCCAAAAAGGTAAGATCAACTATTATTTGATTTTCAATCTCTTTAGTCAAATATAGGAATCTAACTCCTTTAGAATTCCATGGCCAAAAGTTGAAGGTTTTCTTCTGGATCTAGTAGTTGTCAACTACAAGGAGCGATTTCGGATTTAGATTCGTAAGGTAAAACAATAGTGATTTTTGGCCATAGGCCATTTTGGTATATAATGTTAGCTGATTCGACTTAGGTGGTGTAGGAAGGAGTTCTACAATCGCAAAGGTGCAAATCGTTAGACGGGTTTTGGATTTAGTCAATTGTGCTAATCAAAAGCGAAGTTATCGCACTATTCTCCGTTATTGTATGTTGTTAAGTATGTTTTATTATGATGTATGTTAGCCGTAAATAATGGCTAAGATGGTGGATACCCGTAGTGGGTAATCGATTAATCGTCGTCAGTTTCTATTTTGCCTATGATATATGTGTGATATTTGTGGTGAGCATGTGATAAATATTTACTCGATTGTTAATCGACATGATACACATATATGCATGGGACTTGGGATGTGAAAATTGAAGGAAAGGATGTACATCATTATGTACGTGGTCTAATGCTAGCCTCGTGTTACATTAGCGCTTGATGTTAGCTATGTGCTTCATCAAGGGAGGTGTTGGCTAAGTGCCCATCTCGGCAGTTGATAGCTGTGTGCATCACCATGGACTGATTGATATGTGGGATCCTATGGGATCGGTGACTCAGCCACGGCCTTGAGCAGCAAGTCTGCCAAGGTAAGATATATGGATCATTATGTGATTGGTGGTGGATTAGCCACGGCCTTGAGAAGGGGGTCTGCCAAGGTAGGTGTAATGGATGGACCCTAGGTTGGGATGGGCTTCATAATTGCATATTAATGTGTATGGACTGTGTGGATATGGGCCAAGCCCATATGTGGAGATATGTGAACTGACTATGCACTGAGTCGGTTTGACTCACCCAATATTTTAAACCTTTCAAGTGATACGTAAAGCTTGGACCGGGTTGGAGTGGATACAATTGATTATTCAATTATTGTAATAAGGCCCCTAAAAGTATTTAAAGTCTGTTTAAGTGTTTCTCATTAAGTTTATTATTGTGTTTTATTATGGATGGACAATTGAAGAATTATTTGCAAACGATTTTTATTTAAATCTATATATACTAAAGTTTTAATCCGGATATTTTTATAAACACCACACCTTACTTAAGAATTTTAATGAACACTATTTTCTAAACTTAACAAAATTTTCGTGTTTTATCCTTAAGTTCAAATTTGTTTCAAATGTTTTCGCAGTGGCATTTCAAATTCGATTCAGAGTGAATGGGCGTAGGGTTGGGGCATTACAAATCGAGTGTGATACGTATTTAGGTATCGACGAGTGGGAAAGTATAGTTCTCATCGAAATCAGGTGTGTAATTTCACACTTATCTCATGGGTTAGATATTGTACCGTAAGTAATAGAATAAAAATTGTAAAGTTGGTAAAATTAGAAAAAATATGGTATATTAACACTTTTTGTGTAAATGCATGAAATCGGTACTAAAGTTGTGGAAATTATAGATTTTCCCTTAATGGGCTATTATATTAAACAGTGATATTTGGGGCCATATGAATTATTTTGATAAGTTGGCCAAGTGTGAAATTTGTGGAAAGAGCCTCATGTGATTAATGGGCCAAAAATTTGCTAGATCGATTAATGGGCCAAAATTTGCTAGATCGATTAATGGGCCAACAATTTGTATTATGGGCCTTATGATGAAATCATTATATGAATATTGTTATGCTTTGTATATGCATACATGATTGCATGGGTTGGGATAAAATTAAAGAGAAGTGCTGGTGGCTCTGCCACAATCTAGTTCGGTGACTCTGTCACAATCTAGTTCGGATGGCTCTGCCATAATCTAGTTCGGTGACTCTGTCACAATCTAGTTCAGATGGCTCTGCCATAATCTAGTTCGGTGACTCGATCACAATCTAGTTCGGTGACTCTGTCACAATCTAGTTCGGTGACTCTGTCACAATCTAGTTCAGTGGCTCTGCCATAAACATTTTAAATAGCTTTATGCCCGCGATTGGTGTGTTGGCGGGGTGGATTGACTTGACCCCCACAGGTGTGCTTGTTGGTACGGGTGGTGTGTAGCGGATGAAAATTTAGGCTTGGTTGGGGATTGCATATCACATGCATTTTATATTTGATATATATATACATTGTACATTTGTAAATGGGCTCAAGCCCAATTATATGCTTAAATGGTTTTGGCCCAGTGGACACGGTAAGTGGGTTACACACTGAGTTCTAAGTAACTCACCCCGTTTTTCTTACCCTTCTCAGGTAATGATAATTGATGGAGGCTTGGGCCGGGGATGACTTCGTGTGAAGGCCATACTATGAAAGATGGGTTATATACAAGCTTTGAACTTCTTTTAAGTATTTCTATTTAAGTATTATTTCAGTTGCAATGTAATAAGGCCTCTGGTATTATTTTCATGGATTTTTATTTCTGGATGGATTTTAATATGTTTTAGATACTTAAATGGGACCGTTTTAATTTCTATAAATGTTTTCTTAAACTTGCGTACAAAAAGGGGTTTTTCTTAAATATCATCAACTCGTAAAATTTCCATGAAAACTCTTTTATGAGATTATTTTAACCAATTACTTCTCTAAAAATCAAATAATAAACCCTTACATTTTAAAATCATGGATTTCAAATTAATCTTGATATTTGATAAACTCCATCCCCAAAATCATTTTGAAGATTGGTTTTCTTTAAATCATTGATGACTAAATGTAAGTTCGATTTGTGTGGCATACCAAATATAGATTTAACGCATAGGCCGGGTTTGGGATGTTACATTTTATGGTATCAGAGCCAGTTTCAAAACTCGACTGCGGTTTGGGTTCAACAATAATTTTTGTTTTAAAAATTGTTTAAATTTCTAGACTTTATGTTTTAAAGGTAGTATGGCACCACGAGCATGCGGAACCAAGTCAAGCAAGTATTTGTTTTCATTTTATAATTTTTGTGATACGAAAATTCTACAAAGTAGAATACTCTAGAACTGTTAATCTTAAGAGTTGAAACTATAGAGACTGAGACTCTAGGATGCGGATTTGACTTTCAAAAATAACTTTTCTACTCATACTCCATAAAACATCGTTTAATAAACATCGAATATGATATTGATTCATAAAACTCTTAATCAGATTATATCGACTTAGTAAACATGAGTGCTAGAAGACGCAGACGTGGTAGACGTAGACGTGGTAGAGGCTGAGGTGCTAGGGCTACATCTTTGGCACCAAGGCATGCACCTAAAAGAGAGGCGCAGACATCGTGAGTGGCTGAGACGGGATGTCATGATCGAGTTGGGGTTGATGAGCTGACTCAGATAGTTAAGAAGGTATTGAAGGAAGTTAAAGAAATCAGTGAAGCACTTCAAGTTGGGTCTGTAGACTGTAAAAAGAAAGGAGATCGTAGTTCTTGTGGATTGCCGTCTTGTTCCGTAAAGCGTGTTATGGCACGTCCAAACTTTCTGGCTTGCGATTATTGCGGAAGGCGTCATCCAGGTGAGTGTTTGAGGAGGTCAGGAGCATGTTGGAGATGTGGGTCTAAGGAGCATAAGGCTCGAGATTGTTCCATCACTATCAAGTCAGGTATGTTTTGGTGGGACGTGATGTTTGAATGTAGAAAATTTTATGAATGAGCGATAAATACCTGTTTGCTTCTAAGGATTTGATATTTGATGATGTGAAGAGTTTTCAAGGTTAAAGATAGAAAGTGAATTAGTGTTATTAAGATCAGAGTGTGCAGCGAAAGCTTAGTGATGTGGTTTGAGCGATGCATTTAGTAGTTGATTGGAAATTTCTTTAAGGAGGAAAAATGGTGGCGTATGTTTCTCGTTAGTTAAGGCCGCACGAAGTTAACTATCCTATTCATGACTTGGAGTTGGCTGCGATAGTGTTTTCTTTAAACATTTGGAGGCACTATCTCTACGGTGAGAAGTCGATCATTTATACGGACCACAAGAGTCTTAAGTACCTCCTTACGCAAAAAGAGTTGAACTTGAGACAACGGAGATGGGTGGAGTTGTTAAAGGATTATGACTCTCAATTGAGTACCATCCTGAAAAGGCTAACGTTGTGGCAGACGCGTTGAGTCGTAAGGTGGTATCGGAGTTAAGAGCAATGTTTGCTCATCTCAGTTTGTATGAGGATGGCAGTCTGCTAGTGGAACTTCAGGTGAAGCCATTGTGGTTAGAATAGATCAAGGAAAAACAATTATCAGATGAAAAATTGGGTCCTTTAATGGAACAAGTTGAAAGTGGTATAATAGGGGGCTTTGGATTGAACAAGGACGGCGTACTGTGTTTTCGTGGAAGAATTTGTATGCCCATGGATTCATATTTGAGACAAATGATTATGAGAGAGGCGCATAGTAGCCCTTATACTATGCACCCCGAAAGAAATAAGATGTATCGAGACCTCCGTAAATAGTATTGGTGGCCAGGGTTAAAGCGGGAAGTAATAGATTTTGTAAGTAAGTGTTTGACTTGTCAGCAAGTGAAGGCGGAACATCAATTGCCATCAGGCTTATTGCAACCGGTAAAGATTCCTCTATGGAAATGGGAGCGGATAACAATGGATTTCGTTAGTGGGTTACCTTTAACACCTGCTAAGAAAGATTCCGTTTGGGTGGTAGTAGATCGATTGACTAAGACTGCTTATTTTCTACTAGTTCGTATGGATTACTCACTACAGAAGTTGGCTAAGCTACCAATGTCTATCATATCGGACAAGGATCCTAGGTTTACATCACGGTTTTGGAAAGCTTTACATGAGGCTTTGGGAACAAAGTTAAACTTCAGTACGGCTTTTCATCCTCAGTCAGATGGTCAGTCAGAAAGAGTAATTCAGATTTTGGAAGACATGTTAAAAGGTTGCGTGATTGACTTCAGAGGTAGTTGGTAGGATTTCCTACCATTGGCAGAGTTCGCGTATAATAACAGTTACCAATCCAGCATCCAAATGGCGCCTTATGAAGCATTATACGGCCGTAGGTGTCGTACCCCTACTTGTTGGACTGAATTGGGGGAACGACTTGGGTCCTGAATTGATATCTGAGATGGAAGAAAAGGTAAAGGTGAATCGAGCACGATTAAAGGAAGCTTCGGATAGACAAAAGTCGTACATGGATCTAAAGCGTAAGGATATCGAGTTTGCGATGGAAGATCAGGTTTTTCTGAAAGTCTCACCTTGGAAGAAGATTTTCAGATTTGGAAGGAAGGGCAAGTTGAGCCCTAGGTTCATTGGACCATACCGCGTGCTGAAGCGTATAGGACTAGTGGCCTTCATAGTGTTTTCCATGTTTTTATGCTGAGGCATTATAGATCGGATCCGTCTCACATATTACCGGTAGAAGAAGTGGAGTTAAGGCCGGACTTGTCTTTCGAGGAGGAACCAGTGAAAATCTTAAACCGTGATGTTAAGGTACTAAGAAAGAAGACTGTGCCATTGGTTAAGGTTCTATGGCATAATCACGGAGGGAAGAAAGCTACGTGGGAGCCTGAGGATGCAATTCGTCAGCAATATCCTCACCTCTTTTAACCAGGTAAATTTTGAGGACGAAATTTTCTTTAAGGAGGGTAGAATTGTAATATCTTAAAAATTGAGTATCGATATGTTGCATGTTTTTGGTGCTTAGCTTGTGGATGATTTAATTTGTGTGCTTAATATAGTCTTGAGAAGGCTCGAGATTTATTTGGAATTAGAATAAATTTTAGAAATGAGTACTTTATTGAAGTGGATCAAGTGAACTTGATGTTTAAGGAAATTAAGTGTCAAAAACTAGCATAAGATGAACTAGTAGTAAAGTGGAGTTGGCGCCATAAGTGTTGCTTGAGGGAAGAGGTTTGAATCCCATGGATGGCATTTTGGTGACTTTTATTTTTGGACCTTTATAGCCTGTGTCGGTCAAGCATCATGTTTGGTAAGGTTAGACTATTTTACTTATGGCAAGGTGGCTAATGGTAAAGGTAAGCATGGAACTTGGGGAAAGAAATCCTAAACTTATGAAATGTAGGGGGGACACAAGGCATATCCTAAAGGTTATGTTTTGGAAACTTTTGGATGGCCAACTTGTCCATGAATTTGGACGGCTTTGTAGACTAAGGGGGGAGCCAAATCTAGGTGGTAAGTTTGGGTATAGTTTGGTAGCTTGATAGAATTTTCCATTTGGTCATTTTGCTCTCCCAAAAACATCTTTCTCTCATCTTTTCCTCTCTTGGCCGAATGTGCTTGTGTTAGGAGAAAAAAATCTTTACTTTGATTGTTTTGGTCATTCTTTTTGACCATTTGGTCATTTTTGCAAAACCTCTCAAGTGCTTCATCTTGTATTTCTCTCCTAGTGCCGAAATTATCAACACAAAAAGCCATTTCTTTTTCCTTCCTTTTCCCCATTGCCGAATGCATATTTGCTCCTAAACTCCTCTCTTTTCTCTTTTCCCTATTCTCTTTTCCTCTCCATTTTACTTATCTTTCAAACACATTCTTCTTTCATTTTCCTTCTATGGCCGAATGCTTATGACCATCCCCATAGCCGAAATTATTTTCCCTATCCATTAAATCATAGCCGAATCTCTTTTTTCTCATAGACCTTATTCTCAATCATTTCTTCCATTAAGTTTTGGATAACCGGTAAGAATCATTTTTTTCCTTGATTTCTTTTGTTATTTGGTCACCTTGGCCGAATCTATAGGATGGCCTAGGAAGAGCCTTTAAATCGATAATCGTCCATTCTATTAAATGTTTCCTTTCATTATATTTTAGTGAGATAGTGGAGGGCCGAATCACCATCTCGTCAAAGTCATCTTGAAGTCACTCAAGTTCGAATCATAACTGGCAAGGTAAGAAGGAACTCTTCATGGATTCATGATCACCCTCGTTTTATTTCAATGACTATCAATTGAGATTTGTTATAACTGAAAGTTTTTATATAGGAATCCTTTGGAAATCACTCGAGATTTTAAGGTAAGCCGAGTTCGCTCTTTTACGATAATAGTCTTAATTTCGATATATTGTTAGGGCTAATAATCCTTTGTTAATGGAGGCAATCAATATAGGGTCGAAAAGAGTGGTGAATAGCATTCGGAAGAGGGGCGATTTCACCATTCTCCCTAAATTCAAGCGAACGGTTGTTTCGAGAATCCTAGACTTTCCATCGGGTTGTGGACCCTCATCCGAGGAGAATCAATTATTCGAAGTCGTGCGTACTCCGGAGCCATTGACTGTTCGTGATTCTTCAACGGTTTATGAACCGTCAATCGGGGAAAATCGAAAGATAATTGTTGTTTGAAATTTCAAGGGTAAAGATCTAGATCGTTTATCTTGACGTAGATTTATATTTAGTATCAATTTTCTAATCGAGTGTGATACGTATTTAGGTATCAACGAGCGGGAAAGTATAGTTCTCACCGTAATCAGGTGTGTAATTTCACACTTATTTCATGGGTTAGATATTGTACCGTAAGTAATAGAATAAAAATCGTAAAGTTGGTAAAATTAGAAAAAATATGGTATATTAACACTTTTTGTGTAAATGCATTAAATCAGTATTAAAGTTGTGGAAATTACGAATTTGCCCTTAATAGGCTATTATATTAAACAATGATATTTGGGGCCATATGAATTATTTTGATAAATTGACCAAGTGTGAAATTTGTTTTAAGGGCCTAATGTGATTAATGGGCCAAAAATTTGCTAGATCGATTAATGGGCCAAAATTTGCTAGATCGATTAATGGGCCAAAAATTTGTATTATGGGCCTTATGATGAAATCATTATATGAATATTGTTATGCTTTGTATATGCATTCATGATTGCATGGGTTGGGATAAAATTGAAGAGAAGTGCTGGTGGCTCTGCCACAATCTAGTTCGGTGACTCTGTCACAATCTAGTTGGGATGGCTCTGCCATAATCTAGTTCGGTGACTCTGTCACAATCTAGTTCAGATGGCTCTGCCATAATCTAGTTTGGTGACTCTATCACAATCTAGTTCAGTGACTCTGTCACAATCTAGTTCGGTGACTCTGTCACAATCTAGTTCGGTGGCTCTGCACTAAACATTTTAAATGGCTTTATGCCCGTGATTGGTGTGTTGGCGGGGTGGGTTGACTTGATCCCCACAGGTGTGCTGGTTGGTACGAGTGGTGTGTAGCGGATGGAAATTTAGGCTTGGTTGGGAATTGCATATCACATGCATTTTATATTTGATATATATATATATACATTGTACATTTGTAAATGGACTCAAGCCCAATTATATGCTTAAATGGTTTTGGCCCAGTGGACAAGGTAAGTGGGTTACACTCGAGTTCTAAGTAACTCACCTCGTTTTTCTTACCCTTCTCGTGTAATGATAATTGATGGAGGCTTGGGCGGGGATGACTTCGTGAAGGCCATACTACGAATGATGGGTTATATATAAACTTTGAACTTCTTTTAAGTATTTCTATTTAAGTATTATTTGGTTGCAATGTAATAAGGCCTCCGTATTATTTTCATGGATTTTTATTTCGTGGATGGATTTTAATATGTTTTAGATACTTAAATGGGACCGTTTTAATTTCTATAAATGTTTTCTTAAACTTGCGTATAAAAAGGTTTTTTCTTAAATATCATCAACTCGTAAAATTTTCGTGAAAACTCTTTTATGAGATTATTTTAACCAATTACTTTTCTGAAAATCAAATTATAAACCCTTACATTTTAAAATTATGGATTTCAAATTAATCTTGATTTTTGATAAACTCCATCCCCAAAATCGTTTTGAAGATTTGTTTTCTTTAAATCATTGATTACTAGATGTAAGTTCGATTTGTGTGGCATGCCAAATCTGGACTTAACGCATAGGCCGAGTTTGGGGTGTTACATTTTATGGTATCAAAGCCAGTTTCAAAACTCGGCTATGGTTTGGGTTCAACAACAATTTTTGTTTTAAAAACTGTTTAAATTTTTAGACTTTATGTTTTAAAGGTAGTATGGCATCACGAGCATCCGGCACCAAGTCAAGTAAGTATTTTTTTTTCATTTTATAATTTTTGTGATACAAAAATTCTACAAAGTAGAATACTCTAGAACTGTTAGTCTTAAGAGTTGAAACTATAGAGACTGAGACTCTAGGATGCGGATTTGACTTTCAAAAACAACTTCTACTCATACTCCATAAAACATCGTTTAATAAACATCGAATAGCATAATGATTCATAAAACTCTTAATTAGATTATATTGACATAGTAAACATGAGCGCTAGAAGACGCGGACGCGGTAGACGTAGATGTGGTAGAGGCCGAGGTGCTAGGGCTACATCTTTGGAACCAAGGCATGTGCCTAAAAGAGAGGCGCAGACATCGTTAGTGGCTGAGATGGGATCTCATGATCGAGTTGGGGTTAATGAGCTGACTCAGATAGTTAAGAAGGTATTGAAGGAAGTTAAGGAAATCAGTGAAGCACTTCGAGTTGGGTCTGTGGACTGTAAAAAGAAAGGAGATCGTGGTTCTTGTGGATCGCCGTCCCATTCCGCAAAGCGTGTTAAGGCACATCCAAACTTTCTGGTTTGCGATTATTGCGAAGCGTCATCCAGGTGAGTGTTGGAGGAGGTCAGGAGCATGTTGGAGATGTGGGTCTAAGGAGCATAAGGCTCGGGATTGTTCCATCACTATCAAGTCAGGTATGTTTTGGTGGGACGTGATGTTTGAATCTAGAAAATTTTATGAATGAGTGATAAATACCTGTTTGCTTCTGAGGATTTGATATTTGATGATGTGAAGAGTTTCTAAGGTTAGAGATAGAAAGCAAATTAGTGTTATTAAGATCAGAGTGCGCAGCGAAAGCTTAGTGATGTGGTTTGAGCGATGCATTTAGTAGTTGATTGGAAATTTCTTTAAGGAGGAAAAATGATGGCTTATGCTTCTCGTCAGTTAAGGCCGCACGAAGTTAACTATCCTACTTATGACTTGGAGTTGGCTGCGGTAGTGTTTGCTTTAAACATTTGGAGGCACTATCTCTAGGTGAGAAGTCGATCATTTATATGGACCACAAGAGTCTTAAGTACCTCCTTACGCAAAAAGACTTGAACTTGAGACAATGGAGATGGGTGGAGTTGTTAAAGGATTATGACTCTCAATCGAGTACCATCCTGGAAAGGCTAACCTTGTGGCAGACGCGTTGAGTCGTAAGGTGGTATCAGAGTTAAGAGTAATGTTTGTTCATCTCAGTTTGTATGAGGATGGCAGTCTGCTAGCGAAACTTCAGGTGAAGCCATTGTGGTTAGAATAGATTACGAAAAAACCGTTATCAGATGAAAAATTGGGTCCTTTAATGCAACAAGTTGAAAGTGGTATAATAGGGGACTTTGGATTGAACAAGGATGGCATGCTGTGTTTTCGTGGAAGAATTTGTATGCCTATGGATTCGGATTTGAGACAAATGATTTTGAGAGAGGCGCATAGTAGCCCTTATGCTATGCACCCCAGAGGAAATAAGATGTATTGAGACCTCCGTGAACAGTATTGGTGGCCAGGGTTAAAGCGGGAAGTAACAGATTTTGTAAGTAAGTATTTGACTTGTCAGCAAGTGAAGGTGGAACATCAATTGCCGTCAGGCTTATTGTAACCAGTAAAGATTCCTCTATGGAAATGGGAGCGGATAACAATGGATTTCATTAGTGGGTTACCTTTAACACCTGCTAAGAAAGATTCCGTTTGGGTGGTAGTAGATCGATTGATGAAGACTGCTCATTTTCTGCTAGTTCATACGGATTACTCACTACAGAAGTTGGCTAAGCTGTATGTATCTGAGATCGTGAGGGTGCATGGGGTACCAATGTCTATCATATCGGACAGGGATCCTATGTTGACATCACGGTTTTGGAAAGCTTTACATGAGGTTTTGGGAACAAAGTTAAACTTCAGTACCGCTTTTCATCCTCAGTCAGATGGTCAGTCAGAAAGAGTAATTTAGATTTTGGAAGACATGTTAAGAGGTTGCGTGATTGACTTCAGAGGTAGTTGGGAGGATTTCCTACCATTGGCAGAGTTCGCGTATAATAACAGTTACCAATCCAGTATCCAAATGGTGCCTTATGAAGCGTTATACCGTCGTAGGTGTCGTACCCCTACTTGTTGGACTAAATTGGGGGAACGGCAGTTGTTGGGTCCTGAATTGATATCTGAGACGGAAGAAAAGGTAAAGGTGATTTGAGCACGGTTAAAGGAAGCTTCAGATAGATAAAAGTCGTACGTGGATCTGAAGCGTAAGGATATCGAGTTTGCGGTGTGAGATCAGGTTTTTCTAAAAGTCTTACCTTGGAAGAAGATTTTCAGATTTGGAAGGAAGGGCAAGTTGAGCCCTAGGTTCATTGGACCGTACCGTGTGTTGAAGCGTATAGGACCAGTGGCCTATCAACTTGAATTACCTCCGGAGTTGAGTCAGATTCATAGTGTTTTCCATGTTTCTATGCTGAGGCATTATAGATCGGATCCGTCTCACATAGTACCGGTAGAAGAAGTGGAGTTAAGGCCAGACTTGTCTTTCGAGAAGGAACCAGTGAAAATCTTAGACCGTGATGTTAAGGTACTAAGAAAGAAGACTGTGCCATTGGTTAAGGTTCTATGGCGTAATCACGGAGCGGAGGAAGCTACGTGGGAGCCTGAGGACGCAATTCATCAGCAATATCCTCACCTCTTTTAACCAGGTAAATTTCGAGGACGAAATTTTCTTTAAGGGGGTAGAATTGTAACATCTTAAAAATTGGGTATCGATATGTTGCATGTTTTTGGTGCTTAGCTTGTGGATGATTTAATTTGTATGCTTAATATAGTCTTGAGAAGGCTCAGGATTTATTTGGAATTAGAATAAATTTTAGAAATGAGTACTTTATTGAAGTGGATCAAGTGAACTTGATGTTTAAGGAAATTAAGTGTCAAAAACTAGCATAAGATGAACTAGTAGTAAAGTGGAGTTGGCGCCATAAGTGTTGCTTGAGGGAAGAGGTTCGAATCCCATGGATGGCATTTTGGTGACTTTTATTTTTGCACCTTTATAGCATGTGTCGTCAAGCATCATATTTGGTAAGGTTGGACTATTTTACTTATGGCAAGGTGGCTAATGGTTAAGGTAAGCATGGAACTTGGGGAAAGAAATCCTAAACTTATGGAATGTAGGGGGGACACAAGGCATATCCTAAGGGTTATGTTTTGGAAACTTTTGGATGGCCAACTTGTCCATGAATTTGGACGGCTTTGTGGACTAAGGGGGAGCCGAATTTAGGTGGTAAGTTTGGGTATAGTTTGGTAGCTTGATAGAATTTTCCATTTGGTCATTTTGCTCTACCAAAAACATCTTTCTCTCATCTTTTCCTTTCTTGGCCGAATGTGCTTGTGTTAGGAGAAAAAAATCTTTACTTTGATTCTTTTGGTCATTCTTTTTGACCATTTGGTCGTTTTTGCAAAACCTCTCAAGTGCTTCATCTTGTATTTCTCTCCTAGTGCCGAAATTATCAACACAAAAAGCCATTTCTTTTTCCTTCTTTTTCCCCATTGCCGAATGCATATTTGCTCCTAAACTCCTCTCTTTTCTCTATTCTCTTTTCCTCTCCATTTTACTTATCTTTCAAACACATTCTTCCTTCATTTTCCTTCCATGGCTGAATGCTTATGACTATCCCCATAGCCGAAATTATTTTCCCTATCCATTAAATCATAGCCAAATCTCTTTTTCCTCATAGACCTTATTCTCAATCATTTCTTCCATTAAGTTTTGGATAACTGGTAAGAATCATTTTTTTCCTTGATTTCTTTTATTATTTGGTCACCTTGGTCGAATCTATAGGATGGCCTAGGAAGAGCCTTTAAATCGATAATCGTGCATTCTATTAAACATTTTCTTTCGTTATATTTTAGTGAGATAGTGGAGGGCCGAATCACCATCTCGTCAAAGTCATCTTGAAGTTACTCAATTTCGGATCATAACTGGCAAGGTAAGAAGGAACTCTTCATGGATTCATGATCACCCTCATTTTTTTCAATGACTATTAATTGGGATTTGTTATAACCGAAAGTTTTTATATAGGAATCCTTTGGAAATCACTCGGGATTTTAAGGTAAGCCGAGTTCGCTCTTTTACGACAATAGTCTTAATTTCTGATATATTATTAGGGCTAATAATCCTTTGTCAATAGAGGCAATCAATATAAGGTCGAAAAGAGTGGTGAATAGCATTCGGAAGAGGGGCGGTTTCACCATTCCCCCTAAATTCAAGCGAAAGGCTATTTCAGGAATCCAAGACTTTCCACCGGGTTGTGGACCCTCAACTGAGGAGAATCAATTATTTGAAGTCATGCGTACCCCGGAGCCATTAACTGTTCGTGATTCTTCAACAGTTTATGAACCGACAATCGGGGAAAATCGAAAGATAATTGTTGTTCAAAATTTTAAGGGTAAAGATCTAGATCGTTTATCTTGACATAGATTTATATTTAGTATCAGTGTTCTAATCGGGTGTGATACGTATTTAGGTATCGACGAGCGGGAAAGTATAGTTCTCACCATAATCAGGTGTGTAATTTCACACTTATCTCATGGGTTAGATATTGTACCGTAAGTAATAGAATAAAAATCGTAAAGTTGGTAAAATTAGAAAAAATATGGTATATTAACACTTTTTGTGTAAATGCATGAAATCGGTTTTAAAGTTGTGGAAATTACAGATTTGCCCTTAATGGGCTATTGTAACACCCCAAACCCGGCCCAAAACACTATGGCCGAATACGAAATGTTACTGGGAAAGGTGTTGATAATAGTTTGGTTTCGAAGGTGAAAAATGAGTTTTAAGTTCTAAAATAAAAAAAAACCCGTTTGCTTATAAGTGATCCAAGATTTTGAACAAAACTTTCATTTGTTACCTTTACGTTAGAAATATCTTAAAATCATCTTTTAATTAATCAACGGATAGGAAAAAATCAACGGATAGGAAAAACTAACTTAAACCCATAATAATAATCCCAAAACATTTATAGCGACCTTATTACAATAAAAATATCCCAAAAAGTAATTAAAAGTTTATAAGGTACTTAAAATAAAATCGCTCGCATGGCCACCTCGAATCCATTCCAGCCTGGTCCAATGTATCATGTATTACCTGCATTATTTGAAGAACAGGGTGAGTCATTTTGGCTCAGTGTGCAATTAAACCACCTGTTTCCACAATTGAGCTTAGCCTCAAAACCACATCAAATCGATAAACCACATATTATGATGCATTATGTTAATCCAACCCAACCAAATATCCAACCGCTACACACCAACCGTATATCCAACCACCACACACCAGGGGATTACTAACTCAACACTCCATCCGCTACACACCTCTTTGGTAGTCATGCTACTCAAAGTCCACTTAGTGGTCTAGCCACTTATCCACGTGATTAAAATCACAAATATCCACAATGAGACTCAAGGTCATCATCAATCCACGATGTGGCTCGAGGCCAACACCAATCCACGATGTGACTCAAGGTCATCATCAATCCACAATGAGGCTTGAGGCCATCATTAATCCATGTATATAAATATATATACACACTTCCCCTTTTCAATATATATACCGAACCCCATGTACATGCAGCACTTTATGATGAAATGGCATGAAACATACATACATATTTTACATGCTTACATAGATCCACATATATCCATCCACATTTTGATACAGGAATTGTACTAACTTGTTTACTAGATTACCCATTATGGATAACAATACCACCACAGCCACTAATTCGGCTACCACACATATCACATGCATTTAATTAATTTAAACAAGGAAAGTAAAGAAACAGTGTGCTAATTACACATCTGATAACCTGTAATACCACGCCCTCTACATCGACGCTATCACTAACCGACACTACTGCTATTTGCCTACGATCCTATTCTGAAGCTGGCCCACACCGTGGTGGCCAATCACGAATCGCTGAAACTAAACGCTTCTTGAACTTAGGGGTAGGGACTATGTGTCCAACCCCTTTCTCTCCTTGGCTGGTACTTGCATCCATCGAATAGTACTTAATCAGAAGACCCGGTTAAACGTTAAATTAAATCTAAACAAGACTAAATAATCATGTTAATCGAATAACCTTACCAAAGTCGACCCAAATCTCGAAGGTTCTCACTTGATCTTGAAAGCTGTCGAGATCCCTACATAAATCAATATCAGATTCGGCCTAACACTAAAAGACAAGAGAAATGGCCTTCAGCCGAACGTTACCTTCTTACCTTGATTGAACGAATTCCGAAAGATCACTAACTCCTTTAATGCTAGCTTATATAAAAACCAAAATCCCCCCTTCATAGATTCGGCCACACCAAAGAAATGGAGTTAGACTCTTGGTTTCGATAACTTAAAAAGAAAAAGAAGAAGATTCAAATAGAAGAGAACCCCTTACCACAATTACTAGCAACCGATTGGGAGATTGATAGAAGATGAACGACGACGCCCCCTCTACAGGCTCTGACAGATTTAGCCAAGAGATATAACTTGAGAAATAAACACAAAATAGAAGAAGAAAAGAAAGAGATAATAGTGAATGGAGAATTCGGCCAAGGTTTCAATACAAAGAAAGATTATTCGGCCCTTTTTTTTTAGAAGAGAAGTAATAGGTGAAAAAGATGAAGAAAGGGTTGAGGTTTATGGTATTTTGGTAATGGTGAAAATAAAGAGAAAGGTTCGGCTTTAGAAATAGAAGTGGGGTAAAGGTTTTAGGCCACCCAAAATAAAAAGAATAAGAGGAGAAGAGAGAGAGATAGATTCGGCTTAGAGAAGAAAATAGAGAGAAAAGAAGATGAATGAAGAATGTACCAAATGGTCACTCTCCCCTTCCGGCTTTTTGTAAAAATGAAAAGAAAGCAAAAGGAAGAGTTTTTGACTAACATTTTTGGCAAGGAGAATTAAAGGAGAAAACGCAAAAAGATGGACACTCACACTTACTAGCTCAAATTCGGCACCTACTCCCCCCTTACATGACCGAAAATGCCACCCTCTAGCATCCTACATTTGTCCAACTCCTCAACCTCACTCCACATCCCTTGTTTTTCTCCTAACGTTCCTCCACTCCACTCATTCAAACACATTTGAATGATTCAAACTTCTATCCCTCTTCATAGCCACACATTCAAAATGCTTGACCCATTCAAACTCCCCCCTTCCAAGTGCCATAGCCAAATCCACTACCTCCCCCCTTCTTGACGCAAAAAGCACCCAAAATGCTGTCCATGCTACTCGAACCTCCTCCCCTTGGAACTCCTTGCGACGCAAACTCCCCTGGACCCTAGGTAGCATCCCCTTACCACTCCACCACCTCACTTCTTGTGTCAATGAACCCCACATTAAATCCCTTAAGGCCTAGCTCCCCTAGCTCTCCCCTAAAGGCTTCAAACCAGAAATTTTCACTAAGGCTTCTATCTAACCCCAAGGTTCCCCGAAGCCCCCAAACACACTCAAACAACATACAGAGCATACTATCACATAGATATGAATTAAAAATGCGTGACCCCTAAATCCTGGATGTTACAGCTATTATATTAAACAGTGATATTTGGGGCCATATGAATTATTTTGATAAATTGGCCAAGTGTGAAATTTATGAAAAGGGCCTCATGTGATTAATGGGCCAAAAATTTGCTAGATCGATTAATGGGCCAAAATTTGCTAGATCGATTAATGGGCCAAAAATTTGTATTATGGGCCTTATGATGAAATCATTATATGAATATTGTTATGCTTTGTATATGCATACATGATTGCATGGGTTGGGATAAAATTGAAGAGAAGTGCTGTGGTGGCTCGCCATAATCTAGTTCGGTGACCCCGCCACAATCTAGTTCGGATGGCTCTGCCATAATCTAGTTCGGTGACTCTGTCACAATCTAGTTCGGTGACTCTGTCACAATCTAGTTCTGTGACTCTGTCACAATCTAGTTCGGTGGATCTGCCACAAACATTTTAAATGGCTTTATGCTTGCGATTGGTGTGTTGGTGGGTGGGTTGACTTGATCCCCACAGGTGTGCTGGTTGGTACGGGTGGTGTGTAGCGGATGAAAATTTAGGCTTGGTTGGGAATTGCATATCACATGAATTTTATATTTGATATATATATTTATATATACATTTTACATTTGTAAATGGGCTCAAGCCCAATTATATGCTCAAATGGTTTTGGCCTAGTGGACGCGGTAAGTGGGTTACACACTGAGTTCTAAGTAACTCACCCTGTTTTTCTTACCCTTCTCAAGTAATGATAATTGATGGAGGCTTGGGCCAGGGATTACTTCGTGTGAAGGCCATACTACGAATGATGGGTTATATATAAACTTTGAACTTCTTTTAAGTATTTCTATTTAAGTATTATTTCAAATTTGCAATGTAATAAGGCCTCCGTATTATTTTCATGGATTTTTATTTAGTAGATGGATTTTAATATGTTTTAGATACTTAAATGGGACTATTTTAATTTCTATAAATGTGTTCTTAAACTTCATGATAAAAAGGGTTTTTCTTAATTATCATCAACTCGTAAAATTTTCGTGAAAACTCTTTTATGAGATTATTTTAACCAATTACTTCTCTGAAAATCAAATTATAAACCCTTACATTTTAAAATCATGGATTTCAAATTAATCTCGATTGTTGATAAACTCCATCCCCAAAATCGTTTTGAAGATTTGTTTTCTTTAAATCATTGATGACTAGATGTAAGTTCGATTTGTGTGGCATGCCAAATCTGGACTTAACGCATAGGCCGGGTTTGGGGTGTTACAGGCACCGTCCTCCGTCCTTCTTCTTCTTTTTCTTTTCTTCTTCTTCTTCTCCTTTCCTTGTCTTCTCTCGCAGTGCCCATGAAAATGAAATTGGGAACTATTTAAGGTCACCAAAGCTGAGAAACAGACAAGCATGCTTCATGCATGTGTCCCATCACTGCATCGGTGTCGCCTTTGCCGAGCCCTCCACCTATCACACCTGTTGCATACCCTCCACCCCTGTCCAGTCAACTCAAGTCTCTTTTTTTTACAGATTCTATTTTTTAAATAGTATTTTTTTAAACGAAATATAGTGTCAGAGTAGGGTGGTGCCACCTCTGCCAGCGGCATGACCATCCTACATGTACCATTTTGGTACATAAATTTTTTTGTACTATTTTCATTTTTTTTACTTTTGTACTAGTTGGGTAAGAAATCGTAGATAGGAAATAGTAAGAAAGGGACAATATCTCATATTAAAGATGGCGTCTAAAAGTTTTTATTTTAAAGTAAATAGGATTCAAGAAAGCAAATCTTTCTTGGCACTAGAAAAAACAGAAACTTTGTTTTCATACTGTTGTTGGTTTGATCTTACGTTCGTATGAATACAAAAAATTACGAGGATTACTAATAATTGGAGAGTGACTCTTTTTTTTGTCATTATTCTTTTTCTTGTCCTTACTCTCCCCACAATCTTGCAAATTTGCAGTACCCCACAAATAAATTTGTTCCATGATAGTTGCATCAGTCTGGTACCTTACTGTCTTTCGAACTTAGACAACGGAGCACTAATTAATCATTCCCCAAGGACAAGCTATATTTATACGTGCAAAAATACAAGCCATTCCCATCAACTTCTTTACAAGATCTCTACAGTTCCCCATCAAAATAAACAATGAAAGATCTTCTTGATCTCTCCACTTTTGGTTATGCAGTAGTGTTAGGCATCACGCTATTGTTTTTGTACTCAAAACTCAAAAAGCCTAGCTTCAGAAGTGGCGACAAAGCTGCACTCATAGTAGCCAGTGCATGGCCAATAATCGGTCACCTCCCACTGTTAAGGGGACCCAAGGCCCCTCATGAAACGTTGGGATACTTGGGTGAGAAATTTGGACCTGCCTACATGATCCGGATCGGTGTTCATCCAGCCCTGATGGTGAATTCGAGTGATGTTGCTAAGGAAATCTTCACCACCAATGATTTGTATGTTTCCTCCCGTTCCAAATTTGCCGCCGCTAAACACTTGGGTTACAACTATGCCAAGTTTGACCTCTCTCCTTACAGACAATACTGGCATGAAATGCGCAAAATAACAATGGTGGAGGTGCTATCCAATCACATGATCGATCAACTTAAGAAAGTTTTTGTATCAGAAATAGAAGGCTCAATGAAACTACAACAAAAAAGTGCTTTAGCGGCATTTTTAGTGGCGTTTGTATGAAAAAACGCCGCAAAAATTATACATTAGCGGCGTTTGCAAGAAAACGCTGCTAAAAATCGAGCAATAGTGGCATTTTCGGGTAAAACGCCGCAAAAATTAAACAATAGCACAAACACCGCTAACAAAATGAGCAATATCGATGTTTTTGTTCAGGCACCGCTAATAAAATGAGTAATAGCGGCATTTTTGTACAAGCTCTGCTAATAAACTGAGCAATAGTGGCGTTTTTGTTCAAACACTGCTAATAAATTGAGCAATAGTGGCGTTTTTATACGAGCACTAATAAATCGAGCAATAGCGGCGTTTTTGTACAAACGCCGCTAATAAACCGAGAAATAGCGACGTTATAAGCTGAGTAATAGCGGCGTTTTTGTACAAACGCCGCTAATAAGCTGAGCAATAGTGGCTTTTTGTACAAACTGTAACATCCTGAAAATGGGCCTATGCATTTTCGATTTAATTGTACAAAATGACATGTCTCATGTGTTATGAATGTATTATGAACATTTTGGAAACTTGGAAATGTAAGAAATGATTTAGAAATGTTAAGTTTCAAAAAGAGGAAAGTGAACATTTTGGAAACTTAAGTTAAAAGAGGAAAGTGAACATTTTGGAAACTTAAGTTAAAAGAGGAAAGTGAACATTTCGGAAACTTAAGTTAAAAGAGGAAAGTGAACATTTTGGAAACCTAGAAATGTATGGAAATGTTAAGTTTCAAAAGAGGAAACTAAGGCAAGGTGGCCTTAAGAAAATTAATAAGAGGAATTTGACACACCAACAGGCTTGTCAAAGTGGCTTGAAGGCACCACTTAAAAGCCCAACAAGTGATGCCACAAGCTTGTGTATTTGGGCCAGGGATCGAGTCACTTGGGAAGCAAATAAAAGAAATTTTATTTTGCTACTAGAAGCAAATGAGGTGGATGGCACAAGGGAACCTAAGTGAAGAGTTTAATTCTCTTTAAAATTCGGCTAAATAGGTGGATAAATGATGGATAATTATTGTTATTTTTAAGAGATAAGAGATAATTAGGGGATTAAGTCTATTATTGAATAAAGTGATAATTAAAAGATAAAAAATTATCACATAGGAAGAGTGGTGGCCAAGTAGGGGACTCTAGCCTAGGAATTTTGGCAATAGAAGGAAAATAAGGCCATTCTTCATTCATTCTTTTCTCTTCAAGGAAGCCTCTGCCGAAAATTCTCTAGCAAATTTCTCCATTCTTTTCTTTCTTTCCTCTGTCGAATTCTCTCTGCCATTATTCTCTTCTTCTCTTTTCTTTTCTTCTTCTATTACAAACACAATCAAAAGCCGAAGGTACCAATAGCCCTAGCCGATTTCTCACTAAGCCTCAAGAACCAAAATTGTGATACATATCAGGGCCATAGCCGAATAGTGCTAAGGGTTCAAGCAAGAGTTCCATCGAATTCTTCAGTAAGGGTAAGTTAGGTTCGATTCCCATTCTATTTCATTTAAGTCTATCAAAATTAAGATTCTAATACCCTCAATATATTGTTGTCAAAACCTTGAAGAGATCTTTCGAGATTTACTAAGTGTCGACTACAAGGAAGGAGAAGTTCTTTTCCCGAAGGTACACCATAGGCCGCGTGTTCCCTAGTTATTCGGTGAGTTTCGGGATTTAAAATTCACAAGGTAAGTACCTATAGCATTCGGCCAAGGCTTATTTTAGTGTTTGGATCTATCTTTTATTATCTTAAAAGTCGAAAACTAATATGTTAAAAGGATCTAGAGTTGGCCGAATACAAGGAAGGAGCATAAGCAAAGTTTCGGGATTTGAGAATTTCAAGGTAAGTGTACTTACATATTCGGCCAAGGCCCTATCTTAAGTACTTAGATCTATTTGTTTTAACCGAAAACTAACTGGTTCAAGGGATCTAGTGAGTAGCCGATTCCAAAGGGGAAGAATACAAGTTTCCGAGATTTGATTTTTAATTCAATCGGCAACAAGGTAAGTTTTCAATCGAATTTCGGGATTTCAAGTGAAATTGTTAAGAGAATCAGGTGTGTACCCTACACTACTTTTAATAAAATTCATGGCTATAATAAATCTATGCATGTTTATAAGAATGTGAATATGGCTAAGGTACCATGTTATGGTACAAAGTACTGTGCACGCTTCCTACTCCTACTAGGATTACGAAATATGTTATATTTAACATGTGAAAAGTGACATGAATGTGAATTTAAGTATGATATGCATGATATAAATAATATGGGGCATTCGGGTTATATGAGAAAGGGGAAGTGAATGTGGTGACTTCGGTCTCACTATCTGAATGTGGTGACTTCGGTCACATTATCTGAATGTGGTAACTTCAGTTAGATTATTTGAATGTGGTGTCACATGAAACAATTATTTAATCTGGTGGCTATGCCACGAATTATATGGGCG
This sequence comes from Gossypium rotundifolium, assembly GCA_025506655.1. Classification (NCBI taxonomy): domain Eukaryota; kingdom Viridiplantae; phylum Streptophyta; class Magnoliopsida; order Malvales; family Malvaceae; genus Gossypium; species Gossypium rotundifolium. The sequence continues at coordinate 172,433,267 of CP106734.1, read as the reverse complement.
ATGAGCACGTCGACTACAGCGACTGCCTTCGATGGTGTGTAGCGGATGGAGGGTTGACTTAGTAGTCCCCACGGTGTGCGAGTTAGTGTACGGGATGTGTAGCGGATGGCATCTAGGTTTGGGTTCTGGATTGCATCATTATCTTGAATTATTATGTGAACATGATATGTATGGTATGCTTAAATCTATTAAATTTTAGTGTTGGTTACACATTGAGTGCATTGACTCACCTCGTTGTGGAAACATGTTTGGTGATGGATGGTGATGGACCAGACTACAGAACTTGTGGTGGCCATGCTCACTTAAAGTTTTATTTAATTTGGACATTTTATTTTATTTAAGTACTCTTCAATTTTATTTGGGTTTTGTTTCATGTAATAAGGCCTTAGTGATGATTTTATTATTGTTTAATTACTATGTTACGAATTTATGTTATTTAAGGATTAAGTCAATTTAATTTAAAATAAATTTTAAATATTTTGTCACCTGAAATAAATGGGTTTTCAATATAAAAATAAACTTGTTTTCAACTCGAGCCCAACCCACAAACAAACTATCTTCAAAACCCACTGTTTTCAAGGTAACAAAAGAATTTTGATCCTGTTTACATCGAGGAACATACCAGATCCGGTCCAGGCTCGTGGGCCGGGTGTGGGGTGTTTCACAAACGCCGCTAAAAGTTGAGCAGCCATTTTTGTGTAGGGACTCGTTTCGATTTGATCCGATTTAAATTTCAAAATTTTTTCTTATTTTGTTTTGAATTATATTTAATTTTGATACATTCACTTATAAGCAATGAGAAAGTTTCATTTTAGTGACTTAATTATGAAAAGTTACAAATTGCTAACTAAACTATTTATAAGTTTTCATTTAAGTTACAAAGTTAGTAAAATTGATTTAGGGTTTAATGTTTGGTAAGTTAATTTTATGGTTTAGGTTTTGTTATTTTGGGTTATGGGTTTAGTGTTTTAAAGTTTTTATTTGGGGTTTATTATTTAGGGTTTAAGATTTAGTGTTTAACGGTATTAAGGTTTAAGTGTTAGTGGTTAGGGGTTCAGGTTAATGGTTTAGGTGTTTATGGGGTTTATGGTTTATGTTTTGTGGCTTAAGGTTTAGGGTTTAGGGTTTAAGATCTAGGGTTTTGACGATTATGGGTTTAAGGTTTATATTTTGAAATTTTTGTTTTGTTTTATTACATAAAAAATTATATAAAAATTATTTCATGTAATCTAATTCTTTTAAATATTGGTCAAAGTTTCAAAAATTATTTATTTAAAATTGATATGAATTATATAATAATTAAATATAAAATTGTAATAAAGGTCAAACAGTACTCTTTCATCCTCTTCTAATTATTATTTTATGGTTTAAGGTATATAGTTTAGGGGTCAAGGTTTTAGACTTACTATTTAAAGGTTTATAGATCATGGGTTTAGGGATCATGTTTAAGGATTATGGTTTAAGTGTTGGAGTTTAAGGGTAATGGGTTAGGGGTTATGGGGTAAATGTTTAGGGGTTATTGTTTTATGGTTTAGGGTTTTAGGAGTTATATTTTAATATTTAAGTTCTATGAGTTACTGTTTCAAGGGTTTAGGGTTTATGGATATTATGCATGGTTTATGCATTATGTTTAGAGTTTAGGGTTTATAGTTTGGGGTTTAGGTTTTGGCGCGTATGATTTAGGGTATAATTTTTAGGGTCTAGGGTTTATGGTTTAGGGATTAATCTTGAATTTTTTTAGAAGATGAAAAAATAAATATAAATTATTATTTTAAAAGAATATATATCAAAATAGGTTAAATCCCAAAAGCATACATCAACTTTAATTTGATCCAGATATTGTAAAATATAACACAATTATTGATATTATTAACATAATTTTTATTTATATATTGCATACATAAAATTTATATTTACTCAATATAAAAATATATTGATGTATTTATATTTTAAAATAATGTGTATGATTAAATCAAAATGAAAATTTTAATGTATATGTAATATCCGAGAATTGGGGCTTGTGCATTTTTGCTTAATTGCATGTGCTAGTGTGCCTATGTGTATTATGAATGAATCTTATGAATTTTGTGAACTCTAAAGTGTAGTGAATACCTTAGAAATTATTGAGTTTAAGTTTTAAAAGGAAAGTCAATGAGGAGGCCTTAAGGGAATTTGTGAGGAATTTGGACAAAAGATGGCCTTGGAAAAGTGGCAAGGGACGCCACCTAAGGTGCTATGAAGTTGCGCCAAAGGGAGCTTTAGGAGGAGGAGGTTCGAGCTGCATAAGTTGCATTAGGGCTTTTATTTTTGCGTCAAGAAGGGAGGAAGAGTTGAATGCTTGGGACTTTGAAGGATGAAGATAAGCCTTGTTTTTCTTTTAAAATTCGGCTAAGAAGAGTAGGATAAATGTGGATTTATTTTATTTATTTTGAATGTGTGTTAAAGAGATAAAATAGGAGAGAATTTTGGGATTTGATAAGGAACATAGTAGTGGCCGAATGAGGGGCTCCTTGTGTTGGTATATTCGGTCATGTGTAGGGGGATAAGTGCCGAATTTCATTTGTTTCTTCTCTAGTGCTTCTTGCCGAAATTTGTAATCAAGAAAAATCCTCTCATTTTCTCATTTATTTTGCTAAGGCTGAAACTCCATCATCACTCACCATTGCCAAATTTCTTCTCACTTCCTCTCCTATTCTTCTTTGTTTTCTTATAATTTCAACTCCATACCTACCCTTTTGAAAGCTGAATATTTCACCATCATTTGAGAGGCTAGCCGAACCTTGTAGCCTCTTTTTCCTCTTTTCGTTGCTTGGAACTTTAAAGAAACACCATAGCCGACTCCATCTTGAGCCATAGCCGAATCTCAAGGGGGCCTTATTCTCCTTTTTCTGTCGCAAGTCTTAAAAGCCGAGACCTTTTTTTTCTCTTCAAGCAACGATAGTGGTAAGTATTTCCTTAGAAATCGGTTTTGGATTCTTTTCATTTAGTGTGCCGAAATCAAGTGTTTGGCCTTGATTTCTATGGACGGCAGAATGTCCATTAAGCCTTAACATGTGTTCTTTTGGTGTTAGTCGAAGGAAGGAAGCATTAAGGAGTTTTTGAGACTTGTAGTGATCAAGGTAAGCAGTTTGTGATATTCGGCCAAGGGCCATTATCTTAGATTATTGTTATAGCCGATTCTAACAATGGTTAAGCAGGGATTTCGGCAACATCAGGAACAAGTAGTGGTTTTCGGGATTTAAGATCCACAAGGTAAGTGAACCTGAACAATCGGCCAAGGCCATATTTAGGGATTCCAATCTGTTTCTTATTTGTTTAAAAGCCAAAACTAACCAAGTCAAGTGATTGAGTGTTAGCCGATTGCAAGGAAGAAAGACTACGAAGTTTTTGAGATTTGATTAATAGTCAAATCGGCAGCAAGGTAAGAAGTTGGTTGCGTTAATCCTTCAGGATTTGGCTATTTAGCCGAATGGCTCTTTGCTAACATGTTTAGGGTTGGCCGAATGTAGGAACTGAGGATCTAGGATGCTAGATCGAGATTTTCGGGATTTCTATGAATTCGCTAAGTAAATCAGGTGTGTACCCCACACTAGCTCTTAATAGATTTAAGGCATCAATTTAATAATGTGTTTGTAATAATGTGACCTATGGCTAACCATGCAATGGTACAAGGTAACCAGGTACGTTTACCCACTCCTACTATGAGTATGATATGATCTGTTATGGCATATATGTGAAACTATAAGAATGTGAATAAGGAATATGACATGGTTAATGCATAATTGTATGACATGGGGCATATGGGTGATATGTAAAGGGGAAGTGATCTGGTGGTATTATACCACAATATCTGAATGTGGTGACTTATGTCACGTAATCTGAATGTGGTGACTTATGTCACAAAATAATTATCTGGTGGCTATCCCACAATATTTATAAGGGCGATGAGCATGTCGTCTGCAACGACTGCCTTCGATGATGTGTAGCGAATGGAGGGTCGACTTAGTAGTCCCCACGGTGTGATGGTTGGTACGGGTGATGTGTAGCGGATGGTTATCTAGGTTTGGGTTTGGGTTTGCATCATTGATTATATATGTTTACTATGTATGATTTGACATGCCTAAATTGATTGAGATTTGTGTTGGTTGTTACACACTGAGTCTGTTTGACTCACCCCGTTGTGGGATATTTTTCAGGTGACACACAATAATGGACCGGGTCGGCAGGAGCTCAATGGTGGCCATGCTTAGCTCAGAGACTATTTTATTTTTATTAGTTTTTAATATTTAAGTTTTGAACTATTTCAGGTTTTGTTTGATGTAATAAAGCCATAAGTATTAAACAATTTATGCATGCATTTTAATTATTTTAGTATGATACTATTTTTTTTATTAATTTAAAGTTAAAGTCAATTTTTCTTAAATATAAATATTAAACGTTTTGACACCTGATCAACACCATTTTTAATTTTGAACCCAACCCAAATCAATGGTTCTTCAAAAACACACAAGATTTTGGCAAAGTCCAAATAAGTTTTGAATGGTTTTTCTCTAGAAACATACCAGATCCGGTCAGGGCTTGTGGGCCGGGTTTGGGGTGTTTCAGTATATATATTTAGGGTTTAATTAAGAATTACGGTTAATGGTTTTAAGGAATTTAAGAAATAATTAAACTATTAAAATTACTATGAAAGTGTCAAAAACGCTGCAAAAATGTACCACTTTAGCCAAAACGGTGTCATTTCAGTGGTGTTTGTTGTGGCATTAGCGGCGTTTTTACTGAAAATCCCACTAAAGATCGGGAATTAGCGGCATTTTCAAAAGCGCCACAAAATGTAAAGTTAAACGATGTCGTTTTGTTTTATCCATTCCCAAAATCCCTTATTGGACGTCGTCGTTTTGTCAAAATGCAAAAAAAAAAAAATTAGTGGCGCTACTGGATAAACACCGCTAAAACTTAGGCATTAGTGGCGCTAGGGTACAAACGCCGCAAAATGTATTTTGATTTTGAGCAAAACGATGTTATTTTTGTATGCTCGATTTTATCCCCATTCAAACCTCGAAATCCCTAACACCCTAACCCTATTATTTTCCTTAAAATTTACCCAAAATCCCTAACTCCCAGAATCTGCTCTGGTCAAGTCATATCTCACCTCTCCTCCGCTGTTAAGGAACTCGTTGAGAATAGCCTCGACGCTTGCGCCACCAGTATTGAACAGACACGTTGAGAACAGTCATATTAGACCTCTCCTCCGCCGTTGAGAACTCGTTGAGATCTGCTAATTTCAAGGTAAAATTCCACCATTAGCCGCACAATGTTTTTATGTCGAAACCATTTTTTATGTGTAAAAAAATGGGGATCGACTTTTAAAATGAAATTGGAGTCGCCACCGATCCTTTATTCAAGGTGTGATCGGGTCACCTTGAGATGGATTATTTTAATAAAACATTTTAGATTTATTAAAATAATAATTTTGGTCTACGAAATCTAAGAAAACAGGTTTGGAAGTCGGTTATGTGCGAGGAAGAATTAGCACCCTCGCAACACCCAAAATTGGTACCAAATTGATTAATTAGTGTCCTTGCATTGAAAACTTGAAAATGTTGAAGTTATAATTCTTTTTAAAGAATGTTAATTAATTTTGAATTGAATATCAAGATTCATTCGTTCCAAAGAAATAAAAACATCACATCCAATACATTAGGATATGACACATTTATATCTTGATACTGAGATCGTCTTTGATTTTCAAAACATGCAATTAAAAGGATATTTGGTTATTTGGGTCAAACGGAAAATTGATACCCAGCACGTTAGGGCGCAATTCTTCGAATTTCCAAACATACAAATATTGCCTTATTTTGAAGAATTTTTAAATGGGTGATTTTAAAATTGACTTATAAAGTATTTGAAACACCCCAAACCCGACCCATAAGCCCTGACATGATCTGGCATGCCTCTAGAGAAAAACCATTCGAATCTTATTTGGGCTTCGCCAAAAACTTATGTGTTTTTGAAAACAATTGATTTGGGTTGGGTTCAAAAGTAAAACCCGTGTTGATTAAGTGTCAAAACAATAAATATTTGTATTTAGGAAAAATTAACTTTAACTTCAAATCGATAAATGTCGTATCATACTAAGTAGTTTAAATGCATGCATAGACAATTTAATACTTATGGCCTTATTACATCAAATAAAACCCGAAATAATGCAAAACTTAAATAAATAAAAAAATAAACTAATAAAAATAAAATAGTCTCTGAGTTATGCATGGCCACCATCGAGCTCCCCGCTGACCAGGTCCATCTACCGAGTGTCACCAAAAATAATCCCACAAAGGGGTGAGTCAAACAGACTCAATGTGTACAACCAATACAAGTCCCAATTAAATTGGGCATATCAAATCATACATAATAAACACATATAAACCATGATGCAAACCCGAACCCAAGCCTAGATAACCATCCGCTACACATCACCCGTACCAACCATCACACCGTGGGGACTACTAAGTTGACCCTCCATCCGCTACACACCATCGAAGGCGTCATTGCAATCGACATGCTCATCGCCCTTATAAAATTTGTGGCATAGCCACCAGATAATTATTTTGTGACATAAGTCACCACATTCAGATTTCGTGACATAAGTCACCTGTAACACCCCAAACCCGACCCACGAGCCTTGACCGGATCTGGTATGTCACTGCAAAAAACGTTTGAAAAGAATTTGACTTAAAGGTGAAAACGTATAAATTTATTGTCTTTGGGAAAACATTGTATAATTAAAAGCCCATAAAAAATTTAGTTGTTATAAAATATCCGATTTGAAAACTTTATTATATATTCTAAAGATGTAAGTTGCCGAAAATAAGAACATTTTCAAATAATAATTTAAACACCAATCCAACCAAGACATCGTAAAAATCCTTAAATACTTTAGGAGGACCTTATTACATCAAATAAATTCCCAAATACTGATAATATAAAATTCATAAATCAATTAAATCATCTTCCGCACGGGCCACCTCGTATCCACTCCAACCCGGTCCAAGCTATATGCATCACCTGCAATGTTGGTAAAAATTTGGAAGAGTCACACAGACTCAGTGTGCAATTAGTCCACTGAATTCCACCCACATGTCAGATATTAACGCAACATTATTCACATAATTTCACTTATTGGGCTTGGCCCATAACCATATCACATTCTTATAATAGGGTAATTAACCACACGTTTCCACATACTGGGCTTGGCCCATTACCACATTAATTCACATACACAATTATGCAATTATGGAACCCAACCCAGCCTAGGGTCCATCCTCTACACACCCCCGTATCCGAATTTACCACACACCGTGGGATTTTAAATCACCTCTCCTTTTACTCCAATATGGCAACAAATGCCGTCCACGCGAACTTAATCGCAATTAGTCCACAACGCGAACTCAGTCAGTGCCAATCCACGATGTAGCCAAAGCTAACATCAAAACCACGATGAGCACAAAGCCATCAATAACCACTATATGGCACATAGCCTATATCAATCACGATGAGGCACAGAGCCATTCATCAAACCACGTACTCGAAGTACACCCTGTCCTTCTTTCATATACCACCCATGCACATGCAACATAAAATAGTGCCATGCATGTACATGTTATTTCGCATATTATCACATATTCATAACAATAGTCACATTTCATCAGATTCGGTACTTACCAGATTATCGACATACCCCTTGAGGGTATCCACATCACAATTTCCATTGCTCTAGTTATCACATTCATAACACACATACAGATATCACATACAATTATAAACCCGAAAAATAGTAGGCTAACTACACACAAAAGAACACATAATCATGGCTTAAAGAATATTCGACCATCCCTAGGCATATCCTCATGATTTCGGCACACTAGCAAAAAGAGCTCAAAACCGAATGATAAAGAAAGAACTTACCACTATACGTTGAAGAGAATAAAAGATCACAAGCACGTAGTCGACAGCCCCTCTAATAAAGATTTGACTATGGTGTTTCGGCACTTTTAATAATAGAGAAATAGAGTAGAAAATGAGGCTATATGGTTCGACTATGGCCCTTAAAAAGAGGGTTGAAATATTCGGCCACAAGAGAGTAAATGGGGAGAAGAAGAATAACCTTAAGTGTTTTCGGCATAGAGAGAAAATGAGATGGAAGAACCCAATTTTCGGCACAAAGAAAATTAAAGAAGAAAAAAGATAACAAAGATGATCACTCCCCCTATTTATACTACACAAAACCGAAATGGTCATCCAAGAAATCCCCCTTAGCCATCCAACTCACATATTCATCACAAATCCTACAATTTCCTCTTTATTTCCTCCTAATCTTCCTCCTATTCTTCCTCCTAATTCCTTCCAAAATAAATTCGGCCAACTCCCCTAGTCCATGAAACCGTCCATGTTCATGGACAAAATGCCATTAAAAGTTTTTGGACGAGATCAAGGTTCGTCGCAATTTTGGAAAGCATTGCATCGGCTTTGGGCACAGATTGGACTTGATCGGCATTTCATCCTCGATCGGATGGTCGATCTGAAAGAGTAATCCAAATCTTAGAAGATATGTTAAGGGGATGTGTGATAGATTTCAAGGGAAGTTGGGAGAATTCTTACGTTGGCGAAATTTGCGTACAACAACGATTTCAATCGATGTTCGGATGGCACCATATGAAGCACTTATATGGGCCGGAGGTGTCGCACTCCTACGTGTTGGAATGAGAATTAGAGAGCGTCGATTTTGGGTCGAGATAGTGGTGAATCTGAAGAAATGGTTAAAATGTCATGAGGCTCGGTTAAAGGAAGCATCAGGACAAAAATCGTCTGTGAGATCTAAAAGCGAGAAGAAATAGAGTTTCTTTGTAGGGGACCCTAAAGTTTCACCTTGGAAAAGGTGATGAATTTGGGCTTGAGAAACTAAGTCCCGATTCATTGGACCTTATCGGATTGTGAAGCGGGTCGGATCATGGCATATCGATTAGATTTGCCTTGAGGCTGAAGTAAATGCATGATGTGTTCCATGTTTCAATGTTCTGCGTTATCGGTCGGATCAATCTCATGTGAGTGCCGATTGAGGAGGTGGAATTAAGATCAGATTTGTCATATGAAGTGGAGCCAATTCAAATTACGGAGGCGAGATATAAAGGTTTCTGGAGAAAATCAGTTCCTCGTCAAGGTATTATGGGCGTAATCATGGATCTGAAGAAGCTTCGTGGGAGCAGGAGGAAGCGATCACGACAATACCCTCACTTATTCGGCCGGGTAATTTTGAGGGCGAAATTATTTTAAGGGGTAGAACGTAACATCCACGATAATTAGGGGTTATGCATTTTACTTAATTGAATGATGTTGCATGCTTATTTATTAATGAGTATATTTTTGGAAGTTATTTGAGTTTCATTAATTTAGTGAATGCTTAGTTAAACTTTTAATTTCTATTAATTAAGAGAGCTAAGCAAGTTAGGCCTTAAAATTAATGACAAGGAATTTCAAGCATAAGTTAAGTAATTGGCAAAGTGGTTAAGATGCATGGATGTGTGCTTGAGGTGTAAGTTGAATCTCTGGCTAGCATTAGGAGGATTTTAATTTTTTGTTGTCTTCCCTATAAGTGTCGGCCAAGAATGTTCTAGAGTGGATGAGAATTCATTTAATTTTGGCTATTTGACCATGTGAAAAAGGAAGCTAGGAACTTATGGTATGGAATCATAAGATGAGGGGGACAAAAGGCATGATATTGGGCTATGTTTTGGGGATGTGTTCATGGTCATTTGACCATGAACCTAGAACGGCATGAAGGCTAAAGGGAGTGGTTTATTTGTGATAGCAAATCAAGAGTTGATGGGGAAGAATCAAGGAGGAAAAGGGATAATGTTGGCATTGATTTGGTAGAATTTGTGCTTTGCCATTAGGGAGGAGTTGGCCAAAAGTCTTGCATATTCAAGAGAGCAAACAAGGGCCAAACCTCATCCCTTAATCCATGCCTTTTGTCCCTTATCATACCATATTTTCTTGATTCCATACCTTTAATTTCGTGTTTAACTAATAACTTACCTTATTCCTTTAGTCTACTATCCATAAATGATAAAATCCAACCTTATCCTATTCCTTTAGTCTACTATCCATAAATGATAAAATCCAACCTTATCCTAATTAGAGTTGACCAGCACATGTCATACACATGCAAAATAAAAGTCACCTTATTGCCATTCATGGATTGAACCTCTTCCCTCATGCAATTACTTATACGCCAACACCACTTTACTACTAGCTCATTTATGCTAACATTAAACACTTAAATTAACTTAAGCATCATAATCACTTAATCCACTTCACTAAATTCTCCATACTAAAAATTATTCTAAACCAATTAATTCCAAGCCTTCTCAAGATTGTATTAGGCATACAACAAAATTATATTCGAGCTAACACAATCAACAAGATGATACTCAAATTTTTCCTAAAGCCCAAGGCCCAATCAGCCCAATCCTACTAGGCCCAATTTCGGGATATTACAATTCTACCCCCTAAAAAAATAATTTTGTCCTCGAAATTACTTACTAACGAACAATCATCCGTCCTAAATCACCATACTACGCTACTGGTGCGCACTCTGATTTAATAAAACTAGCACATTTCTTTTGCAAAATCCTAAAGTTCACAGTTAAGATTCCATATACTTCGCTAACATCACAAGAACGAACTAGCTTTATAACAACCAAAGTAATAAAGAAATTCTAGGATTAGGGAACATACCCGATCCTATCTGGGCCAACTTCCTTCTTACTATGACTGATTGCCTAAGCCAACCTTGGTTGCCTTGCATCCGTACCTTCAGCACCTTTGCTTGGTGTTCCACGTCCTTGGACTCGTGCCCTATCTATCACTTGAGTACATTTCTTAACTAAATGAGCCTTAGACCCACACCGGAAACATTCCTTGCTATTTCCCCAACATTCTCCTACATGAGCTCTCCCACATTGGGCACATAGATGACTCGATTCTCACAAGCTGATGCAAGTACACGTCATGTAATTCTCAATCCTTGGCCTTTTCGAAAACCTTGGATGATTCCGATGATCCAAAACTTCTCTTATTCAGGTTCCTATTCTTTTCTCGATTTTGCCTCACAGTCTTCTTAACTTCTTTAGTTATCTGAGCTTTCTCTACTAGAATTGCAAAATCTCGTTCTCTCTGCGGAGCGACTAACACTCGCAGCTCATCCCACAATCCATCTTCGAATCGGACACACCTTTCATAATCAGTGGCCACGATTCCTTTAGCATATTGACTTAACCGTACAAATTTTGCTTCGTACTCCGCTACCGGCATACTTCTTTGTACCAAATTTAGAAATGCCTTCCTTTGTGAGTCTAAATAACTAGCTCCAACGTATTTTCCTTCGAACTTAACCTTAAAGTACTCCCAATCTACCCGATCTGCAGGGGTACCTTGTCTAACAGTGAGCCACCATCGATAAGCTTCATCCCGGAGCAATGAGACAACACCTATAACATCCTGAATTAGGGGTTGTTTGAAAATTTAATTATTTTTTCCCATGTGTGTGTGCTTGAAGAAATGAATACTATGATTATTTGGCATGTTCTAGGGTCTAGGCATAACCCCGGGCTAGTCTGACTTAGAACTAAAAATTTCTTTTTAAGTGTGTAAAAGGAGGAAGCTAGGAGATAAGGGGTTAAGAGAAATTTTGTGAGAAGATGGACACAAAGGTTTAATTGGCATGATTGGCTTGGCGCAAAGGGACTTCAAGGGAGGAGGTTCGAGTCTTGGGGATCGTTTTGTTTTGGGCTTTTTGGCGGTTAAGAAAGGGCTAGAGTAAGAAGGTCTTAAAATTAAATGGTGAGGTTAAGGGGCATGAAAGTCGTTTGGTGGAGTGGCTTGGGGTGCCACTTAGGGGCTTGGAGGTGACGATTTGGCAGGTCTTAGGTTTGAACTGCTGAGTTTGCGCCTTGGGAGTTTTATTTTCTTTTGCTTTAGGAAGGGAATCGACCTAGGAAGGCCTTAAGAATAAATGGAGAGGTTTTAAGAGCATGAAAGTCAAGGTGGTAGAGTGGTATGGGGCGTTGTAAGGGGGGCTACGGCAGTGAGGTCCTGGGTTCGAACCAAAGAAGCTGCAGGATGGTATTTTATTTTTTTGGAAGCTGGCGTGAATGGGAGAGTGAATAATGGCTTGATTTTGGACTCTTAAATTGATAAGGATAAAGCTTAATTTTTGCTCTAGGATTCGGCTGAAAGAGTAAGTGTTGTTGATAATCTATATTTGTTCAAAGAGGAGATTAAGGGAAGATAAATATTGCTTTTGATTTTGATTGAATGGGTGATAATTAAAAGCTGAAATTATCACAAAAGTGAGGGGTGATGGCCGATTTTGGGACTCCTTAGGGCCATCTATATTCGGTTATGTGTTAAGCAAGGGTGTGTCAAAAATCATTCAGCAAGTTCTCTTTTTCTTTCCATTTAGTTGCTGGCCGAATCTCCCTCATCTCCCATCTACTTCCTTTCTTCTTTTACAAAGCCGAAACCACCATTAATTCCCTTCTTCTTTTTCTCTATTAGCCGAACCTCTTCCACTCTTTTACCAAAATCTTTTCTTCTCCTATTAAGATCCACTTGGCCGAATCCCCCTTAAAGAAAGGTACTGTTTCACTCTAGCATTCGGTTCTTTTCTCCTCCTTAAAGGTAGCCAAACCCCCTCACAACACTAAGTGGTGCTGACTTGTGGTGTTTAAGGGCCGATATAATTATCAAGGTAAGGGGCGATACCCTCTTTTAGGTTCAAGATTATGGCCGAATGGCCTATGACTCTTATTAATGTGATTAAACCAATTGTAGGAGGCCATAGCCGATTGAAGGAAGCTTTGGAGTTTGATTTTTCAAGGTAAGGCTTATACATCATTTGGCCAAGGGCCACTTGTTAAAAAGTTTATGTTTAAATGCCGAAACTAATATGTGCCATATAAGGATCTCAACGATTTAGGGAATAAGTGTCGTTTGAGATTTGGTAGGAGACCAAATCGGCAACCAAGGTGAGTGTTATTTGAGTACATCATATCCTTGAGATTATTTGGTTTGGCGAATAGGCTAAGTTCCTAACCTTATTTTTGGCTGAATTTAGGGTCAAAAGATCTAGCATCGTAGATCGGGTCTTCGGGATCTAGGAATTTCGGTAGTAATAGGTGTGTAAACTCTTTACACACTTTATTAGTAAACTTTGTTGTATTGTTGCCTTGTTAATAATTATGGTAGTGATTTGCTTGTGGGCTTAAGCATGGATTCGGGTAAGTCCCCTATTACGTGATCTATGATATATGCTTGAGTATGCCATCACATGCTGTTAAATGCTATGCTACACATAAATGCATGATATATGTGATTATGACAAATTGTTATGTAAGCATGATGATGGTAGGATTAATGAGAGGATGGGGATGATTTCTATGGACTGTCACTAATGGTTTTGACCACAAGATGGGTTGGCCCCATCAGATTTATTGTGACTTCGGTCACCAGTGGTTTTGACCACACTGTTGTTAAATTGTGACTAAGTCCCAGTGGTTTGGTACCACCAGTGGTTTTGACCACATTATGATATTTTGTGACCTATGGTCATCAGTGATTTTGACCACACGATGGGTTGGCCCCATCATTTGATTTGTGACTCTAGTCACCAGTGGTTTTGATCACCAGTGGTTTTGACCACAGGGGTAGTTAAGGAGTACGGATGGTTAGTGGGGTTGCATATTTGCATGTTTATTAATAATCTGTGTATGAGTTACATTTCCGGTGGGGGATTTACACACTGAGTCTTGGTGACTCACCCCTTCCCATACTATTTTGCAGATGAGTAGATCGCGAAGATGGAGCCGGGGAGGACTCGAGGCGGGTATGCTTGATTCTCAAATTTGGAACCTTATTTAAATCAGTTTTAGTTCATTCATTTTCTATGTCTTTTTGTTTTGGGTTGTAATAAGGCCGCTAATTATTATTTGGATGTTTATTTTATTATTTTGTTTTACTTATGTTATATTACAAACGAAATTTATAAATGTTAAGTGAACCGGTTAAAAGTAGCTTTTTCAAACTTAATAACTTTTACGGGTTTTCAAAGATGTTACCATCGGGTAACAAAATACACCAAGTCAACTATAACCTTGACAAATTTTAAGATTGTACATGATCAAACGCTTTAAAAGGGTTTATCAACCCAACCATGTTTATGAAAATAATCCCAACTGAGTTTTATCAAACCCCGTTTTAATACCTTAGCCATATTTTAACAAGTTATCACCAGACACTCAAAAAGATTCAAATTATTTTACTCCGTGACATACCAGATCCGGTCAGGACTCATGGGTCGGGTTTGGGGTCTTACATTTTTGGTATCAAAGCTCGGTTCAAAACTCAGCTGTGCGGGCCCAAGGCCCAAAATGTTTTGTTTTTGTTAGTAGGGCTTATTGGAATGTTTTGGGAAACTGTTTATGGTTTGAACAGCATGGCACCGAGTCTCCGGCACCAATCTGCCTAGGTAAGTAATTCTATCTATTTTTGGTGAATCATTGATGGGGGTAGAAGGGTAAATGGTGAACGTAAAATATTAGAATAGGAATTGTTGAACCCTAAGGTTAGCATACCTCAACAAACAATGCATAAGATTTAATAATTTCTTAAACAACCCTGTAAGTTGTCCTTGAGCAAGGGATGTGGCAATCGTTATAATGCATGTCTAGGATTGGATTCGGTGGGAGCCTAGTATTTAAGCGATCTAGTGACTCACCTCCTACTCACTTGAATCCTACAGTGCGTGAGTGACGGTTCATCCTAATTGAGACGACGTACTCACAAGCTAAACGTAATAACTAAAACCCGAAAGGGACTAGCCATTTTGTTTTTGAAATAATTAAAACCTTGTTTTAAAAATAAAAAAGAAAAAAATGACCAAAATACCCCTAGTGGTAAAATTGCAAATTGCCCCTAACCAACAAAATTACCAGAATGACCCTGATTTTCAAAATTTTGCAACATCACTATTTTGGAAAAATGAAATTCTCAAAAAGAACCATCAAAGTGTTATAACTTTTGAAATATCCCTGATTTATTAAATTTTACAAATTCACCCTGATTTGTGAAAAATTACCGAAATATCCCTGAGGTCCAAAATTATCGAAATATACTCGGATTTTAAAATTTTTCAAGATACCCCAGGAATTTTAAAAGTTCCAAAATAATTTTTGACAAAATCATCCAAGAACTTTTATTTTTGAAAAATTACAAAAATACCCCTGTAGGTCAAATTACAAAAATACCCCTGGGTAGTAGAAAACAATCATAATGAAAACTACAACGTCTCTTTGAATGAATGAATAGAAAGACTGTGTGTATGTATGATACGAAAGAACCACTCCTAAAACTCCTATCATAAAATTTCTTCGCGGATAATCAAGTGAAATACTAATACATAAAATTCTTAAGCAGATAAACACAAACGAGAATAATGAGTACAAGAGGTCGTGGACATCCACCGCGTGGTCATGATGAGGTAGGATGACCTTGTCGAGCCAGAGTCTGGTCATGGGTGCGAAATGAGATGCCGATTTTTGGCGGGAAAGCGAGTTCCAAGATCAAACCGGTGGTAATGATGTTGTATCTCAAGTCAGACACAGTATTGGAGCGAGTTCTTTGAGGTAGGCAGTGCGAGAGCCCAAAATCCGTGGTCGAATGACTCCGGGCTAACGGACGGAGGTGTTTAGAGGAGTTTCTGGAGTGGCACCTAGTGCGGCAGAATATTGGTTAGAATCTACTGAAAGGACCATGGGTGACCTGGATTTCACAGCTGAGGAAGAAGTTGAAGGGTATCATCTCTCTGCTTCGGGATGAGTCATACTAGTGGTGGCTCACCGTGAGAGATGGAACGATGGTAGAAAATCTCACCAGGAATTTTTCGAGATGCTTATCAAAAGAAATATATCGGAACCAGTTACGTGGATGCACAGCAGGAAGGCCTTCTTAAACCTGGTTCAAGGCAATAAGATAGTGGCAGAGTATGAGGCCAAATTCCTCCAGTTGGGTAGGTATGCTCGTGGTATTATGGGTACCGAGCATGAACGCTGTGTTAGATTCAAGATGAAATGAGAGATGAGTTGAGGATGATGATAGCTCCACAACAGAACGAGAGTTCACCGTCTTAGTGGAGAAATTGAAGGTTCTTTGAAGGGTAAGATACCGATTAGGTGGAATCAAGATAGGAGTTGGAATAAGAGGAGCTACGGATCTTCAAGGTTCTCTCGTAATCGTGAGAAGAGGACAAGGTTTGGTGGGTGGGATCAAGCCGCTAGGCCTGCCTTTGTTGCTAATCCTCAATGGTCATACGGTGCGGTGTGGGAAGTCTCACACGGGGAATATTGGAATAGTAATCGGGATGCTTCAATGTGGGTCTATGGAGTATCGAGTTAGAGACTCGTCCAAAAGGTAGCTAGACCGAGATCGAGGGTCGTGGATCGTGCACCTAATGGAGGGATAAACAATAGCCACAGAGGGTCGTGGTGCGGGAAGAAGAGGTAATAGTCTTTGGAAGAGATCGTGGGGGCACCGAGGGGAGGTACCAGTGGTACTGAGGCTAGGCAACCTGGTCTAGTCTATGCCGCAAGACGTCAGAGGAGGGCGACGCACTGGATGTTATAACCGGTATGTTCTTAATCTTTGGTGTAACCTATAATACTTTAATTGACATTGGCTCAACCCACTCATACATTGCTAGTAGCGTAGTGGAAACTCTGCATCTAGACTCTGAGCTTACTTCTAGGAAGATGATTGTATTAAGCCCCCTAGGTCACTTTGTAGAAGTAAGTAAACTCTATAGGAACGTACCCCTAGAACTTCAAGGGGTCGTATTCTTGGCTGACTTGATGGAACTACCATTCCAAGAGTTTGACCTAATCCTCGGGATGGATTGGCTAGTAAAATATCGGGCTAGCCTGGATTGCTCAGCTAAGCGCATGGCAATAAAGATCGTGGAAGGTGATGAGGTGGTGATGATAGGTAAAAGGAGAGATTACCTGTCTAATGTGGTTTCTGTGTTGAAGGCGGAAAAGATGGTTAGGAAGGGTTGTGAAGCTTATGTGGTGCATGTCTGTGCTTTGGAAGCTAAGGATGTTACTGTGAGAGATGTCCGGACTGTAAGGGACTATGTTGATGTGTTTTCAGAGGAACTTTGGGTCTACCTCCGGACCGTGAGGTTGAATTTGGTATCGACTTGTTACCCAGAATCGCGCCAGTATCTATAGCTCCATAGTGGATGGCACTGAAAGAATTGGTAGAGTTGAAGGCGCAGATTCAGGAATTGTTGGATAGAGGGTTCATCCGACCAAGTGTGTCGCCTTGGGGAGGTCCAGTGCTTTTTGTCAAGAAGAAAGATGGGACAATGAGGATGTGTACAGGACTATCGGCGGTGAACAAGTTGACAATAAAGAACCGGTACCCTTTGCCGGGATTGACGATCCGCTCGATCAACTCAAAGGGCATCGGTGTTCTCTAAGATTGACCTTAGGTCAGGGTACCATCAGCTTAAGGTGAAGGAGGTTGATGTCCACAAGACGGCATTCCGTACTTGGTATGGCCACTACGAGTTTCTGGTGATGCCTTTTGGGTTGACGAATACACCGGCCGCGTTTATGGACATGATGAACCGGGTTTTCCAACCCTATCTGGATCGGTTCATCGTGGTCTTCATAGATGACATTTTAGTGTACTCAAAGTCGGAGGAGGAGCATGACGCACATCTTCATGTGGTTCTGCAAGTTCTACGGGAGAGACAATTGTACGCCAAATTCAGTAAGTGTGAGTTTTGGCTCAAAGAGGTAACCTTTCTAGGGCATGTTGTTTCAGCCGAGGGAATTAGGGTGGATCCCCGTAAGATTGAGGCGGTATTGGAGTGGAAGGCACCAAAGTCAGTTATGGAAATTCAGAGTTTTCTGGGGTTGGCAGGATATTATAGGAGATTCGTGGAGAATTTCTCCTTGATCACAGCACCGTTGACTAAGCTGTTGAGAAAAGAGTTTCGTTTATGTGGTCTGAGAAGCAGCAAGAGAGTTTTGATAAGCTGAAGAGGATCTTAACGGAAGCACCATCTTAATTCACTCGAGGGGAAAGGAGTTCCTTGTGTATTGTGATGCATCGATCATTGGTTTAGGTGTGTGTTGATGCAAGAAGGGAAGGTGGTGGCTTATGCGTCCACGGCAATTGAGGCCTCACGAAGCTAACTACCGACATATAATTTGGAATTGGGCTGTGTGGTTTTTGCCTTGAAGATTTGGAGGCACTATCTCGTATGGGGAGAAGTCGGTGAGTGTACACAGATCACAAAATCTGACCTACCTCGACTCGTAAAGATTTAAATCTGAGGCAATGGAGGTGGATTGAGTTGTTGAAGGACTATGATCGCTCAATTGAATACCATCCGGGAAGGCTAATGTGGTAGGCGATGCATTGAGCGAAGGTGGTAGCGAATTTGTGAGCAATGTTTACTCACCTAAGTCTCTATGAGGACGAGAGCCTTTTGGCGTAATTGCAAGTGAAGCCATCTTGGATTAATGAGGTCAAAGGAAGACAGATGACCGATGAAGGTTTGAATACTCGGAGGTTACAAGTACAGAATGGTAAGGTCAAGATTTCAGCTTGGGTAGTGATGGAGTGTTGTACTTTCAGGGGAGAGTATGCATGCCTAAGGATGATGATTTGAGGCAGCGAATCCTTGAAAAAGCTCATAGCAGTACGTACGCTATGCATCCGGGAAGTAGTAAGATGTATCGGGATTTAAGGGAGCGATTTTGGTGGCTGTGCTCAAGTGGGAAGTAACCGAGTTAGTGGGCAAGTGTCGACATGCCAACAAGTTAAGGTCGAGCATCAATTGCCATCGAAATCAGCAGACCAAGAAAGATCCCACAAAGGAAGTGGGAGGAGATTACTATGGATTTCGTAAGTGGGCTTTCACGCCCGAAGAAGAAAGATACGATTTGGGTGATAGTGGACCGATTGACTAAGTCGATCCATTTCATACCGGTGAGGGTTGACTACTCGCTTCAAAGTTTAGCCAAGTCAGTATATAGCGTAGATAGTGCGGTTGCATGGAGTACCGGTGTCCATTATCTCAGATCGAGATCCTCGGTTTACGTCGAGATTCTGGAAGGCTTTACATTAGGAGTTAGGCATGAAGTTAAATTTCAGTACGGCTTTTCACCCGCAGTCTGATGGACAATCTGAGAGGGTTATCCAAGTGTTGGAAGACATGTTGAGGGCTGTGTTTTGGATTTTCGTGGTAGTTGGGAGGAGTACCTACCTTTGGCAGAGTTTGCTTATAACAATAGTTATCAAGCGAGTATTGAGATGGCACCGTATGAGGCACTGTATGGTCAAAAATGCCGTACTCCTACATGTTGGACTGAGCTAAGAGAGCGGCAGATGTTAGGTCCGAGTTAGTGGCGAGATGGAGGATAAAGTTAGAGTAATTGGGCTTGTCTTAAGGAGGTGTCTGATAGGCGTAAATCTCTACCGATCTTAAGCGAAGAGAGGTTGAATATGCACGATGGGTGATAAGGTCTTCTTGAAGGTATCACCTTGGAAGAAGGTTACGAGGTTTGGTAGGGGCAAGCTAAGCCCTAGATTCATCGGACCGCATACGGTGTTGAAACGTGTGGGACCCAGAGCTTACCAAATTGAGTTGCCAGAGATTGGGCGGATCCATGATGTCTTCCATGTTTTGATGCGAGGCACTATCGATCAGATCCCTCACACGTTGTGCCAGTTACGAAAATTGAAGTGAACTCAAACTTATCTTTCGAGGAGGAGCCAGTACAGATTTTGGATCGAGATGTCAAGGTTCTGAGGAGGAAGTCAGTGCCTTTGGTAAAGGTGTTATGGCGAAATCATGGTACGGAAGAAGCCACGTGGGAACTCGAGGATGTGATGCGGCAGCAATACCCCCAACTCTTCTGAGCCAGGTAATTTCGAGGCCAAAATTCTTTTTAAGGGGGTAGAACTGTAACATCCTGAATTAGGGGTTGTTTAAAAATTTAATTATTTTTTCCCATGTGTGTGTGCTTGAAGAAATGAATACTATGATTATTTGGCATGTTCTAGGGTCTAGGCATAACCCCGGGCTAGGTCTGACTTAGAACTAAAAATTTCTTTTTAAGTGTTTAAAAGGAGGAAGCTAGGAGATAGGGGTTAAGAGAAATTTTGTGAGAAGATGGACACAAGAGTTTAATTGGCATGATTGGCTTGGCGCGTCAAAGGGGACTTCAAGGGAGGAGGTTCGAGTCTTGGGGGATACGTTTTGTTTTTGGGCTTTTTGGGCGGTTAAGAAAGGGGCTAGAGTAAGAAGGTCTTAAAAATTAAATGGTGAGGTTAAGGGGCATGAAAGTCGTTTGATGGAGTGGCTTGGGGTGCCACTTAGGGGCTTGGAGGTGACGATTTGGCAGGTCTTGGGTTTGAACTGCTGAGTTTATGCCTTGGGAGTTTTATTTTCTTTTGCTTTAGGAAGGGAATCGGCCTAGAAAGGCCTTAAGAATAAATGGCGAGGTTTTAAGAGCATGAAAGTCAAGGTGGTAGAGTGGTATGGGGTGTTGTAAGGGGGGCTGCGACAGTGAGGTCCTGGGTTCGAACCAAAGAAGCTACAGGATGGTATTTTATTTTTTTGGAAGCTGGCGTGAATGGGAGAGTGAGTAATGGCTTGATTTTGGGCTCTTAAAATGATAAGGATAAAGCTTAATTTTTGCTCTAGGATTCGGCTGAAAGAGTAAGTGTTGTTGATAATCTATATTTGTTCAAAGAGGAGATTAAGGGAAGATAAATATTGCTTTTGATTTTGATTGAATGGGTGATAATTAAAAGCTGAAATTATCACAAAAAGAGGGGTGATGGCCGGTTTTGGGACTCCTTAGGGCCATCTATATTCGGTTATGTGTTAAGCAATGGTGTGCCGAAAATCATTCAAAGAAAGTTCTTTTTTTTTCATTTGGTTGCTGGCCGAATCTCCCTCATCTCCCATCTACTTCCTTTCTTCTTTTACAAAGCCAAAACCACCATTAATTCCCTTCTTCTTTTTCTCTATTAGCCGAACCTCTTCCACTCTTTTACCGAAATATTTTCTTCTCCTATTAAGATCCACTTGACCGAATCCCCCTTAAAGAAAGGTGCTGTTTCACTCTAGCATTCGGTTCTTTTCTCCTCCTCAAAGGTAGCCAAACCCCCTCACAACACCAAGTGGTGCTGACTTGTGGTGTTTAAGGGCCGATATAATTATCAAAGTAAGGGGCGATACCCTCTTTTAGGTTCAAGATTATGGCAGAATGGCCTATGACTCTTATTAATGTGATTAAACCAATTGTAGGGAGGCCATAGCCGATTGAAGGAAGCTTTCGGGATTTGATTTTTCAAGGTAAGGCTTATACATCATTCGGCCAAGGGCTATTTGTTAAAAAGTTTATGTTTAAATGCCGAAACTAATATGTGCCATATAAGGATCTCAACGATTTCAGGAATAAGTGCCGTTTCGGGATTTGGTAGGAGACCAAATCGGCAACCAAGATGAGTGTTATTTCGAGTACATCGTATCCTTCGAGATTATTTGGTTTGGCCGAATAGGCCTAAGTTCCTAACCTTGTTGTTGGCCGAATTTAGGGTCAAAGGATCTAGCATCGTAGATCGGATCTTCGAGGGATCTAGGAATTTTGGTAGTAATGTGTGTAAACTCTTTACACACTTTATTAGTAAACTTTACTATATTGTTGCCTTGTTAATAATTATGGTAGTGATTTGCTTGTGGGCTTAAGCATGGATTAGGGTAAGTCCCCTATTACGTGATCTATGATATATGCTTGAGTATGCCATCACATCTTTGTTAAATGCTATGCTACACATAAATGCATGATATATGTGATTATGACAAATTGTTATGTAAGCATGATGATGGTGGGATTAATGAGAGGTGGGGATGATTTCTATGGATCGTCACTAATGGTTTTGACCACAAGATGGGTTGGCCCCATCGATTTATTGTGACGGTCACCAAAGTGGTTTTGACCACCTTGTTGTTAAATTGTGACTAAGTCCCGGTGGTTTGGTACCACCGAGTGGTTTTGACCACATTATGATATTTTGTGACATATGGTCATCAGTGGTTTTGACCACACGATGGGTTGGCCCCATCATTTGATTTGTGACTCTAGTCACCAGTGGTTTTGACCACCAGTGGTTTTGACCACACGGGGTAGTTAAGGAGTACGGATGGTTAGTGGGGTTGCATATTTGCATGTTTATTAATAATCTGTGTATGAGTTACATTTCCGGGTGGGGATTTACACACTGAGTCTTGGTGACTCACCCCTTCCCATACTATTTTGCAGATGAGTAGATCGCGGAGATAGAGCCGGGGAGGACTCAACGCCGCCATGCTTGATTCTCAGATTTGGAACCTTATTTAAATCAGTTTTAGTTCATTCATTTTCTAAGTCTTTTTATTTTGGGTTGTAATAAGGCCGCTAATTATTATTTGGATGTTTATTTTATTGTTTTATTTTACTTATGTTATATTATAAATGAAATTTATAAATGTTAAGTGAACAGGTAAAAGTAACTTTTCAAACTTAATAACTTCTACGGGTTTTCAAAGATGTTACCATCGGGTAACAAAATACACCAAGTCAACTATAACCTTGACAAATTTTAAGATTGTACATGATCAAGCGTTTTAAAAGGGTTTATCAACCCAACCATGTTTATGAAAATAATCCCAACCGAGTTTTATCAAACCCCGTTTTAATTCCTTAGCCATATTTTAACAAGTTTTCACCAGACACTCAAAAAGATTCAAATTATTTTACTCAGTGACATACCAGATCCGGTCAGGACTCATGGGCTGGGTTTGGGGTGTTACAGCACCTTTCAATTTTTCTTCCGCCGTTAGATCCAAATCATCCATAATCCTATCAACTGCTTCTAGCCAATACTCCGCCATGTTCGGAGCTACACCAGACACTCCTCTAAAAATCTCGGCTCTGTTTGACTTAAGTCTTTCAGGCACTGATTTTCAAGCTCCATTGCTCACATTAGCTCCAGCCACTCGCTCTAGCCCTCGCAACATGGCCAACGATACTGCATCATCTCCTCCAGTCTGATCTTGATCCTCTTCGCCCACTGCTGGCGGCGGCACATCATTTTCTGACCCATGGCCAGACCCTACTGGTTTCGATATTGACATTCTACCTCGACCACATTCACTAGAACTCATTACTAATGTCGCGATTTAATCTGATTAAAAAGTTTTATGCATTAGTACTTTGTTCCACTGCTTATCCGCGAACAATTTTATGAAAAGGAGTTTAATAGTGGTTCTCTCGATCAAACAAAGTCTCAATTCAAGTTCACTATTCTAATTCAGAGATTCACATTCACATTCACATTCATCCATCTCGATAGAGACACATTCATTCACAACATTCACTTCACTACTTTGGGCATTCCTGATCATTCCCCACCCAGGGGTAATTTCGTTATTTTTCCTATAAGGGTATTTTGGTAATAAATTGGGGTCAATTAGAAAATATTTTACAAATCAAAGGTATTTCAAAATTTACAAAACCTCGGGGGTTATCTTGAAAATTTGTTTTCCAAATCAGAGGTGTTGCAAAAATTTCAAAAATCGGGGTTATTTCGGTAATTTTGGAAGTCAGGGGTATTTTCGTAAATTTTCCCAAATTAGGTGGTATTTTTGTAAAATAGGTTTTATGATATTTTGTAAAGCAATAATATTTTAACATAAGTCGAGGGTATTTTTGAAAATCTTAGTAACTAAGGGGTATTTTAGTAATTTACAATATAGGGACATTTTTGTAATTTTGTAAATCGAAGATATTTTGGAAAAATTCTCAAAAATACTCATTCTACAAATCAAAGGGGTAATATGGTGATTTTAAAAACTAGGGTTTTTATAAAACTGCATGGCTAGTCTCTTTTGGGTTTTAATTATCGGTTTAACCCGTGAATAAGTCCTCTTGGTTAGGGTGAACCGTAGCTACGCACCAGGTAGGATTCAAGTAAAGAGGAGGTGAGTCGCTAGGACTGCTTAAATACCAAGCTCCCACCGAAACCAATCCTAGACATGCGCACAATGGTTGCCACATCCTAACTCACGACTTACTTCACAAGTTTGTTTGATTGTCCTTTAAGTCTTATGCATGTGTTTGAGTGCACTAGCCCTAGGTTCAATAGCCTAATCTTCTAATCTCTGAGCCCAAATATGCCCATAACATTGACATATAAATCACTTCAATAGTCGAGGTACTTACCGTGGACTTTGAATTGAGATACTGGGTGCCATGCGAGAATAAAACTAAAAATTTATGAAAGCTCAAATCTTTGAAAAGCCCATCTTAAAAAAATGTTTTGGGCCCAAAACCCTCAAAGTCGAGTTTTGAACCTGCTCGTACCAAGCTCAGAACACCCCAAACCCGCCTACGAGCCTTGACTAGATCTCGTATGTCACCGCGAAAAACGCTTGAAAAGAATTTGACTTAAAGTTGAAAACGATAAATTTATTGTCTTTGGAAAAACATTGTATAATTAAAAGCCCATAAAAATTTAGTTATAAAATATCCGATTTGAAAACTTTATTATATATTCTAAAGATGTAAGTTACCGAAAATAAGAACATTTTCAAATAATAATTTAAATGCCAATCCAACCAAGACATCGTAAAAATCCTTAAATATTGTAGGAGGCCCATATTACATCAAATAAATTCCCAAATCGATAATATAAAATTCAGAATCAATTAAATCATCTTCCGCATGGGCCACCTCGTATCCACTCCAACCTGGTCCAAGCTATATGCATCACCGCAATGTTGGTAAAAATTTGGGTGAGTCGACTCAGGTGCAATTAGTCCTTTGAATTCCACCCACATGTCGATATTAACACAACGTTATTCACATAATTTCACTTATTGGGCTTGGCCCATAACCATATCACATTCTTATAATAGGTAATTAACCACATGTTTCCACATACCGGGCGTGGCCCATTACCACATTAATTCACATACACAATTATGCAATTATGGAACCCAACCCACCTAAGGTCCATCCTTTACACACCCCGTATCCACCTACCACACACCAGGGGATTTTTAAATCACCCTCTCCTTTTTACTCCAATATGGCAACAAATGCCGTCCATGCGAACTTAATCGCAATTAGTCCACAACGCGACCTCAGTCAGTGCCAATCCACGATATAGCCGAAGCTAACATCAAAACCACGATGAGCACAAAGCCATCAATAACCACGATATGGCACATAGCCTATATCAATCACGATGAGGCACAGAGCTATTCATCAAACCACGTACTCGAAGTACACCCTGTCCTTCTTTCATATCCCACCCATGCACATGCAACATAAAATAGTGCCATGCATGTACATGTTATTTCGCATATTATCACATATTCATAACAATAGTCACATTTCATCAGATTCGATACTTACCAAATTATCGACATACCCCTTGAGGGTATCCACATCACAATTTCCATTGCTCTAGTTAGCACATTCATAACACACATACAGATATCACATACAATCATAAACCCAAAAAATAGTAGGCTAACTACACACAAAAGAACACATAATCATGGCTTAAAGAATATTCGACCATCCCTAGGCCTATCCTCATGATTTCGGCACACTAGCAAAAAGAGCTCAAAACCGAATGATAAAGAAAGAAATTACCACTACACGTTGAAGAGAATAAAAGATCACAAGCACGTAGTCGACAGCCCCTCCAATAAAGATTTGACTATGGTGTTTCGGCACTTTTAATAATAGAGAAATAGAGTAGAAAATGAGGCTATATGGTTCGACTATGGCCCTTAAAAAGAGGGTTGAAATATTCGGCCACAAGAGAGCAAATGGGGAGAAGAAGAATAGCCTTAAGTGTTTTCGGCATAGAGAGAAAATGAGATGGAAGAACCCAATTTTAAGACAAAGAAAATTAAAGAAGAAAAAGATAACAAAGATGATCACTCCCTATTTATACTACACAAAACCGAAATGGTCATCCAAGAAATCCCCCTTTGCCATCCAACTCACATATTCATCACAAATCCCACAATTTCCTCTTTATTTCCTCGTAATCTTCCTCCTATTCTTCCTCCTAATTCCTTCCAAAATAAATTCGCCAACTCCCCTAGTCCATGAAACCGCCCATGTTCATGGATAAAATGCCATTAAAAGTTTCCAAACCTCATCCCTTAATATGCCTTTTGTCCCTTATCATACCATATTTTCTTGATTACATACCTTAACTAATAACTTGCCTTATTCCTTTAGTCTACTATCCATAAATGATAAAATCCAACCTTATCTTAATTAGAGTTGACCGACACATGTCATACACATGCAAAAATAAAAGTCACCTTATTGCCATTCATGGGATTCGAACCTCTTCCCTCATGTAATTACTCAAGCACCAACACCACTTTACTACTAGCTCATTTATGCTAACATTAACCACTTAAATTAACTTAAGCATCATAATCACTTGATCCACTTCACTAAATTCACCATACTAAAAATTATTCTAAACCAATTAATTCCAAGCCTTCTCAAGACTGTATTAGGCATACAACAAAATTATATCCCAGCTAACACAATCAACAAGATGATACTCAAATTTTTCCTAAAGCCCAAGGCCCAATCGGCCCAATCCTACTAGGCCCAATTTTGGGATATTACATCACCACATTCAAATTACGTGACATAAGTCACCATATTCAGATATTGGGGTATAAAACCACCAATTCACTTCCCCTTTACATATCACCCATATGCCCCATGTCAAACAAATCATGCAATATCATGCCTTATTTCACATTCTTATCACTATTGACATATGTGCCATCATAGATCATATCATACTCATAGTAGGAGTGGGTAAACGTACCTGAGTACTTTGTACCATTGCAAGATACTCTTAGCCACATCTTAACATATTCTTAGTAACATATTTATCAAAACATAGCCGTAATTTAATTAAGGCTTAGTGTGGGATACACACCTGATTTACTTAGCAAATTTACTGAAAATCCCAAAAACCCGATCTAGCGTCCTAGATCCTTAGCTCCTACATTCGGCCAACCCTACACATGTTAGCAAAGAGCCATTTGGCTATCTAGCCAAATCTCGAAGGAAAATCTTACCTGGATGCCAATTTCACTACTAATCAAATCCCGAAAACCTTGTGATAACTCTTCTTGCAATCGGCTAGATGCTAAACCACTGAACTAGTTAGCTTCAACTTTTTAAACGAACTAAGAAATAGATCTAAAACACCAATATGACCTTGGCTGAATATACATAGTCACTTACCTTGCGATTTTAGATCCCGAAAGTAGTCTCTTGGCTAAGAAGATGTCGAAATCCTACAGGATATATGTTAGATCCAATTTTAACATTCAAATAAATGGCCTTCGGCCTAATCTTATACTTTGCTTACCTTAGATCTGAAATCCCGAATGGTTTCCTTAGAAGTCGGCTACTATGGAAATCCCGAAATTCACCTTCCAACTTTCGGTAAACAAACTAAAATATTAATGGATTAGTCCTTAGCTTTCGGCTAGAAGAAAAGATTGAAGATCAAATCACGATGGATCTTACCTTAATACTATAGTCAATCGCTCCTTGTTGAACCCACGAGATTCGCTATGTGGACTTAGATAGAATCGACAAGTTTTCGCTTTTGATGAACACTAGGATGATTCGGCTATCAAAGAGTATTTTGGCTTTAAGGATCACAAGAAAAGAAAGAAGAAGTGTAAGGCTTAAGAAGAATCGGCAATCATAGGACTTTGAGAGGATATTTGATTTTAACAATGGAAGAAAAGTTGAGAGAAGAGTGAAGAGAGGGCTAAATTTCTGAAGAGAGACTAAGGAAGAAAGAAAAGATGGACACTCCTACAAAGGCAATTTCGCACCACTACTAGAGAAAGAAAGATAAACCGAAAAAACCTCTAAACCTCCCTTTAGTAATTCGGCTATGAGTGAAATTGGTCACCAAGGA
Organism: Gossypium rotundifolium; assembly: GCA_025506655.1. Lineage (NCBI taxonomy): Eukaryota > Viridiplantae > Streptophyta > Magnoliopsida > Malvales > Malvaceae > Gossypium > Gossypium rotundifolium. The sequence continues at coordinate 172,405,097 of CP106734.1, read as the reverse complement.
ATCCCTTGGCCGGCCAACACTCATCCTCCTCTCAAATTCCACCTTTTTTCTTATCACCTCATTTAAGATTAATAATAAAAAATTAATCCATCATTTATCCCTTATCTTGGCCAAATTTTAAAATGAAATTTAACTTAATCTACACACCTCCACTCAATTGCCCATTGCCGTCAACACCTCTCCTCCTTGTAGCAAAATAAAACTTTTATTTGCTTCCTTGTGACTCGAACCTAGGCCTTGCACCCATGCTTGTGGCGTCACTTACTAAGGCCCTAAGTGGTGCCTCCAAGCCACTTAAACAAGCCAATTTAGTGTCTTATTTCCCCTACTAATTTTCTTAAGGCCTTTTAGGTTTAGCTTCCTCTTTTAAATTAATTAAAAAAATTGAATAATTTCTAGGGCATTTACTACACTTTAAAGTTTCCAAAATTCATGCCACACAATTTAGAACACATAAACATGCTTTCACACATACTTAAGCAAAAATGCATAGGCCATAAATCCCGGGTATTACAGTTCTACCCTCTTAAAATAATTTCGACCTCGAAGTTACCTGGCTAGAATAGGTGGGGGTACTGCTGTTGCATTGCTTCTTCTGGCTCCCAAGAAGCTTCCTCTGATCCATGGTTATGCCACAACACCTTGACCAAAGGGACCGACTTCCTCCGAAGCACCTTCACATCTCGTTCCAGAATCTGAATTGGCTCCTCCTCATAAGAAAAATCTGGTCTCAGCTCTACCTCTTCAACCAGAACTATATGAGATGGATCCGATTAGTATCGACGTAGCATGGAAACATTAAATACGTCGTGCATCTTCTTCAATTTCGGAGGTAACTCCAACTGGTATGCCACCGGTCCAATTCACTTCAATACCTGATAAGGTCCTATGAACCTTGGACTTAGCTTCCCTTTGTGACCAAATCTCATCACCTTCTTCCAAGGCGAAATTTGAGAAACACTTGATCTCCCACAGCAAATTCGATCTCCTTCCGTTTGAGATCTGCATATGACTTTTGCCTATCAGACGCCTCCTTCAACCGTGCCTGAATTATCTTAACCTTCTCCTCGGATTCTGCCATAATTTCTGGACCCAAAATCTGACATTCCCCTAATTTCGTCCAACACGTAGGAGTGCGACACCTCCGTCCATATAGTGCTTCGTACGGTGCCATTTTAATACTGGCCTAATAATTGTTGTTGTAAGCAAATTCTGCTAAAGGCAAATATTCTTCCCAACTTCCTCTAAAGTCTATCACACAGCCTCTTAGCATATCCTCCAACACTTGTATTACTCGCTCAGATTGACCGTCTGACTATGGATGAAAAGCTGTACTGAAGTCCAATCTGGTGCCTAAAGCCTAATGTAGAGCTTTCCAAAATTGAGAAGTAAACCTTGGATCCCTATCCGAGATAATTGACACTGACACTCCGTGCAACCTTACAATTTCGCTACATACAATCTTGCTAGCTTTTGTAGAGAATAGTCAACCCGTACTGGAATAAAATGCACAGACTTTGTCAGCTGATCCACTATCACCCATATCGAGTCCTTCTTAGTAGGCGTAAGGGGAAGTCCACTAACGAAGTCCATGGTAATTCTCTCCCACTTCCATTGTAGAATTTGAATTGGCTGAAGCAATCCTGATGGAACTTGATGTTCAGCCTTAACTTGCTGACACGCCAAACACTTGCCAACATATTCAAGACTTTCGCTAAGTCCAGGCCACCAAAACTGTTCCCTTAGATCTTTGTACAATTTACTACCTCCGGGATGCATAGCATAAGGGCTACTATACGATTCCCGAAGAATTTTTTGCCTAAGCTCCTCATCCTTCGGCATACAGACCTTACCTTTGAAGCATAATACTCCCTCGTCATTAACACCATAACCCTCTAACTCTCCATTCTGCGCTTGTCGTAACTTAACACTTAGATCTTCATCCATTAACTGACTTTCCTTCACCTCATTCAACCATGTCGGTTTGACTTGCAATTCTGCCAGCAGACTTCCATCGTCATATAAGCTCATATGTGCGAACATAGCCCTCAGATCTGTCACTACCTTCTGACTTAGGGCATCTGCCACCACATCGCCTTGCCCGGGTGATATTCTATAGAACAGTCATAGTCCTTCAATAATTCCACCCACCTTCACTGTCTCAGGTTCAACTCCTTTTGAGTCAGCAGATACTTAAAGCTTTTGTGGTCTATGTAGATCACCGACTTCTCTCCATAAAGATAGTGCCTCCATACCTTAAGAGCAAATACCGCAGCCGCCAATTCCAAGTCATGCGTCGGGTAGTTAACCTCGTGTGCCCTTAGCTGTCGAGACGCATAAGTGACTACTTTCCCATCCTACATAAGGACACCTCCCAATCCTATATGGGAAGCATCACAGTACACTACAAAATCCTTCCCTGCCTCAGGCTGAATCAAAATTGGAGCTTCGGTCAAGACCCTCTTAAGCTTCTCAAAGCTCTCCTGTTACTTATCGGTCCATACGAAAGGCACTTCCTTTCTCAACAACTTTGTCAGAGGCGCGGCTATCGACGAGAACCCTTCTACGAACCTTCGGTAATAGCCTACCAATCCTAAGAAACTCTAAACTTCCACCATAGACTTAGGGGGTTTCCAATCCAAAACTGCCTCAATCTTCCGAGGATCCACCCTTATTCCTTTAGCAAATACCACATGTCCTAAAAACATAACCTTCTTAAGCCAAAATTCACACTTGCTGAATTTGGCGTAGAGCTTATTCTCCCTCAACACTTGCAACACAACTTGGAGGTGCTCATCGTGTTCTTCCTCAGACTTTGAATACACCAAGATATCGTCTATGAACACAACAACAAACCGGTCCAGATAGGGTTGGAAAACCCAGTTCATCATGTCCATAAACACGGCTAGGGCATTTGTTAATCCGAACGGCATTACCAAGAACTCATAATGCCCGTACCTTGTGCGGAAAGCCGTCTTATGGATATCAGCCTCCTTCACCTTAAGCTGATGATATCCAGACCTTAGATCTATCTTTGAGAATACTACGGCCCCCTTAAGCTGATCAAACAAGTCGTTTATCCTTGGCAACGGATACTTGTTCTTGATGGTCAGCTTATTCAACTGACGATAATCTATGCACATGCGCATAGTTTCGTCCTTCTTCTTCACAAACAAGACCGGTGCTCCCCATGGAGACACACTGGGTCGAATAAACCCACGGTCTAGTAATTCTTGGATTTGAGCCTTGAGCTCAACCAACTCCTTTGGTGCCATTCTATACGGGGCAATTAACACAGGAGCTGTACCCGGTAGTAAGTCAATTACGAACTCTACTTCCCTATCCGGGGGTATTCCAGGTAACTCTTCCGAAAAACATCTACAAACTCCCTTACGATTCTAACTCCACTAACTCCCCCTTCTTTCGCATCCAATGCACTAATGAAGGCCAAAAATGCCTTGCACCCTTTCCATACCATCTTATCAGCCTTCAAAGCAGAAACTACGTTAGACAAGTAGTTCCTTCTTTCTCCTATCATAACTATCACCTCATCCTCTGGGGTTCTTAACTCTATTCGTTTGGCTGCACAATCCAATACAGCCCGATGCTCCACTAGCTAGTCCATACAAAGCATAAGATCAAATTCCCTGAAGGGTAATTCCATTAAGTCGGTAAGAAATACCGCTCCCTGAAGCTCCAAAGGCACACTCAAATATCTTATTCACTACTATGGTTTGACCTAGTGGGCTTACTACGCCATCTCCCTACTAGATAGTTTAGAGGCTATTCCTAGAGTTTCAACTACTCTACATGCAACATAAGAATGGGTCGAGCCCACATCAATCAAAGCAACATAAGGCTTGCCAAATATAAGGAGCGATCGGCCAGACGTCAGGTGCGTCTTTGTCCTCCTCCGACAAACTACATACACTAAACCAATTGCTGGCCTTCGTGTTACCAACACTTGACCGGTGTTCCCGCCCTCTACCAAAGACCATTTCCTCTACCATTTGAACCACGGCCCCACCGAGGTCATTGTCCACCTCTTCCAGCCTGATTAGGACCTTGACTTACTGGTCGTCCCCCTTCGGTTCTCACAGGACAATCCTTAATCATGTGGTCCTTGAACCCACACTTGAAGCATCCTCCCGTCTTCTTTCAACACTCTCCTAAATGCTTCTTCCCACATTAGGCACAAGTATGATACTGCCCTCCACTAGCAGCCTGCTGACCTCACGGCCCATCAACTCTAGGCCTCTTTTGCTCATTCTTAGAAGACCCTAAAGATCCAAAGCCTCTCTTCTGCCTATTTCGATCGGTGTTCTGCCTTACAGAATCTTTGATACCCTCGGCTACCTTAGCATTCTCCAACAACACAGGAAACTCTCGCTCTTGCTGTGGAGCTATCAATAGTCTCAAATCATCCCTCAGCCCATCCTCAAATCGGACACACCTCATGCTCAGTTGACACTATGCCTCGAGCATAACGGCTCAGCCTTAGGAATTCAGCTTCATACTCTGCCACGGGCTTGTTCCCTTGAGCCAGCCCTAGACATGCCTTCCTCTGTGCATCGATGTAATGAGTACCAACATACTTCTTCTGGTATGCCGCCTTAGCATAATCCCAAGTGAGTTTCTCAGCTGTAACACCATCTCGAATCGTGAGCCACCATTGATATGACTCATCGCGGAGAAGCGACACCAACCCTTTTAGTTTTTCCTCAGCAGTTAAATCGAGCTCATCCATAATTTGCTCAGTTGCCTCCAACCAATACTTAGCGGTACTGGGTGCCACACCAGATACACCACGGAACACCTCAGCTCCGTTGGCTCGGAGTCGCTCGGGTATCGACTTTTGAGCTTCCATGCCTCCACCTGCTCCAGCCACCCTTTCCAAGACCCGTAGCATCGCCTGTGACACTGCGTCATCCCCCGTCTGATCCTGATATTCCACATCAGCGGCTGGTGGTGGTGGCATTTTATTTTTAGATCCTTGACCCGATCTAATGGGTTTCGACACAGTCATTCAGCCTCTACCACGGCCTTGCACGTTACGGCCACGTCCTCTTAAATTCATACTTTCAATTTACGTTTATCTGATTAAAGAATTTTATAGATTAGTTTTGTTCCACTGATTTATCACGTACAGTCTTATGTTCAATAGTTTTTAAGAGGTAGTTCTTTCAAATTCATTCACATACAGTCTCAGATCATTCATTTAATCACATACTTGAACTTGCATTCATTATAGAGAAATGTTGTAGTTGTCGTTGTTTGTTATTTTCCCACTACCCAGGGGTATTTCCGTAATTTTATCCTATAGGGGTATTTTGGTAATTTTTTCCAAATTAAGGTATTTGAAAATGTTGCAAAATAGAGATTGTTGATATTTTACAAAATTAAAATACTTGCTGGAAAAATTTCAAGGGTGAAATGGTAATTTTATACACTAGGGGTATTTTTGTAATTTTACAAGCTAGGGTCATTTCGGTAATTTTTTCATGAAATATGGTTCTTGGTGACTTTTCAAAACAAGGGTATTTTTGAAGGTTTCTAATTTGAGGGTACTTCGGTAATTTTCCTTACTGAAGGTATTTTGGTCTTTTATTCAAGTTAGGGTAATTTGGTCATTTTGTAAATCAGGGGTAATTTCGTAAATTTTCCAAATCGAGTATCTTAATATTTTGTAAAAATAGGGTTTTGGATATTTGTAAGGTAAGAGAATCTTGATAAAAGCGTGGGTAGTACGGAAATTTATGAACCAAGGTATTTTAGTAATTTTTTCAACGTAGGTATTTAGGTCATTTTAGTAAATCGAGAATATTTTGGAATTTTTTTTCAAAATAGTTTTCCTACACATCAAAGGGGTCATTTGGTGATTTTAAGACTAGGGTTTTTATAAAAATATGGCTAGTCCCTTTCGGGTTTTAGTTATTGGGTTTAGCCTGTGGCTGAGTCCTCTTGGTTAGGGTGAACCATCACTACGCACCAGGTAGGATTCGAGTGGGTAGGAGGTGAGTCACTAGGACTACTTAAATACCAAGCTCCCACTGAAACCAATCCTAGACATGCGCACGATGGTTGCCACACCCTAACTCGGCGACTTAAACACAGGTTTGTTTAGGTTGACTTTAAGTTTTATGTAACTTGATGTTGAAGTAGACTAATCCTAGGGTTTAATCCACTAATCTACGTCCCCATATCTTCCCACATACAAATCACAGTAGAATTAGGAGTACCTACCTGGTGGACTTCGGGTCGGAGACTCAGGTGCCATGCTCGAAAACCCGCTCAATTTCTTATAAAACCCAATTTCAAAAGAAAGAAACATTTTGGGCCCAAAAAGCCCTCAAGGCTGAGTTTTGAACCGGGCTCTAATACTAAAATGAAACACCCAAAACCCAGCCCACAAGCCCTGACCGGATCTAGCATGCCTCTAGAGAAAAACCATTCGAATCTTATTTGGGCTTCGCCAAAAACTTGTGTGTTTTTGAAAACAGTTGATTTGGGTTGGGTTCAAAAGTAAAATCCGTGTTGATTAGGTGTCAAAACAATTAATATTTGTATTTAAGAAAAATTAACTTTAACTTCAAATCGATAAATGTCGTATCATACTAAGTAGTTTAAATGCATGCATAGACAATTTAATACTTATGGCCTTATTACATCAAATAAAACCCGAAATAATTCAAAACTTAAATAAATAAAAAAATAAACTAGTAAAAATAAAACAATCTCTGAGTTATGCATGGCCACCACTGAGCTCCTGCCGACTCGGTCCATCTACTGAGTGTCACCTGAAAAATAATCCCACAAAGGGGTGAGTCAAACAGACTCAATGTGTACAACCAATACAAGTCTCAATTAAATTCAGGCATATCAAATCATACATAATAAACACATATAAACCATGATGCAAACCTGAACCCAAGCCTAGATAACCATCCACTACACATCACCCATACCAACCATCACACCGTGGGGACTACTAAGTCGACCCTCCATCCGCTACACACCATCGAAGGCGTCATTTGCAATGACGTGCTCATCGCCCTTATAAAATTCGTGGCATAGCCACCAGATAATTATTTTGTGACATAAGTCACCACATTTAGATTTCGTGACATAAGTCACCACATTCAAATTACGTGACATAAGTCACCACATTCAGATATTAGGGTATAAAACCACCAATTCACTTCCCCTTTACATATCACCCATATGCCCCATGTCAAACAAATCATGCAATATCATGCCTTATTTCACATTCTTATCACTATTGACATATGTGCCATCATAGATCATATCATACTCATAGTAGGAGTGGGTAAACGTACCTGAGTACTTTGTACCATTGCAAGATACTCTTAGCCACATCTTAACATATTCTTAGAAACATATTTATCAAAACATAGCCGTAATTTAATTAAGGCTTAGTGTGGGGTACACACCTGATTTACTTAGCAAGTTTACTGAAAATCTTGAAAACCCGATCTAGCATCCTAGATCCTTAGTTCCTACATTCGGCCAACCCTACACATGTTAGAAAAGATCCATTTGGCTATCTAGCCAAATCCCGAAGGAAAATCTTACCTGGATGTCGATTTCACTACTAATCAAATCTCGAAAACCTTGTGATAACTCTTCTTGCAATCGGCTAGATGCTGAACCACTGAACTAGTTAGTTTTGGCTTTTTAAACGAAGTAAGAAATAGATCTAAAACACCAATATGACCTTGGCCGAATATACATAGTCACTCACCTTGTGATTTTAGATCCCGAAAGTAGTCTCTTGGCTAAGAAGATGTCGAAATCCTACAGGGATATATGTTAGATCCAATTCTAACATTCAAATAAATGGCCTTGACCTAATCTTATACCTTGCTTACCTTAGATCTAAAATCCGAATGGTTTCCTTAGAAGTGGCTACTATGGAAATCCCAAATTCACCTTCCAACTTTCGGCAAACAAACTAAAATATTAATGGGATTAGTCCTTAGCTTTCAGCTAGAAGAAAAAGATTGAAGATCAAATCACGATGGATCTTACCCTTAATATTGTAGTCGATTGCTCCTTGTTGAACCCACAGAGATTCGGCTATGTGGACTTAGATAGGAATCGACAAGTTTGACTTTTGATGAACACTAGGATGATTCGGCTATCAAAGAGTATTTCAACTTTAAGGATCACAAGAAAAGAAAGAAGAAGTGTGAGGCCTAAGAAGAATCAACAATCATAGGACTTTGAGAGGGATATTCGGTTTTAACAATGGAAGAAAAGTTGAGAGAAGAGTGAAGAGAGGGCTAAATTTCGCAAGAGAGACTAAGGAAGAAAGAAAAGATGGACACTCCTACAAAGGCAATTTCGCACCACTACTAGAGAAAGAAAGATAAATCGAAAAGAACCTCTAAACCTCCCTTTAGCAATTCGGTTATGACTGAAATTGGTCACCAAGGAATCCCTTGGCCGGCCAACACTCATCCTCCTCTCAAATTCCACCTTTTTTTCTTATCACCTCATTTAAGATTAATAATAAAAAAATTAATCCATCATTTATCCTTTATCTTGGCCGAATTTTAAAAGGAAATTTAACTTAATCTACACACCTCCACTCAGTGCCCCATTGCTGTCCAACACCTCTCCTCCTTGTAGCAAAATAAAAACTTTTATTTGCTTCCCTTATGACTCGAACCTAGGCCTTTCACCCATGCTTGTGGCGTCACTTACTAAGGCCCTAAGTGGCGCCTCCAAGTCACTTAAACAAGCCTAATTTAGTGTCTTATTTCCCCTACTAATTTTCTTAAGGCCTTTTATGTTTAGCTTTGAAACACCCACACCCGGCCCACGAGCTTGGACCGGATCTGGTATGTTCCTCGATGTAAACCAGTTCAAAATTCTTTTGTTACTTTGAAAACTGTGTGTTTTGAAGATAGTTTGTTTGTGGGTTGGGCTCGAGTTGAAAACAAGTTTATTTTTATATTGAAAACCCATTTATTTCAGGTGACAAAATATTTAAAGTTTATTTTAAATTAAATTGACTTAATCTTTAAATAACAAAAATTCGTAACATAGTAATTAAAACAACAATAAAATCATCACTATGGCCTTATTACATAAAACAAAACCCAAAATAAAATTGTAGAGTACTTAAATAAAATAAAATGTCCAAATTAAATAAAACTTTAAGCTGAGCATGGCCACCACAAGTTCTGCCGTCCCGGTCCATCACTGTTCATCACCTAAAACATGTTCCCACAACGGGGTGAGTCAACAGACTCATTGTGTAACCAACACTAAAATTTAATAGATTTAGGCATACCATACATATCATGTTCACATAATAATTCAAGATAATGATGCAATCCCGAACCCAAACCTAGATGCCATCCGCTACACATCCCCGTACCAACCTGCACACCGTGGGGACTACTAAGTCAACCCTCCATCCGCTACACACCATCGAAGGCAGTCGCTGCAGTCAACGTGCTCATCGCCCATATAAAATTTGTGGCATAGCCACCAGATTAAATAATTGTGTCATGAGACACCACATTCAGATAATGTAACCGAAGTTACCACATTCAGATAATGTAACCGAAGTTACCACATTCAGATAATGTGACCGAAGTCACCACATTCACTTCCCCTTTCTCGTATAACCCGGATGCCCCATATTATTCATATCATGCATTTCATACTTAAATTCACATTCATGTCACTTTTCACATGTTAAATATAACATATTTTGTAATCCTAGTAGGAGTAGGAAACGTACCTGAGTACTTTGTACCGTAACACGGTACCTTAGCCATATTCACATTCTTGTAAACATGCACATATTAAATATTGCCATAAAACATATTAAGAATTAGTGTGGAATACACACCTGATTTGCTTAACGAATTCCTTGAAATCCCAAAAAAACCGATCTATGCTTTAGATCCGTTAACTCCTATATTCGGCCAATCATTTAAACATATTAATAAAGCTATTCGGCTTTAAAACTAAATCCTAAAGGAAAAACCCTTACCTTCTTTGTCGATTTGATTGCTAGCCAAATCCTCGAGACCTTGTTATGCTCCCTTTGAAATCGATCCACTACTATGTCACTTACTTGTTAATTTTTGACTTTTGAGAATAAATCCAAACACTTAAAATAGGCCTTGGTCGAATGTCTTAAACACATACCTTGTGATTTTCAAATCCCGTAAAGTGCTATTTACCCTTGGTATCTGTCGAAATCGCATTGTCACATGTTAGACCAATTTCTAACATTAAACCATAATAAATGGCCCTTGGCCAACACTTGCCTTACCTTAGATCTTAGAAACCCCGAAACTTTCCTCCTTGTATTCGACAGTCACAGAATCCCGAAGCTTTCCTTCAAAGTTTCGGCCAACATGTATATGGCATTAGAACCTTGACTTTCGGTTTAAAGAAGAAAGAAAATAATAGTAATAGATCCTTACCCTTACTTGAGGAAGTCGACACACCCTTGTTTGAAGTCCCACCAAGGTTCGGCTATGGAGACTTAAATAGGGATAAAAGGTTTCGGCTTTGACAGTAGAAGAGAAAGGAAGAAAAAAAAAGAAAAGAAGGATTTTGGAGAGGAAAAGAATCGATGAAAGAGAGGCTACTTGGCCAAGGAAAATTCAGAGAGAGAGAGAATTTTCTTGAGAAATTCGGCAAAGTGAATGGATGAATGGCCTCTTCTCCTCTAGTAGCTGAAATTACTAGCTAGAGTCCCTTACTTGGCCACCACTCTTCCTTATTTTGATAGCTTTATCTCCTTAAAAAAAATTAAAGAATAATCCTTATTTATCTCTTGAAAATAATCTAAAATAAATCTATTATTTATCCCTATTTAGCCAAAATTTAAAGAGAATAAAACTCCTCTTTTAAGAGCCTTAATGCCGTCCACCTCTCTGCTTCTGGAAGCAAAAATAAAACTTCTTTTATTTGCTTCCCATGTGACTCGAACTTAGGCCCAATTCCCTTGTATGTGGCGCCATTTCCAGAGGCCCTAAGTGGCATCTCCAGGCCACTTTTCCAAGCTTGTTGTGTGTCAAATTTCACATACCTTTTCTCTTAAGGCCACCTTGCCTCAGTTTCCTCTTTTAAACTTTAAACTTGGCATTTCCTTACATTCCCAGGTTTCCAAAAATGTTCAAAATACATTCATAACACATAAAACATGTCATTTCGTACAATTAAACCGAAAATGCATAGGCCCTTTTCAGGATGTTACAAGCTTCCTCTTTTAAATTAATTAAAAAAATCAAATAATTTCTAGGGCATTTACTACACTTTAAAGTTTCCAAAATTCATGCCACACATCAGAACACATAAACATGCTTTCACACATACTTAAGCAAAAATGCATAGGCCATAAATCCCGGATATTACAGTATTTATTGAACCACTATTCGATAATGAGCAATAAATATATAATATGAAATAATAATATGTGAATATGCCATTACACAAATGAATAACAAAGATAACAATACACATATAATTTGAAACGTACGATAGTGATAATTTTACAACATCATATTTGAAACGATATCATCAATCGGAACCACATGGCAGATTAATAAAATATCAAACCTCGCATGGTAATAAACAAATTTAAAATAAGCAGAGAAAAGAAATTTGAAACTAATATATACATGCTATTTTCAACCTAATTTATACGTATTAAAATTTTTAGAAAGAAATAGGCAAGCATGAGAAGATTTTGAAATAAATTTTATAATAAAATAAACATAATAATATATGGATGAGTTTTAAAACGAATATTACACAAGAATAAATTTAAAGTAAATAATGTAAAAAATAATTTAAAACACAAGATATATTAATTTAAAATTGATAATATAACAAAAGAAGATTTTGAAAATAAATATGTACAAAGTAGATTAGAAAAATATAAAATGGAAGTATAAAATCAATTAAAACATTGTAAAATGAATTTCAAAATAATTTATTAAGACAACTTATACAAAATGAATAATAAATTAATTTAATACTATAAAAGGTTGCACAGATTATAAACAAGGACTGAAGAATATTTAATTGAAAAAGAAATGAAATTACAAGGCTAATTTATAAATAAATAAAATTACTTAACTAAGTCAAGGACCAAGTAAAAATATGCACAAATGATCAAGGATTAAAAACGCAATATTCCTAGTCGCGCAAATGCTGCGTTTAAACAGGTATCAAATTGAAATAACGTACAAATTCCAGGGAGAAATTAAAATATAAAAAATATAGCAATAAGGTTCAATCAAATGACAGTGCAAAATGGAGGGGCTAATCATGCAATAAAACCATTTTTAATAAAACATGCGGATCCTCTGGGTTTTCGGGTCGGATCGGACCGAGGTGATGGGCTAAACACCAAACGGTGTCGTTTCAACATCTGGACACATGAGCTGAGCACCAAACGGTGCCGTTTTGGCACCTGAATTGCAAAACCCCAAACGACGCCTTTTTTAATATCTATTAAAACCCTAAAAAATCTAAATGGCAAACTGCCATTTCTCAATCGCCGAAACACCCCTTTTAAAATAGGTTTCAAAATACTTTTTCAAAAGTTTTAGAACCCTCCGCCCTCTCAGCCGACTCATGGGTTTCATCCTGTATGCTCATAAATCGTGAAGAAGCATTACAAATTATTTGCGTTTAGCACCTCCATATGTCATGATTAGGGGTGAGCAAACCCAAGCTTAAACCGCTTACCTACTTTATTTTATTCCATGATTTTCAAATAAAAAATGCCGAAAGAAGAAAGAAAGTAAAATGAAAGAAAATCGATTCAAAAACCTATGAAAATCACCTTTTAAAACTGGATTCAAATCCTTTTTCTTTCTTTGTATTTAGTATCTGTGCGTTCAGTAAATCGTGAAGAAGCATTACAAATTATTTGCTTCGATTTTTATAACGAAAAAGAAAAATAAAAGAAAAAATAAAAATACAATATTTTTCTTTGTAAAATGAAAGAAAATCGATTCAAAAACCTATGAAAATCACCTTTTAACCTTGGTGGGCGGATTCAAATCCTTTTTCTTTCTTTGTATTTAGTATCTTAGCGATGGTCAAGTGGTATCCCAATGGCCCGTATGATAGATTTGTGTTAGGTGGGCCACACGAGCATGTGGGCCCAAATGGGTCGAAATGGGTTTTAGCCCAATATAAATCGTGAAGAAGCATTACAAATTATTTGCTTGATTTTTATAACCGTCTATCTCGAAAAGTAATTCAAAAATAAAAGAAAAAATAAAAATACAATATTTTCTCTTTGTTGTTATGTTCTCTTCGGCCACCAGTGGTTTGGCACCACATGCGAGACGATGTGGAGACACGAGGGTGGCGTCACGGAGGCCGTCTGATGGCGATGTGGCTCGTGGTTAATACCACCGGGGTGGCTTGTGGCCACTTGGTTGGCTAGCTATTGAAGCATGCGGTCTTTGAAAATTCTAGAAACCCTTAGGGTTTGAAGAAACATAAGATATTGGGCCATTTGGGCCTCGAAATTTTAGGTCTTTAGTTTGGGTTGTGGGCAAATTTGGGTAGTGGTTTAGTTTGGGTAGTGGTTTAGTTTAGTTTATTTGGGTTTGTATTTGGGCCACTAATTGGGTCTGCTGTAATTAGCATTTGGGGGCTCTTACATTTTTTACCTTTTGTTATTGTTTATATTTTTAAATGTAAACAAAATGATATTTTAATTTTCTTAAAAGATATAAATGCTTTCTATCATATGATTTATCAACTAAGTTTTAAAGTTTTATGTAATTTCAAGTAAATTTCAATTTTAACGATAATGGCTTGTGGATTTTCCAAACCTTGAATCTCTGACTTCGTTTGGATTTAGAGGGGAGGCATTGAGTTCGCTTTGCACTGTGCTCTTTTCAATTAAAATATTGACTAGGTTTTTCCCAAAAAAACCTTTTCTAATTCATCATTTTGACACGATTTCTTTCATGTGTCAGCAATTTAATTATTTGGACTAAATAATGGCATTATAAAAGTAAAGAGACCAAATTATGTGAAATAAAGTACATGTGCTAAATATGATATTTGAGTAGAGGGACCAAACATATAATTTGATCCTTATTTTTTTTTTTTAAGTTGAATTGATTAGAACCGTTGTTGATTATTTTTTTATTTTTTATTTTGCATTATTTTTGCAAGTATTATCACTTTTGAACTCTTGTCTTACTGTGTCATTTGTAAAGCTAATGCAGAAATTGAGATGCTGTAACGGTTCTTATGATTATTGAGAAAGAAAAATGAACGAAATTTAAGCATTATTCTCGTTATATACCCCTTAAACTAGTGCTATATGTTATTTTTCATTTTGTTTAAGTTGATATTCATTAGTTCTGTTATTGAGGATTTGTTGCTTATTTTTGCAAGTAGTGTTACTTTGAAACTAATCTTTATGACTGTTGTTGATGATGATATTGTTAAATTAGTGCTATATTTCATTTTGTTTCATATCCCTTAAACTAACCTATACTTCTATTTTGTATACCTTAAACTGGTGCTATATTTCATTCTATACATTTCTTGCCTTTTGTATTATACTCAAGCTGGTTCTTTCTATTTCATTACCTATTATCTGCCTGCTCTTATATTGTTTTGAACTTTTTGTTTTGCCTTTTTGGATTGTTGAATTTTGGATTATAGTGTTTTTGGGAAATAATTAATATGTCTTGACAAGTAGGTTTCCAAGTTGAAAATATTTTCTTTCTATAACTCATATTTTTGAACCTTCTCTCTATGCCACCTCCTTTTTGTTGGTATGGTGTAGCTTGATACTGCAATTCTGCAATTTCAAAATTAAAAGCTTCTACAAAAGTTAGAGGCTCAAAAGGTTGAGTATTCTGCTCTTGAGAACAAGTTCTTTGAACTGAAGGAGAAACAAAAAGTCAAATGATTCCACATTGAAAGTGGTGAATAAATGTTGGGAAGCAATAAGCCCTTATCCTAACTGTTAGACAATTTTATGCATTTTCTGCTTATTAGAAAAGATGGAAGTTGTACTTATATCTTTTAGGTCTTTGTTTTATATGGAAATTGAAATTAACCTTTTACAATAGCTAATTATCGACTTGGAATCACATTCCACCAACACAAGAGAGTCTATCGACAAGTTGTTGGACGTCACCAATACTGGTGAGGATCTTCTTCCAAGTTTTGCTTTCTTTTATTGTTGTTATGGGCACTTGTAATGGGTTGTTAACAGAATTCCAAGGACCATGCTTTCTTTCTTGTTGGTCATTAGCTAATTAACGCAAAATTGAAAACATAATGTGCTTGTTAAATAGTGTCTGATTCTTTTAATGCTATTCCAATGTCATGTTATTGGCATGTGCTTGCTGACACTAGGAAACCAATGAAAGTATCAAGTGAATTTGTTGTTGAATCTTTAGAATCTTAAAAATCATGCAAGCCTTCTGCTGTTTAATTCACATAACTATTTTCGTGATGCAGATATTTGCTGATCTCAAAGCTCAAATTTTGGCTTCACAGGTAAGTTTTTGGTATATAATAAATTTTGGCTTCACAGGTAAGTTTTGGTATACGACATATATAATATGGTTATTAAGTTTTGGTATACGACATATATAATATGGTTATAATAAATTGGTTGATTGAGTTGATATCACGATTCATTCTAAATATTTGCAACTTGGAAAAACTAGTTATTAGATGTGGTGGGATTTTTCTGAGATAGTACATGTAACTCAACTCCAACATTTTCAATTATGTAGTCACCTTGCATTTGAGCTTCACTAATTCTAGCAAATTCATTCAATAACCCTTCACAAAACCAATACTATATTAATCTCTGCCTTAAATTCATTATATCTTATTCAAGGGTAAAATAGTTTAAATGTATTTTTTTATTTGTAAGTTATGCTAACTTTATTTTACAATTGTCATCCAGTTTTCTGCCTTCAATTCTCTGTTATCTGCAATCTAGTTTGCTTAGCTTCAATCCATATTGTCTTAGGTAAGAAAGGTGTACGTCCTTTGTTTATTTGATATTGTTAGTTTATGGCATTATTTTGACATTGAAAATCAAATTAGGAATGTGTGATTGTTAGGATGGTAGGGGCATTATTTCTTTCATTCTTTTATTAAATGTTATTTAAACATATACAATATGGTTATAATAAAACAGTGTAAAATGAAATATTTTATTTTGCCACTTTATTGATGTGTTTGGTATTGCTTGACAAATTTGAAAAAAGGAAAATAAATAAAATATGAATCGTCAGAAACTAAATCATTTGAATCCAATAATACAATTTTGTGCACAAATGGTGATGTGACATCGTTTGATGATTGATAGTGCATAGAATTAATATGTTGACTATAAAATTTAGAAGCTTTGAGGACGACTATAAAATAGTTTAAATGTAGTTTTGTTTTATTTGTAAGTTATGCTTACTTTATTTTACAATTGTCATCCAGTTTTCTGCCTTCAATTCTCTGTTATCTGCAATCTAGTTTGCTTAGCTTCAATCCATATTGTCTCAGGTAAGAAAGGTGTACTTCCTTTCTTTATTTGATATTGTTAGATTATGGCATTATTTTGACATTGACAGTTATATCATGATGAATTTGTCCAAATTGTTGTTTATTATCATGCTTGGTTGATATGTATGGTGTTTATTATATTACTGTCCCAAAAAAAAAAAGATTCAAAGTATATAGGCTGGAAACCTAACGGATTGCCTTATATCTCATTGTAAGATATAATGGATCCTCCCTAGGTGTAATAATGCCACGTATGATGAATCTTAAAAATTTCATCCAAATTCATCCAAATTGTCGCATTTATTATCCTGCTTGGTTGGTATATATGGTGTTTATTATATTGCTGTCCAAAAAAAGAAGGATTCAAAGTATATAGGTTGGAAACCTAACGGGTTGCCTTATATCTCATTGTAAGATATAATGGATCCTCCCTAGGTGTAACAATGCCACGTATGATGAATCTTAAAAATTTCTGTCCAAATTGCTGTTTATTATATTGTTTCAACTGGTATATAGGTTGTTTATTATATTGCTGTCCCAAAAAAAAAAGATTGTTTATTATATTGTTTATTATAGGCTGTTTATATCATGATGATTTTGGAAAAATTGCTGTTCAAATTGCTGTTTATTATATTGTTTCAACTGGTACTCAAGCAATATATTTAGTTAGCTCATCATCCAGTTTGGGTTTGGGATCTAAAATGTGATGTTAAGCATTTTAGATAGTTTTCTTACGGTTTCTATTTTAATATAAAAATCGAATTAAGATAACAAACAAATTATGATCCATGAATATTTTGATAGTGATTAAGCTTCTAATATTTTATGAAAACAACATTGGTTTATAATTTGATACCAACATCTTAAATATTCTAATATGCTAAAATTAAATTTCTTTTTAGAAATCGATTTTGTTTTATTCAAACCCCAACATAAAATTCTTTTTAATATAAAATCAATTCTTTTTTAAAAAGTAAATTAAAACTTCTTAAAATGAAATTTTTTGTTACTCATTAATTACTTTGTTAAGTTATTTATTTTTTATGTTTTTTTCATTATTGTAATATATTTTAAATTTTTTATCAATATAATAATAATGGTCATTATTTAAATAACTTACATAATTGACATAACTCACATAACATACATAACATACATAACTTACATAACTCACAAAACTTACATAACTTACATAATACATGTAGTTTAATGTAATAATTTCCTTAAAAGCATTTAGTTTAAAGATTAAATTTCATAACTTACGTAATACATAACTTACATAATTTTAAGATCAAATTTCATAACTTACATAAGTTTAAGATCAAACTTCATAACTTACATCATACATAATTTACAATGCCATGCATGATGAATCTTAAAAATATATTATTTTAAAAATCAAATTCTTTTAAAAAAAAGATTCAAAGTATGTAGGTGGAAACCTGATTGGTTGCCTTATATCTCATTGTTAGATATAATGGATCCTCCTATGTATAACAATGTCATGTATGATGAATCTTAAAGAATACATAACTTACATAATTTTAAGATCAAATTTCATAACTTACATACTTTTAAGGTCGAACTTCATAACTTACATAATTTATATAACTTACATAGTACTCATTTATATATATCATATCATTACTTACATAAATTATAAATTAACAATTTATCTGTGTAATTTATTGTCAACTTTAGACTTCAACAACTACAAAATGGATAGGACTTGGATGAATTTGTCAAGGGTAAGCAACGGCTATTGAAATGGAGTAGAAACTTTTCTAAATTTTGCATTTCAAAATGCAAGCCAAGAGAACATGATTCTTTGCCCGTGTAAGAAGTGTTGCAATATCAATTGGCATTATCGTGAAGTTGTCTACAAACATCTAGTTGTTGATGGCTTTGTCCGGGGGTATAAAAAATAGATTTTCCATGGAGAGTGTACATCTAGTGGAGCCTCTTCATCGATGAATCTGGGTTATCCTCATACTGCTTACAATCAGAATGTTAGAGAAGACAACACGGAAGGCATGTTGCGGGATGCTTTTAATATGCACAGTGATGGTTTGTAATCATTTCCACCTGACTTGAGTGCAATGGATGATTATAATTTTGGTGGAAATACTTTCATCGAAGGGGGAAGAAGTGTACCTAATGAACAGCCAAATGAAGAAACGGCGAGATTCTACACGTTACTTGGTGAAATGAATGAAGAACTGTATGAGGGATCAAAAATTTCCAAACTGTCTTTCTGTATTCGTCTTTTTCACTTAAAATGTTTGGGAGGGTGGACCGGGAACTCTTTGACAATGCTGTTAGAGTTTTTGCAAGAAATGTTCCCGTTTGCAAAAATCCCTCAATCTTCCAAAGACATGAAGAAACTGATAAAGGATTTGGGCCTTGGCTACAACAAAATTCGTAGTTGCCCAAATGACTACATGTTGTATTGGGGCGACAGAAAAAACCAACAGTGCTGTCATGTATGCGATCAATCCCATTGGATGAATAGAAATACAGAGGATAGTAACGAGGATGAAAATGATACATAGTCAAGGAAGCAACCAGTTAAGATTTTTCAATATTTTTTGCTAATACCAAGGCTTCAAAGGCTTTTCATGTCGTTGAAGATAGCCGAGTCAATGACGTAGCACCATGATGGACGAACTGATGATGGATTTTAAGGTATCCTGCAGATTCTTTAGCTTGGAAATCATTTGACTCCAAATTTCCAAGCTTTCCAAGAGATCCTCAGAGTGTGAGGCTTGGGCTAGCATTTGATGGATTTAACACTTACAAAATCATGAGCACTGCGTACAGTACTTGGCCTGTGGTGCTTGTTCCTTATAATTTACCTCTATGGGTTTGCATGAAACAATCATCCTTTATCTTATATATGATTATCCCTAGAGAGAAAGGGCCTAGAAATGATATTGACATATATTTGCAGCCACTTATTGAAGAGTTAAAACAATTATAGGCTGGTGTTGAGAAATACAATGTACTGAGAAAGGAGAACTTCAATTTACGTACAGCTTTGATGTGGACTATTAATGACTTCCTGGCCTATGCCAATTTATTTGGTTGGATTTCTAAGGGATGTTATGCTTGTCCTTGTTGTGCTGTGCAAATATGTTCGCAATGGTTATATAATAGGAAGAAGTTCTCTTACATAAGGCATCATCGGTGGTTACCAAAAATCATAGATTTAGATTTCAGAGTGCTTAGTTTGACGGTACTGAATAGTTCAAAAAGCTCCTTCGCAGATCGGTGGATCTGAAATATTGTTCATGTTGAAAGATATGAATTTCATTTTGGGAAGATGAATCAACTGCCCAACACACAAAGAAATAGAAGATCAATGGATGAATCAGATGATGAATCTGATGAAGAGGATGATCCTAATGAGGCAAACTTGTGAAAAAAAAAAGAAGTATTTTTTTTGAGTTGCCTTATTGGGAGCATCAGATTTTACGACATAATCTTGATGTCATGCACATTGAGAAAAATGTCTGCGAGAACATCATTGGGACTATTTTGAATGTCGATGGAAAATTGAAGACAATCTTCAGAGTCGACTTGATTTAGTCCACATGGGAATTCGACGTGAGCTTTATCCCCAAGCACTTCCTAATATGAAATATCGGTTGTCACCTGCTATTTTCTCAATGTCGAAGATGGAGAAAGAAGTGTTCTGTATGGTGTTGAAGGATATAAAGGTCCCGGATGTGTATGCATCAAATATATCTCGATGTGTGAGTCTTAAAGATCGAAGACTATATGGCTTAAAATCGCATGACTATCACATCTTGATGCAAGACTTACTGCCAGTTGCTATGCAGTGTTGTATGTCAAAAAAGGTGACATCTTGTGTAATTGAACTATCCAATATAATGAAAGGCATTTGTGGTAAAGTTTTGGATGTTCAAGAACTTGAGACACTACAAGATCGAGCCGCATTGACTTTATGCAATCTGGAGAAGATCTTCCCGCCTTCTTTCTTTACTATTATGGTGCACTTGTTAATTCATCTCCCTCGTGAAGCAACACTTGGTGGACCCATTTTCTATCGATGGATGTATCCCATAGAAAGGTCTTACTTTATTTGCAAATTATTCCTTCATTCACCTCAATGCCTTTAGTTGCAAATTCTGATAATGTTGTATATCGTATTTAGGTTCCTATCTAAATTGAAGTCTTACTGCCGCAATAAGCATTATCCGGAAGGATCAATTGCCGAAGGCTACTTGGCAGAGGAATGTATGACTTTCTGTTCAAGGTATTTGGAAGATGTTGCAACAAGAATGAACAGACCAAGTAGAAATATTGGGCTCACAAATCATAACTTGGCCGAAACTTATTTATTTCAAAGTTTCAGAGAACCAGTCAACAAAGTGGAAATTGCAGAATTAGATGATAGATTGTGGGTCCAAGCACATCAATACATTCTTTTTCATCACAATTCAATGGAACCATTACGCAAGTAAGTTCTAGAATTTGATAAATATTCATCAATTATAATTTGTCTGTCTTCTAACAAAGTAAACATTTTTTAACATAGTGAGTACAAATAAATATTGAGAGCTCGTTCACGGTCCCGAAGATTACATCTATGAGAAATTAATAAGTTGTTCACAGAATCATTTCATGAATGGTTAAGCCAAACTGTATGCAATTGAAGTTTTCATTGACAAGTAATAATGTTTTCTCATAACATTTATAATTACTCAATTTACTTTCGATTCAATAGGTTTGGAGTCAGAATGCAGTAAATGACGAAGTTGAATGGCTTTCACAAGGTCCAAATAGAATAGTGAAAAGATATAGTGCCTTTCTCATCAATGGATACAGATTTCATACAAAGTATCGCGAGAGATTGAAGAGAACCCAAAATTGTGGAATTGTTGTTAATTCTTCAATTACAAGTTATGCTAGTGCTAGGGACATTAATCTTGTTGAGGGGAATCTAAAGTATTACGGACTTCTTATTGACATAATTGAGTTGGATTATTACGGAAAATGGAAAGTTGTCTTATTTTGAGGTGATTGGGCTGATGTGAATATGGCTCGCGAAATTACAAACGATCAATATGGTTTTACAATGGTGAATTTCTCTTGATTGATTCACACTGGAGAACAACTAATAGACGAGCCGTATGTATTTTCTTCTCAAGTGAAACAAGTTTTTTACTCGAAAGATCCAACTGATGAGGGTTGGTACGTTGTACTTCGAAACACCCTAGAGACTTGTTTAACATGGGCAATGGAAGTAGAGATGACATCGTCGAAAGATCAGAAACTTTGCCATTTCCAGAAAAAACTTAAATGAAAATATCCCTAGTAGTAGTACACAATTTCAATGGGTTCGTCAAGATGTGGACGAAGATATTTACGAATTATGATGTAGTAAGAGTTTACGATTTTTTATTTATATGTAATATTATAATTTTAATCTTGGTCATTTTATATAATATAACTATTTTATATGTACCATTATTGTTGTTTTTTGTTACTAAAATTTCAACTATTTTATGTGTATTGCAGGGAAAATGAGTAGAAGAAGATTACGAGATTTAAATATTATACAGAATACTGTAAATTCAGAAGAGGGCAATAGTGAACAGCAAACAGTTGTTGGATCCTCGAATGTGCCTGACATAGATGATGAGCCTGCAGAATTACAAAGTAATGCTAGGTTTATTTTACATGCGTGTTGACTTTTATTATTGATTCATTTTTCAAGTTTAATATAATAATAATATATCATTGTTTAGCTGAGAATGGTGGGACGCGCAGAGGTCGTGGATGTACGCTGCTTAGAGATTTATACGAATTAAATCCTGTCGAGCGTGTGAAAGTAAGGAGAAACAATCATGGCCAGCTTGTTGGCCCTGAAGCTCGACTTTTAGCCGGCTATTTGGGCATTATTGCACGAAATGCAAATATGTTGCCCATCAATTACGAATCATGGCATCACATGCCTGATGGAAACAAAAATCAACCTCTCGATAATATTATGGTAACAAAACGTGAATGTAATTTATAATACTTTGGTTGAAGTTTCATTTATATTTACTTTCTAAACTTATGTTTTTTAGGAGAGATTTGCTTTGGAGGTCTCCGATGACTATATAAAGAAGACATTGGGAAAAAATGGAGAGACCATAAAATCACATTGAAAAAAGAATATTTTAAGAAAGACATAAGCCTCGAGGATAAATTGCGAATTGTCCCACCGGGAATGTTGAGGTATCAATGGGAAGATGCGGTTAGATTTTGAAATTCAAAGAAAGGAAAGGTATTACCTAGTTCTAAACTCTTATAAATTTTTGGTTTATATTATAATTTTAATTTTGGATTTAGGTTAGTTGAATTTTTCAAAAGGTGTATCAAATTATTGGGTTTTTAGTAAAAAGGATTTTTAATTTTGAATATTTTTTTTAAATGTTTTCATAAGTTTGGTTTTAATTAAAATTTGGAGTCCTTTGGGTTTATTTGGTTACAATAGTCCCTTTTATGACATGCCACCTGGAATTGTGGGTAGAGACTAAATGGTATACTTAAATTTAAACATGAAAAAATTTCCCTAACAGGTTTTATTCCACTTATAAAGGTTGTTGAGTAATATTGGATTTATTAACCTATTTTCCAAACAATCAAAGGCTTTGGATAAACCTCATGGGTTGGTTTAATGGTGCCAATCAAACCCGTCATTTCTTAAAAACCATTTCAAAGAAAACATTTGGGCCAAAAGCCTTGGTTTTGGGTAAACCAAATGAAAAACCCAAACCAGGCGAGGGGATCAGTTAGAAAACATTAACTTTTTTAAAAATGTGTTTCGGTATTATTTTTAGACCTTAAACTGAATCACTCCTCTAACATTCATTGATGATCACTCTTATTGCTTAGAAGCTGAATCTGTCTCACTATAGTCTCTTGTGCCGATTGGTGGAAAAGCCGTAGGTAGGAAGGTGACATTTTCTTAAGGATTTTCGGGATTCGACAGATTAGTCAAGCAATAGGAAGGGTTGAATCTGTAAACCAAGTACCTAAAAACAAGAAGCGATGCGTGTCGAGAATCTGCGATTGGCCTTCGGGTGTGGCCGACATCAAAAGTAGATCGTGAGGTCGATAGTGGTAGTCTCGAGTGTGATGGCGTAGAAGCGGTGAGAGCATTAGTACAGGGAACTAGGTGTGTAACTCTTACACACTTTCTTTATAATATGTCAAATGTTATGTGTTGATAAAAGCGGGTGTGGCAATGGTTATTAAAATACCCTTGTGGAGTAAACGCGAGGATCTTAGGGTAAGTTTGTTATGGTTGCTAGCGTTAAATGTGATCTATGAGTTCATGATGTTCTTTATACATTATTATATATATATAAAGAATGATCATATTGGTATTGATAACATAAACATGTGATATGTGTGTTGAGAGGAGGGGGAAATATGATCTATCAGACTGTCACTAGTGGTTAGGTACCACACAGTGGGTTGGCCCACATATTATAATATTGTGACTAAGTCTTAGTGGTTTGGGACCACCGGTGGTTTGGTACCACATATGCTTATTTTGTAACCGGTTACGGTGGTTAGGTACCACCGATGGCTAGGTACCACAATAGGTAGATTTGGGAGACTCGGATGGATACCTAGGTTGGAAGGGTGGCATGACTTGCATATTTGTATATGAATTTGTGTAAGAGTACAACTTCTTTTGGGATGGGGATTTACACTTTGAGTCAGGTGACTTACCCTTCCGTTATATTTTGAGATAAACCATAGATCGTGGATATGGGTAGGAATGGACTCGAGGTGGCCATGCTCATCATTCATTTTATTTCAATGTTTTCCATATGGACTTAGTTGTTTTTTTAATTTGGGTTTTCAGTTCTGTAATAAGGCCACTTAAGTATTATTGTGGGCATTTTATTTGGTTGTTTCTTTAACTCTCGTTAAGCGTGCTTGGTAATTATGAATTGGTTGTTTTCAAACCCTAAATAAATACTTGTTTTACAAGTGTACCTTGACTAAGTACTAAATCTGAGTAACAATAAGGCAACCAAGTTTTCTAAACATGTTTCAACAGGTTTTAAACATCGGAAGATCCAATGATGTTTTCTTTAAAATTTTACAATGATTTTCTCTTTAAAAAGTCGACAAATCGATTTTCAAAATGTTTTTTCTTTCGTGCACGCATGATTCGATTGTAGTGTTTTGACGAGTTTGAGGTGTTACATTTTGGTATCAGAGCCTAGTTCAAAAGCTTAGTTGTGGGTTTAAGGCCCAAAATATGGTTTAAGAGTCTGTGAAATGATTTTTAGGGTGATGAATATCTCGAAAAGCATGGCACCTGAGTCTCTGGCACCAATCCACCCAGGTAAGTACCCTAACCTTTGATGCGATGTATGTATGTTGGGCTTCATGGGTTTCTAGACATAGCTAAGCATGATAGTACTAATGAACCATAGGGCTAGTTTACACAACTCCTTAATTGCATAAGACTTAAGTTTAATCAAACAAACCTGTGAGTAAGTCACCGAGTTAGGGTGTGGTAATAACCATATGCATGTCTAGGATTGGATTCAGGGAGAGCTTGGTATTTAAGCAGTCCCACTGACTCACCTCCTCTTCGCTCGAACCCTACCTGGTGCGTAGTGACTGTTCACTCTAACCATGAGGACTTGTTCACAGACTAAACCTTATAGTTAAAACCCGAAAGGGATCAACCACCCTGTTTTGTAAAAAAAACCTAGTTTTGAAATTACCAAATTACCCCTTGATTTGTAACAACTACCCTAGATTTGAAAAAAAAGACCAAAGTACCGCTGGTTTGTAAAATTACCAAATTACCCCTAACTTACAAGTTACCAAAATACCCCCGAGTTACAAAATTACCAAAATACCCCTACTTTACAAAATTACCAAAATACCCTTATTTTGAAAAATCACCCGAAACTTTATTTTGGAAAAATTATGAAAATACCCCGGGTAGTGAAATGACAAAAATACCCCTACAAGTTGAATGTGGCTCATGGATGTTGTTTGTATGATGAATGTACTTAGAATTAGGAGATAAGCACAGGCGAAACTATAGATAGGTTGAATTGAAAGAATCACTTTCAAAACTATCTTTCATAAAATTGTTCGTGGATAAGCAAAGTGAGTAATTAGTAATTCATAAAATTCTTAATCGATAAGCATGATCGAGAAGAATGAGTACAAGAGGTCGTGGGCGCTCTTGCGTGGTAGTGGTAGGGGTAGGATGACATTATCGAGCCGCCAGTGTCAGCCATGGGTTAGGGAATGTGATGGAACTGCCGGTGAGTGGAAGCGAGTTTGAGGATCAAACCGATGGTAACAATGCACGATATCTCGGGTAGTATTGTGAGTATTAGAGAGAGTTATCAAGGCGGTAGCGGGTTCGAGCCCTAAAATTGTGGCTAGCGACTCTGGGCTAACGGAGCGAAGTGTTTAAGGGAGTTTCTGGTGTAACTCCCAACACTGCTTAGTACTGGTTAGAGGCGACAGAGCGTATAATGGATAATTTAAATTTCTCGGCTGAGGAGAAGTTGAAAGGGATAGTGTCTCTTCTAGGAATAAGTCGATCGATGGTGGCTCCGGTCAAAGATGGTGCGATGGTGATGATATCACACAGGATTACTTTAAGGTGGCCTACTAGAGGAAGTATGTGAAATTTGGTTATCTTGATGCATAGCGTAGGCGTTCTTGAATTTGGTTCGGGGAGTAAGTTGGTACCGAGTACGAGGCAGAATTCTTGAGGTTAAGTAGGTATGCTCAGGGTATGATGGCTACGGAACATAAGAGTTATGTTAGGTTTGAGGACGGGCTAAGAGATGAGCTGTGGGTGTTGATTGCACCTCAGCGGGAAAGGGAATTTACCGTTCTCGTGGAAAAGGCCAGAACAATTGTGGAGGTAAAGCAAACCGAGAAACAGAACCAGGACAGAGGTAAGGATAAAAAGAGTTTTGGGCCATCAGGGTCTGCTGGAAGGGCTCAGAATAGGGCTAGATTTGGTGGATCGGATCGAGCCATAAAGCCTGCTACTACTGCTCAGTGGCCACCTCAGTGTGCTCAATGTGGGAAGTCTCATTCGGGAGAGTGTTGGGCTAGTAATAGAGGGTGCTTTGAGTGTGGGTCATTGGAGTACCGGATAAGGGATTGTCTGCGAAAATCAGCTAGGACACAGGCTAAGGGTCAAGGATTTGCTTAGTTCATGGGAGATGGCCAACAACCGCAGAGGGGCCGAGGTGTAGTTAGGGGTGGTAATGGTAGCGGACGGGGCCGTGGAGCACCTGGCTGAGGTGCTGGAGGTGCTAATGCTAGACAGCCTAGGTTGGTCTATGCAGCGAAGCGTCAAGAGAAGGGTGACGCACCTGACGTTATAACCGATACGTTTTTAATTTCTGAGTTGCCTTATACTGCTTTGATTAATGTTGGTTTGACGCACTCTTATGTTGCTAGTAGTATAGTGGGAACTTTGAACTTAGCTTATGAGATGTCTGCTAGGAAGATGTCGGTAATATGCCCTTTAGGACACTCTGTGGTAGTAGACAAACTATATAGGGATGTACCCCTAGAACTTCAAGGGGTAGTGTTTCAAGCTAATTTGATGGAACTATCCTTTGGGGAGTTCGATTTAATCTTAGGAATGGATTAGTTGGTTAAGCACCATGCAAAACTGGACTGTGTAGCTAAGTGCATGGTGCTGAAATCGATCGAGGGTGAAGAGGTGGTGATGATAGGTGATGATAGGTGAGAGAAGGAATTACCTATCTAATGTGGTGTCCGCGCTGAAGGCGGAGAAGATGGTAAGGAAAGGATGTGAGGTGTTTGTGGTCTATGTTTGTGCTTTGGAAGGTAAGGAATCGGCTATAGAAAGTGTCCGAACGGTGAAAGAGTTTATCGATGTTTTTCCAGAAGAGCTTCTGGGTTTGCCCCTGGATCGCGAAGTGGAGTTTGGTATAGATCTTGTACCAAGAACAGCACCAGTGTCTATTGCCCCGTATAGAATGGTGCCAAAGGAGTTGGTGGAGTTGAAAGCGCAGATTCAGGAGTTATTAGATTGAGGTTTTATTCGGCCTTGTGTATCACCTTGGGGAGCGCCTGTGCTCTTTGTTAAGAAGAAGGACTGGTCGATGCGAATGTGCATAGACTACCGCCAGTTGAATAAATTGACGATTAAGAACAAGTATCTGTTGCCTAGGATAGACGACTTGTTTGACCAACTTAAGGGGGCGTCAGTCTTCTCCAAGATAGATTTGAGGTCGAGGTATCACCAACTTAAGGTAAAGGAGGCAGATATCCATAAGACGGCATTTCGTACACGATACAAGCACTATGAATTTTTGGTAATGCCATTCGGGTTGACAAACGCACCAGCAGCATTTATGGATATGATGAACCGGGTGTTTCAACCGTATTTGGATCGATTCGTCATAGTATTTATAAATGATATTCTGGTGTACTCGAGATCGGAGGAGGAGCACGACGCGCATTTGTGGGTGGTGTTGCAGATTTTAAGGGAAAAGCGTTTATACGCAAAGTTTAGTAATTGTGAGTTCTAGTTGAAGGAAGTTACCTTCTTGGGTCATGTAGTGTCAGCTGAGGGGATTAGAGTGGACCCTCAGAAGATTGAGGCTGTATTTGACTAGAAGCCACCAAAGTATGTGGCGGAGATTCAGAGTTTTCTGGGTTTAGTAGGATATTACCGAAGGTTTGTGGAAGGATTTTCTTTAATTGTAGTACCATTAACTAAGTTGCCAAGGAAAGGGGTTCCGTTTGTATGGTCAGACAAGCAACAAGAGAGTTTTGAGAGGTTAAAGAGGATTTTGACAGAAGCTCTAGTGTTAATTCAACCTGAAGCAGGGAAAGAGTTTGCGGTTTATTGTGACATATCGCATACGGGATTAGGATGTGTGCTGATGCAAGAAGGGAATGTAGTAGCGTATGCTTCTTGACAGTTGAGACCTCATGAGGTGAACTACCCGACGCATGATCTGGAATTGGCTGCAGTGGTTTTTGCCCTAAATATTTGGAGACATTATTTGTATGTAGAGAAGTCTTTAATGTACAAGGATCACAAGAGTTTGAAGTATCTTATTACACAGAAGGAGTTAAATTTAAGGCAAAGGAGGTGGATCGGGTTGACTGCTCGATTGAGTACCACCCGGGAAAGGCTAATGTGGTAGCGGATGCCTTGAGCCGTAAGGTGGTGGCAAATTTAAGAGCCATGTTTGCCTACCTTAGTCTGTATGATGATGGAAGCCTGTTAGCGGCTGCATGTGAAGCCATCATGGGTAGATCAGGTTTAGGAGAAATAACTGGTAGATGAAGTTTTGAGCGCACAATGTTTGCAAGTGTAGAATGGTGGATTGGAGGGGTATAGTCTGAGCAGCGATGGAGTGTTATGTTTTCAGGGGAAGGTATGCATGCCTAAAGATGTGGAGTTAAGGTAAAAGATTTTATAGGAGGCACATAGCAGTCCATATGCTATGCATCCGGGAGGTAGTAAGATGTACTGGGATTTGTGGGTGCAGTTTTGGTGCTGGGCCTTAAGTGTGAGGTAACAGAATTTATAGGTAAGTGTCTGACATGTCAGCAAGTCAAGACTGAACATCAGCTATCGTTGGGTTTGCTACAATCGATAAAGATTCCACAGTGGAAGTGGGAAAGGATCACGATGGATTTTGTTAGTGGGCTACCCCTCACACCCACTAAAAAGGATTCAGTTTGGGTAATTATGGACCGTCTGATGAAGTCTACTCATTTCATACCTGTACGTATGGATTATTCTCTTCGGAAGTTAGCGAGACTATACATAGTAGAGATTGTGAGGTTGCATGGGGTGCCAGTGTCGATTATTTCAGACAGAAACCCTAGATTTACGTCAAGGTTTTGGAAGGCTTTGCACCAAGCATTAGGTACAAGGTTGGATTTTAGTATGGCATTCCAACCCCAGTCAGATGAACAATCAGAGAGGATGATTCAAGTTTTGGAAGACATGCTAAGGGGTTGTGTCTTGGATTTCAAAGGTAGTTGGGAAGAATTTTACCATTGGCAGAATTCGAGTACAACCATAGTTATCAGGCAAGTATTTGGATGGCACCATATGGAGCGTTATATGGTTGGAAGTGTCGTGCCCCTACGTGTTGGACGGAGTTGGGGAGCGATAGTTGTTGGGGCCGGAGTTGGTTGCTGAAACAAAAGATAAGGTAAAGGTGATTCGAGCTCGTTTGAAAGAAGCTTTGGATAGCCAGAAGTCTTATGCCGATCTTAAACGGAAGGATATAGAGTTTACAGAAGGTGACAGGGTTTTCATGAAGGTGTCGCCGTGGAAGAAGGTTCTGAGGTTTGGTAGGAAAGGTAAGTTAAGCCTTAGATTTATTGGGCCTTATCGGGTATTGAAGCGAGTGGGACCAGTAGCTTACCAGATTGAGTTGCCACCGGAGTTGAGTCAAATCCATGATGTGTTTCATGTTTCCATGCTTAGACGCTATAGTTCAAATCTGTCTCATGTTGTGCCGATAGAGGAAATTGAGGTGAGCCCAAACTTGTCTTTTGAGGAGGAGCCAGTGCAGATCCTAGATCAGGATGTTAAGGTTTTGTGTAGGAAATCAGTCCCTTTGGTGAAGGTATTATGGCGGAATCATGGATCAGAAGAAGCAATATGGAAACCGGAGGATATCATACGACAGCAATACCCTCAACTCTTTTGATCAGGTAAATTTCGAGGACGAAATTTATTTTAAGGGGGTAGAACTGTAATATCCAGATCTGGTGGGTCTGTGCATTTGGGTATGTTGTATGGCTAAGTTGGTAGGTGGAGGCTTTGAGGTGTGTATTGGGCTCAAGTTTGGGCTTAAACCTAGGTTAAATTGCTTATAAATAGTGTTAGTTCATAGTTAAAGTAGGTGTCTGTGATTAGTTAGCAAGTTGGGCTTGTGGCCCAAAGCTTTGAGGTGCTATAAGTGAGCATGGATATGGCTTCACTTAGGAAGGAGATTGGGCCTAGTGTGGCCACTTGAGGCCCAAGTGTTTTGGGGCAAAAAATTTGGCACTCCAAGGGGAGAGAGGGCACATCACATGTGCTAGAATTTAGGAGTTTAATTCTTTTAATTTTTGCTAATTAAAAGCTGATAATAAGGAAGGGAGGAGTTGGTTTTAAGGTGGTCTCTTCTAAAGGGAGGATAATGATTGAGTTATCAAGCATGATAAAGGCTATCAGGTGATAGCAGAGTTGGCCGAAAATCTAACTTTGAGAGGGGGTTGAATTGTCGAATTTGGAAGCCAAGTGTTCATCTTTCTTTCATTTTTTTTCTTTTCTTTCTCACCTATTCTCTGCTAGCCGAATTTGTTTTCTCTTGTGAGCCTCTTTTCTTTTCTTTGCCACAACTTCCTAGCTCTCCTCTCCTCAATATTTTCTTTCTAAAAGCTGAATTCTTCTTGTTCATACCCTCTTCTCCCATAGCCGAATCTACAAGAGTGGTTTCTTTTTCCCGAAGGTGCACCATAGCTGAATACTCCTTTCTAGTTTGGTAAGATTTTTGTTGTTCTTCATCGGTATTATTTTTAGACCTTAAACTGAATCACTCCTCTAACATTCGTTGATGATCACTCTTATTGCTCGTGGTTTAACATCTCACTATAGTCTCTTGTGCCGATTGGTGGAAAAGCCGTAGGTAGGAAGGTGACATTTTCTTAAGGACTTTCGGGATTCAACAGATTAGTCAAGCAATAGGAAGGGTTGAATCTGTAAACCCAGTACCTAAACACAAGAAGCGATCTGTGTCGAGTACGCGACAGCCATCCCAAAGGGCCGACATCTAAGTAGATCGTGAGTCGATAGTGGTAGTCTCGAGTGTGATGGCGTAGATGCGGTGAGAGCATTAGTACGGGAACTAGGTGTGTAACTCTTACACACTTTCTTTACTTAATATGTCAAATGTTATGTGTTGATAAAAGCGAGTGTGACAATGGTTATTAAAATACCCTTGTGGGTAAACGCGAGGATCTTAGGGTAAGTTTGTTATGGTTGCTAGCGTTAAATGTGATCTATGAGTGCATGACATTCTTTATACATTATTTTATATATATAAAGAATGATCATATTGGTATTGATAACATAAACATGTGATATGGGTGTTGAGAGGAGGGGGAAGTATGATCTATCAGACTGTCACTAGTGGTTAGGTGCCACACGCTGGGTTGGCCCCACATATTATAATATTGTGACTAAGTCTCGGTGGTTTTGGGACCACAGGTGGTTTGGTACCACATATGCTTATTTTGTAACCGGTTACGGTGGTTAGGTACCACCAATGGCTAGGTGCCACAAGGGTAGATTTGGGAAACTTCGGATGGATACCTAGGTTGGAAGGGTTGCATGACTTGCATATTTGTATATGAATTTGTGTAAGAGTACAACTTCTTTTGGGATGGGGATTTACACACTGAGTCTAGGTGACTCACCCTTTCCGTTATATGTTGTAGATAAACCATAGATCGTGGATATGGAGCCGGAATGGACTCGAGGTGGCCATGCTCAACATTCGTTTTATTTCAATGTTTTCATATGGACTTAGTTGTTTTCTTTAATTTGGGTTTTCAGTTCTGTAATAAGGCCGCTTAAGTATTATTGTGGGGCATTTTATTTGGTTTTTTTAACTCTCGTTAAGTGTACTTGGTAGTTATGAATTGGTTATTTTCAAACCCTAAATAAATACTTGTTTTCTAAAGTGTACACTGACTAAGTACTAAATACGGAGTAACAATAAGGCAACCAAGTTTTCTAAACAAGTTTCAACATGTTTTAAAGATCACAAGATCCAACGATGTTTTCTTTAAAATTTTACAACAGTTTTCTCTTTAAACAAGTCGACAAATCGATTTTCAAAATGTATTCTTTCCCGTGGCATGCCAGATTTGGTTGTAGTGTTTTGACCGGGTTTGGGGTGTTACATGTCAAATATTAATGACTTTAGCTATAGCGAGGGAGGCAGAGCAGAGCAGAAAGTATGATGAACTCTAGCTACAGCTTCAGACTATGATGAAGATGTTCCAACAGTCGCAGAGGCCGCCATCTTAGACATTTATTTTCTCGTTCTAAGATCATTTTTAACATTGTTACATTTAACATTATTGTAAGAATTCATTTATTCATTTATATCATATATCTTTTATTGAATTTGAAGTTTCATTTAGAATTAATGCTTTTGGTGAGATTTTTATGCCACATTTCCTATTTTTTGGCTGGAATTATATGCTACATTTGCTGTTTTTGGTTGGGTTTGATGTAGGAAGGGTATGATATTAGAAAAATTGTGTATTGCAAATCTATACAAATTAGCGACATTTTTGGGAAAAGCGCCGCTAAAAGTCATGACCTTTAGCGGCGTTTGTGGAAAAAGCGTAGCTAAAAGTCATGACTTTTTACGGCTTTTGTGGGAAAAGCGCCGCTAAAAGTCATGACTTTTTGCGGTGTTTGTGGTAAAAGCGCCGCTACAAGTTAGAACCTTCGTGGCATTTTTGGGAAAAGCAGTTAAAAGTCATGACCTTTAGCATCGTTTTTTTATAAACGTCGCTAAAGTTTACGGCATTGTTTTTAGCGGCGTTTTTTGCGGTGCTTTCAAAAGCGCCGCAAATACTATTAGTGGCGCTTATAAATGCCGCTAAAAGCCTAAAAAAAACGCCGCTAAAAGTCTACTCCTCCCGTTCTAAATTTGCCACCGCTAAACACTTGGGTTACAACTATGCCATGTTCGGCTTCTCTCCTTACGGACAATACTGGCGTCAAATGCACAAAATAACAATGGTGGAGGTGCTATCCAATCACAGGATCGATCAAATCAAGAAAGTTTTTGTATTAGAAATAGAAGGCTCAATGAAACTATTATATAATAATTGGGCTGAGAAAAAGGATGGCTCTGGCAAGGTGTTGGTTGAGATGAAGAAACACTTTTCAGACTTGACTTTGAACGTTGTTCTGAGGACGGATGCTGGGAGGAGGTACAGTGTTGTTGTAGAGGAAGACTAGAAAGAGGTTCTGAGATATCGTAAGGCTTTACGGGATTTCTTTCACTTGACAGGGTTGTTTATATTAGGAGTTGCTGAAACACCCCACACCGGGCCCACGAGAATGGACCGGATCTGGTATGTTCCCTTGTGTAAACCGTTTCAAAATTCTTTTGAATACTTTGAAAAACTGTGTGTTTTGGAAGATAGTTTATTTATGTGCTGGGCTCGAGTTGAAAACAAGTTTATTTTTATATTGAAAACCCATTTATTTCAGGTGACAAAATATTTAAGCTTATTTTAAATTAAATGGGCTTATTCTTTATAGAGCCCTAAATTCATAGCATAGTAATCAAAACAGAAAAAAAAATCATCACTATGGCCTTATTACATAAAACAAAACCCAAAATAAAATTTATCAAGATACTTAAAATAAAATAAAGGTTCAAATTAAATTAACTTCAAAGTGAACATGGCCACCACAAGTTCTGTAGTCCGGTCCATTCCGCTCATCACACAAACGTATTCCCACAGCGGGTGAGTCGATAGACTCAATGTGTAACCAACACTAAAATATAATAGAATTAGGCACACCATACATATCATGTTCATATAAAAATTCAAGATAGTGATGCAAACCCGAACCCAAACCTATATGCCATCCATTTACACTCCACCGTACCAACCTCGCACACAGTGGGGACTACTAAGTCAACCCTCCATTCACTACACACCATCGAAGGCGATCATTGCGGTCGGCGTGCTCATCGCCCACATAAAATTTTGTGGCATAGCCACCAGATATTTGTGTCATGAGACACCACATTTAAATAATGTAACCAAAGTTACCACATTCACTTAATGTGACCGAAGTCACCACATTCACTTAGTGAGACCGAAGTCGTCACATATTCTTAGTGAGACCGAAGTCATCACGTTTCACTTAGTGAGACTGAAGTCATCATATTCACTTCCCCTTTCTCAAATAACCCGAATGCCCCATATTATTTATATCATGCATATCATACTTAATTTCACATTCATGTCACTTTTCACATGTTAAGTATAACATATTTCGTAATCCTAGTGGGAGTAGGAAAACGTGCCTGAGTACTTTGTACCATAATATGGTACTTTAGCCACATTCTTACACTTTCACATTAACGTATATATCATATTTAAGCCATAAATCTATTAAGATTAGTGTGGGTACACACGATTAAACTTAGTGCTTCCTTGAGATTAGAAAAGCTAGATCTAATGTTTAGATCCTTAGTCCCTACATTTGATTTATCACTTATTACTTAGCATAAATTCCTATTTGGCTATAATATCCAAATCCTAGTAGGATTTGTAAAAAGTCTTACCTTTGATGCCGATTTGATGATTATTCCAATTCCGAAAACTTGGTTTTCCTTCACCTGATATTCGGCCAACCCTGAATCTCAACATATGTTAGTTTTTGGCTTTTTAATAATTAAAGAACCGATCCATATATTCATACAAGCCTTGGCCGAATGCTTTTAGGTGCTTACCTTGTGGATTTTAAATCCGAAAACTTCGCTTTTCTCTTCCTTGTATTCGCCAAATCCTAAATCCTTGAATCGATTAGTTTTGATTATTTTGACCTAAATACCTAAGATTGGGCCTTGGCGAATGTATGAACACACTTACCTTGGAGTTCTCAAATCCGAAATTGATCTTTTATTTTAGATTCTGCAGAAATCATATGTTAGATTTGATCTATCATTCAAATATGGAAGAGACCTTTTGGCGAATGTACATAGATGTACTTACGTTGTTTTCAAATCCCGAGTGATCCTTTATACCAATCAGCTATGGCTCTTATATGGAATGAAACACCCCACACCCGTCCCACGAGCCTGAACCGGATCTGGTATGTTCCTAAAGTAAACCGATTTCAAAATCATTTTCGATACTTAGAGAAAATACGTAAATTTTTTTTTTAGAAAATGTTGTTGTGAGTTGGGCTTAGATTGGAAACCCATTTATTTGATCTTGTAAGCCCATTCAATTAAATACATCCAATAAAGTTCTTAGCATGAAACTTAACTATAAGCAAACATAAAGTATAATCCATGGGCCTTAAGGCCTTATTACATCAAGTAAAACCCAAAATAGAATAAAAGAACTAAAAATAAAATTAAGTCCAAACTAAATGAAATTTTTCGCATGTAGCATGGCCACCTCATGGTCCACCGCCGGTCAAAATCCACCGCTCATCACCGAAAAATAATTCCCACAATGGGGTGAGTCAATGACTCAATGTGCACACAATACTATCATTCAATAAATCGGGCATTCATGTTCAAATCATCAAGTCCATATAATAATGAAATTTATGATGCAACCCAAACCCAATCCTAATTAGCCATCCACTACACTCCCCGTACCAACTTTGTACAATCGTGGGGACTACTAAGTCAACCCTCCATCCGCTACTCTCCATCAAAGGCATTCGCCCATATACGTTGTGTCTTTAGACACTATAATCAAATTATATGTTGTGTCATTAGACACTATTGTAACCGGTTACCAAAATTTCGCAATGTGACCGTAGTCAACATATTTCGTTGGTGAGACCGAAGTCAACACCTTCGTTGGTGAGACCGAAGTCAACACCTGTTCTCCCCCTTTCCCATAGATCCCGAATGCCCCAAAAATTTATATAATATGCTTAACTTAATTTCATGTTCATATACATATATTCGCATGTTATGAAATAACATTTTTTTCACAATCCTATCAGAAGTAGGAAACGTACCTGGGTACTTTTTGCCACATTTGTGGTACATAGCCACATTCACGTTATTATTCATATCATATATTAAAGTATTTAGCCATGAAATATTGAAGGATAGTAAGGGTACACACCTGTTTTGCTTAATAGATTCCTTGAGATCTCGAGAATCCCGATCTAATTTTAGATCTATTAATTCCTATATTCGGCCCACCAATTAAAACACATTAATAAACCCTTTTTGGCTTAAACAAAACCAAATCCTAGTAGGATTTGTAAAAAGATACTCACCTTTGCCGATTTGGTGTTTATACAAATCCCGAAAGTTTGGTTTTTCCTCTACTTGATATTCGGCCCACCTTGTATTTCAATATAGGTTAGTTTTCGGCTTTTTAATAATTAGAGAACTGATCTAGATACTCACATAAGCCTTGGCCAAATACTTTTAGGGGCTTACCTTTTGGACTTCAAATCCCGAAAGTTTCCTTTGTCTTGAATATCTGTCGAAAATCCTAATATTTATAAGTTAGATCTGATCTAATTTTAATAAGTAGAAATTGGCCTTTGGCCGAATGTGTCTCACTTACCTTGGATCCTTGAATCTGAAATCCCGAAAACTCCTCCTTTGACATTCGGCCATAGACATAAGAGAGGTTATTTTCTTAAACCTTGATTAAACGATTTAAAGGAACAAGAATCAAGTGTCTTTACCTAAAATCCTTGATCTTTGTATTCTAGAGTTGTGGAAACTTGAGATCCCTTGTATATTAGGCCATGATCAAAAGAATGGGGATTAGGCCTTTTACTTTGGCAACTAGAAAAGAAAGAAAGAAAATTGAATGGCTAATCCTTACCTTGATGTCTTTAATCACTTGTTTCCTTGTCTTGAGTTACTGAGATCCGACTATGGAGATTTAACCGAGATTGGAAGAGAAAGGTTTTGACTAGACAATGGCAAAGGGAAGGAAAAGAAAAGATGGAGTCCTTGCTTAGGGAAATTTCAAAGAGAGGGAAGTGAGAGCAAAATTTCTAAGAAGAGAGTGAATGAGAGAAAAGTCTCACTTTTCCTCTTTTAACTGAAATTGCTAGACCAAGAGTCCAAAACTTGGCCATTATTCTCCCAAGTGATAATTTAATCTCCATTAATTATCACTTAATTAAATTAAAAAGTCTTTAATCCATCTTTTAATTCCTCATTTATCTTAGTAGAATAAATCCTTATTTATCACTTTAATTTGACAAGTTTTAATAAAATAAAACTCTCTCCTTTTTAGCAACCAAGTGCCGTCCACCCCCAGCCTTGGGAAGCAAAATTAAACCTTCAATAATTGCTTTCCAAGTGACTCGAACTCAAAGCCATTCCCATAAACCCTAAGTGACACTTGTGCCACTTTTCCAAGCTCGATTGTATGTCAAAATTCACCAACTTTTTCTTTTAAGGCCCTCTTGCCCTTATTTCCTATTTTGGGCTTTAAAATTTGTCATTAAGCCTTATTTCTAAGTTTCCTAAAATTTTCACATGACTCAGTAACTTGCCATTTTCCTTACATCTTCGTGTTTCCAAAATTGTTCGGGTTTCCAAAATGTTTAGGTTTCCAAAATGTTCGTGTTTCCAAAATGTTTAGGTTTCCCAAAATGTCTAAGTTTCCAAAATGTCTAAGTTTCCAAAATGTCTAAGTTTCCAAAATGTCCATTTCCATTTCCATTTTCATTTTCATTTCCATTTCCATGCATTTCTAGGTTTCCAAAAGTATCAAAATTTATTCATAGTACGTGAAACTTGTCATTTCATACAATTAAACCTGAAATGCATAGGCCCTATTCAGGATGTTACGCTTCTACCCCTTAAACAAAATTTCGCCCCCAAATTTCCTAACTAAAATAGTTGAGGGTATTCTTGTCTCATCGCCTCTTCAGCTCCCACGAAGCTTCTTCCGTTCCATGATTGCGCCATAGCACTTTGACTAGAGGAGGCTGTCTTCTTTCGTAGTACTTTCACATCACGTTCTAAGATCCGAATCGGTTCTTCCTCATAGGATAAGTCCGCCTTAGTTCCACCTCTTCAACCGGTACCACATGAGATGGATCCAATCGATAGCGACGTAACATGGACACATGGAATACTGATGCATCTGCTTCGATTACGGTGGCAACTCTAATTGGTATGCCATCGCCTAACGCTTCAAGCTTGATAAGGCCCTATAAATCTTGGGCTTAGCTTCCCTGCATGCCAAACCTCATTACCTTCTTCCAAGGTGAGACTTTCAAGAACACTTGATCTCCCACCTCAAACTCTATTTCCTTTCGCTTAAGGTCTGCAGATGACTTTTGCCTATCGAGGCTTCCTTCAACTGCGTCGAATTAACTCAACCTTCTCTTCGTTTACGCCACCAACTGGACCCAAAACTCTGCGTTCTCCTAACTTGGTCCAACAAGTAGGTGTTCTACACTTTCTTCCATATAATGCTTAAATGACGGTGCCATCAGAATCTTTGGCTTGATAGTTGTTGTTATAGGCGAATTCACTAAAGGCAAGTAATCTTCCCAACTTCCTCGAAAATCCATTACACGACCTCTCAACATATCCTCCAACACTTGTATAACCTGTTCAGACCGCCTGCGTCGATTGTGGATGAAAAGTCAGAGTGAAGTCTAGCTTAGTGCCTAGAGCTTGTTGAAGTGCTTTCCAAAATCGAGACGTGAATCTTGGGTCTCTATTAGAGATGATCGACATTGGTACTCCATGTAATCTCACAATTTTCGCCACATACAACTTAGCCAACTTCTGAAGAGAATAATCCATTTTGACTGGGATAAAGTGTGCGGACTTGGTCAAACGGTCCACTATCACCCATACCGAGTCCTTCTTAGTAGGCGTAAGGGGAAGCCCACTAACCGAAGTCCATGGTAATTCTTTCCCACTTCCATTGGGGAATCTCGATTGGTTGGAGCAATCTGATGGGACTTAGTGTTCATTTTAACTTGTCGACATGTCAAACATTTTCCCACAAATTGATCACTTCGCGCTGTGTCGGACCACCAAAATTGTTCCTTAGATCTCTATACTGACTTTGATACCTCCGGATGCATAGCACAAGGGCTACCATGCGCTTCTCAAGAATCCTTTGTCTCAACTCCTTATTCTTCTAACATCGGACTTTACCCTTGTAGCACAATACTCCTTCATTGTTGACATCATAATCCTCTAATCCCCTCATTGCATTTCTTCGCAACTTAGTACTTAAGTCATTATCACCAACTGTCCCTCCTTCACTTCCTTTAGCCATGTGGGCTCGACTTGCAACTCGCCAACAAGTTTCCATCATCATCTGAGACTTATATGAGCGAACAAAGCCCGTAGATCCGATACAACCTTTCGACTTAGGGCATCACCATTACGTCGTTTGCCCGGACGATACTCTATTGAGCGATCAGAGTCCTTCAAACAATTCCACCCACCTTCGTTGCCTCAAGTTCAACTCCTACGAGTTAATAAATACTTAAGGCTCTTGTGGTCAATGTAGATAATCGACCTTTCTCCATAAAGGTAGTGCCTCCAAACCTTAAGGGCAAAAACCACCATTGCTAGTTCTAAGTCATGAGTTGGGTAGTTAAGCTCATGAGGCCTTAGCCGAGACGCATAAGTAACCACTTTGCCATCTTGCATTAACACACACCTAACCCGTGTCATGAAGCATCACAAGACACCACAAAATCTTTTCCGCCTCCAATTTGAATTAACACCGAGCTTCCACAAGACCTTCTTAAGCTTTTCAAAGCTCTCCTGCCGCTTATTAGTCCATTCGAGGGTACTTCCTTCCTTAGTAACTTGGATAAAGGCGCGGCTATTGACGAGAATCCTTCTACGAACCTTCTGTAATAGCCTGCCAAGCCTAAGAAGCTTCGGATTTTCGCCACGGACCTAGGTGGTTTCCAATCCAACACTGCTTCGATCTTCCTAGGGTCCACTCTTATTCCTTCTGCGGATACCACATGCCCTAAGAATGCCACCTCCCTAAGCCAAAATTCGCACTTGGTGAATTTGGCATGAAACTCTTCTCCTTAACACTTCCAACACGACTGGAGATGCTCATCATGCTCCTCCTCCGACTTGAATACACCAAAATATCATCGATGAAGACAACGACGAATCTATCCAAGTAGGTTGGAAAACCCGATTCATCATATCCATGAACGCGGTGGAGCGTCACAACCCAAACGGCATCACCACAAACTCAAGTGACCATATCTTGTCCTAAAAGCGGTCTTATGGATATCAGCCTCCTTCACCTTCAACTAATGGTATCCCGACCAGTAAATCGATCTTCGAA
This sequence comes from Gossypium rotundifolium, assembly GCA_025506655.1. Classification (NCBI taxonomy): domain Eukaryota; kingdom Viridiplantae; phylum Streptophyta; class Magnoliopsida; order Malvales; family Malvaceae; genus Gossypium; species Gossypium rotundifolium. The sequence continues at coordinate 172,364,414 of CP106734.1, read as the reverse complement.
AACACTGCGGCTCCCTTCAACTGATCGAACAAGTCATCGATCCTTGGCAAGGGATACTTGTTCTTAATGGTCACTTATTTAAGCGACGGTAGTCTATGCACATACGCATAGTTCCGTCCTTCTTCTTCTAAATAAGACCGGTGCTCCCCATGGAGACACTTTGGGTTGGATGAACCCACAGTCCAACAGGTTCTTGTATGTCGAGCCTTGAGCTCCACTAACTCCTTTGGTGCCATTCGGTATGGGGCGATTGACACGAGAGCATCCCCGGTAGCAAATCAATCCCAAATTCCACCTCCCGTCTGGGGTATTCCATTAACTCCTCCGAAACACATCCACAAAGTCCCTTACCGCTCTAACTCCATTAATACTTCCTCCTTTCCACCTATCGCACTTACAAAAGCTAAGAACGCTTTGCAACCTTTCTTAACCTTCTTCTCAGCCTTCAGTGCCGAAACTACATTAGATAAATAGTTCCTCCTTTCTCCGATCATTATTACCACCTCATCTTCCGGGGTTCTTAGTTTCATACGTTTAGCCGCACAATCCAACACGGCTCGATGTTCTACTAACCAATCCATTCCGAGTATAAGCTCAAACTCTCCGAAGGGTAACTCTATTAAGTCCGCTCGAAAGTTCACTCCCTGAATCTCTAGGGTACATTCCAAAGATCTTGTCTACCACTATAGTTTGGCCTAATGGGCTTACTACGGTCATCGCCTATCGAGAGTTCAGAGTCTAGGCCTAGTGTTTTTACTACACTACTTGCAACATAAGAATGGGTCGAGCCCACATCAATCAAAGCAAAGTAGGGTTTGTCAAAAATAAAGAACGTCTCGATTATTACGCCCGACGTCTCCATCTTCCCTTCGGCGAACCGCATAAACCAAACCCGGTTGTCTTGCATCGGTGTTAGTATTACCTCGGCCTTGTGTTCCACGGCCTCTGCCTATACCACTACCACGGTTACTCGAACCACGACCCCATTGAAATTGCTTTGTCGCCTCTCTTGGTCAGCTAACATTCTGAACTATCGGTCAGTTCTCGTCTGATTGTTTGGGGCAATCCTTAAACATATGGTCCTTGGACCCACACCTAAGACATGCTCCTATCTTTTTCCAACATTCCCCTAGATGCCTCTTTCCACAATACTCACAAGGGCGAATCGCACTTTGTACAAATTTGTTGATTAGTGGCCCATCAACCCGAGGCCTCTTGTAACCCTTTCCGATGACCCAAACCCTCTTTAGCCTTATTCTTATCCACGGTGCCCGCTTAGTAGCATCCTTAATCCCCTCGCCACCTTGGCCTTTTCTACCAAAACAAAGAATTCCCGCTCTCGATGCGGTGCTATTATGATCTTAAATCATCTCTCCGTCCTCAAAGCAGGCACAGCGTTCATGCTCGGTTGCCACTACCCTCGAGCATAGCGGCTCAACCTCGAAATTCGCCTCATATTCTCAGCGACGGACTTACTCCCTTGTACTAACCCTAGAAAAGCCTTCTTACGCTCATCACATACCGGTTCCCACATACTTCTTCCGAAAGGCCTCTTTAACAAACTCCTGTGTCAAATTTTCATTGTGGTACCATCACGAGCAATCAACCACCATCGATACGCTTCATCGCAGTAACAAAGCCACCATCCTTTCAACTTTTCCTCCGAGTCGATCAAGCTCATCTATGATACGCTCCGTTGCTTCTAACCAAGATCAATTTGTCTGGGTGCCACATTGGATACTCTTGAAACATTTATGCTCCATTAGCTCGGAGCCGTTCAGGTATAGACTTTCGATTTCCTCCATTTCCTCCTGCACCGGCCACCAATTCCAAAACTCAGAAGACTGACAAGCATGCCCCTCTTCCCGTCGAGCATACCTCAACATTAACGGTGGGGGTGGTGGTGGCGGTGGCATCTCATTGTCGGGCCTTGAACCGAGCCTAATGAGTTCGACACGGTCATCCTTCCTCTTCCTCGTCCACGGCGACCACGCCCTCTAGAGATCATTTTCTAGCGTCGGGATCTGATTAAGAAATTTTTATGGATTAGTTATTGTTCCACTTTATTTATCGTGAAGGAGTTTTATGAAAAGGGATTTAAGAGGGTTCTTTCGTATTCATACAACACACGATCTTTTCCATTCATTCATCCATCAAATGTATGAACTTCCGTTCATTCGAGAAATGTTGTAGTTTTTGTCGTTTGTTGTTGTTGTTTTCCACTACCCGGGGTATTTTAAGTAATTTTGTCCCACAGGTATTTTTGTAATTTGTCAAAATAGGGTTCCTTGGTGATTTTGTCAAAATTATTTTTGGAAATTCAAAATCTCGAGGTAATTTGGAAAAATTTTGAAGTCGAGGGTATTTCGATAATTTTTTGACCTCGGGGTATTTTGGTAATTTTTCACAAATCAGGTAAATTTGTAAAATTTAATAAATTTCTGTATTTCAAAAGTTGTAAAACTTTGGGGTTCTTTTTTAAAATGGTTCCTTCAAAAATGGGGATGTTGCAAAAATTTTGGAAATTAGGGTCATTTTGGTAATTTTGTAAGTTAGGGGCAATTTTGTAATTTGTCCAAAATCACGGTATTTTGGTATTTTACAAGTTAGGGTTTTTGAATGTTTATGAAATGTTGAAATTTTGGTAAAGCTGTTGAGTAGTTGAATATTTTATAAACCAAGGGCGTTTTGGTAATTTCACCCCTAAGGGCATTTTTGTAATTTTCGCAAATCAAGAGTTTTTCAAAGAATGTTGTAAAAATAATTTTCTTAGATTTAAAAGAAAAGTTTTAAAGGTTTGAAAAACTAGGGTTTGTTGTTTTGTTCTCTCTTCTCTTTTTTTTTTTTAAACATGGCTAGTTCCCTTTCGGGTTTTAGTCATCATGTTTAGCCTATGACCGAGCCCTCTTGGTCGGGGTGAACAAAGCTACGCACTGTGCAGGATTCGTGTGGAGAGGAGGTGAGTCACATGAATTGCTTAAATACCAAGCTCCCACCCAAACCGTTCCTAGACATGCGCATGAGAGGTTGCCACACCACTGAGCCCTACGAGTTATGGTGAGCAGAAGCTACGCACCGGGTAGGATTCTGCGAAGAGGAGGTGAGTCACTAGGGCTGCTTAAATACCAAGCTCTTAGGATCCAATCCTAGACATGCGCATGGGGTTACCACACCATTAGCTCAATGACTTAGCCATAGGTTGATTCGGTGTATTAAGTCTTATGTATCGTGTTTGAGTAGACTAATCCTAGGGTTCAAGTTCCTATTATTCTATTCTACGTTCCATGCCTTTTCTACCCTTATATAAATCATAGAATCACATATATAGTTAGGGGTACTTACCTGGTGGACTACGGGTCGGAGACTTAGGGGCCATGCCAAAAGCCTGCTTATTTTCAAAGGAAAAAAAATCATTTGGCTCGCTTCAAAAACGGTTTGGGCCTTAGCCCACGTGCCGAGAGTTTAAAATTGGGCTCGATACAAACTAAAACACCCCACACCCTACCACGAGCCTGAACCGGATCTGGTATGTTCCTAAAGTAAACCGATTTCAAAATCATTTTCGATACTTAGAGAAAATACGTAAATTTTTTTTTTTTAGAAAATGTTATTGTGAGTTGGGCTTTGATTGGAAACCCATTTATTTGATCTTGTAAGCCCATTCAATTAAATACATCCAATAAAGTTCTTAGCATGAAACTTAACTATAAGCAAACATAAAGTATAATCCACTGGGCCTTAAGGCATTATTACATCAAGTAAAAACCCAAAATAGAATAAAAGAACTAAAAATAAAATTAAGTCCAAACTAAATGAAATTTTTCGCATGTAGCATGGCCACCTCATGGTCCACCGGCCCGGTCCGTCACTGCTCATCACCTGAAAAATAATTCCCACAATGGGGTGAGTCAACAGACTCAATGTGCACACAATACTATCATTCAATAAATCAGGCATTCATGTTCAAATCATCAAGTCCATATAATAATGAAATTTATGATGCAACCCAAACCCAATCCTAATTAGCCATCCACTACACTCCCCCGTACCAACCTGTACACCGTGGGGACTACTAAGTCAACCCTCCATCCGCTACTCTCCATCAAAGGCATTCGCCCATATCGTTGTGTCTTTAGACACTATAATCAAATTATCGTTGTGTCATTAGACACTATTGTAACGAAGTTACCAAAATTTCATAATGTGACCGTAGTCAACATATTTAGTTGGTGAGATCGAAGTCAACACCTTCGTTGGTAAGACCAAGTCAACACTGTTCTCCCCTTTCACATAGATCCCGAATGCCCCAAAATTTATATAATATGCTTAACTTAATTTCATGTTCATATACATATATTCGCATGTTATGAAATAACATTTTTTCACAATCCTATCGTAAGTAGGAAAGCGTGCACAGGTACTTTTTGCCACATTTGTGGTACATAGCCACATTCACATTATTATTCATATCATATATTAAAGTATTTAGCCATGAAATATTGAAGGATAGTAAGGGTACACACCTGTTTTGCTTAATAGATTCCTTGAGATCTCGAGAATCCGATCTAATTTTAGATCTATTAATTCCTATATTCGCCCACCAATTAAAACACATTAATAAACCCTTTTTGGCTTAAACAAAACCAAATCCTAGTAGGATTTGTAAAAGATACTCACCTTTGCCGATTTGGTGTTTATACAAACCCAAAGTTTGGTTTTTCCTCTACTTGATATTCTACCACCTTGTATTTCAATATAGGTTAGTTTTCGCTTTTTAATAATTAGAGAACCGATCTAGATACTCACATAAGCCTTGGCCGAATACTTTTAGGGCTTACCTTTTGGACTTCAAATCCGAAAGTTTCCTTTGTCTTGAATATCATCGAAAATCCTAATATTTATAAGTTAGATCCGATCTAATTTTAATAAGTAGAAATTGGCCTTTAGTAGAATGTATCTCACTTACCTTGGATCCTTGAATCAAATCCGAAAACTCCTCCTTTGACATTCTACCATAGACATAAGAGAGGTTATTTTCTTAAACCTTGATTAAGCGATTTAAAGGAACAAGAATCAAGTGTCTTTACCTAAAATCCTTGATCTTTGTATTCTGTAGTTGTGGAAACTTGAGATCCCTTGTATATTCGGCCATGATAAAAAGAATGGGGATTAGGCCTTTTACTTTGGCAACTAGAAAAGAAAGAAAGAAAATTGAATGGCTAATCCTTACCTTGATGTCTTTAATCACTTGTTTCCTTGTCTTGAGTTCTTTGAGATCCGACTATGGAGATTTAACCGAGATTGGAAGAGAAAGGTTTTGACTAGGTAATGGCAAAGGGAAGGAAAAGAAAAGATGGAGTCCTTGCTTAGGGAAATTTCGCAAAGAGAGGGGAAGTGAGAGCAAAATTTGGCAAAGAGAGTGAATGAGAGAAAAGTCTCACTTTTCCTCTTTTAACTGAAATTGCTAGACCAAGAGTCCAAAACTTGGCCACTACTCTCCCAAGTGATAATTTAATCTCCATTAATTATCACTTAATTAAATTAAAAAGTCTTTAATCCATCTTTTAATTCCTCATTTATCTTAGTAGAATAAATCCTTATTTATCACTTTAATTTGACAAGTTTTAATAAAATAAAACTCTCTCCTTTTTAGCAACCAAGTGTCGTCCACCCCTAGCCTTGGGAAGCAAAATTAAACCTTCAATAATTGCTTTCAAGTGACTCGAACTCGGGCCATTCCCATAAACCCTAAGTGACACTTGAGCCACTTTTCCAAGCTCTATTGTATGTCAAAATTCACCAACTTTTTCTTTTAAGGCCCTCTTGCCCTTATTTCCTATTTTGGGCTTTAAAATTTGTCATTCCAGGCCTTATTTCTAAGTTTCCTAAAATTTTGCATGGCTCAGAACTTGCCATTTTCCTTACATCTTGAGGTTTCCAAAATTGTTCGGGTTTCCAAAATGTTTAGGTTTCCAAAATGTTCGTGTTTCCAAAATGTTTAGGTTTCCCAAAATGTCTAAGTTTCCAAAATGTCTAAGTTTCCAAAATGTCTAAGTTTCCAAAATGTCCATTTCCATTTCCATTTTCATTTTCATTTCCATTTCCATGCATTTCTAGGTTTCAAAAGTATCAAAATTTATTCATAGTACTTGAAACTTGTCATTTCATACAATTAAACTGGAAATGCATAGGCCCTATTCAGGATGTTACATGGAACACAAAGTTTCAGCTTTTGTGAAGGAATAGAAGAAGAAAAGAAAAGAAGAGAAAAGAAAAGGAGAGAGTTTTGGCAGAGAGAATTCGACTAAAGAGAGAAGAAAAGATTGGTGCTATTTGCTAGACAATTTCGGCAGGGGTTCCTTTGAAGAGAAAAGAATGAAGAATGGCCCTTATTTTCCCTCTTTGTCCAAAAATACTAGCCTTAGAATCCCTCAATCGGCCAACTCTTCCTATGTGATAAATTTTAACTTTACCAAATATTAAATTCCAACAATTATCTCCTAATTAGCCGAAATTCCAAAGGAATTAAAACTCCTCTTTCAAGATCCCTTGTGCCATCCAACTCTCTGCTTATGGAAGCAAAATAAAACTTCTTTTATTTGCTTCCTATGTGACTCGAACTCAGGCCCAAACACCCTTGCATGTGGGCCATTTCCTGAGGCCCTAAGTGGCATCTTCAGGCCACTTTTCCAAGTCCGTTTGTGGGTCAAATTTCACATACTTTTTATCTTAAGGCCACCTGGCCCTAATTTCCTCCTTTAAACTTTAGAACTCGACATTTCGAGGTCATTTCTAAGTTTCCAAAAATTTTCGATTCTACTCTATAAACTTGACATTTCCTAGGTTTCCAAAATGTTTACTTTCCTCTTTTAACTTAGTTTCCAAAATGTTTACTTTCCTCTTTTAGCTTAGTTTCCAAAATGTTTGCTTTCCTCTTTTAGCTTAGGTTTCCAAAATGTTCACTTTCCTAATTTACTTAGGTTTCCAAAAATGGTCACTTTCCTATTTTCAACGTAACATTTCCATACATTCTCAGGTTTCCAAAAATATTCAGAATTTATTCAAAACATATAAAACATGTCTTTTCATACAATTTGGCCAAAATGCATAGGCCCTTTTCAGAATGTTACAGTTCTACCCCCTTAAAATAATTTCGTCCTCGAAATTTCCTAACTAAATAATTAAGGGTGTTACTGTCGCATTGCCTCCTCTGGTTCCCACGAAGCTTCCTCCGATCTATGATTGCGCCATAACACTTTGACTAGAGGAATCGACTTTCTTCATAATACTTTCACGTCATGTTCCAAAATCTGAATCGGCTCTTCCTCGTAGGTTAAGTCTGGCTTTAGCTACACTTCTTCAACCGGTACTACGTGAGAGGGATCCGATCAGAGCGACGTAGCATGGACACGTGGAATACATCGTGCATCTCTTTGCAACTCGGTGGCAACTTTAGGTGACGCCTTGTTGGTCCCACTCACTTTAGTACCGATAGGCCCTATAAACCTTGGGCTTAACTTCTCTTTCGGACCAAACCTCATCACCTTTTTCCATGGTGAGACTTTTAGAAACACTTGGTCTCCTACTTCAAACTCTATTTCCTTTTCGCTTAAAAAGGTCGGCATAAGGCTTACGCCATCCGAGGCTTCCTTTAACTTAGTGCTCGATTATCTCAACCTTCTCTTCCATTTCGCCACCATTTTTGGTCCCAAAACTCGGCGTTCTCTAACTCGGTCCAACAAGTAGGAGTGCGACACTTCCGTCAATACAATGCTTCATATGGTGCCATTCGAATGCTAGCCTGATAGCTGTTGTTGTAGGCGAACTCTGCTAAAGGCAAGTAATCCTCCCAACTTCCTCGAAAATCCATCACACATCCTCTCAACATATCCTCCAACACTTGTATTACCTGTTCGATCGCCGTCGATTGTGGATGAAAAGCCGTAGTGAAATCCAACTTGGTGCCTAAAGCTTGGTAAAGTGCCTTCCAAAATCGAGACGTGAATCTTGGGTCTCTATCCAAAATAATTGACACCGGCACTCCGTGTAGTCTCACGATTTTTGCCACATATAGCTTGGCTAACTTTTGAAGAGAATAATCCACTCTTACCGGGATGAAATGTGCGGACTTAGTTAAATGGTCCACTATTACCCATACCGAGTCCTTCTTAGTAGGCGTAAGGGGAAGCCCACTAACGAAGTCCATGGTAATTCTTTCCCACTTCCACTGCGGAATCTGGATTGGCTGAAGCAATCCCGATGGAACTTGGTGTTCAGCCTTAACTTGCTGACACGTCAGACATCTTCCCATGAATTCGTAACTTCTCGTTTAAGATCGTGCCACCAAAATTGTTCTCTTAAATCAGACAACTTAATGCCTCCGGGATGCATAGCATAAGGGCTACTATCGCTTCAGAAGAATCCTCTGTCTTAACTCCTTGTCCTTCACAGATACGACTTTTCCTTTGTAGCACAATACTCCATCATTAACCTCATAGTCCTCAAACTCTCCGATTCGTGCTTTTTGTAACTTAACACTTAAATCCTCATCAACCAAGCGTCCCTCTTTCACCTCCTTCAACCACGTTGGCTTGACTTGCAATTCAACCAACAAAGCTTCCATCCTCATACAAACTTAAATGGGCAAACATTGCTCTTAGGTCTGACACAACCTTCCGACTTAGGGCATCAGCTACTACATTCGCCTTGCCCGGGTGGTATTCTATCGAACAGTCATAGTCTTTCAGTAATTCCACCCACCTTCGTTGCCTCAAGTTTAACTCCTTCTGCGTCAACAGGTACTTGAGACTCTTGTGGTCTGTGTAAATCACTGACCTTTCTCCATAAAGGTAGTGTCTCCACACCTTAAGAGCGAAGACCACCGCTGCCAATTCCAAGTCATGTGTTGGGTAGTTCACCTCATGCGGCCTTAACTACCGAGACGCGTAAGTGACTACTTTTCCATCTTGCATTAGAACACATCCTAATCCCGTATGTGAAGCGTTACAGTACACCACAAATCCTTTCCCGCCTCCGGCTGAATCAACACTGGAGCTTCCATTAATACTTTCTTAAGTTTTTCAAAACTCTCCTGTTGCTTATCCGTCCATACAAAGGGTACTTCCTTCCTCAACAACTTTGTTAATGGCGCGGCTATTGATGAAAATCCTTCCACAAACCTTCTATAATAGCCGGCCAATCCTGAGAAACTATGAATCTCCGCCACCGACTTAGGTGGTTTCCAATCCAACACAGCTTCAATTTTCTTAGGATCCACCCTTATTCCCTCGGCAGACACCACGTGTCCTAAGAAAGTAACTTCCCTAAGCCAAAATTCACACTTGCTGAATTTGGCATAAAGCTTCTTTTCCCTCAATACTTGCAACACAATCCGGAGATGCTCATCATGCACCTCTTCAGACTTAGAGTATACCAGAATATCATCGATGAACACTACGACGAACCTATCTAAGTAAGGTTGAAACACTCGGTTCATCATATCCATGAATGCGGCTAGGGCATTTGTCAACCCAAACGGCATTACCACAAACTCAAAATGGTCGTATCTTGTTCTGAAAGCTATCTTATGGATATCCACCTCCTTTACTTTTAACTGGTGATATCCTGACCTTAAGTCGATCTTTAAGAACACTGTCGCTCCCTTCAGCTGATCGAACAAGTCATCAATCCAAGGCAAGGGATACTTGTTCTTGATGGTCAGCTTTATCAATTGACGATAGTCTATGGACATACGCATAGTTTCATCCTTCTTCTTCACAAACAGGACCGGTGCTCCCCACAGAGACATGCTGGGTCAAATAAACCAACGATCCAACAATTCTTGGATTTGAGCCTTGAGCTCCACTAACTCCTTTGGCGCCATTCGGTATGGAGCAATTGACATAGGTGCTGTTCCCAGTAGCAAGTCTATTCCAAATTCAACTTCTCTATCTGGGGGTATTCCTAGTAATTCCTCTGGAAACACATCCTCAAAGTCCCTTACCGCTCGACTCTTTTGACACCTTCCTCCTTTCCATCCAATGCACTTACAAAGGCTAAGAACGCCTCCACCCTTTACTTAACCATCCTTTCAAATTTTAAGCACCAAACTACATTGGTCAAGTAGTTTCTTCTTTCTCCTATCATAATGACCACCTCATCCTCAGGGGTCCTTAGTTCCATTCGTTTAGCCGCACAATCCAACACGGCTCGGTGCTCTACTAACCAATCCATACCAAGTATGAGGTCAAATTCCCCGAAGGGTAACTCCATTAGGTCAACCCGAAAGCTCACTCCCTGAGTTTCTAGGGGTATATTCCGAAAGATCTTATTCACCACTATAGTTTGGCCTAATGGGCTTACTACCATCATCTCCTTATCGGAAAGTTTAGATTCTAGGCCTAGTGTTTCAACTACACTACAGGCAACATAAGAATGGGTTGAGCCCACATCAATTAAAGCATAATAGGGTTTGCCATGAATGAGGAACGTACCGGTTATGATGTTCGGCGCGTCTCCATCCTCCCTACGGTGAACCGCATAAACCAAACCCGATCGCTTTACCTCAAGATATAGCAAGCACCTCTGCCACGCCCTCTGCCAAACACCATTACCTCATTATTCAAACCTCGACCTCGTTGAGGTCATTGTCCTCCCTACTACTTTGATTAACATTTTGAGTTGCTAACTGCTTTTCATCTGATATCTTTGGACAGTCCTCGAGCATATGGTCCTTGGACCCACACTTAAAACATCATCCCGTCTTTTTCCAACACTCACCTAAATGCTTCTTTCCATAATACTCATAAGGACGATGCTTCCCTTTGGTACCAACTTGTTGACTCTTCGATCCCTCAGTTCTGGGCCTTTTTTGCACATTTCCCGATGATCCATAACCCCTCTTGGGTCTATTCCTGTCAGAGTTCTGCTTAGTCGAGTCCTTAATTCCCTCAGCTACCTTAGCCTTTTCAACCAACGCGGAGAACTCCTGTAACACCCTGGTTCTGGGGGTTATGCATTTAGTGCATATCTCAGGTGTTGGTAGGCTTTTTGTGTGTTTGGGCAAGTTTTAAGGGGATTGGAGAACCCCAGGAAGGTAGGTGATGGCTTAAGGAATTATGGAATTTTGAGTGGTAAGAAGGGAGCTTTGCTTTAGGGGTCTTAAGAGAATTTTTTGGGAGCTTAAGACACAAGGAATGGCTTGGCAGAGTGGCAAGGTAGGCACCACTTAGAGCATGGTGAAGTGACGCCACTTGTAAGAGGAAGGGGTCTCAGGTTTGAGCTGCAAATGCAGCATTTTGGTTTGTTTTTGCGTCATGAGAAAGGGGGGAGAGTTGGATTCGACCAAGGCACTTAAAAGGAGGATTTTGACTTGTTCAAAGTGTTTTGAATGAGTGGCTAGGAGAAGAGATGAGTTGGAATTAATTTGAAAAGGTTTGAAAGATGGGTGTAGAGTAAAGATAGGAGAAAATCTTGGGATTTTGAGAGGGTTGAGTTAGTGGCGGATTTTGGGAAGCTAGGGAGGGAATTTTGGTTTTCTTGGAGGGTGTTAGGTGGGTGACGATTTAGTAGTATAAATAGGGGTGCTCACCTTTGGCCACCTTTTTACCATTTGTTCCCTCTTGCCGAAAGTTGTCCCCCTATTTCTTTTATGTGCCGAATTCCTTTGGTCCCATGCCGAATCTTAGTTTCCTTCTTAAGCCTCCATCCATTTTCTTTCCATTCTCTACCACACTAAAAACGCCCCTCCTCCTCACCTGTTTGTTTTGGCTGAAACTTCAGGTCACTTAGCCGACTTATTTTTTCTCTCCATTTCACTTGAGCCTAAATCACCTCTAAAACCCGCCATTACCGAATATCCCAACACCATCTAGGGCCTTGTCGAATCATCCATTCTCCCATTCTCTGCGTTGGTTACAAGTCCCGAGTAGAACCTTACTTTCTTGTGGTGGCCGATTCTTGGTTAGAGAAAAGGAGCGGTTAGTAAGGTAAGGTGCGATAGTTTCCTTGTGTTATGGATTCTTGTCTTGGCGAATGGCCCTAAGTGTTCTCTATTATGTGCTAAGGCCGATTGTGGGGAGAAGAGCCTAGCGCAGGAGACCCTTTTGGGATTCAAGTTGAGTTGGTAAGGAATATTTATTAAGATTTGATACCTAGTTTATGACTTGGGGTTAACCGTTGTTACGATTAAGCATTTTGATGGAGGCCAATACTACCAAGGTGGGCAAGGAAAGCTCTGTTTCAAGTTCAAGAGGAGAGTCGTCTCGGCGATTCGAGATTGGCCTTGGGGTGTGGGCGCCAGACAAGTGATAGTTATAGGCAGATAGCTATTGTTTCGCTAGCGATAGCATTGGGATCAAAAGTTTAGAAGCGCAAGTGTTAAGGTGCGTAATTATCGCACTATTTCTTCGATTAATTACTTGCTAATGCTTATGTATATGAATGATGTGTGATAGCCGATCATAATGGCTTAGGTGGTGAATACCCTTGTTTTGGGTAATCGGATATCATGTGAGTAAGTTGGTGATATTATGTTGTTATGTTGCATCTATAAATTTGATGTGGTAATGGTATGGGATGTATGCTTATTTTATATGATGACTTAACATGTGGCATTTACATACTTGCATGGGATTTGAATTGGATGGAGGAAGGAAGGGTGTACACATTGATGTACGTGGTCTAATGTTAGGCTCGTGCTACATTAGTGCTTGATGGTTAGCTGTGTGCTTCATCAAGGGAGATGTTGGCTAGGTGCCCATCTCGGCGGTTGATAGCTAAGTGCATCACCATAGATGGATTATTGTTGGGATCACGATGTGATCGGTGGCTCACCACTGACCTTGTCTGCAGTCCGTCGAGGTAGGATATGTGGGACACTTTCGGTTGTGATCGGTGGATTAGCTACGGCCTTGGCAGGAGTCTGCTAAGGTTGGCGTATGGATGGATCTAGGTTAATGTGATGCATGATTGCATGAATGGTTCGTGGATTGTATGGTTATGGGCCAAGCCCATACGTGTGGAAATATGTGTTATGATTATGCACTGAGTCTGTGGACTCACCCAATTATTTTCTTAACATTTCAGGTGACTCTTGAGATTGGACCGGGATCGGAGAGGACACATGGTGGCCCATGCAGGAGAAAGAGTTTAAATATTTTAAGGCTCATTTATATTAAGTTTTTGGTTTAAATATTGGGTGTAATAAAGGCCTTTTTATTTATTTTTGGAATCATTTTATTATCATTTTAATTATGGTTTGATTAATTTGAATTATGTGTGAAAATGGTTTTATTTTAGCAACCTATTTATTCAATAAATATAAGTTAATAAAGTTTTAATTTGGACATCTTATAATGTCAAGTTTACTTATACTTTTAAATAAACACTATTTTTAAAAGTTGACAAATTTTATGTTTAATGCTAAAGTCAATAGATATTCAACGTTCTTCCGCGGTGACATAACTAGATCCTATTAGGGGCTTGTGGGCCGGGTTTGGGGATGTTACAAATTGGTATCAGAGCCCGGTTCAAAACTCGACTTTGGGGGTTTTGGGTCCACAAATGTTTTCAAGAATGGTCTTTTCGAAAATATGGGCTTTTAAGGAATTTTTCAGGTTATTCTGGCATGGCACCTGTACCTCTGGCCTGAAGTCCACCAGGTAAGTACTTTGGACTTTTGAAGTGATTTGTTTATATGAATTGTTATGGGTTTATTTGGGCTCGTAGATTAGAATATTAAGGCTTTTTGACCCTAGGATTAGTCTACTCAAACATATGCATAAGACTTAAAGATTACTAAACAAACCTGTGAAGTTAGTCCCCGAGTTAAGGTGTGGTAACCACTGTACGCATGTCTAGGATTAGTGTTCAGTAAGAGCTTGGTTTTTAAGCAATCCTAGCGACTCACCTCCTCTTTACTCGAATCCTATCTGGTGCGTAGCTACGGTTCACCTTAACCAAGAGGACTTATTCATAGGCTAAACTAGTTACTAAAACCCGAAAGGGATTAGCCTTACTGTTTTAAAACCCTTAGTTTTAAAATCTTCAAATTTACTCTTTGGATTGTAAACCCTAAATTTGATTTTGAAAGATCTTTTCTCAATTTACAACATTTCAAAATGCCCTAGTGGCAAAATTACAAAAAAGCCCATGTATTATAAAATTACCATACCACCCCCCAACTTTTGATAAAATGATTTTTACTTTGTGCAATACCAAAATCTCGAGTTTTCAAAATATTAAGATACCCTGATTTTGCAAATTTATGAAAAATACCCCCGGTTGATAAAATTACGAAAATATCCTTGGTTTCTAAAATTTCTGTATTACCCCAATTTCAGTTAAACTTTTTAGTTTGCAAAAGTACTCGAAAATCTTGTATTTCAAAATAGTATCTCGACTTTGGAAATTTACATAATTACTCCGATTGACAAAATTACCAAAATACCCACAGTAAGAAAATGACGAATTTTCCACAGGTTGGAAATGCTCTAGAAGGTGGCGGGGATGAATGAATGTGTCTTTAGTGAAGAATGTGAATGTTTGAATTAGAATAGAGAACTTTAGATGAAACTTTGATTGATCGAAGAACCACTCTCTAAACTTCTTTTCATAAAATTTTGCTCGTGATTAATCGGTGGAACAAAATGTCTAATGCATAAAAATTTCTTAAATCAGACTAAACCGAGGCGCTAAATATGAGTTCTAGGGGGCGTGGTCGCAATACTCGTGGACGTGGTAGAGGCAGGATGGCGATTCGAACCGTAGGGTTTGGCCATGGGTCGAGAGGCGATGCCGCCACTACTATTGAGGTTGAACATCAGGATCAGACAGGAGGAGACGATGCAGTATCGCAGGTTATGCTGCAGGTGCTCGAGAGAGTGACAGGAGCCAATGTGGGCAATGGAACTCGAAAGTCAGTGGCTGAAAGACTTAGGTCGAATGGAGCTAAAGTTTTCAGAGGAGTGTCTGGGGTAGCTCCGAACGTGGCAGAATACTGGCTTGAGGCAGTTGAAAGGATTATGGACGACTTAGATTTAACTGCAGAGGAGAAGCTTAAGGGTCTTTGTTTCGTTGTTGCGAGATGAGGCCTACCGGTGGTGGCTCACTGTTAAGGAAAGTACCCCGCCGATCGAGTGGACTGGGGTTACTTTAAGATCAAGTTTGAAGGAAAGTATGTCGGAGCGAGCTATGTGGATGCTCAAAGGAAGGCGTTCTTCAATTTGGTGCAATGAGGCAAGTCAATAGCGGAGTACGAGGCTGAGTTTCTGTGTTTGAGCCGGTATGCTCGGGGCATCGTGGCTACGAATTATGAGAGATGCGTCAAATTTAAAGATGGGCTGCAGGATGAGTTGCGGGTTTTGATTGCTCCGCAACGAGAAAGAGACTTCGCTGTGTTAGTGGAGAAAGCTCGGATAGCTGAGGAGGTCAAGAGAACTGAGAGGCAGAATAGAGATAGAGAAAGAAACCGGGATAAGAGGAGTTTGGGTCCGTCTGAATCGTTTGAGAGATTTCAGAAAAGACCGAGGGTTGAGACTTCTGATCATATTTCTAAGCCGATTGCGGGGAACCCAGATCGTCCGTGTGCTCAGTGTGGAAGGTATCATGTTGGCGAGTCTTTGGAATTGAGTTCGAGAATGCTTGGATGCAAGTCCAAGTCTCATCTAATTAAGGATTGTCCTGGATCCGAATAGGACTTGACAAGAGGCCAAGGTTATGTGCAAGGCAGTAGGTGGTCAGACGACAAGGGGTTGTGGTTTGAACCATGGAGGTAATGGTTTCGATCGAGGCCGTGGAGCTTTAGGCATGTAATGGTGGCATGAGGCAAGGCGGCCAGTCTGTCTATCACGGTCCGTCGAGAGAGGATAGTGATGTGCCGGAAGTGTCAGCGGGTAAGTTTCTTATGCCTAGAATATTCTCTATTATTTTGTTCACTATAGTGGCAGTTTGTCTTTATTGCTAGTGAAGTATTTAGAACCTTGAGTGTGGACTTAGATACTATACCTAGGAATTATGATAGCTCTCTAAGATCAGAGTGCGCAGCAATAGCGTAGTATGGTGTTAGTCTAGCCAAGTAATTTCGAGGACGAAATTATTTTTTTAGGAGGGTAGAATTGTAACACCCTGGTTCTGGGGGTTATGCATTTAGTGCATATCTCAGGTGTTGGTAGGCTTTTTGTGTGTTTGTGCAAGTTTTAAGGGGATTGGAGAACCCCGGGAAGGTAGGTGATGGCTTAAGGAATTATGGAATTTTGAGTGGTAAGAAGGGAGCTTTGCTTTAGGGGTCTTAAGAGAATTGTTTGGGAGCTTAAGACACAAGGAATGGCTTGGCAGAGTGGCAAGGTAGGCGCCACTTAGAGCATGGTGAAGTGACACCACTTGTAAGAGGAAAGGGTCTCAGGTTCGAGCTGTAAATGCAGCATTTTGGTTTGTTTTTGCGTCATGAGCAAGGGGGAGAGTTGGATTCAGCCAAGGCACTTAAAAGGAGGATTTTGACTTGTTTAAAGTGTTTTGAATGAGTGGCTAGGAGAAGAGATGAGTTGGAATTAATTTGAAAAGGTTTGAAAGATGGGTGTAGAGTAAAGATAGGAGAAAATCTTGGGATTTTGAGAAGGGTTGAGTTAGTGGCCGATTTTGGGAAGCTAGGGAGGCATTTTGGTTTTCTTGGAGGGTGTTAGGTGGGTGCAGATTTAGTAGTATAAATAGGGTGCTCACCTTTGGCCACCTTTTACCATTTGTTCCCTCTTGCCGAAAGTTGTCCCCCTATTTCTTTTATGTGTCGAATTCCTTTGGTCCCTTGCCGAATCTTAGTTTCCTTCTTAAGCCTCCATCCATTTTCTTCCTATTCTCTACCACACTAAAAACGCCCCTCCTCCTCACTGCTTGCTTTGGCCAAAACTTCGTGGTCACTTAGCCGACTTCTTTTTCTCTCCATTTCACTTGAGCCTAAATCACCTTTAAAAACCGCCATTGCGAATATCCCAACACCATCTAGGGCCTTGCCGAATCATCCATTCTCCCATTCTCTGCATTGGTTACAAGTCCCGAGCCGAACCTTACTTTCTTGTGGTGGCGATTCTTGGTTAGAGAAAAGGGAGTGGTTAGCAAGGTAAGGTGCGATAGTTTCCTTGTGTTATGGATTCTTGTCTTGGCTGAATGGCCCTAAGTGTTCTCTCGTTATGTGCTAAGGCCGATTGTAGGGAGAAGAGCCTAGCGTAGGAGACCCTTTTCGGGATTCAAGTTGAGTTGGTAAGGAATATTTATTAAGATTTGATACCTAGATTATGACTTGGGGGTTAACCGTTGTTCTGATTAAGCATTTTGATGGAGGCCAATACCAGTCAAGGTGGGCAAGGGAAAGCTCCTGTTCTGAAGGTCAAGAGGAGAGCTGTCTCGGTAGTTCGAGATTGGCCACTGGGGTGTGGGCCAGCAGCAGGTGATAGTTATAGGCAGATAGCTATTGTTTCGCTAAGCGATAGCATTGGGATCGAAAGTTTAGAACTACAAGTGTTAAGGTGCGTAATCATCGTACTATTTCTTCGGTTAATTGCTTGCTAATGCTTATGTATATGAATAATGTGTGATAGCCGATCATAATGGCTTAGGTGGTGAATACGCTTGTTTTGGGTAATCGGATATCAGGTGAGTAAGTTGGTGATATTATGTTGTTATGTTACATCTATAAATTTGATGTGGTAATGGTATGGGATGTATGCTTATTTTATATGATGGCTTAACATGTGGCATTTACATACTTGCATGGGATTTGAATTGGATGGAGGAAGGAAGGTGTACACATTGATGTACGTGGTCTAATGTTAGCCTCGTGCTACATTAGTGCTTGATGGTTAGTATGTGCTTCATCAAGGGAGATATTGGCTAGGTGCCTCATCTCGCGGTTGATAGCTAAGTGCATCACCGTAGATGGATTACTTGTTGGGATCAGGATGTGATCGGTGGCTCACCACTACCTTGTCTTGCAGTCCGCCGAGGTAGGATATGTGGGATCACTTTCGGTTGTGATCGGTGGATTAGCCACTACCTTGAGTAGGAGTCTGCTAAGGTTGGCATATGGATGGATCTAGGTTAATGTGATGCATGATTGCATGAATGGTTCGTGGATTGTATGGTTATGGGCCAAGCCCATACGTGTGGAAATATGTGTTATGATTATGCACTGAGTCTATGGACTCACCCAGTTATTTTCTTAACATTTCAGGTGACTCTTGAGATTAGACCGGGATCGAAGAGGACACATGGTGGCCCATGCAGGAGGAAGAGTTTAAATATTTTAAGGCTCATTTATATTAAGTTTTTGGTTTAAATATTGGTTGTAATAAAGGCCTTTTTATTTATTTTTGGAATCATTTTATTATCATTTTAATTATGGTTTGATTAATTTGAATTACTGTGTGAAAATGGTTTTATTTTAGCAACCTATTTATTCAATAAATATAAGTTAATAAAGTTTTTAATTTGGACATCTTATAATGTCAAGTTTACTTATACTTTTAAATAAACACTATTTTTAAAAGTTGACAAATTTTTATGTTTAATGCTAAAGTCAATAGATTTTCAACCGTTCTTCCGCAGTGACATAACCAGATCCGGTCAGGGCTTGTGGGCCGGGTTTGGGGATGTTACAACTCCCGTTCCTGATGTGGAGCTATCAATAATCTTAGGTCATCCCTTAATCCGTCCTCAAAATGGACCACGACTGTTCATGTTTGGTTGCGACTACTCCTCGAGCATATCGGCTTAACCTCATAAATTCAAATTTCATATGTCGCTACTGTCTTGTTCCTTGAACTAGTCCTAGAAAAGCTTTCCTCTCCTCATCAATATAACGTGTGCCGACATACTTTTTCCGATATGCCTCCTTAGCATACTCCTGTGTCGATCCTCACCGTGGCACCATCCGGACGATTAACCACCATTGGTACGCTTCATCACGTAATGATGCCACCATCCCTTTCAACTTCTCTTGAGGGTCGTCGAGCTCATCCATAATACGCCGATTGCTTCCAACCAAGATCACCAGATTGGGTGCCACACGGACACCCCACAAAACACCTCGACCTGTTGGCTCGAGTCACTCGGTACAAATTTTCGAGCTCAGTATTTTTACCCGCCACCACCATTTCCAAAACTCGCAACATGGCTGCGACAAGATCATCTCCGTCGAGCTCGCCGCTTTCGACATTAACAAATTGGGGTGGTGGTGGCGGTGGTAACTCATTGTCGGACCCTTGACCCGATCTAACGGGTTCGACACGCTTATTCTTCCTCTCCGCGTCCTTGATGACCGCGTCCTCTAGAACTCATTTCAAACGCCGAGATCCGATTAAGAAGTTTTTATGAATTAGTACTTTTGTTTCACTTGATTACCCCGAAGAAATTTTATGAAAAGGAATTTAGGAGTGGTTCTTTCAGTATTCATACATGCACACGATCTTTTCATTCATTCATACATCCATCAAACAATTATGAACCTTAGTTCATTCAGAGAAACGTTGTAGTTTTCATTTGTTGATGTTTTCCACTACCGGGGTATTTTCGTAATTTGTCCTCTGTGGGTATTTTCGTAATTTGTCAAAATAAGGTTCCTTGGTGATTTTGTCACAAAGTATTTTTGGTATTTTTAAGTTCCCAGGGTATTTTGGAAAATTTTTAAAATCTGAGGGTATTTCAGAAATTTTTGAACCTTGGGGGTATTTTGGTAATTTTCCACAAACCGGGGTAAATTGTAAAATTTTAATAAATCGGGGATATTTCAGAAGTTGCAAAACTTTGAGGGTTCTTTTTGAGAAATTTATTTTCCAAAACGATGAAGTTGCAAAAATTTTGGAAGTTAGGGTCATTTTGGAAATTTTAGTAAGTTAGGGGCAATTTTGTAATTTTCAAAAATCAAGGTATTTTCCTGATAGTTTGCAAATTAGGGTTTTTGAACATTTATGAAATATTGAAATTTTGGCAAAACTGTTGAGTAGTTGGGTATTTTATAAACAAAAGGCATTTTGTAATTTTACCATTGTGGTATTTTGTAAATCAAATTTTTTTCAAAATTTGTGTAAAAGAAATAATTTTGTGAATTAAAGAGAGAACAAATGATTTTAAGAATTTTTAATATTAGGGTTCAAAAAAATGGCTAGTTCCTTTGGGTTTTAGTTATTGGGTTTAGCCTATGACCGAGCCTCCTTGGTTCGAGGCGAACCAAAGCTACGCACAGGCGCAGATTCGAGTGGAGAGGAGGTGAGTCACGCGGATTGCTTAAGTACCAAGCTCCCATGAAACCATTCCTAGACATGCGTATGGGGTTGCCACACCCACTAAGCCCTCAGGTTAGGGTGAACCAAAGCTACGCACTGTAGGATTCTGTGAAGAGGAGGTGAGTCACTAGGACTGCTTAAATACCAAGCTCTTCAGATCCAATCCTTGACATGCGTACCATGGTTGCCACACCTAACTTGATTGACTTAGCCATAGGTTTGTTTAGTGTATTAAGTCTTATGTATTTGTGTTTGAGTAGACTAATCCTAGGGTTCAAGTTCCTATCACGCTATTCTACGTTCCATTCCTTTTCTACCCTTCTATAATTCACATAATCACACAGATAGATAGGGGTACTTACCTGGTGGACTGCGGGTCCGAGACTTAGGTGCCATGACATCAAACCTGTCTACTTTCAGAAATATTTCCATAAAACTTATTTGGGCCTGATTTGAAAACGTTTTGGGCCTTAGGCCACAGTAGAGAGTTAAAGCTGGCTCGATACTAAATTGAAACACCCCTTTTGACCCACGAGAATGGACCGGATCTGGTATGTTCCTCGGTGTAAACCGTTTCAAAATTCTTTTGAATACTTTGAAAAACTGTGTGTTTTGGAAGATAGTTTGTTTGTGTGTTGGGCTCGAGTTGAAAACAAGTTTATTTTATATTGAAAACCCATTTATTTGTGTGACAAAATATTTAAGCTTATTTTAAATTAAATGAGCTTATTCTTTATAAAGCCCTAAATTCATAGCATAGTAATCAAAAGCAGAAAAAAATCATCACTATGGCCTTATTACATAAAACAAAACCCAAAATAAAATTTATCAAGATTTAAAATAAAATAAAGGTTCAAATTAAATTAACTTCAAAGTGAACATGGCCACCACAAGTTCTCGCCATCCCGGTCCATTCTCGCTCATCACCAAACATATTCCCACAACGGGTGAGTCGATAGCCTCAATGTGTAACCAACACTAAAATATAATAGAATTAGGCATACCATACATATCATGTTCATATAAAATTCAAGATAATGATGCAAACCCGAACCCAAACCTATATGCCATCATTACACTCCACCGTACCAACAACCTCGCACACCGTGGGGACTACTAAGTCAACCCTCCATCCGCTACACACCATCGAAGGCGTTCATTGCGGTCGGCGTGCTCATCGCCCATATAAAATTTTGTGGCATAGCCACAGATATTTGTGTCATGAGACACCATATTTAAATAATGTAACCGGGTTACCACATTCACTTAATGTGACCAAGTCACCACATTCACTTAGTGAGACCGAAGTTGTCACATATTCTTAGTGAGACCAAGTCATCACGTTTCATTTAGTGAGACCAAGTCATCACATTCACTTCCCTTTCTCAAATAACCCGAATGCCCCATATTATTTATATCATGCATATCATACTTAATTTCACATTCATGTCACTTTTCATATGTTAAGTATAACATATTTCATAATCCTAGTGGGAGTAGGAAAACGTTCCTGAGTACTTTGTACCATAATATGGTACTTTAGCCACATTCTTACACTTTCACATTAACGTATATATTATATTTAAGCCATAAATCTATTAAGATTAGTGTGGGGTACACACCTGATTCGCTTAGTGATTCCTTGAGATTTCGAAAAGCTAGATCTAATGTTTAGATCCTTAGTCCCTACATTTGATTTATCACTTATTACTTAGCATAAATTCCTATTTGGCTATAATATCCAAATCCTAATAGGATTTGTAAAAAGTCTTACCTTTGATGCCGATTTGATGATTATTCAAATCCCAAAAACTTGGTTTTCTTTCACCTGATATTCAGCCAACCCTGAATCTCAACATAGGTTAGTTTTTGGCTAATAATTAAAGAACCGATCCATATATTCATACAAGCCTTGGTCGAATGCTTTTAGGTGCTTACCTTGTGGATTTTAAATCCTGAAAACTTCGCTTTTCTCTTCCTTGTATTCGGCCAAATCCTAAATCCTTGAATCGATTAGTTTTTGATTATTTTGATCTAAATACCTAAGATTGGGCCTTGGCCGAATGTATGAACACACTTACCTTGGAGTTCTCAAATCCCAAAATTGATCTTTTATTTTAGATTCCTGCCGAAATCATATGTTAGATTTGATCTATCATTCAAATATGGAAGAGACCTTTTTGGCCGAATGTACATAGATGTACTTACCTTGTTTTCAAATCCTAAGTGATCCTTTATACCAATCAGCTATGGCTCTTATATGGAACACAAGGTTTCGGCCTTTGTGAAGAAATAGAAGAAGAAAAGAAAAGAAGAGAAAAGAAAAGGAGAGAGTTTTAAGAGAGAATTCGACTAAAGAGAGAAGAAAAGATTGGTGCTATTTGCTAGACAATTTGGTAGGGTTCCTTTGAAGAGAAAAGAATGAAGAATGGCCCTTATTTTCCCTCTTTGGCCGAAAGTACTAGCCTTAGAATCCCTCAATCGGCCAACTCTTCCTATGTGATAAATTTTAACTTTATCAAATATTAAATTCCAACAATTATCTCCTAATTAGCTGAAATTCCAAAGGAATTAAAACTCCTCTTTCAAGATCCCTTGTGCCGTCCAACTCTCTTCTTATGGAAGCAAAATAAAACTTCTTTTATTTGCTTCCTATGTGACTCGAACTCAGTCCCAAACACCCTTGCATGTGGGCCATTTCCTGAGGCCCTAAGTGGCATCTTCAGCCACTTTTCCAAGTCCGTTGTGGGTCAAATTTCACATACTTTTTATCTTAAGGCCACTGCCCTAAGTTCCTCCTTTAAACTTTAGAACTCGACATTTGAGGTCATTTCTAAGTTTCCAAAATTTTCGTTCGACTCTATAAACTTGACATTTCCTAGGTTTTCAAAATGTTTACTTTCCTCTTTTAGCTTAGTTTCCAAAATGTTTACTTTCCTCTTTTAGCTTAGTTTCCAAAATGTTTGCTTTGCTTTCTTTTAGCTTAGGTTTCCATAATGTTCACTTTCCTAATTTACTTAGGTTTCCAAAATAGTCACTTTTCTATTTTCAACGTAACATTTCCATACATTCTCGTGTTTCCAAAATATTGTAATTTATTCAAAACATATAAAACATGTCTTTTCATACAATTTGGCCAAAATGCATAGGCCCTTTTCAGAATGTTACAGATATAGTCCCTTTCCTCAAATGGTTGGATATTGGTGGTTACGAGAAGCGAATGAAGATAACTGCTAAAGATTTGGATGAAATTCAGGGGGATGGCAAGACGACCACAGGAAGGGCGGACATTGGGATGAAAATAAAAAGGGGAAAGATTTCATGGATGTAATGAACTCTGTTCTTAAAGGTGCAAGCCTTGCATGCTATGATACCGACACCATCAACAAAGCCATTTCATTGGTATAATCTTTCTCCTCACTCACTCTCTCTCTCGTCTTAAATTTTATTTCACCATTAATTAGTTTCTAAAAATTATGATAATTGCGCATTGAAGAATATGATTTTAGCAGGAAGTGACACCACTACAGTTACCTTAGTATGGTGCTTGTCCCTAATGCTAAACAATCCTCGTATACTCAAAAAGGCTCAAGAAGAACTAGACACCCATATAAGCAAGGATAGGTTTGTGAATGAAATAGACATCGGCAAATTGGTTTACATCCAAGCCATAATTAAAGAGATTTTTAGAATGTATCCACTTGCACCCCTTTCAGCACCCCGTGAGCTCGATGAAAGTTGCTCCACTGGAGGCTATAACATCCCCAAAAGCACTTGGTTGATTATAAACCTTCACAAGATTCAAAGGGATCCTAAAAAATGGCCAGAACCATTGAAGTTTAAGCCAGAGAGGTTTATCACTACCCACAAAGATGTGGATGTTAAGGGTCAGCATTTTGAATTGATGCCCTTTGGTAGTGGTAGGAGAAGCTGTCTTGGAACATTGTTTGCACTCCATATGTTGTACTTGACCGTATCTAATTTCTTGCCTGCCTTCGATTTCTTAATACCATCCAATGGTTTGATTGACTCGACCAGCACTGTTGGATTAACCAACATGAAATCTACCCCGCTTGAAGTACTAGTCTCACCTCGCCTTGCTCCTGAGCTTTATAACTAAAATCTAGATGAAGATTGCAATAATCAAGTATGAATAATAAGAATGCTTAAGCATTTTGGTTCTTATGTTGTATTATTATTAAATTCATTAATGTGTCTCTATTACACTTCTCTTTCCTCTTGTTTCACTTTTTAAAATAAAAATGATATAGTTACTAAAAAATATTTATTAGATAAAATATTAGATTTTAGTTCTCAAATTTAAGTCTGAAATCTTGACTTTATTTTTTTGCTCTACTTTTCTACTTATTGTGTCTAATATGTTAGCACTACCTCGCAGTATATTAAGAGTTGAAAGTTAGCATTTAGATATATATTATTTCTCGTTAATTCTTAAAATGTTATTTATATAAGTTGTACCAATTTTTAATTCGAGAAGCATGAAAATTTAAATATTTTTTTGAAAAAAATTGAGTGACATTATTATTGAAAGGTAATAACCATCATCTCACATTTTTGAAAAAATAAAAAGGAATCTTAAAACTATTGGTCACCACAGCCGGTGCCATTAAAGCAGAAATAAAATAGACAATTAATGAAAAATAAAATAATAGGAAACCCCTAACTAAAAGAAATGAATCGACATTTTGGCTATCCCTTCTTCCTTTATCCCAACCTGTAGCATTCCTATCAGTCAAAACCCTCGAGACCCATTTCCTTGCTTCTCCATTTTGCTTCCTCCGTCTCTTAAAACCAAGGAGCTCATCGGACCTAGTACCTCCCGTCTCATCCGGATTCCTAATACTCCACACCCTCCTCACGTACTGTCAAGGATTATCAGACTTTCCATCAGTGCCAGAACTTCCTCTATCTAATATCTGGGTTCATCATATCAACGCCCCTCGCTGGCCATCGCATGCGCTGCCCTGTTCGCCTCTCTGGGTATATGGTTAAAACTCACCGCTCTAAACTTGGGTAATCTGCCCCTAATTTCATTGATTAAATTACTGATTGTGGATCTATCACCCTCTATCGAAGTAACTTTCTTTATAATGGTTAGGGAGTCCCCCTCCACACATATTTCCTGAAAACCCACTTCTTTAGCCAAAACGATCGCTTGAAGACAGGATCTTGCCTCTGCTGTTACCGGATCTGGAACATGATCCCATGGGTAAGTACATGCAGCTATTACAAGACCTTCACTATTTCTTGCAATCACTCCTAAAACTAATTTATGCGTATTTTGGCTAAAAGAGGCATCGAAATTTAGTTTTATCACATTTTCCACTGGCGCCTTCCATCTCTGTGTTTGATCACCACTTGTTTGTTGCAGTGTCTTGTTTAACGCTTTAATTTCAGCATAATACACTTTAATGAAAGATATTATTTTAGCAATTTGACTCTTGATCCTTCATGGTATATCTTGTTTAGGTTAAACTAAATTGCTCAGAAACTGATTGCTTTAATCTCACATGTTATTCTAGTCTGACTGTTAAACTCTTTGATTAACCAAGTTTTCCATATTGATTCCCTATTGCATGTTGAGTCCGGCACCTCCATACCAAGAAGTCTCTGCTGTGAAACCCTGCAATCTCGAAAGAGGTGTTCGACTGTTTCCTCCTCTTCTTGGCAGACTGGACAGATTGTAGTTCTTGTTAACTTGCGCCTACAGAGGTTGTACAACGTAGGCATGTAGCTATTAACAATTTTCCATAGCAGAATACGAATTTTACTAGGAACTGCAAAGCCCCATAACTTTGTAAAAAATGTAGTGCTTTCCTCAGTCTGTAAGCTAGTGTTCTCATTTGTAATGATCCATTTGTAACCGCTCTTTACCGTATAATTCCCCGTATTGTCACCCCTCCAAATGAGGACATATGGTGGTCTACTGTGAACCAACGGAATTGCCAGTATTCGCTTCAACTGATCCTCACCAAAAAGGATCCTAATGACATCCTGTTTCGTGTAAATGTGTCTCTATCAATTAGATCTGTAACTTTTGTATAATTGATATCCATCGACTGACATTGGACTCTCTTGCTTCTGTGTCCCGATAACCATGCATCATTCCAGATGTTAATCTCCGCCCCGTTCCCCACTCTCCACTTGACCCCTTCCTGTAAAACACTTTGAGCTCCCCAAATGCTCCTCCAGGTAAAAGAAGGGCAAGCTCCTAACTCAGCATGCATAAAGTCACCGTTTGGAAAATACTTTGATTTCATAATATGGGCAAACAAACTGTTAGGTTGCGTTAATAATTTCCAGCCTTGCTTCGCTAAAAGGGACATATTAAAACTTTCAAGATCTTTAAAACCTAACACACCTTTCGATTTGGACACACACATAGCATGCCATGTACACCAATGAATCCTTTTTTTTTCGACTTAGAGTTACGCCACCAAAATTTATTCATTATAGCTTCTAACTCTCTACAGACTGCAACTGGAAATTTAAAACATTGCATCGCATAAATTGGAATTGCTTGTAAAATGGCTTTTAGAAATACCTCCTTACCCCCTGACGAGAGTAGCCTCAACCTCCAACTTTGTAACACTCTCTCAAATTGTTCTTTTATCTCCACAAATGCCTGCTTCTTCCTTCTACCAATCATGGTTGGTAACCCCAAATATTACTCCAGATTATTCAAAATTTGGACACCCAAAATGGCCTCCACCTGTGCTTTCACCTCTTCGTCCACATTTCTGCTAAAATAAATTAGAGATTTATCAAAATTCACCAACTGTCCAGAAACTTGCTCATAACTCTTAATAGCAATTTTTATATTATTGGCCCCTTCCACTGGCGCCTCCCCAAAAAGCATACTGTCATCAGCAAAAAATAAGTGTGATACCTCAACCCTCTCTCTACCCACATTCACTCCTTCCAGCTTTCCTTCCCTTTTGGCCATTTGAATTGTCCTCGAAAAACCTTCAGCACAAATAAGAAACAAATACGAACTTAGCGGATCTCCCTGTCGTAACCCTCTTTGAGGGTGGAATGCTTCACCATTTCTTCCATTCAAAACAATCGAATAAGTCACTGTTTTAACACATTTCATGATAAGTGAAATCCAATCCTCACAGAACCCCATACTACTCATCATTCCCTCTAAAAAAACTCCATTCAACACAATCATATGCTTTGCTCATGTCCAGCTTCAATGCAAACCCTTTTTTAGAAGCCCCTCTTCTCTTTTTAAAAGAATAGAGAATTTCATAAGCCACAAAAATATTATCATTAATTTGTCTACCCAAAATAAAAGCACTTTGGGTGCCTTCGATACAAAGATTCAGCACTTTACGAAATATGTTGACAAGAACTTTTGAGATGATCTTATAAATAACGTTGCATAAATTGACGGGTCTGAACCGTTGCATTTACTTAGGTGAATTAACCTTTGGGATCAAAACTATATTTGTAAAATTTACTTCCTCCATATTCCTCTCTCCTTTTAGCATATCTAAACAGAATTTGGTAATTTCCTCTCCAATAATATGCCAAAATTTGTGATAAAACATTGCAGGAAAACCACCCATACCTGGCGCTTTAAGTGGGCCAATCGATTTAATTGCTAAACCAATTTCTTCCTTTGTAAACTCTGCCATTAGATCCATATTGTGTCCCTCCGTGATGGTCGGTTGAAATGATGCCAACAATCCACTATAATCACTAATCCCTTTAGCTGAGAATAGTTCCTTAAAATAGGCCGTTGCCATTTTCTCAATCTCCTCCGTCTCTATTTTTAGCATGCCAAATTCATCTTCTAGTCCTTTTACTTCATTTTTTTTCTTTTCTTTTGTGAAGCATATTTATGAAAGTAGGCTGTGTTTTTGTCCTCCATTGAAAGCCAATTAGTTCTAGCTCTTTGCTCCCAATAAATTTCCTCCCTATCAGCTTCTAAGTTCAAATCAATTTTAATTTCAGTGATTTCCTCCAACACATCATCAGAAATTTTGTGCCCCCAACTCCCGCAATCTGCCATTCAGGTCATTCGTCCATTGAATTCGAGACTTCCTTTCGTACTTTGCCTAGCCTTGTAAACTCTGTCCCAGCTCCTGTAACTTGAGTAACACATCCTGACTACTTGAAAGCCATTTCTCTTTTATATGTTCCTCGCACGTCAGACTAAAACACCAATCACCATTGAATCTAAATCGCCTCGATTGACTCAAACTATATCTACCCCATGTGCGTTCGTATTCACAAATAACGGGCAATGATCTGAAAAACTATGTTGGAAATGATTAACTTCAAAGTTTGTAAACATATCCCACCACTTTGGATTTGCCACCCCTCTATCCAACCTCTCCCTAATGTTATTACCTGTAAGTCTACCCCTTTCCCAAGTGTACCATTGATCTGAAAAACCCAAGTCGGCCAAATCACAGTCTTCTAGTACTCTCCTGAACGCTTCCATTTATCTTTCTGCTCTCATTCGTCCACCCTATTTTTCAAAAGAAAACAAAATTTCGTTGAAGTCCCCTACTACTAGCCATGGCAGATTACTAACACGCTGCAAAAATCTTAATAACTCCCACGATTCCCTTTTGTTTTGTTCAACGGGCTCTCCATAGAAACCTGTCAATCTCCACTGTCCCACTCCATTGTCCTCTTCCACTTTCACATCAATATGATATTTTGAGTAGCGTTTTAAGCTTAAATTAATTCCTTCCTTCCAACCTAAAGATAAACCCCCTTGAACCTATCGCGTCAACATCAATACCATTCATAAAACCATATCGCCTTCTAATTGATTCCATTCTCCTACCTATAACTTTTGTTCCATTAGAAACAAAATTTGAGGCTGAACATGTCTCAATTTATTCTTGAGATGTCTCACAGTTCGTGATTGCCCCAAACCACGAACATTCTAACTTAGAATTTTCATTGCCTCCGGTCAGCCAACTGTACATTGGCCGTCGATATCTGTGTTTGGTATTCAACCACCCCCCTTATCTCCCCAGCTCGTCCCTCCTCTGAAATAATTCTCTGTCTCTTTTTTCCATCTATAAGATCAATTGGTAAATCTTCCATCTCATCCCTATTTTTTGCTTCCGTCCCTTGAATCTCAAAAGAATTTTATCCCCTCAATTTTGGGAATGCCTCAGAATTTGGCCCATAGTTTCCATTCCCCCACCTTTAACCTTCTTAATCGTAACCTCCCTCCCACTATTTCTTTCATCCGTTTCCCCATCAACTTCTATATTCCTCCCATGATTCAATTCACTTTCCTCCCGAAGCCATTTACTTATTACCTGTCCACCTCTTTTAGGAACAGGCCTTAACGATAGATCCCAACCAAATTCTACTTGTTGATTACTTAACGCCAATCTAACGGGATAGAAACTTTCACTATGTCCAAGACGACCACACAGGAAGCAAAACATTGATAGTCGTTCATATTGAAATTAAACATAAATAAATCTATTTTGGGTGACATAGATCCTCTTCTTCCTTTTCAAAGGATGTCTAACATCAATTATTACACGAATTCGTATGTATTGCACATTACCTTTAGAGACCATCGCAGCATCATACTCTTCAAATCGGCCAACAAAATCACCCATCTGTTTTGCCAGACCTTCTGTAAAGAAACCAATTGGTATATTGTGGATTTGTACCCAGAATACAGCCTTCCATAATGGAACTGAAAGAGGCTCCTCGTTACCTACCAGTCGTGAAAAATAATTAAGTGCCTATTGAATGATCAAGGCATGCCATCTATTACTCGTTTAAGATCTATCTCGCTATAAAATCTGAACAAAATTCTCTTATTCTCCAACTCTGTAATCGTTACTCCCCTCAGTGGATGCCATGAATCTGCTAATGTAACATCCTAAATTAATGGGCCTATGCGCCTAGTGTGTGTATATTTAAGGTGTTAATTTAACTATTAGGGGTCCAAGTTGGGCTCAGAATGTGGTCAAGGCCTTGGTGAATTCTTTCTTGGGCACTATAAGGTTTAAAAGGTGGTATCTGTGTTTAAAATATCAAAATGGGCTTGTGGCCCAGTGGTCTGTGATGCCACTTAGGGAGCAAGGAGGTGACGCCATACAAGGGGAGTAAGGGGCCCAAATTTAAGTTTCATGGAGCCCAATCTCTTTTAATGTAAGTTAGCTAATTTTTGGCATTAGGGTTAGGTGGAGTGGATGGCTACAAGGCTCAAATGTAGGAGGATATACGTATAGGATAGTAGATATTATAGTTGATAATATGAAAGATACAAGGGGAAAAAGATAGGAGCTATCTGCAAGGCTAGGTGTTGGCCGAAATTCCATCACCTAGAGGAGTGAAGAAATCAACTTCTTTAATTGAAGGGGGTGCTAAAATTTCCATGCTATTTGATTAATTGATTGGTTATTAGGAAGGGTGTTTTCGGTTTTAAGCAGTAGGTGTCGAAATCTTCTATAAATAGAGGGGACATCTCTTTAATTTTGGCATTTGAAACCCTATTCTTTTCTTCTTTTCTTGTGCCAAAATTCTCAGTATTCCTCTGAAATTCTTTTCTTTTGATTTCTTCAAAAGCCGAAACCTCCCAATCTTGTCAACATCTTCCCTTTCAAAAGTCAAAATCCTGAATTCTTTTCTCATCTCCATAGTCGAATATACCCTATTCCTTCTACCGATTCCTTCAACTAAAAGCTGAAACTACTTAGATCTCTTCTTATTTTTTCTCTTCTTGATCTCCTCAAAAGCCGAGAATTCCTAAGAGTTATTGAATTTCTTGTAAAGGTAAGTGTTGTCCAGTGCTATTATTCTTGTTATTTTTTAGCTTTTAAGCCAAAGCCGAATGGCTAGATGGTGTTGAGGACCATCCTTAGATTGACATTCTCTTTCTGATCTCGTGTTCTCTTTCTTTAGGCGGCATTCCGGGATTTGTAAGGAATCAAATCGCCTAGGATTCTAAGTCAGAAGTTGGTAAGCATTCGAATCACATTTTTGGGATTTAAGGTAAGATGGTTTTCTCTAGATTTTCATTAGATTCGTTTATCGTATGTGAGATCTTAACTTCATGATGTGGAGTAACGACCATGTGTTGTGATAGTGGTTCGACAAGGACTTATAATGGATTTAAATATGGATCGGTGAAGTAAGGAGAGAATCCTAAGTTTAAGAAAGCGAGCAAGATATCGCCATTCGAGATTGGCCACTTGATTGTGGACCGAGTTCTGAACAACACCTTAGGCAGATAGCGGTGGTGTTGGCTATGGATAGCGTTGACTTAGAGGGTCTCGTTCTAATGGTAATAAGGTGTGTAGATCTCTAACACACACTTTCTAATTGTTCTTTATGTGTTATAGGCTAAAAAGCCAGAAAGTAGTTGTATAGACAGCCGAATAAAGCCCTAAAAAGGTTAGGCAAGGATGCCAAGCACGCAATCATAGAAATCACTATGTATGATGAAATATATGAAAGTCTGTATGATGTTTTCCTTATGTATGTATGCATGGGGGAAATATGATAAAGAGGGGAAGTGCATGATGGGTCATAGGATGACCGGTGGTAGAAATCCCACGAATATAAACATGGGTCACATGGTGACCGGTGGTAGAAATCCCACAAATAAAATGTTAGGTCACATAATAATCGGTGGCAATGCCACGTTTAATAATTTCTGAATAATGTAAATGTAGTTTGTTTTGTCGTTATGGTGTGTAGCGGATGGAGGGTTGATTGTAGAAATCCCCAATGAGTGACGGTTGGTACGGGTTGGTGTGTAGAGGATGGAATTCTAGGATGGGTTAGGCCATTCATTTTGTATTGTTTATCATGTAATATGATTGTTGCCTCTATGTACGGGCCTAGGCCCATAATGTGTTTATGGGCCTCAGGTCAGTGTGTTCAAAATTATACACTGAGTCTTGGTGACTCACGCTTTCATTTTCTCTACTCTTTTAGATGAGCAATAGATCGTGGACATAGGAGCCGAGACGAACTCGAGGGGCCATCAAGACTATTACTATTTCCATAGACAATTTTTGGTTTTAGTTTTCATTTATGTTTTACTTTTTTGGGAACATCTTTGTGTAATAAGGCCTCCATGAATTAGATTTTGATTTATTATCTTGTTATGTTGGGTTTTTACAAACTTATATTTTTTTAAAGTCTTAAATATAAAATGAAATGATAAATGGGCATTTCAAAACCAATCAACGCAAGTATTAAAGTTATTTTGCAAAACCTCATATTTAACGGACCATTCGGCTAAAATAAGTTAAGTTGTTCTTGACCATTCGACTCTGGTATAGCCCCGAGCTCAGCTGAGTATTGGTTAGAGGCGATTGAATGCATAATGGACGATCTAGATCTCACAGAGGAAGAGAAATTTAAAGGAGTTATCTCCCTCTTGAGGGATGAAACCTACCAATGGTGGCTTACAGTTAAAGATGGTATAGTGGCTGACCGCATCACATGGGAGTTCTTCAAAACAGCGTTTCAGAACAAGTACGTTGGATCGAGCTATGCGGATGCACAGCGCAAAGCATTCCTGAACCTGGTTCAAGGAAGCAGGTCCGTAGCGGCGCACAAAGCAAAATTCTTATGCTTGAGCTGTTATGCTCGAGGGATAGTGGCCACGGAGTATGAGCAGTGTGTTCGATTTGAGGATGGCCTAAAGGACAAATTACGTGTGTTGATAGCTCAAAAACGAGAGTAAAAATTTACGGTACTTGTGAAGAAGGCAAAGATAGCGGAGGAGGTGAAACGGAAGAAAAAGCTAAACCGGGATAGACATAGAGGTAAAGGTAAGAGAAACTTCAGATCATCGGGGACAAATAAAAGTAATTAGAAAAGACCTAGGCCAGACGGGCTGAGATGAGATAATAGACATGCTGCTGCTAATCAGACACCGAAGTGTGCTTAATGTGGTAAATCCCATGCAGGTGAATGTATAGCGGGCAGTGGAAAGTGCTTTAGGTGTGGGTCTTTTAACCATCAAGTTAGGAACTGTCCGTAGCCAAAGGGCAATGAGGGGTTCGCGGGTCAAGGAAATGTCCAGCCTAGCAGAGGAGGTCGTGGGGCAGCTAGAGGTGGTAACGATTTCGATCGGGGCCGTGGAATAGCAGGCTGAGGGGCCAAAAACACTGAAGCGAGACAGTCGAGGTTAGTCTATGCTATCAGAGTCGAGAGGAGGCTGATACACCTGATGTTATAATCGGTACGTTCTTAATTTTTGGTTTGCCTTATATTGCATTAATTGACATCGGATCGACACATTTATATGTTGCTAGTAGGGTATCTGAAACTTTAAGTGTAGATGCTTAGGTTTCCTCTAGGGAAATGACTATAATAAGCCCATTAGGACATTCTGTGGTGATAAATAAGCCTCATTAGGAAATACCTTTAGAGGTTCAGGGGATAGTTTTTCGAATGGATCTAATGGAATTACCTTTTGGGGAGTTTGATTTAATCTTAGGCATGGATTGGCTTGTGAAGTATCAAGCTAATCTAGATTGTGCAGCTAAGCGTATGGTGTTAAAAACCCCTGAGGGTGACGAAGTGTTGGTAATAGGAGAAAGAGGAACCATCATCGAGCGTGGTAACCGCCTAAAGCGAAAGGATGGTGAGAAAAGGGTGTGAGGCAGTCTTAATGTTTGTTCATGCTATGGAAGCTAAGGAACTAACAGTGGGAGACGTTAGGACGAAGAATGAATTTCCTGATGTTTTTCCCAAAGAGCTTTCAAGATTACCTCTAGATCGTGAAGTGGAGTTTGGGATCGATCTTTTTTCGGGAACAGCACCTGGTATCGATAGCTCCATACCGAATGGCACCAAAGGAGTTGGTGGAGTTGAAAGCGCAGATTCAAGAGTTGTTGGACAAAGGGTTTATTCGACCTAGTGTGTCACCGTGGGAAGCACCGGTTTTATTCGTTAAGAAGAATGATAGGTCAATGCGTATGTGTATTGACTATCACCAGTTGAATAAGTTAACGATCAAGAACAAGTATCCGTTGCTGAGGATCGATGACTTGTTCGATCAGTTGAAGGGGGCCTCAGTCTTTTGAAGATAGATCTGAGGTCAGGGTATCATCAGCTTAAGGTTAAGGAGGTTGATATTTATAAGATGACCTTTAGAACTCACTATGGGCACTATGAGTTCATGGTGATGCCATTTGGGTTGACCAACGCGCCAGCAGCATTTATGGATATGATGAATCGAGTGTTCTAACCCTACCTAGATCGGTTTGTCATGGTTTTTATTGATGACATCTTGGTTTATTCAAGATCGGGGGAGTAGCATGACTCATATCTACGAATAGTTCTGCAGATTCTAAGGGAAAAGTAGCTGTATGCCAAATTCAGTAAGTGTGAATTTTGGCTAAAGGAGGTTACTTTTCTAGGGCATGTTGTGTCGACTGAGGGGATTAGGGTAGACCCTCGAAAGATTGAAGTGGTGTTAGAGTGGAAACCACCTAAGTCCGTAGCTGAGATTCAGAGTTTTTTGGGTTTGGCTGGATACTATCGAAGGTTCGTTGGAGGATTCTCTTTAATTGCGACATCGTTGACCAAGTTGTTACGGAAAGGAGTTCTATTTGTTTGGTCTGATAAGCAACAGGAGAGTTTCAAAAAGTTAAAAAAGATTTTGACGGATGCTCCGGTGTTGATTTAGCCGGAGGTTGGGAAAAATTTGTGATTTATTGTGATGCTTCACACACGAGATTAGGATGTGTGTTGATGCAAGATGGAAAAGTTGTAGCATACGCATCTCGGCAGTTAAGACCGCATAAAGCAAATTATCCCACCTATGACCTGGAATTGGCAGCAGTGGTCTTTGCTTTGAAGATTTGGATGCATTATCTTTACGGGGAGAAATCTATCATTTTCACTAATCATAAGAGTTTGAAGTATCTTTTGACTCAGAAGGAGTTGAATTTAAGACAGAGGAGGTGGATCGAGTTGTTAAAGGATTATGACTGTTCGATCAAGTATCATCCGGGTAAGGCCAATGTGGTGGCAGATGCTCTAAGCCGTAAGGTGATTTCTGACTTGAGAGCGATGTTTGCTCACCTTAGTTTATACGACGATGGGAGTTTATTGGCAGAACTTCAAGTGAAACCCTCATGGGTCGATCTGGTTAAGGAAGCGACAAGCGGATGAGTTCTTTGAAGGGAAGGTTCTGGATGTAGCAAGTGAAAAACCAACAGAGTTTAGTATGAATGAGGAAGGGTTGTTATGTTTCCAAGGGAGAGTGTGCATGCCAAGGGATCCTGAGTTGAGGCGTAGGATTTTGCAAGAAGTGCATAGTAGTCCATACGCTATGCATCCCGAAGGGAGTAAGATGTATCGAGATTTACGGGAACAATTTTAGTGGTCGGGCTTAAAACGAGAAGTGACCGAAGTAGTGGCGAAGTGTTTAACCTGTCAGCAAGTAAAGGCGGAGCATCAGTTACCATCTAGGTTGTTACAACTGGTGAAGATCCCTTAGTGGAAATGGGAAGGAATCACAATGGACTTCGTTAGTGGGCTACCTCTCACGCCTACTAAGAAAAATTTAATTTGGGTGATCGTTGATCGATTGACGAAGTCCGCTCATATTGTACCAGTTTGGGTCGACTATTCCTTACAAAGGTTGGCTAAGCTGTATATAGCGGAGATTGTGAGGTTGCATGGAGTACCTGTATTGTTTATCTCAGATCGATGGACAGTCAGAGTGGGTGATTCAGATCTTGGAGGACATGTTAAGGGGTTGTGTCATAGATTTTAGAGGTAGTTGGGAGGACTTCTTGCCATTGGCAGAGTTTGTGTACAACAACAGTTACCAGTCAAGTATTCGGATGGTGCCCTACGAAGCTTTGTATGGGCAGAAGTGTCGTACCCCTACTTGTTGGACGAAATTAGGGGGAAATCAAATTTTGGGTCCAGACTTGGTCGTTGAGGTGGAGGAGAAGGTGAAAATGATTCGGGCTAGACTAAAGGAGGCGGCGGATAGACAGAAGTCCTATGCTGACTTAAAGCGTAAGGACATAGAGTTTGCAGTAGGTGACAAGGTATTCTTAAAGGTGTCACCGTGGAAAAAGGTGCTAAGATTTGGGCGAAAGGGAAAATTAATCCCCGCTTCATCGGACCTTATCGGGTGCTGAAACGAGTAGGAGCAGTAGCATATCAACTTGAGTTACCCTCGAAGCTAAGTAAAATTCACAATGTATTTCACGTCTCTATGTTAAGACGTTCCCGTTGGGATCTATCTCATGTAGTGCCTGTGGAGGAAATCGTGGTAAGACCCGATCTATCCTTCGAAGAGAAACCGGTGGAAATTCTGGATCGTGATATCAAGGTGTTGCGAAGGAAAACAGTTCCATTGGTTAAGGTGCTATGGTGGAACCATGGTTCTGAAGAGGCAACTTGGGAACTAGAGGAAGTGATACGACAGCAATACCCTCATCTTTTTTGATCAGGTAATTTCGAGGCTAAAATTTCTTTAAGGGGTAGAACTGTAACATCCTGAATTAAGGACCTATGCACCTAGTGTGTGTATATATTTAAGGTGTTAATTTAACTGTTAGGGGTCCAAGTTGGGCTCAGAATGTGGTCAAGGCCTTGGTGAATTCTTACTTGGGCACTATAAGGTTTAAAAGTGTGTTTAAAATATCAAAGTGGGCTTGTGGCCCAGTGGTCTGTGACGCCACTTAGGGAGCAAGGAGGTGACGCCATACAAGGGGAGTAAGGGGCCCAAATTTAAGTTTCATGGAGCCCAATCTCTTTTAATGTAAGTTAGCTAATTTTTGGCATTATGGTTAGGTGGAGTGGACGGCTACAAGGCTCAAATGTAGGAGGATATATATATAGGATAATGTAGATATTATAGTTGATAATATGAAAGATACATGGGGAAAAAGATAGGAGCTATCTGCAAGGCTAGGTGTTGGCAGAAATTCCATCACCTAGAGGAGTAAAGAAATTGGCTTCTTTAATGGCAGGGGGTGCCGAAATTTCCATGCTATTTGATTAATTGAATGGTTATTAGGAATGGTGTTTTCGATTTTAAGCAATAGGTGCCGAAATCTTCTATAAATAGAGGGGACATCTCTTCAATTTTGGCATTTGGAACCCTATTCTTTTCTTCTTTTCTTGTGCCAAAATTCTCAGTATTCCTCTGAAATTCTTTTCTTTTGATTTCTTCAAAAGCCGAAATCCTGAATTCTTTTCTCATCTCCATAGCCGAATATACCCTATTCCTTCTGCCGATTCCCTCAACTAAAAGCCGAAACTACTTAGATCTCTTCTTATTTTCTTCTCTTCTTGATCTCCTCAAAAGCCAAGAATTCCTAAGAGTTGCCAAATTTCTTATAAAGGTAAGTGTTGGCCAGTGCTATTATTCTTGTTATTTTTCGGCTTTTAAGCCAAAGCCGAATGGCTAGATGGGGTTGAGGACCATCCTTAGATTGATGTTCTCTTTCTAATCTCGTGTTCTCTTTCTTTGGGCGGCATTCCGGGATTTGTAGGGAATCAAATCGACTAGGATTCTAAGTCAGAAGTTGGTAAGCATTCGAATCACATTTTCGGGATTTAAGGTAAGATGGTTTTCTCTAGATTTTCATTAGATTCGTTTATCGTATGTGAGATCTTAACTTCATGATGTGAAGTAACGACCATGTGTTGTGATAGTGGTTCTGACAAGGACTTATGATGGATTTAAATATGGATCAGGCGAAGGAGAGAATCCTTAAGTTTAAGAAACGAGCGGTATCTGCCGTTCGAGATTGGCCACCTGGTTGTGGACCGATTTCTGAACAACACCTTAGGCAGATAGCGGTGGTGTTGGCTACAAATAGCGTCGACTTAGAAGGTCTCGTTCTAACGGTAATAAGGTGTGTAGATCTTTAACACACATTTTCTAATTGTTCTTTATGTGTTATGGGCTAAAAACTCGAAAAGTGGCTGTGTAAACAGCCGAATAAAGCACTAAAAGGGTTAGGCAAGGATGCCAGGTACGCAATCATAGAAATCGCTATGTATGATGAAATATATGAAAGTCTGTATGATGTTTTTCTTATGTATGTATGCATGGGGGGAAGTATGATAAAGAGGGGAAGTGCATGATGGGTCACATGATGATCGGTGGTAGAAATGCCACGAATATAAACATGGGTCACATGGTGACCGGTGGTAGAAATCCCACAAATAAAATGTTAGGTCACACAGTGATCGATGGCAATGACACATTTAATGATTTCTGAATAACAGAAACAGGCAGTTCGGCTGTCGTTATGGTGTGTAGCGGATGAAGGGTTGATTGTAGAAATCCCCAAGGAGTGACGGTTGGTACGGGTTGGTGTGTAGAGGATGGAATTCTAGGATGGGTTGGGCCATTCATTATGTATTGTTTATCATGTAATATGATTGTTGCCTCTATGTACGGGCCTAGGCCCATAATGTGTTTGTGGGCCTCAGGTCAGTGTGTTCGGAATTTATACACTGAGTCTTGGTGACTCACGCTTTCATTTTCTCTACTCTTTTAGATGAGCAGTAGATCGTGGACATGGGAGTCGAGACGGACTCGAGGGGCCATCAAGACTATTACTATTTCCATAAACTATTTTTGGTTTTAGTTTTCATTTATGTTTTAATTTTTGGGAACATCTCTGTGTAATAAGGCCTCCATGACTTAGATTCCGATTTTTTATGAACTTATGTTTTTTTTTTAAAGTCTTAAATATAAAATGAAATGATAAACGGGCTTTTCAAAACCAATCAACGCAAGTATTAAAGTTATTTTGCAAAACCTCACATTTAACGGACCATTCGGCTAAAATAAGTTAAGTTTTTCCAAAACCCTTCAGAGTAAAGTTTTTAAGATTTAACCTGTAGCATACCAGATCTGGTAATGACGTATGGGCCGGGTTTGGGGTGTTACAGCTAATATGTTTTTTAAAGCTAAAAAATTCACCACGCTCTCTGTAAGTACTCTTCCCACCAAACAAAACTCTTGTAAGTGACTGGTATTATCGCCTATAATCACCATAGGGTCTTCTTCCTCATCCATGATATTCAACCTTGCCAGTTCTGCATCTCCTATGTTAAAATCGTCCATACCCTCCCCTGTATGAAAATTTCGCAGCGCCGCCACTCACAGAAAAGACAAGAAACCGCAAGTACGTATTTGGACTCAGCCCCAAATCTCCCTTTCGTGCTAAACAACAGACAAAAAACCCTAAACCCTAACTCATGCTAGACAGCAGACTTGTATAAAATTTAAATATTTTTAACTCTTAGATTAATTTGAATTCGTCTGAATCATAGATATATGATTTCACTTATCTCACTAAAATAAAAATCATAACATTTAATCTTTTTGTTTTCATTTTATTGTCAAATGAAGGGCAAAAAAATTCCAATTCCAATTCCAACTTCAATTAATTTTCAATACTATCAATCAATTGTGATGCATTAAAAATATTTATTGATCTAATTTTTGTTGGTATTAGAACCGAATTTCTTGTATCGAGTTAGTCCAGAAATTTATAATTGAGCAGTTAGTAGACATATATGAAATTTAAGATCGAATTACTTAGTGATTAAATTAGATAAATTATTAAGTATAGTACAGGGACTAGTTAGGGAGATTAGTAATTAAGCTGTATGGGGATTAAATTGGAAGGTGATTAAAATAGAGAGAATTGATTAGACGTTAAGCATGCCCTTAAAAAGAAATTAAACCAAGCCCTTGAAAGTAATTTACCATAATTAAAATGAGATATTGGAGAGAATTGATCTCATCCATCAATCTCCACCAACCTCTCATGCATTGATTTATGACTATTGGATTCATTAATTTAATTTTAATTTTTAATACTAATATTAGTTAAAAATAGAGAAAAGATGAAAGATAATTCATGGGCTATTTTACCCATTTAACCCCCAAAAAATTAATATTTATAAAAATGACCCTGGTTCAAAAAATTCATCAAAATGACTTGAAATGAACAGTAAATTTGAGTTTTGAGAAACCAATGGCCGGTACTACCTAGTATTTTGGCCCCATCATTACCTTATGGCTGTGTCAGGCTTTAAAAAATTGATTTTTCTGAGTTTGGGAACCCAATGGCCGGCACCAAGGTATTTTTTTTTTTAAAAAATCGTATCATACTGGGATACAAA
The DNA here is from genome assembly GCA_025506655.1 of Gossypium rotundifolium. Lineage (NCBI taxonomy): Eukaryota > Viridiplantae > Streptophyta > Magnoliopsida > Malvales > Malvaceae > Gossypium > Gossypium rotundifolium. The sequence goes on along the minus strand of CP106734.1, from coordinate 172,323,987 downwards.
AATACCAATATTTTAAAAAAAATTGGTTCTGGCCATGTAATGGCCGGCACCAGAGACAAATTGAAATGAGAATAATTGTGATTAATATGAATTTTTTTTGTATATTAGGAAATAAATAAATTTAAATGAAAAAATTAATGAAATGAAATGTTAAATGAATATGAAATGAAATGTAATTTGTAATGAATATGCAATGAAATGAAATGTTAAATGAATATGAAATGAAATTATGATTATGAAATGGAATGAAAGTTTAAATGAAAATAAATTATAAATTGAAATGAAAACAAAAGCTGAAATAAAAATATGAATTGAGAAATAATTAAATTTAAATGGAAAAAATAATTTAAATGAAAAGGAAATGTAAATGAAACCACATTGCAAAAAAATAATTAGGATTAGCACCTAAATATTTGTTTTTAAATACACTGTGCAGGCCATTAGTGTCCCAAAGTAAAAAAAAAAAAGTACCTTGAGAACCAAAATTATATACGGTGCCGGCCATCTACTGGCCAACACTAAATATTTTTTTAATGTCTCTGGTGTTAGCCATTACATGGCCAGAACCAATTATTTTTAAATACTAGTATTTTTATATACTAGTATGATACGATTTTAAAAAAAATACCATATTGCCGGCCATTGGGTTCCCAAACTCAAAAAAATAATTTTTTTAAAGCATGACACAATCATCAGGTAATTATGGAGCCAAAACACTAGGTAGTGCAAGTCATTGGGTTTCTAAAACCCAAATTTACTGTTCATTTCAAATCATTTTAGTGAATATTTTTGATCTAAGGTCATTTTTATAAATATTAATTTTTTTAGGTTATATGGGTAAAATAGCCTAATTCATGTTTCATCTTCCTCTCCAACGCCCAAACAAGTAAAAAAAAAAGAAAATAACATGAGTTTTTCTCTCCCTTTGCCGTGAACTATATAGCGAAGTAAGAGAGCTTTTCTTTTATGATGTTAGATCATTAGATGATGAAATTGTTAAGGTTTTAGCTTAGTTATCCATAAATGAGCACTTAGATAACTAGAGAGAGGAAATTTTCTGTAACAATTCGTTTTTTAGTGGTGTTGAAAATAGTAGTTTTGGAGTCACTAAATTTGACAAATAAGTTCTTATTTACTAGTCAAATGTAAATTTTAAAAAATGTTTTGATTTGATAATTTATGTTATATAAGTGATTTATTAAGTTCAAGTGATTTTAGAAATTGAGGTATTAGAGCCTTGTTTTTATAAATCGAATCGTAAATATTGTTATAAATATTTACAGTGTCATTAAGGTGGTATTAAAGTTTCGTTAATAAATTTTAATATTTTGATAGTTAATTAATTAAAAGGACTAAATTAAAAAGAGGGTATATTTTGGGACTCCATTCCTTAAATCGGACTCGTAAATATTTATTAAAATATTTACAAAGCTAGTTGTATAGTTAATTAGGTTTTTGTTAAGTGAATTTGCTTGAATTAAAAGTAATTAGGTATAAAGACTAAATTGCATATAAGGTAAAAGTTGAATTATAAATTAAAAAAATTAAAGGGACTAAAGAAACGATTATGTCATTGTTCTTTAATGAAGCGGCATGAGGTAAGATATTTATAAATTTATATATATATATATATATTATAATAATATATGTTTCACTTAATTATTAAGTATATATATTATATTATATTATAATAAAACAAAATAAATAAAGAATAAATAAAAAGAAAGAAAGATAGAAACGAAACAGAAAGAAAAAGAAAGAAAGAAAGAAAAGAAAAGGAAAGAAAGGAAGGAGAAAGTCACTGCATTAAGGGGCTTTAATTGTTTAAAGTTTAATTGGTTAGTCAATTTGGTCCTTTGTTCTTTTAATTTTTATGTTTTTGGAATTCTGTATTAAATACTACTAGACTCATGTCAAAATTTTAGAAATAATTGAGTTTTTAAATATTGTTAATGTTGAATAATTTTAGTATTAGGGATAAAATTGATAGATTTTTAAGTTAGAAGTGAAAAAGGATTGAATTGTAGAATAAATTGTAAATTTTGAGTAATAGGGACTAAATTGTGAAAATTTTAAAATTTAGGAATTTAAGTGAAATTAGAAAGCTAAATCTAGTTTAAAGTGGAAATTGAATGAAAATATAAAATTGATTGTGAAGAAATAAAATTAGTCTCGGTTTAGGGACTAAATTGGAATTTAGATGAATGTTGAGTAAAAATTTAAATATGCAATATGAAATTGAATTGTATAGTATTGATGAATTTTAATTGTTTTAATTCGTAGCTAACGTCATACCGAAATCCTCAACTAAAAAGGGGAAAGATAAAGTCGACGTGGAATAGCTCGAAATTCTTGATTTGTATTTCTATAATCCGAATTTAGTTGTTAATTGTTATAATTTAAATTAATGTATATGGTAAGTGTTGGGGTGATAATTATTGTGTTTTGCAATTGAAATAGATTGATTTAGTATGTGCTGAATTTATTGAATTTATATTGATTGAATTGGTATATATATATTGAATATATATATTAATTATTTGAATTGAATTGAATATTGGTTGTATTTGAAAAGTGAATTGAAATCCTATTAACTGTATCGGGCTGAGTCGAATATAGATGGCATGCCATAGGATTGAAAGAATTCAAGGATTTCTTTGACTTCGAGTTGATGAGACACTGGGTGTCAAAATTATTACTTCGGATTAATTCAATGAGGCACTGGGTGTCAATTTACTTCGGTTTAGCCGAGGAGACACTGGGTGTCAATTTAATACTTCGAATTATCCAATGAAGCACTAGGTGCTAATTGTAACATCATGATTAGGTGGGTCTGTGCACTTTGAGTGTTAGGGTTAGCTAGAGCTTTGGAAGTGTGTATTGGGCTCAGGTTTGGGCTTAAACCTGGGTTAACTTTTCTAATAAAGAGCTACATGACATAATTTAAGTGAGGTATCCATGTTCAGTAGCAAGTTGGGCTTGTGGCCCAAAATTTAGTGATGCCTTAAGGGGCATGTAGGTGGCGGCACTAAGGAGGGAGTTGGGCCAAGAGTTACCGTTTGGGCCAAAGTGTTTTAGGGCAAAAAATTCGACACTCCAAGGGGGAGGGAGAAGGAATGGTACATGTGCTATAATTTGGGAGTTTAAATTCTTTTATTTTTTTTAATAAAAACCTGATAATAACGAAGGGAAGAGTTGGTTTTAGGGAGGTCTCATCTAAGGGAAAGATAAAGATGAAGTGATAAAGGTGGGATAAAGCTATCAGGAGAAGGGAGAGTTGGCCGAAACTCCAACTCTGAGAGTGTATGTGTGTTGCCGAAATTAGTAGCAAGTGATCATCTTTTCTTTCATTTTTTGTTCTTTCTTTCTCACCTATTCTCTGAAAAACTTTTCTATTTTGGGTGCCTCTACTTTTTATCAAAATCGAAACTCCTTAGTTTTCTTCTCCTCTTCAAAATCTTTCTAAAAAGTCCGAATTCTTCTTGCTCATATTCCCATCTCCCATAGCCAAATCTTGAAGTTGATTTCTTTTTCCTGAAGGTGCACCATAGCCGAATAGTCTTCAAGGGATTGGTGAGTTTTTTTCAGGTTTTTCTTCTCTGCGATTTCTCTCTTTTTCATTAAGTTCCTAACTCGAATCATTTTTTTCTATGGCCCTACCGGTTTCACTCTCTGCTCTTAGGAGCTGGATCTTGTCTTGCTGTGATCTGTGGTGCCAATTTGTGAAGGAAGCTGAAGGTAGGTGGTGTGGGTTTGGTCGAATGGCCACTTTCTTGTTCCTTTGTCGTTGGCTGAATGCCAGAAGGTACTAGATGGGTTGTGATTATCGGTTTGGCTTGATATTTTGGTGGTGGCCGAATGTAGGTAGGGTGGAGACGCTTTCTTAAAGACTTTCGGGATTCGATAACTAGGTAAGGGTTTCATTGTAAGCATTATGATTACCAATTTGATCTCATCGTTTAATTGGTTTAGTGACCAAGGGATTATTATGGACTCTAATAACAGTCAAGTAGTAGGAGGGGTTGGATCTGTAAACCCAACGCCTAAATACAAGAAGCGATCGAGTCGGGAGTGCGAGACTGGCCATCGGGGTGTGGGCGGCGTCAAAAAAGATCGAGGCCAATAGTGGTAGTCTCGTGTGATAATAGCGTAGAAGTAGTGAGAGCATTAGTATGAGAACCGGTGTGTAACTCTTACACACTTTCTTTATAATATGTTAAATGTCATGTGATGATAAAAGCCAAGTGATGTAGTGATTACTAAGTTACCATTGTGGGTAAAAGCGAGGATGCACAGTAAGTTGTTATGGTTGCTAGCGTTAATTATAATGTGATCCATAAGTGTATGCCACTCTTTATACAGCATTGTACATGTTAAAGCATGATCATACTTGTATTGTGAGCACGAACATGTGATATGGGTGATGAGTGGAGGGGAAGTATGATCTATCGGTGTCACCGGTGGTTAGGTACCACAGTTGGTTGGCCCACATATTGTAATATTGTGACTATGTCTCGGTGGTTTGGTACCACCAAAGTGGTTTGGTACCACATATGTTTATTTCTGTAACTCCGGTTACCAGTAGTTTGGCACCACCAGTGGTTTGGTACCACAAAGGGTAGATTTGGGAGACACGGATGGATATCTAGGTTGATGGGATGCATGACATGCATATTTGTATATGAACTTGTGTAAGAGCATAAATTCTTTTGGGATGAGGATTTACACACTGAGTCTAGGTGACTCACCCCTTCCGTTATATTTTGCAAATAAACCATAGATTGTGGATATGGAGCCAAAATGGAATCGAGGTGGCCATGCTCAGCATTCATTTTATTTCAATGTTTTCCATATGGACTTAGTTATTTTCTTTAATTTGGGTTTTCAGTTCTGTAATAAGGTCGCTTAAGTGTTATTTTGGGAGATTTTATTTAGTTGTTTCTGAAAGGTTCTATTAAGCATGTTGGTTAAACTATGAATTGGGTGTTTTCAAAACTTTAAACAAATACTTGTTTTTTGAAATATACAATGATTAAGTAATAAGTGCGGAGTAACTATAAGGCAACTAAGTTTTTCTGAAACAAGTTTCAACATGTTTTAAACATCACAAGATCCAACGACGTATTCTTTAAAATGTTACAACAGAATTCTCTTTAAAAAAGTCAACAAATCAGTTTTCAAAATGTTTTCTTTCCCGTGGCATGCCAGATCCGGTTGTAGTGTTTTGACCGGGTTTGAGGTGTTACATTTTGGTATCAAAGTCCGGTTCAAAAGATTGATTGTGGGTTTAAGGCCCAAAATGTGTTTTAAGAGTTTGTAAAATGATTTTTAGGGAGATGAATATCCCGGAAAGCATGGCACCTGAATCTTCGGCGTCGATCCACCCAGGTAAGTACCCTCACCTTTGATGTGATGTTTATATGTTGGGCTTCGTGGGGTTTAGACCTAGACAAGCATGATAGTACTGATGAACCATAGGGCTAGTTTACACAACTCCTTAATTGCATAAGACTTAAGTTTAATCAAACAAACCTGTGAGTAAGTCGCAGAGCTAGGGTGTGGCAACAAGCATGCGCATGTCTAGGATTGGATTTAAGGAGAGCCTGGTATTTAAGCAGTCCTAGTGACTCACCTCCTCTTCGCTGAAATCCTACCTGGTGCATAGTGACTGTTCACTCTAACCATGAGGACTTGTTCACAGGCTAAACCTTATAATTAAAACCCGAAAGGGACCAACCACCCTGTAAACCCTAGTTGTAAAATTACCAAATTACCCCTTAATTTGTAATAACTACCCTGGATTTGAAAAATGACCAAAGTACCCTTGGTTTGCAAAATTACCAAAATACCCCTACTTTATAAAAATTACCAAAATACCCGTATTTTAAAAAATTAAGAAAATACCCCTGTAGGTTAAAATTATGAAAATACCTCCGGTAGTGAAATTACGAAAATACCCCTATATGTTGAATGTGAGTTCATGGAGGTTGTTGTGTGATGAATGTATGTGGTATTCGGAATTAGGAGATAAGCTTGAAACTGAAACTGTAGATAGGTTCGAACTCAAAAAAATCACTTTTAAAACTATCTTTCATAAAATTATTCGTGGATAAACAGTGAACAGAGTTAATAATTCATAAAATTCTTAACCAGATAAACGCGAACGAGAAGAATGAGTACAAGAGGTCGTGGACGTCCGCCGCGTGGCCGTGGTAGGGGTAGGATGACCGTGTCAGAGCTAGTAAGGTCTAGCCATGGGTCAGAAAACGTGATGCCAAATTTGCCGGGGGTGGAAACAGAGTTTCAAGACCAAACTGGTGGTGACGATACAGTATCTCAAGCAGTACTACGAGTTTTGGAGAGAGTTGCCGGGGCGGGCGCGGGTTCAGGAGCCCAAAAATTCGTGGATGAGCAACTCCGGCTAATAGAGCAGAAGTGTTCAGGGGAGTTTCTAGTGTAGCTCCCAACACTGCTGAGTACTGGTTAGAGGCGACAGAGCGAATAAATGATGATTTGGACTTCTCAGTTGAGGAGAAGTTGAAGGGGATAGTGTCTCTTCTCCGGGATGAGTCATATCAGTGGTGGCTCACGGTCAGGGATGGTGCAGTGGCCGATGATATCACCTGGGATTTCTTTAAGGCGACCTATCAGAGGAAGTATGTGGGAGCTAGATATACTGGTGCGCAACGTAGGGCGTTCTTGAATTTAGTTCAGGGGAGTAAGTCGGTACCTAAGTATGAGGCAAAATTCTTAAGGTTGAGTAGGTATGCTCGGGGTATGGTGGCTACAGAGCATGAGCGTTGTGTTAGGTTTGAGGACGGGCTAAGAGATGAGCTGCGGGTGCTGATTGCACCACAGCAAGAAAGGGAATTTGTCGTTCTTATGGAAAAGGCCAAAATAGCTGAGGAGGTGCAGCGATCCAGGAAACAAAATTAGGACAGAGGTAGAGATAAGAGAAATTTTGGGCCATTAGGGTCTGCTGGGAGTTCTCAAAAGAGGGCTAGATTTGGTGGACCAGATCAAGGCTGCGAAGCCGGATGCTGCTGCTCAGTGGCCACCTCAGTGTGCTCGATGTGAGAAGTCTTATTCGGGAGAGTGTTGGGCTGGTAATAGAGGGTGCTTTGAGTGTGGGTCGATGGAGCACCGAATAAGGGATTGTCCATGGAAGTCAGCTAGGGCGCAGTGAGGTCAAGGCCTTTTCGATTCAGAGAGATAGCCACCAACCACAGAGGGGCCGAGGCGCAGCTAGGGGTGGTAATGATAACGGTTGAGGCCATGGAGCACCTGGCCGAGGTGCTGAGGGTGCTAATGCAAGATAGCCTGGGTTGGTCTATGCAGCGAAACGTCGAGAGGAAGGTGACGCACCGGACGTCATAACCGGTACATTTTAATTTCTGGGTTACCTTATACTGCGTTGATTGATGTTGATTCAACACAATCTTATGTTGCTAGTGGTATAGTGGGAACGTTGAACTTAGTTTATGAGATTTCTACTAGGGAGATGTCGGTAATAAGCCCTCTAGGACACTCTGTGGTAGTAGACAAACTGTATAAGGATGTACCCCTAGAACTTCAAGGGGTAGTGTTTCAAGGTGATTTGATGGAACTACCCTTCGGGGAGTTCAATTTAATCTTAGGAATGGATTGGTTGGTTAAGCACCAGGCAGAACTGGACTGTACAGCTAAGCGCATGGTGCTGAAATCGGTCGAGGGTGAGGAAGTGGTGATGATAGGTGAGAGAAGGAATTACCTCTCTAATGTGGTGTCCGCGCTAAAGGTGGAGAAGATGGTAAGGAAAGGTTGTGAGGCATTTTTGGTTTATGTTTGTGCCTTGGAAGTTAAGGAATCGGCTATAGGAAGTTTATGAACGGTGAAAGAATTTATCGATGTTTTTTCGGAAGAGCTTTCGGGTTTGCCCCCAGACCGCGAAGTGGAGTTTGGTATAGACCTTCTACCGGGAATTGTGCCAGTGTCTATTGCCCCGTATAGGATGGCGCCAAAGGAGTTAGTGGAGTTGAAAGCACAGATTTAGGAGTTGTTGGATAGGGGTTTCATCCGGCCAAGTGTATCACCTTGGGGAGCGCCTGTACTCTTTGTTAAGAAGAAGGACGGGTCCATGCAAATGCGCATAGACTACCGTCAGTTGAATAAATTGACAATTAAGAACAAGTATCCATTGTCGAGGATAGACGACTTGTTCGACCAGCTTAAGGGAGCATCGATCTTCTCCAAGATAGATTTGAGGTCGGGATATCACTAACTTAAGGTGAAGGAGGCAGATATCCATAAGACGGCGTTTCGTACTCGATACGGGCACTATAAATTTTTGGTAATGCCGTTTGGGTTAATGAACGCACCAGTCGCGTTTATGGATATGATGAACCAGGTGTTTCAGCCGTATTTGGATCGGTTCATCGTAGTATTTATAGATGATATTCTAGTATACTCAAAATCGAAGAGGAGCACAACGCACATTTGCGGGTGGTACTGCAGATTTTAAGGGAAAAGCGTTTATACACAAAGTTTAGTAAGTGCGAGTTCTGGTTGAAGGAAGTTACCTTTTTGGGTCATGTGGTGTCAGCTGAGGGGATTAGAGTGGACCCTCGGAAGATTGAGGCTGTATTAGATTGGAAACCACCGAAGTCTGTGGCGGAGATTCAGATTTTTTTAGGTTTAGCAGGATATTACCGAAGGTTTGTGGAAGGGTTTTATCTGATTGCAGTGCCATTAACCAAGTTGCTAAGGAAAGGAGTTCCGTTTGTATGGTCAGACAAGCAACAAGAAAGTTTTGAGAGGTGAAAGAGGATTTTGACGAAAGCTCCGGTACTAATTCAACTTGAAGCAGGAAAGAGTTTACGGTTTATTGTGATGCATCGCATACAGGATTAGGATGTGTGCTGATGCAAGAAGGGAAAGTAGTAGCATATGCTTCTCGACGCTTGAGACCTCACGAGGTGAACTACCCGACGCATGATCTGGAATTGGCTGCAGTGGTTTTCGCCCTAAAAATTTGGAGACATTATTTGTATGGGGAGAAGTCTGTCGTGTATACGGATCACAAGAGTTTGAAGTACCTTTTTACACAGAATGAGTTAAATTTAAGGCAGAGGAGGTGGATTGAGTTGTTGAAGGACTATGACTACTCGATTGATTACCACCCGGGAAAGGCTTGTAACACCCCAAACCCGGCCCATTCACTACGACCGAATTTGAAATGCCACTGCGAAAAACGTTTGAAACAAATTTGAACTTAAGGATAAAACACGAAAATTTTGTTAAGTTTAGAAAATGGTGTTCATTAAAATTCTTAAGTAAGGTGTGGTGTTTATAAAAATATCTGGATTAAAACTTTAGTATATATAGATTTAAATAAAAATCATTTGCAAATGATTCCTCAATTGTCAATCCATAATAAAACACAATAATAAACCTAATGAGAAACACTTAAATAGACTTTAAATACTTTTAGGGCCTTATTACAATAATTGAATAATCAAAATCTTGAAGATATAAATGCTTAATTAATTAAAATATCTTTACGCATGAAAATGCATACGCATGGCCACCTTTGTATCCACTCCAACCCGGTCCAAGCTTTACACATCACTTGAAAGGTTTAAAATATTGGGTGAGTCAAGCCTGACTCGGTGCATAGTCATTTCACATATCTCCACATATGGGCTTGGCCCATATCCACACTGATCCATACACATAAATATCCAATTATGAAGCCCATCCCAACCTAGGGTCCATCCATTACACCTACCTGGCGGACCCTTCTGCTCAAGTAGTGGCTAATCCACCACCGATCACATAATGATCCATAAATCTTACCTTGGCAGACTTGCTACTCAAGGTCGTGGTGAGCCACCGATCCCATAGGGATCCCACATATCAATCGATCCACGGTGATGCACTGACTATCAACCGCCGAGATGGGCACTTAGCCAACACCTCCCTTGATGAAGCACATAGCTAACATCAAGCGCTAATGTAGCACGAGGCTAGCATTAGACCACATACATAATGATGTACACCCTTTCCTTCAATTTTCACATCCCAAGTCCCATGCATATATGTGTATCATGTCAGATTAACAATCAGAGTAAATATTTATCACATGCTCACCACAAATATCACACATATATCATAGGCAAAATAGAGCACTGACCTGATTAATCGATTACCCACTACGGGTATCCACCATCTTAGCCATTATTTCCGGCTAACATACACATCATAATCAAACATACTTAACAACATACAATAACGGAGAATAGTGTGATAACTACGCTTTGATTAGCATAATTGACTAAATCCCGAAACCCACGTCTAACGATTTGCACCTTTGCGATTGTAGAACTCCTTCCTTACGGATCTAAATCCCGAAACCACTCCTTGTAGTCGACAACTACTAGATCTCGAAGAAAACCTTCCAAATTTCAGCCATGGAATTCTAAAGGAGTTAGATTCTTATATTTCGCTAAAGAGAGATTGAAAATCAAATAATAGTTGATCTTACCTTTTTGGATGAAATCGGCAACACCATACATCACAACAAAGATTAGCCTTTGGCGAAATTTTGGCTTTTGGTGCTATGAAGAATTGACTAGGTTGGATTGTGTTTTGGTTTTGAATAAAAAGAGAGGAGGCTAGGGAATTCAGCTAGAAAAGAAAAAGAAGAGAAGAGAAGAGAAGAGAACCCTAAGAATTTGACGAGAGAGAAGAGAAGGAAGAAAATTAATGAGTAGCCCTCATTCCTTCCTTTTATAAACAAAATTATCATCTAAAGAATCCCTTACTTGGCCACCACTCTTCTATTTGATAGCTTTATCCTTTAATTATCATAAAATAAAAGAGTTTAATCCAACCTTTATCTCATGGGAATAATGATAAATAAATCCTTATTTATCTCTTTAAAAATACTTAAGATAAATCATCATTTATCCCTATTTAGTCGAATTTTAAAGAGAATAAAACTCCCTTTTTAAGAGCCTTGTTGCCGTCCACCTCTGTGCTTCTAGAAGCAAAAATAAAACTTCTTTTATTTGCTTCCCATGTGACTCGAACTCGGGCCCAACACCCTTGCATGTGGCGCCATTTTGAGAGGCCCTAAGTGGCATCTTGAGCCACTTTTCAAGCCTGCTTGTGTGTCAAATTTCACATTTTTTTAAGGCCACCTTGCCTTAATTTCCCTTTAACTTAAAATTTCAAAAATTTCCAATGCATCCCCCTTTTAATCCTAGAGTTTTAAAAACCTTTAAAACATCACCCACCACACTTAAAGCCTATTAACACTTGAGTTATGCTCCAAACGCACAACCCCTAATCTAGGATGTTACAAGGCTAATGTGGTAGCGGACGCCTTGAGCCGTAAGGTGGTGGCAAAATTAAGAGCCATGTTTGCCCACCTTAGTCTGTATGATAACGGAAGTTTGTTAGCGAAATTGCAAGTGAAGCCAACGTGGGTAGAACAGGTTAAGGAGAAACAGTTGGTGGATGAAGTTTTAAGCGCACGATGTTTGCAAGTGCAAAATGGTGGACTGGAGGGTATAGCTTGAGCAGCGATGGAGTGTTGTGTTTTCAGGGAAAAGTGTGTATGCCTAAAGACGAGGAGTTAAGATAGAAAATTCTTCGGGAGGTACATAGCAGTCCATATGCTATGCATCCGGGAGGTAATGAGATGTACCGAGATTTACGAAGCGATTTTGGTGGCCGGGCCTAAAGCGTGAGGTAACTGAATTTGTGGGTAAGTGTCTGACATGTCAACAAGTCAAGACTGAACATCAGTTACCGTCGGGTTTGTTGCAACCGATAAAGATTCCACAGTGGAAGTGAGAAAGGATCACGATGGATTTTGTTAGTGGGCTACCCCTCACACCCACTAAAAAGGATTTCGTTTGGGTAATTGTGGATTGTCTGACGAAGTCTACTCATTTCATACCTGTACGTATGGATTATTCTCTTCAGAAGTTAGCGAGACTATACATAGCAGAGATTGTGATGTTGCATGGGGTACTAGTGTCGATTATTTCAGACAGAGACCCTAGATTTACGTCAAGGTTCTGGAAGGCTTTGCACCAGGCATTGGGTATAAGGTTGGATTTTAGTACGGCATTCCATCCCCAGTCAGATGGACAATCGGAGAGGATGATTCAAGTTTTAGAAGACATGCTAAGGGGCTGTGTTTTGGATTTTAAAGGCAGTTGGGAAGAAGTTTTACCGTTGGCTGAATTCGCGTACAACAATAGTTATCAGGCAAGTATTCAAATGACACCATACGAAGCGTTATATGGACTGAAGTGTCATACCCCTACATGTTGGACAGAGTTGGGGAACGACAGTTGTTGGGTCCGGAGTTGGTTGCTGAAACAGAAGATAAGGTGAAGGTGATTCTAGCTCGATTGAAAGAAGCTTCGGATAGGCAGAAGTCTTATGCCGATCTTAAATGGAAGGATATAGAGTTTGCAGAAGGTGACAGGGTTTTCTTGAAGGTGTCACCGTGGAAGAAGGTTCTGAGGTTTGGTAGGAAAGGCAAGTTAAGCCCTAGATTTATCGGGCCTTATCAGGTGTCAAAGCGAGTGGGACCAGTAGCTTACCAGCTCGAGTTGTCACCAGAGTTGAGTCAAATCCATAATGTGTTTCACGTTTCCATGCTTAGACGCTATCGCTCAGATCCGTCTCATGTTGTGCTGATAGAGGAAATTGAGGTGAGCCTAGACTTATCTTTTGAGGAGAAACCAGTGCAGATCCTAGATCGTGATGTGAAAGTTTTGCGTAGGAAATCAGTCCCTTTGGTAAAGGTATTATGGCGGAACCATGGATCAGAAGAAGCGACATGGGAGCCGGAGGATGTCATGTGGCAGCAATACCCTCAACTCTTCTGACCAGGTAAATTTCGAGGTCAAAATTTATTTTAAGGGGGTAGAACTGTAACATCCTGATTAGGTGGGTCTGTGCACTTTGAGTGTCAGGGTTAGCTAGAGCTTTGGAAGTGTGTATTGGGCTCAGTTTGGGCTTAAACACAGGTTAACTTTTCTAATAAAGAGCTACGGGACATAATTTAAGTGAGGTATCCATGTTCAAGTAGCAAGTTGGGCTTGTGGCCCATTTAGTGATGTTGTAAGGGGCATGTAGGTGGCGGTACTAAGGAGCGAGTTGGGCCAAGAGTTGCGTTTGGGCCCAAGTATTTTGGGGCAAAAAATTTGGCACTCCAAGGAGGAGGGAGAAGGGACGGCACATGTGCTATAATTTTGGAGTTTAAATTTTTTTATTTTTGTTAAAAAAAGTGATACTAAGGAAGGGAAGAGTTGGTTTTAGGGAGGTCTCATATAAGGGAAAGATAAAGATGAAGCTGAAAAGGGTGGATAAAAGCTATCAGGAGAAGGGAGAGTTGGCCGAAACTCCAACTCTGAGTGTGTGTGTGTGTTGCCAAAATTAGTAGCAAGTGATCATCTTTTCTTTCATTTTTTTGTTCTTTCTTTCTTACTTATTCTCTGAAAAAGCCGAAATTCTTTTCTCTTTTGGGTGCCTCTGCTTTTTATCAAAATCGAAACTCCTTAGTATTCTTATCCTCTTCAAAATCTTTCTAAAAGCTGAATTCTTCTTGCTCATATTCCCATATCCCATAGCCGAATCTTGAAGTTGATTTCTTTTTCCCGAAGGTGCACCATAGTCGAATAGTCTTTCAAGGGATTGGTGAGTTTTTTTCAGGGTTTTCTTCTCTGTGATTTCTCTCTTTTTCATTAAGTTCCTAACTCGAATCATTTTTTCTATGGCCCTACCGGTTTCACTCTCTGCTCTTAGGAGCCGAATCTTGTCTTCTTTGTGATCGTAGTCTTGGATTTGTGAAGGAAGCTGAAGGTAGGTGGTGTGGGTTCGGCCGAATGGCCACTTTCTTGTTCCTTTGTCGTTGGCCAAATGCCATAAGGTACTAGATGGGTTCTGATTATCGATTTGGTTTGATATCTTAGTGGTGGCCGAATGTAGGTAGGGTGGAGACGCTTTCCTAAAGACTTTTGGGATTCGATAACTAGGTAAGGGTTTCATTGTAAGCATTATGATTACCTATTAGATCTCATCGTTTAATTGGTTTAGTGACCAAGGGATTATTATGGACTCTAATAACAGTCAAGCAGTAGGAGGGGTTGGATCTGTAAACCCAATGCCTAAATACAAGAAGCGATCAGTATCAGGAGTGCGAGACTAGCCATCGGGGTATGGGCCGACGTCAGAAAAAGATCGTAGGCCAATAGTGGTAGTCTCGTGTGATAATAGTGTAGAAGGAGTGAGAGCGTTAGTACGAGATCCAGGTGTGTAACTCTTACACACTTTCTTTACTTAATATGTTAAATGTCATGTGATGATAAAAGCCGAAGTGACGGCAGTGATTACTACGTTACCCTTGTGGGTTAAAACGAGGATGCCTGGTAAGCTGTTATGGTTGTTAGCGTTGATTATAATGTGATCTATAAGTGCATGCCACTCTTTATACAACATTGTACATGTTAAAGCATGATCATACTTGTATTGTGAGCATGAACATGTGATATGGGTGATGAGTGGAGGGGGAAGTATGATCTTTCAGACTGTCATTAGTGGTTAGGTACCACACAGTGGGTTGGCCCCACATATTGTAATATTGTGACTATGTCTCAATGGTTTGGCACCACCAGCGGTTTGGTACCACATATGTTTATTTCTATAACTTCGGTTACCAGTGGTTTGGCACCACCAGTGGTTTGGTACCACAAGGGGTAGATTTGGGAGACACGGATGGATATCTAGGTTGATGGGATGCATGACATGCATATTTGTATATGAACTTGTGTAAGAGCATAACTTCCTTTGGGATGGGGATTTACACACTCAGTCTAGGTGACTCACCCCTTCCGTTATATTTTGCAGATTAACCATAGATCGTGGATATGGAGCCGGAATGGACTCGAGGTGGCCATGCTCAGCATTCGTTTTATTTTAATGTTTTCCATATGGACTTAGTTATTTTCTTTAATTTGGGTTTTCAGTTCTGTAATAAGGCCGCTTAAGTGTTATTTTGGGAGATTTTATTTAGTTGTTTATTAAAGGTTCTATTAAGCATGCTGGTTAAACTATGAATTGGGTGTTTTCAAATCTTTAAACAAATACTTGCTTTTTGAAATATAAAATGATTAAGTAATAAGTGTGAAGTAACTATAAGGCAACTAAGTTTTTCTGAAACAAGTTTCAACATGTTTTAAACATCACAAGATTCAACGACGTATTCTTTAAAACGTTACAACAGAATTCTCTTTAAACAAGTCGAGAAATTGGTTTTCAAAATGTTTTCTTTCCCGTGGCACGCCAGATCTGATTGTAGTGTTTTGACCGAGGGTTTGGGGTGTTACACCAATCTGGTGTGTTTTGGTTGGATATGTGTATCCGTCCGAGTCTGGGTCATGTTAATAGGGGTAATTAAATAAAATGACACCATGATCAATGTTGGATGATATTATATGTGAAATGAAAATGGGACTATGAATTAAAATATGGATTGAGACACATGAATTGTATATTCATGAATTGGACATGGAATGTGTAACATCCTAAATAATTGAGTATCATTATGTTGCTAAATGTTAGTTCGGGTTACTTGGAGTTAGAATAAAAATATTAGTTAAGTGTACTTTAGAGTAAAGAAATTAGGTGACATTGAGACTTAAGTTAATTAAGTACTAAAAGAAGGCATAAGATGAGTTAATAGCATAGTGGTGATGGGGCCATGAGTTGGACATGAGGGAAGAGCTTTGAATCTCTAGCTTGCAACTTAAAATTTTTATTTTTGCTTTCATCTATCAAGTGTCGGCCAAGAAGCAAACATGGCAAGTTTGACTTCTTTTATTTTGGTATGATGGCTTAAGGATTAAGGAAATATTTAAGTTGAGGAAAGAAATCAATAGGATAAGGTAAGTAAGGGGAACAAATGGCTTAAATTGGGGAGTGTGCTATGGAAAGAAAGGGTGGCAAAAGTTGGACCTTGATAGCCAAGTACTTGGACGGTTTTTGGGCAAGGGGATGGCCAAAATTTTGAAGGCATTTTGATGAATTAGGGGCTAGTTGTGCACATCTTTCTCTTTTGGTCATTTGATATTTTTCTTTTTCCTCTCAAAGCTTGTTTCTCTCAAATTCCCTCCCCTTAGCCGAATGCTTATTGGACAAAGGTAAACAATATTTTTGTTCTCTTTTCTTTTGGTCATTCAAGTTTTGACCATTTAGGTTTTATTTTACCTATTCTCTAAAAGCTTTTCTCCTAGTGCCGAAATCATTAAGGTTTTGGAAGGCCATTTTCTTTTTCTTTTCACCCTTGCCGAATGCACAAGTCTCCAATTTCAATTCTTTGTTCATCTTTCGTTCTTGAAAAGAATCAAAACATAAACATCATATGTTCTTTACCCTTCTTCATCTCTTTCTCTTTACAAAAATTTCTCAAACAAACTTTTCCTTTTATTTCATCCATGGCGAATGTAACTTGCTCTTGTGACAAAAATTTCTTCATTTTCTTTTACCACAACCGATTTCCTTTAATCATAACCGAATTCTTCTTACTCAATTATCTTTCCAATCGTGGACATTAGTGAGATTTTGGAGGGTAGAAATTCAAGGTGATCTTGAGTATTTTTGGAACTTTGGAATCGATTTCAAGAATCAAGGTAAGGAGATTTTCTTTTAAGGATTCTTATTCATTTAGTATAGTTAGTTATTAATCGATTTCATTTTAGGGACACAATCGCTCGATCGATTCTCGTGGAATGAAGACAAATCGTGGTAAGCCAATTCTAAAATCTTATAAACATTAGTCATATTTCGATACTAATAAGTCGGACTAATAATCTTATGTCTTTAGAGACATTCAAGATAGAAGCGTAAAAGGGTAGTCCATAGCTTTGAAAGAGGCGGTTCATAAATCCCTAATTATAAGCGAAGGGTTGTTTCGAGAATCTAGGATTTTCCACCGGGTTGTGGACATTCAACCGAGGAGAATAAATTATTTGAAGTTGTTCGTACTCCCGAGCCTTTGTACGTTCGTGGAATCTCATCGGGCAACGAATCAACAAACGAGGAGAAACCAAAAATAGAAGTGGTTCAAAATCAAAGGGGTAAGGATTTAGATCGTATACCAATAGTGTATTTTTGATAAATGATAGTGTTCTAATGGTTCATATTACGTTTAGGTGTTGACGAGCGGGAAGGTTTAGTACTCACGATATCAAGGTGTGTAACTTCACACTTTTCTCGGGTTGGATGTCATTAGTAGTATTGAGAAAAATCGTAAAAATGACAAAATCGATATTATACGTAATAATTGGTATTTTGGTGAAAATTACATGAAAAAGATTAAAATTGTGAATATTACAAAAATGCCCTTGATGAGTTAGTTGTTAATATGTAAATTTTATGTCTCGTGAAAATCGGCCAATATCTCTGTTAGATCGAAAATGAGCCAAAATCTCTGTTAGATCGAAAATGGGCTGAAATCTCTATTAGATCGAAAATGGGCCAAAAATGTGCTAGATCGTTAAATGGGCCAGAAATTTTGCTAGATCGTTAAATGGGCCAAAGATGCTAAATTGTTATATGAGATAAATGATATTTTGTATTATGGGCCTTAATAAAAACCTGAAATATTGACTAATATGTAAATTGGGCCTTTTACTAAAATCATCATACGAATATAGATTATTTTGCATACATGTTGCATGGGTTGGGATTAACGATGAAGAGAAGAAAGGCCTGTTGCCAAAATCTAGTTCGGTGGCTTTGCCACAAAATAATTAAACGGCTGATTGCCTCTAGTTCGGTGGCTATGCCACAAATATTTTAATAGCTCAATGCTTCTAGTTCGGTGACTTTGTCACAATCTAGTTCGGTGGCTCTGCCACAAATATAAAATGGCTTTATGCCTATGATTGGTGTGTTTGGCGGGGTGGGTTGACTTGATCCCCACAAGTGTGACAGTTGGTACGAGTGGTGTGTAGCGGATGGAAATTAGGTTTGGGTGGGAAATTTCATTATTTGCATGCATCTCATTATTTATATTGTTAAACCTATTGATGGGCTTAAGCCCAAAATAATGACTTGATGATCTGGCCCAGTGGATTAAGTAAGTGAGTTATACACTGAGTTCTGAGTAACTCACTCCCTCAAATTTTCCATCTCAGGTAATGGAAATTGACGTGGACTTGGGCCAAGGATGACTTCGTGGAGGCCATACTGCAAACTTGGGTTAAATAAATTTTGAACTTTTAATAAGTACTTACTTTAAATTGCTATTTTGGGTATGATGTTGAAACACCCACACGGCCCACGAGACTGAAGCAGGATCTGGTATGTTCCTAAAGTAAACCGATTTCAAACATCATTTCGATACTTAGAAAATTGTAAATTTTGGAAAAACTATTATTTTCAGTTGGGCTTAGATTGAAACCCATTTATTTGATCTTGTAAGCCCATTTAATGAAATACATCCAATAAAGTTCTTAGTATGAAACTTAACAATAAGCAAACATAAAGTATAATCCTTTGGGCCTTAAGGCCTTATTACATCATGTAAAACCCAAAATAGAATAAAAGTAACTAAAAAAATAAATTAAAATTTAAGTTCAAACTAAATGAAATTTATCGCATGTAGCATGGCCTCCTCTTGGTCCATAGGCCCATTAAAATCCGCTCATCACACGAAAAATAATTCCCACAATGGGGTGAGTCAATGAGACTCAATGTGCACAACTCTCCACGTTGTGTCGTTAGACACTATTATCGATTTAAGCGTTGTGTCATTAGACACTATTGTAACGAAGTTACCAAAATTTATAATGTGACCGTAGTCAACATATTTAGTTGGTGAGACCAAGTCAACACCTTCGTTGGTGAGACGAAGTCAACACTGTTCTCCCCTTTCACATAAATCCCGAATGCCCCAAAACATATATATATCATAACTGAATTTCATGTTCATATTTATATATTCGCATGTTATTAAATAACATTTTCACAATCCTATCGAAGTAGGAAGCGTGCACAGGTACTTTTTGCCACATTTGTGGTACATAACCACATTCACATTATTATTCATATCATATATTAAAATATTTAGCCATATAATATCGAAGGATAGTAAGGGTACACACCTGTTTCGCTTAATAGATTCCTTGAGATCTCGAGAATCCCGATCTAATTTTAGATCTATTAATTCCTATATTCGGCCCACCAATTAAAACACATTAATAATCCCTTTTTGGCTTAAACAAAACCAAATCCTAGTAGGATTTGTAAAAAGATACTCACCTTTGCCGATTTGGTGTTTATACAAATCCCGAAAGTTTGGTTTTTCCTCTTCTTGATATTCGGCCAACCTTGTAGTTCAATATGGTTAGTTTTTCGGCTTTTCAAAAATTAAGGAATTGATTTAGATACTCTCACAACCCTTGGCCGAATATTTTAGAGACTTACCTTAGAGATTCCAAATCCCGAAAGTTCCCTTTTTGTCTTGAATATCTGTCGAAATCCCTAAAGATCATAGGTTAGATCTGATCTAACTTTAAATAGTTGTAATTGGCCTTTGGCCGAATATGTCTTACCTTAATTCCTTGATTTTGAAATCCCGAAACTCCCCCTTTTGTATTCGGCCATGAGACATAGAAAAGGTTATTTCCTTGTTCTTGATTAAAAGATTTAGAAGAACAAAAATTAATTGTTCTTACCTTAGATCCTTGCTCTTTATAATTGATGATGGTAGAAACCTAAGTGGTCATGGTGGATTCGACCATGAACAAGAATAGGGATTAGTATCTTGATTTTGGTAAAAGAAAAGAATAGAAGTTGACTAATCATAGATCTTACCCTTTTTGATGTTGTGGATGATTTCTCCTTTACTTAGAATCGAGGATTCGGTTTGATAGAAGAAAGCAGAGGAGAAGAGAAGAAAAGAAGATGGTATTTTGTTCAAGGAGAATTGACAAAAGGGAGGAGAAGAAAGCTATGAAAATTTCGCACACACTAGGAAAGATGAGAGAATGGCCTTGATTTTCCTCTTTTAAGCGAAATTGATATGCCAAGAGTCCTTGACTTGCTACCACTCCCCACAAGTGATAATATTATCATTTAATTATCACTTTAATTAAATTAGAGTATTTTATCCATCCTTTATCTCCTTAATTATTTTATTAAAAGAAATCCCTTTACTTAACACTTAATTAAACAAGTTTTAACCAAGTAAAACTCCTCTAATTTCAAGTAGCTGATGTAATAAGGCCTCTATTATTATTATCGGGATATTTTATGGATTTTTATGTGTGGTTGGTTTAAAATTTTGTTTTGGATATTTTAATATGGGCTTATGATTATTATATAATGTTTACTTAAAATAATTTGGGTTTTCAAACATACGAGAATTTTAATTATTCTTATTTCTCAAATACATCAAACTTAAAATTATTTCTCTTGGTTTTTATTAAACTCTAATTTCAAAAGGGTTTTGAAATACTGATTCATCTGAAATTATTAAGATTGTTCGATCTGTGTAACAAACCAAATCTAGTCTTAATGCATAGATCGAGTTTGGGGTGTTACATTTAATGGTATCAGAGTCAGTTTCAAAAACTCGGCTGTGGTTGGGTTCAACAAATAACTTCTGAAATTATTTCAATTATGTTTTAAAGATTAGTATGGCACCACAAGCATTCGGCACCAAGTCAAGTAAGTATTCATTACTGAATAATTATTATGATGATGATATGATCATAGGAACACTCTAGAACTTCTAGTTTTGGATGTTGAAAATCGTAGAGATTGAGACTATAGGATGTGTTTGCGAAAAACAACTTTATCTCTCAAATCTCATAAAACATCGTTAATAAACACTGAAACAATTTTCTGATTCATAAAACTTGTAATCAGATTAAATTGAATTAGTCATCATGAGCACTAGAGGACGTGGTCGTGGACGCGGTAGACGTGGCCGTGGTAGAGGATGGGGTGTTAGAGGTGCAACTGAAGCACCAAATCATATGCCGAAAATGGATGCACCTGCGTCATTTGAGAGTGAGACGAGATCACATAATCATATGGAAGAAGATAATGCTTTGACACAAGCAATGCTGCGAGTCCTGGAAAGGGTCGCTGGAACTAGAATTGGGCCAACAACTCGTGGGTCAATTTTGGAACGACTCAAGTCAAATAATGCAGAAGTTTTTAGAGGAGTTTTCGATGTAGCTCCAAATGTGGCTGAATATTGGCTCGAAGCTATGGAGCGGATTATGGATGATATAAAATGCCTTTGTCGGTAAACCGAAAGGAGCGTGTCCTTGCTAAGAGATGAAGCGTATCAATAGTGGCTTCTTTCGAGAAGGCACCAAGTCGACCGATTACTTGGGAATTCTTTAAAGCGCCTTCCAAGGGAAATATGTTGGAACAAGTTATGTGGGCCTTCAAGGAAGGAATTTCGAATCTTGTCTAAGGGAGTAAGACAATGGCGGCGATGAGGTGAGTTTTACGCTTGAGTCGCTATGCTCGGACAATAGTGTCAACGGATCATGAACGTTGTGTGCAAGTCGAGGATGGGCTGAATGATGAGTTAAGGGTTCTGATTGCCCCACAACAAGTTAGAACTTTTACCATAGTTGTGGAGAAGGCCAAGATAGCCGAAGAGGCTAAGAACTCAGAACGTCGAATCGGAAAGATTTAGAAATAAAGAGATATCTGAGAATCGGGTTCTTCAAAAGGTTTGAAGAGGCCTCGGAATGATGAACCAGCTCAAGGTAGAACACCTGTAACTAATAATCGAGGTCGAGATTGTGCTGAATGTGGAAAAAGGCATTCTGGAGAGTGCTGGAGGAAAACGGGCGCTTGTTACAAATGCGGTTCAATGGATCACCAGTATAAAAATTACCCTCGACATATGGATACGACTCAGGAAGTTCGTAATACTAATGCACAGCCGGCCAGAGGTACTCAGCAGCCACCGAGAGGTCATGGACCAGGTCGTGGTGGTAATGGGGCTGGACGTGGTCAAGGTGCACCGGGTCGAGGCAATGGTCCTAGAGGTAACACGGATACAAGACAGCCAGGACTGGTCTATGCAGTTAGAAGCCGCGAGGATGGCAATGCACCTGATGTAATAACTGGTACGTTCTTCATCTTGATGTACTATTCTATCGCTTTAATAGATATTGGTTCTACCCATTCGTATGTTGCTAGCGCCATATCTGGAAACCTGAATCTAGAATCTAAAATTACCGATAGTGAGATGACAGTAATTAGTCATTTAGGACAGTCGGTAATTGTAAATAAACTATTTAGAGACGTGCCCTTAGAAATTCAAGAGGAGATATTTTTGGCGAATTTGATGGAGTTGCCTTTCGGTGAGTTCGATCTCACTCTGGGCATGGATTGGTTGGTTAAACATCGGGCGCATCTGGATTGTGCTGAAAAACGGATGTCAATAAGAACCTCGGATGATAAGGAAGTCATAATGATAGGTGAACGAAGGAAATACTTGGCAAATGTGGTATCGACGTTGAAGGAAGAAAAGTTGGTGCGGAAAGGGTAAGGAGCATTCCTAGCTTTTATTTGTGCTTTGGATGCCAAAGAGTTATCTGTGGATGATGTGAGAACGGTGAAGGAATTTCCAGATGTATTTCCCGAAGAACTTCCTAGTATACCTCCAAATCGAGAAGTAGAATTTGGCATTGAGCTTCTGCCTGGTACGGCTCTAGTGTCCATTGCTCCTTATAGAATGGCACCGAAGGAGTTCGCAGAGCTTAAAGCTCAAATTCAAGAATTACTGGATCGAGGATTTATTCGACCGAGTGTGTCTCCGTGGGGAGCACCAGTTTTGTTCGTGAAGAAGAAGGATGGATCGATGCGTATGTGCATTGATTACAGCCAATTGAATAAATTGACGATCAAGAATAGGTATCCTTTGCCGAAAATTGATGAACTGTTTGATCAATTGAAGGGAGCTTCAGTTTTCTCCAAAATTGATTTGAGATCGGGTTATCACCAGCTTAGGGTGAAAGAAGCAGATATTTATAAGACGGCATTCAGAACTCGTTATGGACATTATGAGTTTGTAGTGATGCCGTTTGGATTAACCAATGCACCAGCTGTATTTATGGACATGATGAACCGAGTCTTTCAACCATATTTAGACCGGTTTGTGGTAGTGTTCATAGATGACATCTTGGTTTATTCAAGAAATGAAGAGGAGCATGACACGTATTTGCGTATAGTATTGTAGCTACTTCGTGATAAGTAACTTTATGCCAAATTCAGTAAATGTGAATTTTGGCTAAAGGAAGTGACATTCTTGGGTCATGTGGTATCAGCTGAAGGAATAAGGGTGGATCCTTGGAAGATTGAGGCTGTACTGGATTGGAAACCACCAAAGTCGGTAGCTAAAATTCAGAGTTTCTTCGGATTGGCTGGTTATTATAGACGCTTTGTTGAGGGTTTTGTTGATTGTTGCACCCTAACTAAAGCTATTGCGAAGGGAGTTCCGTATATTTGGTGAAAAACAACAAGAAAGTTTCGAGAAATTGAAGAAGATTCGACGGAAGCACGGTTTTGATTCAAATAGGAGGTGGAAAAGAATTCTTGTTTATTGTGATGCGTTTCACACGGTGCGGGTTGTGTCTTGATGCAAAATGGAAAGGTGGTGGCTTATGCTTCTCGTCAATTGAGACCGCACGAAGTAAACTACCCTACTCATGATTTGGAGTTAGGCTGCGGTGGTTTTGCTTTAAAGATTTGGAGGCACTATCTCTACGGTGAGAAGTCTATCATCTACACGGATCACAAGAGTCTTAAGTACCTCCTTACCCAAAAGGAGTTGAATTTGAGATAAAGAAGATGGTAGAATTATTAAAGGATTATGATTTCTCAATCGAATACCATCCTGGAAAGGCTAACGTGCTTGCTGACGCGTTAAGTCGTAAGGCGATATCTGATTTAAGAGCAATGTTTGCTCATTTGAGTTTATATGAGGATGGTAGTTTGTTAGCAGAACTTCAGGTGAAGCCTCTGTGGTTAGAACAAATCAGGGAAAAACAAACATCAGATAAAAAGTTGGGACCTTTATTCTAGCAGGTTGAAAGGGGTGAAATCGAGGATTTTGGTATAAACACAAATGGAGTGTTGTGTTTTCGTGGAAGGGTTTGTATGCCTAAAGACTCAGATTTGAGACAAATGATTCTACGGGAGGCGCATAGTAGCCCTTATGCTATGCACCCCGGAGGAAATAAGATGTATCGAGATCTCCGTGAACAGTATTGGTGGCCAGGGTTGAAGCGTGAGATTTCTGAGTTTGTAGGAAAATGTTTGACTTGTCAGCAAGTGAAAGTAGAGCATCAATTGCCATCAGGTTTATTACAACCGGTAAAGATTCCTCTTTGGAAATAGGAGCGTATAACTATGGATTTTGTTAGTGGGTTACCTTTAACACCTACTAAGAAAAATTCCGTATGGGTAATAGTTGATCATTTGACAAAGACTGCTCATTTTCTTTCGGTTCATACGGATTACTCATTACAGAAATTGGCTAAGCTGTATGTATCTGAAATCGTGAGGTTGCATGGGGTACCAGTGTCTATTATATCAGACAGGGATCCTAGATTTACATCACGATTTTAGAAAGCTCTACATGAAGCCTTGGGGATAAAGTTGAATTTCAGTACGGCTTTTCATCCCCAGTCTGATGGTCAGTCGGAAAGAGTAATTCGGATATTGGAAGACATGTTAAAGGGATGTGTGATCGACTTCAGAGGTAGTTGGGAGGATTTTCTACCATTGGCAGAATTTGCGTATAACAATAGCTATCAGTCTAGCATTCAGATGGCACCCTATGAGGCATTGTGTGGTCGTAGGTGCCGTACTCCTACTTGTTGGACTGAATTGAGCGAACGACAGATGTTGGGTCCTGAGATGATATCTGAAACCGAGGAAAAGGTAAAAGTTATTCAAGCATGGTTAAAGGAAGCTTCGGATAGACAGAAGTCGTATGTAGACCTAAAGCGTAAGGATATCGAGTTTGCTGTAGGAGACCAAGTCTTTCTGAAGGTCTCACCTTGGAAGAAAATTTTCAGATTCGAAAAGAAGGGCAAGTTGAGCCCTAGGTTCATCGGGCCATATCGTGTGACGAAGCATGTTGGTCCAGTGGCTTATCAGATTGAATTACTTTCAGAATTGGGTCAAATTCATAATGTTTTCCATGTTTCCATGCTGAGACGCTATAGATCGGATCCATCTCATATAGTACCGGTAAAAGAAGTGGAATTAAATTCAGATCTTTTGAAGAAGAACCAGTGGAAATTTTAGACCGGGATGTTAAAGTGCTAAGAAAGAAAGGCGTGCTGTTGGTCAAAGTTTTATGGCGTAATCACGAGCGGAGGAAGCTACGTGGGAGCCCGAGAAAGCTATTTGCAAACAATATCCTCACCTCTTTTAATTAGGTAAATTTCGTGGACGAAATTTTCTTTAAGAGGGTAGAATTGTAACATCCTAAATCATTGAGTATCATTATATTGCTAAATGTTAGTTCAAGTTACTTGGAGTTAGAATAAAAATATTAGTTAAGTGTACTTTAGAGTAAAGAAATTAGGTGACATTGAGACTTAAGTTAATTAAGTACTAAAAGAAGGCATAAGATGAGTTAATAGCATAGTGGTGAGGGCGCCATGAGTTGGACATGAGGGAAGAGGTTCGAATCTCCTAGCTTGCTACTTGAAAATTTTTATTTTTTGCTTTCATCTATCAAGTGTCGGCCAAGAAGCAAACATGGCAAATTTGACTTCTTTATTTTTGGTATGATGGCTTAAGGATTAAGGAAATATTTAAGTTGAGGAAAGAAATCAATAGGATAAGTTAAGTAAGGGGAACAAATGGCTTAAATTGGGGAGTGTGCTATGGAAAGAAAGGGTGGCAAAAGTTGGTCCTTGATAGCCAAGTACTTGGACGGTTTTTGGGCAAGGGGCTGGCCAAAATTTTGAAGGCATTTTGATGAATTAGGGGCTAGTTGTGCACATCTTTCTCTTTTGGTCATTTGATATTTTTCTTTTTCCTCTCAAAGCTTGTTTCTCTCAAATTCCCTCCCCTTAGCCGAATGCTTATTGGACAAAGGTAAACAATATTTTTGTTCTCTTTTCTTTTGGTCATTCAAGTTTTGACCATTTAGGTCTTATTTTACCTATTCTCTAAAAACTTTTCTCCTAGTGCCGAAATCATTAAGGTTTTGGAAGGCCATTTTCTTTTTCTTTTCACCCTTGCCGAATGCACAAGTCTCCAATTTCAATTCTTTGTTCATCTTTCGTTCTTGAAAAGAATCAAAACATAAACACCATATGTTCTTTTACCCTTCTTCATCTCTTTCTCTTTACAAAAAATTTCTCAAACAAACTTTTCCCTTTTATTTCATCCATGGCCGAATGTAACTTGCTCTTGTGACAAAAATTTCTTCATTTTCTTTTACCACAACCGATTTCCTTTAATCATAACCAAATTCTTCTTACTCAATTATCTTTCCAATCGTGGACATTAGTGAGATTTTGGAGGGTAGAAATTCAAGGTGATCTTGAGTATTTTTTTGGAACTTCAAGGTAAGGAGAATCGATTTCAAGAATCAAGGTAAGGAGATTTTCTTTTAAGGATTCTTATTCATTTAGTATAGTTAGTTATTAATCGATTTCGTTTTAGGGACACAATCGCTCGATCGATTCTTATGGAGCGAAGACAAATCGTGGTAAGCCAATTCTAAAATCTTATAAACGTTAGTTATATTTCGATACTAATAAGTCGGACTAATAATCTTATGTCTTTAGAGACATTCAAGATAGGGCAGAAAAGGGCAGTCCATAGCTTTCGAAAGAGGGGCGGTTCCGTAAATCCCCCTAATTATAAATGAAGGGCTGTTTCGGGAATCCTAGATTTTCCACCGGGTTGCGGACCTTCAATCGAGGAGAATAAATTATTTGAAGTTGTTCGTACTCCCGAGCCTTTGTACGTTCGTGGATTCTCATCGGGCAACGAATCAACAAACGAGGAGAAACCAAAAATAGAAGTGGTTCAAAATCAAAGGGGTAAGGATTTAGATCGTATACCAATAGTGTATTTTTGATAAATGATAGTGTTCTAATGGTTCGTATTAAGTTTAGGTGTTGTGGCGAGAAGGTTTAGTATTCACAATATCAAGGTGTGTAACTTCACACTTTTCTCGGGTTGGATGTCATCGAGTTGTAACACCTAAAATCCAAGTATTATTATATTGCATAAATTGATGTTTAGTTTTAAAGGAAAAATTTTATTTTTACTTTAGTGCTTATTGAAGTCATAAAGAGGAGTAAAGCATGATTTGGAGAAGAAAAAAAAATTATTAATTGAGAATTTATTGAAGTGAAACAAATGTCATTAGGACTTAAGTTAAATTATGTGCTAAAGAGTGTCATAAGATGAGCATATGGCATGGTGGTATTAGCGCATGGGTTATAGTAAGAGGGAAGAGGTTCGAATCCCTTGTATAGCACCTAGATGAAATTTTTGTTTTAATTTTCTGCTCATGGATAGGAAGTGTCGGCAATGAACATATAAGGAAGGTGTTGACCATGTTATTTTTGGTTAGTGTATCAATGGATTAAGGAAACAACTAACTTATGGCATGGAATCAAAGATTTAAGGAAAGATAGGGGGGACATAAGGCACATATCAAGGGAGAATTTTGGAAACAAAATCATGGCATTGGACCATGCATATGGACGGCAATATGGCTAGGGGAGGCGAATTTTGGTGATAGTTGGCTAGGAAAAATTAGTCTTTTGTTTTGGTCATTTTCTTTAGTTTTGTGCATATTTTGCAAATTCTCTCAACCTATCTCTCCCTTGGCGAATTTTGCTTTGGTAAGCCTTGATCATTTTGACCATTTGGTCATTCTTGTTTATTGCTTTAGTACTTGGTTGTACCTTTTCTTTGAATGCCGAAAATCACATATACCAAAAGCCAATCCTTTTCTTTTCTTTTGCCATTGCGAATATACATCTCTCCTAAAGCTTGTCTTCTTCTTTTCTTTTCTCCTAATCTCCTTGAAATCAAAGCAACATCATCACCATCTTTTCTTGTATTCTATTTCTTTTCAATCAAGTTCTCCATCTACACTCCCATAGCCGAATGCTAATGTGCCTATAAGCCAAAAATTATTTTCTTTTCCCTAATCATACATAGCCGAATCTTTCATCAATTAAACAACACTCTCAATCCTTTCCTTTCGTAGTGGGAAATAGGTAAGGGTTCTTCTCCATTTTCGATTTATTGTTAGTGTCATGGCGAATATCATTGGTTTTATGAAGGTCTTTTTGGATTAATATAACGTTCATTCTAATAACGTCTCTTTCGTTATTATTTAGTGCAATAACGGAGATCGGAACTCAAGTGAACGGGGAAATCGTGGAAACGTTGGAAACGTTTCATTGTGGTAAGGAAATCCCACTCTTTAAAATCTCTAGTATTATTTGATATTATAGATCTAACTAAAATTCTTTTGGATCTTGAAGACTTTCAAAATAGGGAAGAAAAGGGCGGTGGTTAGTCACGTTAAGAGGGGCGGATCCGTAAATCCCCCATTCAAACGAAGAGCGGTTTGGCAAATCAGGATTTTCCACCGGGTTATGGGCCATCTTCCAAGGAAGTCCATTATTCAAGTAGTACGAACTTCCGAGCCGTTATCGTTGGTGGATTCTCATGCTAGCGAATCAATAAACGAGGAAAAGCCAAAATCAAGTGATTCAAAATCAAGAGGGTAAGATTTTGGATCTATTACCGATTAAGATTATTTACTGAATTAGTTGTCTAACGGATCAAAATATGTTTTAGGTCCGAGGAGCGAGAAGGATTAGTACTCTCGGTAATGAGGTGTGTAATTTCACACTCATTATTTTCTCGGTTGGATGTCAAATGTCGGTATGGAAGTAAATCGTAAAAACGATTAGATCGGTAAAAACGTAAAAAATTGATATTTTGACGAAAATACGTAAAAACGTCTAAATCGTAAAATTACGAAAATGACCTCGAGAAATTTTTCGTTGTTATGTAAATTGGATGTTTCGATAAATTGGGCCAAAATACTCTAGTTCGATAAATTGGGCCAAAATACTCTAGTTCGATAAATTGGGCCAAAATACTCTAGTTCGGTAAATGGGCCAAAGCCCACTAAATTGCTAAATAGACAAATTGCTATAATATGTTTATGGGCCAAATGAAATGATAAACCCACCATTGTTATTAATTAAATAAATGAAATTATTATATGATTATATTTTATACATACGATTGCATGGGGTGGGATAGATGAAGAGAAGAATGGCCATTGCCAAAAATCTAGTTCGGTGGTTTCGCCACACTAACGACTTATTGCCTCTAGTTGGTGGCTATGCCACAATTATAAAAAGGCTTAATGCCTACGATTGGTGTGATGGCGGGGTGGGTTGACTTGATCCCCACAGGTGTGATGGTTGGTGCAGGGGTGTTAGCGGATGGATATTAGGTTTGGGTTCTAATTACATTTTACATGCATTTTATTTTATTGTTTTAAATTCATGATATATTGTTGAATTCTGAATTGGGCTCAAGCCCAGATAATATCTTGATGATCTGGCCCAATAATGGTGGTAAGTGAGTTACACACTGAGTTCTAAGTAACTCACCCCTTTAATTTCTTTCCATCTCAGGTAATGGAAATTGATGTGGACTTGGGCCGAGGATGACTTCGTGGAGGCCATACTGCGAAAGAGGGTTATTTAAACTCTGAACTTTTAATAAGTATATTTTACTATTATGGATTATTGTAATAAGGGCCTCTATAAATAACTTATGGATTTTATGTGTGTTTGGGATTTAAACTAAACTTTGGACTTTTTAATTATGGGTGTGATTTTATGATGTTTTATTAAAATAAATTTGGGTTTTCAAGTATATGGAATTCTTTTATAAATTTTTTTATTTATTATAGTTAACTCTTTAACAAACTATTTAAAGGTTTTTGATAATACAATGATTTTCAACTAATGTTTTCAAATATTTATCAAATTCAAATACTCTTCAAATTTTAAACCCATAAATAACATTGTAGTTTTCAACTCATTAAAGATTTAAGAATAGCTTTCGAATCTTGTAACAAACCAAATCTAGTCTCAATGCATAGACCGGGTTTGGGGTGTTACACGATAGTATTACGAAAAATCGTAATATTGACAAAATCGGTATAGTACGTAATTATTGGTATTTTGGTGAAAATTACATGAAAACGATTAAAATTATGAATATTACGAAAATGCCCTCGATGAGTTAGTTGTTAATATGTAAATTTTATGTCTCGTGAAAATGGGCCAAAATCTCTGTTAGATCGAAAATGAGCCGAAATCTCTATTAGATCGAAAATGGGCGAAATCTCTGTTAGATTGAAAATGGGCTGAAAATGTGCTAGATCGTTAAATGGGCCGAAAATTTTGCTAGCTCGTTAAATGGGCCAAAGATGCTAAATTGTTATATGGGATAAATGATATTTTGTATTATGGGCCTTAATAAAAACCTGAAATATTGACTCATATGTAAATTGGGCCTTTTTACTAAAATCATCATACGAATATGGATTATTTTGCATACATGTTGCATGGGTTGGGATTAACGATGAAGAGAAGAAAGGCCTGTTGCCAAAATCTAGTTCGGTGGCTTTGCCACAAAATAATTAAACGGCTGATTGCCTCTAGTTCAGTGGCTATGCCACAAATATTTTAATGGCTTAATGCCTCTAGTTCGGTGACTTTGTCACAATCTAGTTCGGTGGCTCTGCCACAAATATAAAATGGCTTTATGCCTCACGATTGGTGTGTTTGGCGGGGTGGGTTGACTTGATCCCCACAGTGTGATGATTAATGCGGTGGTGTGTAGCGGATGGAAATTAGGTTTGGGTGGGAAATTTCATTATTTGCATGCATCTCATTATTTATATTGTTAAACCTGTTGATGGGCTTAAGCCCAAAATAATGACTTGATGATCTGGCCCAGTGGATTAAGTGAGTTATACACTGAGTTCTGAGTAACTCACTCCCTCAAATTTTCCATCACAGGTAATGGAAATTGACATGGACTTGGGCCGAGGATGACTTCATGGAGGCCATACTGCAACCATGGGTTAAATAAATTTTGAACTTTTAATAAGTACTTACTTTAAATTGCTATTTTGGGTATGATGTAATAAGGCCTCTATTATTATTATTATTTTATGGATTTTTATCTGTGGTTGGTTTAAAATTTTGTTTTGGATATTTTAATATGGGCTTATGATTATTATATAATGTTTACTTAAAATAATTTGGGTTTTCAAACATACAAGAATTTTTAATTATTCTTATTTCTCAAATACATCAAACTTAAAATTATTTCTCTTGGTTTTATTAAACTCTAATTTCAAAAGGGTTTTGAAATACCGATTCATCTGAAATTATTAAGATAGTTCGATTTGTGTAACAAACCAAATCTAGTCTTAATGCATAGACCGGGTTTGGGGTGTTACAGAATGAACATTATTGTTGTTTAAGTGAACTGTGTATCATATTGTGAGAAGCTATTTTATGGCAAATAATGAGTGTCGAAACCATTTTTTAAAATTTAGGTAAAAATGGGGATCGACTTTAAAAAAAAAATGGGAGTGGAGTCGCCACCAATCTCTTTTTAGTTAGGTGTGATTGGATCACCTTTATTTCAAAGTATTTATTTTGGTCCACGAAATACTAGAAAACGGGTTCGGGAGTCGGTTATGTATGAGGAAGGGTTAGCACCCTCATAACACCCAAAAATTGGTACCTAATTGATAAAATCATGTCCTAATGTTGAAAATTTAAATTTTTTTTTTAAATATGATCCTTTTATTAGAAAGAAAGCCCAAACTTACCTATCTCAAAGAAATAAAATACTATACCTAGTAAGTTAGGATATAACATCTCATGACTTCGAAACCAGGCACGCCTTTATTTAGAAAATTCCTACCTCGAGACACAAATCATCATATCCAGTAAGTTAGGATACAACATTTTGAATTCTCAAGAATAAGTTTTTGATTTGAAATTTGTAAGTTTCAATTTTAAAAGAGAAGGGATATTTAATACATTGAGTTCCACGAAAAAAATCGAAACCCTGTAAGTTAAGGTACAATTCTTCTCGAAGTTCCCAAATATCATACATCACCGTGTTTTAAAACTTTGAATAAAATACAACAATTTCGCAAAAATGTATTTTTTATAAAATGATAGGAATTGATATTGGATTGATACATTACAAGATATAAATATAAAATGACAATTCACTATAAATGTAAGTTATATTAATAATTAATGCTAATATAGACAATAAAAGAAATAATATTATAAAATAACAATGATAAAAATAACTACACTAAAACAATCATAAATAAATATATGAAAGAATATGAGCAGATAAAATATACAAAGCAATGAATAACAAAATTAAAAAAAAAAACTATTAAATAAATATAAAAATTTTCATGCAAGATTAAACTTTTCATGCAATAACATATATCAACTAATAAATAAATTATTGCAAAATAAAAAACATATTATATATATTTTGGGATAACAAATAAAATACATTAATAAACAAATGATTTATAACTTTAAATAAAAACATATTTATAATAACATAATACATAAAAGAAAACCATACATATTAAAAATAAATAATATGTTATACAATATAAATGAATTTTAGTTAAAAATAATATATGATATGATATAATATTATATAATGTACAAAATTTTAAAATATATATAATATAATAACTATTATATATAAATACTAAAATAATATGTAATAAAAATAATTAAACCAAATAATAAATAATAATTATATATTTAATTTTATAATATTAATAAATTAATATATAAATGCTAAAGAAAATATAGAATATTTAATATGATAAATAATTTAATAATAATTTAAAATAAAATAAAATAAAAAAGATTTTTAAAAAAAAAGAAAAAGAAAAAGGGGCTAAATAGCTATAAAAATAAATAATAAGGACTAAATCAAAACGCGCGTTAAATCACAGGGACTTATGGGGCAATTATGCCTTCTTTCCAAAATGGAGTCGTAGTGAATTTGGCCTTTAATGCAGCTTGAGGGACTAAATTGGAACAAAAACAAATTTCTAGAGCTAATTTAAAAATTATAAAAATACTAAATTGGACGAAATTAAACTTAATGAAATAGCAGAGGGACTAAAAGGGTAAAATTTCCCTTTTATAAAAACATGCAGATCCTCCCTGTATTTTCGGGTCAACGCGCGGATCCCCCCTAAAATGACGTCGTTTTATGCTTATTGAATTAAGCAAAAATGGGGCCATTTTTGAACCGTTATATAAGTTAAAATTGGCCTAAAAAAATTCATTTTAACACAGACTTTAAAAAAAATTAAGCAGGGGCCTTAAGAATTTGCTCTGCCCTCACTGGTCATCGACCTCCGGCCATCATCGCGTGCACGCGCCTCATGCGCCGTCGCCTACGGCGGCGCCAAGGTAAGAATCTTCGTTTTTTTTAAAATATTATTTTCTAAATAAAACATGCACGAAACAACAAAAAAACCAAAAATAAAAAATAAAAAAATAACAAGAAAATAGAATGTAAATCACCTTTCTAAACAAAAATTTTTTATTTCTCTGTATATTTTTGTAACTGTTCGTGTATCTCTGTTTCTCTGTGTATATTGTGTGTGTTCGTTTTACATATTTTTGGGGGTTTTTATAACCCGAAAAAAATGAAAAAAATGGAAATACTTCAATGCTGTCATATTTGCTGTTTATATTTGTTTCCTTTTGCTATTGTTCTTTCTTTGTTTACAGACCAATGACGAGGAGCGCGGCGTGATTGTTGGCTTGGTGTCTGAGTGAGAAAGGGGTTGCTTGCTGGTGTACTCGCGGTGCAGTGGAAACCTAGGCTTTCCTGCGTCCGCAAGCATTTGGGTCATTTGGGCTAGTTTAGGTTCTTGGGCTCGGGTGTGTTTTCTTGGGCTATCGGTTTTGGGTCTCTGTTGGGTTAGTTTAGGTTTGTTTTGGGTTTGGGCTTTTAAGTCTGGGTCTGAGGGTGTATTCGGGTAATGGGTAGTTTTTGGGTTTTGGTTTTATGGTTGTAAATGGACTGTTAAAAAAATTTGAACTTTATTTATTATTATTTTATTTATTTTGGCTTTTGTCTGAATGGAATGGGCTTGGGCTAAATTGGGTTCCTACAGCTGCCGCTCTTTGCTCATTGTCATGTAATGAGAATAGAGCAAAGACTATAAAAGTACCAATTTTGCCCGGTCTTTGCCGAGCCTTGACTTCTTGGTCCTCGTCTTCTTCAAATGACTTCCGACTCCACTGCCACTTCAACGGTATTGGAACTTCATCTTGATTTCAATAAGTTTGATAGCTTCAATATGCTTCATTGTAACTTCAGGAAGGCGATATCCACTATCTTTTAATCTGCTCCACTGCAACTTCAGGAAGATTAGACTAGTATCTTTGATCTGCTTCGCTGCAAACTCACGAAGACAAGATCTGTTGTCTTTTAACTTGTTCTACTGCAACTTCAGAAAGCCAAAGCTAACATCTTCGATCTGCTTCACTGCAACTTCAGAAATGCTAGATCTGCTATTTTAATCTGCTCGACTGCAAACTCAGGGATGCCAGACTGATGTCTTCGATCTGCTTCACTGCACACTCAGGAATGCTAGATCTACTATTTTCAATCTGCTCCACTGCAAACTCAGTGAAACACCCCAAACCTGGCCCAAAAGCCTAACCGGATTTGATATGTTCATCGAGTAAAACTTTAATTAAATATCGTTTTGTTTATTAAGAAAATATAATGGTTTTGTATAAAACATATTAACTTAATGATCGCGTTGAAATCGTATTGTTAAATAAATTTGTATCTTCTTAAAATGTTATTTTTTTAGAGACAATTATAAGTTAAAAGAAAACCAAATTTAATGAAAAACTTATTATTATTGTAAAAACCATAGATGTTTAGGTGTCAAAAAGCAGTTTAAGTTATTTTTCAAAATCATTTAATTATTTAGTAAATATTATTCGTGGCGATTAAAATCTAAAATGCAAAATTAAAACAGTTCATAACGGCCTTATTACAAAAATAACAAAACCCATAATAAATCCTAAGTAATAAAAATAAACTTAATAGGTTTAATTAAGATAAACTCCGAAATACTTTGTTGAGCATTGGCCACCACGTAGTCCTTGCTAACCCGATCCATCGCACTAAGAGTCACCTGAAATATATCCCATAAAAGGGTGAGTCATAGACTCAATGTGTAACAAAACACTAAAAGCCCAATTGATCATGGCCATTAAGCCCATTTTATAGCAAATCAAATAAAATCACTTAAAAATCACATGGATATATAAAATGAAATGCAAACCCAAGCCCACCTAAATATCCATCCGCTACACACCACCCGTACCTACCAATCACACCGTGGGGATTACTAAATCGACCCTCCATCCGCTACACACCATCGAAGGCGATTCTTTGCGGTCAACATGCACATCGCCCTTATAATTTTGTGGCATGGCCACAGACAGTTTATGACCAAGTCACCGGATTCAAAATATGTGACCAAGTCACGGATTCAAAATATGTGACCAAAGTCACGGATTCATATATGTGACCAAGTCACCGGATAATGTGGTAAAACCACGGAACACTTCCCCTTTATCAATAACACCCATATGCCCATGCACATACATATTATTCAGTTTTCATGCCATTACCCCAAAATCATAAAAGAGTCATACTTATTTCATATTTATGCATATAGCAATATTAACAAAATATTGGGGTTTAACATACTTGAATATTGTGTAGCACTGAATGGTACTCGTAACCATTATCATACATATTTTCATACAAATCATTATTATTTTAGATCTATGAGAAATTTAGTATAATGTTACACATCTTATAACAGTGAGAACGATACCTTCCCGCTCGTCGACACCTAATTATTTATCACACTTGATTAGAACACACTAATACTTATAAATCTACACTATTGATGAAAGATCTAATTCCTTACCCTCGGAATCACGAACAACTATTATATGTGGTTTCTCTCCGATGAATGGATCAAAAATCGATGACAAACCACGAACAAAAAGTGGCTCGGGTGTACGTACGACTTCAAACAAACGATCTTCGTTAGCAGAGGGTCCACAACCCGATGGAAAATCCTGGATCCCCGATACAGCCCTTCGTTTGAAGTTTGATGGTATAACAGAACCACCCCTCTTCCAAACACTCCTTATCGCTTTTTTCGAACCTATTTTGTTAGTCCCAAAATCTTACGTTTACGGGAATTGTCCGAGTGATAGAGTCCCCTAAAATGAAGTCGATTAGTAATCTTTCTAAAAAAAATGATATAACCAATAATATGACAATCCTTACCTTGAATGATCCCGAATGATCTCTCTTTAATCGATGGCTATAAAAAGAATCCTTAAAATCCCCTTCAAAGATTCGGCCAAGGAGAAAATAAGAGAATTAGATTTCTAAAATCGACTATTCTAAAAGAAAATAAAGAGAACGATTGATAGAAAATCCTTACAAGGAGATTGATTCACCCTTACTTGAACTATAGAGGAATTCACCTTAGTAATTAAAAAGAAAAGAAATGGTGATTTCGGTTTGGACAAAAAGAGAAGAGAAAAGAAAGTGTTTTTGGCTATGGTGGTTTTGATTTTTAATAAAAGAAAAGAAAGAAGAAGATGAAAATAGAGGATGGTTCGATTTTTAACAAAAGAGAAGAAAGAAATAGATGGTAATTTCGGTTATGGTGGAAGATGGTTTCGGTTAAGAGCAAGAAGAAGAAAAGAGAAAGAGGAAGAGAAAGAGAAAGAAAAAGAGAAAGAAAAAGAAAAGATGAGAAATGCCCTTGATGATTTCGGCACAAGAGAGGAAGAAAAGAAAAGAGAAATATAATTCAAACTTTTTGGTGCTTTTGGCTATAGAGGACAAGAACTTGAGAGAATAAGCACTTAAACCAAAATGGTCAAAAATGAAAACCAAAACAAAGCAAAACTTTTACCTAATGTCATTAACAAATTCGGCTAAGAAGAGAGCTTTTGGAGAAAAGTGAAAAGATGCACAAAATGTTAGAATTTTGGCCAACTATCACCCCCTAATCTCTTTTCCAAATTTGGCCAACACACATGCCAACATAATCCCCCTTTTTCCTCCTCATTTCTTCCCTATCATCCCCTTAATTCCTATCACAATTAAACCAATCCCCCTTAGCCCCTTATGCCGTCTAGGTTCATGGTCAAATGACCATGGAAAAGCTTTCAAAACATCATCCACACTTCAAGCCCTTTGTCCCCTTATCCTTCCATAACCTCAAGATTCCATACCATAACTTCTAACTTGCCTTTTCCCCTTGGTCTACTATCCAAAAATAAAAGAAAGTCCATCTATTCTAGATAAGGCTTGACCGACACTATAGGAAAAAAAGTAAAAATTAAAATCCTTCCAATTGCTAGCTAGGAGATTCGAACCTCTCCCCTCATGCATTCACCCATGCGCCAACACCACCTTGCCAATTGACTTGTTATGCTTAAAACCTCATGCCAAATTTTCTTAAAGCCTATCTTGCTTAGTTCCATCTTAAGTCTTAAAAATTTAATATTTCTCTAAGGCATTCTCTTACATACTGAAGTTCCTAAAACTTCCAAAGTACACTCAACTACACATAGGCATGCAACAAGATACAATTAAATTAAAAATGCATAGCCCCCAAATTCTGGATGTTACAGTTCTACCCCTTTAAAATAATTTTGACCCCAAAATTACATGGCTAGAACAAGTGAGGGTATTGCTGTCGTATCGCTTCCTCCGGCTCCCATGAAGCTTCTTCTGATCCATGATTACGCCATAACACTTTGACGAGAGGAACTGATTTTCTCCGTAACACCTTTACATCCCGCTCCAGAATTTGAATTGGCTCCTCTTCATAAGATAAATCTGGTCTTAATTCCACCTTCTCAACTGGCACTACATGAGATGGATCCGATCGGTAACGACGTAACATTGAAACATGGAACATATCGCGCATTTGCTTCAACTCAAGGCAATTCTAACTAATATGCCACAGTCAGACCCGCTTAAAACCCGATAAGGTCCTATGAACACAGGACTTAACTTTCCTTTGTGACCAAATCTCATCACCTTTTTCCAAGGTGAAACCTTTAGGAATACTTGATCCCCCACAGCAAACTCTATTTCTTTCCGCTTAAGATCTGCGTACGACTTTTGCCTGTCAGATGCTTCTTTTAACCGAGCCCGGATTACCTTAACCTTTTCTTCGGATTCAGCCACTATTTTTGGACCCAAAATATGACGTTCCCCTAGTTCTGTCCAACACGTAGGAGTGCGACACTTCCGTCCATATAGTGCTTCATACAGTGCCATCCGAATACTGGCTTGGTAACTGTTGTTGTACGCAAATTCTGCTAATGGTAAGAACTCTTTCCAGCTTCCTCTGAAATCTATCACACATCCCCTTAACATATCTTCTAAAATTTGGATTACTCGTTCAGACTGGCCGTCCGATTGTGGATGAAATGCCGTACTGAAATCCAATCTGGTGCCTAAAGCCTGATGTAATGCTTTCCAAAATTGAGACGTAAACCTCGGATCCCTATCCGAAATAATCAACACCGGCACTCCATGCAATCTCACAATCTCAGCCACATATAACTTCACCAATTTCTGCAAAGAGTGATCAACCCGAATGGGGATAAAATACGTAGATTTCATCAATCAATCCACTATCACCCATACCCAGTCTTTCTTAGTAGGCGTAGGAGGAAGCCCACTAACAAAGTCCATGGTGATTCTCTCCCACTTCCATCGGAATCTTTATCGGTCAAGCAATCCCGAAGGTACTTGATGTTCAAACCTTGACTTGTCGACACGTTAAGCACTTTCCCACGAATTCTGTAACTTCTCGCTTAAGACCAGGCCACCAAAATTGATCTCATAAATCTCGGTATAACTCATTTCTTCCAGGATGCATAGCATAAGGGCTACCATGTGACTCCTGAAGAATCCTTTGCCTCAACTCCTGATCCCTCGGCATACAGATTTTACCTTTGAAACACAATACCCCATCGTTGTTAATACCAAAATCTTCTAATTCCCCATTCTATACCTGCCGTAGCTTAGCACTCAGATCATCGTCTACCAACTGTCTCTCTTTCACTTGACTTAACCACGTCGGCTTAACTTGTAATTCTGCCAACAAGCTTTCGTCGTCATAAAGACTAAGATATGCAAACATCGCCCTTAAATCTGACACCACTTTCCAACTTAGAGCGTCTACCACCACATTCGCCTTGCCCGGATGGTATTCAATAGAACAGTCGTAGTCTTTCAACAACTCTATCCACCTTCGCTGTCTCAAATTCAGCTCCTTCTGAGTCAGTAGATATTTTAGACTCTTGTGGTCCGTGTATATCACTGACTTTTCCCCGTATAAATAATGTCTCCAAACTTTAAGATCAAAGACTACTGCTGCCAACTCCAAATCATGCATCGGGTAATTAACCTCGTGTGGCCTCAATTACCAAGACGCATACGCAATTACCTTCCCGTCTTGTATCAGAACACATCCTAATCATGTGTGAGAAGCGTCACAATACACCGCAAAATCCTTCCCTGCCTCAGGCTGAATCAAAACCGGAGCTTCAGTCAAAACCCTCTTAAGCTTCTCAAAGCTCTCTTGCTGCTTATCTACCCATACGAAAGGTACTTCCTTTCGTAACAATTTTGTTAAAGGTGCAGCTATCGATGAAAATCCTTCGACGAATCTTCTGTAGTAGCCTACTAATCCCAAGAAACTGCGAACCTCAGATACGGACTTAAGTGGTTTCCAATCTAGTACTGCCTCAATCTTCCGAGGATCCACCCTTATTCCTTCTGCCGACACCACATGGCCTAAAAACGCAACTTCTTTTAGCCAAAATTCACACTTGCTGAATTTGGCATATAGCTTATTCTCCCTTAACACTTGTAACACTATCCGGAGATGCTCATCATGCTCTATCTCAGACTTCGAATACACTAGATTGTCGTCTATGAACACCACGAGGAACTGATCCAAGTAGGGTTGGAAAATCTGATTCATCATATCCACGAACGTAGCTAGGGCATTCGTCAATCTGAACGGCATTACCAAAAACTCATAATGCCCATATCTTGTTCGGAAAGCTGTCTTATGGATATCCGCTTCTTTCACTTTAAGCTGATGATACCCCGACCTTAGATCTATCTTTGAGAATACCGCAGCTCCCTTAAACTGATCGAATAAGTCATCGATCCTCGGCAAAGGATACTTGTTCTTGATGGTTAGCTTATTCAACTGTCGGTAATCTATACACATCCTCATCGTTCCGTCTTTCTTCACGAATAGGACCGGTGCTCCCCATAGAGACACACTGGGTCGGATAAACCCACGATCAAGCAACTCTTGGATCTGAGCCTTAAGCTCAACCAACTCCTTCAGTGCCATTCTATACGGAGCAATAGAAACTGGCACCGTTCCAGGCAATAAATCAATCCCAAATTCTACCTCTCGATCAGGAGGCAATCCTGGAAGTTCTTCCAAAAAACATCTACAAATTCTCTCACGATCCGACCTCTTGTAGCTTGTTTCCTTAGCCTCCAAGGCACTAACCAACATCAGAAAGGCTACACATCCCTTTCTAACCATCTTTTCTGCCTTAAGGGCAGATACTACATTTGATAAGTAATTTTGTCTCTCACCCATCACCACAACTTCTTTGTCATCAATAGATTTTAAGGACATCCGCTTAGCAGCACAATCCACATTTACACGATATTTCACTAGCCAGTCCATGCCTAAGATCAGGTTGAATTCCCCAAATGGCAACTCCATTAAATCAGCCGAAAACTGTGTCCTTTGAACTTCTAAAGGTACTTCCTTAAAGATTTTATCTATTACTACTATCTGTCCTAAAGGACTAAGTACAGTCATCTTCCTAGGTACAGTCTCAGAAGTCACATGCAGAGTTCCAGATACTTCACTAGCGATGTATGAATGAGTTGACCCTATATCTATCAAAGTAATAAAGGGCAACCCAGAAATCAGAAACATACCCATGA
Source organism: Gossypium rotundifolium (assembly GCA_025506655.1). Taxonomy (NCBI): domain Eukaryota; kingdom Viridiplantae; phylum Streptophyta; class Magnoliopsida; order Malvales; family Malvaceae; genus Gossypium; species Gossypium rotundifolium. The sequence continues at coordinate 172,282,722 of CP106734.1, read as the reverse complement.
TAACATCAGGTGCGTTACTATCTTCTCTGATTTAATCGCATATACGGAGACAGCTATCTCGCCTCAGTGCTACCACTACCTCTGCTTGGAGTCCCGCGACCTCTACCAGAACCATTACTTCTTCCATTTGGACCATGACCCCTTATCGGCTGTTGTCCCCCTCTGCCAGCCTGATTAATACCCTGACCTGTTGAGCGGTTCTTATCTATATTCATCGGACAATCTTTAATCATATGATCTTTAGACCCGCACTTGAAACATCCCCCGGTCTTTTTCCAACATTCTCCCGGGTGCATCTTCCCACATTGAGTACAAGTACGATGTTGTCCTCCCGTAGCAATCTGCTGACTTCGTGGCCCATCAACTTTAGGTTTTTTTTTTGAAAATTCCCGGATGACCCTGAAGACCCAAAGCTCCTCTTATTCTTATTCTGGCCTCTGTCCCGGTTCTGTCTCTCAGTCCGCTTAACTTCTTCAGCTATCCTTGCCCTATCCACTAAGACTGCAAAGTCTCTTTCCGGTGTGGAGCAATTAACACTCGCAATTCATCTCTCAGTCCATCCTCGAATCTGACACACCGCGCATATTCAGTAGCTACTATCCCTCTGACATATCGGCTAAGTCACAAGAACTCTACTTCATACTCAGCTATCGACTTATTTCCTTGCACTAAATTCAGAAATGCCTTTCTCTGAGAGTCGATGTAGCTAGCTCCAATGTATTTCCCTTCAAATTTAACTTTAAAATACCCCCAATCCACTCGATCCACAGGGGTACTCTCCTTGACAGTGAGCCACCACTGGTAGGCCTCATCACGAAGTAGTAAAACAGCACCTTTTAACTTTTCTTCAACCGTGCAGTCCAAATCGTCCATGATCCTTTCGACTGCCTCCAACCAGTACTTCGCTACATTCGTAGCTACTCCAGATACTCCCCTAAAAATCTCAGCTCCATTTGATCTAAGTCTCTCAGCTACTGAATTTCAAGACCCATTTCCCATACTAGCTCCTGCTACTCGTTCCAAAACTCGTAGCATAGCTTGTGATACTGCGTCATCTCCTCTATTTTGTTCTTGAAATTCCACCCCAACAGCCGGTGGCGGAGCTTCATTTTGGAACCTTGACCAGATCTAACTGGTTCCGACACAACCATTCTTCCTCTACCGCGTCTACGATGACCACGCCCCCTAGAACTCATGTCTACTATGCGTTTTATCTATTTTTACGAAAAAATCTTATGCATTAGAGTCTTTTCACTTCTTATTAAAAGAAAGTTTTATGCAACAGATATTTATTCAGTGGTTTTTCCGTAGTAGTACACATACACCTAGGGTCTATGTCTCTAACGTATAGTTTCCTTAGGCTTATCACTTTAAAATATCATACATTCACATCACTTTATCAATAAAGTACTTACCTGATGGACCTGGGCCGAGAACTCGGGTGCCATGCTTCTATAAAACCATTTTAACTTAAGAAAATTTTGAAAAGTCATTTGGGCCTGATTTTGAAAACGTTGTGGCTTCAAAACCCAAGGTCGAGAGTTTAAAACTGGGCTCTGATACCAAGTTGAAACACCCCAAACCCGACCCAAAAGCCAACCGAATTTGATATGTTCCTCGAGTAAAACTTTAATTAAATCTCGTTTTTTTATTAAGAAAATATAATGGCTTCGTATAAAACATATTAACTTAATGATCGCGTTGAAATCGTATTGTTAAATAAATTTGTATCTTCTTAAAGCGTTATTTTTTTAGAAAATTATAAGTTAAAAGAAAACCAAATTTAATGAAAAACTTATTATTATTGTAAAACCATTGATGTTTAGGTGTTAAAAAGCAGGTTTAAGTTATTTTCAAAAATCATTTAATTATTTAGTAAATATTGTTCGTGGCAGATTAAAAATCTAAAACGCAAAATTAAAACAATTCATAGCGGCCTTATTACAAAAATAACAAAACCCATAATAAATCCTAAGTAATAAAAATAAACTTAATAGGTTTAATTAAGATAAACTCCGAAATACTTTGTTGAGCATTGGCCACCACGTAGTCCTTGTCAATTCGATCCATCGCTAAGGGTCACTGAAATATATCCCATAAAAGGGTGAGTCATAGACTCAATGTGTAACAAAACACTAAAAGCCCAATTGATCATGGCCATTAAGCCCATTTAAAACATATTTAGCCATAAGCCCATTTTATAGCAAATCAAATAAAATCACTTAAAATCACATGGATATATAAAATGAAATGCAAACCCAAGCCCACCTAAATATCCATCCGCTACACACCACCGTACCTACCAATCACACCGTGGGATTACTAAATCGACCCTCCATCCGCTACACACCATCGAAGGTAGTTCTTTGCGGTCAACATGCACATCGCCCTTATAATTTTGTGGCATGGCCACAGAACAGTTAGCCAGACCAAGTCACCGGATTCAAAATATGTGACCAAGTCACCGGATTCAAAATATGTGACCAAGTCACCGGATTCATATATGTGACCGAAGTCACGGATAATGTGGTAAAACCACCAAACACTTCCCTTTATCAATAACACCCATATGCCCATGCACATACATATTATTCAGGTTTTCATGCCATTTACCCCAAAATCATAAAAGAGTCATACTTATTTCATATTTATGCATATAGCAATATTAACAAAATATTGGGGTTTAACATACCTGAATATTGTGTAGCACTGAATGGTACTCGCAACCATTATCATACATATTTTCATACAAATCATTATTATTTTAGATCTATGAGAAATTTAGTATAATGTTACACACCTTATAACAGTGAGAACGATACCTTCCCGCTCGTCGACACCTAATTATTTATCACACTTGATTAGAACACACTAATACTTATAAATCTACACTATTGATGAAAGATCTAATTCCTTACCCTCGGAATCACAGACAACTGTTATATGTGGTTTCTCTCCGATGGATGGATCAAAACCCGATGACAAACCACAAACAAAAAGTGGCTCGGGTGTATGTACGACTTCAAACAAACGATCTTCGTTAGCAGAGGGTCCACAACCCGGTGGAAAATCTCGGATCCCCGATATAGCCCTTCGTTTGAAGTTTGACACCCCTCTTCCAAACACTCATTACCGCTCTTTTTGAGCCTATTTTGTTAGTCCCAAAATCTTACGTTTACAGGAATTGTCCGAGCGATAGAACCCCCTAAAATGAAGTCGATTAGTAATCTTTCTAAAAAAAACTATATAACCAATAATATGACAATCCTTACCTTGAATGATCCCGAATGATCTCTCCTTAATCGATGGCTATAAAAAGAATCCTTAAAATCCCCTTCAAAGATTCGGCCAAGGAGAAAATAAGAGAATTAGATTTCTAAAATTGGCTATTCTAAAAGAAAATAAAGAGAATTAGATTTCTAAAATCGACTATTCTAAAATCGGCTATTCTAAACATACATATATGTTTTTGCATAAACCTTGTTTAACTGAATTCTAGATATCCCAATTACAAACATCCAAACAAAATATAGATCAATTCATTTATAAGAACATAATCGAATCAACAAGACCAAATATATCTCTCATAATTCGAAACACATAAATATGAACTTTATACACATGTACTTATGTAAACCATGTCCGAATATGTCAACCCCAAGTACATAACCTATGATTTCATCATTTGGCCTAATATGCAATTTACAATAGAAATGATCTCCAAATTGATTCATGTTTCAATTTATTCACCTCAATAATAAGTCTTTATCAATCCATAACCCAAACTTGTTCAAATACACATATGTCAACTTTCCAAAAGCACAAATTATAAGGCATTAACGGATACTTCATACTAAACATATATATATATATATGCATATATTTATACTTAACATGGACTCATATCACAACCGAATTCATAATCCAAGCATGACATACATACATACTACGATTAAGATTATTTGAACATTAGGTCATTAGCATTTAAATCAAGCCATTTTCGCATGGCTTATATTTGCAACTTCCAAACATCATCCAAGTTATAAGCTAGCCTATACATGCCTTAAGTTAAAAATCCAAACTTTAAAAGTACCAAAATAAGTCGATAGTGTGGATGACTTCGATAACGATCCCCAAGCTCGCAACTTTCAATAAAAAATCTATAAAACAGAGTAACAAAACACACAAAGTAAGCTAACTTAGCTTAGTAAGTTTTAAGCAAAATAACATTCGTATTGATAATCAAACATTAAAGACAAACCAAAATTATAGCATTAATATGGTATATTGTCACGAACATATCATCTCATATTTTATTTATAATCTATACTTATATACAATGGTTATTTTGTCTGAAAGCAAATAATGCACCTTTAACTTATTATCATTCAACTTTTCATTCTCAAAAAGACATAAACTCAATTGTGTTTACAATCACACATTTATGCTCATGAAACAAACATCAACTTTACATGCCAACCTCACTTATTTAATCAATTATAGAAAATCAAATATCACATTTCACCCATGCATATCTATATGCCCGAATATGTAAGAACAAAATTGAGCATCATCTATGTAGTTTCTCATTTAGCCGAATACAATATCAACTATAATATCACCTTTAGGCATAACTTCACGGCTACATATTCAAAGTCCAATATAACATCATATATATATAAATACATACCTTGTGGCCGAATATAATCTAAATCATTTAACTAAGCTTTAACTTGCTCAATTTCCACCATAACTTGAACATTTCATAAGCATAAGCTTGTAATTAAATCACCGGTTTAAAACTCGCTAGGCATAAGCTCGAATTGCACACCCAAGCACTAAGCTAGACCCGAGGCTAGACCCGAATAAGGTCGATAATCAATTATCTGAATAAGAATAAGCATATATTTCATAATGTCGCTGTACCTCATAATTTTGTATAACATTCATATTAAGTTCACCAACCCTATGAAGGCTTGGCTATTCAATAATATAGTTCCATAATTTCAAAGCTGAATAACAATACTTTTAATTTGCCTCACATATATATTTCATAATGATCCGACTCTTTTATGTACCTCATCAAATTTTGTATAACATTCATATATCAAATCTCAATATTCTTATATCATTTTAAATGCACCCATACACAAAAGACAACCTCAATTTAGTCCTTACACTTTAAACTATCAAGTTTATAATTTAGTCGAACGATCAAGCCAAAGATAAAACTTGTTAATTTATATTAATTTCACATTAAACAATCAAACTTTTTATCTCAACTCAAAATATTTCAAACTCATACTAATTCACATATAATTAACAACAAACCAAAAATAATTTTTTAAATTTTTTTTAGACTAAGAAAATATGATCCGTGATACCATAAATGAGCATAAAACCTTGGCCGTCCACTATCATTTAAAATGGGTTTATTCGATTAGGGTCACTTTAAACTATCAAGTTTATAATTTACGCGATCAAGCCCTTTTTGTTTAATTAAGCACACAAACAATCAAATTTTATACTAAACTTTCGCACATACTAATTCACATATAATTAACCTCTTATTTTTAGGATTTTCGAAACCCTGCTTCGATTAGGGTCAAAAATAACTTTTTCGTCCCCTAAATCTTATCGTGAATAGGTTTGGATAACATTCTTTCATTGTATCCTCTAACTCCCAGGTTGCCTCTTCAACTCCATGCTTTTGCCATAGTACTTTAACTAACAAAATTTTCTTATTTCTCAATTCTTTTATCTCACGAGTCGAATACGAATCGGTTCCTCTTCATATGACATATCGGCTGAATCTTAACTTCTGTCGGACAAATCACGTGTGAATGATCAGATCGATATCTACGAGCATCGAAACATGGAAGACATTATGAATCTTTTCTAGTTCAGGTGGTAACTGTAATCTATAAGCAATCGACCCAATACGCTCTGTGATTTCATACGGTCTAAAAAATCTCGGACTCAACTTGCCTTTATGACTGAATCTGAGTACTTTCTTCCACGGTGAAACTTTCAAAAATACTCGATATCTGATCTGAAACTCAATGTCTTTACGTTTCAAATCTGCGTATGACTTTTGACGATCTGATGCAGCTTTCAAACTATCACGAATCACTGCCACTTTCTGTTCAGTTTCTTTGATCAAGTCAACCTTGTGTATATTATTTTCACTGAGCTCGGTCCAATACAATGGTGTACGACATTTATGACCATACAAAGCTTCGTAGGGTGCCATTCTAAGACTAGATTGAAAACTATTATTGTAAGCAAATTCAATCAGAGGTAAGTATCGTTCCCACGTACCTTCAAACTCGAGGATGCAACATCTCAACATATCCTCAAGTATCTGAATGATTCGTTCGGATTGACCATCTGTCTGCGGATGAAAAGCTGTGCTAAAGTGTAGTTTAATACCTAGAGCATCTTGCAATTTCTTCCAAAACCGCGACGTGAATCTCGAGTCTCTGTCTGAAACAATAGAAATAGGCACACCATGTAATCTCACAATTTAAGATACATACAACTCAGCAAGCTTATCGAGCGAATAATCCGTACAAACTAGAACAAAGTGAGCTGATTTGGTCAATCTATCCACAATCACCCAGATCACATCTTTCTTGCTCGGTGTCATAGGCAAATTGGATACAAAATCCATAGTGACTCTGTCCCATTTCCATTCAGGTATCATGATTGGCTGAAGTAACCCAGAAGGTACTTGATGTTTGACCTTTACTTGTTGACAGACTAAACACTTCGAGACAAATTCAGATATGTCTCGTTTCATACTAGGCCACTAATAGTACTGTTTCAAATTGTTATACATTTTCGTGCTACCCGGATGAACAGACAATCGGCTGCTATGAGCTTCATTTAAAATCATCTGAATTCCTCGAAACACATATTCGATCTTTAAACTTCAAGCAGTCATTCTCATTAATTCGAAATTCTGACTCAACATTACTTCTACACTGAGCTCGTTTTGCCAACAAATCTTTATCAACTTTCTAGGTATCACTAATTTGTTAAACAAACAACGGTCTTGCTTTTAATTCGCCTACTATCGAACCATCATCAGACATAACCATATGCGCGTTCATTGCACGTAGAACAAATAATGACTTTGGACTTAAAGCATCCTCAACAACATTAGCTTTTCCCGGATGATAGTCAATCACTAGCTCATAATCTTTCAATAACTCTAATCATCAGCGTTGTCTCAAATTCAAATCTTTTTGAGTCATCAAATACTTCAGACTTTTGTGATCTGAATAAACATGACATTTCTCACCAAACAAATAATGACGACATATCTCTAACACAAACACAATGGTTACTAGCTCCAAATCATGTGTTGGATAGTTTCTTTCATGTGGCTTCAACTGTCTCGAGGCATAAGCTATGACTTTGCCTTCCTGCATCAAAACATATCCCAGACCATTCAAAGATGCATCACTATAAATAACAAATTCTTTACCCGATTTAGGCTGGACTAACACTAGAGCTTCAGTCAAATGAGCTTTCAACTGATCAAAACTTTTCTGACACTTTTTCGACCACTCAAACTTAACATATTTCTGTAATAGCCTTGTCAACGGTGTAGCAATCATAGAAAAACCTTTCACAAACCGTCTGTAATAACCAGCGAGCCCCAGAAAGCTTCAAACTTCAAAAACATTTTTCAGTGGTTTCCAGTCAAGTATAGCTCATATTTTATTTGGATCAACTTGAATACCTGATGCTGAAACAACATGGCCCAAAAAACTGACTTCACATAACCAGAACTCATACTTACTAAACTTTGCATACAACTATTTATCTCGCAAAGTTTGTAGCACAAGTTTCAGATGCTCAGTATGCTCGGTTTCATCTCTGGAGTAGATCAGAATATCATCTATAAACACTACCACAAACCGATCGAAATTCTATCTAAAAATCTGATTCATCAGATCCATAAAAGCAGCAGGTGTATTAGTAAGTCCGAAAGGCATAACCAAAAACTCATAGTGTCCGTACCTCGTCCGGAAAGCAGTCTTTGGCACATCAGAATCTCTGACTCGCAACTGATAATAACCCGATTTCAAATCTATCTTTGAAAACACTGAAGCCTCTTTCAGCTGATCAAACAAGTCATCAATCCGTGGCAATGGGTATTTATTCTTTATAGTCACCTTATTTAGCTATTGGTAATCAATACACATTCGCATAGTTCCATCTTTCTTTTTCACAAATAGAACTGGTGCACCCTAGGGAGAGAAACTCGGTCGTGCAAAACCCCTATCTGTTAACTCTTGCAATTGTGCTTTCAACTCTTTTAATTCAGTAGGTGCCATCCGATAAGGAGCTATCGAAATCGAAGTCATCCTTGGTACTAACTCAATACCAAATTCTACCTCTCAAACAGGTGGCAAACCTAGTAATTCTTCAGGAAACACATCCGGATACTCGCATACAATGGGTACAGATTCAATCTTCTTTTCAGTCACTTCGCTATCAAGCACATAAGCAAAGTAGGCTTCATAACCTTTTCTCACATACTTCCGAGATAACATCAAAGATATTACCGCTGGTAACCCATTCAGATCATTATATTCAATCCGAATAATTTTACTATTCTAACATCTCAAATTAATGGTCTTTCTTTTGCAATTAACAACAGCATCGTGCAAAGTCAACCAGTCCATACTCAAAATTATATCCAATTCATCAAAAGGCAACAACATCAAATCGGCTGGAAAACACGAATCTCGAATCATCAAAGGGTAATTTTTACACACTTTGTCAACCAATACACACCGGTCCAAGGGTTTGATACTCGAATCACAAACTTAGTAGATTCAACAGGCAGAGTCTTACTGGATACTAATGTTTCACATACATAAGAATGAGTTGAACCAGGATCAATCAATGAAATAACACTAGTATTATAAAGGGTGAAAGTACTGGTAATAACATCTGGGGAAGAAGCATCCTCACGAGCGCGTATAGTATATGCTCTAGCAGGTGCACGAGCCTCAGATCGAACCGCTGTATCTTTTGTTCCTCTCTAACTGCCACTTACATTACCCAAATGCCTAGGTAGTCTACCTCGCGCTGACATGTTGCTAGGTCTCGCATTCTGAACAGTATTTTGCTCGGCTAACATCGGACACTCCCGGATAAAATGATCCATCTATCCACATTTAAAACATGACCGATCATGCAATCTACAACTTCCAGAATGCCATTTACCATAATGCTTGCACTCAACCCTGTTCTGCTGAACATTACCAACATTGGCAATCGATGTAGCTTGTGAACCCACCGGTCGATTTCGGTCTCGTCTAGAAAAGTATGAAGTAGCTTTATGTCGACTAGAATCATCTCTGAACTTTTTGATACTGAATGAAAAGTTTTACTCGATGATCTTTTACGGAAGTCTCGGGCTTCAAATTTAGCTTTTCTTTTCTCTTTTCCAAGCTCTTCGGCTTTACAGGCTCATTCAAAAAATACCACGAACTCTTTAATCTCAAGTACGCCAACTAGCAATTTAATGTCTTCATTCAAACCATCTTCGAATCTTTTACACGTGATAGCTTAGGTTGAAACACATTCACGAGCATATCGGCTTAGTCTCACAAATTTCTATTCATACTCGGTTACGGTCATACGGCCTTGCTTCAATTCCAAAAATTCTTTGCGTTTCTGATCGATGAATCTCTGGCTGATGTATTTTTTACGAAACTCTGTCTGGAAAAAATTCCTAGGTCACTTTCTCTTTCGGAACCATCGATACTAGTGCATTCCACCAGTGATATGCGGTGTCTCATAATAAGAATATAGCACATTTTAAGCATTCATCTGGAGTACATGATAGCTCGTCGAACATACGGATAGTATTATCAAGCCACAGCTCAGCTCGTTCTGCATCATCATCATCATTAGGTTTAAACTCTCCGGCCTTGTACTTTCTGATTTTATCTACAGGAGGCCTGTTAAATCTCATCAGATCTATCATCGGAGGTACCATAGGTATCAGAGATGGATTATTCGGGGGTGGAGGTTGTTGTACAGCCAGATTAGTCTAGATATATTGAGTAAACCAATCGTTCATCATTTGATAGAAGGCTTGCTTAGCCTCCCCCTCATGGCTACTCGAGATAGGTCGAGATTCTACCGGTACTGTCCCATGCGCGGGATTAAGCGCTACACTCTCGACATCATCAGTTACGGCTCTATCGGGATCCATTTACTATATAAAAACACATTTCAGATGTCAGAAGTCATCACACTATTGCATTATAAATTAAGGCATGCATAGCTAGACTCACGCGCGCTACAGTAGTCCTAGAATCGACTAAACCTTAACTCTGATACCAATGAAATGTAACACCCTTAACCCGTATTCGTCGCCAGATTAGGGTTACAAAGCATTACCGAACATAGCACAGGTCGTAACAAATATTTACTGTTTATATGATCATATCCGCATGCATTATGAGTAAAGTATTTTCATAGTATGCTTAAACAATAATGTTCATAACTAAGATCCATTTAGCCAAATTCACATATAAGCATTTTTCATCAAATAACAAAGGTTACTATTCATTTGGTCATTTAAGTTACTTTGACCGAATATGCACATGCTCTTAATTACTATACTAAAGCAAGTTATCAATTGCCAAAACTAAACATACATATATGTTTTTGCATAAACCTTGTTTAACTGAATTCAAGATATCCCAATTACAAACATCCAAACAAAATATAGATCAATTCATTTATAAGAACATAATCGAATCAACAAGACCAAATATATCTCTCATAATTCGAAACACATAAATATGAACTTTATACACATGCACATATGTAAACCATGTCCGAATATGTCAACCCCAGGTACATCACCTACGATTTCATCATTTGGCCGAATATACAATTTACAATATAAATGATCTCCAAATTGATTCATGTTTCAATTTATTCACCTCAATAATAAGTCTTTATCAATCCATAACCCAAACTTATTCAAATACACATATGTCAACTTTCCAAAAGCACTAGTTATAAGACATTAGCGGATACTTCATACCAAACATATATATATACATATATTTATACTTAACATGGACTCATATCACAACCGAATTCATAATCCAAGCATGACATATATACATATTACGATTAAGATTATTTGAACATTAGGTCATTAGCATTTAAATCAAGCCATTTTCGCATGGCTTATATTTACAACTTCCAAACATCATCCAAGTTATAAGCTAGCCTATACATGCCTTAAGTTAAAAATCCAAAATTTAAAAGTACCAAAATAAGTCGATAGTATGGATGACTTCGATAACGATCCCTCGAGCTTGCAACTTTCAATCAAAAATCTATAAAACAGAATAACAAAACACATAGAGTAATATAACTTAGCTTAGTAAGTTTTAAGCAAAATAACATTCATATTGATAATCAAACCTTAAAGACAAACCAAAATTACAGCATTAATATGGTATATTGTCACAAACATATCATCTCATATTTTATTTATAACCTATACTTATATACAAGGGTTATTTTGTCTGAAAGCAAATAATGCACCTTTAACTTATTATCATTCAACTTTTCATTCTCAAAAAGACATAAACTCAATTATGTTTATAATCATACATTTATGCTCATGACACAAACATCAACTTTACATGCCAACCTCACTTATTCAATCAATTATAGAAAATCAAATATCACATTTCACCCATGCATATCTATATGGCTGAATATGTAAGAATAAAATTAAGCATCATCTATGTACTTTCTCATTTAGCCGAATACAATATCAACTATAATATCACTTTTAGGCATAACTTCATGGCTACATATTCAAAGTCCACTATAACATCATATATATATATATATATATAAAAATACATACCTTGTGGCCGAATATAATCTAAATCATTTAACTAAGCTTTAACTTGCTCAATTTCCACCATAACTTGAACATTTTATAAGCATAAGCTTGTAATTAAATCACCGGTTTAAAACTTGCTAGGCATAAGCCTGAATTGCACACCGACATTAAGCCTGCTAGACTCGAGGTTTGATAATCCATCACCGGTAATAAGCCTGCTAGGCACGAAGCCCGATTAAGTTCACCAACCCAAGGCTTGCTAGGCTTACAGCCTAAATAAAGATACTTTTAATTTGCCTCACACATATATTTCATAATGTCAACTCTTTTATGTACCTCATAATTTTTGTATAACATTCACATATCAAATCTCAATCAAAATAAACTTATTCATACCAAATTCTATGAATTTTCACATTCGGCTATTCAATAATATAGTTCCATAATTTCCAAAACAGCATATACTAAATTACGTATATAATTTACGAATATTTTAACGCTTAAAAACTTACCTCGGATATCGACGGACGACAAAAACCAGCTATTTGACTATTTTCACTTTTTCCCGATCCAAATCCGTTTTCTTTGGTTCTTGATCTAAACATGTTCAAATTAAGCTCATTCAAACATATTTTCATTCAATTTAGTCCAAAAACACATAAATGGGCAAATTACCATTTTGCCTTAATATTTCACACTTTTACAATTTAGTCTTATTTGCACAAAACACAAAATACACAAAATTTGACTAAACACTTTAAGGGCCGAATGTTCCTAGTCCTCATACAAGTCCATACATTTCATTTTTTCACATGTTAGTCCCTCAAAAATTTATTTTTGTAATTTAGTCCAACATACTCAATTTCATCAAAAACTCAAAGACAAAACTTGTTAATCTAACACATATATATCATATTTCACCATTAAACAACATAAACAACAAACTTTCATCAATATCTCAACTCAAAATATTCATCAAACTCAAAAATTAAAGCATGGGTCGTAAAGATTTCTAAGCAACGATCTCAAAAACGTAAAAATTAACAACAACTGAAACCAAACTAACCTTGAATTTAATCCAACAATTGCCGAACCTAGCTTGTTTTTCCTTTCTTTTTCTTTGTTTTAGTTTCAGCAAGGAGAGCTTAAGAAAAATATGAATATGACATATTTTTCTTTTATGTTTTATTATAACATATGTTATTATTATATTACTATTTTAACCTTAACTTAAATACATTTTAAACATAAATGAGCATAATAGACCTTAGCCGTCCACTATCATTTAAAATGGGTTTATTTCATTTTAAATGCCCCCATTTAAAAAGACAACCTCAATTTAGTCCTTACACTTTAAACTATCAAGTTTATAATTTACGCGATTAAGCCCTTTTTATTTAATTAAGTACACAAACAATCAAATTTTTATACAAAACTTTCGCACATACTAATTCACATATAATTAACACAGAAAATAATATTTAAATATATTTTGGACTCGGATCCGTGGTCCCGAAACCATTGTTTTGATTAGGTTCAAAATCGACTGTTACATGCTATCTTCAATCTGCTTTACTGCAAACTCAAGGATACCAGACTGATGTCTTCGATCTGCTTCTTGCAACTTCAGGAATGCCAGATCTACTACTTTAATATGCTCCCTGCAAACTCAGGGATGCAAAATTGGTATCTTCGATCTGCTTCCTGCAATTTTAGGAATGCCAAGTCTACTATTTTAATCTGCTCCCTACAAACTCAAGGATGCCATATTGGTATCTTCGATCTGCTTCCTGCAACTTCAGTAATGCCAGATCTGCTATCTTCAATCTGCTCCACTGCAAACTCAGGGATGTCAGACTAATGTCTTCGATCTGCTTCCTGCAACTTCAAGAAAGCCAGATCTGCTATCTTAATCTGCTCCCTGCAAACTCAGGGATGCCAAATTGGTATATTTGATCTGCTTCCTGCAACTTCAGGAATGCCAGATCTACTATTTTAATATGCTCCCAGCAAACTCAGGGATGCCAGATTGGTATCTTTGATATGCTTCCTGCAACTTCAAGAATGCCAGATCTGCTATCTTCAATTTGCTCCACTGCAAACTCAAGGATGTCGGACTGATGTCTTCGATCTGCTTCCTGCAACTTCAGGAATGCCAGATCTGCTATCTTTGATCTGCTCCACTGCAAACTTAGGGAGACAAGATCTAATGTTTTCGATCTGCTTCTTGCAAACTCAGGAATGCCAGATCCGCTATTTTCAATCTACTCCACTGCAAACTCAGGGATGCCAGACTACTATCTTCAATCTGCTTCCTGCAAACTCAGGAATGCCATACTGGTATCTTTAATCTTCTTCTTACAAACTCAGGAATGCCAGGCTGCTATCTCTAGTCTACCCTTCTACGTTGTCCTCTAAGGGACATAACCTGTAGAATGAGTATATGCTTATGCAAAATGATTAGGATGTTATGATCGGAATGAATCAAATGCTCCTAACTGAATGTGTTATGCAAAATGTCATGAGAATGATTCCTATTTAAAGGATTAGGGTTAGGATGCAATGATCAGAATGAATCAAATGCTCCTAATAAAATTTTCTATGATACAAAAATGTTATGCGAATGATTTCTACTCTAGGTGTTATCACTCATTTGTTCTTCATTCTTGTTCATCAATCATGTTTTGCTCAACAAGTGTGCCCCAATGTAATTTCTGAGTCAACTCCGATTGAATCTTGAGAGCATAAGGTTTGTACCACCCTACCAAAATGGGAATTAAAACTTTTTCAATTTAACCCATTTGCAATTTTTAGGGTATAGGGTTTATTTTGAATTCAACCCATTCCACCACAATTCAGGGCTTCTTAGTTCGTCACACCATTCCTCGAATGTTATGACTTGATAACATCACTTACTTTAATCACATTAATCTCATTATTTTGTCCAATTATCAATTGGACAAAGAATTTAGAGAAATAGTCTCTATCTAGACTCTTCTTTCTCAAATATTTCTATGCACATGGAAATTCTAAACAATTGTCTTGTTTCGGTTCCTTGTCTTATCTAGAAATTTCCAAAGTAATATGTAGAACTTTTTTTGTGAAATTATTAGTTCTTCAATCATTATTTCAATGCAACACATTTATGAATAATGGGTAACAAATAAATTGATCTCAAAAAGAGTTAAACAAATTATCCAAAATACAAAGAAAATTAACAGAAAACATATCTTTGAGAAGAAAAAGAATCCAAAGATAGTAAAATGAATAGGACAAAATTAGATGCCCTAGATATCGAAGATTAAGCTTCTATATACAAACTTCATGAAGACTGCCTTGAGCTCAACATGTGTTTAGAAGACCCAAAGTACTTTGTTGATGCCCCGATATGCAACATTCTTTATTTTATTGTTATTCAAGTGTAGCAAGATGATTGTGTGTCTATTCAGAATTTGAGCCGCCCTTTTTGGGTTTTCAACTTAAAACCCCTTTGGTCTCAAGGCGCCCTTTTGCAGGTTTTCGCCTTGGCCTCTCTTTTTTTTTAGAAACTCAAAGTGCCATTTGCGGGTTTTCACTTTGGCCTCTTCTCCTTTTCAAGCAAACTATTTTTTGACTGAGTCAGAGCTCACAGGGTTGGGTAAAATTTTCCCATCCATTTCGGTCAAGATCAGTGCTCCTCTAGAGAAAGCCTTCTTCACCACATATGGTCCTTCCCAATTCGGCATCCATTTTCCTCTGAAATCCTTTTGTATGGGAAGGATCTTTTTCAATACTAGGTCCCCCTCATGAAATTCTCTTGGGCAAACTTTTTTATCCTAGGCTCGCATCATTCGTTTTTGGTACATCTGACCATGACGAATAGCCCTTAGCCTCTTTTCTTCAATTAAGTTCAACTGATCATACCGAGCCTGGATCCATTCAGCCTCATCCAGCTTTATTTTTGATAAAACTCAAAGAGAAGGTATTTCCACATCAATAGGTAGGATTGCTTCCATCCCATAGACCAATAAGAAAGGTGTTGCTCCAGTAAGGGTTCTGACAGACGTTTGATAAGCATAGAGTGCAAATGGTAACTTCTCATGCCAATCCTTATAAGTCTCAGTCATCTTCCTTACTATCTTCTTGATATTTTTATTGGCCGCTTCCACTGCCCCATTCATTTTTGAACGATATAGAGACAAGTTATGGTGTTTGATCCCAAATTGTCTACAAATTTCTACTATTGTGCTATTGTTCAAGTTCAGTGCATTGTCTGATATGATCCTCTCGGGCATTCCATACTAACAAATGATCTCCTTTTACAAGAATCGACTAACTACTGACTTAGTGATGCTAGAATATTGATCTTTGTTTTGTCGAGTTTTAAAATTTATAAAGAGAATGATCGAACCTAGAAACTAACTCTGACAACGACTTAAGGCAAGTGCACCTACCGAACAGTAGTATAGCTTAGGCAAGACCAGATTGTCGAACCCAAAGGAACTAAAAGTACTAATACTAACCTTCTTTCTATTATTTAGCCTGAATATTAAGTGATTGATTGTTTAATCTAAATTAACTAACTACTATGATAAAGACGCAAAGACAAAAAGAATGAATTAGGGAAATAACTTTTGAGAAAACTCAGTTGATTAAGACGATACCCTTAGAAAGAATCCACCTAGACTTCACTTGTTATCTAACACTGAACCAGATGATTTATTCACTTGACTTGATCCGTAAGATTCCCTAATTTATATTAAACCCTCTCTCGAGGCGAATAACGTCTAACCCTAGGTTGATTAATTCAAATCTCTTTTGAATTAAAACCCCTAGAATTGTATTAACTCGATCTATGGACTCTCATATTAGGTTTCACCCTAATCCGGCAAAATCTTGTCACCCTATCTCTAGGCGCACGATCAACTCCACTTAATTATGCTAGATTTACTCTTAGGCAGGGACTTTTGCTCTACCACCTAAGCACATTCAACTTGAATCAATATCCTGGAAATATTAACACAAGAATTAAGCACACATAATTAAGAACAAATCAAATATTTATCATATAGTTCAGAAAACAATAACATGATCCATCTTAGGTTTCATCCCCTTCAGGTATCTGAAGTGTTTAGTTCATAACAATAAAAGAAAACATCTCAGAATAAAAGATAAAACAAAACATAAGAAATTCCTACAACTCCTTGAAGGAATTGAAGGAGAGATCCGCCGTCTTGAGTATAATTTTGGCTTCTTGAGATGGATCAACTGGCTATCCTCGACTGATTCCCACAAATCTGACCTTTTTGGCTTGGCTCTTTGGCTTAGCTGTCGCTAGCTCAAAAAACCCCCTTTGAAGGTTATGCTTAGGGTGTTTATATAGGCTCTTAGAATGCTTTATTTGGCCCCTAAGTATCCCAATTCAAGTATAATTCCTACTCGGGTGTTTGAATAGGCTTTGGAATGTGTTTCTTTGCCTTCAAGTATCCAAATTCGAGTGAAACTCCTCTTGGCCGCGACAGGGACACGGTCATGGCACACGCCCGTGTGAATCGATTTCAGGCTGTGGTCGAGTCTGCTGAAGAGACACACTTGTGTGTTTCGGGGTTCAGGCAATGTTCTAGTATTTTAATGAGGCACGGTCGTGTGGTCTTGGTCCCAGGCTGTGTTGATTTTGTGAGTTGGACCAATTTGGCCCGTTTTGTGCCCATTTCTCGTTCTTTTCATCCCTAGGTGCTTTTCTGAGTATAAAACATGAAAAGAAAGGATTAAGAGCACCTTTTTACATAATTCAGGGAATAAATCATCCAAAAGTAGGCTAAATGTGGGATTAAAATATGTTACTTTTACGGTTTATCAAATACCCCCACACTTAAGCTTTTGCTTGTCCTCAAGTAAAATTCTCAACTTACAATTAAAACGAAATTTCCACAATTCATGATCCTTATCAACGGTGCCTCATCATAATTCATAGGTAATTCATTCATGGATAATTTAACTCAAAGACTCCTAAAGATTCAAACAATTCTAAGTCATATATTTGTAGCACAAAAACATAGGTGTTTCCCCTTATCTAAATAATTACCTTTGATCCAAAATCGACAAGGATTTACATCCTTATAAAAGATTCACTCAAATCACTCGAAGTGTTTAAGGTTCAGGAAAAAACACTCATAAGTCAAACCTAAAAAGTTAATCCCATAGGCTTGCCTGAAAATCAAATCTCCACCACTATAATATGAGATGATACACAAATCAAAAGGTCTTTAACATAGTTGTAACAAGGCTTGGGTTAAAGGTGTGGATAAAGGCTGAAACAGAAGGTTAGAATTGAGATTGACCTAACAAATTACCTAACATTAGAAAAAATGAACTAATAACCTAAATAATTACATCGTATGAAAATTCAAAACACTAATAATATGAGTTTCTTTTTCAAGATGCTGAATTTAAACGTACAAGCTCTTAGAACGTAGAACTAATAATGAATATACTTCGTTTTTTAAGAAGAAATCAAGTAAATACATAATATAAGAAAGAAATTTATCAACTGAAATAAAGTAATTAAGCAACTGATCAAATCAATTCTCGATAGAAGGGTAGTCAACGAAATGGTGATAACAAATACGAGCTGGGTTTTGGGTTAATATTAAGGGGTAAATCAAATAAAAGGGTTGTTAGGATCAAAGAGTTCACTAAGGGTTAATTGTGAAGGTAGGATTTTTAGTGGAGTAAGTGGGTTAAAACATAGGCGCCTCTATCATCTCAGTATATCAAATAAAAAATGTGGTCTTAACATGTATAATCGAGGCAAGTTCTAGAATAACAATTTGGTGTTGAAATACTCATAATAATAAAAAAGTGAGCATGAAAAAGAATATATGCTCTATAAGGCTCAAAATATCATAAAAATTATGGGTGTTTTTGACATCAATCCCTGTAAATTTCAAACTTCAAGGTAATATTCAAATTCAGTTCAACAACCTAGAAAATTTTTAATTCTGAAAAATAGACTTATCAGGATTGATTCTCTAGTATCTTAAAGTTTAAATTATCAATACACAATTAAATGTGACTTACTCAAAAACATATCAATAAGAATCATAAATCATCAGAAATTTCATCCTAATTAGTAATATGAGGTAATTACTTAAGAACTAGATATAATTCAGGGATTTAAGAATAATGCAAAAAGTTAGGCACTTTTACCCCCACACTTAAGATGTACATTGCCCTCAATGTACAAAGATAGATAAATAATTATGTGATACTAAAATCAAAAAAGAAGGGGAGAAGTGACACTTCTTGAATTTCTTTTTGGGATCACTATTCTCGGCCCGATTTGGAGGAGGAGGTGGTGGTTTTGTGGTGGATGCCAATAGTCACTGTGCTAGATGAAAAAATTGAGAAACTCGTGACGTATTAACCATGAACTAATAAGAAAAATTCAAAGTAAACTAATTATGTATTTAAGGACAAGAAAAATAAAGAGAAGGAGACTAAGAAGGAAAATAAAAGTAAAAGAAAAGATTAATGGACTGAAAAGTCCTTATTGTTGGATAGTTCGCGAGGTGGGTGTGATTTTTAAGGCTGTGTTGAGCCGGTGGTCGTGGTTCTGGTGTGATTCCCTAGCAGCCTGAAGAACCTAAAACTAAGAAACTAGAATAGAATAAACTAAATTAAGCAGAATAGAAGTAAAGATAAGGAAATTGAAGCAAAAGAGAAAAGAAAAATAGAACCAAAAAGGTCTCGAAGACTCTTGGCGTGTTGGAGGGTTGAAGCGGCCGGCATGAACTTATGTAAATCGATCTCCCACAGGGAGATTGTGTTTGAATCCTTCCACTTCTTTAACATCATTATGGTGGAGCGGGGGCTTTGTTAGGAGAAGAATGGTAAGGTAATGAGAAGGGGGTGAAAAGAGGGAGGGATGGGGTTTAAATAGAGTTTTGGGGTTTAACGCTACCCACGTCCGTGTACCGTGGGCGTGTTGGTTCACACGGCCGCTTCGCACGGCTGTGTGTCTAGGTGTGTTGGTTCACCCAAGCCTATTTTACAAATTGCCACTCCCATTTCTGAGAAGTCAGTGTCGACCACAGTTGCATCACACGACCGTGGTGTTCTGTCGGTGCCCAGAGGTAGTGGTTGGAGTCCGTGACTCGAAGATTTGATTCTCTCTGACTTGTACCTCTTCTTCCATTATCGGTGTGGAGATTTTGGTCTTCCATATGGCCACGGCCACGGTCGTGTGCAAGGCAGTGTGACCTAGGAATCTGCGCTTTTGGTTAGTTTACAACTAGGCATTTAGAAAGAAGAAAAGAAAAGAAAATAAAAGATCATAAAAAATGTAAAGTACTTAAGGTTAGTACTCGGGTTGCCTCCCAAGAAGCACTCGTTTAAAGTCTTAAGCTGGACTTTCCCTTCGTTTGTATAATCATGGTGGTTTGAAGGTTTGAACATCTTCCCTCATGCTATCAGTTTTATTTTCATGATAAAGTTTAAGTCGATAAGTATTTACCTTAAAAGTGTCGAATGTTGGATTGCTTACCTCGACTGTTCCGTATGAGATGTTATTGCGTACCTCAAGAGGGATTCCTTCAGTTGTATTTGGGATTGATGGGATGATTCAAGGATCTGCTTTGTTCATCCATACCTTATCTCCTATTTTGAAGTGATTTGATGTTCCTACGAGCTCTTTTGGGGGCTCTTTCGGTTTTACTTCGTGTGGTTCCAGTTTTTCTTTAAAGTGTGTTTTCCACTAGTCTGGTTCATCGACCTTAAGGCTTCATTCCTTATATATTTTTTCTTTATTTGCACGAGGTCTATGATCCGGCTTAAGTTTGCGGCTTTGTGGTGGATCCTGTAGTGAAAGGTGAACAAATTGGTCATCGACGGATTTTACTTTCTCACCTTCATCAATTGATGTTTTGGTCGAGGCAAGAGCTTGTAGACTGATCGATTCGTCACCTATACAAAGAATGAGTTCTCTTGTGCCAACATCAATTTTAGTCCTAACAGTTGCTAAAAAGGGTCTTTCTAAAATTAAAGGAATCGAATTATCCTCATCCATGTCTTAGACAACAAAATCTACTAGGAAAACGAATTTATCAATTTTTACAAGAACATCTTCGATAATACCCCTAGGAATTCTAACAGTTTTATCAGCTAATTATATACTCATCCTAGTTTGTTTGGGTTTCCCTAGACCTAGCTGCTTAAACATTTTATAAGGCATGGCATTTATACTTGCCCCTAAATCAGGTAAGGCATTATCAACAGTTAGTCTACCAATTAAACATGGAATTGTAAAACTCCCTGGATCTTTTAGCTTCGTGGTAGTCTATTTTGTAGAATTGCTGAGCACATTGCGTTTAGCTCGACATGCGACTCCTCGTCTAACTTATGCTTCCTTGTCAAGAGTTGTTTTAAAAATTTCCTCGAGTTTGGCATTGTGAAAGAGCTTCAAGAAGCGGCAAGTTAATATGTAATTTCTTTAAAAGTTTAAGAAACTTACCAAAATGTTCCTCTGTATCATCTCTCTTTAACGCTTCGGGATAAGGTATGCGAGGTTGGTACTCTTTGATTATCGATTTTGGTTTTTCTTGTGTTACCTCAACTTTACCTTCTTCTACCTCACTTTCTTGAATTGAATTGGGTTCATCTAACCCTACATTTTCCTGAGCTATTATGGCTTGGATTTTCTCCTTTGGGTTAATCTCGGTGTTGCTTGGTAGACGCTCTTGCGGTCGTTCAGACATTAACTTTGCAAGTTATCCAACTGACTTTGTAACTTCCTCGACTGACTTAGTAAGTTCCCCAACTTGGTTCTTATTTCCTTCCATAAATGTTTTTTGGTTTTTAAGTGTTGCCTTAGTGTCTTGGAGACAGTTTTCTGTTGCTGCGATGAATTTTGTCAACATCTTTTCGAGGTTCGGCTTCTTTTCTTATGGATATGGCTGATTTTGGAAAATTTGAGGAGGTTATTGTCTTTGATTTCCTTGATTTCCTCCCCATGAAAAATTTGGGTGGTTCTTCCAACCTTGATTATAAGTATTACTATAAGGGTTATTATTAGATCTGAAATTATAACCTATCTAGTTCATCTGTTCGCTTTCTATGCCCTGTTGGTAGGGTGGGTACTCAGGATTCACCACAGTTCCACTTGCGTCGCACTGCATTACTGGATGTACCTGCGAAGAACACAAACTATCAAGCTTTTTATTCATCGTTGATAGCATGGTTAATACGTCGAGGCTGAAAACTCGGTGATTTTGTTGGTTTTGTCCTTGTAACCTGCCACTAATAGTTATTCAGTGACATCTCTTCAATAAACTTGTAAGCTGCTTCAGGAGTTCTATTGTTTAGGGTTCCACCAGCGGTTGAATCAATTAGTTGCCTTGTTGAGGGGTTTATGTAACATCCTGAAATTAGGCCTAGTAGGATTGAGCCCAATGGGCCTTAGAAGTAGTAGCGTTTAAAATTTTTTTGGAGAATAGGAGATCGGCTTAAGTGCAAGTTGGACCTTTTAGATAAGTGATTTTGAAGGTTAGGGGCTTCATGAAGTCCCGGATCAAATATTAGCTTTGGGAAAATTTTGGTTTTAGGTGAAAAAACCTTGGAGGTTGGCGGGTAGGCCTTAAGAATAAAATGTGGAGGAAAATGACACAAGTGGTGTGTGTGGTGTAGTGGCAAAGTGACGCCACAAGGAAGGAAGGAGGTCCAAGGTTCTAGTTGTAGCGTTTGCATTCCTTTTGATTATTTTATTAAATGAATTTAGACCTTGGCCATAGGGTTATATTTAATTGCGCATGGTTTGAGGCACAAGGAGCTAGTTGGTAAAGTGGCTAGCAGCGTGGATTATGTTATAAGGAGCTCGGGTTCAATCTCATGAGAAGCAAGGGAGTATTTATTTTGAGGAGTGGACGGTAAGAGTTTCAGTTGAATTTAAACTCTACTAACGAAGGGATCCCACATCGAAAAGATACAAGGAATGAAGGTGAAGAGCTAGCTATATAAAGAGCATGCCAGGAGAAGGGTTAACATACCTTGGTGGGCGTTTGACTAAGTGGTCGAATACGGTTTAGCACCGAGTCCTATCGTGTGTAACTCTCTACTCTAGTTGTAGGCGGCAAGAATGTCAAGGTCTTGGGCAATAGTAGTTACACGAGCGTCGAAAGCGCACGGTGGGCTTCAACGCGATAGTTGAGGCCATCGCCAGATATTCTTGTGGGTCAGTCGTTGCTATGGGTGCGATGGTAAAGTGGGCCCAATGGGCTGTAGAGGCCCAATTGGAATAAATTGTATGATGATATAGTACATAGTGAACTAGACTAGGTGAAACTTATATACGTGGATAGATTTGTGTTAGGTGGGCCACACAGCGTGTGGGCGAATGGGCCAAATCGGGTTTTAGGCCCAACAAATCCAGTAGAAAGACCAAAATGGTAGTTGAGTCAAGGCGACATCGCACCTTTAGAAAGGCCATTCCGGTACAAAATTACAAAATACCCTTGGTGGGTAAATTACGAAAATACCCTTGGTGGGTAAATTACGAAAATACCCTTGGTGGGTAAATTAAAAAATACCTTGGTGGGTAAATTACGAAAATACCCTTGGTGGGTAAATTACAAAAATACCCTTGGTAGGTAGATTAAAATACCCTTGGTTGGTAAATTACAAAATACCCTTGGTGGGTAAATTACTGAAAATACCCTTGGTGGGTAAATTACGAAAATACCCTTGGTGGATAAATTACGAAAATACCTTGGTAGGTAAAATTACAGTTATACCCTTGAGGTTGATTAGCATGATTATGTTGTTTTATGTCTATCCGATTATGATGCTAATTCATTTTATACTTATATTTGATATATGTTCAGCATACATGACATAACGCATACACGTAATTATTATGTCATATTGCACGGTATGATGAGAGGAGGGGAAGATTGATATCGTGACTTCTACGCCAAATGATTTGGTATCACATTCGTGTCTTCGGACACCGAGGTTTGGCACCTCATAGCGACTTCGTCCCCGTGGTTAATACCACCGTGGTTGGCCCCACTTTTGAGAAATGGGATCGTCGCCATTGATTTGGTATCACACGGGTTGGCCCCACAACTTGATGATTCGTGACTTGGTCACGAGTGGTTTGGCACCACCAAGAGTTTGGCACCACCGTGATTTGGTATCACATTCGTGTCTTCGGACACCGAGGTTTGGCACCTCATAGCGACTCGTCCTCGTGGTTAACACCACCGTGGGTTGGCCCCACTTTGAGATATGGGATCGCCGCCGGTGATTTGGTATCACACGTGGGTTGGCCCCACAGATGGATTATTCGTGACTTTGGTCACCAAGTGATTTGGTATCACATTTATATCGTGACTTTGGTCACGATGGTTTGGCACCACCGGTGGTTTGGTACCACACGGTAGAAAAGGAGTTATGGATGGCTAGGTTGGGTGCATTATACATATATGTTGCTCGTTATAATTTGTGTAAGTATGTGGTATTTACCCGAGAGGGAATATGCATCGAGTCTTGGTGACTCACCTCTCCTTATCTTTTCAGTGATTCGTGAGTTTGCGATGAGGCCGGGATGAACTCGTTTACACGTTATAGAAAGTTTGGACTTGGAGCCATAAGGGTAAACCATGGTGCGGACACCTTCTCAAGAGATCCTTATATCTCTCCCATGCGTCATATAATGTCTCTAAATCCATCTGGCGCTTCAATATCACCGTCAGATACTAGTGGTCCTTTTGGGTTCCTTCTAGTCATAAACTAGAGGTACTGTGTTGGAAAAGAAAGAAAGAAAATTTAGCAAAGTTAAAACTAAAATAAAATAAATTAAAAATAAATTAAAAATAAAATAATGGCTAAAGTAATAAAAATATGGCTTTCTTAATATTTTAGTTCCCCAGAAACTGTGCCAAAAACTTGATTGTTGTTTTGTCGAGTTTTAAAATTTATAAAGAGAATGATCGAACCTGAAAACTAACTCTGACAAAGACTTAAGGCAAGTGAACCTATCGAACAGTAGTATAGCTTAAGTAAGACCGGATTGTCGAACCCAAAGGAACTAAAAGTACTAATACTAACCTTCTTTCTATTATTTAGCCTAAATATTAAGTTATTGATTGTTTAACTAAATTAACTAACTACTAAGCTAAAGATGCAAAGACAAAAAGAATGAATTGGGGAAATAACTTTTGGGAAAACTCAGTTGATTAAGACGATACCCTTAGGAAGAATCCACCTAGACTTCACTTGTTATCTAACACTGGACCAGACGATTTATTCACTTGACTTGATCCGTAAGATTCCCTAATTTATATTAAACCCTCTCTCAAGGCGAATAATGTCTAACCCTAGGTTAAGTAATTGAAATCTCTTTTGAATTAAAACCCCTAGAATCGCATTAACTCGATCTATGGACTCCCATATTAGGTTTTACCCTAATCCGACAAAATCTCGTCACCCTATCTCTAGGCGCTTGATCAACTCCGCTTAATTATGCTAGATCTACTCTTAGGCAGGGACTGTTGCTCCACCACCTAAGCACATTCAACTTGAATCAATATCCTGGAAATATTAACACAAGAATTAAGCACACATAATTAAGAACAAATCAAATATTTATCATATAGTTCAGAAAACAATAACAAGATCCGTCTTAGGTTTCATCCCCTTCAAGTACCTGAAGGGTTTAGTTCATAACAATAAAAGAAAACATCTCAGAAGAAAAGATAAAACAAAACATAAGAAATCCCTAAAACTCCCTAAAAGAATTGAAGGAGAGATCCGCCGTCTTGAGTATAATTATGGCTTCTTGATATAGATCAACTGGCTATCCTCGAGTGATTCCCACAAATCTGACCTTTCTGGCTCGGCTCTTTGACCTTGAAGCACCCCAAACCCGGCCCATGAGCCTTGACCGGATTTGGTATGTTCCCTAGTGTAAACCGTTTCAAATTCTTTTGTTACTTAGGAAAAACTTGTGTGTTTTGAAAGAAAAATTGTTTTGGGTTAGGCTTGAGTTGAATCAAAACGTTTAGGCTTTGTTTTAAAATAAATTTACTTAATCATTTAATAAATAAAAGCAAAGTAAAGTAGTTCTACTAAGGCCTTATTACATCAAATAATTCCCAAAATTTAACTTCAAAATACTTAAAATAAAATAAACCAAACAAAATGAACTTCTTGTCGAGCATAGCCTTCCCTAAGCGTCTCAGGGCCGGTCCATCACCGATCGTCACCGAAAAGTAATCCCACAACGGGTGAGTCAATGACTCAATGTGTAACCAACACTAAAATTTAATAATTCGGACATACATTATCATACATGTTCATAAACAAATAAAAAATAATGATGCAACCGAACCTAAACCTATATAGCCATCCACTACACGCCCCTGCATCAACCTCGCGCACCGTGGGGACTACTAAGTCAACCCTCCATCCGCTACATACCATCGAAGGCGTCATTGCAGCTTGACGTGCTCATCGCTTCTTAAAATTTGTGGTCTTAGGTAACCACATTCAGATATCGTGGTCTTGGGTCACCACATTCGCCGTGGTCTTAGGTCACCACATTCGATTTCGTGGTCTTAGGTCACCACATTCAGATTTCGTGGTCTTAGGTCACCACATTAACTTCCCCTTTTCATATAACCCATATGCCCCCATTTTTCATACACAATATGCAAAATCATGCCATAATTCACATTCTTATCACTTTTCACATGTTAAAAATAACATATATTCATATTCCTAGTAGGAGTAGGAAACGTACCTTAGTACTTTGTACCATAGTATGCTACCTTAGCCATATTCACATTCTTATAAACATGTACATTTAATTTAAAACATAGCCATGGACATATTAAAAATTAGTGTGGAATACACACCTGATTCGCTTAACAATTTCACTGAAATCCCGAAAATCCTATCTACTGCCTTAGATCTTTAACTCCCTACATTCGGCCCATATTAAAATTTTAATGAAAACCCATTCTACAAAATCAAATCCTAGTAGGATTTGTACACTAAAACTTACCTTGATGCCGATTTGCTTATCACTCAAATCCCAAAACTTTGCTATACTCCTCCTTGTATTTGGACAAACATCGGATCTCTACATAGGTTAGTTTCGCTTTTTAACATGTAAGAAATAGATCTTAGTATCAATACGAGTGCCTTGGTCTAATGCTATAGATACTTACCTTGTGGATTTTAAATCCCAAAACTCACCGAAAAGAGATATCATTCTATAATTTAGCCGTTTTGGCCAGTGAGAAATATTTTAATAAAATTTTTTCAATTATTTGATCCCATGTGGTGATTGACCCTCTGGTAATGAGTTCAACCACTACTTGGCTTTATTCCTTAATAAAAAGGGACATAATCGAAGACGTATGGCATCATCAAAAATGCCATTTATTTTGAAGGTATCACAGAACTCTAAAAAATTAGCTATATGAGTATTTGGGTCTTCGTACTACAAACCATCAAATTGAACAAATTGTTGAAGCATTTGTATAGTATTAGGCTTTAATTCAAAATTATTAGCAGCTATAGCAGGCCTAACAATACTCGATCCTGCTCCTATTAAATGAGGTTTAGCATAATCATAC
The DNA here is from genome assembly GCA_025506655.1 of Gossypium rotundifolium. Lineage (NCBI taxonomy): Eukaryota > Viridiplantae > Streptophyta > Magnoliopsida > Malvales > Malvaceae > Gossypium > Gossypium rotundifolium. The sequence continues at coordinate 172,255,197 of CP106734.1, read as the reverse complement.
ATAGTAAGTGGAGCATTGCTTTCTACCACATCTTGTGGTGGTGGATTATTCTCGTCCATCCCTTCAGTAGGATTGAATCTGCCTTCTTGCTCTTCTTCTGTGTAATTTAGGGTTCTCCTAATTTCTCTGCGATTCTTGCTAGCGGTAGCTTCAATATCACTGTCGTATACTAGTGGTCCTTTTGGGTTCCTTCTAGTCATAAACTAGAGGTACCTGTGTTGGAAAAGAAAGAAAGAAAATTTAGCAAAGTTAAAACTAAAATAAAAATAAAATAAAAAATAAATTAAAAAATAAAAATAATGGCTAAAGTAATAAAAATATGGCTTTCTTAATATTTTAGTTCCCCAGAAACGGTGCCAAAAACTTGATTGTTGTTTTGTCGAGTTTTAAAATTTATAAAGAGAATGATCGAACCTGAAAACTAACTCTGACAACGACTTAAGGCAAGTGAACCTATCGAACAGTAGTATAGCTTAAGTAAGACCGGATTGTCGAACCCAAAGGAACTAAAAGTACTAATACTAACCTTCTTTCTATTATTTAGCCTAAATATTAAGTTATTGATTGTTTAACTAAATTAACTAACTACTAAGCTAAAGATGCAAAGACAAAAAGAATGAATTGGGAAATAACTTTTGGGAAAACTCGGTTGATTAAGACGATACCCTTAGGAAGAATCCACCTAGACTTCACTTGTTATCTAAACCGACCGACAGACGATTTATTCACTTGACTTGATCCGTAAGATTCCCTAATTTATATTAAACCTCTCTCAAGGTGAATAACGTCTAACCCTAGGTTGATTAATTGAAATCTCTTTGAATTAAAACCCTAGAATCGCATTAACTCGATCTATGGACTCCCATATTAGGTTTCACCCTAATCCGACAAAATCTCGTCACCCTATCTCTAGGCGCTTGATCAACTCCGCTTAATTATGCTAGATCTACTCTTAGGCGTGGACCGTTGCTCCACCACCTAAGCACATTCAACTTGAATCAATATCACGGAAATATTAACACAAGAATTAAGCACACATAATTAAGAACAAATCAAATATTTATCATATAGTTCAGAAAACAATAACAAGATCCGTCTTAGGTTTCATCCCCTTCAAGTACCTGAAGGGTTTAGTTCATAACAATAAAAGAAAACATCTCAGAAGAAAAGATAAAACGAAACATAAGAAATCTCTAAAACTCCCTAAAAGAATTGAAGGAGAGATCCGCCGTGTTGAGTATAATCATGGCTTCTTGATATAGATCAACTGGCTATCCTCGAGTGATTCTCACAAATCTGACCTTTCTGGCTCGGCTCTTTGACCTTGAAGCACCCCAAACCCGGCCCATGAGCCTTGACCGGATTTGGTATCTTCCCCGGTGTAAATCCTTTCAAATTCTTTTGTTACTTAGGAAAAACTTGTGTGTTTTGAAAGAAAAATTGTTTTGGGTTGGGCTTGAGTTGAATCAAAACGTTTAGGCTTTGTTTTAAAATAAATTTACTTAATCATTTAATAAATAAAAGCAAAGTAAAGTAGTTCTACTAAGGCCTTATTACATCAAATAATTCCCAAAATTTAACTTCAAAATACTTAAAATAAAATAAACCAAACAAAAATGAACTTCTTGCTGAGCATGGCCTTCCCTAAGCGTCTGCCGGCCCGGTCCATCACTGATCGTCACCTGAAAAGTAATCCCACAACGGGGTGAGTCAACAGACTCAATGTGTAACCAACACTAAAATTTAATAATTCAGACATACATTATCATACATGTTCATAAACAAATAAAAAAATAATGATGCAACCCGAACCTAAACCTATATAGCCATCCACTACACGTCCCCCGTACCAACCTGCACACCGTGGGGACTACTAAGTCAACCCTCCATCCGCTACACACCATCGAAGGCAGTCGCTGCAGTCGACGTGCTCATCGCCCTTAAAATTTGTGGTCTTAGGTAACCAAATTCAGATATCGTGGTCTTGGGTCACCACATTCAGTTTTCGTGGTCTTAGGTCACCACATTCAGATTTCGTGGTCTTAGGTCACCACATTCAGATTTCGTGGTCTTAGGTCACCACATTAACTTCCCCTTTTCATATAAACCATATGCCCCCATTTTTCATACACAATATGCAAAATCATGCCTTAATTCACATTCTTATCACTTTCACATGTTAAAAATAACATATATTCATATTCCTAGTAGGAGTAGGAAACGTACCTTAGTACTTTGTACCATAGTATGCTACCTTAGCCATATTCACATTCTTATAAACATGTACATTTAATTTAAAACATAGCCATGGACATATTAAAATTAGTGTGGAATACACACCGATTCGCTTAACAATTTCATGAAATCCCGAAAATCCTATCTACCGCCTTAGATCTTTAACTCCCTACATTCGCCCATATTAAAGTTTTAATGAAAACCCATTCATTACAAAATCAAATCCTAGTAGGATTTGTACACTAAAACTTACCTTGATGCCGATTTGCTTATCACTCAAATCCCGAAAACTTTGCTATACTCCTCCTTGTATTCGGCCAAACACTGGATCTCTACATAGGTTAGTTTCGGCTTTTTAACATGTAAGAAATAGATCTTAGTATCAATACAGGCCTTGGCCGAATGCTATAGATACTTACATTGTGGATTTTAAATCCCGAAACTCACTGAATAACTAGGGAACACGTGGCCTATGGTGTACCTTCGGGAAAGAATTTCTTCTTCCTTGTAGTCGACACTTAGTAAATCCCGAAAGATCTCTTCAAAGTTTCGGCAACAAGATATTAATGGGGTTAGTCCTAAATTTTGGCAAATCTTAAAAGAAAAAGGATGAAAATCGAATGATAACTAGTTCTTACCCTTAATACAGAAGTCGACAACCCCTTGTTTGAAGTCTCAAAACTATTCGGCTATAGCCTTGATTTTAGCAAACTTTCACTTTTGGAAGATTATGAAAGAAGAAAGAAAAGAGTTTGAGCAATTTGGTAATGAAGTTTCGGCTACACAAGGTGTATTTTCTACAGCAAAACAATGAAGAAAGGAGATATTTGCTAGAGAGAATTGAGAGAGAGAGTTAGAAGAAAGAATGAATGGCCTCTTTTCCTTTTATAGCCGAAATTACTAACTTAGAATCCCTTACTTGGCCATCACTCTTCTATTTTGATAGCTTTATCTCTTTAATTAAAAATTAAAGAATAATCCCTCAATTATCTCTTTGAAAATAATCTAAAATAAATCATCATTTATCCACCTATTTAGCCGAGTTTTAAGGAGAATTAAACTCTTCCCTTAAGAATCCCTATTGCCGTCCATTGCTTCCTCTTTAAGTAATTAAATAAAAATTACTTAAAGTCTTAGCTAGATGCCGTCCACCCCCTTCCCTTGATGAGCCGAATTTAAACTTATTCTATTGGACTCCTTGTGGCCATACGAGGCCCAAATTATCCACCTAAGTGGCGCCTCCCTATGATTAGTTTAGCTTTAATAACGAATTGGGCATAAGCCCAATTCAGACATAAAAACACTCTAAAAATGCTCTCTTTGTCTGCTCGAACCTAAGCTTGCACACATGCTAGTGGCGTCATTCTTGGGCTTTAAGTGGTGCCTCCTTGTCACTTTTCCAAGCCCGCTTTTGTGTCAAATTTCTTCTATTAATTTTTTAAGGCCACCTTGCCTTAAAACTTATCATTTCTAAGACATTTCCATACATTTCCTTACATTTCCTTACATTTCCATACATTTCCATACATTTCATACTTATATTTCCATACATTTCCATACATTTCCATACATTTCCTTACATTTCCATACATTTCCTTACATTTCCATACATTTCCATATATTTCCATATATTTCCATACATTTCCATACATTTCCATACATTTCCATATATTTCCTTACATTTCCATACATTTCCTTACATTTCCATACATTTCCATACATTTCCTTATATTTCCATACATTTCCATACATTTCCATACATTTACCTTACATTTCCATACATTTCCTTACATTTCCAAGGTTCTAAAATGCACACCACATATCACAATAAACATGCTATTTCATAAAATTAAGCAAAATGCACACAATGGGATTGAACCTCTTCCTCAAAGTACTTCACTTGATGCCATAACCCTTGCACCTTAGGTGGCGCCCCTTGCCACTTTTCCACATCACTTCTTGTTTTTAACTTAAAACCAATAATTGTCCAAAGCTTTCTCTTCCATCCTAGGATTTTAAAACCCTTAATTCACTTCCAAACACCGCCAAAACCTACTACTCATGAATTATGCACAGACGCATAACCCCAATCTAGGATGTTACAGTTCTACCCTCCTTAAAATAATTTCATCCTCAAAATTACTTACTAATAATCGTACAATCCTTCTCACGCGACTATGCTTCTGCTGCAGACTCGATCTTAATAGAACCATCATACTTTCCAAGCACAATCTCTAAGTTCACGCCCCTTAGAACTCATTTCTAACGTCGCGATTTAATCGATGAAGAAGTTTTATGTATTGAAAAATTTATTTCACCGATTAACTGCGAAGAAGTTTTATGGAAAGAATTTTAGAAGTGGTTCTTTCGTATTCATACATGCACACAGTCTTTACATTCATACATCCATCAATCAATTATGAACTTTCGTTCATTCGGAGAAATGTTGTAGTTTTCATTGTTGTTGTTTTTCCACTACCCAGGGGTATTTTTGTAATTTGCCCTACAGGGGTATTTTTGTAATTTGTTAAAATAAGGTTCCTTGGTATTTTGTCAATAAGGGTATTTTGGTAATTTTTGAAATCCCGGGGGTATTTCGAAAAATTTTGAAATTTGAAGGTATTTCGGTAATTAACCCGGGTGAATTTGTAAATCTTAATAAATCAAGGATATTTTAGAATTTACAAAACTTGAGGGTTGTTTTGAAAATTTTGCTTTCCAAATTGGTGATGTTGTAAAAATTTTGGGATTCAGGGTTGTTTTGATAATTTTGTGACTCGGGGGTATTTTGGTAATTTGTAGGTTAGGGGTAATTTCGTAAAATTTTTTTCTTCCCATAATCAAGGTATTTTGATATTTTGTAAATTTGGGGTTCCTTTAAGCAAAATAGTGAAATTTTGATAAGAACTGTGGGTATTTTGAAAATTTTCATAAACCAAGGGCATTTTTGTAATTTTACCACTAGGGGTATTTTTGTAATTTTTATAAATCAGAAATATTTTGAAAATTTTCCAAAATAAGTTTTTGCTACTATTCAAGGGGTAATTTGGTGATTATAAAACTAGGGTTTTCATAAAAATACCGGCTAGTCCTTTTCGGGTTTTAGTTAGGGGTTTAGCCCGTGTATAAGTCCTCTTGGTTAGGGTGAACCGAGGCTACGCACCAGGTAGGATTCGAGTGGAGAGGAGGTGAGTCACTAGGACTGCTTAAATACCAAGCTCCCACCGAAACCAATCCTAGACATGCGTACCATGGTTGCCACACACTAGCTCGGCGACTTAACCACAGGTTTGTTCGATTAGGCATTTAAGTCTTATGTAATTGTTGGGGTAACTAGCCCTAGGGTTCAAGTGCTTATCATGCTAATCTACATTCCGTTCCACTTCTACCCTTCTATAAGTCATAATATGAATCACACAATGGATAGAAGTACTTACCTGGTGGACTGCAGGTCGGAGACTTGTGGGCCATGCCAGAAAAACCTACTTAATTCACAAAAATTCTTTTGGGCTTAACTTTGGAAACGTTTTGGGCCTTAAACCCAAGGCCGAGAGTTTAAAACTGGGCTCTGATACCAAATTGAAACACCCCAAACTCAACCCACGAGCCTTGACCGGATCTGGTATGTTCCCCGGTGTAAACCGTTTTAAATTCTTATGTTACTTAGGAAAAACTTGTGTGTTTTGAAAGAAAAATTGTTTTGGGTTGGGCTTGAGTTGAATCAAAACGTTTGGGCTTTATTTTAAAATAAATTTACTTAATCATTTAATAAATAAAAGCAAAGTAAAGTAGTTCTACAAAGGCCTTATTACATCAAATAATTCCCAAAATTTAACTTCAAAATACTTAAAATAAAATAAACCAAACAAAAATGAACTTCTTGCTGAGCATGGCCTTCCCTAAGCGTCTGCCGGCCCGGTCCATCACTGATCATCACCTAAAAAGTAATCCCACAATGGGGTGAGTCAACAGACTCAATGTGTAACCAACACTAAAATTTAATAATTCAGGCATACATTATCATACATGTTCATAAACAAATAAAAAAATAATGATACAACCCGAACCCAAACCTATATAGCCATCCGCTACACGTCCCCCGTACCAACCTGCACACCGTGGGGACTACTAAGTCAACCCTCCATCCGCTACACACCATCGAAGGCAGTCAGCTGCAGTCGACGTGCTTATCGCCCTTAAAATTTGTGGTCTTAGGTCACCACATTCAGATATCGTGGTCTTAGGTCACCACATTCAGTTTTTGTGGTCTTAGGTCACCACATTCAGATTTCATGGTCTTAGGTCACCACATTCAGATTTCGTGATCTTAGGTCACCACATTAACTTCCCTTTTCATATAACCCATATGCCCCATTTTCATACACAATATGCAAAATCATGCCTTAATTCACATTCTTATCACTTTTCACATGTTAAAATAACATATATTCATATTCCTAGTAGGAGTAGGAAACGTACCTTAGTACTTTGTACCATAGTATGGTACCTTAGCCATATTCACATTCTTATAAACATGCACATTTAATTTAAAACATAGCCATGAACATATTAAAAATTAGTGTGGAATACACACCTGATTCGCTTAACAATTTCACTGAAATCCCAAAAATCCTATCTACTGCCTTAGATCTTTAACTCCTTACATTCGGCCCATATTAAAGTTTTAATGAAAACCCATTCGGCCACAAAATCAAATCCTAATAGGATTTGTACACTAAAACTTACCTTGATGCCAATTTGCTTATCACTCAAATCCCGAAAACTTTGCTATACTCCTCCTCGTATTCGGCCAAACACTGGATCTCTACATAGGTTAGTTTCGGCTTTTTAACATGTCAGAAATAGATCTTAGTATCAATACAGGCCTTGGCCGAATGCTATAGATGCTTACCTTGTGGATTTTAAATCCCGAAACTCACCGAATAACTAGGGAGCACGTGGCCTATGGTGTACCTTCGGGAAAAGAATTTCTTCTTCCTTGTAGTCGACACTTAGTAAATCCCGAAAGATCTTTTCAAAGTTTTGGCAACAAGATATTAATGGGGTTAGTCCTAGATTTCGGCAAATCTTAAAAGAAAAAGGATGAAAATCGAATGATAACTAGTTCTTACCCTTAATACAGAAGTCGACAACCCCTTGTTTGAAGTCTCAAAACTATTCGGCTATGGCCTTGATTTTAGCAAACTTTCGCTTTTGGAAGATTATGAAAGAAGAAGAGAAAAGAGTTTGAGCAATTTGGTAATGAAGTTTCACTACACAAGGTGTATTTTCATCTTGGCAAAACAATAAAGAAAGAAGATATTTGCTAGAGAGAATTCGAGAGAGAGAGTTAGAAGAAAGAATGAATGGCCCTCTTTTCCTTTTATAGTGAAATTACTAACTTAGAATCCCTTACTTGGCCATCACTCTTCTATTTTGATAGCTTTATCTCTTTAATTAAAAATTAAAGAATAATCCACAATTATCTCTTTGAAAATAATCTAAAATAAATCATCATTTATCCACCTATTTAGCCGAAGTTTTAAGGGAATTAAACTCTTCCCTTAAGAGTCCCTATTGTCGTCCATTGCTTCCTCTTTAAGTAATTAAATAAAATTACTTAAAGTTTTAGCTAGATGCCATCCACCCCTTCCCTTGATGAGCCGAATTTAAACTTATTCTATTGGACTCCTTGTGGCCACACGAGGCCCAAATTATCCACCTAAGTGGCACCTCCTATGATTAGTTTAGCTTTAATAACGAATTGGGCTGCAAGCCCAATTCGCACGTAAAAACACTCTCGTAAATGCTCTCTTTGTCGCTCGAACCTAAGCTTGCACACATCTTTGGTGGCGTCATTATTGGGCTTTAAGTGGTGCCTCCTTGTCACTTTTTCAAGCCCGCTTTTGTGTCAAATTTCTTCTATTAATTTTCTTAAGGCCACCTTGCCTTAAAACTTATCATTTCTAAGACATTTCCTTACATGTACATACATTTCCATACATTTCCATACATTTCCTTATATTTCCATACATTTCCATACATTTCCTTACATTTCCATACATTTACCTTACATTTCCATACATTTCCATACATTTCTTATATTTCTATACATTTCCATACATTTCCATACATTTCCTTACATTTCCATACATTTCCATACATTTCCATACATTTCCATACATTTCCATACATTTCCTTACATTTCCATACATTTCCTTACATTTCCATACATTTCCATACATTTCCTTACATTTCCAAGTTTCTAAAATGCACACCACATATCACAAGAAACATGCTATTTCATAAAATTAAGGAAAAATGCACACAATGGGATTGAACCTCTTCCTCAAAGTACTTCACTTGATGCCATAACCTTGCACCTTAGGTGGCATCCCTTGCCACTTTTCCACATCACTTCTTGTTTTTAACTTAAAAACCAATAATTGTTCAAAGCTTTCTCTTCCATCCTAGGATTTTAAAAACCCTTAATTCACTTCCAAACACTGCCAAAACCTACTACTCATGAATTATGCACAAACGCATAACCCCTAATCTAGGATGTTACAGACCTAGCTGCCGCTAGCTCAAAAAACCCCCTTTGAAGGTTATGCTTAGGGTGTTTATATAGGATCTTGGAATACTTTATTTGGCCCCTAAGTATCCTAATTCAAGTATAATTCCTACTCGGGTGTTTGAATAGGCTTTGGAATGTGTTTCTTTGCCTTCAAGTATCCAAATCTGAGTGAAACTCCTCTTGGCCGCGGCAGGGACACGGTCATGGCACACGCCCGTGTGAATCAATTTCAGGCCGTGGTTGAGTCTGTTGAAGAGACATGCCCGTGTGTTTCGGGGTCCAGGCTGTGTTCTAGTATTTTAATGAGGCACGACCATGTGGTCTTGGGCCCAGGCCGTATTGATTTCGTGAGTTGGCCCAATTTGGTCCCTTTTGAGCCTGTTTCTCATTCTTTTCATCTCTAGGTGTTTTTCTGAGTATAAAACATGAAAATAAAGGATTAAGAGCACCTTTTTACACAATTCAGGGAATAAATCAACCAAAAGTATGCTAAATGTGGGATTAAAATATGTTACTTTTATGGTTTATCACATATAAAGCAGCCTCTACCCATTTTGTGAAGTAGTCAATTGCCACAAAGATGAATCGATGTCCATTCGAAGCTTTTGGTGAGATTGGTCCAATAACATCTATGCCCCACATGGAAAATGGCCATGGGGAAGTCATAACGTGCAAAGGTGACAGAGACACATGAATTTTATCTCCATAAATCTGGCATTTATGACATCTCTTAGCATAGTTAATGCAATCACCTTCCATGGTGAACTAATAATATCCAAATCTCATTATCTCTCTGGCCATTGCGAATCTATTAGCATGTGTTCCACAAACACCCTCATGAACTTCCTCTAGGATCTTCCTAGCTTTGACTGCATCAACATCTCAATAATACTTCATCTTTTCTCTTTTTGTACAAGATATCCCTGTCTAAAACATAGTCAGAGGCCAATATTCTTAAAGTCCTTTTCTCATACTCAGTGGCATGCTCTGGGTATTCACGATTTTTTACATATCGTAATACATCCTGATACCAAGGGTGATCATCTTTTTCCTCCTTTTCCACATTATAACAATGAGTTAGAACTTCAAAGAAACTGATCGCTGAAATCAGAGCTTTAAAATTTATAGTGAATGAGATCGAACCTTGAAACTAACTCTAACAATGATTAAAGGCAATTGTACCTATCGAACAGTAGTATAGCTTAGGTAAGACCAGATTATCGAACCCAAAGGAACTAAAAGTACTAATACTCACTTTCTTTTTATTATTTAGCCTAAAATATGGAGTGATTGGTTGATTTTATCTAGTTTAACAACTACTAAGCTAAAGACAAAGACAAAAAGAACAATTGGGAAATAACTCGAAGAAAATCAATTGATTACGATGATACCCTCAAGAAGAATCCACCTAGACTTCACTTGTTACTTATTACTGAACCATATGATCTCTTTACTTAGCTTGATCCGTAGGACTCCCAAACCTATATTAAACCCTCTCTCGAGGCGAATAACATCTAACCCTAGGTTAATTAGTGGAACTCTCGTTCGCATATGATAACCCCCTAGAATAGTAGTAAATCGATTAACGGATTCCCATATTAGGTTTCACCCTAATCTGGTAAAATCTCGTAACCCTATCTCTAGGCGCTCGATCAACTCTACTTAATTATGCTAGATCTACTCTTAGGCAGGGTCTATTCCTCCTCCACCTAAGCACATCAGATTTGGATTAAGCAACATAATTAAGAACAAAATAAGTATTTATCATATAATTCAGAAAATAAATAACAAGGTTCATCTAAATTTCATCCCCTTTGGGTATCCGAATAGTTTAGTTCATAACAAATAAAGAAAACATCTCAAGAGAAAAGATGAAACAAAACATAGAAAATCCCTAAAAACCCCTAGAGGAATTGAAGGAGAAATCCTCCGTCTTGAGTATAATCCCGGCTTCTGGATCCACTTGGCTATCTTCGAGTGATTCCTACAAATGTGATCCTTCTGGCTTGGCTCCTTGGCCTAGCTAACCGCCCGTTTTGGCTTCTGCCGAACTCCGAACGTCCACTCAAGGTTGTCCTCTAGGGTCTTTATATAGGCTTTGAGATGCCTCACTTGGCCTCTAAGTATCCTAGTCCAAGTATACTTCCTTCTCGGTGTATAAATAAGCTTTGGAAAGTGTTTCTTTGGCTCTAAGTATCCAAATCCGAGTGAAATTGCTCTCTCCCATAACAGGGGCACGGCCATGGTACACTCTCGTGTAAATCATTTGTAGACCGTGTCTCGATTCTGTCGATTGGGGCACGGTCGTGTGGTCGTGTCTTAGTTAATTATCGAGGCACGACCGTGTGGCTTAAAGTTCAAGTAGTGTTGATTTCCTTTTTGGCCCAAATTGGCCGTTTTAAGCCCATTTCTCATTCTTTTTGCCCTCGGGTGTTTTCCTAAGTAAAAACATGAAAAGAAAGGATTAAGAGCACCTTTTCACATAAAAGAAGGGCTAAATCATCCAAAAGCATACTAAATGTGGGCCTAAAATATGTTACTTTTACGGTTTATCAAATACCCCCACACTTAAGATTTTGCTTGTCCTCAAGCAAAATTCTCAACTTACAATTAAAACGAACTTTCCATAATTCACAATTCCTATCAACAATGCCTCATCATAATTCACAGATAATTCATACATGGATAATTTAACTCAAAGACTCCTAAAGATTCAAACAATTCTAAGTCATAAATTTATAGCATAAAAACATAAGCGTCTTCCCTTATCTAAATAATTACCTTTAATTCAAAATCGACAAGGATTGACATCCTCACTAAAGATTCACTCAAATCACTCAAAGTGTTTAAGGTTCACAATTAAGCACTCAACAGTCGAACCTGAAAAGTTAATCCCATAGGCTTGCCTGAAAATCAAATCTCCACCACTGTGATATGAGATGATACACAAATCAAAAGGTCTTTAATTATGGTTGTAACGGGGTTTGGGTTAAAAGGTGTGCATAAAGGCTGAATTAGAAGGTTAAAATCGAGATCGAATTGACAAATTACCTAACTAAAAATAATAAACTAGAAAATAAATGATTACATCAATTGAAACTTTAAACTAATAATAATACGAGCTTTTTCTTTAATAATTGAAATTTAAATGCACAGGCTCACTACTAATACTGAATATACTTCAATTTTTCTATGTTTGTTTATTTTTTTCAAAACAAAATAAAGTAAATACATAATAAAGAAAGACTTTGTCAACTGAAATAAACTAATTAGGTAACTGATCAAATCAATTCTCGACAGAAGGGTAGTCAAAAGAATGATAACAAATTCAAAAGGGTTTTTTTGGGTTAATATTAACGGGTAAATCAATAAAAAGGGATGTGAGAATTAAAAAGGGCTAACTTGGGGTTAATTATGTGGGTAGGCTTTTAGTGGTGTGAATGGGTTAAAACCTAGTTGCCTTTATCATCTTAGTATATCAAATCATAGATGTGGTCTCAACATGTATAATCGAGGCAAGTTCTAGAATAACAGTTCAAAGTTGACACACTCATAATCAATAAAGTGAGCATGAAAAAGAATATATGCTCTGTAAGGCTCAAAATCTCACACAAATTATGGGTATTTGACATCAATCCTGTGAATTTCAAACTTCAAGGTAATATTTAAATTCAGTTCAACAACCTAGAATTTTTTTTTTTTTTGATTCTTGAAAAATAGACTTATCATGCTTGAGTCTCTAGTATCTTAAAGTTTAAATCATCAATGCACAATTATCAATGACTTAATCCAAAACATATCAATAAAAATCATAAATCATTAGAAATTTCATCCTAATTAGTAATATGAGGAAAATACTTAAAAACAAGATTTAAAATTCAGGATTTTTCGAATAATGTTGTAGTTAACCCCCTACACTTAAGTTGTACATTGTCCTCAATGTACAAAGCAAGATAATAATAAAATCATAAGATAGGGAGAGAAGTGAAACTTCATGAATTATGGATGAAGTCTTTGAAAAGAAATCGGATAGGATTGGGGGTGAACGTGGGGAAGCGTCTCGAACCGTTTGAAGTTGAATCCTCGAAGCAGCCGTTCTGATTTTATTGAATCCTAAGCTAGTTCTAAATGGTATGAAGAATAAGAAGAAAATAATAAATAAAATAAAAATAAAAATAAAAATAAAATTAAATATTGAAAAAATGAAAGAAGAAAGATATCGGGAAAATGGAAGGAAAAATGGGGTTTAAATAGAGATACATCCCACACCAATGGGGTTTAAATAGAGATACATCCCACACCCGTGTTCCTTCCTGTGGTGCCCACACCACCACGGCAACGGTCGTGTGCAAGGCCGTGTGGGTATGGAAACTTACGCCTGAATACGAAAAAAATAAAACCAAACTAATTAGTACAGTTAGTGCTCGGGTTGCCTCCCGAGAAGTGCTCGTTTAAAGTCTTGAGCTAGACTTTACCAATTTATTTTTATGGTCATGGTGGTTTGAGGAGGTGAAAATCCTTTCTCATGCGATCAACTCGGTTTTTGATATAAAGTTTCAGTTGAGGATTGTTTACCTGAAAAGTGCTAAATTTAGGATTGCTTACATCGACTGTCCTGTATAGGAAGACATTAAGTATCTCAAAAGTTATTTCTATGTTTGTCTTGAGGTCTGAATAGGTGATTTGAGGGTCTTCTTTATTTAACAAAATCTGATCCTCTATTTTTATGTGATTTATTTTTTCTATCAGCTCGTCTGAGGTTTCCTTCGGGTTGACTTCGTGTGGTTCTGGTTCCTCATGTAATTCTTCTTTATTGGCACAGGGTCTATAGTCCGACTCATGTTTGTAGCCTTGTGGTGTTTCCTGCAATGAAGGTTGAACAAGTTGGTTATCAACTGATTTACTTTCTCACCTTTATCACTTGATGTTCTGGCCGAGTTAAGAGCTTGAAGAGTGACTATCTCGTCACCTACACGAAGTATGAGTTCTCCTGCATAGATATCAATTTTAGCCCTGGCAGTTCCTAAAAAGGGTCTTCCTAAAATTAAGGGGATCGTGTTGTACTCATCCATGTCTAAAACGACAAAGTCTACTGGGAATACAAATTTATCAATTTTGATTAGAACATTTTCTACTATACCTCTAGGAATTCTTATAGTTTTATCAGTTAATTGAATGCTGATCCTAGTTTGTCTGGGTTTCCCTAGACCTAGTTGTTTAAAGATTTTGTAAGGCATAACATTGATGCTTGCCCCTAAATCCCCTAATGTAGTATCAATGATAAACTATCAATTAAACATGGAATTATAAAACTCCCTGGATCTTTTAATTTCGTGGCAGTTTATTTTGTAGAATTGCTGAGCACATTGCATTTAACTCCCCGTGGTGCTCTTCGTCTAATTTGCGCTTGTTGGTCAAGAGCTGTCTTAAAAATTTCCTCGAGTTTGGTATCTAAAAAAGAGCTTCAAGAAGAGGTAAGTTAATATGTAATTTCTTTAAGAGTTTAAGAAACTTACCGAACTGTTCCTCTGAATCGTCTTCTTTCATTGCTTCGGGATAAGGTATGCGAGGTTGGTACTCCTTAATTACGGTTTGGCTTTTCTTGTGTTACCTCTACCTTACCTTCGTCTACCTTCGCTTTTGTATTGATTAGGTTCATCTAACCCCTTCGGCATGTAATGAGATGGCTTGAATATGCTTCTTCGGTTTAATCTCGGTGTTACTTGGTAGACGTCCTTGCGGTCGTTCTGACATTAGCTTTGCGAGTTGTTCGACTACATTAGTGGTTGCCTTGACTTACTTAGTAAGTTTCCGAATCGGTTCTTGTTGCTTTTAAGTGTTTTTTTAGTTTCTTGGAAATAATTTTCTGTGTTTGCCATGAATTTTGTCAGCATCTCTTCAAGATTTGGCTCCTCTTCTTATTGGCGTGGTGGTTGTTGAAAATTTGGAGGAAGTTCTGATCTTTGACTATTTTGATCATCCCACGAGAAATTGGGATGGTATTTCCAACCTGCATTATAAGTGTCACTATAAAAATTATTTTGATATCTAGAATAGTTACCTGTATAGTGAGCTTGCTCATTTTCCATGCTATATCCGTAGGGTGGGTACTCAGGATTCGCCACGCCTCCTAGATTCAAATCATATTGTATTTCTAGATGTACCTGCGAGGGAATATACCAATCATCAATCTTTTTATTCATCATCTCTAACTGATTAAATAACCTGGTGACCACGTCGAGGTTGAAGACACAGGCTGTTTTAGTAGGAATTGTCCTCATGACATGCCACTGATAATTATTCAGTGCCATCTTTTCCATAGACTAAAATTTTCTGCCAAAAGCAAAATAGAGAAAAAAATTAGCTAAGTAAAAAAAATAAAAATAAAAAAATAATAAATTGCAATAATAAAAATTGGCTAAAGTAATAAAAATTAAGCTTTCTTAATATTTTAGTTCCCCGGCAACGACAGCATGCTTCGGGTATTCACAATTTTTTACATATCGTAATACATCCTGATACCAAGGGTGATCATCTATTTCCTCCTCTTCCACATTATAACAATGAGCTGGAACTTCAAAGATACTGATCGCTGAAATTAGAGCTTTAAAATTTATAATGAATAAGATCGAACCTTGAAACTAACTCTGACAACGATTAAAGGCAAGTGTACCTATCGAACAATAGTATAGGTTAGGCAGGACCGAATTATTGAACCCAAAGGAACTAAAAGTACTAATACTCACTTTCTTTTTATTATTTAGCCTAAAATATGGAGTGATTGGTTGATTTTATCTAGTTTAACGACTACTAAGCTAAAGACAAAGACAAAAAGAACAAATTAGGAAATAACTCAAAGAAACTCAATTGATTACGACGATACCCTCAGGAAAAATCCACCTAGACTTCACTTGTTACTTATTACTGAACCATATGATCTCTTTACTTAGATTGATCCGTAGGACTCCCTTACCTATATTAAACCCTCTCTCTAGGCGAATAACGTCTAACCCTAGGTTAATTAGTGGAACTCTCGTTCGCTTATAATAACCCCCTAGAATAGCAGTAAATCGATCAATGGATTCCCATATTAGGTTTCACCCTAATCCGCAAAATCTCGTAACCCTATCTCTAGGCGCTCGATCAACTCTGCTTAATTATGCTAGATCTACTCTTAGGCAGGGTCTATTCCTCCTCCACCTAAGCACATCAGATTTGGATTAAGTAACATAATTAAGAACAAACTAAGTATTTATCATACAATTTTGAAAATAAATAACAAGGTTCATCAAAGTTTCATCCCCTTCAGGTATCCAAATGGTTTAGTTCATAACAAATAAAGAAAACATCTCAAGAGAAAGGATGAAACAAAACATAGAATTTCCCTAAAACCCCCTGGAGGAATTGAAGGAGAAATCCGTCGTCTTGAGTATAATCCCGGCTTCTTGAGGTGGATCCACTTGGCTATCTTCGAGTGATTCCTACAAATGTGATCCTTCTGGCTTGGCTCCTTGGCCTAGCTAACCGCCCGTTTCGGCTTCTGGCGAACTCTGAACGTCCCCTCAAGGTTGTCCTCTAGGGTCTTTATATAGGCTTTGAGATGCCTTACTTGCCTCTAAGTATCCTAATTCAAGTATACTTCCTACTCGGTGTTTGAATAAGCTTTGGAAAGTGTTTCTTTGGCTCTAAGTATCCAAATCCGAGTGAAATTACTCTCTCCCATAACAGGGGCACGGCCATGGTACACGCTCGTGTAAATCATTTTCAAGTCGTGTCTCGATTTTGTCGATTGGGGCACGACTGTATAAATTGTGGCATGGCCGTGTCTTAGTTAATTGTTGAGGCACGACCGTGTGGCTTGAAGTTCCAGGCCATGTCGATTTCCTTTTTGGCCCAAATTGGCCCGTTTTAAGCCCGTTTCTCATTCTTTTCGTCCTCGGGTGTTTTCCTGAGTAAAAACATTAAAAGAAAGGATTAAGAGCACCTTTTTACATAAAAAAGGGCTAAATCATCTAAAAGCATACAAATGTGGGCCTAAAATATGTTGCTTTTACGGCTTATCAAATACCCCCACACTTAAGATTTTGCTTGTCCTCAAGCAAAATTCTCAACTTACAATTAAAACGAACTTTCCATAATTCACAATTCCTATCAACAATGCCTCATCATAATTCATAGATAATTCATACATGGATAATTTAACTCAAAGACTCCTAAAGATTCAAACAATTCTAAGTCATAAATTTATAGCATAAAAACATAGGCGTCTCCCCTTATCTAAATAATTACCTTTAATTCAAAATCGACAAGGATTGACATCCTCACAAAAGATTCACTCAAATCACTCAAACTGTTTAAGGTTCACAATTAAGCACTCAACAGTCAAACCTGAAAAGTTAATCCCATAGGCTTGCCTAAAAATCAAATCTCCACCACTGTGATATGAGATGATACACAAATCAAAATGTCTTTAATTAGGGTTGTAACGGGGCTTGGGTTAAAAGGTGTGGATAAAGGCTAAATTAGAAGGTTAAAATCGAGATTAAATTGACAAATTATGTAACTAAAAACAATGAACTAGAAAATAAATGATTACATCAATTGAAACTTTAAACTAATAATAGTACGAGCTTTTTCTTTGATAATTGAAATTTAAATGCACAGGCTCACTACTAATACTGAATATACTTCAATTTTTCGATGTTTGTTTTTTTTTTCAAAACAAAATAAAGTAAATACATAATAAAGAAAGACTTTATCAACTGAAATAAACTAATTAGGTAACTGATCAAATCAATTCTCGATAGAAGGGTAGTGAAAAGAATGATAACAAATTCAAAGGGTTTTTTGGGTTAATATTAGCGGGTAAATCAATAAAAAGGCTTGTTAGGATTAAAAAGGGTTCACTTGGGGTTAATTATGTGGGTAGTCTTTGAGTGGTGTGAATGGGTTAAAACCTAGGTGCCTTTGTCATCTCAGTATATCAAATCATAGATGTGGTCTCAACATGTATAATCGAGGCAAGTTCTAGAATAACAGTTCAAAGTTGACACACTCATAATCAATAAAGTGAGCATGAAAAAGAATATATGCTTTGTAAGGCTCAAAATCTCACACAAATTATGGGTATTTGACATCAATCCTGTGAATTTCAAACTTCAAGGTAATATTTAAATTCAGTTCAACAACCTAGAAATTTTTTTTTTTTGATTCTTGAAAAATAGACTTATCATGCTTGAGTCTCTAGTATCTTAAAGTTTAAATCATCAATGCACAATTATCAATGACTTAATCCAAAACATATCAACAAAAATCATAAATCATTAGAAATTTCATCCTAATTAGTAATATGAGGAAAATACTTAAAAACAAGATTTAAAATTCAGGATTTTTTGACACCCCCCACACTTAAGTTGTACATTGTCCTCAATGTACAAAGCAAGATAATAATAAAATCATAAGATAGCGAGAGAAGTGAAACTTCCTGAATTATGGATGAAGTCTTTGAAAAGAAATCAGATAGGATTGAAGGTGAACGTGGGGAAGTGTCTTGAACCGTTTGAAGTTAAATCCTCGAAGCAGCCGTTCTGATTTTATTGAATCCTAAGCTAGTTCTAAATGGTATGAAGAATAAAAAGAAAATAATAAAGAAAATAAAAATAAAAATAAAAATAAAAATAAAAGTAAATAATGAAAAATGAAATAAGTAAGATATCGGGAAAAAGAAGGAAAAATCGGGTTTAAATAGAGATGCATCCCACACCCGTGTTCCTTCCTGTGGTGCCCACACGGCCACGGCCACGGCCATGTGCAAGGCCGTGTGGGTATGGAAACTTACGCCAAAATACGAAAAAAATAAAACCAAACTAATTAGTACAGTTAGTGCTCGGATTGCCTCCCGAGAAGCGCTCGTTTAAAGTCTTTAGCTAGACTTTACCTATTTATTTTGATGGTCATGGTGGTTTGAGGAGGGAAAATCCTTTCTCATGCGATCAACTCAGTTTTTGATATAAAGTTTCAGTTGAGGATTGTTTACCTGAAAAGTGCTAAATTTAGGATTGCTTACCTTGATTGTCCCATTTAGGAAGACATTAAATATCTTAAAAGTTATTTCTTTGTTTGTCTTGAGGTCTGAATTGGTGATTCGAGGGTCTTCCTTATTTAACAAAATCTAATCCTCTATTTTTATGTGATTTATTTTTCCTATCAGATCGTCTGAGGTTTCCTTCGGGTTGACTTCGTGTGGTTCTAGTTCCTCATGTAATTCTTCTTTATTGGCATGAGATCTATAATCCGGCTCATGTTTGTAGCCTTGTGGTGTTTCCTACAATGAAGGTTGAACAAGTTGGTTATCAACTGAATTTACTTTCTCACCTTTATCACTTGATGTTCTGGCCGAGTCAAGAGCTTGAAGAGTGACTATCTCGTCACCTACACGAAGTATGAGTTCTCCTACATAGATATCAATTTTAGCTCTGGCAGTTGCTAAAAAGGGTCTTCCTAAAATTAAGGGGATCGTGTTGTCCTCATCCATGTCTAAAACGACAAAGTCTACTGGGAATACGAATTTATCAATTTTGATTAGAACATTTTCTATTATACCCCTAGGAATTCTTATAGTTTTATCAGTTAATTGAATGCTCATCATAGTTTGTCTGGGTTTCCCTAGACCTAGTTTTTTAAACATTTTGTAAGGCATAACATTGATGCTTGCCCCTAAATTCGCTAATGTTGTATCAATAGATAAACTACCAATTAAACATGGAATTGTAAAACTCCCTGGATCTTTTAATTTCCGTGGTAGTTTATTTTGTAGAATTACTGAGCACATTGCGTTTAGCTCCACGTGGTGCTCTTCGTCTAATTTGTGTTTGTTGGTCAAGAGCTGTCTTAAAAATTTCCTCGAGTTTGGTATCGGAAAAAGAGCTTCAAGAAGAGGTAAGTTAATATGTAATTTCTTTAAGAGTTTAAGAAACTTATCGAATTGTTCCTCTGAATTGTCTCTTTTCACTGCTTCCGGATAATGTATGCGAGGTTGGTACTCCTTGATTACCGGTTTCATCTTTTCTTGTGCTACCTTTGCCTTACCTTCGTCTACCTTGGCTTTTTTTATTGGATTAGGTTCATGTAACCCCTTACTGGCATGGGCTGAGATGGCTTGAATTTGCTCCTTCGATTTAATCTCGGTGTTACTTGGTAGACGTCCTTGCGGTCGTTCTGACATTAGCTTTGCGAATTGTTCATCGCATTAGTGGTCGCTTTGACCGACTTAGTAAGTTCCCTGAATCGGTTCTCGTTGCTTTTAAGTGTTTTCTTAGTTTCTTGGAAATGATTTTCTGTGTTTGCCATGAATTTTGTCAGCATCTCTTCAAGATTCGACTCCTCTTCTTGTTGGTGAGGTGGTTGTTGAAAATCTAGAGGAAGTTCCGATCTTTGGCTATTTTGATCATCCCACGAGAAATTGGGATGGTACTTCCAACCCGCATTATAAGTGTCACTATAAAATTATTTTGATATCTAGAATAGTTACGTATAGTGAGCTTGCTCATTTTCCATGCCATATCCGTAGGGTGGGTACTCAGGATTCGCCACGCCTCCTAGATTCAAATCATATTGTATTTCTGGATGTACCTGCGAGGGACTATACCAATCATCAATATTTTTATTTATCATCTCTAACTGATTAGATAACCTGGTGACCACGTCGAGGTTGAAGACACTGGCTATTTTAGTAGGAATTGTCCTCATGACATGCCACTGATAATTATTCAGTGCCATCTTTTCTATAGACTAAAATTTTCTGCCAAAAGCAAAATAGAGGAAAAAATTAGCAAAGTAAAAAAAATTAAAATAATAAATAATAAATTACAATAAAAAAATTGGCTAAAGTAATAAAAATTAAGCTTTCTTAATATTTTAGTTCCCCGGCAACAGGGGCATGTTCACGATTTTTTACATATCGTAATACATCCTGATACCAAGAGTGATCATCTTTTTCCTCCTCTTCCACATTAGAACAATGAGCTGGAACTTCAAAGATACTGATCGCTGAAATCAGAGCTTTAAAATTTATAATGAATGAGATCGAACCTTGAAACTAACTCTGGCAACGATTAAAGGCAAGTGTACCTATCGAACAGTAGTATAGCTTAGGCAAGACCGAATTATCAAACCCAAAGGAACTAAAAGTACTAATATTCACTTTCTTTTTATTATTTAGCCTAAAATATGGAGTGATTGGTTGATTTTATCTAGTTTAATGACTACTAAGCTAAAGACAAAGACAAAAAGAACAAATTGGGAAATAACTCGAAGAAACTCAATTGATTACGATGATACCCTCAGGAAGAATCCACCTAGACTTCACTTGTTACTTATTACTGAACCATATGATCTCTTTACTTAGCTTGATTCGTAGGACTCCCTAACCAATATTAAACTCTCTCTCGAGGCGAATAATGTCTAACCCTAGGTTAATTAGTGGAACTATCATTCGCTTATAATAACGCCCTAGAACAGTAGTAAATCGATCAATGGATTCCCATATGAGGTTTCACCCTAATTCGATAAAATCTCGTAACCATATCTCTAGGCACTCGATCAACTCTGCTTAATTATGCTAGATCTACTCTTAGGTAGAGTCTATTCCTCCTCCACCTAAGCACATCAGATTTGGATTAAGCAACATAATTAAGAACAAACTAAGTATTTATCATATAATTCAATAAATAAATAACAAGGTTCATCTAAGTTTCATCCCCCTCGGGTATCCGAATGGTTTAGTTCATAACAAATAAAGAAAACATCTCAAGAGAAAAGATGAAACAAAACATAGAAAATCCTTAAAACACCCTAGAGGAATTGAAGGAGAAATTCGCTGTCTTGAATATAATCCCGGCTTCTTGAGATGGATCCACTTGGCTATCTTTGAGTGATTCCTACAAATGTGATCCTTCTGGCTTGGCTCTTTGGCCTAGCTAACCACCCATTTTGGCTTCTGCTGAACTCCGAACGTCCCCTCAAGGTTGTCCTCTAGGGTCTTTATATAGGCTTTGAGGTGCCTTACTTGACCTCTAAGTATCCTAATTCAAGTATACTTCCTACTCGGTGTTTGAATAAGCTTTGGAAAGTGTTTCTTTGGCTCTAAGTATCCAAATTCGAGTGAAATTGCTCTCTCCCATAATAGGGGCACGGCCATGGTACACGCCCGTGTAAATCGTTTTCAGGCGGTGTCTCGATTCTGTCGGTTGGGGCATGATCATGTAAATCGTGGCATGGTCGTGTCTTAGTTAATTGTCGAGGCACGGCTGTGTGGCTTGAAGTCCAGGCCGTGTCGATTTCCTTTTTGGCCCAAATTGGCCCGTTTTAAGCCCGTTTCTCATTCTTTTTATCCTCGGGTGTTTTCCTGTGTAAAAACATTAAAAGAAAGGATTAAGAGCACCTTTTTACATAAAACAAGGGCTAAATCATCCAAAAGCATATTAGATGTGGGCCTAAAATATATTGCTTTTACGGTTTATAGATACTCATCTGAATAGGTTTCATATCCTCTGGTCTGTTTACTTTGATCATAGAAGCCAGTGTCACCAAAGCATCTGCCATCTGGTTTTCATCGCGTGGGAGATAATTGAAAGTAATGTCATCAAACTCCTCAATCAATCCCAGAACTATTTTTCGGTAATCAATTAGTTTGGGATCTCTTATTTCCCACTCTCCTGTAAGCTGGTAGATTACTAAGGTAGAATCTCCATATACTTCTAGCACTCTGACCTTGCGCTCTAAGGCTACTGGAATTCCCATGATGCAGGCTTCATATTCCGCCATGTTATTTGTGAAATCAAAATCCAATTTGCATGTGAATGGATAATAATCATCACTAGGGGATATTAAGATTGCCCCAATTCCATTTCCCTCAGCATTTGACACTCCAACAAAGTTTAGTTTCCACGGACAATCTTCAGTATTTGCCACATACATTAGCTCTTCATTTAGGAAATCAAAGCTCAAAGGTTCATAATCCTCCAAAGCTCTACTAGCCAAAAATTCTGCTACTGCGCTCTTTTTTATAGCCTTTTGGTTCACATAGACTATATCAAATTCATACAGCAAAATCTGCCACCTAGCCATCCTTCCATTCAAAGCAGTGGACTCTATCATATACTTTAATAGATTAAGCTTCGAAATTAACCAGGTAGTATGATATAGCATGTACTGCCTCAATCTCTAAGTTGTCCAAATCAGGGCGTAACACAATTTTGCAATCGACGAATATCTCATTTCACATTCAGTGAACTTTTTGTTGAGATAGAATATCATCTTTTCTTTCCTTCTTGACTTATCATGTTGGCCAAGTGCACATCCCATGGAGTTATTGAATACTAACAAATACAGTATCAATGGTCTATCTAGATTAGGCGAAAACAGTATTGGGGCGTTCGATAGATATTGTTTGACTTTATCAAAAGCTTTCTGGCACTCATCGTCCCATACACCCTGGTTGTGTTTCTTGAAGTGACGAAATATAGGATCACATTTATCAGTTAATTGTGAAATAAATCGAGCAATGTAGTTTAATCTTTCGAGAAAGCCTCAAACTTCTTTTTGAGTGCATAGTGGAGGCAATTCTTGTATTGTTTTGACCTTGTTTGACTCAACTTCGATTCCTTTCTTGCTGACCATAAAACCTAGTAATTTCCCTGACCGAGCTCCGAAAGTACACTTTTCCGGGTTGAGCTTCAATTGAAATTTTGTAACACCCTTAACCCGTATCCGTCGCCGAATTAGGGTTATAAGGCATTACCATGCATAGTACAAGTCTTAACAATTATTAACGGCTCAATAGACATGATCGAATACAACAAGGGTAGTATACTTCCATAGCATGCTTAACATTAATATACATATCATATTTCATTTAGCCACAATTACAAAGAAGTATTTTTTTCACCGAATAATCTTATTACTATTCATTTTGTAACACATTCATCAATGACTGAATATGCTCATATCCTTATTTATCAAACCTAAACAAGACATCAATTATCAAAACTAAGTTTTTATGTATAAGAAAAATTATGCTTTAGCCTTGCGTATTCAAATTTAACCTTTTCCTAACTTCCCATACCAAGTACTAATACATCCAAACGAAGTATAGATCCATACATATTTAAGAACAAAATTGAGTAACAAGATCAAATAAATATCTTCCATAATTCATGATTCATATCAATTTGAATTATACTCATACACTTTATAAAACATGTTCGACAAAGTCAAATTATCATTCCAACCAATAATATCATAACATGGCGAATATACCTAATTAAGTGTTTGACATTATTACAAGTGATTTACATTTCAAAATGTGTACTCTATTAATAAATATTTATCAATGCATGGCTCAAAACAACTTCAAATGCGCATATACCAAACTTCCTAATGCAACTCCTAATGTTCATAAACACATAATGTGACTAACTATCAACCAAGCACAAACAATCACATTCAACAATTATCTTAACCTCAAAGTCAAGTCATAAGAACATCCATCACAAATAATATACTATAAGATATACTTCTAAAATGAGCTATTTACTAATTAGCAAATGCATGACATAAGAGACATGTAAATCAGCCAATTTACCAACCATGCTTACTTACTTACTGATTCTACCTTTATAATGATCAAGCATTAAGGCCGAATACATTAAAGACCAAAGTACTATAATTTAGCCATTTTTGCATGGCTCTAAATATATATACAGGAACAAAATTTCATTGTTTCAAAATCTAGTCTAGCCTATACATGCTTTTAGTTCGAAATCTAGACTTTAAAGGTACCAAAATAGTCGATAGTGTGGATGACTTCGTTGACGATCCCCAGAGCTCGCAGATTGACCAACATCTATAAAACAGAATAACAAACGCACATAATAAGCTAACCTAGCTTAGTAAGTCTTAAGCAAAAATATAAATCAAATGATCATTCAAACATTTTCAAATCCAAATTTAATATCGTACAATTTTAAAGCTTAGTACATAATTGATCTACCATGCAGAATGTTATTACCCTTTTCTTTAATAACCTCAAAATATCCTTATCTCACCTTAATTGTGCAAACTCACCGAATACACATAAATGTAATATGTATCCATATATAATCAGATCAAGTAAGTACAATATACATATTAACCACATATAATCAATCATACACATATGTAAACATATCCATTTGCCTTCACATATAGCATTTACACATATGGCCGAATCTCAAAGGCATAACCAAGATTAAATTCCAATATATTTGCAAGACCAAATGCACATATTAAAATCTTACAAGAATACTTCAACTATATCACATATTTCTCACTTCGAATAGTAATATAATAACTTACCTTATTCCTTGCAACTACGAAGCTTATACTTACCTGAACATTTAGCTTACTTGCAGTAATTACATTCCACCTTAATAGTGATCCATGTATCCTCTATTTATAATAATTCACCGGCAATAAGCCTGCTAGGCAACAAAGCCTGAAACACACACCGACACTAAGCCTGCTAGACTCGAGGTCTAAAATTTAATCACCAGCATTTAGCATGCTAGTGTAATATCCTGACTTTGTGGGTCTGTACATTTGATGCGTTGCATCGCTAAGTTAGTAGGTGAAGGCTTTGAGGTGTGGATTGGGCTCAGGTTTGGACTTTAAAACCTGGGTTAAGTGGCTGATAAATAGTGTTAGTAGAAATTAAAAGTTAAACAATTATATTTGATAGCAAGCTGGGCTTGTGGCCCAAAGTTTAGAGGAGCTTTTAATGGGTATTAAGTGGCATCACTTAGGGTAGGAGTTTGGGCCAATGTGGCCGCTTGGGGCCCAAGTTAATGAGCCAAAATTTGGCACTCCTAAGGGAAGGGGATGGACGGCACCTAGCTACAATTTTGGAGTGTTATTTCTTTTATTTTATGATTAAAAAGGGGTGTTAATTAAGAGGGAAGAGGTGGATTTTAAGTGGCCTCTTTTAAAAGAGAGATAAAGGTTGGGTTATCAAGATGGATAGAGGTTATCAGAAGGGAGAGAGTTTACCGGGATTCCAACTCTGAGTGTATGCTTGTGTATTGCCAAAATTTTGAAGCCTAGTGTCCATCTTTTCCATTTGATTTCTTTTCTTTCTTTCTCATCTACTCTCTAGACTGAAATCTCTCTCAATTTCCTGTTGTCGCAACACCTCTTCAAGCTTCACATTCTCCCTTTTCATCCTTTAGTTAAAACCGAATTCACTTAGCAATTAAGATCTCCAAAGTCGAACCACTCCATCATTCACTTCTTCTTCTCATAGTTCTTTTAAAAGTCGAATCTTCTATCTAGGGGGCAAAACCAATTGCATCTCTACCCCCTGCCGATTTATTCACTAGATCAGAAGCCTATCATCTTTCTCATTTAAACCGATTTCTCTACTTCAGGTGCTTCTTGCCGATTTCTTGGAGTTTAGTGACCATTTGTGTTTTGGCCATTACTTTTTCGGTAAGAATCTCTTCTAGGTTGATTTCTTTTCTTTATTTTTCCTCCGACATCTCGAAAAGTTATCCCATAAAATGGGTGAGTTATAAACTCAATGTATAACACATACATTAAAAAGCCCATTTTATCAAATGCTTTCAAGCCCAAAATTTCACATATGGCCATAGGCCCATTTAACTCATATTTAGCCCAAAGGCCCAATTTAGCTCAAATTTAGCCCAAAGGCCCATTTCATAATAGATCAAATAATAATCATACAATATTACATGGTTATGTTTATGAAATGAAATGCAAGCCCACCTAAACTATATATCCATCCGCTACACACCCCTGCATCAACCAAAGACACCGTGGGATTACTAAATCGACCTCCATCCGCTACACACCATCAAGGCGATTGTCGCAATCAACATGCACATCGCCTTATTGTGGCAAAGCCACCAAAATAGATATGACCAAGTCACCGATCAAGTCCAATTTCATATACGTGATCAAGTCACCAGATTCACATATGTGACCAAGTCACCGGAGACAAATATGTGACCAAGTCACCGAGCCAAATATGTGACCAAGTCAATGAGTCAAATATACGTGACCCAAGTCACCAAATTCACATATGTGACCGAAGTCACGTAAATGTGGTAAAACCACCGAATACTTCCTCCTTTATCAATATACCCATATGCCCATGCACATACATATCAAATCGATTTTCATGCTATTTACCCACAAATCATATTATAGTCATGCTTATTTCATATTGATGCATATAGCAAAAATAAACGAAATATTGGGGTAACATACCTGAATTTTGTATACCAATGATTGGTATCCACAAACAAACATATTATCATATAATCACTTTTTAAAACATAGATCTATGGAAATTTTTAATGTAAGGTTACACACCTAGTAATAGTGAGAACAATACCCTCTTGCTCGTCCACACCTAATTTGATTAATACACTTGGTTAGTATAAACTATTGTTAACAAAACTATACCTATTGACGATGGATCTAAATCCTTACCCTTGGATTCACGAATGACAGTTATTTGTGGTTTTTCTCCACTAGATGGATCAAAACCCGCCGATATTCCACCAACGTAAAGTGGTTCGATTGTACGCACTACTTCGAATAACCGATCCTCGTTAGCAGAGGGTCCACAACCCAGTGGAAAATCTCTAACCCCCGATACTGCTCTTCGTTTGTAGTTCGATGGTAAAGGAATACCTCCTCTCTTCCAAACACTCCGTACGGCTCTTTTCTTACCTATCTTGATGGTCTTAGATCGCCCCTAAAAATAACGTAGATTAGTGATCTATATAAATAAATCGATATGATCTAAATTAATAACCTTACCTTGATGATTTCGAATGGTCACTTAAAGGTTGTCTTCAACAAAGATCTTTGAAAAATCTTTTCAAAAGATTCGGCCTAGGAGAGAAATAAAAGATTATGATTTTAAGTTTGCTAAAGTAAAAAAAAAAAGAATGATGAAATAATTGATAGAATCTTACTTTGATCACTTGGAGATTCGACTTTGAATAAGAAGAAAAGAATATGATGATTCGGCCTTAACAAAAGAGAATAGAAATGGTGGTTTCAATATGATGGTTTCGGTTTTGAAGGGAAAGAAGAAAGAGAATGAAAAGAGAAGGAAAAAGAGAAGGAAGAAAAGAGAAAAAGGAGAAGAAGATGATGATGGTGATTTCTCAAAAGAAAAGAAATGTGTTTAAGAACCTTTGCACATTCGGCCAAGGAATGAGAGAAAGAGAAGAGAGAAATAAAATGAAAAGAAAAAGAAAAGAGGAAATGATCAAAGAGAAGGGAGATTAGTTTTGAGACTTAGGTGCATTCGGCTAAAGGAGAGAAATGAAGAATTTGGTTCTTTGAACTTTGTAGTTTCGATTTCAAAAAGAAAGAGGGGAGAACGAAAATTGTATTTGGTTCAAATACAATCGAGAACTAAATCAAAAGTAAAAGTGTACCAAAGTGCCTAAGGTACATTCGGCCAAAGTAAGAGTTTTTTTGAAGAAAAATTGGTCAAAAAGAAAGCTAAAACAAAGAGAAGATTTTTACCTAAACTCAATGTCAATTTCGGCTAGGAGAGAACATTTGGAGAAAATGAGAAAAGATGGACACTTTTGCTAGGATTTTTGGCCAATTAGCACCCTAATGGCTATACTAACTTTCGGTCAACCTTAGCCAACATATCCCCTTTTCCTCCTTGTTTCTTCCCCATCATATCCAAAAATTTGCTACACAATTAAGCCACTCCTTTAGCCTTCATGTTGCCTAGGTTCATGGTCAAATGACCATGAACACATCCCCAAAACATAGCCCAATATCATGCCTTTGTCCCCCTCATCTTATCATGAACTTATGATTCCATGCCTTAAGTTCTTTGCTTCCTTTTTCACATGGTCAACTAGCCAAAAATGAATGAAAGCTCATCCACTCTAGAACTTTCTTGGCCGACACTTATAGGGAAGAAAACAAAAAAAATTTAAAATCCTCCCTAATGCTAGCTAGAGATTCGAACTTCACACCTCAAGCACACATCCATGCATTAATAGAAATTAAAAGTTTAATTGAAAAGTAAAATTCTTAATAATAATTAATCTCTTCAATTAAGTAAAATGCATCTAATTATCGGGATGTTACAATCGTCGAAAAGGAAACCTTGAAGGGAATTTGTGATTCTATTGTAGTTGGCGATTAGGGGAGATTATCCGGATTTGAATATCCAAGGTAAGTGAAGTGTGATCTTAGGCCGAAGGCCATTTACTTTGTTCATCAAATGTTAGAATCGAATCTAACATATACCATGTAGGGAGTTCGAAATCTCCAAGGACAAGTGATATTTTTGAGATTTAGACAATCAAGGTAAGGGATATTAATATTCGACCAAGGCCATATTATTTATTAAGGGTGTAGATTCTAATTATGGTGTTTTAGGAGATTTTCGATAAATCTTCGGGATTTGGCTAAGCAATCTAGGTAAGGTTTCGAGTGTTTAGATTTGATTCTTATTCGTTCAAAAGTCGAAAACTAATCGATTGAGTGTTCTAGTGCCTAGCCGATTGCAAGGGAGATCATCACGAAGTTTTGGGATTTGGTTGGTAACCAAATCGACAGCAAGGTAAGGGTTTTGGTCTCGTTAAACCTTCGGGATTTGTGTTTAGCTGAATGGCCTATTGACTAATGAGCTTAGTGTTGGCCGAATGTATGAGAAGAGATCTAGTGCATTAGATCAAGATTTTCAGAATTTTGATTAGATCTACGAGTAATCAGGTGTGTAACCCACCCTAAATTCCCAAATAACAATAATATTGATTTGTATATGTTAATAAGGCTATGCATGAATATGGCTAAAAGTACTATCCCATGGTACAGTGCATTCAGGTACGTTACCCCTAACTCTCAGTTAAGTAAAGGTTATAAAACATGAATATAGATATATGAGAAATATTATTATGGCTATGGGGTAAGGTATAATGCATGTTATTCAGTATGTTATGTATGTTGCATAGGCATATGGGTGATTATGTGAAAGGGAAGTGATCCGGTGGTTCATACCACAATATCCGTGACTCTGTCACATTATCCGTGACTATGTCACATAATCGAATTGGTGACTCATCACATTATCGTGGCTATGCCACAATTATAAGGGCGATGTGCGTTGATGTATGCGGCGCCTTCGATGGTGTATAGTGGATGGATGGTCGATTTAGTAATCCCACGGTGTGATCGGTAGATACGGGTGATGTATAGAGGTTGGATCTAGGTGGTTTGGGTTTCATCATGGTTTACCATTATTTCATGTGACTTGATATGCCTTGTATGTTTTGGGAATCTGTGATGGTTGTTACACACTAAGTCTGTTGACTCACCCTTCGTGGGCTAACTTTTTGCATATGGCACTGAGTGAATGGACCGGGTCGGCAGGAACTTAGTGGTGGCCATGCACAGCTCAGTTTTATTTTTGGTTTCCTTATTAAGTTTATTTTGATTTATTTTGGGTTATATTTTGATGTAATAAGGCCATTATCACTTAACTATTTTATTTATGCATTTTAAAATTATGATATGAATAACATCGAACAAGATGATTAAACATTTTTTGTAAAACAACATCAATTATTTTGAAGCCCAAACACCTACAGTTTTCAAGTTAATAATAATAAACTCTAAAATCCAGTATTTCTTTTAACTTATAACTTTTGCCGTATGAAAATATCGTTTTAGTACAAAGCTAAATTACAACACGGTTTTAACTTGAGAACATTCTAAATTTATTTTCTTCAAAATCATCAAGATTTTCAAATGTCATTACAAAACTTAACTACGTTTTGCTTGAGGAGCATGCTAGATCCGGTCAGGGCTTGTGGGCCGGGTTTAGGGTGTTTCAATTTGGTATCAGAGCCCGATTCAAAACTCAGCCTTGAGGGCTTTTGGGCTCGAAACATTTTCTTTATTTGAAATTGAGTTTTACTAAAGAATGAGCGACTTTTACGGCATGGCACCGAGTCTCTACCAAGTCCACGGGTAAGTAACCCTAACCCTTGTGTGACTTGTATGTGGGAATTATAGGGACGTATATTAGTAGATTAGGAGTTACTGAACCCTAGGATTAGCTTACTCCAACACCGAATTACATAAAACTTAAGGTCTAACCAAACAAATCTGTGAGTAAGTCACCGAGTTAAGGGTGTGGCAACTGTTGTGCGCATGTCTAGGATTGGATTCAGGGGGAGCTTGGTATTTAAGCAGTCCTAGTGACTCACCTCCTCTACCGCTCGAATCCTACTTGGTGCGTAGTGACGGTTCACCCTAACCAAAAGGACTCAATCACAGGCTAAATTTGATAATTAAAACCCGAAAGGGACCAATCACCTTGGTTTGTATAATCCTAAAGTCAAATCGTGATCATAAAATTACCAAAGTATCCTTGATTCGAAAGATGACCAAAATACCCCTGATTTGCAAATTGACCAAAATACCCCTAGTTTGTAAAATTATAAAAATACCCTCAGTTTATAAAATTACCCTTGAATATTCTTACTAAGTATTCCTATTTTTCAAAAATACCAAAAATCTCTATTTTGCTAAATTTTCAAATACCGTAATTTGGAAAATTACCAAAATACCCCTATACGAAAAATTACAAAAATACCCCTGGGTAGTGGAGAACAACAACAATGACACCCACAACACTTTTCTGTAATGAACGCAAGTTCATGAATGTTGATGATTGGATGAATGAATTTGAGACTGTAGCGTGTGTATGAACTCGAAAGAACTACTTTTTAGAACTATTAAACATAAGACTGATCGCGATAAATCAGTGGAACAAAAACTAATTCATAAAATTCTTAATCAGATTAAATCACGAACGTAGACATGAGTTCTAGAGGACGTGGCCGTAATGTGCGTGGCCGTGGTAGAGGTCGAATGACCGTGTCAGAAACCGTTAGGTCTGGTCAAGGGTCCGAGAATGAAATGCCACCACCACCAGCTGCTGGTATGGAATATCAGGATCAAACGGGGGATGATGCAGTATCACAGGCGATGCTCCGAGTTCTGGAAAGGGTGGCTGGAGTAAGTGGAGGCATGGGAGCTCGAAAGTCTATACCTGAGGGACTCTGAGCTAATGGAGCTGAGTTTTTCCGTAGTATATCTGGTGTGGTGCCCAATACGGCTGAGTATTTGTTGGAGGCGACGGAGCGAATTATGGATGATTTGGACCTGACTGCCGAGGAGAAACTGAAAGGGGTAGTGTCGCTACTCCGTGATGAGCCATACTAATGGTGGCTCACGGTTCGGAATGGTGCTGCCGCAGATGATCTTACTTGGGAGTACTTTAACGCAGCGTATCAGAAGAAGTATATTGGGACCAGCTATGTTGATGCGTAGAGGAAGGCGTTTCTGAGGCTGGTCTAGGGAAATAAGTCCGTAGTGGAGTACGAGGTAGAATTTTTAAGGTTGAGCCGATACGCTCGAGGCATAGTAGTTACGGAGCATGAACGATGTGTCCGGTTTGAGGATGGACTAAGGGATGACCTGAGATTGTTGATTGCCCCACAGCAGGAGCGGGAGTTTGCTGTGTTGGTAGAAAAGGCAAAGGTTGCTAAAGGAGTTAAGGAGTCTGTGAGACAGAACACGGACAGGAATAAGCAAAAGAGAGGTTTTGGATCATCAGGGTCATCTGGGAATATCCAAAAGAGACCTAGAATGGATGGGTCGCGAGGTCGATGAAGTTGCTACGGAGGACGAGACTGTACTTGTGATCAGTGTGGAAATATGCACTTGAGAGAGTGTTGGAAGAAGACGGAAGGATGTTTCAAGTGTGGGTTCAAAGATCACATGATTAGGGACTGTCCTATGAAAGCAGACGGGAGTCGACCCGTAAGTCAGGGTCCTAATCAGGCTGGAAGAGGTGGACAGTAGCCACCGCGGGGTCGTGGTTCAGCTGGTAGAGGTGATGGTTCTAGAAGAGGACGGGGAACACCGGGCAGAGGTGTTGGTAGTATGGAGGTGAGACAGCCGGGTCTAGTATATGCAATTCGTCGGAGGGAGGATGGTGACGCACCTGATGTCATAACTGGTATGTTCTTTATCTCTGGATTACCCTTTATTACGTTGATAGATATTGGGTCAACTCATTCATACATTGCTAGTAAGGTGTCTGGAACTCTACATGTGAACTCTGAAACTGTACCTAGGAAGATGACTATCCTTAGTCCTTTAGGGCAATCGTGAGTGTTAGACAAACTCTTTAGGCGTACCTTGGAAGTTCGGGCGCAATTTCAGCAGACTTAATGGAGTTGCCATTTGAGGAGTTTGACCTAATCTTAGGCATGGTTTGGTTAGTGAAGTACCAAGCGAATGTGGATTGTGCTAAGTTTATGTCGTTAAGAACTTCTGACGACAAAGAGGTTGTGGTGATGGGCGAGAGATGGAATTGCTTATCAAATGTGGTATCTGGCCTTAAGGTAGAGAAGATGGTGAGAAAAGGGTGTGTAGCTTTTCTGATGTTGATAAGTGCCTTAGAGGCTAAGGAAGTAGTTGTAGGAGGAGTTAGAACAGGAAGGGAATTTGTGGATGGCTTTTAGGAGGAGTGCAGGTTACCCCGGATAGGGAGGTGGAGTTCGAATTGACTTATTAGATGCATGACCTGTGTCAATTGCTCCATACCGAATGGCACCAAAGGAGCTAGTAGAGCTCAAGGCCCAGATCCAAGAGTTACTCGATCGTGGGTTTATTCGACCTAGTGTGTCTCCATGGGGAGTACCGATCTTATTTGTGAAGAAGAAGGACGGGACTATGCGCATGTGCATAGACTACCGGCAGTTGAATAAGCTAACCATCAAGAACAAGTATCCATTGCCACGGATAGATGACATGTTCGATCATCTTAAGGGGGCCGCAGTGTTTTCGAAGATAGATCTAAGGTCAGGATATCATCAGCTTAAGGTGAAGGACGCTGATATCCATAAGACAGCTTTCCAACAAGGTACGGGTATTATGAGTTCTTGGTAATGCCTTCGGATTGACAAACGCCCCAGCTGCGTTCTTGGACATGATGAACCGTGTTTTCCAACCCTACTTGGACCGGTTCGTCGTTGTGTTCATAGACAATATTCTAGTGTATTCCAAGTCCGAGGAAGAACATGATGAGCATCTCCGAGTTGCGCTACAAGTGTTAAGGGAAAAGAAGCTATATGCCAAGTTCAGCAAGTGCAAATTTTGGCTGAAGGAAGTTACGTTTTTAGGACATGTGGTATCTGCTGAAGGAATAAGGGTGAATCCTCGAAAGATTGAGTCAGTATTGGATTGGAAACCACCTAAGTCTATGGCAGAAGTTCGTAGTTTCTTGGGATTAGCAGGCTACTACAGGAGATTTATTGAGGGATTCTCGTCGATAGTAGCACCTTTGACGAAGTTGTTGAGAAAGGAGGCACCTTTCGTATGGGCGGATAAGTAATAGGAGAGTTTCGAGAAGCTTAAGAAGGTATTTGTAACATCCTAAAAAGGGCCTATGCATTTTGGCCAAATTGTATGAAAAGACATGTTTTATATGTTTTGAATAGATTTTGAACATTTTTGGAAACCTGAGAATGTATGGAAATGTTACGTTGAAAATAGGAAAGTGACCATTTTTGGAAACCTAAGTAAAAGAGGAAAGTAAACATTTTGGAAACTAAGCTAAAAGAGGAAAGCAAACATTTTGGAAACTAAGCCAAAAGAGGAAAGTTGGAAACTAAGCCAAAAGAGGAAAGTAAACATTTTGGAAACTAAGCTAAAAGAGGAAACTAAACATTTTGGAAACTTAGGAAATGTCAAGTTTATAGAGCCGAACGAAAATTTTAGGAAACTTAGAAATGACCTCGAAATGTCGAGTTTTAAAGTTTAAAAGAGGAACTTAGGGCCAGGTGGCCTTAAAATAAAAAGTATGTGAAATTTAACCCACAAACGGACTTGGAAGAGTGGCCTGAAGATGCCACTTAAGGCTTCAGGAAATGACCTGCATGCAAGGGTGTTTGGGCCTGAGTTCGAGTCACATAGGAAGCAAATAAAAGAAGTTTTATTTTGCTTCCATAAACAGAGAGTTGGATGGCACAAAGGATCTTGAAAGAGGAGTTTTAATTCCTTTGGAATTTCGGCTAATTAGGAGATAATTGTTGGAGTTTAATATTTGATAAAATTAAATTTTATCACATAGGAAGAGTTGGCCGATGGAGGGACTCTAAGGCTAGTATTTTCGGCCAAGGAGGGAAAGTAAGGGCGATTCTTCATTCTTTTCTCTTCAAGGGAAACCCCTGCCAAAAATACTCTAGCAAATAGCATCAATCTTTTCTCCTCTCTTTAGCCAAATTCTCTCTCTCAAAACTCTCTTCTTTTCTTTTCTTTTCTTTTCTTTCTTCTTCTATTCCTTCACAAAAGCCGAAACCTTGTGTTCCTTATAAGAGCCATAGCCGATTAGTATAAAGGATCACCTGGGATTTGAAAACAAGGTAAGTACATCTATGTACATTCGGCCAAAAAGGTCTCTTCCATAATTGAATGGTAGATCAAATCTAACATGTGGTTTCGGCAGGAATCTAAAATAAAGATCAATTTCGGGATTTGAGAACTCCAAGGTAAGTGAGTTTATACATTCGGCCAAGGCCAAATCTTAGGTATTTAGATCAAATTAATCAAAAACTAACCGATTCAGGGATTTAGGATTTGGCCGATTTTAAGGAAGAGGAAAGTGAAGTTTTCGAGATTTAAAATCCATAAGGTAAGCACCTAAAAGTATTCGACCAAGGCTTGTATGATTACATAGATCGGTTCTTTAATTATTAAAAAGTCAAAAACTAACCCTTATTGAGATTCAGGGTTGGCCGAATATCAGGTGAAGGAAAACCAAGTTTTCGTGATTTGAATAAACATCAAATCGGCATCAAAGGTAAGTCTTTTTACAAATCCTACTAGGATTTGGATATCATAGCCAAATAGGATTTATGCTAAGTAATAAATGATAAATCAAATGTAGGGACTAAGGATCTAAACATTAGATCTAGCTTTTCGAAATCTCAAGGAATCGCTAAACAAATCAGGTGTGTACCCCACACTAATCTTAATAGATGTATGCCTTAAATATGATATATATGTTAATGTGAAAGTGAAAGAATGTGGCTAAAGTACCATATTATGGTACAAAGTACTGTGCACGTTTTCCTACTCCTACTAGGATTACGAAATATGTTATAATTAACATGTGAAAAGTGACATGAATGTGAAAATTAAGTATGATATGCATGATATGAATAATATGGGGCATTCGGGTTATTTGAGAAAGGGGAAGTGAATGTGATGACTTGGTCTCACTAAGTGAAACGTGATGATTTGGTCTCACTAAGAATATGTGACGACTTCGGTCTCACTAAGTGAATGTGGTGATTACGGTCACATTAAGTGAATGTGGTGGTTACATCATCAATGTGGTGGCTATGCCACGAATTTTATGTGGGCAATGAGCACGTCATTGCAATGACGCCTCCGATGGTGTGTAACGGATGGAGGGTTTGACTTAGTAGTCCCCACTTGCAGTGTGATGGTACGGTGGAGTGTAGCGGATGGCATATAGGTTTGGGTTCGAGTTTGCATCATTATCTTGAATTTTTATATGAACATGATATGTATGGTGTGCCTAATTCTATTATATTTTAGTGTTGGTTACACATTGAGTCTATCGACTCACCCCGCTAGGGAACATGTTTGTGTGATTAAGAATGGGAACATGTTTGGCCATGTGATGAGCGATAAATTTTATTTTGGGTTTTGTTTTATGTAATGGGCCATAGTGATGGCTTTGATTACTACTATGAATTTAGGGCTTTATAAGGAATAAGCCCATTTAATTTAAAATAAGCTTAAATATTTTGCCACCGTAAATTATGGGTTTTCATTATAAAAAAAAAAGATAAACTTGTTTTCAACTCGAGCCCAACACACAAACAAACTATCTTCCAAAACACACAGTTTTCAAAGTATTCAAAAGAATTTCAAAACGGTTTACACCGGGGAACATACCAGATCCGGTCCATTCCCGTGGGCTGGGTGTGGGGTGTTTCAATTTGGTATCAGAGCCCAGTTTTAAACTCTCGGCCTGTGGCCTAAGGCCCAAAACGTTTTTCAAACAAGCCCAAAAGAGTTTTATGAAAATATTTCTGAAAATGGACAGGTATGATGACATGGTCCCTAAGTCTCCGACCCGCGGTCCACCAGGTAAGTACCCCTATCTATCTGTGTGATTATGTGAATTATAGAAGGGTAGAAAAGGAATGGAACGTAGAATAGCATGATAGGAACTTGAACCCTAGGATTAGTCTACTCAAACACAAATACATAAGACTTAATACACTAAACAAACCTATGGCTAAGTCAATCAAGTTAGGGTGTGGCAACCATGGTATGCATGTTTAGGATTGGATCCCAAGAGCTTGGTATTTAAGCGGTCCTAGTGACTCACCTCCTCTTCACAGGAATCCTACCTAGTGCGTAGCTTCGGTTCACCCTAAGCCAGAGGACTTAGTGGGTGTGGCAACCCCTATACGCATGTCTAGGAATGGTTTTAGTGGGAGCTTGGTACTTAAGCAGTCCGCATGACTCACCTCCTCTCCCTCGAATCCTGCACAGTGCGTAGCTTTGGTTCATACGACCAATGAGGCTCGGTCATAGGCTAAACCCAATAACTAAAACCCGAAAGGGAACTAGCCATTTTTCTAGAACCCTAATAATAAAAAAATTCTTAAAACCAATTGTTCTCTCTTTAATTCACAAAAATTATTTCTTTTCACACAAATTTTCAAAAATTTTTCGATTTACAAAAATACCCCTAGTGGTAAAATTACAAAAAAATGCCCTTGGTCTATAAAATACCCAACTACTCAACAGTTTTGCCAAAATTTCAATATTTCATAAATGTTTAAAAACCCTAATTTGCAAACTATCAGAAAAATACCTTGATTTTTTGAAAATTACAAAATTACCCCTAACTTACTAAAATTTCCAAAATGACCCTAACTTCCAAAATTTTTGTAACTTCATCGTTTTG
The DNA here is from genome assembly GCA_025506655.1 of Gossypium rotundifolium. Classification (NCBI taxonomy): domain Eukaryota; kingdom Viridiplantae; phylum Streptophyta; class Magnoliopsida; order Malvales; family Malvaceae; genus Gossypium; species Gossypium rotundifolium. Next base: position 172,217,254 of record CP106734.1, on the reverse strand, counting down.
GAAAATAAATTTCTCAAAAAGAACCCTCAAAGTTTTGCAACTTCTGAAGTATCCTCGATTTATTAAAATTTTACAATTTACCCCGATTTGTGGAAAAATTACCAAAATACCCCAAGGTCCAAAAATTTCTGAAATACCCTCGGATTTCAAAAATTTTCCAAAATACCCCAGGAACTTAAAAATACAAAAAATACTTTGTGACAAAATCACCAAAGAACTTTATTTTGACAAATTACGAAAATACCCCTGTAGGACAAATTACAAAAATACCCCCGGGTAGTGGAAAAACAACAACAAATGAAAACTACAACATTTCTCTGAATGAACTAAGGTTCATAATTGTTTGATGGATGTATGAATGAATGAAAAGACTGTGTGCATGTATGAATACAAAAGAACCACTCCTAAATTCCTTTTCATAAAATTTCTTCGCGGGTAATAAAGTGAAACAAAAGTACTAATTTATAAAAACTTCTTAATCAGATCTCGGCGTTAGAAATGAGTTCTAGAGGGACGCGGTCGTCAAGGACTTGATGAGAGGAAGAATAAGCGTGTCGAACCCGTTAGATTGGGTCAAGGGTCTGACAATGAGTTACCACCGCCACCACCACCCCCAGCTGTTAATGTCGAGCAGCAAGCTCAGACGGAGGATGATGCTGTGTCGCAGGCTATGTTACGAGTTTTGGAAATGGTGGCTGGCGCGGGTGGAAATACGGGAGCTCAAAAATCTGTACCCGAGTGACACCGAGCCAACGGGGCCGAGGTGTTTCGTGGAGTGTCCGATATGGCACCCAGTACAGCTGAGTATTGGTTGGAAGCAACCGAGCATATTATGGATGAACTCGACCTGACCCCTGAAGAGAAGTTGAAAGGAGCGGTGGCATCATTACGTGATGAAGCGTACCAATGGTGGTTAATTGTAGGGATGGTGCCACGGTGAGGATCGACACGGGAGTATGCTAAGGAGGCATATCGGAAAAAGTATGTCGGCACACGGTATATTGATAAGCAGAGGAAAGCTTTTCTAGGACTAGTTCAAGGGAACAAATCGATAGCAGCATATGAGGCTGAATTTCTGAGGTTAAGCCGATATGCAAGAGGAGTAGTCATAACCGAACATGAACGCTGTGTCCGTTTTGAGGACGGATTAAGGGATGACCTAAGATTATTGATAACTCCACATCAAGAACGGGAGTTCTCCGCGTTGGTTGAAAAGGCTAAGGTAGCTGAGGGAATCAAGGACTCGACTAGGCAGAACTCTGACAGGAATAGACCCAAGAGGGGTTATGGATCGTCGGGAAATGTGCAGAAAAGGCCCAAAATTGAGGGGTCAAAGGGTCAACAAGTTGGTACCAGAGGGCAGTATCGTCCTTGTGAGCATTGTGGAAAGAAGCATTTAGGTGAGTGTTGGAAAAAGACGGAGGATGTTTTAAGTGTGGGTCCAAGGACCATATGCTCAAGGATCGTCCAAAGATATCGGAAAAAGCGACCCGAGAACTCGGAATGTTAATCAGCCGATAGGGAGGGCAATGACCTCAACAAGGTCGAGGTTGAATAACGAGAGGTAATGGTCTTTGGCGGAGGTGCTGCTATCTTGAGGCAAGGCGGTGGGGTTTAGTTTATGTGGTTCACCGTAGGGAGGATGGAGACGCAAGGCGTCATAAGCCAGACGTTCCTCATTCATGGCAAACCCTATTATGCTTTAATTGATGTGGGCTCAACCCATTCTTATGTTGCCTGTAGTGTAGTTGAAACACTAGGCCTAGACTCTGAACTTTCTGATAAGGAGATGACGGTAGTAAGCCCATTAGGCCAAACCATAGTGGTGAAGAAGATCTTTCGGAATGTATCCCTAGAAATTTAGGGAGTGAGCTTTCGGGCTGACCTAATAGAGTTACCCTTCGGGGAATTTGACCTCATACTTGGTATGGATTGGTTAGTAGAACACCGAGCCGTGTTGGATTGTGCGGCTAAACGAATGGAACTAAGGACCCCTGAGGATGAGGTGGTCATTATGATAGGAGAAAAAAAAAACTACTTGACCAATGTAGTTTTGGTGCTTAAAGTGAAAGGATGGTTAAGTAAAGGGTGCGAGGCGTTCTTAGCCTTTGTAAGTCGTTGGATGGAAAGGAGGAAGGTGTCAAAAAGTCAAAGCAGTAAGGGACTTTGAGGATGTGTTTTCGGAGGAATTACCAGGAATACCCCCCGATAGAGAAGTTGAATTTGGAATAGACTTACTACCAGGAACAGCTCTTGTGTCAATCGCTCCATACCGAATGGCGCCAAAGGAGTTAGTGGAGCTCAAGGCTCAAATCCAAGAATTGTTGGATCGTGGGTTTATTCGACCCAGTGTGTCTCCGTGGGGAGCACCGGTCCTGTTTGTGAAGAAGAAGGGCAAAACTATGCGTATGTGCATAGACTATCGTCAATTGAATAAGCTGACCATCAAGAACAAGTATCCCTTGCCTAGGATTGATGACTTGTTCGATCAGCTGAAGGGAGCGAAAGTGTTTTCAAAGATCGACTTAAGGTCAGGATATCACCAGTTAAAAGTAAAGGAGGTAGATATCCATAAGACAGCTTTCAGAACAAGATACGACCATTTTGAGTTTGTGGTAATGCCGTTTGGGTTGACAAACGCCCCAGCCGCATTCATGGATATGATGAACCGAGTGTTTCAACCTTACTTAGATAGGTTCGTTGTAGTGTTCATCGATGATATTTTGGTATATTCTAAGTCTGAAGAGGAGCATGATGAGCATCTCCGGATTGTGTTGCAAGTATTAAAGGAGAAGAAGCTTTATGCCAAATTTAGCAAGTGTGAATTTTAGCTTAGGGAAGTTGCTTTCTTAGGACACGTGGTGTCTGCCGAGGGAATAATGGTGGATCCTAAAAAAATTAAAGCTGTGTTGGATTGGAAACCACCTAAGTCGGTGGCAAAATTCATAGTTTCTTAGGATTGGCGGGTGCTATTACTGGAAGGTTAGTGGAAGGATTTTCATCAATAGCCGCGCCATTAACAAAATTGTTGAGGAAGGAAGTACCCTTTGTGTGGACGGATAAGCAACAGGAGAGTTTTGAAAAACTTAAGAAGGTATTAACTAAGCTCCAAGGTTGATTGCCTGAAGCAGGAAAGGATTTTGTGGTGTACTGTGACGCTTCACATACGGGGTTAGGATGTGTTCTTATGCAAGATGAAAAAGTAGTCGCTTACGCGTCTCGACAGTTAAGGCCGCATGAGGTAAACTACCCAACCCATGACTTGGAATTGGCAGCAGTGGTCTTTGCTCTCAAGGTGTGGAGGCACTATCTTTATGGAGAAAGGTCAGTGATCTACACAGACCACAAGAGTCTCAAGTACCTGTTGACTCAGAAGGAGTTAAATTTGAGGCAACGAAGGTGGGTGGAATTACTGAAAGACTATGACTGTTCGATAGAATATCACCCGGGCAAGGCGAATGTAGTAGCGGATGCCCTAAGTAGGAAGGTTGTGTCGGACCTAAGAGCAATGTTCGCCCATTTAAGCTTGTATGAGGATGGAAGTCTGCTGGCTGAGTTGCAAGTCAAGCCAACGTGGTTGAAGGAGGTGAAAGAGGGACAGTTGGTTGATGGGGATTTAAGTGTTAAGTTATAAAAAGCACAGAACGGAGGGTTAGAGGACTATGAGGTTAATGATGAAGGAGTATTGTGCTACAAAGGAAAAGTCTGTATGCCGAGGGATAAGGAGTTAAGACAGAGGATTCTTCGGGAAGCGCATAGTAGCCCTTATGCTATGCATCCGGAGGCATTAAGTTGTCTGAGATTTAAGAGGACAATTTTGGTGGCACGATCTTAAACGAGAAGTTCTGAATTCATGGGAAGATGTCCGACGTGTCGCAAGTTAAGTGAACATCAAGTTCCATCGGGATTGCTTGACCAATCCAGATTTCGCAGATGGAAGTGGGAAAGAATTACCATGGACTTCGTTAGTGGGCTTCCCTTACACCTACTAAGAAGGACTCGGTATGGGTAATAGTGGACCGCTTGACTAAATCCATACATTTCATCCCGTAAGAGTGGATTATTCTCTTCAAAAGTTAGCCAAGCTATATGTGGCAGAAATCGTGAGACTACACGGAGTGCCGGTGTCAATTATTTCAGATAGAGACCCAAGATTCACTTCTCGATTTTGGAGGGCACTTCACCAAGCTTTAGGCACCAAGTTGGATTTCACTACGGCTTTTCATCCACAATCAGACGGGCAGTCTGAACGGGTAATACAAGTGTTGGAGGATATGTTGAGAGGATGTGTGATGGATTTCCAAGGAAGTTGGGAGGATTACTTGCCTTTAGCAGAGTTCGCCTACAACAACAGTTATCAGGCTAGCATTCGAATGGCACCATATGAAGCATTGTACGGACGGAAGTGTCGTACTCCTACTTGTTGGACTGAGTTAGGAGAACGTCGAGTTTTGGGACCAGAGATGGTGGCAGAAACGGAAGGAAAGGTGGAGATAATTTGAGCACGGTTAAAGGAAGCCTCGAATAGGCAGAAGTCTTATGCCGACCTCAAGCGGAAGGAGATAGAGTTTGAAGTGGGAGACCAAGTGTTTCTAAAAGTCTCACCATGGAAGAAGGTGATGAGGTTTGGTCGGAAAGGAAAGTTAAGCCCAAGGTTTATAGGGCCCTATCAGGTACTAAAGCGAGTGGGACCAGTGGCATACCAGCTAGAGTTGCCACCGAGTTGCAAAGAGATGCACGACGTATTCCATGTGTCCATGCTACGTCACTCACCGATCGGATCCCTCTCACATAGTACTAGTGAAGAAGTGGAGCTAAGGCGGACTTAACCTACGAGGAAGAGCCGATTGATTTTGGAACATGACATGAAAGTGTTACTGAAGAAAGTCGATTCCTCTAGTCAAAGTGTTATGGCGCAATCATGGATCGGAGGAAGCTTCGTGGGAACCAAAGGAGGCAATGCGACAACAATACCCTCAATTATTTAGTTAGGAAAATTTCGATGACTAATTATTTTAAGGGGTAGAAGCGTAACATCCTAAAAGGGCCTATGCATTTTGGCCAAATTGTATGAAAAGACATGTTTTATATGTTTTGAATAGATTTTGAACATTTTTGGAAACCTAAGAATGTATGGAAATGTTACGTTGAAAATAGGAAAGTGACCATTTTTGGAAACCTAAGTAAAAGAGGAAAGTAAACATTTTGGAAACTAAGCTAAAAGAGGAAAGCAAACATTTTGGAAACTAAGCTAAAAGAGGAAAGTAAACATTTTGGAAACTAAGCCAAAAGAGGAAAGTAAACATTTTGGAAACTAAGCTAAAAGAGGAAACTAAACATTTTGGAAACTTAGGAAATGTCAAGTTTATAGAGCCGAACGAAAATTTTAGGAAACTTAGAAATGACCTCAAAATGTCGAGTTTTAAAGTTTAAAAGAGGAACTTAGGGCCAGGTGGCCTTAAAATAAAAAGTATGTGAAATTTGACCCACAAACGGACTTGGAAGAGTGGCCTGAAGATACCACTTAAGACCTTAGGAAATGGCCCGCATGCAAGGGTGTTTGGGCCTGAGTTCGAGTCACATATTAAGCAAATAAAAGAAGTTTTATTTTGCTTCCATAAGCAGAGAGTTGGACGGCACAAAGGATCTTGAAAGAGGAGTTTTAACTCCTTTGGAATTTCGGCTAATTAGGAGATAATTGTTGGAATTTAATATTTGATAAAATTAAATTTTATCACATAGGAAGAGTTGGCCGATGGAGGGACTCTAAGGCTAGTATTTTCGGTCAAAGAGGGAAAGTAAGGGCCATTCTTCATTCTTTTCTCTTCAAGGGAAACCCCGTCGAAAATACTCTAGTAAATAGCATCAATCTTTTCTCCTCTCTTTAGCCGAATTCTCTCTCCCAAAACTCTCTTCTCTTCTTTTCTTTTCTTATCTTTTCTTTCTTCTTCTATTCCTTCACAAAAGTCGAAAGCTTGTGCTCCTTATAAGAGCCATAGCCAATTAGTATAAAGGATCACCCGGGATTTGAAAACAAGGTAAGTACATCTATGTACATTCGGCCAAAAAGGTCTCTTCCATAATTGAATGGTAGATCAAATCTAACATGTGGTTTCAATGAGAATCTAAAATAAAGATCAATTTTGGATTTGAGAACTCCAAGGTAAGTGAGTTTATACATTTACCAAGGCCAAATCTTAGGTATTTAGATCAAATTAATCAAAAACTAACTGATTCAGGGATTTAGGATTTGGCCGATTTCAAGGAAGAGGAAAGTGAAGTTTTCGGGATTTAAAATCCATAAGGTAAGCACCTAAAAGTATTCGGCCAAGGCTTGTATGATTACATAGATCGGTTCTTTAATTATTAAAAAGCTGAAAACTAACCCATATTGAGATTCAGGGTTGGCCGAATATCAGGTAAAGGAAAACCAAGTTTTGGATTTGAATAAACATCAAATCGGTATCAAAGGTAAGTCTTTTTACAAATCCTACTAGGATTTGGATATCATAGCCAAATAGGATTTATGCTAAGTAATAAATGATAAATCAAATGTAGGGACTAAGGATCTAAACATTAGATCTAGCTTTTGAAATCTCAAGGAATCACTAAACAAATCGGTGTGTACCCACACTAATCTTAATAGATGTATAGCTTAAATATGATATATATGTTAATGTGAAAGTGAAAGAATGTGGCTAAAATACCATATTATGGTACAAAATACTGAACGCGTTTTCCTACTCCTACTAGGATTACGAAATATGTTATAATTAACATGTGAAAAGTGACATGAATGTGAAAATTAAGTATGATATGCATGATATGAATAATATGGGGCGTTCGGGTTATTTGAGAAAGGGAAGTGAATGTGATGACTTGGTCTCACTAAGTGAAACGTGATGACTTGGTCTCACTAAGAATATGTGACGACTTGGTCTCACTAAGTGAATGTGGTGACTACGGTCACATTAAGTGAATGTGGTAACCGGTTACATCATTTGAATGTGGTGGCTATGCCACAAATTTTATGTGGGCGATGAGCACGTCGATCGCAATGAACGCCTTTGATGGTGTGTAGTGGATGGAGGGTTTGACTTAGTAGTCCCCACGATTGTGCGAGGTTGGTACGGGTGGAGTGTAGCGGATGGCATATAGGTTTGGGTTGGGTTTGCATCATTATCTTGAATTTTTATATGAACATGATATGTATGGTGTGCCTAATTCTATTATATTTTAGTGTTGGTTACACATTGAGTCTATCGACTCACCCGTTGGGAACATGTTTGTGTGATGAGCAAGAATGGAGGGACGACGAGAACTTGTGGTGGCCATGTTTACTTGAAGTTTAATTTAATTTGAACCTTTATTTTATTTTAAGTCATGTATAAATTTTATTTTGGATTTTGTTTTATGTAATAAGGCCATAGTGATGATTTTATTTACATTTTGATTACTATGCTATGAATTTAGGGCTTTATAAGGAATAAGCCTATTTAATTTAAAATAAGCTTAAATATTTTGCCACCTGAAATTATGGGTTTTCATTATAAAAAAAGAAGATAAACTTGTTTTCAACTCGATCCCAACACACAAACAAACTATCTTCCAAAACACACAGTTTTCAAAGTATTCAGAATAATTTTGAAATGGTTTACACCGGGGAACATACCAGATCCGGTCCATTCTCGTGGGCGAGTGTGGGTCTTTCAAGATTGATGAGGCTCGGATTTTGATTCACTCAAGCGTGGAAGGACTATGTTGTATATTGTGATGCTTCCCATACAGGATTGGGATGTGTCCTTATGCAAGACGGGAAGGTGGTCGCTTATGCGTTTTGGCAATCGAGGCCACATGAGGTTAACTATCTGACGTATGATCTAGAATTGGCGGCAGTGGTTTTCGCTCTAAAAGTGTGGAGGCACTACTTGTATGGAGAAGGGTCGATGATCTACACGGACCACAAGAGCCTGAAGTATTTGCTGACTCAGAAGGAGATGAATTTGAGACAGCGAAGGTGGGTGGAGTTGTTGAAAGATTACAATTGCTCTGTAGAGTATCACCCGGGCAAGGCGAATGTTGTGGCGGATGCCCTAAGTCAAAAAGTAGTGTCAGATTTAAGGGCGATGTTTGCACATCTTAGCCTCTATGATGATGGAAGTTTGCTAGCAGAATTGTAAGTGAAGCTGACACGGTTAAGTCAGATAAAGGAGAAGCAGTTGGCAGATGGTGAACTAATTGCTAAGCTGCTACAAGTACAAAATGGGGAGTTGGAAGACTATGGTGTAAACAGTGATTGAGTGCTATGTTTTTGGGGCAAGGTCTGTATGCGAAGGATGAGGAATTAAAGCAGAGAATTCTTCAGGAATCGCATGGTAGCCCTTATGCTATGCATCCTGGAAGCAGTAAGTTGTACAAGGATTTACGGGAACAGTTTTGGTGGCCTGGTCTTAAGCGGGAAGTTACAGAGTTTGTAGGGAAGTGCTTAACGTGCCAGCAAGTCAAGGCTGAACACTAAGTACTGTCAGGGTTGCTTCAGCAGATAAAGATTTCGCAATGGAAGTGGGAGAGAATTACCATGGAATTTGTTAGTGGGCTTCCCCTTACACCTACTAAGAAGGACTTGGTATGGGTGATAGTAGATTGGTTGACGAAGTCTGCACATTTCATACCAGTGCGGGTTGACTATTCTCTCTGAAATTGGCAAAGTTGTATGTAGTAAATCGTGAGGTCGCAGTGAGTTGGTGTCGATTATCTCGCACGAGGATCCGAGGTTTACGTCTCGATTTTGGAAGGCACAACATCAAGCTTTGGGCACTGTGTTAGATTTCGAGATGGCATTCCATCTGCAATGGACTACCAATCTGAAAGGGTAATTCAAGTCCTGGAGGATATGTTGAGAGGTTGCGTGATAGACTTCAGATGGAGTTGGGAGGAGTTCTTACCATTAGCGGAATTTGCGTACAATAATAGCTATCAGGCAAGTATTCGGATGGCACCGTACGAAGCGCTGTATGGACAGAAGTGTCGCACTCCTACATGTTGGACGGAATTGGGAGAACGTCAGATTTTGGGTCCAAAAATTATGGCAGAATCGGAGGAAAAGGTTAAGGTAAATCGGACGCAGTTGAAGGAGGCATCTGATCGGCAAAAGTCATACGCAGATCTTAAGCGGAAGGAGATTGAGTTTGCTGTGGGAGATTATGTGTTTCTCAAAGTTTCACCGTGGAAGAAGGCAATGAGATTTGGTCACAAGGAAAGTTAAGTCCTAGGTTTATAGGACCTTATCGGATTCGAAATGGGTTGGTCCGAGAGCATATCGCTTAGAATTGCCTCTGAAATTGAAGCGGATGCACGATGTGTTCCACGTTTAGATGTTACGTCATTACCGATCGGATCCATCTCATATAATACCGATTGAAGAGGTAGAGCTGAGACCAGATCAGTCCTATGAGGAAGAGCCGATTCAGATTCTGGAACGGGATGTGAAGGTACTTCAGAGAAAATCAGTCCCTCTAGTCAAAGTGCTGTGGCGTAACCATGGATCGGAAGAAGCCTCGTGGGAGCCAGAGGAAGGGATGCGACAACAATACCCTCACTTATTCTAGCCAGGTAAATTTCGAGGCCGAAATTTATTTTAAGGTGGTAGAACTGTAATATCCTGACTTTGTGGGTCTGTGCATTTGATGCGTTGCATGGCTAAGTTAGTAGGTGAAGGCTTTGAGGTGTGGATTGGGCTCGTGTTTGGACTTTAAAACACAGGTTAAGTGGTAGATAAATAGTGTTAGTAGAAATTAAAAGTTAAACAATTATATTTGATAGCAAGTCGGGCTTGTGGCCCAAAGTTTAGAGGAGTTTTAATGGGTATTAAGTGGCATCACTTAGGGTAGGAGTTTGGGCCAATGTGGCCGCTTGAGGCCCAAGTTAATGAGCCAAAATTCGGCACTCCTAAGGGAAGGGGATGGACAGCACCTAGCTACAATTTTGGAGTGTTATTTCTTTTATTTTATGATTAAAAAGGGGTGTTAATTAAGAGGGAAGAGGTGGATTTTAAGTGGCCTCTTTTAAAAGAGAGATAAAGGTTGGGTTATCAAGATGGATAGAGGTTATCAGGAGGGAGAGAGTTGGCCGGGATTTCAACTCTGAGTGTGTGCTTGTGTATTGCCAAAATTTTGAAGCCTAGTGTCCATCTTTTCCATTTGATTTCTTTTTTTTCTTTCTCATCTACTCTTTAGACCGAAATCTCTCTCAATTCCCTGTTGCCGCAACACCTCTTCAAGCTTCACATTCTCCCTTTTCATCCTTTAGTTTAAACCGAATTCACTTAGCAATTAAGATCTCCTAAGTCGAACCACTTCATCATTCACTTCTTCTTCTCATAGTTCTTTTAAAAGCCGAATCTCCTATCTAGGGGGCAAAACTAATTGCATCTCTACCCCCTGACGATTTATTCACTAGATCAGAAGCCTATCATCTTTCTCATTTAAACCGATTTCTCTACTTCAGGTGCTTCTTGCCGATTTCTTGGAGTTTAGTGACCATTTGTGTTTTGGTCATTACTTTTTCGTTAAGAATCTCTTCTAGGTTGATTTCTTTTCCTTATTTTTCCTCTGACTGCCAAAAAGCAAAATTTTAATATCTTCTGTTCTCTGTGGCTGAAACCTTGAAGGGGAATTTCGGGATTCTATTGTAGTTGGCGATTAGGGGGAGATTATCTGGGAATTGAATATCCAAGGTAAGTGAAGTGTGATCTTAGGCCGAAGGCCATTTACTTTGTTCATCAAATGTTAGAATCAAATCTAACATATACCATGTAGGGATTTCGACATCTCCAAGGACAAGTGATATTTTCGGGATTTAAACAATCAAGGTAAGGGATACTAATATTCGGCCAAGGCCATATTTTTTATTAAGAGTGCCGATTATAATTATGGTGTTTTAGGAGATTTTCGACTGATCTTCTGGATTTGGCTAAGCAATCTAGGTAAGGTTTCTAGTGTTTCGATCATTTCTTATTCGTTCAAAAGTCGAAAACTAATCGATTGAGTGTTCTAGTGCCTAGCCGATTGCAAGGGGGATCATCACGAAGTTTTGGGATTTGGTTGGTAACCAAATCGGCAGCAAGGTAAGGGTTTTGGTCTCGTTGAACCTTCGGGATTTGTGTTTAGCCGAATGGCCTATTGACTAATGAGCTTAGTGTTGGCCGAACGTAGGAGAAGAGATCTAGTGCATTAGATCGAGATTTTGGGATTTCGATTAGATTTACGAGTAATCAGGTGTGTAACCCACCCTAAATTCCTAACTAACAATAATATTGATTTGTATATGTTAATAAGGCTATGCATGAATATGGCTAAAAGTACCATCCCATGGTACAGTGCATTCAGGTACGTTACCCCTAACTCTCAGTTAAGTAAAGTTTATAAAACATGAATATAGATATATGACAAAATTTTGTTATGGCTATGGGGTAAGGTATAATGCATGTTATTCATATGTTATGTATGTTGCATGGGCATATGGGTGATTATGTGAAAGGGGAAGTGATCTAGTGGTTCATACCACAATATCTGGTGACTCTGTCACATTATCTGGTGACTATGTCACATAATATGAATCTGGTGACTCTGTCACATTATCTGGTGGCTATGCCACAATTATAAGGGCGATGTGCAGTTGACTGCAGCGACTGCCTTCGATGGTGTGTAGCGGATGGAGGGTCAATTTAGTAATCCCCACGGGGTGATCGGTAGGTATGGGTGATGTGTAGAGGTTGGATCTAGGTGGTTTGGGTTGTATCATGGTTTACCATTATTTCATGTGACTTGTTATGCCTTGTATGTTTTGGGAATCTGTGATGGTTCTTACACACTGAGTCTGTTGACTCACCCTTCGTGGGCTAACTTTTTGCAGATGGCACTCAGTGAATGGACCGGTTCGGCAAGAACTTAGTGGTGGCCATGCACAGCTCAGTTTTATTTTCGGTTTCCTTATTAAGTTTATTTTGATTTATTTTGGGTTATATTTTGATGTAATAAGGCTATTATCACTTAATTATTTTATTTATGCATTTTAAATTTTTATTATGATACGAATAACATCGAACAAGATGATTAAACATTTTAAGTAAAACAACATCAATTGTTTTGAAGCCCAAACACCTACGCTTTTCAAGTTAATAATAATAAACTCTAAAATCCGTATTTCTTTTAACTTATAACTTTTGCAAGATGAAAATATCATTTTAGTACAAAGCTAAATTACAACACGGTTTTAACTTGAGAACATTCTAAATTTATTTTCTTCAAAATCATCAAGATTTTCAAATTTCATTCTGAAACTTAACTACGTTTTGCTTAAGGAGCATGCCGATCCGTCGGGGCTTGTGAAATTTGGGTTTGGGGTGTTTCACTAGGCAATAAGCCCGATATAATTCATCGACACAAGGCACGCTAGGCAATAAGTTCGATATAATTACGCAAGACAAGGCCCGCTAGGCAATAAGCTCGATATAATCCACCCTAGGCATAAGGCCTACTAGGCTCTAGGAAGCCGAATATCGATATTATTAAATCATCTCATACACATTACATATTACCAATATCACATATGTCACACATAATTCATATCACTTTCACATATCAAACTCAATTAAATTTAATTACATTTCATTATTAAAACACTTATCACATTCGGCTTTGGCCAAATTCCCATTTATAAATTCAAAATTCAGCATGTAATTAAGATCATAAGCGATATCAATGATGTTAAATTGCTTAAAGATATCTCACATGAATCATTTCACATGTCAAACTATTTTCTCATTGAAATTTCATCATACAAATATTCAAATACTTCTAACATTGAATAATTCAACCAAATCACATATTTTCTTAACCAAATTCGGCAATTTCATGTATAGTCACAATGGTTTCAAGTTTCAAAGATTTATTAAATTACGTAAATAATTTACGACATATATTCGCTTAGAGACTTACCTTAGATATCATTTAACAACAAAGACCGGCTATTCGATTATCTTCGTTTTTCCCCGATACAAATCCGTTTTCCTTTGTTCTTGATCTAAACATATTTAAAATAAACTCATTCAAACACATAAATGGGCAAATTACCATTTTGCCTCTAATGTTTCACATTTTCCTAATTTAATCCCTATTATACAAAACACAAAATAGGCAAAATTTCACAACAACATAGTTAGGCCGAACCCTACTTATGATCATATAAGTCCATGCATTTTATTTATGTTGCATTTTAACCCTCAAAAATTTATTTTCTCAATTTAACCCTATTTAGCTAAATTCATCAAAAATTCAAGAACAAAATATATTCATCAAATACATATCTTTCATCTAACCTTATAAATCATCATAAATCACATGAGTTCATCAAAAGCTCATCTCAAAAACATCATCAATACTCAAAATTAGTACATGGATTTGATAGCTCTCGAAGCAACGATTACAAAAACATAAAAATTATCGAAAATCGACTGAAAACATACCTTGAATTTAACTAAATAAGTGCCGAAACCAAAGCTTGTTTTCTTCTTTTCTTTCTTAGCTACATTCGGCCAAATAGAATAGAAAATGGCCATGTTTTATGATTATTATGCAATAACATATATTATTAATTCATTTACAAAATTAAGCCTTCATTAAACAATTAAAACAACTTGGAATAAGGGCATGATTGTCTTTCATTCATCCACTAACTATGTTTCTTTTATTATAATATATTAATATACAATATAAAATACATATATATTTAACAAAACATATAAAATAATCATATATAAACATATTGTCGTCCACTATCTAATATTTTGGCCAAATTGCCACTTAAGGCCCTCACTTTTACAAAGCCACATCAAATTAATACTTTAACAAATAACATGTAACTTTCACATTCAATGTAATTTCATCCTTTTGCAAATTAAACACACGAACAGACAAATTAACTTACGGAAATTTAACACATGTTAAACCACATATCAACGGAATAGAATATAATATTAAAATATTATTCAGAGTCAGATTTGTGGTCCCGAAACCACTATTTCGACTAGGGTATAAACCGGACTGTTACAAATTTTCTCAACCTCAAAAATAACTTTTTCAATGTAACACCCCAAACCCAGCCCAAACACCCCGACCGGATCTGGCATGTCACTAAGAAGATTTTATAAAACATGTCGCAATTTTTTTTTTGAAAAGTATAGTTTAAACATTTATACGGGAAAAACTTAATAATTTGATAATTTGTAAAAGAAATAAGTTTTAATTAATGCCTTAATGAATAAAACCGAAATTTTGCCTCTGAGTTTTATTATCTAAACACATGCCTTAGTTTCAATTAATCATAAAATCTAAGTGTATGAAAACCCGAAAACCGAAAACATAAAACCAATACACAATAGCCAGCGGCCTTATTACAATAAAATATAAAACCAAACAAATTGAAAGTATTAAAGGAAAATAATTAAAACAACGTCCTTTATTGAGTCAAAATAAATCTATGCATGGCCACCTTGCACTCCTTTCCAGCCCGGTCCGATGCACTAAGTGCTACCTGAAAAAAAATGTTAACAACAGGGTGAGTCGCAAGACTCAGTGTGCAATCCCTCTTGCACCATCAGACTGGGCCTTAGCCCCACAGAACAAAATAACAGAATATCACATATTAGAATTAAGCAAAGCCCACCCCATTCCTAGATCCATCTACTACACACCACCCTTACCTGCCAATCACACTAATGGGGATTTCTACAATCACCCTCACCGCTACACACCACCGATGGCAGTCATGCTGCAGTTAGCTGCTCATCATCAAATTTGTGACATAGTCACCAAAAGATTGTGGCGGAGCCACTACAACAGATCGTGGTAGAGCCACTACAACAGAACACTTCCTCTTTCGTATACATCAATCGCCCAACCCCGAGCAAACATAGAAAACGGCATGCATGTATATCATATCAACTCAACAAAATCATTTTACTTAAAGAAAATCACAGAAATCACTAACCTGATGAGTCGCCCTTTACCCTCCACGGGTTTTCAGCGATCATCATGCCAGATTTCAAAGATTTAATGTAATATAAGCAGATTTATATATATACTAACAGACAAATGAGAGGGTGTGAGAAATTACACACGATTACGCTTAACGCTATATTATTGAAATTGATGCTCTCCTAGCAGGAATCGTGATTTTCAGATCACTACTCTGTCGGTCAAAGACTTACTACAAGAGATATGATTTGAGTATCACCTAACAAGGTTAACTGACAGATGGGAGATAAATCGATTAATAAAATGGCTAAGATGAATCTTCTTACCCAAATCAATTAAATCCCGAAAGTAGTATGATTCGAGTGCTACCGATTTAAAAACCTAGGCGATTAGATCTCCTTCAAATCTCGGAATGCCTCCCATGAAAGAAAACACGAGATTAGTCAACTATTTAGCCATTCGGCTATAGTCTCCAAAAGTCGAAAAAGATCGAAAGAATACACAAATCGACATTTACCTCTACAGAAGGTTTCGGCTACCCCTTGCAGAAAGATTCAACAATCACAGAAGAAGATCGAAGCGTAGAAGATTAGAGATCTAAAAATTTCAGCTTTTAAGAAAATCCGAAAAAGATGAACAAGAGGGGGTTGATGCGTTTTCAGATTTTAGAAGAACTGAGTGAGGAGTTTTGGTTTTGGCTTAGGAAAAGAAAACAAAAAGAGCCTTAGAGATTTTGGCTAGGAAGAAGTTTCAACCGAAGAAGAAAAAGAATGGAAAAGTTTCGGCAACAGAGAAAACTGAGAGAGAGAGCTTCCAAAAAAAACTCACAAAGTTCAATTTTTCCTAACTCTATCTAGCCGTCCACCCCCCTTCACATACACAGTCCCACATTCGGCCACCTCTAGCCTCCTAGATAGCTCCTCTTCCTTTCCCTTATCCTTATCAGAACACATATCCAGAAGAGACCTACATCACACCACTTCCTCCCTCCTTTATCAGTTTATTATCCACCTTTTTTTAACACATTAAATCCCCTATTTTCTGGCCCTGATGCCGTCCCACCTAGCTCCTCTTTAAGTGCCAAAAATGGCCCAATTCTATGGGCTCCATACGGCTCACACTTGGGCCTCCTCCTTGCCACTGACGCCACTTAACAGCTCCCCTTGCTGCGCCCCTTGTTACTGGGCCACAAGCCCAGTTTGCCTATTTAAACTACAGATACCATCCTTAAAGCCCTATGGTGTCTAAATAGAATATTTTAACTGAAACCTCGGCCCATTCCTGAGCCCAATCCGGACCCCTAATTCTCAAACTGACACATTAAACCTACAACACACAAAATGTACAGGCCCACTAATTCAGGATGTCACTTCCTCTGCGCCATGGTTTCGCCACAACACCTTGACCAAAGGGACGGACTTCCTTCTCAACACCTTTACGTCTCGCTCCAAAATTTACACTGGCTCCTCCTCAAAGGACAAGTCTGGCCTTACTTCAATCTCTTCCACTGGCACAATGTGCGATGGATCAGAACGGTAATGTCTTAGCATTGAGACATGAAACATATCATGTATCTGCTCCAACCCTGGAGGCAATTCCGATCAATATGCCATTGGTCTCACACATTCTAGTACTCGATAAAGTCTAATAAATCGAGGACTTAGCTTCCCCTTCCGACCAAACCTCATTACCTTCTTCCACGGTGACACTTTGAAAAAAACTTGATCACCCACCGCAAATTCCAACTCTTTCCATTTTAGATCCGTATAAGATTTCTGCCGATCAGACGCTTCTTTCAACCGAGCCCGAATCAACTTAACTTTCTCTTCCATTTTCGAAACCAGTTCTGGACCCAACACCTGATGCTCTCCCAACTCTGTCCAACAAGTAGGAGTACAATATCTCCATTTGTATAATGCCTCATAAGGTGCCATCTGAATACTAGATTGGTAGTTGTTTTTGTACGCAAATTCTGCCAGAGTTAAATACTCCTCCCAACTACCCTTAAAATCAATGATGCAACCTTTAACATATCCTTCAAGATCTGGATTACCCTCTCAGACTGACCATTAGTCTGCACGGATGGAAGGCGGTACTGAAGTCCAGCCTTGTTCCCATTGCCTAATGCAGAACCTTTCAGAATCGTGACGTGAACCTAGGGTCTCTATCTAATATGATCGACACAGGTACACCATGTAGTCTCACAACCTCAGCCACGTACAGCTTAGCCAACCTTTGCAGAGAATAATCAACACGAACCGGTATGAAGTGAGTAGACTTCGTCAGCCGATCCACAATCACCCAAATCGAATCCTTCTTAGTGGGCGTAAGAGGTAACCCACTAACAAAATCCATCGTGATTCTTTCCCATTTCCACTCTAAAATCTTCACCGGCTGCAACAACCCTGAAGGCAATTGGTGTTCTACCTTCACCTGCTGACACGTCAAACATTTACCACGAATTCTATTACCTCTCGCTTCAGACCTGGCCACTAGAATTGCTCTCGCAAATCCCGATACATCTTAACCCCTTCAGAATGTATAGTGTATGGGCTACTATGCGCCTCCCGCAGAATCATCTACCTTAACTCAACATTCTTTAGCATACAAATTCTCTTACGGAAACACTAAACCCTATCATCATTCAAACTATAGTCCTTTCCTTCACTATTTTGTACTTGCCAGATTTGAGCACTCAAGACCTCGTCTAGAAGCTGCTTCTCTTTGAACTGACTTGTCCACACTGGTCTCACTTGGAGTTCAGCTACCAAACTGCCATCTTCATATAGGCTGAGACGAGCGAACATCACCCTTAAATCTGCTATCGCCTTCCAACTCAATGCATCTGCCACCACGTTCGCTTGCCCAGATGATATTCGATCGAGCAGTCATAGTCCTTCAAAAGTTCAATCCACTTACGTTGTCTTAGATTCAACTCTTTCTGGGTAAGGAGGTACTTCAGACTCTTATGATCGGTGTAAATAATAGACTTCTCCCAATATGTAGTGTGTCTCAGATCTTTGAGTGAACACTATCGCAGCCCAATTCCAAATCATGTGTAGGGTAATTCAATTCACGCGGTCTTAACTGTCGGGAAGCATATGTAACAACCTTCCCATCTTGTATCAGCACACATCCTAAACCCATGTGTGACGCGTCACAGTAGACAGTAAACTCTTTTCCAGCCTCTAGTTGAATTAACACCGACGCTTCTGTCAAAATTTTCTTCAGTTTCTCAAAGCTCTCTTGCTGTTTGTCGGTCTAACCAAACGGTACTCCCTTCCTTAATAACTTAGTTAGAGGTGCGACAATTAATGAGAACCCCTCAACAAACCTTCTGTAGTACCCTGCCAATCCCAAGAAACTTCAAATCTGTGCCACAGACTTCGACGGTTTCCAATCCAATACAGCTTCTATCTTCCGAGGGTCAACCCTAATTCCCTCTGCAGAAACCACATGCCCTAAGAAAGTTACTTCCCTTAACTAGAACTCACACTTACTGAACTTAGCGAATAGCTGCTTCTCCCTCAAACTTACAACACCACATGAAGATGTGCATCATGCTCCTCCTCGGACTTGGAATAAACCAGGATATCGTCAATGAACACCATAAAAAATTGATCAAGGTATGGTTGGAACACCCGATTCATCATATCCATAAATGCTGCTGGCGCATTCGTTAATCCGAACGACATCACCAAAAATTCATAATAACCGTAGTGAGTTCGTAATGCCGTCTAATGAATGTCCCATTCCTTTACCTTTAACTGATAATAACCCGACCTTAAATCTATTTTAGAGAAAATCGAAGCTTCTTTAAGCTGATCGAACAGATCGTCAATTCTCGGTAGCGGGTACTTGTTCTTAATCGTTAACTTATTCAGTTGATGGTAGTCCACATGCATATGCATGTATCCGTCCTTCTTCTTCACAAATAAGACCGACGCTCCCTACGAAGACACACTCGGTCGAATAAAACATTGATCCAACAGTTCCTAGATCTGAGCTTTGAGCTGCACCAACTCCTTTGGCACCATTTTGTAAGGAGCAATGGACACCAGAGCCGTACCCGGGTATAGCTCAATCCTAAACTCCACTTCGCGATTCGGAGGTTATCTTGGCAACTCTTCAGGAAAGACATCTACGAAATCTTTTACTGTTTGAACCTCACCGACAGTCACCTCTTTAGCGTCCAAAGCATTGATAAAAGCTAGAAATGCATTGCATCCTTTTGAATCATCTTAACAGCCTTCAATGCAGTACTACATTGGACAAATAATCCTTTCTTTCCCCTAGCACAACCACTTTCCCGCCTTCCGGTACTCAACACCAGGCGCTTAGTCTCACAATCTAGCTTAGCACGATGTTTAGCCAACTAATCCATTCCCAGGATAAGGTCAAACTCCTCAAATGGTAATTCCATTAGGTCTACCGAAAACACTACTCATTGAGTCTCTAATGGTACACTCCTAAATAGTTTGTCCACTATCCTAAATTGTCCTAATGGGCTAACCACCGTCATCTTCCTAGCAGTTATTTCAGATTCTATACTTAAATTCTCAGATACCGTGCATGCAACGTAAGAGTGGGTTGATCTAATATCAATAAAAGTAAGAAATAGATTATCAACAATAAAAAACGTATCGATTATGACGTCCGGTGCGTCACCATCCTCCAGTAGACGAGCTGCATAAACTAGACTCGACTATCTCGCGTCTACATTACCTGCACCTCTACTAGGTGCTCCACAACCCCGACCGAACCCATTTCCTCCTCTGACTGAGCCACGACCCCTTGGTAATGGTTGACCACCCTCTTAACCTCGATCGAACCCGCTCAAGAGGGCTTTACCCGATCCACACAGAGACGCCTTCCACCATATGATCCATAGATCCACATCTGAAGCATCCACCAGTTTTCCTTCTGCACTCCCTGATATGTACCTTCCCACATGAGGAAACATGATCGATTCTGACCTCTTGTAGCAGATGTCGGTACCCGAGTTGACCCATCAAACCTAGGCCTTTTCTGAAAACTCCCAGATGATCCCGACAGTACAAAATTTCTCTTGTTCCTACTCCGATCCTTATCCTTATTCTGCTTCTCAGTCCACTTCATCTCCTCAGATATTTTAGCTTTCTCGACCAGAATGGCAAAAGTCTCTTTCTCATGCGGTGCTACCAACACCCTCAACTCATCTCGTAATCCATCTTTGAACCGTACACAGTGCTTATAGTTAGTCGCTACAATTCCTAGAGCGTAACGGCTCAAACGCAAAAATTTCGCTTCATATTCAGACACAGATTTGCTTCCCTGCACCAAGTTTAAAAATGCCTTCCTCTGCGCATCTACATAGCTGGCCCCAATGTACTTTCCCTAAAATGACTCCTTAAAAAATCCCAGTCAATCTGGCCTACGGTAATACCCTCCTTTACCGTGAGCCACCACTGGTAAGCCTCGTCTCGAAGAAGAGACACGACCCCTTTCAACTTCTCTTCCACCCTGAAGTCTAGGTTATCCATTATGCACTCACTCGCTTCTAACCAATACTCAACTGTGTTAGGGGCTATGCCAGAAACACCCATAAACATCTCCGCTCCATTGGCTCGGAGTCGTTCAGACATAGATTTTTGAGCTCTTGAACCCGTGCCTACCCCAGCAACTCTCTCAAGGACCCGCAACATCGCCTGAGATACCGTATCATCTCCGACCGTCTGGTCCTAAAATTCTCCCTCCATAGCTGCAGCTCTAATATCTTGTTTCTCGAGTGTGCATGACTTCCATCGGCTCGACACGGTCATCCTACCCCTACCACGACCTCGCGGCAGATTTCCTCGACCCCTTGTACTCATTCTTTCGATCGGCATTTATCTGATTAGAAATTTTATGAATTATTAATTCTTTGCACTGATTATCCACGAACAATCTTATGAAAAGTCATTTCGATAATGGTTCTTTCAAATTCATATTTATGTCTACAGGTTCCAGTCTCAAGTCTACTCCTCTTAGTTCTGGGAACTACATACATTCAACAATCAATATATGACAACATCTATGAACCCACATTCAACACATAGGGGTACTTTCGTCATCTCACTACCTAGGGGTATTTTTAAAATTTTATCTTACAGGGGTATTTTCATAATTTCTTTTCAAAATAGGGTATCTTGGTGGTTTTTTTCAAAATAAGGGTATTTTGATAATTTCGTGAAGTAGGGATATTTTGGAAATTTTGCAATTTGGGAGTATTTTGGTAATTTTGCAAAGGGGGGTATTTCAATAATTTTGCAAATTTTGATAATTTCCAAATCAAGGGCATTTTGGTAATTTTTCAAATCAATGGCATTTTGGGTGATTTTTTTACAAAACTAGGGCATTATAGTAATTTTATGAAAATAAGGTGGCTGGTCCCTTTCGGGTTTTAGTTAGAAACTTTGGCCCGTCAACAAGTCCTCGTGGCTAAGGTGAAAAGTCACTACGCACCAGGTAGGATTCCAGCGAAGAGGAGGTGAGTCGCTAAGACCGCTTAAGTACCAATCTCTCCTTGGATCCAATCCTAGGCATGCGTATGCATGTTGCCACACCCTAACCTTGTGACTTGTCCACGGACAGGTTTAATTAGATCAAGTCTTGTGAGAGTTAAGAAGTTGTTTAAGCTAAGCCTAAAGTCCATCAAGTTCTAATTAAGATAATCTATGTCCCATAAAGCCCATCAAGCCCACATACCTATATGACACACAATGAGTTTAGAATGTTTACCTGACGGACTTGTGCCGGAGACGTAAGTGCCATGCCAAGAAAACCATCTTGTATTATTTATAAACTTGCATGTTTCCAAAACCCATCTTTAGAAAACGTTTTGAGCCCAAAACCCCAAAGTTGAGCTTTGAACTAGGCTCTGATACTATTTGTAACACCACAAACCCGGCCCAAACACCCCGACCGGATCTGGCATGTCACTAAGAAGATTTTATAAAACATGTCGCATTTTTTTTTGAAAAGCATAGTTAAAATATTTATACGGGAAAATCTTAATAATTTGATAATTTGTAAAAGAAATAAGTTTTAATTAATGCCTTAATGAATAAAATCGAAATTTTGCCTCTAAGTTTTATTATTTAAACACATGCCTTAGTTTCAATTAATCATAAAATCTAAGTGTATGAAAACCCAAAAACCGAAAACATAAAACCAATACACAATAGCCAGTGGCCTTATTACAATAAAATATAAAACCAAACAAATTGAAAGTATTAAGGGAAAATAATTAAAACAACATCCTTTATTGAGTCAAAATAAATCCATGCATGGCCACCTTGCGCTCCTTTCCACTGGTCCATCAGACTAAGTGCTACACGAAAAAATGTTAACAACGGGTGAGTCACAAGAATCGATGTGCAATCCTCTTCCTCCATCGACCGGGCCTTAGCCCCACGTAACAAAATAATGAATATCACATATCGTAATTAAGCAAAGCCCATCCTAATCCTAGATCCATCCGCTACACACCACCTTTTACCGCCAAACATACCAATGGGGATTTCTACAATCACCTCACCGCTACACACCACCGATGGCGGTCATGTCAGAAGTTAGTTGCTCATCGCCGTTGTGACATAGTCACTGAAGCAGATCGTGGCGAGCCACTACAATGATCATGGCGAGCCACTACAATGTAACACTTCCCTTTCAGATTCATTAATTGCCCAACCCCGAGCAAACATAGAAAACGGCATGCATGTATATCATATCAACTCAACAGAATCATTTTACTTAAAGAAAATCATAGAAATCACTAACCTGATGAGTCGCCCTTTACCTCCACGGGTTTTCAACAGTCATGTCGGGATTTCGACATTTAACAGAATATAAATAGATTTATATATATACTAACAGACAACAAAGATGGTGTGAGAAATTACACACCTAATTACGCTTAACGCTATATTATCAAAATTGATGCTCTCCATAGCCGGAATCGCGATTATCAGATCACTATTCTGCCGGTCAAAGACTTACTACAAAAGATACGATTTGAGTATCACCTAACAAGGTTAACTGACATATGGGAGATAAATCGATTAATAAAACGGCTAAGATGAATCTTCTTCCCCAAATCGATTAAATCCCAGAAGTAGTATGATTCGAGTGCTATAGATTTAAAAACCTAGGCGATTAGATCTCCTTCAAATCCCAAAATGTCACCCATGAAAGAAAACACGAGATTAGTCAACTATTTAACCATTCACTATGGTCTCCAAAAGTTAAAAAAGATCGAAAGAATACACAAATCGACATTTACCTCTACAGAAGGTTTCGGCTACCCCTTGCAGAAAGATTCGACAATCACAGAAGAAGATCGAAGCGTAGAAGATTAGAGATCTAGGAATTTTGACTTTTAAGAAAATCCCGAAAAAGATGAACAAGAGGGGGCTGATGCGTTTTTAGCTTTTAGAAGAACTAAGTGAGGAGTTTCGATTTTGGCTTAGGAAAAGAAAACAAAAAGAGCCTTAGAGATTTCGGCTAGGAAGAAGTTTCAGCAGAAGAAGAAAAAGAATGGAAAAGTTTTGGCAACAAAGATAACTGAGAGAGAGAGAGCTTCCAAAAAAAAAAAACTCAAAAAGTTCAGCTTTACCTAACTCTATCTAGCTGTCCACCCCCCTTCACACACACAGTCGTACATTCGGCCATCTCTAGCCTCCTAGATAGCTCCTCCTCATTTCCCTTATCCTTATCAAAACACATATCCAGAAGAGACCTACATCACACCACTTCCTCCCTCCTTTATCAGCTTATTATCCACCTTTTTTTTAACACATTAAATCCCCTATTTTCTAGCCTTGATGCCGTCCCACCTAGCTCTTCTTTAAGTGCCAAAAATGGCCCAATTTTATGGGCTCCATACGGCTCACACTTGGGCCTCCTCCCTTGCCACTGACGCCACTTAACAGCTCCCCTTGCTGCGCCCCTTGTTACTGGGCCATAAGCCCATTTTGCTTATTGAAACTACAGATACCATCCTTAAAGCCCTATAGTGTCTAAACAAAATATTTTAACCAAAACCTCAGCCCATTCTTGAGCCCAATCCGGACCCCTAATTCTCAAACTAACACATTAAACCTACAACACACAAAATGCACAGGCCCACTAATTCAGGATGTTACATTCAAAACCTAAATGTATTCATTTTCCATTCGAGATTTAGCAATCATGTCATCAACTTATACTTCAATCTCTTTTTGCATCATGTTGTGGAACAATGTTACCATGACCCTTTGATATGTTACTCCAGCATTCTTTAGTCTGAATGGCATTACCTTATAACAAAAGGTACCTTATAATGTTATGAAAGTAGTTTTCTCGACATCCTCAGGGTGCATCTTGATCTGATTGTATCCCGAAAAATCCATGAAAGAAAATAATGAATATCTCGATGTATTATCCACCAATGTGTCAATATGAAGCAAAGGAAAATTATCCTTTGGGCTAGCTTTATTCAAGTCCCTATAGTC
This sequence comes from Gossypium rotundifolium, assembly GCA_025506655.1. Taxonomy (NCBI): domain Eukaryota; kingdom Viridiplantae; phylum Streptophyta; class Magnoliopsida; order Malvales; family Malvaceae; genus Gossypium; species Gossypium rotundifolium. The sequence continues at coordinate 172,192,707 of CP106734.1, read as the reverse complement.
TGCACACATCCGGACTTTTCCATCTTTCTTAGGGATAGGAACAATATTTTCAACCCACTCTGAGTATTTTACTACTTGTAGAAAACCAGCATCAAACTGTTTCTAGACCTCTTCTTTTATTTTCAACACTACATCAGGCCTCATCCTTTGCAGCTTTTACTGAACTGGCTTGCACTCTTCTCTTATGGGGAGATGATGGAGCACAATATCAGTACTTAGTACAGGCATATCTTGATATGACCATGCAAAGACGTCCTTGATTTCCTATAGTAACTCAACAAGGTCTTGTCTTTTTTCTTCGGCTATTTGTGTTCTAATTTTCACAACCTTTCCTTCTTCCAACTCTATGTTCTCTACCTCCTCTTCATGGGGTAAAATTTGTTTCTCCTCTTGCTTTACCATTCTTAACAAATCTGGAGATAAATCACAATCTCGGTCACCTTCAAAATCCTAAAATTCCTCTAAACACATGTCTTACTCAAAGTGGACATCTGGATCTTTATTGTCATTATTCACTTCACTGATATCTAGGGACATGTGATGGGCACCAAAGAATGTACAAAGAACAAATGAATTCGAGGATGACTATTCACATAACATGAATGATAAATAAAAAAATTGGAATGAATTTAGAAAGTCAAAAGATTAAAACAAATGAAAGAATATTCACTAGAATTAGTCATTAAAGATGTATTTTATTGAAATAAAATATCTGAACATAAGCCTATTTCACAAAAGAAATCTTATTATTCCTAGGCTAAAAACCAACAAGAGCGTTCTGAGTATTACTCAGTGTAATCTCTAAAAACTACATGAAGTTCCTTTGTAGTCTAATTGTTCAAAACGCTTCCATATTCATAAGGGCGAATACCCAATAGGTTTTTTGCTCAACTTTTTCCCCATGTATGGCATTGATGTGAGGACATTCCAATAACCATCTCTCAGGGTGAATTATCCCTCCGGATACAAATGTCTAGGATATGTGGGGGAATATCATCGATTCCCACTAGACTTCCTCCCCATTCAACCGTGCTCTTCTTCTTTCTTGCTTCTTTTCTATTTCTCTTTTCTTTTGTTTAACATTTGGCTTGAAACCCAAGCCAAAACGGTCTCTCTTCTCTTTCAGCATCGGCACTTGAACTTCTCCTTGAAGATGTCTGCCCAGTCCTTTTCCTGGTAAGGCTCCTTTCCCATTATCATCTGTAAGCCCATCCTCGTGGTCTTGGATATCTTAGGCACCGAAAAATTATTTCCTTCCAAAATGAATGTTGCGTTAATGAACTCAAAAGATAAAAAAGAACACTCAATGGCCTTCTCATTTGTCTCTACATATGGCACATTATTGGTAACAGTCGCTATGCTATCTTTCTCCATGTTTATAGTAACCAACCAACCATCCTTCACCAGTTTCAACTTTTGGTGCAAGGATGAGGGCACTGCCCCTACTGAATAAATCCAGGGTCTTCCCAACAAGCAGTTGTAAGAGGGCTTTATATCCATCACCAGAAAGTCCAACTCATATGTGTTTGGTCCGATTTGCAACAGTATGTCGATTCTTCCCATCACTCTTCTTTTAGTGCCATCACACACTCTCACTATGTTCTGGCATGTCTTCATATTAGAACTATCTATCGATAATGTTTTCAGTGTAGACAATGGTAAGACATTCAATGCTGATCCATTGTTGATTAGCACGCTCGGTAGAGTATATCCTTTACAACGAATAGTGATGCGTAAAGCCTTAGTTGATTCCATACCCCCGAGTGTAATTTGATCATCACTGAAGGAAATTAAGTTGTCAGCACTTATATTACTAACCATGCGATCAAGCTTGTTCACAAATATATCCTTAGTAACATAAGTTTCATTCAACACTTTCATCAATGCTTCGCGATGCACTTTGGAACTTAAGAGTAAGGCTAGCATCGATATGTGAGCTGGTTGCTTACGCAGCTGCTTTACCACGCTATATTCACTGTGCTTCAAGAATTTTAAAAATTCTTTAGCCTCTTCCTCCTTCACAGGTTCATTGATTAGCACCTCAGCTTCTTTCTCCTGCTCAACTACCAAAGTTTTAGCTTTCATCAGACGCAGTTCTGACATTTATCGAGTCATAACGCCTTCCACTTCGTGTGTAGGATCCTTCATTTTGGACCTCTTCGGAAGTGCTAGATGAGTTTTCCCCTCCTGGTATTGTCACATTACAGTCGTAATTCCATGGTACCATCTTGTTATCTTTGTAAGAAAAGGACACAGGTTTCTGAATTACAACTTCTGGCGCAATTTGTGCTCCTCCTTTGTGCTTCTCGATCGAGAAATGATGATCTTCGGATAATTGACTTTTTGGTTTGTCAATTCACCTTCAGTTGCACATTCGTTTCTTTCCTCTGAGCCTTCTTCTTAAAACTCCAATTCCTTGTTGTCCATAAGGCTCTGAATTAGGACCCTAAACTCAGTATATTCCTGGATCCCATGTCCCTCTGCTTCGTTGAACTCACAATAGTTCCTTGGTTCTTTTCCTCCTTCCTCAGAACTTGATTCTATCAGTCCCCTTCTTACATTTCCCTCCAAACCATTCTCAACAGAGTTTTCACTTCGAGACATCCTCCTTGATTTTTCTCATAACCTTCTCACCGATCGCATTTATCCTCTTATCACCATGGTTAGGTAAAGGGTTCTCTACACTAGGTGTATCATCAAACTTCACGATCCCCATTTTGATGAGCCTTTCTACTACCTTTTTGAAGACAGTGCAGTTTTCTATTAAACGCCCTGATATTCTCGTGGTAATCACAGTGAGCATTTGAGTCGTACCATTTAGGATATAGGGACTGTAGCGGTTTTAGATAGAATGGGAGACTACATGCACGTCAAATAAACTTTAATATAGCTCCTTATACGTCATTGGGATTGACGTGAATTGAAGCTTTTCAGAATTTTGCCTTGCGCCTGATTCTTGTCTGATCGACCCCTGTTGCCTAGTCGTAACTACCTTTGGCTAGTTAACAGTGATTGCCTTAGAATACTCTATGTTGTTCACCTTATTGTCCTTTTTCTTAGTAGCAAACCTTCTAGTGGTTTCTCCCGCTTCAATCTTACCACCCCTTATGGCATTTTCTATCATTTCCCCTACCAACACTATATCCGTGAAGCTTTTAGTAGTGTTTCCAATCATATGGGTGATATGTAACATCCCAAAATTGGGCTTAATGGGCCTTGAGTGTAGAAGTGTTTAAAATTTTTGAGAATAAGAGACCGGCATTATTTCAAGTTGGACTTATTAGGAAGGTGATTTTGGAAAGTTATGGGGTTTCTAGGAAGTTTCGGGTTCAAGTTAGGCCATAGGAAAATTTTTATGTTTAAGCACTTTAAGGAGAGAAGGTAAGAGGCATCAAGACTTAAGGAAATATGTGTACATTTTTCTAGCACAAGTGAAGCTAGTGGAGGAGTGGTGTGGTGTTACATGTATGGGCTTGAGGGGTAGAGTTCGAATCTCACCTAGTGCAGATTTTGATTATTTTTTTGTGCTATTCATCTATAGTGTCGGCCAAGGCTTCAATTATGGTAAGGAAGGATTTTTCCTTTAGGAAAGATGGCTAAGGATATAAGGAAAGGATGAGTGAAAGGAAAGAAGAAATAAAAAAAAGGAAAGAGTAGGGAACATGTTGGCTTATAGTGTGGAAGATGTTTTGGAAAAAGTTTGGTCAACATTCTCCCTTTAGGCAAAAGTGTTGCACGGATTTGGTTAGGGAATAGTGAGAGCCAAATTTCTCTTTTCTCTTTAGATCATTTTGCTAGTTTTGGTGCATGAGAGTTATACTTTTCTCTTTGACCATTTTATGTCTCTTTTCCAAATTCATCTCCCTCTTTGCTTTGGCCGAAACCTCTTAGTCCATTTGTGCATGTTTCTCCTTTGTTTTGGCTGAAACCTCAATACATTTTGCTCATTCTCTCTTTGATAGCCGAAACACCTAGCTTAATCGTTCATCTTACTCTTTGTTTTGCCGCAACACTCAACCCACTATTGTTCATTTTTTTTCTTTTGTTAGTCGAAACTAACAAAGCACTCCTCATTCATCTTTTTTTTTCTTTCGATCATTTCATCAACCCTTTTTCTATTCAAAAGCCGAATATTGGTCATCTTCTCCTTCTTACAAGTTGGACTTTTCTTTCTTGATTAAACCGAGTAAGTGTTTTTATTCAAGTCTTTTCATTTTTTCTCTTTAGTCAAATGAGAGTCCATCATTATTTGGTTGTTTCATCTTGATTCTAAAATCGAAATGGTGTTCTCCCTACTCCCTCACATTTTGATAATCTTCTATTTGTAGTATTCTAGTGGATTGGCCGAATACCACATCATTGCCTGATCATCTCTAGTCATAAGCCAATTGGTGGGAATCGGGATCATCATCGATTAAGGGACGAAATCACTCAATATTCTCCACTTGTTGATTCTACAGAAATAGTGGTAAGCCGAACCCTTTTTCCTTAGGCAATCATTATATATATTGTAATATTGTTTTGATTACGACTTTTTCCAATGGAGGCAAGTGGAACCAATTTGAAAGGAAAAGCGATTGGAGAACACGAAAGGAGTGGATTTGCGATTCCTACTCCTAAGTTCAAGCGTAGAGCGGTTTTGAGGGTTCGAGATTTTCCACCGGGTTGTGGACCATCATTCGGTGAGAATTGAAAATCGTGGTCGTTCACGATACTAAGGGTAAGCGTTTCATTAGATCATCTAATTTAGATTTAGATTAATAAATCTCGTTTGTTAGATTAATCGAGTGTAATGGTGATTTAGGTGCCGACGATCAAGAAGGATTAGTCCTTACCGTAAAAAGGTGTGTAATCTCACACCTCTCTAAATGTTTGCGTGAAATGTTTTGTGATTCAGTCAAAAGACCGAAAATTTAGAAACCGGCATCTGTGACCACTCAGGTGTGCATATGTTCGTAGTGGAAACCGTATTTTGCAATGAAACAGTTTCTAGTTAGCAGCAGTGATGTAACTTTAAAAATCATGAAAAATAGGAGAAAGGAAATTAGAAAGTGAATAAGATATATAATTAAATCTTATCATGTCTATTTTTATATGAAAGAAACAGAGTAGGAAGAGGAATTTTATATTCTGTGATATTTTAGTTTTAGTGAGACTAGTTCTGAAGGACTTTGTGTTTCCCTGTTCTGTCTTGGAAAATCATTCAAAATTGTACAAAGTGAATTATGAGTTATAATTTATATGTATAGATTCCTTAGTGAGTCTAGTTTCAATAGAAACAAGTTGGAGCAGCATATGAAAACTATACAAGGCGCTATTTGAATTTAGGGTAAGAGAGGGCAGAATCATTGGTCAGTGAAATAGGGGAAACTTTAATGAATAAACTGTACTAAATGGCTAAGTCAAAAAATTCTGGAAAAATTGTAGTCAGAAGATATATGAGTCTAGTTTCAATAAAAATTTACGGATCTAAATTTCAAGTTTCCTAACTCGAGTTATAGTCAATTTAGTCAATATGACGCGGATGGACAGTTTCAATTTTTATGCTCCAAATTAGTAGTTAAGTCCGGTTGCAAAATTACCAAAATAACCTTGGAGGGTAAATTACTGAAATACCTTTAGGTTGTGAGATTACCGAATTACCCTTAGTGGGTAAAATTATTGATTTATTGATTTACTGAAATGCCCTATGGGCCGATTTACCGAAATGCCCTATGGGTCGATTTTTTAAAATGCCTTAATGGGCCGAATTATTATATTGCTTTAATGGGCCAAATTATTATGGGCCGAATTATTATATTGCTTTAATGAGCCGTTTCATTAAAAGTATTCAATAGTTTAATGGTTGTTATTTATATGTGGATATTTATGTTATTATATATGTTGCATCTCTACATATTGCATGGGATGGGAAAATTGAATGAAGAGAAGTGTAGCCCGGTGACATTGCCACAAATTCTGATAATGGTTATGTGCCTAACATATGAATTAACGACTCTGTGTCGATCATAATTACCCAAGGCTGTGTGCCGATTATATTACCATATATGATACTCTGGTGGCTCAGCTACAAATATCATAAAAGGTAGCTTATTTGCAAATTTGAGAGATCATGGCGTGGGTTGACTTGATCCCACAGAGAGATTGGTGGTCTGGGAGAGATTGGTGGATTGGGTTGGGTTGCATTACATTATCTGCATTATCATGATTATAGGGCTAAGGCCCAGTTTGTATATATATGGGCTTCGGCCTAATTGTTTCTGTATGGGTTTTGGCCCAGTTAATAACAGTAAGGGGATTACGCACTGAGTTCTAATAACTCACCCCTCCTTCTTAATCCTTGTAGGTAAAACTCAGTGATGTGGACTTGAGCCATGGATGACTCGATGGAGGCCATACTTTGGAAATAATGTTTTCGAACATTAGTAAACTTCTTTACCATTTTAATTTGTTACTTTTACTGTTTTGGGTTTTAAAGTTGTAATAAGGCCTGTGGAATATGTTTTATTTTGATTTACATTTAGACGTACTTAATATCTTTCTTGAATTGTTTTAAATGAGGATTTTTTAAAATCATTAATAATGGTTTTCCAAAATTGATGAACAAATGGATTTTATAATAAATATGGACAAATATTTTAACTTGGATTTTCTTTCAAAATTATCAACGTCATTTTCAAAAGTCATGGTTTTTAAGGTTCGCTAGTTCGATTTTCAATTTACCATTCAACCTCTTGAAATTAGTAGTATTTTATCGAATATTTATATTCAAAATTATTTTTCTTTTACTATAACTAAATAACACCAACTTTAGTACAAACTCAAGTTCTTTAAACATTTTCTTCGTGTGACATACCAAATTTGGTCGTAACGCATGGGCCGAGTTTGGGGTGTTACATGATAAAAGGTGCCTTTAAAGTGTTTATAAACAGCATGGTGGTTTCCTTCTCTAGGAGAGGTGGTTGAACTTGCATGGCAACTTCTCTCCATCTTTGCGCGTATTGCCTGAAGCTTTCATTCGATTTCTTTTCCATGTTTTGCAACATGATTCTATTAGGTGCCATGTCGTAACATGGTTATACTACTTCATGAAGGCTTGGGCTAAGTCTCTCCAGGAGCTAATATTAGCACGGCTGAATTGATTGTACCACTTGGATGCTACCACTACGAAACTGCCTTGGAAACAATGAGTCAAAAGTTGATCATTGTTCACGTAACCAGTGATGCGTCTACAGAACATAGTGATGTGGGCTTCAGGGCGACTAGTCCCATTGTACTTCTCAAATTCTGGCATCTTAAATTTATGAGGAAGCACCAAATCTGGCACCAGACTCAAGTCTTTTGCGTTAATACCATGGTGATGATCGGTGTTTTCCAAATCCTTGAACTTTTCCTCCAACCATCTACAACGATCCTCTAACTTCCTTGAGGATTCAATTCTTGTACCTTCCCTTTCTGCTATATCCAAATCAGGGATAATGGGATTAGCAGGGTTATCTCCTGGGTTGGATCCTATGCCAACTTGGAGGTTCATGGGCAGTCTATTATCAACTTACCCCTGTTGAGGCCTAATCGTGACAGATGGCCTTTGGGGATACTCCTCAGGTTGTACATGTGGTGGGGTGAAACCCCTAGGAAAGTCCTCATTGGCTTCAACATTAACTAGGGGACCTTTTCCTTTGTCTATTGTCCCACTCAACATCTGGGCCATTTGAGCTTCCAACATTTAGTCCCTCATTTCTTGTTGGAGCTTTGCCATTTGTTCTTGCATCTGATCTTGCATATCTATTTGGAATTGTTCCAATCTTTGATCCATTTTCTTTGATTTGGCGCGTGTGCGTAAGGATGTTTAGCTTCCAGATTTTCCTTCTCTCTTTCTTTCTCTCCCTCTCTCTGTTATAATTTCAACTAATTAGACAATCTCTGTGGACTTAAATGCATATGATATGATGTAATGCAAATGCATGAATGCAAAGAAGCATCGATTTTGATTCAACTTCATTTAGAAAACTTTATTAGAAAACAAAATCATTTACATAAAACGGATTACAAATATGCTTTCGCCCTAAGGCCCAAAGTTTTAATTTTCCCAAATAACGAAACTAGGTCTTGACTACGATCTGACTGTAGCTCATATTTCATGCTCAATATATCAGCCTGTGCTTCCAAAGTCTGTAGATGATCAGCAACCTCTCGAATCTGTACTATTGCTTCACCCATGAGGTAATCTCGACTTCTGACTTGATCATGGGAATGATGGAGTTCTTCCTTCTAATTCCCTTCTCTTGTTTCAAGTTGCTCAATCCGGAGTTCACAATTCTGCAAACCGATTCTAATCTTTCAATCTTGCCTTTCATTTCCTCGATCTTTTTCAGACTCAACTTTAGCTTGTTCGCGAATTATGGCTTCAGTGATGGTGAAGAGACCGTCCCAATTCAGCCACTTTAGCTTTTAATCCACTCTTTTCCTTTTGACTTTCTGCTAACCTCTTTTCTAGGGCCTCGTTTTGCATCTGCATCTCTAAGAACTTCTTCTCCCAATGCTCAGCTTTGGCCTTTTCCTCTTGAACCTCATGTTGCCACTGTTCCAAAGTCTTCCCCAATTCAACATTTTTCATCGACAAACGCAACTTCTTATATCCTGCCTTTAAATCATTCAGATTTTCCTTGACCCTTTTCTTCCCTTTTCTTAGTTTTTCAGCCTCTAACTTTTGAACATCCACGTCTAACTTTAGATAAGTTTTCTCTTCTTCCAACTTCTCTATACTCTTTCCAAGCTCTGAACTCATCTTTTCGAAGTCTTGTTTCACAATCTCTAACTCTGATGGGACCACTTGCAAGCATTCTTCTCTCAATCAGGCACCTTCTGGATTCAGTTCGGGAATGTTGTCATTAATCCTTCTAATCCTCCATCCACTGTATTCTAGAGTCATCATTGGACCTGCAGATAATCTCTTTATCCTACGAATCTGATTTCAAGCACTAGAAATTTTCTTAACCCTCTTCTTATAGTTTTCCTCTCTGTATGAGAACTCACACAGAGCCAGCCCATATGTCGTTGGTATGAACTGTCTTGACCCATATTGCCTCAGTACGAGCAAAAGGGCATACCCAATGGCTCCCCTAATTCCAAGTAAAGGAACCTAGTCTAAACTCCCACACCGATTGTAACAACCCAAACCCGGTCAATACACCACGATCGAATCTGGTATGTTACGGGGAAAAATGGTTTTGAAATGTTAGATTTCCGGATAAAAGTTTGATGAAAACTCTTTGCTATATTTTGTACTTTGTAAAAATCTTGGGTATGATTGTTTTGAAACCGATAGTACACATTGCTAACCCGTAAGTTTTGAAAACTTAGTGGAATCCAATTGCAAAACTAATTTATATCATTTGGAAATTGAGTTATTCCTTTTAGTTGCTTAAAACATTTTGATTCAAATTTTGAATTTGAAAAACATTTGAGTTGCATTCATTTTTAAATTACAGCGTGATATCCGATGGTAAAGTTTAAATCATATTGCTTTGTAGTTTTGAAAACCTTATCGTTCCAAGTTTTATCGAATATTACCCAATAATTTGTTAAGGCATATTGAAATCAAATTTAAGCATAAATAATAACCAAAGTAAAATTTTAAAAAGGCCTTTTACAATCCCAACAAAACCAAATAAAATTAAATAACGTAAAGTACCAAGTTTGAAAATCAGTGCAAGTCCGACTTTATTTTTTTAGCATGGTCACCTCGAGTCCACCCGGCTCCAGGTCCGCGATCTAAGTGTCACTTAAAATGATAAGGGAGAAGGTGAGTCGCAAGACTCAGTGCATAAATCCCCTCCGATGAATGCAACATACTAACACACATCATAACAAAGCAATACAATTAATGCACCGATCCTAACCATCCATAACACCTTTTCTACCCCGTCTAGTACCAAACCACCGGTGGTGCTAAACCACCGTGACCCAAAGTCACGATATCCATCAATGTGGTGCTAAACCTTTGGTGACCCAAAGTCACGAATAATCCATATGTGGGGCCAACCCGTGTGATACCAAATCATGGCGGCGATTATCCCGTATCTCAATAGTAGGGCCAACCCACGGTGGTACTAAGCCACGTGGACGAGTCACTATGAGGTGCCAAACCTCGGTGTCCCAAAGACACAATTATGATACTAAATCACGGTGACCAAGTCACGATTAGTCAAGTCATGGGGCCAACCCGTGTGATACCAAATCACCGGCGACGATCCGTAATATCAACTGTGGGGCCAACCCATCGTGGTACTAAGCCACTGGAACAAGTCGCTATGAGGTGCCAAACCTCCGTGACCCAAAGTCACAATAATCGATCGTGGTACCAAACCACCGGAGGTGCCAAACCTCGGTGTCCCAAAGACACGGATATCATATTCCCTCCTCTCATATCACCCATAAACATACCATAATCGATGCAAATCGTGCAATCATGCAAATCATGCTAATATGTTTAGTGTAGCATCTCATAACACATACATCATAGATCATGATATCATATCAATAACAGAGCTCGTAATGAAACGTACTTACCCGAATCTATGCACATACCCCATAGGGTATCATATCAATCAACCAAACTATTTCGGCTTTAAGCAATCAGGTTATTAAGCATATTACTAAGTAAAAAGTGTGTTAGTTTACACACCTGTTAATACGCAAGCCTTAATCCAAAAGAACCGATCTAAGACCCTCGATTAGCTTGCTCCTATAATCGGCCAAATAAGAACATTAGGACCAAGGCCATTCGGCCACCCCAAATAAACTAAAGGGTTAACACTCAAACCCTTACCTTATGAATGATTTGGTTTCCTACCAAATCCCGAACCAACAGATGGTTCCCCTAACAATCGGCCACACCCTGTTAAGAACAATTAATCCTTGAAGGCTTTGGCTTAACGAGACTAAGAGAATAAACCAATGAAACCAACCCTTACCACCACTTACCAACCGATCACTCTCAAGCGGAGGCTTCGCTTGACTGCTCCGAAATCCCGGAGATCCTATAACAAAATGATTCCAAAACAATCGATTAACACATTTCCAAACAAATGCCGAATCAACCCTTACCTTGCAAAAATCGACAGAGAATAGGGAGGGAAAGAAATAGGCATTCGGCCTAGCACTAACATTCCTCTAAAAACCCGATTGGAGAGAAAAGAGAAGAGACCACCCCCTTGCTTGTGGATTCGCCAAAACAAAAAGAGAAAGAGATTCGGCTGAGTTTGCTTAAGACTATCAAACAAGGTTCGGCTATAGGTGTTCAACACCACTTATGGTACGGCTTGAGTGGTAAGAGAGGAAGAGAAGGGGTGAGATGGAGATAAGGTTTCGGCAAAGGGTTTTGAGAAAAGAGAAAGAAAGTTTGAGGGGACAAGGTGAGATGGTTTCGGCTCAAGTGAAATGGAGAGAAACAAGTGGAGAATTAACTCAGCTTGAAGTAGAATCAAAGAAATGCTTAAAGGAGAAGGAGAAACGACAAAGTAGATTAGAAAAGAAAGAGAGCAAATTCGGCTAAAAAAAAAACAATATGTATTTCGGCACAAGTGTTCTAAGAAAGAAAGAATGCAAATATGAGAGGAGAGAATGCTTGTTTCGGCAAAATAGATGTTGCTTTGGGATTTTCGGTTTTCAATGGAAAACAAGTGAGAGACTTCTTTGAAAATTTGGCTAGGCATTAGACTAAGGTGGCCAAAATCACACAAATTGCCAAAACAATTTCGCACTCCCACCAACTCACTTACCAAACCGCCACTCTCCCCATGAAGACTCCAACATTCGCCACCTCCTAAGCTTACTCATGGCCACTAATTCAAACCAATTTGAATTAGTCAAATCCTTAACTCACCCCTTAATTCACTCCTTGCCCACCATTTGAATTATTTGACTTGGTCTATGGCAGGGTTTGAACTGCACACAACTTCTCCCCCTCCATGCCGTCAAAATGGAAGCAAAATGTGTGGCTTCTGCAGCTCAAACTCATGACCTCCTCCCCTTGCAAGGTGTCACACACACAAGCTCTAAGTGGCGCCTCTAGCCACTCCACCAAGGCTCTTCTTGTGCTAAAATCCACCGACAAATACCTATAACCCCTAGCTCCTTCAGCTCCATTCACTTAAAGCTTAAAAACTAAAATTTTCTCTACCACTTAAGCTTACACTAGGCTTTCAACTAAGCCCCAAAACATCAAAAACAACCATACTACAGATCAAACACATGCAAACAATGCAATAACAAAAATAGCCCCTATTCCAAGATATTACAGTTTTACCCCCTTAAAAATAATTTTGACCTCGAAATTACCTGATCAAAAGAGTTGAGGGTACTGCTGCCTCATCGCATCCTCTGGTTCCCACGTAGCTTCTTCCACACCATGATTTCGCCATAGCACTTTTACCAAAAGAACTAACTTTCTACGCAGAACCTTTACATCCCGATCTAGAATCTGCATTGGTTCTTCCTCCATGGTCAAATCCGGCTTCACCTCGATATCTTTCCACTGCTACAACATGCGATGGATCTAACGATATCGCCTAAGCATCGAAACGTGGAATACGTCGTGAATCTGACTTAGCTCTGTTGGCAACTCAAGCTGATACGCTATCGGTCCCACACGTCTCAGTACCTTATACGACCCAATAAACCTCGAACTTAACTTGCCTTTTCTCTCGAACCTCAACACTTTCTTCCATGGCGAGACCTTTAGAAAGACCTTATCACCCACAGCAAACTCTATATCTCTACGCTTGAGATCGCCAGAAGACTTCGTCGTCTGAAGCTTCCTTCAATCGAGCTCAATCAACTTAACCTTGTCTTGGTCTACGTAACCAACTCGTCCCAATATCGACGCTCACCCAACTCCGCCCAACATGTAGGTGAGCGACACTTTCTACCATACAATGCCTCATATGGTGCCATCTTGATGCTAGTTTGGTAGCTGTTGTTGTAGGCGAACTCATTAATGGTAGAAACTCTTCCCAACTACCCTCAAGTCCAAGACACAACCTCAAGCATATCCTCTAAGATCAGATAACCCTTTCCGATCGCCCGTCCGATCACGGGTGAAATGCCGTGTTGAAATCCAATCGTACCCAGAGCCCGATGCAACGCTTTTAGAACCTTGACGAATCTGGATCCCTATCCAAGATGATTGATCTCGCACACCATGCACCTCACTATCTCTCGACACATACAACTTCGCTAACCTCTCAAGTGAGTAATCCACCTCACCGAATGAAGTGAGTCGATTTAGTTAGACGATCCACAATTAACCAAACCGAGTCCTTCTTGCTAGGCGAAGAGGTAATGGCGACGAAATCCATAGTTATCCTTTTCCACTTCCATCGTGGAATCTTTTATGGTCAAGCAACCCCTAACGGCAATCGATGTTTAGCCTTGACCCATCGACATATCGACACTTCCTACAAACTCGCTACTTCCTCTTGGACCCGCCACCAAAATTGCTCTTTTAGATCCCGATACATCTATCGCCTCCGGGATGCATAGCGTAGGGCTGCTATGTGCATCTCAAGAATCTTCTGCCTTAACTCAATATCCCTTGGCATACAAGCTCTCCCTTGGAAACACAGCACTCCATCACTAGACAAACTGAAATCCTCCAAACCACCATTCTGCACTTGTGACCTCTGCGCATTCAAAACCTCATCCTCTAACTGCTTTTCCTTAATCTGCTCAACCCACGTAGGCTTAACTTGCAATTCTGCCAGAATACTTCCGTCGTCATACAAACTCAAATGGACAAACATTGCTCTTAAGTCCGCTACAACCTTATGGCTCACCGCGTCTGCCACCACGTTAGCCTTGCCCGGATGATACTCAATCGAATAGTCGTAATCCTTTAGCAACTCAATCCATCTGCGCTGCCTCAAATTCAAATCCTTCTGAGTCAAAAGGTACTTCAGACTCTTGTGATCTGTGTAGACTATAGATCTCTCTCCGTACAAATAGTGCCTCCAGATTTTCAAGGCGAAGACTACTGCCGCTAACTCTAGGTCATGCGTCAGATAATTGACTTTATGTGGCCTCAGCTGCCGAGATGCGTAAGCCACAACCTTTCCTTCCTGCATCAGCACACAACCCAAACCCGCATGTGATGCATCGCAATATACTGTGAATTCTTTTCCTGCCTCAGGCTGAATTAGAACCAGAGCTTCAGTCAAAATCTTCTTTAACTTGTCGAAACTCTCCTGTTGCTTTTCAGTCCAAAGGAACGGAACTCCTTTTCTTAACAACTTGGTCATCGGCGCTGCGATCAATGAAAATCCCTCTACAAATCTTCGGTAGTATCCTGCCAAGCCCAGAAAACTCTGAATCTTAGCTACTGACTTAGGCGGCTTCCAATCCAAAACTGCCTTAATCTTACAAGGATCCACTCTAATCCCCTCAGCCGACACTACATGACCCAAGAAAGTCACCTCTCTAAGCCAGAACTCACATTTACTAAACTTTGCATAAAGTCGTTTCTCCTCGTAATCTACAACACAACTCGCAAATCGCATCATGCTCCTCCTTAGTCCTTGAATACACCAAGATGTCGTCAATAAAAACCACGATGAATCGATCCAAATCTTCATTGAACACCCTATTCATCATATCCATGAATCTCGCCGGTAGCGTTAGTCAACCCAAACGACATTACCAAAATTCATAGAGCCCATACCGAGTATTAAATGCCGCCTTGCGATATCCGCCTCCTTCACCTTTAAGCGGTGATACCTGCACCTTAAATCGATCTTCGAGAATACCGATGCACCCTTCAGCTGATCAAACAAGTCATCTATCTGTGGCAACGGATACTTGTTTTTGATCGTCAGCTTATTCAATTGGCGATAGTCTATACACATCCGCATAGTACCGTTCTTCTTTTTGACAAAGAGTACCGGCGCTCCCCAAGGTGAAACGCTTGGCCTGATAAAGCCTCGGTACAACAACTCCTAGATCTGAGCCTTAAGCTCTACTAACTCTTTAGGCACCATCCTATACGGAGTAATAGACACTAGCGTAGTTTCGGGTAATAGATCTATTCCAAACTCCACCTCACGATCCGGTGGCAATCCCGGAAGCTCCTCTGGAAACACATCAACAAATTCCTTAACTGTTCAGACCTTCCCTACAGCAGACTCCTTAGCCTCCAAGGCATACACATGACCACATATGCTTCAAAGCCCTTCCTGACCATCTTCTTAGCTTTCAGGGCAGACACCACGTTGGATAAGTAATTCCTTCTGTTGCCTATCATGACCACCTCGTCACCCTTAGCCATCCTTAAAACCATGTACTTAATTGTGCAATCCAACCTCGCCTGGTACTTAACCAACCAGTCCATCCCAAGAATCAGGTCGAACTCTCCAAATTGCAGTTCCATCAGATCAGCCTCAAACACTGCCCCTTAGAGTTCTAGAGGTACATCTTTATACAGCTTATCTACAATTACAGAGTGACCTAGAGGGCTAATTACAGTCATCTGCCTAGAAGATATCTCAGAGTCTAAATCCATGGTCTTCACTATGCTACTTGCAACGTATGAATGCGTTGAACCCACATCAATCAAAGCAGTAAATGGAGAACCAAAGATCAAGAACATGGGTTATGACGCTTGGTGCGTCACCTTCCTCTCGGCGCCTCACGCATACACTAACCCCGGGCCGCCTTGCCTCAAAATACCAAGACTCTACGCCGGTACTCCATGGCCCCACCGTAACCATTACCCCTCTCGCCATTACCACGACCTCTGCGGTGGCGATCCATTATTCAAACCGAGTACGACCCGACCTCGGTGAATCTTAGCCAACTTACGGACAGCCCTCACATGGTGGTCCAACGAACCACACTCAAAACATCCTCTTCCACCACCTAACATCCTCCCCAATGAGCTTTCCCACAACGGTTACACTATGGCGGTCCCTGATTAGCAAAGAATGAACCTACAGATCGATTCAAACCCACTCTATCTAGCCCTTTTTTGAGGATTACCTGACGACCCAAAAGATCCAAAACTCTGTTTTTGCTGTTCCTATCCAAGTTCTACCTCACGACTCTTTAACCCCTTCGCTACCTTAGCCTTTTCTACCAGATAACGAACTCACGCTCCTCTTGTGGAGCAATCAAGAACCTTAATTCATCTCTCAAACCATCCTCGAATCGAACACACCTCTCGTGTTCAAGAGCCACCATGCCCCTAGCATACCGACTCGAATTTCAAGAACTACGCCAGACTCGACACGACTTACTCCCTGCATCAAACCTCGTAAATGCCTTCCGTTGATCATTAATGTAGCTAGCTCGATGTACTTTTTCCGATATGCGACCTTAAAATAATCCCAAGTAAGATCTTCTCACGCAACATCGTCTCCCAAACCGTGAGCCACCACCGGTATGACTCATCTCAAGAAGTGATACTATCCCCTTTAGTTTCTCTTCGGCAGTCAGGTCTAAATCGTCCATGATCCGCTCTGTCGCCTCTAGCCAATATTCGGCCGTTCTAGGAGCCACACCAGACACACCTCGGAATACCTCAAATTTCTATTTGCTCGAGTCATTCAGCACCAATTTCGAGCTCCTGCGCCTCCACCTACTCCGGCTACCCTTTTAGAACATGCAAGATCGCTTATGACACTGCGTCGTCCCGATCTGTTTTTAAACTCACCACCTCCAGTGGTGGCGATCAGATCTCATTCTCGACTCGACCGGATCCTACGGGTTCGAATCGTCATCCTACCCGACCACGACCACGACCACGTCCACCTCGAGCACTCATGACTAAAATCTCGTCTTGTCTGATTAGAAGTTTATGCATTAGTAAATATTTCACTGTTTTTAAAGGAAAGAGTCTTATGAATATCTCTTATTAAAGAAGTTTTATTTTCGCGAGTCCACAGAGTCCTATTGATTTCAGTTTCTAAAGAAGTTTACTACTACTAGTCATTTAGTCATATCACATCAAAAATCTCAAGCAATAGTAAGGGGTACTTACCTGGGCGGATTGGTGCCGGAGTCTCGGTGTCATGCCTTTCAAACCATATACTTTAAAAACAACATCACTTAAACTAGTATTTAAAACATTTTGGGCCTCGAGCCCACAGTTGAGCCTTTGAACTTGGCTTGATACCACAATTGTAACACCCCAAACTCGGTCAATACACCACGACCGAATCTGGTATGTTATGGGAAAAATGGTTTTGAAAGGTTCGAATAAAAGTTTGATGAAAACTCTTTGCTGTATTTTGTACTTTGTAAAAATCTTGGGTATGATTGTTTTGAAATCGATAGTGCACTTTGCTAACCCGAAAGTTTTGAAAACTTAGTAGAATCCAATTGCAAAACTAATTTATATCATTTGGAAATTTGAGTTATTCCTTTATAGTTGCTTAAAAACATTTTGATTCAGCTTGAATTTGAAAAACATTTGAGTTGCATTCATTTTTAAATTACAGCGTGATATCCGATGGTAAAGTTTAAAACATATCGCTTTGTAGTTTTGAAAACCTTATCGTTCCAAGTTTTATCGAATATTACCCAATAATTTGTTAAGGCATATTGAAATCAAATTTAAGCATAAATAATAACCAAAGTAAAATTTTAAAAAGGCCTTTTACAATCCCAACAAAACCAAATAAAATTAAATAAGGTAAAGTACCAAGTTTGAAAATCAGTGCAAGTCCGACTTTATTTTTTTAGCATGGTCACTCGAGTCCACTCGGCTACCTGTGTCCACGATCTAAGTGTCACTGAAATGATAAGGAGAAGGTGAGTCGCAAGACTCATCCATAAATCCCCTCCCGATGAATGCAACATACTAACACACATCATAACAAAGTAATACAATTAATGCACGATCCTAACCATCCATAACACCTTTTCTACCCCATGTGGTACCAAACCCTTGGTGGTGCTAAACCACTAGTGACCCAAAGTCACGATATCCATCAATGTGGTGCCAAACCTTTGGTGACCCAAAGTCACGAATAATCCATATGTGGGGCCAACCCACGTGTGATACCAAATCATGGCGGCGATCCCAGATCTCAATAGTGGGGCCAACCCACGATGGTACTAAGCCACGAGGATGAGTCACTATGAGGTGCCAAACCTCCGTGTCCCAAAGACACAATTATGATACCAAATCTTTGGTGATCAAGTCATGATTAGTCAAGTCGTGGGGCCAACCCACGTGTGATACCAAATCACTGGAGACGATCCTGTAATATCAACTGTGGGGCCAACCCACTGTGGTACTAAGCCACTGGAACAAGTCGCTATGAGGTGCCAAACCTCTGGTGACCCAAAGTCACAATAATCGATTTGTGGTACCAAACCTTTGGAGGTGCTAAACCTCCGTGTCCCAAAGACACGGATATCATATTCCCCCTCCTCTCATATCACCCATAAACATACCATACTGATGCAAATCGTGCAATCATGCAAATCATGCTAATATGTTTAATGTAGCATCTCATAACACATACATCATAGATCATGATATCATATCAATAACAGAGCTCGTAATGAAACATACTTACCCGAATCCGTGCACATACCCTATAGGGTATCATATCAATCAACCATACTGTTTCGGCTTTAAGCAATCAGGTTATTAAGCATATTACTAAGTAAAAAGTGTGTTAGTTTACACACCTGTTAATACGCAAGCCTTAATCCAAAAGAACCGATCTAAGACCCTCGATTAGCTTGCTCCTATAATCGGCCAAATAAGAACATTAGGACCAAGGCCATTCGGCCACCCCAAATAAACTAAAGGGTTAACACTCAAACCCTTACCTTATGAATGATTTGGTTTCCTACCAAATCCCAAACCAACAGATGGTTCCCCTGACAATCGGCCACACCCTGTTAAGAAGAATAATTAATCCTTGAAGGCTTTGGCTTAACGAGACTAAGATAATAAACCAATGAAACCAACCCTTACCACCACTTACCAACCGATCACTCTCAAGCGGAGGCTTTGCTTGACTGCTCCGAAATCCCGGAGATCCTATAACAAAATGATTCCAAAACAATCGATTAACACATTTCCAAACAAATGCCGAATCAACCCTTACCTTGCAAAAATCGACAGAGAACATGGAGGGAAAGAAATAGGCATTCGGCCTAGCACTAACCTTCCTCTAAAAACTCGATTGGAGAGAAAAGAGAAGAGACCACCCCCTTGCTTGTGATTCGGCCAAAATAAAAAGAGAAGGAGATTCAGCTGAGTTTGCTTAAGACTATCAAACAAGGTTCGGCTATAGGTGTTTAACACCTCTTATGGTACGGCTTGAGTGGTAAGAGAGGAAGAGAAGGGGTGCGATGGAGATAAGGTTTTGGCAAAGGGTTTTGAGAAAAAGAAAGAAAGTTTGAGGGTACAAGGTAAGATGGTTTCGGCTCAAGTGAAATGGAGAGAAACAAGTGGAGAATTCGGCTACAGTTTGGAAGTAGAAGCAAAGAAATGCTTAAAGGAGAAGGGAGAAACGGCAAAGTAGATTAGAAAAGAAAGAGAGCAAATTCGCTAAAAAAAAATATGTATTTCGGCACAAGTGTTCTAAGAAAGAAAGAATGCAAATATGAGAGGAGAGAATGCTTGTTTCGGCAAAATAGATGTTGCTTGGGGATTTTCAGTTTTCAATGGAAAACAAGTGAGAGACTTCTTTGAAAATTTGGCTAGGCACTAGACTAAGGCTGGCCGAAAATCACACAAATTGCCAAAAGAATTTTGGCACTCCCCACCAACTCACTTACCAAACCGGCCACTCTCCCCCATGAAGACTCCAACATTCGGCCACCTCCTAAGCTCACTCATGGCCACTAATTCAAACCGATTTGAATTAGTCAAATCCTTAACTCACTCCTTAATCCACTCCTTGCCCACCATTTGAATTATTTGACTTGGTCTATGGCAGGGTTTGAACTGCACACAACTTCTCCCCCTCCATGCCGTCAAAATGGAAGCAAAATGTGTGGCTTCTGCAGTTCGAACTCATGACCTCCTCCCCTTGCAAGGTGTCACACATACAAGCTCTAAGTGGCACCTCTAGCCACTCCACCAAGGCTCCTCTTGTGCTAAAATCCACCGACAAATACCTATAACCCCTAGCTCCTTCAGCTCCATTCACTTAAAGCTTAAAAACTAAAATTTTCTCTACCACTCAAGCTTACACTAGGCTTTCAACTAAGCCCCAAAACATCAAAAACAACCATACTGCAGATCAAACACATGTAAACAATGCAATAACAAAAATAGCCCCTATTCCAAGATATTACACCGATAGAGGATTTCATCGGGAACCATCTAAGGAGCCCTCCACTCGATGTCTTCTTCTTGAAGGTTTTGAAGGAGTGCCATCTAGCTTTCCTCGGACACGTCTTCTTTCCTTGGTGTAGCTACTATCTCTTTCAATGGTAAGTAATTCTCAGAGAAAACCCGATAAGACTTTTCTCCACCTTCTAGAAATGACTGTGGAACCAAACCAACAACAATTGCGTGCATCCAATGAACCTGCCGTCACCTACTCTCCGACATGCATTCAAAGATCTGAATGTCTCGGCTAAGATCATAATTACAAGCGTGACTCCTCTGGCAAGTCGATTAAATAAATCAGTAACTACTTTGTCTACATGTCTTAAAGCTTTAGGGAAGATTACCAAATCGTAAATACACAAGGCCAGGACGTCAATCTTCTTCTTTACATCTGGATGTGTTAGGACCAAATCCCTCAAACTCTTCCAAGGAATGCATTTACCTTCTCCTTTCTCTTTAATTATGGTTGCAACCCACTATTCACTCATCCCCATGATATTCATTAACTTCTTCACAAAAGTTAGAACATTAGCAGCCCTAAAATAAACTCTGTCGACTTGGATCCTCGAACAGCGAAGCAAGGTCATATATTCCTCCACCGTGGGCACTAAATCTACTTTCCCAAAAGTAAAACAACTATAAGCAAAATTCCAGAACTAAGTCATAGCGCGGAACAAATACTTATCTACTTTGATGTCGAGCAAGAACGGTAGATCACCATAATTACGATAGAACAACTGCTTTGCCTCATTGTCCCACTAGGTCTATAGTCCCTTCAACTCCTGAAGCTCATTTTGCGTAACACTGATACTAGTGAAATCCCGTAGTTTTGACACAACCCTTCAGCTAAGCTATCCCCTTTCTCTAATTGCCTTTGCTCTAAACATATATGGACAACTATATTGTCTTCCACTTTATCAAGGAATCCATTCTCCATAACCAGCTTTCTAACTTTAGAAACTGACCGTGAATCGATACCTCTAAAAATATGAAATAATATGCACAAAAATGAAACACAACAAGTTAGTACCACATAATTAAATATAACGAAAGTAAAATGGACACTTATCTGGGTAAATACTAACGTTTGACATAACTCTACCTAAGGTGGGTTCTTAGGGTTTACTATATGTGATTTAGTCCTAAAGTTGAGGTACCTGAACCAGCAGATTCCTTGATCCTCACCCATTATAGGCTCATACGGACCGAGTTCGATTCAGGGGAATACATTTCCCTATGGCCATGCGAAAGTGAAAACTTCACAAAGACATAGGTACAGATGTATTCTGGAAGCAGTCCACTAGCCCATGCGGAGGTGAAAACCTCACGAAGGCATAGCTTCTCGGTCCCACTTAAGGGTAGGACCACAACGGTCATGTAGTGCAATGAAGAGATGTATATTAAAAATTAGAACTACATGCAATAAAAGGATCATAGTTTTTTAAATCAAAATTTTAAATTCGGACAAAAGGACATGAAATTATCGATTTTATAGCTTGACTCTCTGATTGGTCCCTAGTGGAGTCGCCAAGCTGTCGAAACCATTTTCTAAAATTTAGGTAAAAATGGTGATCGACTTTAAAAAAAAACAAAAACGAGAGTGGAGTTGCCACCAATCTCTTTTTACTTAGGTGTGATTGGATAACCTTTATTTCAAAACATTTATTTTGGTCCATGAAATACTAGAAAATGGCTTCGGGAGTCTATTACATATGAGGAAGGGTTAGCACCCTCATAACGCCCAAAAATTGGTACCTAATCGATAAAATCATGTCCTAGTGTTGAAAATTTTAAAAAATTAAATATGATCCTTTTATTAGAAAGAAAGCCCAAACTTACCTATCTCAAAGAAATAAAATACTATACCCAGTAAGTTAGGATATAGCATCTCATGACTTCGAAACCAGGCACGCCTTTATTTAGAAAATTCCTACCTCGAGACACAAATCATCATATCCAACAAGTTAGGATACAACATTTTGAATTCCCAAGAATAAGTTTTTGATTTGAAATTTGTAAGTTTCAATTTTAAAGGAGAATGGATATTTAATATCTTGAGTTCCACGAGAAAAATCGAAACTCTGTAAGTTACGATACAATTCTTCTCGAAGTTCCCAAATATCATATATCACCGTGTTTTAAAACTTTGAATAAAATACGATAATTTCGCAAAAATGTGTTTTTATAAAAAAGATAGGAATTCGATTTTGTATTGATACATTACAATATATAAATATCAAATAGCAATTCACTATAAATATAAGTTATATTAATAATTAATGCTAATATAGATAATAAAAGAAATAATATTATAAAATAACAACCGATAAAAATAACTACACTAAAACAATCATAAATAAATAAATGAAAGAGTATGAGCAGATAAAATATATAAAGCAATGAATAACAAAATAATTAAAAAACTATTAAATAAATATAAAAACTTTTCATGCAAGATTAAACTTTTCATGTAATAACATATATCAACTAATAAATAAATTATTGCAAAATAAAAAACATAATATATATATTTTGGGATAACAAATAAAATACATTAATAAACAAATGATTTATAACTTAAATAAATAAAAACATATTTATAATAACATAATACATAAAAGAAAACCATATATATTAAAAAATAAATAATATGTTATACAATATAAATGAATTTTAGTTAAAAATAATATATTATATAATATAATATTGTATAATGTACAAAATTTTAAAATATATATAATATAATAACTAATATATATAAATACTAAAATAATATGTAATAAAAATAATTAAACCAAATAATAAATAATAATAATAATTATATACTTAATTTTATAATATTAATAAATTAATATATAAATGCTAAATAAAATATAGAATATTTAATATGATAAGTAATTTAATAATAATTTAAAATAAAAAATAAAAAGATTTAAAAACAAAGAAAAAGGGCTAAATAGTAATAAAAATAAAAATAAGTACTAAATCAAAACGCGTTAAATCACAGGGACTTATGGGACAATTTTATCTTCTTTCCAAAGCGGCGTCGTAATGAATTTGGCCCTTAATGCAGCCTGAGGGACTAAATTGGAACAAAAAAATTTCTAGAGCTAATTTAAAAATTATAAAAATACTAAATTGGACGAAATTAAACTTAATGAAATAGCAGAGGGACTAAAAGGGTAAATTTCCCCTTTTATAAAAACACGCGGATCCTCCCCGGGTTTTCGGGTCAACGCGCGGATCCCCCCTAAAATGACGTCGTTTTATGCTTATTGAATTAAGCAAAAACGACGCCGTTTTTGAATCGTTATATCAGTTAAAATTGGCCTAAAAATTTCATTTTAACACAAACTTTAAAAAAAAGTAAGCAGGGGCCTTAAGAATTTGCTCTGCCTTCATTGGTCGACGACCTCTGGCCATCATTGCGCATGCACCTCACACGATGTTGCCTACGGCGGCGCCAAGGTAAGAATCTTCGTTTTTAAAAAAATATTATTTTGTAAATAAAACATGCAAGAAACAACAAAACAAAACAAAAAAAATAAAAATAAAAATAACAAGAAAACAGACTGTAGATCACCTTTGTAAACGAAAATTTTTTATTTCTCTGTATGTTTTTGTAACTTTTCGCGTATCTGTGTATATTGTGTGTGTTCGTTTTACATATTTTTGGGGTTCTTATAACCCGAAAATGAAAAAAAGGAAATACTACAATGCTGCCATATTTGTTGTTTATATTTCTTTCCTTTTGCTATTGTTCTTTCTTTGTTTGCAGACCAATGACAAGGAGCGCGGCGTGATTGTTGGCTTGGTGTCTGCGCAAGAAAGGGGTTGCTTGCCGATGTGCTTGCGGCACAGTGGAAACCTAGGGTTTCCTGCGTCTATAAGCATTTAGGTCATTGGGCTAGTTTAGGTTCTTGGGCTCGGATTGTTTTCTTGGGCTAATCGGGTTTTGGGTCTCTGTTGGGTTAGTTTCGGTCTGTTTTGGGTTTGGGCTTTTAAGTTTGGGTCTGAGGGTGTATTTGGGTAATGGGTAGTTTTTGGGTTTGGGTTTTATGGTTGTAAATGGACTGTTAAAAAAATTTGGACTTTATTTATTATTTATTTATTTTGGCTTTTGTCTGAATGGAATGGGCTCGGGCCAAATGAAACACCTCAAACCCGACCCACAAGCCCTGACCGGATCTGGCATGCTTTTAGGGAAAAACCATTCGAAACTTATTTGAACTTTGCCAAATACAAGAGTGTTTTTGAAAAACAGTTGATTAGTGTTGGGTTCAAATTTTAAACGGTGTTGATTAGGTGTCAAAACATTTGACATTTATTTTTAATAAAAGTTACTTAAACTTTAAATTGATAAAATCGTATCATACTAAAATAATTAAAATGCATGCATAAACAATTTCATACTAGTGGCCTTATTACATCAAAAACAAGTCCCGAAATAAATCCAAAGCTTGAAAATTAAAAACTAATAAAAATAAAATAATCTCTGAGCTGAGCATGGCCACCACTGAGCTCCTGCCGACCCGGTCCATTACTGAGTGTCACTTGAAAAATATCCCACAACGGGGTGAGTCAAACAGACTCAGTGTGTAATAGCCAACACTAAGTCTCAACAAATTTAGGCACATCAGTTCAAACATGTACAGATAGCAAATATAAGTAATGATGCATTCCCAAACCCAAACCTAGTTAACCATCCGCTACACATCGCTCATACCAACCATCACACTGTGGGGACTACTAAGTCGACCCTCCATCCGCTACACATCATCGAAGGCAATCGCTGCAGACGACATGCTCATCGCCCTTATATATATTGTGGCATAGCCACCAGATAATCATTTGTGACATAAGTCACCACATTCGGATTTTTGTGACATAAGTCACCACATTCAGATATTGTGGTATAAAACCACCAAATCACTTCCCCTTTTCATATCACCCATATGCCCCATGTCATACAAATCATGCCAATAGCTTATCTTATGCCTTATTCACATTCGTTACAGTTTCACATGAGTGTCATAATAGATATTCATAATATTATGACCACAGTAGTAGTAGGTTAACGTACTTGAGTACTTTGTACCATTGCATGGTACATTTGGCCACATTTCACATCATTATAAACATATATATAACATTGATGCCGTAAATCTATTGAGAGTTAGTGTGGGGTACACACCTGATTCACTTAACGCTTTCACTGAAATCCCGAAAACCCAATCTAATGTTTTAGATCCTTAGTTCCTACATTCGGCCAACACTAACCATTTTAGCTAAAGGCCATTCGGCCAAATGATTAAATGCTGAATGATTTTTGCAACCAAAATTTTACCTTGTTGCCGATTTCACAACTAATCAAATCCCGAAACTCCGTGATATTTCTTCCTTGCAATCGGCCAACACTAGTTCACTGGACTTGATTAGTTTTGGCTTTCGAACAAATAAGAAACAGATCTAAGTCACTTAAATATGGCCGAATGAACATGTACACTCACCTTGCGATTTTAAATCCGAAAACCACTACTTGTTCCTCGATGTTGCCGAAATCCTCGCTAACCATTGTTAGAATCGACTATAACAATAATCTAAGAAAATGGCCCTTGTCCAGAATACCACATATCACTCACCTTGATGAATCAAATCCGAAAGAATCCTTAGTGCTTCCTTCCTTGACACACACAAAAGAACACATCACTTATGACCTTAAAGAACATTCTACCAACCTTATACTAAGGCCTAATCATTGGTTCTAAGACACTAAAAGAAAGAGAACCCAAAATCGATTGCTCAAAGAAGAAATACTTACCACTTTCGAGTAGTCCACAAGTTCTAAATGTCGACAAGAGGGAAAGATGTTGGGTTTCCGGCTTTTAAAACTTGCGATAAAGAGGAAAGAATAAGGCCACCTTGAGATTCGGCTATGGCTCCTAATGGAGATGGGATATTTGGCTATCTCAGGAGTATTTTGGCTTTTGGAAGAATTGTGAAAGAAAAGAAAAGAAGAAGGGGTTGAGCAATTCGGCTATGGTGGCAAAGGAGGATTCGGATAACACAAAATAAAAGAAGAAGAAAGGGGTAGATTGGCTAGAGAATTCGGTAGAGAACTAAAGAGAAAAGAAAAGAATGGAGAATGGCCTCACTTCTCCCCTTTTTGCCGAAACTACTACACCTAGAGTCCCCTATTCGGCCAATTCCTCCTCCCACTATCAAATCCCTTATTTCACTCTACCTTAGCCGAATCCTTAACACTCCAACCAAATCTATACTTCCTTCCTCCGAGTCCATATCTTGTCCCTTCTTTGCTCATCCTTGTAGCAAAATAAAAACTCCCTTTTTGCTTCCCTTGTGATTTGAACCTAGGCCCTTCCCCCTTTGCTTGTGGTGTCACTTACTAAGGCCCTAAGTGGGGCCTCCAAGCCACTTAAATAGGCCCATTTTAGTGGCATATTTCCCCTACAAATTTTCTTAAGGCCTCTTAGGCTTAGCTTCCTCTTTTAAACTTAAAATTAAATAATTTCTAAGGCACTCTCCTACATTCTCTGTTCTCGAAATTCATAAAGCACATTCATAATATACACAGCATACAAGCACATGCAATTGAGCAAAAATGCACAAGCCCTAATTCTCAGATATTACAGTTCTACCCCCTTAAAATAATTTCGACCTCAAAATTATCTGGCTAGAATAGGTGGGGGTATTGCTGTCGCATTGCTTCTTCTGGCTCCCAAGAAGCTTTTCTGATCCATGGTTACGCCACAACACTTTGACCAGAGGGATCGACTTCCTTTGAAGCACCTTTACATCATGCTTCAAAATCTGAATCGGCTCTTCCTCATAAGATAGATCTGGTCTCAGCTCCACCTCTTCAACCGAACTACATGAGATGGATCCGATCGGTATCAACATAGCATGGAAACATGGAATACATCGTGCATCTGCTTCAATTTCGAAGGCAACTCTAACTAGTATGCCAATGGTCCAATTCGTTTCAACACCCGATAAGGTCCTATAAACCTAGGACTTAGCTTCCCTTTCGACCAAATCTCATCACTTTCTTCCAAGGCAAAACTTTGAGAAACACTTGATCTCCCACAGCAAATTCTATGTCCTTCTGTTTGAGATCGGCATACGACTTTTGCCTGTCAGACGCCTCCTTCAACCGTGCCCGAATTACCTTAACCTTTTCCTCGAATTCTGCCACAATCTTTGGACACAAAATCTGACATTCTCCCAATTCCGTCCAACATTTAGGAGTGCGACACTTCCGTCCATACAGTGCTTTATACGGTGCCATCCGAATACTTGCTCGATAGTTTTGTTGTTGTATGCAAATTCGCTAGAGGCAAATATTCTTCCCAACTTCCTCTCAAGTCTATCACATGACCCAAAGATATCCTCCAACACTTGTATTACCCGCCAGATTGACCGTCTGAATTGCGGATGGAATGCAGATCGAAATCTAATCTGGTGCCCAAAGCTTGATATAGTGCCTTTCAAAATCGAGACGTAAACCTCGGATCCCTATCCGAGATAATCGATACCGGCACTCCGTGCAACCTTACAATTTCGCAACATACAACTTTGCTAATCTCGAGAGAATAGTCAACCCAAGATTTGGAATGAAATACGCGGACTTTGTTAGCCGATCCACTATCACCCATACCGAGTCCTTCTTGGTAGGCGTAAGGGGAAGCCCACTAATGAAGTCCATGGTGATTCTCTCCCACTTCCACTGTGAAATCAGACATGAAGCAACCCTAACGGAACTTGGTGTTCACCTTAACTTGTCGACATGTTAAGCACTTCCTACAAATTTCGTAACTTCCGCTTAAGACCAAAGCCACCAAAAGCTGCTCCTTAAGTCTCAGATGACTTACTACCTCCAAGATGCATAGCATAATGACTACTATGCGATTCTGAAGAATCCTCCGCCTTTAACTCCTCGCTCTTCAAAGATACAAACCTTTCCTTGAAACATAATACTCCATCGCCATTAATACCATAATCATCCAACTCCCCTCTGCACTTGTCAGAGCTTAAATCAAATCATCATCGCCAACTATCTCTCTTTCACCTCATTCAGCCATGTCGGCTTCACTTGCAATTCTGCTAATAAACTTCCATCATCATAGAGGCTTAAATGTGCGATCATTGCCCTTAACTCCGTCACTACTTTCCAACTTAGGGCATCCGCCACCACATTCGCCTTGCCCGGGTGATACTCTATAGAGTAATCGTAGTCCTTCAATAATTCTACCCACCTTCACTGTCTCAGGTTCAACTCCTTTTGAGTCAGCAGATATTTGAGGCTTTTGTGGTTTGTGTAGATTACGGACTTCTCTCCATATAAGTAGTGCCTCTATACCTTAAGAGCAAAGACCATTGCCGCCAATTCCAAGTCATGCGTCGGGTAGTTAACCTCGTGTGGCCTTAGTTGTCGAGATGCATAAGCAACTATGTTCCCGTCTTGCATAAGGACACCTCCCAATCCTGTATGGGAAGCATCACAGTATACTACAAAATCCTTCCCTGCCTCAGGCTGAATCAAAACTGGAGCTTCAGTCAAGACTCTCTTAAGCCTCTCAAAGCTCTCATGTTGCTTATCAGTCCACACGAAAGGTACCTCCTTCCTTAGTAACTTCGTTAAAGGTGCGGCTATTGACAAGAACCCTTCTACAAACCTTCGGTAATAGCCTACTAATCCCAAGAAACTCCAAACGTTCTGCCACAGACTTAGGGGGTTTCCAATCCAAAACTACCTCAATCTTTCGAGGATCCACCCTTATTCATTCAGCAGATACCACATATCCTA
The DNA here is from genome assembly GCA_025506655.1 of Gossypium rotundifolium. Classification (NCBI taxonomy): domain Eukaryota; kingdom Viridiplantae; phylum Streptophyta; class Magnoliopsida; order Malvales; family Malvaceae; genus Gossypium; species Gossypium rotundifolium. Next base: position 172,163,527 of record CP106734.1, on the reverse strand, counting down.
AAAACGTAACCTCTTTCAGCCAAAATTTGCACTTGCTAAACTTGGCATATAACTTTTTCTCTCTTAACACTTGCAACACGACTCGGAGGTGCTCATCATGTTCTTCCTCAGACTTCGAATACACCAATATATCGTCTATGAACACAACAACGAACCGGTCCAGATAGGGTTAGAAAACCCAGTTCATCATGTCCATGAACGCGGCTGGGGCGTTCATCAAACCAAACGGCATTACTACAAACTCAAAATGCCCATACCTTGTCCGGAAAGCTGTCTTATGGATATCAGCCTCCTTCACCTTAAGCTGATGATATCCAGACCTTAGATCTATCTTTAAGAATACCATGCCCTTTGTCGATTGAATGGTCATCTATTTTGGCAAAGGGTACTTGTTCTTGATGGCCAGCTTATTCAACTGACGATAATCTATGCACATGCGCATAGTTTCGTCCTTCTTCTTCACGAACAAGACCGGTGCTCCCTATGGAGACACACTGGGTCAGATAAACCCATAGTCAAGTAATTCTTGGATCTGAGCCTTGAGCTCAACCAACTCCTTTGGTGCCATTCTGTACAGGGCAATTGACACAGGAGCTATTTCTGATAGCAAGTCAATTTTGAACTCCACCTCCCTGTCCGGGGTATTCTTGGCAATTCCTCCGAAAAGACATCCACAAACTCCCTTACGGTTCTAACTCCACTAACTCCCCCTTCTTTCACATCCAAAGCACTAACGAAAGCCAAAAATGCCTTACACCCCTTCCGAACCATCTTATCAGCCTTTAAGGCTGAAACTACGTTAGACAAGTAGTTTCTTCTTTCCCCTATCATAATTATCCCTCATCTTCTAGGGTCCTTAACTCCATTCGTTTAGTTGCACAATCCAATACACCGATGCTCCACTAGCTACCCATGCCAAGAATAAGATCGAATTCTCCGAAAGATAGTTCCATTAAGTCGGCGAAAAATACCACTCCCTGAATCTCTAGAGGTACTTTCTGAAATATCTTGTTCACCACTACAGTTTGACCTAATGGGCTTACTACAGTCATCTCCCTACTAGAAAGTTCAGAGGCTATTCCTAGAGTTTCAACTACTCTACATGCAACATAAGAGTGGGTAGAGCCAACATCAATCAAAGCAAAGTAAGGCTTGCCAAATATAAGGAACGTATCGGTTATGATGTCCGGTGCGACTCCGTCCTTCCTCTAACATACCGCATAAACCAAACCCGGCTACCTGGCCTCCGTGTTACCAACACCTCAGCTCGGTGTTCCCCGTCCTCTACCAGCACCATTATTTACGCCATCTGCACCACGACCTGTTGAGGTCTTTGTCCACCTCTTCACTTTGGTTAGGACCTTGGCTTACTAGTCAACCCTCTTCTATTCTCATAGGACAATCCTTAATCATGTGGTCCTTAGACCCACACTTAAAGCATCCTCATGTCTTCTTCTAACACTCTCCTAAATGCATCTTCCCACATTGGGCACAAGTACGATACTGGCCTCCCGTAGTAACTTGTTGACCTCGTGGCCTATCAACTCTAGGCCTCTTTTGGGTATTCCCCGATGACCCTGATGGTCCAAAACCTCTCTTTTGCCTATTACGGTCTGTATTCTGCCTTACCGAGTCCTTAATCCCTTCAGCTACCTTAGCCTTCTCCACCAACACGGCAAACTCTTGCTCCTGCTGTGGAGCTATCAACAATCTCAGGTCATCCCTTAGCCTGTCCTCAAATCGGACACACCACTCATGCTCCGTCGACACAATGTCTCGAGCATAACGTCTCAGCCTTAGAAATTCTGCCTCGTATTCCGCTACAGACTTATTTCCTTGCACCAGCCTCAAAAACGCCTTCCTCTGCGCATCCACATAACTAGTTCCAATGTACTTCTTCTGATATGCTACCTTAAAATATTCCCAAGTAAGATCGTCTACGGTAGCACGATCCCGAACTGTGAGCCACCATTGGTATGACTCATCATGGAGTAGCGACACTACCCCTTTTAGTTTTTCCTCGGCAGTCAGGTCTAAGTCATCCATAATCTGCACTGTTGCTTCCAACCAATACTCAGCCGTATTGGGTGCCACACCAGAAACTCCACGAAAAAATTTAGCTCCATTAGCTCGAAGTCGCTCAGGTACCGACTTCCGAGCTCCCATGCCTCCGCCCACTTCAGCCACCCTTTCCAAAACTCAAAGATCGCTGTGATATCTTGCATCATCCCCATCGATCCTCGATATTCCACATCGGTGGTGGTAGTGGTAGCATCTCATTTTGGACCATTGTCTGAACCTAACGGGCTCCGACATGGTCATTTGGCCTCTACCACGGCCTCGCACGTTACACGACCACATCCCCTAGAGTTCATGCTTCGAATCGCTTATCCGATTAAAGAATTTTATGAATTAGTTTTGTTCCATCGATTTATCACGAGCAGTCTTATGTTCATGAGTTCTAGGAGTAGTTCTTTCGATTTCATACACATACAGCCTCAATTCATTCATTCAATCACACTCATGAACTTATGCTCATTACTGAAAAATATTGTAGTTGTCATTGTTTGTTGTTTTCCACTACCTGTGGGTATTTCTATAATTTTATCCTCTGAGGGTATTTTGGTAATTTTCCAAATTAGGGTATTTGAAAATTTCACAAAGTAATTTTTTTTCTTTGGTATACAGTTTTTTTTAAATTGAAATAATTGACAAGAAAATTTCAAGTGTAAAATGGTAATTTTATACACTAGGGGTATTTTTGTAATTTTACAAGCTAGGGTTATTTCGGTGATTTTTCGCAAAATATGGTTCCTGGTGACTTCTCATAACAATGGTATTTTGGAAATTTGTATAGGTTAGGGGTAATTTGGTCGATTTGCAAATCAGGTGTATCTTGGTCATCTTTAAATCAAGGGCACTTGAAATTTTAGAATCATGGTTTGAATTTTGAGTTTCTCAAAACAAGGTAGTGGTCCCTTTTGGGTTTTAATTATTGGGTTTAGCTTTGTGTTTGAGTCCTCTTGGCTAAGGTGAACTGTCACGCACGCACTGTAGGATTCGACGGTGAGGAGGTGAGTCACTAGGATCGCTTAAATACCAAGCTCCCACTAAATCCAATCCTGACATGCGCACAACGGTTGCCACACCTTTAACTCTCGGTGACTCGAGATACGTGTTTGTTTGGTTGACTTTAAGTTTTTGTAATTTGGTGTTGAAGTAGACTAATCCTAGGGTTTAATATTTCCTAATCTACTAATCTACGCCCCTATATATTCCACATACAAATCACGTAAAAGTTAGGTGTACTTACAGGTGGACTTGGCCGAGACTCAGTGCCATGCTAGAAAAACCACGCTCGTTTCTTAGTAAAACCCATTTTCAAAAGAAAAAAACATTTTGGGCCCTAAAAGCCCTCAAGGCCGAAGTTTTGAACGGGCTCGATACCAAGTCGAAACACCCCAAACCCGGTCCACAAGCCCGATTTGGATCCGCATGCTTCTAGGGAAAACCATTCAAACTTATTTGAACTTTGCCAAATACAAGAGTGTTTTTGAAAAACAGTTGATTAGTGTTGGGGTCAAATTTTAAACGGTGTTGATTAGGTGTCAAAACATTTAACATTTATTTTAATAAAAGTTACTTAAACTTTAAATTGATAAAATTGTATCATACTAAAATAATTAAAATGCATGCATAAACAGTTTCATACTAGTGGCCTTATTACATCAAAACAAATCCGTAAATAAATCTAAAGCTTGAAAATTAAAAACTAATAAAATAAAATAATCTCTCGAAATGAGCATGGCCACCATCGAGCTCCCGCCACCCATCCATTACCGAGTGTCACTGAAAAATATCCCACAACGGGGTGAGTCAAACAGACTCAGTGTGTAATAGCCAACACTAAGTCTCAACAAATTTAGGCACATTAGTTCAAACATGTACAGATAGCAAATATAAGTAATGATGCATTCCCGAACCCAAACCTAGTTAACCGTCCGCTACACATCGCCCGTACCAACCATCACACCGTGGGGACTACTAAGTCGACCCTCCATCCGCTATACATCATCGAAGGCGATCATTGCGGGCGACATGCTCATCGCCCTTATATATATTGTGGCATAGCCACCAGATAATCATTTGTGACATAAGTCACCACATTCGGATTTTTGTGACATGAGTCACCACATTCAGATATTGTGGTATAAAACCACCAAATCACTTCCCCTTTTCATATCACCCATATGCCCCATGTCATACAAATCATGCCAATAGCTTATCTTATGCCTTATTCACATTCGTTACAGTTTCACATGAGTGCCATAACAGATATTCATAATATGATGACCACAGTAGTAGTAGGTTAACGTACCTGAGTACTTTGTACCATTGCATGGTACCTTTGGCCACATTTCACATCATTATAAACACATATATAAAATTGATGTCCGTAAATCTATTGAGAGTTAGTGTGGGGTACACACCTGATTCACTTAACGCTTTCACTAAAATCCCGAAAACCCGATCTAATGCTTTAGATCCTTAGTTCCTACATTCAACCAACACTAACCATTTTAGATAAAGGCCATTCGGCCAAATGATCAAATCCCGAAGGATTATCGCAACCAAAATCTTACCTTGTTGCCGATTTCACTACTAATCAAATCTCGAAACTCGTGATATTTCTTCCTTGCAATCGGCCAACACTAGTTCACTAGACTTGATTAGTTTCGGCTTTCGAACAAATAAGAAATAGATCTAAGTCACTTAAATATGGTTGAATGTACATGTACACTCACCTTGCGATTTTAAATCCTGAAAACCACTACTTGTTCCTGATGTTGCCGAAATCCCTGCTTAACCATTGTTAGAATCGGCTATAACAATAATCTAAGAAAATGGCCCTTGGCCGAATACGACATATCACTCACCTTGATGAATCGAATCCCGAAAGAATCCTTAGTGCTTCCTTCCTTCGGCTACACAGAAAAGAACACATCACTTATGGCCTTAGAGAACATTCAGCCAACCTTATTCCAAGGCATAATCATTAGTTCGGCACACTAAAAGAAAGAGAACCCGAAACTGATTGCTCAAAGAAGAAATACTTACCACTTTCGAGTAGTCCACAAGTTCTAAATATCGACAGGAGGGAAAGATGTTGGGTTTCTGGCTTTTAAAACTTGCGATAGAGAGGAAAGAATAAGGCCACCTTGAGATTAGGCTATGGCTCCTAATGGAGATGGGATATTCGGCTATCTCAGGAGTATTTCGGCTTTTGGAAAAATTGTGAAAGAAAAGAAAAGAAGAAGGGGTTGAGCAATTCGGCTATGGTGGCAAAGGAGGATTCGGCTAGCATAAAATAAAAGAAGAAGAAAGGGGTAGATTGGCTAGAGAATTTGGCAGAGAACTAAAGAGAAAAGAAAAGAATGGAGAATGGCCCCACTTCTCCCCTTTTTGCCGAAACTACTACACCTAGAGTCCCCTATTTGGCCAATTCCTCCTCCCACTATCAAATCCCTTATTTCACTCTACCTTAGCTGAATCCTTAACACTCCAACCAAATCTATATTTCCTTCCTCCAGAGTCCATATGTCGTCCACTGCTGCTCATCCTTGTAGCAAAATAAAAACTCCCTTTTTGCTTCCCTTGTGATTCGAACCTAGGCCCTTCCCCCTTTGCTTGTGGTGTCACTTACTAAGGCCCTAAGTGGCGCCTCCAAGCCACTTAAACAAGCCCATTTTAGTGGCATATTTCCCCTACAAATTTTCTTAAGGCCTCTTAGGCTTAGCTTCCTCTTTTAAACTTAAAATTAAATAATTTCTAAGGCATTCTCCTACATTCTACTGTTCCCGAAATTCATAAGCTAGATATGTTGTACAACCCTAGAAGTAATTTATTAGCCTTTATTGCCAAAATGATGCGTGTTGATCCACTAGTACGGATACCATTCACCTCAATTCTATCCCTATCTTCTGCCTGAATACTGAACCTCTTTTTATAGCAATCCAAAACCACCCCGTATTCAGATAACCAATCCATACCCAATATTACATCAAAGTCACCGAAAGGCATAATTAACAGATCAACGGGAAAAATTTTATCTTGTATTATCAACGGGCATCTTCGGCACACTCGGTCCACAGATACAGTTTGTCCAAAAGGGCTAGACACTTCATTAATATTTTAGACATCTCAGATTTTAATTTACCCGTCTTAACTAATTTTGAATTAATATATAAATGTGATGATCCCGGGTCAATTAATGCATAAACAGGTTTAGAATATAGGAAAAATATACCTATTACAACGTCGTGTGCATCACCTTCTTCCCAAGTCCGAACCATGTATGCCCTGGCTGGTGCTCTAGCCTTTGACTGTTGCGTAACTATATCACCGCCCCTTCATATGCCTCCACTCCTAGATACAAAACCACCTCTTCCTGAACCTCTACCTCGAGCAATAGACACTGATCTCTGTGATGCTGTAGGTGCAGTATTTTCTCCTTTCGGCAGTCTCTGATGAAATGATCTGTGGACCCACATCGAAAGCATGTCTGGTTATTTTCAACATTCACCTAGATGTTTTTTTCCCACAATGTTTGTAATCTTGGATACCAATGTCTCGTGAAGGCCGTCTTACATTGCTAGTACAAATCTTAGTCTGCTTTCCCCAGCTTCTATCTCTCGATCCAATCTAAAACTCGGCCTCCAGCCACTTCTGGATTCTCTGGATCTTTTTGGTAGAGGATTAAAACTAGTAGTTCTAGCCGTTTCCCGGTCGATCTAACTATTTCCAACTTTTTATCCAATCCTAGAACTTGCTCTACCATTTTTGTCTGTTCGACCAAATCTATAAATTCTGTGATTCGATGGGATACTAACTGTACTCTAATTTCATCCCTTAAACCTCGTAGAAACTGCTTACAATTGTCAGCCTCTATCTGTATAAACTCTGAAGGATATTGACTGAGTATAGAAAATTCCCATTCATAGTCTACCACTGATATATCTCATTGTTTCAACATAAAAAATTCTTGCTTTTTGTCTTCAATATATAATTCCCCGACATATTTCTTCTGGAATTCTTTCTAAAATAGATCCCATGTTACCTGTTCTGTTGGCAGATGTCGAATTATAGATTCCCACCACAAATAAGATTCACCTTGTAGTAGAGAAACAACGCAGATCAGACATTCTCGGGGGGTACATTTCAATTGTTGTAGAACTCTTTTAGTTGATTCCATCCAATTCTCTGTTGTGGATGGATCGACTCCTTTCAGACCCAAGAATTCAGTGGCACCGTATTTTCTTATTCTTTTATTGGGGCCCATCTCAGAATAAGTACGGATGTCGTAGTAGGATTAGTTTTCGCTACTCTTTGTAAGGCATCAACAATTGATCTTAATAAATTAGAATCATTCATATCTCTGACATTTCCCCTATCTACTCTAGGGAGTTGATTTCTCATCGGGTTTATACTAGGTTTTACTAATTCAGTTTCATCTAATCTGTATGATTCTTCATCCCCGGTATACATCTCTTAATCAGTATCATCTATTTGTTCATCTGACATCTTTAATCTATAAAATAGAAATAAACAAATAGGTCAGCATCCAAATCCCAACTCAGTTTTGACTCAACAGTGGCATGTACTTCCAGACTCAACTCCAAGCTCGATTTAGCCCGAGCATCGGCTAAACTTGAATAGCTCTGATACCAACAACTGTAACACCCCTAACCCTAAACCGTCGTCAAAACGGAGTTACAGAGCATTACCGGACATATCAGACAATTTACGAATAATTCATAAATTAACATACATGGTATAATTTAATCATTAAGTCCCTATAATGGACCCTCGAGGCCCAAAACACGTATTAAAAGTGGAACATGACTAGTTCGAGTACTCTAAATTTTTTTTGAACTCAATATAACCCCTTTATAAACATCTAGCCTTCCTTGCAAATTTTCAAACCTTGTTTAAGAGTAGATCTAGCATAGTTAAACGGAGTTGATCAAAACCCTATAGATAGGATGACAAAAATCTGCCTGATTAGGGTCAAACCTAATATGGGAGTCTATAGATCGAGGTAATGCAATTCTAGGGGTTTTAATTAGAAAGAGATTTCAATTAATCAACCTAGGGTTAGACATTAGTAGCCTCGAGAGATGTATTAATATAAATTAGGGAATCCTACGGATCAAGTTAAGTGAATAAATCGTCTGGTTTAGAGTTAGGTAACAAGTGAAGTCTAGGTGGATTCTTCCTTGGGTGTTGTCTTAATCAATTTGTTTTCCCACAAGTATTTCCCCAATTCCTTCTCTGTGTCTTAGCATCTTTAGCTTAGTAGTTAGTTAATTTTAGATTAAATAACAATTCTCTTAATTTTTAGGCTAAATACTAAGAAGAAAGTTAGTATTAGTACTTTTGGTTCCCTTGGGTTCGACAATCCGATCTTTCCACTAAACTATACTACTGTTCGATAGGTGCGCTTGCCTCAATCATTGTGATAGTTAGTTTCTAGGCTCGATCATTCATTATATAAATTTTAAGACTTTTTTCACCACCATCACCAAACTAATTCATTTCATTCTTATAACCCATATTAGACATCATTTTACAACCAAAGTTTCAAAACTTAAGTACATAATTTATACATAACCTAAGTACATGCCACTTTTACCAAAAGAGGGATTACATCACCAAATTGTCTCTGAATTTGGGATTGATCTGGATACTGAACTGGAACCTTTGACTTCTATTGACCTGCGCACAAAAACAACCGTACGCTGAGTATGCCTATACTCAGTGGTATTACCATAATTCAAACTATAATAACAAATAATAATGTATAAACATATAAATATCAAACATATAATAATTTATATATATATATATTAATTCATACTTTAACTTTCAAATTTTCAATTAATCAAATTGATATCACATATTATCAAACTGCATTCAATCATCTCATGAACCTTTGGTTCATGTCTTTCGTTTTCAGTCTCCATTCAATTCACAATTTTAACTTTCTCATTTCTTCAATAAATCAATCAATCAATTTCATTAGTTTTATCATTTCATTTGCTTACCCCTATTAACAAGACTCGGACCTTGGCAGATACACAGATTCCAACCAAACACATCAGAATAATCTAACCAAACACACCAAAATAAATAATCCTCCTAAACACAACAGAAAGGCATTAAATGCCTCTTCGGATAATTCGAAGAATTAAAGTAACATCAGTATCTCCTCAGCCAAGCTGAAAAGTCCCTTGAACTCTTCCAAATCCTATGGCATGCCAATTATATCCGACTCAGCCCGACTAGTTAATAGGGTATTCAAATCATTTCTCAATTCAATCTCATTTCAATTCAAAACACACCTTTCAATTTAATCACAATTCAATTTAATACATTTTCCACTTTCTAATAAATAAACAATTTAAATACTCAAACATATTCTATAATAGCCTGGTTTAGACCCTAGTCAGAATAGTAGTTTCAAAACCACAAATTTGAGGTTGTAAAATTATTTTAATATTATTTTTGGTAATTACAAAATGCTATTTGATATGTGCAAAAATTTTTTAATTTAATTTTACCGACGGTTGTTTAATTTGATAAAAGGACTTAACTGCGTAAATTGTAAAAGTGCCCTTCTAATTGTTAAAGTGCTTAATTGCTTTGATTAATTGATTATAGAGTCCTTAAAATAAAATTTAGCCATTGAATACATGAATGGACGGTAATGGCATGCATTATATGGTTTTATTATTAAATCATTAAGGTTATTATGGTAAATGGATAATAAAATGTAATTAAAATAAAACAAAATAGGAAATGGTCATTCATGTTCATCTTTTGGCCGAATATTGAAGAGAAAAAGAACCATTTGAAAGCTTTAAAGATTCGGCACTTTGAAGCTCAAATTGACATATGGATTTTGTTCGGCTTTTGATGATTTTTATGTTTTTGAGATCCTTGCTTCGAATACTAGCTAGCCCATGCTTGAATTTTTGAATTTGTTGATGTATTCGTGATTTGCCATTGATGATAGCTTGATTTTTTTTGTTGTTTGATGATGAAAAATAAATATTTATTGATAGATTAATATGTTTAATCAAGTGATTTTTTATAAAAATGCTTATTAAGGACTAAATTGTGAAATTTGTAAACTGAGAGGTCAAAATGTGAAATAAATGAAATTAATGGGCTGCTAGGGACCAAGGGAAGATTCAGCCATGCTTGGGTTTGTTGAAATTTTGAGTAAATTGTGTTATTTTGAAATAAGGACTAAATTGAAAAAATGTGAAATGTTAGGGGCTAAAGTGCAAAATGCCCATTTATGTGTTTTCGGGTGAAATTGAATAAATATATGATTAAATAAGTTAAATTTGTATTAATTTAGATCAAGAAAGAAAGATATTGGAATTGGATCGGGGGAAGTCGAAAGTTATCGAATAGTCGTTCCGGTCCGTTCGTGTTCGTACAAGGTAAGTTCATAAGTAAATAAATGTTCTCGAATTCAAATGTATATGTTATATATATTTTTGAATTGAATTGTATTTATATACATATTGTCAAATTGAATTGAGCATGGAATGACTTGTTTCGAGCTGGAATTGATTGAATTATGACGTCTAAAAGCCCCGTACGAACCATAGGAATAGTATAGGATACATATGTCATGACATAGGATTCCAAGATGTGTTATTGTGTAAGACCACGTCTGGGACGTTGGCATCGATTTGAGATTTAAGTGTAAGACCATGTTTGGGACATCGACATCGTATATGATTTCGTGTAAGAACCTGTCTGGGACAGTGGCATCGATATTTGATAACATGTAAGACCATATCTAGGATGTGGCGTTGTATAAGCTTTCTGAGCTATCCGAGTATCCTTATTGATTCCGAACGGTTTAATGGGCAATATCGAGAAATGAATAACTATGTGAAAGTATATCCGATTCAGGTACGTACGAAGTGTATAGTTATTAAAATTGAAAGGTGAGTATGTTTAATGATGTGTCTAAAATTAACTATGATCACAATAAAGGCAAGCGCACCTATCGTTTATAGTATAGTTATGGTAAGACCGGTAATATCGTATCCACAAAGACCAAGAGTACTAGTAATTAATATCTTTTTATTATCTAGCCTAAGAATTGGAGTGATTTATTTTAAACTAAAACTTAATTAAAAACACGATAGAGAATGAATTTGGAAAATACTTTAGACAACTTTACGAGATAGGCAATACCTAAGGAAGAATCCACCTAGACTTCACTTATTACTTTTGATTCATATGATTTATTCACTTGACTTAATCTGTAGAAATCCTTAATTTATGTTAATATCTTTTTCAAGACTAAAAACAACTAACTCTAGGTTGGTTAATTAAAATTTCTTTCTAATTAAAACCCCTATTGTTGCATTAACTCGATCTATGGATTCCCTTATTAGATTTGACTCTAATCCAGTAGATTTTCGTCGCCTATTTCTAGGGTTGCAATCAACTCGCTTAATTGTGTTGATCTACTCTTAAACAGGGACTTTTGCTCCTCCGAATAAGCACATTCGACTTGAACCAATAACCTGAATTATCAAAACAAGAATAAGAACTCACAATTAAGAACAAGGACAAGTATTTATCTTATAAATCAAATAATAATAAGATCCATCTTAGGTTTCATCCCCTTAGGTATCTAAGCGATTTAGTTCGTAATGAAAGAGGAAAACATCTTAAAATTAGGAAAACAACAAAATATAAGAAAACCCAAAAACTTTTAAAGAACTTGATGGGAGATCTTTAGTCTTGATGGAGATACTTCTCCTAAGCTGCTTCCGACGGCTGTCTTCGAGTATTTTCTGCCTTCTACTAGGCCTCCTCTTTTAGGTTGCTCCCTAGGGTGTTTATATAGGCTTTGAAACACCTCTCTTGGCCCATAAGTACCCTATTTCGAATAGAATTCGTCTTGGGGTTGGTAGGGACACGTCCCGTGTGACACGCCGTGGTCGATTCCTTAGACCGTGCTTGCTTCTGCTCACCACACATGGTCATGTGGTCTGCCCACGTACATTGATCCAGCTGTATTCAATTCTGCTCGTGACACACGGTCGTGTTTGATAGCCCAGGCCATGTTGATTCCTAAGGTAGGCCCATTTTGTCTCGTTTTGGCCCGTTTCTCATTATTTTTGACTCTCTAAGCTCTCCTGAGTGTAAAACATGAAATTAAGGGATTAGGAGCATCGAATTCATCAAATCTAATGAAAAATTCATCCAAAATAAGCCAAGCATAGGGTTAAAATATGTATAAATTGAGGTTTATCAAATACCCCCACACTTAAACCTTTGCTTGTCCTCAAGCAAAATCCTCAACTCACAATTAAAATTAACTTCATCAAATCATAATTATCATCAATAATGTCTCATCATAATTCATAAATAATTCATACATGGATAATTTAACTTAAAGAGTCCTAAAGATTCAAACAATCTAAGTCAAAAATTTTGTAGCACGAAAACATAGGCGCTTCCCCTTATCTAAATAATTACCTTTGATCCAGAATTGACAAGAATTGACATCCTGACAAAAGATTCACTCAAATCACTCAAAGTGTTTAAGGTTCAAGATAAAGCACTCAAAAGTCAAACATAAAGAGTTATTACCATAGGCTTGCATGAAAATAAAATCTCCACCACTATAAAATGAGATGATACACAAATCAAAAGGTCTTTTAAAGGGGTTGTAATGGGGCTTGGGTTAAAGGTGTGGATAAAGGCTGAATTAAAGAGTTATGATAAACCGTAAAAGTAACATATTTTAACCCCATATTTAGTATGCTTTTAGGATGATTTAGCCCTGATTTATGTAAAAAGGTGCTTTTAATCCTTTCTTTTCATATTTATACTCAGGAAAGCACCCGAGGACAAAAGGAACAAGAAACGGGCTTAAAACAGGCTAATTTGGGCCAAAAAAGAAATCAACACGACCTAAACTTCAAACCACACGGCCGTGCCTCGACAATTAACTAAGACACAACCATGCCATGATTTAAACGGCCGTGTCCCAATCGACAGAATCGAGGCACGGCCCAACCACGATTTACACGGCGTGTACCATGTTGTGCCCCTGTTACGGGAGAGAGAAATTTCACTCGATTTGGATACTTAGAGCCAAAGAAACACTTTCCAAAGCTTATTCAAATACCGAGTAAGAAGCAAACTTAAATTAGGACACTTAGAGGCCAAGTAAAGCATTCCAAGAGTCTATATAAACACCCTAAGTGTATCCTCAAGGGGGGCTGTTAGCTAGGCCAAAGAGCCGAGCCAGAAAGATTACATTTGTGGGAACCATTCGAAGATAGCCAATGGATCCATCTCAAGAAGCCAGAATTTTACTCAAGACGGTAGATTTCTCCTTCAATTCCTCTAGGGGGTTTTAGGGATTTGTTATGTTTTGTTTTATCTTTTCTTTTGAGATGTTTTGTTTATTTGTTATGAACTAAATCCTTCAGATACCTGAAGGGGATGAAACCTAGATGAATTTTGTTATTATTTTCTGAATTATATGATAATACTTAGTTTTTTCTTGATTATGCATGCTTAATCTAAATCTGATGTGCTTAGGTGGAGGAGGAACAGACCTTGCTTAAGAGTAGATCTAGCATAATTAAGCAGAGTTGATCGAACACCTAGAGATAGGGTTACGAGATTTTACCGAATTAGGGTGAAACCTAATATGGGAATCCATTGATCAATTTACTGTTATTCTAGGGGGTTATTATAAGCGAACGAGAGTTAAACTGATTAACCTAGGGTTAGATATTATTCACCTCGAGAGAGGGTTTAATATAGGTTAGGGAGTCCTACGGATCAAGCTAAGTAAGGAAATCATATGATTCAATAATAAGTAGCAAGTGAAGTCTGGGTGGATTCTTCCTGAGGGTATCGTCGTAATCAATTGAGTTTCTTCAAGTTATTTCCCAATTCGTTCTTTTTGTCTTTGTGTCTTTCGCTTAGTAGTCGTAAATTAGTTAAAGCAACCAATCACTCCATATTTTAGGCTAAATAATAAAAAGAAAGTGAGTATTAGTACTTTTAGTTCCTTTGGGTTCGATAATCCGGTCTTGCCTAAGCTATACTACTGTTCGATAGGTACACTTCCTTTAAGTCGTTGTCAGAGTTAGTTTCCAGGTTTGATCATTCTATTTATAAATTTTAAAGCTCTGATTTCAGCGATCAAGTTTTTGGCGCCGTTGCCGGGGAACTAAAATATTAAGAAAACTCTATTTTTATTACTTTATCCATTATTTTATTTTGCAATTTATTTTATTTTCATTATTTTTACTAAATTTTATTTTTCTTTCTTTTTCCTAGTAGGTACCTCTAGTTTATGACTAGAAGGAACCCGACAAGACCTCTAGTATACGATAGTGAAATTGAAGCTACCGCTTGGAGAAATCGCAGAGAAATTAGGCGAGTTCTAAATTACACAGAGGAAGAGCGAGAAGATAGATCCAATCCTACTGAAGGGATGGACGAGAATAACCCACCACGAGATGTGGCGGATGCTCACTCACTATGTATGATTGTGCTAAACCCAATTTGACAAGAGCAGAATCTAGTATTGTTAGGCCTGTTATAGCTGCTAATAATTTTAAATTAAAGCCTAATACAATACAAATGATTCAACAATTTGTTCAATTTGATGGTTTGCAAGACGAAGACCCGAACACTCATATAGCAAATTTTTTAGAGTTCCGCGATACTTTCAAAATAAATGGCATTTCTGATGATGCCATTCGTCTTCGGTTATTCCCCTTTTCATTAAGGAATAAAGCCAAGCAGTGGTTAAACTCGTTACTACGAGGGTCAATCACTACATCGGAACAAATGACTGAAAAATTTTTATTAAAATATTTTCCACCGACTAAAATGGCTAAATTACGAAATGATATTTCTTCTTTTGTGCAGATGGATTTAGAGACATTATACGATGCATGGGAGAGATACAAAGATCTCTTGAGGAGATGTCCACACCGCAGACTACCATTATGGCTTCAAGTCCAAACCTTCTACAATGGTGTAAATCCCTCAACGAGACAACTAATTGATTCAGCCGCCAGTGGAACCTTGAATAATAAAACTCCTGAAGCAGCCTATGAATTTATTGAAGAGATGTCGTTGAATAATTATCAGTGGCAGGTTACAAGGATGAAACCTACAAAATCAGCTGGAGTCTATAGCATTGATGCAGTAAACATGCTATCAAATCAAGTAGAGATGATGAATAAAAAGCTTGACAGTTTATGTTCTTCGCAGGTACACACAATCATGCAGTGCGTGTTAACACCCCAAACCAGGCCTAAAAGTTAGGCCCGAATCTAGCGTGTCACAGTGAAGGAAGTTGAAAAAGCTAAGCAATTGTTTAAAAAAGTTTTATAAGATTTTTGAACCCCGAGTTCGTTGTTTTGATTGAGAAAAACGTGATTTACTAAATGACCGTTTAAAAGTTGTTATTATTTTGAAAAACTATTTTGTTATAAAAGTTGAACTTGCATCGTTGCGTAAACATGATATTTTAGAAAACGATTGCTAATGTTTTAAGAAAACCTCGTATTTATAAGTTTAACAGTTATAAATGAAAAATTAGAAAAAATAAACCAATGGCCTTATTACAAAATATTAACCCAAAATAAATAATCTTAAAATAAGGTAAAAATCGAAATTACTAAAGTTCAAGAGTAGTATCTCTGATGTATAGTCACCTCCGAGTCCTCCACGGCTCTCAATCCTCTATCGCTGGGAATTACCTGAAACATCTAATAAAAAGAGGGGGTGAGTTTACAAAAACTCAGTGTACAACCCTCATCGGTAAGAACATGCATCACAACAATCCGGGCTGAAGCCCATTACAGTAATGGTGGTAATTGGGCCTTAGCCCAAAATAGCCTCGGTTGGGCCTTAACCCATATATGTAACATATCAAATATATAAATCTGGGCCTAAGCCCATCTCAATAGTATAATCCATATATGCAATGCAATAATACCCATACCAGCCGAACACTCCATCTCATGTCCAACCGTTCACTCCTGTGGGGATTTAATCGACCCACCCATCCGAACACTCCTTATGTAACACTAGTTGCGGCATTACCTTAACAGTGCAGCATAACAGCTCGGTGGCTAAAAAGCCTCGGTGGATCCACAATCGTCAAGCGACCATGCAATCCTATTAGCACTTCCCCTTTATTAATAATCCCAACCCCATGCAATATGTCGTGTATGTCATGCTCAATCATTACACGTGTATACAAAATGGACATGCTCATTAACAATTATTTAAACATGTAATAAAATCATATCAGTCATACAACCACAGTTAAATTAGACAACTCATTGCACAAGTCGATCATTTACCTACAAGGGCAAATCAGTCATTTTACACTATAAGGGTATTTCAGTAATTCCACCCTACAAGGGTAGTTCGATAATTCTACTCATAACCAATCCATGCATGCAACGTATCTCAAACATAATCAATCATACAATTAGCATATACAACACTAGTACTACCACGAGGGTACAACGGTCATTTTATTATTTAGGGGTAAAACGGTAATTTCATAAAAATAGGGGTATTTCGGTAATTTTGCAAGTGAGGGGTATTTTGGTAATTTTACAAACTAGGGGTATTTTGGTAATTTTACAAATCAAGGTGTTAACAACCCAACAGAAGGTCCACTATTGCCTCGAACGTCTCAAGTATTCTAAACAAAGATAATAATGCGAATGGGCCTAAGGCTCATTTTTAGCCAAGGGCCCACACACTCGTGTGGCCCATTCAGCCCAAACCTAGCCACATATATGAGATTCACATAGTCTAGTTCACTATTTACTACTCAATCATACAATTTACTCATATGGGCCCCCGAGCCCATTGGGCCCAACAGCCCACACCCACAAGAACACTACTGATGGCCTCAACTATCGCGTTGAAGCCCTACACGTGTGCTCGCACGCTCGTATGGCTACCATCACCGTGTGACTGGCTTATCGACATTTGCCACTCTACAACTATAGTAGAGAGAGTACACACCTGATAGGAATGACTAAGCTGCTAATCCACGCTCCAAGCATTCCTATGCCCAATGCCCACCAAGGTATGTTTTCTCTCCAATCATAGATAGCTCTATATATATAGCTAACTTCTCACCTTCCTTCTTTGTATCTTTCCGATGTGGGATCCATCCGCTAGCAGAGTTTAAATCCAATTCAAACTCTGGCTGTCCACTCCGTAAAATAAATACTCCTTTGCTTGTCATGAGATTCGAACCCTTGCTCCCTTCAATAACTCAACATGCCACTTGCCACCAAGCCACAAGCTCATCTTGTGTCTAAAATCATACGCAACTAAATATAAACCCTATGGCCAAAGTCTAAGCTCACTTAAAAAAATAAAACAAAAAAATTGCAAGCGCCAAAACTTGAACCTTGGACCTCATTCCTTCCTTGTGGCGTCACCCCCTTGCCTCTTATGTGGCGTCACTTTGCCACTACACCACACATTCAACTTGTGTCATTTTCCTCACATTTTATTCTTAAAGCCTACTACTAACTCCTAGGGTTTTTTTTCCACCTAAAACCAAAATTTCCCTAAAGCCAAAGTTTGATCCCGGGACTTCATAAAAGCCCTCTAACCTTCCAAAATCACTCACCTACTAGATCCAACTTGCATTAAAGCCGTTCTCTAGTTCCCAAAAATTTTAAACGCTCCTACTCCTAAAGCCCAATGGGTCCAATCCTACTAGGCCCTCCTTTGGGATGTTACAGTACGATACAAGGAGAACTGTGGCGAATCCTGAGTACCCACCCTACCAACCAGGAGCAGAGAACGAACAGACAAACTATATAGGTAATAATTTCAGATCCAATAATAATCCTTATAGTAATACTTACAATCCAGGTTGGAGGAACCACCCAAATTTTTCATGGGGAGGCCAAGGAATTCAAGGAAATCAAAGACAACAACCTCCTTCAAATTTCCAAAATCAGCTATATCCGCAAGAAAAGAAGCCAACCCTCGAAGAGATGCTGACAAAATTTACGTCTAACATAGAAAAGTGCTTCCCAGAAATTAAGAAAACAACTAAGAGCAATGAGAATCGAATGGGGGAACTTGAGAAGTCAGTCAGGGAAGCCACGAATGCAGTCAAACAACTCGCAAAGCTAATGTCAGAACAACCGCTAGGACTCTACCAAGTAACACCGAGATTAACCCAAAGGAGCAAATCCAAGCCATCTTAGCTCAAGACAGTAAGGAGTTAGATGAACCAAAATCAATACAAGAAAACAAGGTAGACAAAGGTAAGATAGAGGTAACACAAGAAAAGCCAAAACAGGTAATAAAGGAATACCAACCTCGCATATCTTATCCCGAAGCGATAAAAAGAGACGATTCAGAGGAACAGTTTGGTAAGTTTCTTAAACTCTTAAAGAAAATACATATTAACTTACCTCTTCTTGAAGCTCTTTTTCAGATGCCAGATGCGAGGAAATTCTTAAGACAACTCATGAGTAACAAACACAAAGTAGATGAAGAGCATCACATGGAATTAAACACAGTATGTCAGCAATGTTACAAAAAAAACTACCACGAAAGCTAAAAGATCCAGGGAGTTTTACAATTCTATGTTTAATTGGTAGTCTAACTATTAATAATGCGTTGGCTGATTTAGGAGCAAGCATAAATGTCATGCCTTATTCATTGTTTAAACGACTAGGTCTAGGAAGCCCAAACAAACTAGGATGAGTATACAATTAGTCGATAAAACCGTTAGAATTCTTAGGGCATTATTGAAGATGTTCTTGTCAAAATAGATAAATTTGTTTTCCCAAAGAGATTTTATTTTAGATATGGATGAGGATAATACTATCCCTTAATTTTAGGAAGACCTTTTCTAGCAAGCGCCAAGACTAAAATTGATGTTGCCACAGGAGAACTCATACTTTGTGTAGGAGACGAATCAATCGATCTTCAAGCTCTTGACTCGGCGTAATAATAATCGATGAAGGTAAGAAAGTAAATCTGAGATGATCATCAAATTGTTCAACTTGTATCGCAGAAACACCACATAACGACAACCCCGAAATGACTCATAAGTCCCAAAACAACAAAGAAGAATCCTAAGGGACAAGACCTTAGGATTGACAAGTTTGAAGAGCAAAAGACACACGTCAAAGAAGAACCACACGAAGTACAAAACAGAAGAATCACAAGAAGAGCTCGTAGGAACATCAAACCACTACAAAATAGGAGATCAGGTACTGATAGACAAAGCAGATCCGCACAACACCACAACAGACCTGAAGACAAAGGGAGAAATGCTTCTTAAGGTACACGATACCTTCTCCCATGGAACAGTCGAGGTAAGCAATCCAACATTTGACATTTTAAGGTAAACGTTTCTCGACTTGAACCTCATCAAGAAAATAAAATTTTAAGCAAGAGGGAAGATATTCAAACCTTTAAACTTCCCTAATTTTTCTAATCCAAGAAAAGTCTAGCTTAAGACTATAAACGAGCGCTTTTCGGGAGGCAACCTGAATACTAACATTAAGTTTTATTCTGTAGTCTTAATTTTATTTTTATTTCTATTTTCTCTTTTATAATTTTAATAAACTAAAAGTGCAGATTCCCAGACCACACGACCTAGCACATGGCCGTGGTCGTGGAAATGTGGGTACCGAATCAACATACTAACATAGCAGAGGCCATGCGAATCTTGCCTCAACCAACTGCAGAAGTCACGAGTTCACCTACCCCACCATGGCCGTGCGATGCGGCCGTGGGTTAACACTGCCATTAGAGAAACGGGCGTGGCATTAGAGGAATGGGCATGGCATACCAAACATGCCTAGCACATGGATGTGCGATGCGACCGTATGAAGACACTGACTTATCGACCATGGGCATGGTAACCTGAACACCAGTGTAAACAAACACGCCCTCCATACACGGGCGTGGCACATCGATAGAGGGCAAAACTCTATTTAAACCCCACATCCCTTCCCATTATCCCCATCCTCTGACCTTATACTTTTTCCTTCTTCTCTCTATTTCTTTTCTTAGAATAAGTATTCAGACTCTTGAGCTACACTAGAATCATGTCAAAGAAGCGTAAGAAGGCAAGCATTGTCTCCTTAAAGGAGACTGCAACACATAAGTTCATGCCACCGCTTCATTCAAAAACCAAGACAAAAAGACCATTTAAATTCTTCTTTATGTTTATTTTCCCCTTTATCCTGCTTATCTATAATTCTTTTCTGCTTAATATATTTTAAATTCTTTTAGTTTCTTGGTTTTAGGTTCTAAAGGCTGCTTGGGAATCACGCACCACAGTCTTAGAGGTCACATCCACCTCGTGAACCATCCAACAATAAGGACTCCTTAGTCCATTAGTCTTTTCTTTCAATTTCAGTTTTCTTCTTAGTCTCCTTCTCTTTATTTCCTTTGTCTTTAATTATAGTATTAGTATATTATTAATGTTTCTTTAGATTTCTTGGCTATATCTTTGCAGGCTACCCAATTTCTTTATCTAGTACAAAGATCATCGGTAGACACCCCACCAGGCCCATAGAAAATGCCACCACCACCTCCTCCACCTACTTTCTACCATCAAAGACTCCAACTCCCGAAATCATCCAAAATTTAGGAAGTGTTACTTCTCCCCTTTTCTTTTTATTACATAATTTTTTATCTATCTTTGTACATTGAGGGCAATGTACATCTTAAGTGTGGGGGGTAAAAGTACCTAACTTTTTGCATAATTCTCAGATCCTGAATTTTAGTCTTGACCCTAAGTAAGCTTCTCATATTATTAATTAGGGTGAAATTTCTAATGATTTATGATTGTTATTAACATGCTTTTGAGTAAGTCATTGATAATTGTGCATTAATGATTTATACTTGAAGAATACTAGAAAATCAAGCATGATAAGTCTATTTTTTTAAAAAAAATTGTCGAGGGTGTTGAACTAAATTTGAATATTACCTTGAAGTTTGAAATCTACATGATTGATGTGAAATACCCATAATTTTTGTGAGACTTGAGCCATATAGAGCATATATTCTTTTTCATGCTCACTTTATTAATTATGAGCGTGTCAACACTAAATTGTTATTCTAGAACTTGCCTCGATTATTCATGTCGAGACCACATTAATGATTTGATATACTGAGATGATAAAGGCACCTCGGTTTTAACCCATTCACTCCACTAAAAAGCTTAACCCTTAGTGAACCCATTTGATCCCAACAACCCTTTTATTGAATTACCCGCTTAATATTAACCTAAAACCCTTTGTATTTGTTATCACCATTCTTTTTAACTACCCTTCTATCAAGAATTGATTTGATCAATTGCCAAATTAGTTTATTTCAATTATTAAAGTTCTCTCTATTATGTTTCTAGTTTGTTCTTAAAAAAAACCCAAGTATATTCAAGTATTAGTATATGATTAAAGGAGCTTATGTATTTAAATTCCAATTGTTGAAGAAGAGCTCGTATCAAAAGTATTATCAATAGCAGTATTATTAGTTTCAAATTTTCAATTGATGTAATCATTTATTATTTTTAGTTAAGTAATTGGTTAGGTCAATCTCGAATCTAAACCCTCTAATTCAGCCTTTATCCACACCTTTAACCCAAGCCTCGTTACAACCCTGTCAAAGACCTTTTGATTTGTGTATCATCTCATAGTACAGTGGTGGAGATTTGATTTTCAGGCAAACCTATGGGATTAACTTTTCAGGTTCGACTTATGAGTGCTTTTTTCTTAATCCTTGAACACTTTGAGTGTTTTGAGTGAATCCTTAGTGAGGATGTCAATCCTTGTCGATTTCAAATTAAAAGGTAATCGTTTAGATAAGGGGAGACACCTATGTTTTCGTACTACAAAATTCATGACTTATGTTGTTTGAATCTTTAAGACTCTTTGAGTTAAATTATCCATGTATAAATTATCTGTGAATTATGATGAAGCATTGTTGATAGGAATTGTGAATTATGGAAAGTTCGTTTTAATTGTAAGTTGAGAATTTTGCTTGAAGACAAGCAAAAGCTTAAGTGTGGGGTTATTTGATAAACCGTAAAAGTAACATATTTTAACCCCATATTTAGTATGCTTTTAGGATGATTTAGCCCTGATTTATGTAAAAAGGTGCTTTTAATCCTTTCTTTCATATTTATACTCAAGAAAGCACCCGAGGATGAAAAGAACAAGAAACAGGCTTAAAATGGGCCAATTTGGGCCAAAGAAGAAATTGACACAGCCTGGACTTCAAACCACACGGCCGTGCCTCGATAATTAACTAAGATACGGCCATGCTATGATTTACACGGTCATGCCCCAATTGATAGAATCGAGACACGGCCCAACCACGATTTACACGGGTGTATGCCATGGTCGTGCCCCTATTACGGGAGAGAGCAATTTCACTCGAATTTGGATACTTAGAGTCAAAGAAACACTTGCCAAAGCTTATTCAAATATCGAGTAAGAAGAAGACTTAAATTAGGACACTTAGATGCCAAGTAAAGCATTCCAAGAGTCTATATAAACACCCTAAGTGTATCTTGAAAGGGGGGATGTTAGCTAGGCCAAGGAGCCAAGCCAGAAAGATCACATTTGTGGGAATCATTCAAAGATAGCCAGTGGATCCATCTCAAGAAGCCGGAATTCTACTCAAGACGGTGGATTTCTCCTTCAATTCCTCTAGGGGGTTTTAGGGATTTCTTATGTTTTGTTTTATCTTTTTTTTTGAGATGTTTTCTTTATTTGTTATGAACTAAATCCTTCAGATACTTGAAGGGGATGAAACCTACATGAATTTTGTTATTATTTTCTAAATTATATGATAATACTTAGTTTGTTCTTGATTATGCATGCTTAATCTAAATCTGATGTGCTTAGGTGGAGGAGGAATAGACCCTGCTTAAGAGTAGATCTAGCATAATTAAGCGGAGTTGATCGAACGCCTAGAGATAGGGTTACAAGATTTTACCGAATTAGGGTGAAACCTAATATGGGAATCCATTGACCGATTTACTGCTATTCTAGGAGGTTATTATAAGCGAATGAGAGTTCCACTAATTAACCTAGGGTTAGCATTATTCACCTCGAGAGAGGGTTTAATATAGGTTAGGGAGTCCTACGGATCAAGCTAAGTAAGGAAATCATATGATTCAGTAATAAGTAACAAGTGAAGTCTTGGTGGATTCTTCCTGAGGGTATCGTCTTAATCAATTGAGTTTCTTCAAGTTATTTCCCTATTCATTCTTTTTGTCTTTGTGTCTTTCGCTTAGTAGTCGTAAATTAGTTAAAGCAACCAATCACTCCATATTTTAGGCTAAATAATAAAAAGAAAGTATTAGTACTTTTAGTTCCTTTGGGTTTGATAATCCGATCTTGTCTAAGCTATACTACTATTCGATAGGTACATTTGCCTTTAAGTCATTGTCAGAGTTAGTTTCTAGGTTTGATCATTTTATTTATAAATTTTAAAGCTCTGATTTCAGCGATCAGGTTAAAAATCGAGTTTGAATTGACAATTTACCTAACTAGAAAAATAACTAAAACTGAATAATTACATCAATTGAAAACTTATCATAATAACACGAGCTTCTTATAAAGATGTGAATTTAACCGTTTTAAGCTCAAACAACATAGAACTAATAATGAATGAATTTCCAAATTTTTTATTATTATCAAAACATACAATAATAAGAAAGAACTTAACAACTGAAATAGAGAACATAGTTAGGCAACTAATCAAATCCAATCTCGATAAAAAGGGGTTAATTCAATAGGGAAAACTTTTAATGAATCAAAAAGAGTGAGTTTTGGGTTAATATTAAGGGTAAATCAAAAATAGTTTATTAGGATTCAAAGGGGTTCACTAGGGGTTAATTATGAAGGTTGGCTTTTTGTGGAGTAACTGGGTTAAATCCTAGGTGCCTTTATCATCTCAGTATATCAAATCAAAAGTGTGGTCTCGATATGCATAATCGAAGCAAGTTCTAGAATAACAAATCAATGTTGACACACTCATAATCAATAAAGAAAGCAAGAAAAGTATATGCTCTAAAGGCTCAAAATCTCACAAAAATTATGGTTTTTGATGTCAACTTTGCAAATTTCAAACTTCAAAGTAATATTTAAATTTAGGGAAACAACCTAGAAATTTTTAATCCTAAAAATAGACTTATCATGCTTGATTCTCTTATGTCTTAAAGTTTAAATGATCAATGCACAATTACCTATGACTTAATCCAAAACATATCAAAAAAATCATAAGTCAATAGAAGTTTCATTCTAATTAGTGATATGAGGAAGTTACTTAAGAACAAGGCATAATTCAGTATTGTTGACACCTCCCCACACTTAAGGTGTACATTGTCCTCAATGTACAAACATAAATAAGGACAATATAATAAGAAAATCATGAGATAGGGAGAGAAGTGAAACTTCTTGAATTTTTGGATGGAGTCAAAGAAAAGAAACGGTGTAAAGTTGGGTAGAGGAGGTGGATACTCTCGGTGGTGTGGTTGTTCCTTAATAGCCCTTTGAACCTAAATTAAAGAAATCAAAATATAATAATATAAATTAAAGATAAGAAAGGTAAAAGAAAATAATTTAAAAATGAAAATAGAAGAAAAAGAAAAAATAAATGGACTCAAAGGTCCTTATCTTGTCGAGTAAATGAAGGGCCGACATGAACTTATGTAGAGTGGTTGCGCACAAGGAGACTGTGATAGGGTCCTTTCGCTTCTTCGACATGGGGATGGTGGTGTAAAGAACGAATGAGAAAAGGGGAAAGGAATTGTAACATCCTGAAGTTAGGCCCTTTGCATTCTGTGTGTTTGTGTGTGCATGCTGTGGTTGTTATGCTAGTTTAAGGTATTTTAGGATCTAGGGATGACTTAGGAGTAAGCTAGAGCTTTGGGTAAAATTTGCTTTAGGCACTTAAAGGGGAAGCTGAAGGGGATAGGACTTAAGGGAGGTTGGTTGTGTGTTTAGATACAAGCAAGGTGTTGGTAGAGTGGCAAGGGGGTGCTACTTTGAGCCTAGAGAGGTGACGCCTTAGGGAACTAGCAGGGAGGAGGTTCGAGCTATGTGAATCCCTTTTGGAGGTTTATTTTGACGCTAGGGAGGGGAGGAGTTTCACTCAGCATGGACTCTGGATGGATAGGTGGTCAAGAGCATCTCAAGGAGAAGGATTTGGTCAACACATCTGGATAAGTGATCAAGAGTGAACCAAGGAGAAAAAGTAGAGGATGGTCATGTGAGCTTAGTGTTGGTCGAAATTCAAATACAAGGGAGAGGGGGAATCAATTTTAGGATGGTTAAGGTGTGTATTTTCGGTTTTGGTGAGGGAGTGCCGAAATTTCATGTGGTCATGTGAATATCTTTTTTTTCAACTGTGACATTTAGGGTCTTCATCCATTCTTTCTTTTTCTAAGTGTGAGCCAAAAGTCTCCTTCATCTTTACCACTTTCTACCATTCTCTTTTGTTTCATTCCATCTTATTTTCTCTTTTTCTCTCAATTGTTCCCTTTCTCAAAAGTCAAAATCCACAACACCAATTTCGTCTCCACATCTAAGCCATAGTCGGATGTCCTATACTCTCTATTCTCTTCTCCATTTGTTTTCTGCAAACCCAATCTTCATAGATCTTTTCTTTACGTCTTTTCTTTTGATTTTTCCTAAAGCTGAAAACTTTTAAGACCCACTTGTAATTCTTTTGCTTACTTTTGGATCTTCTATTTTCTCTCTTGGTGGTGTCGACTTTCTTTCTCTGTCGGGATAAGTACCGAATTCTTGTGGTTAGAAGCCGAATCTCCTGTGTTAGGTAAGTGACGATTTCTTCTATTCCTTCACCCTTCCCTTTCAGGTTTTGGAGGCCAAAGCGAAAGGCTAGTCAGCTTGGTAGGGCTATCATTTGGAGTACTAACTACTTCCTTGTATTCTCTATGGGGCGATATTTCGGGAAGCAAAGTGGATCGGAGTATCTAAGATTTCCAAGCTGGGAATCGTTAGTCTTTAAACTCTATCCTTCCGAGATCTCAAGGTAAGGTATCCTCTTTAGATCTATGTTTAGGTGTGCTATCGTATTCGTTGCCTTAACCCTATACCGTGGGTTAATAACCATATTTCATTATAGTAGCATCTGACAAGGTATTTTGATGGAATCCAAAATCGATCAGGCAATGGAGGGGATTGGATCCGTAAATCCAGCCCCTAAGTTTGAGAAGTGAGCGGTGTCAGCAGTTCGGGATTGGTCGCCAGGTTGTGGGCCAACTTCTGAGCTAAATAAGAGGCAGATAGCTGTAGTCTCCGAAAGTGATAGTGTTGACTCAAATAGTTTAGTGTTGAGCGTAATCAAGTGTGTAACTTCTCACACCATCTATAATGTTGTGTTATTGTAAAATTATATTCTGTTAAATGCCAAATTTTAGTATGGCTAGTGAGTTACCCTTGGAGGGTAAAGGTGATATCAGGTTAGTGATCTCTATGGTACATAATAACGGTTATGATGAGATGATATGTTATATAGGTGATGAGCATTCTATACATGCATGCCGAATCTACTGCATCTGTGCAATAAAGTTATTATGTGTGCATGGGTTTGGGATTATGTGATTAAAGGGGAAGCGTTCTATTGTAGTGGTTCTGCCACAATCTATTGTAGTGGCCCTGCCACGATCTATTGTAGTGGCTCAGCCACGATCTGTTCTGGTGACTATGTCACGATTCTGATGATAAGCAGCTAACTGCAGCATGACTACCATCAATGGTGTGTAGCGGTGAGGGTTGATTGTAGAAATCCCCATTGGTGATTGGCAAGTACGGGTGGTGTGTAACGGATGGAAACCTAGGACTGGGGTGGGTTCTACATCATTCTGGCATATGTTGTTCTGTTATTCTATTTTGTAGGGCTAAGGCCCAATTCGGTGGTGCGTGAGTGTTGCACATTGAGTCTTGTGACTCACCCCGTTGTTTAACATTTTCTTTCAGGTAATACATAGTGCGATGGACCGGGCTGGAGAGGAGCACGAGGTGGCCATGCATGATTCTAATTCATTTCCGTAAAGGACTTTACTTATTTCCTATAATTGATTTTATTTTCGCACTGTAATAAGGCCACTATAGTTCGGGTTTTACGTTTTGGATTTTAAGTTTTAGACACTCAAGTTATATGAATAATTGAAATAATAACATGTTTTAAAAAAACACGTAGTTTTCATGCAATTAAATTATAAGTAACTTATTATCTTTTGCGACAAAACTTCCGTAACATAAACAGATAACATGGGTTTTCAAAAGTCACTTGATTTTGAAATTGGACAAATTAAATTGGGTTAACATATAACTATTAAGTTTTTCTAAACATCCGATAAATTTTTTTTAAAACGAAACCAAAGGAGTAACTGAAATTTTCCCTTAAGAATGCAATATGTTTTATTAATTCTTCCTAGTGACATGCCAAGATCCGGTCGTGGTGTTTGGGCCGGGTTTGGGGTGTTACAGGAATAAGGATAAAGGAGGTGTTTGGCTGAAGAGGAGGTGAGAAAGTGGAGTAAGTGGAGTGAGGAGGCAGTGGCCGGTGATAGGAAGGGAGGAAAGCTGTGGTGGCTAGGGTTGGGGGGAGAGCGCTTTGGAGAAAAAATTGAATAATGGGGTGGTTTAAATAGAAATTAGCTACCCACGCCCATGTACCTTTGGCGTGTTAGGTCACACCGCCGTATCGCACGACCGTGTGGTGCCTCGTTTGTTTCTCCCACGCCTGTGTAAAAGTTTCCATGCTCATGTTGCTTATTTAATGTCGACCATGGTCTAGGGACACGGGTGTGTTGCACACCCGTGTTACTTTCTCAGTGCTGACCATAGCCGTATCGCACGGCCGTGGCATTTTATCGCAGCCTGTGTTTTGGGGAAAATTTTTGTCCTTGGTTCACACGGTCTTTGCCATACCGATGTGCCCATTCGTGGTGTCCACACGTCCGTGTGCAAAGCCGTGTGGTAGGGAAGCCTGCGCTTTATTAATTTGGTTAGTTTTTTAGTTAGGTGCTAAAAATCAAAAATATGAAAATTAATAGGGTTAGTGCTTAGGTTACCTCCCAAGAAGCGCTCATTTAAAGTCTTAAGCTAGACTTACCTCTCATTCGCATAATCATGGTGGTTTGAGCAGTTGAGTGATTTGAGGAGTTGAAACTCCTCATTCTTACTATCAATTGTATTAAAATACGGTTTTAGATGAGTACGATTTACCTTGAAGGTGCCAAATTGAGAATGAGTTACCTCGACTGTACCGTATGGGAAAGTATTAAGTACCGTGAAAGGAGTTTTTCCATTAGGTTCAGTAGTAGCAACACGAGGATCTGTATTATCCATTAGAACTCGGTCTCCAACCTTGAAGTAGTTTGCTTCATCTTTAAGTTCGTTATGTGTTCTTGGTTTCTCCTTGACATGTGTCTTCCACTCATCTAGTTCATCAATCTAAAGCCTTCGCTCCTCATGAGTTATTTCTTTGTTGGCACGAGGTCTAGGATATGGCTCAGTTGTGTAATTTAGTGGTGCTTCCTGAAAAGAGGGTTGAACCAAATGATTATTAATAGAATTTATGTTCTCACCTTTATTACTCGATGTCCTAGCCGAGTCAAGAGCCTGGAGAGTGATCGTTTCGTCACCTACACGAAGTGTGAGTTCACGTGTACCAATATCAATTCTAGTTTTAGCAGTTGCTAAAAAGGGTCGCCCTAAGATTAAAAGTGCTTAACTGTCCTCATTCATGTCTAGAACAACAAAGTCGATTGGGAAAATAAATTTAGCAATTTTTTCAAGCACATCCTCAACAATTCCCCTAGGAACTCTAATGGTTTTATCTGCGAGTCGAAGACTCATCCTAGTTTGTTTAGGTTTCCCAAGACCTAGTTGCTTAAACATTCTATAGGGCATGACGTTAATACTCGCCCCTAAATCTACTAAAGCATTATTAACATCTAAGCTACCAATTAAACAAGGGATAGTAAAACTCCCTGGATCCTTTAATTTATCGGGTAGTTTATTCTTTAAAATAGCTGAGCAGACTGCATTTAGCTTTACATGTGACGCATCGTCTAACTTTTCGTTTGTTTGTCAAAAGCTCTTTTAAAATTTTTTTTGAACTGGGCATCTGTGAAAGAGCTTCAATAAATGGTAAGTTAATATATAGTTTCTTTAGAAGTTTAAGAAATTTACCGAATTGTTCATCTGTGCGGTCTTTCTTTGTCGCGTTAGGATATGGTACTTGAGGCATATACTCTTTACTTACCGGTTTCTGTGTTTCGTGGCTTACCTCATCTTTACCTTTACTTACCACAGGATTTTGCCTCAGTTCAAATTCAGATTCTACTAACCTTTCTTCGTTGCACACATTAATGGCATAGAGTTGCTCCTTTGGGTTAGGTTCGGTATTGCTCAACAAGCTACCTTGTGGTCGTTCTGAGATTAACTTAGCAAGTTGTCCTATTTGGTTCTCGATCCCTTGAATCGATGCTTGCTAATTTTTGAGTGCTGTTTCAGTGTCTTGGAAATGGGTTTCTAACACCACGGTGAATTTTGTTAATATCTCCTCAAGGTTCGGCTTTTTCTCTTGTGGGTAGGGTTGCTGTTGAAAGCCTGGAGGGGGTTGTTGTCTCTGATTTCCTTGGCCATCTCATGAGAAGTTTGGGTGGTTCCTCCAACCTGGATTGTAAGTGATACTATAAGGGTTATTTTGAGGTCTAGAATTGTTACCCATAGGAGTGAGCAAAACTCGATTCGACTCGAAAAAATCGAAAAAAAATTCGAATTTCTAGTTAAACGAATCGAGTTATTCGAGTCAACTCGATTTTTTTTCAAATTTCGAGTTTGAATTGAGTTGAGTTTTCGAATTCGAATAACTCGAATAATTCGAATAATTCAAATATCAAACTATAATATTTTACATTTTCATCCCAAACTCCCAAACCTTTTTACTTTTTCCTCAAAACTTTTACTCTTTCCCACTTTCCCCCCAAAACTTTTACTCCCCTCCCATCCCAACCCCCCAATCTACCCAAAATCATTTCCCACCAAAACTTTACTCTCCCATTTACTTTTTCTCAAAATTTTACTCCCAAAAACCGTCAAAACTTTTTATTCCCCCCCCCAAAAAAATTTTTACTCCCTCCCACTTTTTCTCTAAAACTTTTACTTCCTTCCCATCTCACCTCCCATCTACCCCAAACTCATCCCCCTTCCAATTTTTTTTAATATTTTCCCTTCAAAATTTTACTCCTCCTATTTATTTTCCCTCAAACTTTTATTCTCCAAACCTTTTTATTTTCCCCCTAAACTTTTACTTCTCACCCTTTACTCCCAAATAAAAAATCAAAATTATCCAAAACAAATTACTAAACATAAATAGTAATAATTTTATTTATAACTACTATTTATATTATTAAATTAAATATCACATTTTATATTATTTATATTATTGAATTGTTTAGTCATATTGAATATTTATATTAAAATTGAATTATTAACTATGCCATAAAATATTCGTGTTAAAATTTTATATTGGTATCAATTTCACATTTTATCTTTAAAATAACTTTTATTAAAAATCACATTTTACATTTAATATATTTTTAATTCCAAAATACATAGTGACAAGAATCAAGATAATTGAAAGAACTAAACAAGCAAAGAAGCTAACTCAGTATATAAAAATTAATAAATAAATTATTTGGTGATGAAAGTTAATAAAAATTTGGTTAAGGTTCATAAATTTTATTACGATGGGTGACAATGGTTACAAGGACCCAAAATTTTTTTAAAAATTTAACTCAAACAAATATATTCGATTCGATTTGATTCGAATTCCATCTCACTTGACTCGATTCGAGAAAATTTCAAATCAAATTAGGATGATAAAATATGATTCGTCAACTCCATTAACTCGAAATTTTTTTCATTCGATTCGATCGAACGCTTACCCCTAGTTACCCATATAGTTCATCTATTCATTTTCTATGCCAGGGTTGCAAGGTGGGTATTCCGTATTGTTTGTCCCTCATCCATTTGTATCGCACTGCATCACTGGATGTACCTGCGAAGAACCATACAAACCATCAATCTTTTTATTTAACAGTTCTACCTAGTTTGATAGCATGGTGACTGCGTAGAGGTTGAAAACACTAGCGGCTTTTGTTGGCTTTGTCCTCATAACTTGCCACTGATAGTTATTCAGTGTCATCTCCTCTATAAACTCATAAGCCGCTTCAGGTGTCTTGTTGTTTAGGGTTCCACCGGTGGCTAAATCAATCAACTGCCTAGTTGAGGGGTTCACACCATTGTAAAAGGTTTGAACCTGTAGCCATAAAGGTAACCCATGGTAAAGGCACCTTCTTAGTAAATCCTTGTATCTCTCCCATGCATCGTAAAGTGTCTCTAAATCCATCTGCACAAAAGAAGAGATATCATTCCTCAACTTAGCCATTTTAGCCGGTGAAAAATATTTAAGTAAAAAATTTTCGGTCATTTGGTCCCATGTAGTGATTGATCCTCGTGGTAATGAGTTCAACCATTGTTTGGATTTGTTTCTCAACGAGAAGGGAAACAACCGAAGACGAATGGCATCATCAGAAACACCATTAATCTTGAAAGTGTCGCAGAATTCCAGAAAATTTGCCAAGTGATTGTTTGGATCCTCATCCTGCAAACCATCAAACTGAACAAATTGCTTAATCATTTGTATAGTGTTAGGTTTTAGTTCAAAATTATTTGCAGCAATAGTAGGTCTAACAATACTTGATTCAGTTCCTATTAAATTAGGTTTAGCATAATCATTCATAGTACGAGGAGCAGGATTTTGATTCACTGGGTTTACGGCAAGCACAGGAGGTATCGGATTATTGTCGACCATCTTTTGGTAGTATTGGTTTCGTCTTCTTGCTTTTCTTCTATGTATTGTAGAATTCGCCTTATTTCTCTTCGGTTTCTGCGAGCGGTACCTTCTATATCATTGTCAAAAAGTAGTGGTCCTAACGGGTTCCTTCTACCCATAAACTAAAAGTTCTTGCTAGAAGCAAAGAAAGAAAAATTAGAGAAGTAAAAACAAATACAAAGTAAAATTAAACAAAGAAAAATTAGAGAAGTAAAAACAAATACAAAGTAAAATTAAACAAAGAAAAATTAGAGAAGTAAAAACAAATACAAAGAAAAATTAAACTGCAATAAAATAAAAATGGCTAAAGTAATAAAAATTTAGCATTCCTAGTATCTTAGTCCCCGACAACGGCGCCAAAAACTAGATATGTCTAAAACTAACTACGATCACAATAAAGGCAAGCGCACCTATCGTTTATAGTATAGTTATAGTAAGACCGATAATATTGTATCCACAAGGACCAAGAGTACTAGTAATTACTATCTTTTTATTATCTAGCCTAAGAATTGGAGTGATTTCTTTTAAACTAAAACTTAATTAAAAACACGATAGAGAATGAATTTGGAAAATACTTTAGACAACTTTATGAGATAGGCGATACCTAAAGAAGAATCCACCTAAACTTCACTTATTACTTTTGATTCATATGATTTATTCACTTGACTTAATTCGTAGAAATCCCTGATTTATGTTAATATCTTTTTCAAGACTAAAAACAACTAACTCTAGGTTGATTAATTGAAATTTCTTTCTAATTAAAACCCCTATTGTTGCATTAACTCGATCTATGGATTCCCTTATTAGATTTGAATCCAATCCAACATGTAACATCCTGAAAAGGGCCTATGCATTTTCGGTTTAATTGTACGAAATGACATGTCTTATGTGTTATGAATGTATTATGAACATTTTTGGAAACATGGAAATGTAAGAAATGATTTAGAAATGTTAAGTTTCAAAAAGAGGAAAGTGAACATTTTGGAAACTTGGAAATGTTAAGTTAAAAGAGGAAAGTGAACATTTTGGAAACTTAAGTTAAAAGAGGAAAGTGAACATTTTGGAAACTTAAGTTAAAAGAGGAAAGTGAACATTTTGGAAACCTGGAAATGTATGGAAATGTTAAGTTTAAAAAGAGGAAACTAAGGCAAGGTGGCCTTAAGAAAATTGATAGGAGGAATTTGACACACAAACAGGATTGGAAAAGTGGCCTGAAGATACCACTTAAAGCCCAGTGAGTG
Organism: Gossypium rotundifolium; assembly: GCA_025506655.1. Classification (NCBI taxonomy): domain Eukaryota; kingdom Viridiplantae; phylum Streptophyta; class Magnoliopsida; order Malvales; family Malvaceae; genus Gossypium; species Gossypium rotundifolium. Next base: position 172,130,249 of record CP106734.1, on the reverse strand, counting down.
ACGCCACAAGAAGGTGCAATTGGGCCTGGGTTAGAGTCACTTAGGAAGCTAAAAATAAAAGTTTTATTTTGCTACAAGGAGTAGAGAGGTGGATGGCACATGGCTAAATTCTAGGAGCTTTTATTCTTTTATAATTAGTGGATAAATAAGGGATAAATAAGAGATTTATTTATCATTATTTTCAAGGGATAATTGTTGAATAAAGTGATAATTCAAGGGATAAAGCTATCAAAATAAGGAAGAATGGTGGCCAAGTAAAGGACTCTAGCTAGTAATTTCGGCTATTAGAGGAAAAGAGGCCATTCATTCATTCACTCTTCCTTTGTCGAATTTCTTAAGCAGATTCTCCTCTCTCGAATTTCCTCGCTTTTATTCTTCTTTTGTTAGCCAAAGTGAAATACCTTGTGTTCTAGCCAAATCCTCCATCTTTATTCTTCCTTCTCTTTTCCTTCTAATCTCTCCAAAAGTCGGAAGTAAGCCTTTTAAGGCCATAGCCGAATATCTCAAGTGGCTTCAAGCTTAGGTCTTTGTCAATTCAATATTAAGGGTAAGAATTTTATGGTCATTAATTTATTCTCTTCTTTAAGCCACAACATAGGAACTAATATCATTATTATTTTGTGGCGAAATTATAAGGAGTGTTTAGGGGTTTCAGAACTATCGACTCCAAGGAGGGATCTTTCGAATTCAAGGATCTAAGGTAAGTTAGATTTACATTCGCCAAGGGCCATCTATGACGGTTTAATGTTGGAATCGAATCTAACATAGGTGTATAGGTATTTGACGGACATCCGAGGCAAGGGATACTTTTTGGATTTGAGAATTTCAAGGTAAGTGTACTCACATATTCTGCCAAGGCCCTATCTTAAGTACTTAGATCTATTTGTTTTAACGAAAACTAACTGATTCAAGGGATCTAGTGATTAGCCGATTTCAAAAGGGAAGAATACAAGTTTCCAGGATTTGAGTTTTAATTCAATCGACAACAAGGTAAGTTTTGGTTGCAATAATCCTTCGGGATTTAGTCTTATGACCAAATAGGCTTTTACTAAATAGTAAGTGATTAATCAAATGTAGGAACTTGAGATCTAAGGCGTGAGATCGATTTTGGGATTTCATTGAAGTTGTTGTTTAATCGGTGTGTACCCACACTAATCTTAATAGATTTATGGCTTTAACTTGATATATGTGTTAATATGAAAGTGTAAGAATGTGGCTAAAGTACCATGTTATGGTACAAAGTACTCAGGTACGTTTTCTACTCCTATTGGGATTACGAAATATGTTATATTTAACATGTGAAAAGTGACATAAATGTGGATTTAAGTATGATATGCATGATATGAATAATATGGGGCATTCGGGTTATATGAAAAAGGGAAAGTGAAAGTGGTGACTTCGGTCTCACTATTTGAATGTGGTGACTTCGGTCACATTATCTGAATGTGGTAACTTCGGTTACAATATCTGAATGTGGTGTCTCATGATAAAATTATTTAATCTGGTGGCTATGCCACGAATTTTATATGGGCGATGAGCACATCGACTGTAGCGACTGCCTTCGATGGTGTGTAGCGAATGGAGGGTTGACTTAGTAGTCCCCACGGTGTGCAAGTTGGTACGGGGATGTGTAGCGGATGGCATCTAGGATTGGGTTCGGGATTGCATCATTATCTTGAATTATTATGTGAACATGATATGTATGGTATGCCTAAATCTATTAAATTTTAGTGTTGGTTACACATTGAGTCTATTGACTCACCCTGCTGTGGGAACATGTTTGGTGATGAGCAAGTGATGGACCGGACTGCGAGAACTTGTGGTGGCCATGCTCAACTTAAAGTTTTATTTAATTTGGACATTTTATTTTATTTAAGTACCCTACAAATTTTATTTTGGGTTTTGTTTTATGTAATAAGGCCATAGTGATGATTTTATTGTTGTTTTAATTACTATGTTACTTAATTTATGTTATTTAAAGATTAAGTCAATTTAATTAAAAATAAACTTTAAATGTTTTGTCACCTGAAATAAATGGGTTTTCAATATAAAAATAAACTCGTTTTCAACTCGAGCCCAACCCATAAACAAACTATCTTCAAAACACACAGTTTTCAAAGTAACTGAAGAATTTTGAACCGATTTACATCGAGGAACATACCAGATCTGCACAGGCTCATGGGCCGGGTGTGGGGTGTTTTAGTTTGGTATCAGAGCCTAGTTTTAAACTCTTGGCCTGTGGTCCAAGGCCCAAAACATTTTCAAATCGAGCCCAAAGGAGTTTTATGGAAGTATTTCTGAAAATAGGCAGGTTTGATGGCATGGCACCTAAGTCTTCAACCCATGATCCACGTGTAAGTACCCCTAACCATCTGTGTGATTATGTGATTTATAGAAGGGTAGAAAAGGAATGGAACGTAGAATAGAATGATAGGTACTTGAACCATAGGACTAGTCTACCCCAACTACTACATAAGACTTAAATGCCTAACTAAACAAACCTATGGCAAAGTCAACCGAGTTAGGGTGTGGTAACTCCTGTGCGCATGTCTAGGATTGGATCCGAAAGAGCATGGTATTTAAGCAGTCCTAATGACTCACCTCCTCTTCGCAGGAATCCTACCTGGTGCGTAGCTTCGGTTCACCCTAACCCAGAGGACTTAGTGGGTGTGGCAACCCCTGTGCGCATGCCTAGGAATGGTTTCAGTGGGAGCTTAGTACTTAAGCAGTCCGTGTAACTCACCTCCTCTCCACTCGAATCCTACCTGGTGCGTAGCTTTGGTTCATCCTGACCAAGAAGACTTGGTCATAGGCTAAACCCAGTAACTAAAACCCGAAAGGGAACTAGCCATGTTTTTTTAAAGAACCATAATTTTAAAACTCTTAAAATCATTTTTCTTTAATTTGTGAAAACTATTTTTTTCCCACACAATTTTCCAAAAAATTTTGATTTATAAAATTACAAAATACCCCTAGTGGTAAAATTACAAAAATGCCCTTAGTTTATAAAATGTCTAAAATACCCACAGTTCTAATCAACATTTTTATTATTTTATAACAAGTCCAAAAACCCTTACTTGCAAATTATCAAAAATACCTTGATTTTGGAAAATTACAAAATTGCCCCTAACTTACCAAAATTTCCAAAATGACCCTAATTTCCAAGATTTTTGCAACTTCATCATTTTGGAAAATAAATTTCTCAAAAAGAACCCTCAAAGTTTTGCAAATTTTGAAATATCCATGAATTATTAAACTTTACAAATTTACCCAGGTTAATTACCAAAATACCCTCGGGAATGAAAAAAATTACCAGAATACCCTTATTGACAAAATTACCAAGGAACCTTATTTGACAAATTACGAAAATACCCCTATAGGAAAAATTACGCAAATACCCCTAGGTAGTGGAAAAATAACAACAATGAAAACTACAACATTTCTCTGAATGAACGGAAGTTCATAATTGATTGATGGATGTATGAATGTGAAGACTGTGTGCATGTATGAATACGAAAGAACCACTCTTAAAATTCTTTTCATAAAACTTCATCGTGGATAATCAGTGGAATAAGGGCTAATTCATAAAACTTTCTTAAATCAGATTAAAGCGCATCGTTAGATATGAGTTCTAGAGGACGCGGTCGTCATGGACGCGGTAGAGGAAGAATGGCTGTGTCAGAACCCGTTAGATCGGGTCAAGGGTCTGACAATGAGTTACCACCGCCACCACCACCCCTAATTTGCTGGTGTCGGCAAGAGGCTCGACGGGGATGATCTTTCAGATCACAGTAGGTTCTTGCGAGTTTCGAAATGGTGGCTGGAGCAGACGGAAATATGAGAGCTCGAAAGTCTGTACCTGAGCGACTCGAGCCAACGGAGTTGAGGTGTTTCGTGGAGTGTCTGGTGTGGCACCTAGTACAGCTGAATACTGGTTGGAGGCGACCGAGCGCATTATGGATGAGCTCGACATGACCCCTGAAGAGAAGTTGAAAGGAATGGTGGCACTGTTATGCGATGAAGCGTATCAATGGTGGTTAACAGTTCGGGATGGTGCCACAGCTGAGGATTTGACCTGGGATTATGTTAAGACAGCGTATCAGAAGAAGTATGTGGGGACCAGATATATTGATGAGTAGAGGAAGGCTTTTTTGGGGCTGGTTCAAGGGGACAAGTCAGTAGCAGCATATGAAGCTAAATTTCTGAGGTTGAGCCGATATGCTCGAGGAGTAGTAGCAACTGAGCATGAACGCTGTGTCTTTTTTGAGGATGGACTAAGGGATGATTTGAGATTGTTGATAGCACCGCATCAGGAGCGGGAGTTTTCTACTTTAGTAGAAAAGGCTAAGGTAGCCGAGGGAATTAAGGATGCTACAAAGCAGACTATAGATCGGAATAGGCTAAAAAGAGGTTTTGGATCATCTGGGAAAGTTCAAAAGAGGCCTAGAGTTGATGGGCATAAAATCGCAAGTCGGTACAGGATAGCGAGATCGTCCTTGTGATCATTGTGGAAAGAAGCACTTAGGGAATCTTTGGAAAAGACGGAGGATGTTTTAGGTGTGGGTCCAAGGACCATATGCTCAAAGATTATCCTAAAAACCAGATGAAAGTCGATCGTGACTCGTAATGTTAATCAGTGGTTGAGGAGGAGGCTGACCTCAACGAGGTCGTGGTTCGAATAACAGAGGTAATGGTGCTGGCAGAAGATGTGGAACACAAAACAGAGGTGCTGCTAACACTGAGGCAAGGCAGCCGGGTTTGGTTTATGTGGTTCACCGGAGGGAGGATGGAGACGCACCGGAGTTATAACCGGTACATTCTTTATTTATGGCAAGCCCTATTTTGCTCTGATTGATGTGGGCTCGACCCATTCTTATGTTGCATATAGTGTAGTGGAAACACTAGGCCTAGACTCTAAACTTTCGGATAGGTAAATGACTGTAGTAAGCCCATTAGGCCAAACTGTAGTGGTGGATAAGATCTTTTGGAATGTACCCCTAGAGATTCAGGGAGTGAACTTTCGGGCTGACTTAATGGAACAACCCTTTGAGGAGTTTGAACTCATACTCGGAATGGACTGGCTAGTAGAGCACCGGGCCGTGTTGGATTGTGCGGCTAAACAAATGGAACTAAGGACCCCGGAGGATAAAGTAGTAGTAATGGTTGGGGAAAGAAGAAACTACCTGTCTAAGGTAGTTTCGGCATTGGAGGCTGAGAAAATGGTTAGGAAAGGGTGCAGGGCATTCTTAGCCTTCGTAAGTGCGTTGGGTGAAAAGAAAGAAGGTGTCAGTGGAGTTAGAATGGTAAAGGACTTTGAAGATGTGTTTCCGGAGGAATTACCAGGAATACCCCCAGATAGGGAGGTGGAATTTGGAATAGACTTGCTACCGGGAACAGCTCCTGTGTCAATCGCTCCATACCAAATGGCGCCAAAGGAGTTAGTGGAGCTCAAGGCTCAAATCCAAGAATTGTTGGATCATGGGTTCATTCGACCCAGTGTGTCTCCATGGGGAACACCGGTCCTGTTTGTAAAAAAGAAGGACGGAACAATACGTATGTGCATAGATTATCGTCAGTTAAATAAGCTGACCATTAAGAACAAGTATCCTTTGCCAAGGATTGATGACTTGTTTGATCAGCTGAAAGGGGCCACAGTATTCTCAAAGATAGACTTGAGGTCGGGATATCATCAGTTGAAGGTGAAGGAGGCAGATATCCATAAGACATCTTTTAGGACAAGATACAGCCATTTTGAGTTTGTAGTAATGTCGTTTGGGTTGTTGAACGCTCCAACCGCGTTCATGGATATGATGAACCGAGTTTTCCAACCTTACTTGGATAGGTTCGTCGTCATGTTCATTGACGATATTTTGGTGTACTCCAAGACTGAAGAGGAGCATGATGAGCATCTCTGAGTTGTGCTGCAAGTGTTAAGGGAGAAGAAGCTCTATGCCAAATTCAGTAAGTGTGAATTTTGGCTCAAGGAGGTGGCGTTCTTAGGGCATGTGGTATCCGCAGAGGGAATAAGAGTGGATCCTAGGAAGATCGAAGCGGTGTTGGATTGGAAGCCACCTAGGTCTGTGGCTAAGATCTGAAGTTTCTTAGGTTTGGCAAGCTATTACAGAAGGTTCGTGGAAGGGTTCTCGTCTATAGCCGCACCTTTGACAAAGTTGTTGAGGAAGGAAGTACCCTTTGTATGGTCGGATAAGCAGCAGGAGAGCTTTGAGAAGCTTAAGAAGGTTTTAACGGAAGCTCCAATATTGATTCAGCCAGAGGCAGGAAAGGAATTCACGGTGTATTGTGACGCTTCCCATACAGGTTTGGGTTGCGTATTGATGCAAGACGAAAAGGTAGTCACATATGCATCTCGGCAGTTAAGGCCGCATGAGGTTAACTACCCAACCCATGACTTGAAATTGGCAGCAGTGGTTTTCGCCCTTAAGGTGTGGAGACACTATCTCTATGGAGAAAGGTCAGTGATCTACATAAACCACAAGAGCCTTAAGTATCTGTTGACTCAGAAGGAGTTAAACTTGAGGCAGCGAAGGTGGGTGGAGTTATTGAAGGATTATGATTGCTCGATAGAGTACCACCCGGGCAAGGCGAATGTGGTAGCTGATGCCCTAAGTCGGAAGGTTGTGTCGGATCTAAGGGCTATATTCGCTCACTTAAGTTTGTATGATGATGGAAGCTGTTGGTGAGTTGCAAGTCAAACCCACATGGTGAATTAGGTGAAAAGAGGACGATTGGTGATAAGGACCTAAGTGCTAAGTTACAGCAAGTACAGAACGGAGAGTTAGAGGATTATGGCGTTAATGATGAAGGAGTATTGTGCTATAAAGGAAAAGTCTGTATGCCGAAGGACGACGAGTTAAGACAGAGGATTCTTTGAAGCGCATAGTAGCCCTTATGCTATGCATCCGGAGGCATTAAGTTGTACAGAGATCTAAGAGAACAATTTTGGTGGCCTGATCTTAAACGAGAAGTTATCAATTGTGGGAAAATGTCTGACATGTCAGCAAGTTAAGGCTAAACACCAAGTTCCATCGGGATTGCTTCAGCCAATCGAGATTCTATAGTGGAAGTGGGAAAGAATTACCATGGACTTCGTTAGTGGGCTTCCCCTTACGCCTACTAAGAAGGACTCGGTATAGGTAATAGTGGACTGTTTAACTAAGTCTGCACACTTCATCCCGGTAAGAGTGGATTATTCCCTTCAGAAGTTAGCCAAATTATACGTGGCAGAGATTGTAAGGTTACACGGAGTGCCGGTGTCAATTATTTCTGATAGAGACCCAAGGTTCACGTCTTGATTTTGGAGGGCACTTCATCAAGCTTTAGGCACTAAGTTGGACTTCACTACGGCTTTTCATCCACAATCAGACGGGCAGTCTGAACAGGTAATACAAGTGTTGGAGGATATGTTGAGAGGCTGTGTGATGGATTTTCGAGGAAGTTGGGAGGATTACTTGCCTTTAGCAGAGTTTACCTACAACAACAGTTATCAGGCTAGCATTCGGATGGCACCATATGAAGCATTGTACGGTTGGAAGTGTCGAACTCCTACTTGTTGGACTGAGTTAGGAGAACGTCGAGTTTTGAGACCAGAGTTAGTGGCAGAAACTGAAGAGAAGGTTGAGATAATCTGAGCACGATTAAAGGAAGCCTCTGTTAGGCAAAAGTCTTACGCCGACCTCAAGCAAAAGGAAATAGAGTTTGAAGTGGGAGACCAAGTGTTTCTGAAAGTCTCGCCTTGGAAGAAGGTGATGAAGTTTGGTCGAAAAGGGAAGTTAAGCCCAAGGTTTATAGGGCCCTATCGAGTGCTAAAGCGAGTTGGGCCAGTGGCATATCAGCTAGAGTTGCCACCAGAGTTGTAGCGGATGCACAACGTATTCTATGTATCCATGCTATGTCGCTACTGATCGGATCCATCCCATGTAGTACCAGTTGAAGAAATGGAGCTAAGGCCAGATTTATCCTATGAGGAAGAGCCGATTCAAATCTTGGAACGAGACGTGAAAATATTACGGAGGAAGTCAGTTCCTCTAGTCAAAGTGTTGTGGCGTAATCATGGATCGGAAGAAGCTTCGTAGGAGCCAGAAGAGGCAATACGATAGCGATACCCTCAATTATTTTAGCTAGGAAATTTCGAGGACGAAATTATTTTAAGGGGGTAGAACTGTAACATCCTGAAAAGGGCCTATGCATTTTCGGTTTAATTGTACGAAATGACATGTCTTATGTGTTATGAATGTATTATGAACATTTTTGGAAACTTGGAAATGTAAGAAATGATTTAGAAATGTTAAGTTTCAAAAAGAGGAAAGTGAACATTTTGGAAACTTGGAAATGTTAAGTTAAAAGAGGAAAGTGAACATTTTGGAAACTTAAGTTAAAAGAGGAAAGTGAACATTTTGGAAACTTAAGTTAAAAGAGGAAAGTGAACATTTTAGAAACTTGGAAATGTATGAAAATGTTAAGTTTAAAAAGAGGAAACTAAGGCAAGGTAGCCTTAAGAAAATTGATAGGAGGAATTTGACACACAAACAGGCTTGGAAAAGTGGCCTGAAGATACCACTTAAAGCCCAGTGAGTGACGCCACAAGCAGGGGCAATTGAGCATGGGTTCGAGTCACTTGGGAAGCTAAAAATAAAAGTTTTATTTTGCTACAAGGAGTAGAGAGGTGGACGGCACATGCTAAATTCTAGGAGCTTTTATTCTTTTATAATTAGTGGATAAATAAGGGATAAACAAGAGATTTATTTATCATTATTTTCAAGAGATAATTGTTGAATAAAGTGATAATTCAAGGGATAAAGCTATCAAAATAAGGAAGAGTGGTGGCCAAGTAAAGGACTCTAGTTAGTAATTTCGGTTACTAGAGGAAAAGAGGCCATTCATTCATTCACTCTTCCTTTGCCGAATTTCTTAAGCAGATTCTCCTTTCTCTGCCGAATTTCCTACAGTTTTATTCTTCTTTTTGTTAGCCAAAGCCGAAATACCTTGTGTTCTAGCCAAATCCTCCATCTTTATTCTTCCTTCTCTTTTCCTTCTAATCCTCCAAAAGCCTAAGTAAGCCTTTTAAGGCCATAGCCGAATATCTCAAGTGGCTTCAAGCTTAGGTGTTTGTCAATTCAATATTAAGGGTAAGAATTTTATGGTCATTAATTTATTCTCTTCTTTAAGCCGCAACATAGGAACTAATATCATTATTATTTTGTGGTCAAATTATAAGGAGTGTTTGAGGTTCAGAATCATCAACTCCAAGGAGGATCTTTCAAATTCAAGGATCTCGGTAAGTCAGATTTACATTCGCCAAGGGCCATCTATGACGGTTTAATGTTGGAATCAAATCTAACATAGGTGTATAGGTATTTCATGGACATCCGAGGCAAGGGATACTTTTCAGGATTTGAGAATTTCAAGGTAAGTGTACTCACATATTCGGCCAAGGCCCTATCTTAAGTACTTAGATCTATTTGTTTTAACCGAAAACTAACTGATTCAAGGGATCTAGTGATTAGCCGATTTCAAAGGGGAAGAATACAAGTTTCCGAGATTTGAGTTTTAATTCAATCGGCAACAAGGTAAGTTTTGGTTGCAATAATCCTTTGGGATTTAGTCTTATGACCAAATAGGCTTTTACTAAATAGTAAGTGATTAATCAAATGTAGGAACTTGAGATCTAAGGCAGTAGATCAGATTTTGGGATTTCAGTGAAGTTGTTGTTTAATCATTGTGTCAAACCCCACACTAATCTTAATAGATTTATGGCTTTAACTTGATATATGTGTTAATATGAAAGTGTAAGAATGTGGCTAAAGTACCATGTTATGGTACAAAGTATATGATAGTATAGTGCACGCTTCCTACTCCTACTAGGATTACGAAATATGTTATATTTAACATGTGAAAAGTGACATAAATGTGGATTTAAGTATGATATGCATGATATGAATAATATAGGGCATTCGGGTTATATGAAAAAGGGGAAGTGAAAGTGGTGACTTCGGTCTCACTATCTGAATGTGGTGACTTCGGTCACATTATCTGAATGTGGTAACTTCGGTTACAATATCTGAATGTGGTGTCTCATGACACAATTATTTAATCTGGTGGCTATGCCACGAATTTTATATGGGCGATGAGCACGCCGACCGCAATGATCGCCTTCGATGGTGTGTAGCGGATGGAGGGTTGACTTAGTAGTCCCACTGTGTGCAGTTGGTGCGGGGATATGTGTAGCGGATGGCATCTAGGATTGGGTTCTGGATTGCATCATTATCTTGAATTATTATGTGAACATGATATGTATGGTATGCCTAAATCTATTAAATTTTAGTGTTGGTTACACATTGAGTCTCATTGACTCACCCGCTAGGGAACATGTTTCTGTGATGAACAGTGATGGACTGGGACGGCAGAACTTGTGGTGGCCATGCTCAACTTAAAGTTTTATTTAATTTGGACATTTTATTTTATTTAAGTACCCTACAAATTTTATTTTGGGTTTTGTTTTATGTAATAAGGCCATAGTGATGATTTTATTGTTGTTTTAATTACTATGTTACGAATTTATGTTATTTAAAGATTAAGTCAATTTAATTAAAAATAAACTTTAAATGTTTTGTCACCTAAAATAAATGGGTTTTCAATATAAAAATAAACTCATTTTCAACTCGAGCCCAATCCACAAACAAACTATCTTCAAAACACAAAGTTTTCAAAGTAACTGAAGAATTTTGAACCGATTTACATCGAGGAACATACCAGATCCGGTCCAGGCTCGTAGGCCGGGTGTGGGGTGTTTCACGATAGATTTTTGTCGCCCTATTTCTAGGGTTGCAATCAACTTCGCTTAATTGTATTGATCTACTCTTAAACAGGGACTTTTGCTCCTCTGAATAAGCACATTCGACTTGAATCAATAACCTGAATTATTAAAACAAGAATAAGAACTCACAATTAAGAATAAGAACAAGTATTTATCTTATAAATCAAATAATAATAAGATTCGTATTAGGTTTAATCCCCTTAGGTATCTAAGGGATTTAGTTCATACTGATAGAGGAAAACATCTTAAAATTAGGAAAAAAACAAAACATAAGAAAACCCAAAAGCTTCTAAAAAACTTGATGGGAGATCTCCAGTCTTGATGGAGATCCTTCTCCTAAGCTGCTTCTGACGGATGTCTTCGAGTATTTTCTACCTTCTACTCGGCCTCCTCTTTTAGGTTGCCCCCTAGGGTGTTTATATAGGCTTTGGAACATCTCTCTTGGCCTACAAGTACCCTATTTTGAATAGAATTTGTCTTGGGGTCGGTAGGGACACGCCCGTGCTTGATTCTTTAGACCGTGCTCATTTTTGCTCGCCACACACGGCCGTGTGGTCTGCCCATGTACGTTGATCCAGGCCGTGTTCAATTCTGCTCGTGACACACAGTCGTGTTTGATAGCCCAGGCCGTGTTGATTCCTAAGGTAGGCCCATTTTGTCCCGTTTTGGCCCGTTTCTCGTTCTTTTCGACTCCCTAAGCTCTCTTGAGTGTAAAACATGAAATTAAGGGATTAAGAGCATCGAATTCATTAAATCTAATGAAAAATTCATCCAAAATAAGCCAAGCATAGGGTTAAAATATGTATAAATTGAGGTTTATCATTTAAAATGACGATATGTGAAATATATGGCAATGAATAAAATGAATGTATACAAATGAACGTTGTGTTACATATGCTCGTTATATGAAATTGTGGTCATATGTTTCGAACATAGGAATTATGAAACACGAAACATGGTGTTGAAGTATGCTAAATTGGTTTGAAATTTGGATTAGTTAATTGATATCGAGATGGTGGTGTTATGATGCATGGTTAGCATATATGTGAAATGGCTAGTAAAGCATGACTTGTTCTGGTTGGTTATGTAATTAATATGTACAAATTTAATTTATGTGATTGAGCTAATGGTTGCTATTCGAATTTGAAAGCATGGTTTATATGCTCATTGATAAATAAGATAAGTCAAGTTACTTAATGTGGTCATAAGAATTTACGAGTATGGTTAATGTATGTGGTTGAGATTGCTAAATTCGGCCTAGTTAAATTGAATTATAAATATCATTGAGATGATTTATTTGCTCATGGCTTACTAAGCTTTCACAGCTTACTTTGTGTGTTTTTCCTATGTTTATAGAGTTTCGAAGACTTGCTCGGGTTGAAAGTCATAGGAGACCTCATCACACTATCCGGTTACTGCTTCGGTAAATAAAAGCTTTGAGTTTTTGGTTATCTGGCATGTATAGGCTAGTTTTGATATGTTTGGTTTTGAAATTTGTAGATATGTATATAGCCATGCGAAAATGGCTTGATCATGACACTAATGTTGGGATATATATTCGATCATGTTATAAGCTTAATTTGGAGGTATGTTTCATGTTAAATATGTTTGTGATGTTGGTTATATGATTCGGTAATGAGAAATGTTAATGATGATGTATAATTGGCCATGAAAGTAGCTCATTTTGGAAGTATGATTTACGATATATTTTGTGTGGTGGTTGATTATATAGTTCGACTTAAGTGAAGTCAATATAGTTGATGGATGTATTTTGGTTGTGGCTTATTATTGACTTATTTTGGATGTATAATTTGTCTTGTGTAAAGGTTTAAAAGTGGTAAATGATGTGTTTTTGATATAATACATATGCTCACATAAGTTAAGTTATGTATGTGTGATAGCTTGCATATTGATTGTTAAAGTATAGTTTGTGATGGTAAAATATGAACATATTTTGTAATTTATTTGATGGTCATTCAGGTATGGTTATAAATGGTACAATTAGCATTGATTCGAGTTGTGAAATTGGTTGGATTATCGGAGGATAAATTTTATGACCGAATATATGGTTAAAAGATCGATTTTGCATATGTATTTGGAAATGGTAAAGGGTGTGTATTTATATTTGGCTACAATAGGTAAAATATACTTATACATGCCTATGATATGTTTTGTTCGTGATTTTGGTAATTAATGGTTAAATTGTTAAGTTAAATGCTTGAGTTTAAAATGTGCCATATATGTGATTATGAATTTGGTAAATGATAGGTATTTTGGATATTTATTAGTCAAGCGGTATTGTAATTATGGCATGATTTGATTCGGCTCTTATGTATAAAATTGGTAGTTATTGTTTTGGTAAAATGTGCATAATTTGATAAAACCAAATTTTATACTTGACCATTATGTGAAGTTGTTAATGCCGTACATATATATTAATGTTTAATAAATCATGTGGTTTGGCTTAACTTAGTAAAATGTGAAGAAGTGCATAATTATAAATAGTATTTTTGGAAAGTAGTTAATGAAATAGATTTATACGAATGGATGTCTTAATATAAGAGCAGTATATGAAATGAATTATACTTGGTTATGAGTTAAGCATTCGATTGCCATGATTCATTTGTTATAATGTTTGAATATTAATTTGGGAAGAGTATGAATTATAGAATCGAAGCATGTTAGATTGGTTTAAAATTATACTAGATGAATAGCATTGAAATGATTATATTATTTGGTACTTGAATTGAAATGAATGTCTGTTCTGAGTTGTATTTTGATCGGTAATGCCTCGTAACCCTAATCCTATGACGAACATGAGTTAAGGGTGTTACATATTCATACTTCATCTCAATTTTATTCATTTCAATAGTTATACTTACCTTATAATTTACTTACCATACATAAGAATTTAAATATAACATTAACTAAATAGTAGTTTGAATTCTAGTCGATGCGGTGGCCGACGACGCCGCGCCAAGACGGCTGGCGGCCTCGGGCGGATTCTGGCCGGAGCTCACCCCCTGCAGAGAAAAAAAAAGGGAGAAGGTTTTTTTTTTTTTAAAAAAACAGCAGCAAAATGACTTTTTTTGGGGGGATTAGGGCCTTATATAGCCCCACAAAACGACGTCGTTTTGGGGGCTGGCCTTTAACCCCAAAACGATGTCGTTTTGCCCTTACCGACCCGATCCGATCCGACCCGCCCTAGGATCCGCGTGTTTTTTAATTGATGGGCTAATTGCCCATTTGGTCCTTCCGCTTTTTCAGTGCTTTATAATCAGACTTTTTATTATTTTGAAATCTCACCCAATATTTTATTTTTGTTTTCAATTTGTCCCTCTTGTTGTCAAGCGCTTTGGGCCCGAGGGTTTATTACATATTTGGTCCCTCCGCTTTTTAGCGCATCACAAAAGGTCCTTCCTCCCATTTTTATTTTCAAATTGGCCCCAATATTCATTTTTAATTCAATTTTAGTCCCTTTTACTATTTTCACCTATTTTTTATTAATCGTCTTATTATTATTATTATCATTATTATCATATTACTATTATATATTATATTAGTATTATTATTATTATTGTTATTATATATTATTAATCGTTTTATTATTTTTTATTAATCGTTTTACTATTATCACTATATTACTATATTAGTATTATTATTATTATCATATTACTATTATATATTATATTAGTATTATTATTATTATTACTATTATTATATATTATTAATCGTTTTATTATTTTTTTTATTAATCGTTTTACTATTATCACTATATTACCATATTAGTATTATTATTATCATATTACTATTATATATTATATATTATTATTCCTATATTTATTATTATTACTATTATTATATTATTTTTATATGTATATATTTTGTTAATTACCTTCATTTTATTATTTATTTTATTAATGTCATTAATATTATTTTATTATTACTATTTTTTTTCCTTTTTTACTCTTAAACATTACGATTTTTATCATTACCATTTATCATTATTGTTTTTATTATTATTAGCTATTATTATTATATCTTTTACTTTTATCATAAATGTGTTACTATCGTCACTCTTTATTTTACCATTATCATTATTATCATCATGTTATCATCAAATTAATTAATTTAGCATTATTACGTATATCATTATTATTTTTATGCAATCTAGCTTCAGTAATTTATTCATCTTATCAAATTGTGATGCATTAACCTTTGTTCGAGTCATCAAATTTTTTCTCAAATAATCATTCCAGATTAGTAATCGAGTTAATCGAGCCCTAACTTTATGGGTTTCGATTTTTCTCGCTTAAGCTAAGCAACGGATATTTCTTCCGAAATCGTAATTTAAATTTTAAAATTAAGATGCTTAATCTCGAAGATTCGAAATGTCGCGCCCTAACTTACTGGACTCGACACCTAGACACTTCAAGATAAGCTTCTTTTTCTCCCAAAATAGAGGCAATATTCCTAATTTGGATTTTCGGGAAAACAAGCCCTAACTTCATCGGGTTACGATTTCTCGTTTAACAAATGACGGAGATCCTCTTCAAATAAAAACCAAGCTTCAAAAGGCGAGCTTAGTTTCGGGAGTTTAAAGTATTATGCCCTAACTATCGGACGTGATGCTTTATCTCTTGAAAATAAGAGAGCCTTAACGTCCTTCCAATTTTGAAAATAAAAGCATTGTATTTTGAACCTCTCTAAAGTTTTCAACAAATAGGACATCAATCAATCGGTTTGGTACCAATTTTGGGCGTGTCGAGGGTGCTAATCCTTCCTCGCACGTAATCGACCTCGAACCCGCTTTTCTCAAAGTTCGTGGACCAAAAAGCCTTTATTTTAGTAAATTAAATGTTTTATTAAAACAAAGGTGATCCGATCACACCAAATAAAGATCGGTGGCGACTCCCTTCCTTTTCTTTTTTAAAAAAAATCGAGTCGACCGCGTCATTTACTGTTTCTCCAAAAAAAATGGTTACGACACTTATCATGGAGTAGATTGCTTGGGACTAATGTATGTAGCTTGTGTGAATTAATTGGTGTTTGCTAAAGGTGTAATTGGATGTTAAATTTTGATTAATTGTTGCATATTTGTTGTAAATAAATTAAATTGGAGATGTGTGGCTGTTTATGGTAGTTAATTGTAGCTTTAATAGGTAAGTAAAATATGTAAAATTATATAATTAAAACAATTTTTGACAAAATACTTTAATGTTTATAAAATAGTGAATAAATTATTAATTAATATAAAAAAAGTTAGCACGGCGTGTGCGGAGCTATTTCTTGATTTAATGGCATTTCTTAATTATTTGTAAAACCCAAATTTATGAAATGGTTGACTAAAGAGCAGGTGGTGAGGATTGGTGAACAAGCTTTTACAATTGAAAATTTTATTGTAGATTTCCCTTTCTTTATTATTTACCATTTTTTTTTTTTTTTTTGGAATAGGAGCAGGTAGAAAAATTCATGGAGGCTTGCGGGTCAAAATGACAATGGTTGGGTGATCATGACTTGGGATATATTATATTCTTTTATTAGGGTAGATAGTCTAAAGTTTTTATTTTAAAGTAAATAGGATTCAGTAAAGCCAATGATGATAATCTTTCTTAGCACTATAAAAAGCAGAAACTTTGTTTTAATACTGTTGTTAGTTTGACCTCATGTTCGTATTCTTATCCTTTGGTGGAGCCGAAAACAGAAAGAAACCAAAAGCATTTCTGAATTTAGAGGGACGTTATCTAGACATACTAGATGCCAGTAAAGCATAGAAATAAGTATTGTAATTAAAATTCAATCAAAAAGATTTTCAAGTATAGTAATTAAAAAAAAAGCATACAAAATGGTATTTCGAAGGACAGAGGATCTGTGGGACTCTGATTAGCAGCTTATTCTATGAAAACAGGCCTTCGGTTGATTGCTGTCATGTCATAAAGAAACAGAATGCCCTGTATTCCATTTGAAGATGATTATTAATAAAGACTAGGAGATAAGCGTGGCTTGAGGAGAATTTCAAGTGGGGTGGCTTTGATGTTTGTTAGACCTGGACTCCCAGTCATGTCAACAGTTCCATTTGATGGAGTCAAGATGTGGAACCCATGGAGGAAGGTGGCCAGGACCAGCTGTGTCATTTGCAGGCCAAAGCTTATCCCTGGGCACAACCTTCTACCTGCACCAAATGGAATAAGCTCGAAATGCTGACCCTTAACATCAATGTCCTGGTGGCTGGTCAGAAACCTCTCAGGCTTGAACTCTAAGGGATCGGACCATACTCCTGGATCCCTTTGTAGCTTCCAAATGTTTACTATCAATCGGGTGCCTTTAGGCACGAAGTAGCCACCCACGGTGCAGTCTTCATCGAATTCGCGTGCACCAGCCAGTGGTCCAGCAGGGTACAAGCGTAATGATTCCTTCACAATGGCTTGGAGATACACCAGCTTATTGATGTCCGGTTCATTTACTAGTCTTCCCTTGCCAATCTGTGTGTCCAATTCCTCTTGAGCCTTTTCCAAAGCATGGCGGTTATTCAGCAATAGTGCAAGTGTCCAAGTTATCGTCACTGTTACAGTATCTGTGCCCCCTACAAGCAATGTCTACAGCAAAACACACGCATGCACAAAATTATGTAATGACCATTAAAACAAGGTTGAGGCTAGCAATTAATGTTTTCAACTTCTTGTTTTGTTGGGAATCAGATGATTAAAAAACCACCTTTGAATCATATAATTACAAAGAATTCATTCATACCAGGGCGGTTGCTTTAGTGACAGTATCAACATCATATCCTGAGAGTTCCAAACCCTGAAGAACAGAGAGCAGCACATCAATGAAGTCTTGATCTCCCTTATCCTCCTCGCCAACAGATTCCTTCTTCATGCGATGCTCCTCTAACCATTCTTCCATGATACTATCCAATCCCTTTGCAGTTTTCTTCATGGCCTTCTCATGGCCGCCCAAGTCTAACCACCCAAGGAAAGGGATCGCATCCCTTACTACAAACAACCCTGAGAGATGAAAAAATTCCCTCATGGCCTTCCTGCACCTCCTTGCCTCTTTCTCATCGCTAGCCGCAACAGCACCAAAAAACCTCTTTCCTGCAATCATCCTAAGAATCACGTTCAGATTTAAGTTCCCGACCCAGTGTTTCATCTCAACCAAAACATGGGTTGACTCAACTTTCTTCTTCGCCCACAGCTGGTACAGCTCTTTCACCGAGCTTTCCACTTCAGAGGCTCTAATGTGTTTCAAAAGCTCAAGCCTCCGGTTTGACATAAGCTCCGAGGCTGTTATTTTGCGCATTTCACGCCAGTATGCACCGTAAGGGCAGAAACCAAAGTTGGCATAGTTATGGCCCAGGAGCTTGCCGACAGTAAGTTTGGGCCGTGAGGACACTGCTACATCATATTTGGTAAAAATTTCCTTGGCCAGCTCCGAACTGGTGACCACCACAGCTGGGTGCAAACCGATCCGGATGGAAAATATCGGTCCATACTTATCGGCTAACTCTCCCAGTGCCAAGTATGGAAGCTTGGATCCTGCTAGAACATGGAGATGACCGATTAAAGGCCATCCACCAGCAGCTTCTGGTGGTTTCCGATCCTTCAAAGACTTTCTAGACCAGCTAATTACCAGGAAAAAGGAGAGCAGTATAGCAAAGAATCCTGCAATGTTACTGTTTAGGTAGGGAAGGAGGAAATCAAAATCCATTATGGCTTGGATATTCTTGGATGAAGAAATCAAGAGTATTTGAGTAATGGTTGGGAATCTGGGAAATGATATTTTAAGCTTGAATTTGAAGATTATTAAAGTGTGTCAAATGAACAAATAATGTAAGAAATTTAAGTTCATATATTTGTAGTGCTTTCGGCAGTCAGTACAGCTTGTAAACAGATATTAATAAATGAAACCTGGGCTCTAAGTAGACTATGTTTAATGCTGATACCTTGAAGACGTCTCATGTTAACAAAGTCAACTATGTTAAATAATAAATTTCATGTTGTTATTTAAGTAACTGCTACATCAATATATTTAATTTTTAATATTTATTTATCTTATCAATTTATCACTGGTATATCAATATATTTAATTTTTAATACTTATTTATCCTATCAATTTCATCATAATTCTAAATAACAAATTTATAATAAGCAATAACACTATCACCTTAATAAGATTTTCCCACGATTTAACAACTTTATAAATTGTGTTTATTCAATACCCCGAATTACTAATTTTAATTTCAAGTTTAAAACATGGTTTTGGGTTTTCATAAGAAAGACAAAAGCAAGACCGGAAACTGCAGTATTAAATCTTATAACGGTATCAACTAAAAGAGATCCCATTTTAGTTGTTCTTAGTTTACTTGAATCACACCGCCAATTATGCTCCATTACTAAGCTTATGATGCATAGACCTTAGCAGGGAGACGTGGCTTAAGTAGAACATCCAGTGGGGTGGCTTTTGGAATGGTTAAACCAGGACTCTCAGTCATATCAACAGGTTGATCCAAGGGAGTTGACAGTTCAAATGCATGAAGAAAACGAGCAAGTGTGAGATGCAGAACTTGGAGAGCAAATGATGCTCCAGGGCATGAACGTCTTCCTGAGCCAAATGGAATGAGCTCAAACTGTTGACCTCTAACATCGATATCTGCATGGCTTGTGAGAAACCTCTCTGGTGAAAATGCTGATGGATTTGGCCATACCCTTGGATCTCTTTGAATTTTCCATACATTTACGACCAAGCGTGTGCCGGCTGGGACATGGTAGCCGGCAACGGTGCAGTCGTTCATGGCTTCCCGGGGTCCCAACAGAGGACCGGCTGGATAAAGGCGTAGGGTTTCTTTGATGATGGCTTGAAGATACACAAGATTTTTTATATCAGACTCATCCACTGGCCTTTCCTTGCCAACATGGAGATCTAATTCATCCTGAGCCTTCCTCAACATCTCACGATTATTCAAAAGCAACGAAATGGCCCATGTCAATGTCCCCGCTGTCGTATCACTGCCACCAAGGATCAATGCCTACATCAAAATTGATAAGGATATTAATCTATAAGTAAGCTTGCCATACCATACAAGATCAGTTTAGCTTATCAGCTATAGAGAAACAGTCCTATATATAAACTGTTTGCGAGTGCTAGAACATGCCACACCAGTCAAGAACAAGCCCAAAATGAATCATTTCTAACAATATAGCATGCTCAACCAAAACCATTTTGGGAAAACAAATATGACTCTAACTCGGAAATCAATTCAAACATACCAGGCAGGTTGACTTAATGCTTGTATCAGCATCATACTGAAAATTTGAGAGTCGACCTTCCTCTTGAAGGGACAGCATTACATCAGTGAAGTCCTGGTCCCCTTCAGCCTTGATTCCACCAGAAATCCTTCTCTGACGATGCTCCTTAAGCCAGCCTTCAAGTAGATCGTCCAATTCCTTGGCCGTCTTTTTCATTGCCTTCTCATGCCCCTGCATATCTAGCCACCAAAGGAACGGAAGTGCATCTGAAACAACAAAAATGCCAATTAAATGAAAGAACTGGCTTATCGCCCTTTGACACCTTCTTGCCTCGCCATCGTCACAGACAGCGGAAGCACCGAAATAACGTTTTCCAGCCACCATTCGAACAACTACATTAAGTGTGAGGTCTTCAAACCACTGTTTAAGTTCAACAAGTATAGGAATGGAGCCATTGTGATAGCATAAATTGTATAGTTCTCTTATCCCCATCTCAACTTCAGAAATGCGAACGTGCTTGAGCATCTCGAGCCTGCGGTTCGAGAGGAGTTCGAACGTTGCAATTTTTCTCATCTCACGCCAGAAGGGGGTGTAAGGTGCAAATCCAAACACAGCGTAGTTGTAACCCATGTGCTTTGCAGCTACTGTGGTAGGACGTGAAGCTAGTGCTTTATCATTAATGGTGAAGCATTCCTTTACCACTTCCCAGCTGCTAACCACAAACGCACGACGTGCGCCTAGTCGGATTGTAAATGCAGGTCCATGCTTATCAGCCATTGCTCCAAGTGTTCGGTACAGTAGCTGATCGCTGCCGCCCAATAGGTGGAGGTGGCCAAGAATTGGCCATGCACCTTCTGGTTCAGGGGCCATACGTTTACTACTTCCTGCATTGCTCTTTTCCCTTCCAAGCAATACTTTGTAGAAAACGATTGAGAGAAAGATAGCAATGGCAGTTAATTGGAAAAAAGGATCCATTGTTGTGTACCTCAACGATAAAGAATTCATTTCTATTTATTGTTCATTGTTCAAACCAACTGCACCTCCTCGACTAATGTCAGCATGCATGACGCATACCCATTGGTTAACAAAATCTGGCAAGGAACGTGCATGACTGAGAGAGAAAGGAGACTTTAGTAAAAATATATCACCTTCAATATCAATAACAACTATAATGAAGTAATACAACCAATAATTTAATTTAATTACTCTTTAATAATTATCTCCTTTACATATAATTTTATGCGTTTAATTTTTAATTGATGTATTTTAAATATTGATAACATTAATAAGAATAGTTTTTCTTAATTTTAAACAATATACAAATTTGAAATTATATAAAAAAATAAGCTATGATGTTAATTTGAAAAGAAAAAAAGTAACTTAACATACAATAATTATAATAGGCTTAATGGCATAAAAGATACTCGAACTTTTTTAAAAAAAAAATCAGTTAACTCTCTTCGACTTTTTTGTACCTAATTGAACCCTTCAATTGAAAAAATTAATCAATTAGACCCTCTGACCAACATTAACAATTAAAAACTAACAAAATTGATGATGTGACAGTTACGACTATTAAAAAACCTTATTTTGAAACATGGTATTAAATATGTATAAATTTTAATGATGCGGATTTTTTAAAACATGGAATTTTTTTAAATATTCTTTTTTATATGTTTCAATGTTTAAAAGTTAAAATTTTAAGTTTTGCATATCTTCCTCTATCAAAACTTTTCTTTATTTTTTTGACAACCAAACACTATTTGCAGAGCATTTCGAAAAAATTATAAAAGAAAATATTCCCATAAAACTTTCATCTTTTTCACTGTCCACAAGCTTAATAATCATTTTCATCAACTTTCATCCTCCACTCTCTGCTTACTTGTGAAACTAAGATAAACTCATCCCAAACAACTCTTTCACCATTGCGAAACTCGTTTCCACCCTCACCACTAAAATTACACCTAGCATTGTCATTTTTTAGTAAAAGAGAACCATAACCATACTCTCAACAAAACCCAAATCATTAAGCCAATTTGCAAATGTTTCAAATGAATAAACCCTAAATCAATAAGAAAGTGATTAGTTAATAAAAATAGGCAAACATATCAAACAAATAGATTTTTTTTTTTAAAAGTTCAAGGGTCTTTTATACCATTAAGTCATTATAATAATAGCTCATGATACATATGAAGGATATTTAAACTAAATTAAACACATTTAATGATAGCGATTAAAAAGTAATTGTTAAAATTAGACTTCTTTTTCTTTTATCTATTTGTTATTTGTTTGCTTCATACAACTTATAGAAATATTTTAAAAATAATATCATAATATTTGTTAAAAACTGAATGTCAATAATGGTAATGTAGAAAGATCACAAAGAAAAAAGAAAGAAAAACAGAACACAGATTTTACGTGAAAACTCTTTCAGAAAAAAAAACAATGGGTAGAGGAGAAGAAAATTCACTAATGTCGAATTTAAATGATACAAGAGGAGTTTCAACTACATTTATTTATAAATTGAAAAAAACCTAATTCTAATCAATGTCAAATATATTATGCTAATAAATACTAAATGTATTATATTAATAAATACTAAATTTTCTAGAAAGAAAATATATTTTGTTTAACTTGACTTGAAAGGAATCTCTTAGAATTTGGGTCACATAACTCTAACAATATTATATTATCTCGCCATTTATTAAAAATAACCTTCAATCACTCTCCGGTGTCATTTTTGTTCGAATATGATTCGACTTTGCTCTTCAAAGAACCGTTGCTTTAATTTTTCATTCTTTTTTATATAATTATAACTTATTAATGCTAAAAATCTTCATTTTTTACCAATACTTTTTCTAAGATGTTACTTATTAATTCTTCAAACCAAATCATATCTCCAATGCCATCTAATGTTGAATCAAGGGGTTTTGTTGATTCGAGAAAAAAATTAGAAAAGGTAGAGGAATGTATAATGTAAGAGGAGGGGTCTAACGGCCAATTTTTCAGTGGTGTCAAAAATAGTGATTCGAGGCCATCAAATCCGACAAGTAAGCTCATAAATATTATTATTTAATATTTACGAGTAAAATAGGGTTTTAAAAAGATTTTTGAATTAGTAATTTATGTTTTATAATTAATTATTAGGTTCGAGTGGTAAAACCCTAGGTCAGGTAGTTTTAGAAAGTGAGGTATTGGGACCTCGTTTCTATAAACCGAGCCGAGTGTCATTAAGGTAGTATTAAAGTTTCATTGAAAAATTTTAACGTTTCGATAGTTAATTAATTAAAAAAGACTAAATTGAAAAAAGGTACAAAACTTGTTAATTACAATAATTAAGTGACTAAATGGCTTAATTAATAAATGAGGGAGGACTTAAGAAACAACTACACCTAAATTAAAAGATGAGGCGGCATAAGGAAAAAAATAATAAAATAAAGCCAATTAATGGCAAATTTGTAATATTGTTGAAATTAAAACAAAGAAATTGAAATTGAAGATATTTTATGCAATTCTTCTTCAATTTCCGTTCAAACAGACATAGGGAGAGCTCCTTAAGCTGGTTTTACCTATTTTTGCTTCATGTGATTTCAATTCTTACCTGTTTATTGTTATTTTTATGTTTTTGAGATTGTTGCAATTAGGTCCAACTAAATCTTACCTTAGGTTTTGATTTTATTAAAAATTTTGGAAGTTACCATTGATGAATATTAGATGTTTTTGATGACTAACATAGATTTAGAACCTTGATTGTGTTGTCGATAATTTTATAAAGTGATTTTATTAAATATTGACTTTATAATTAAATTGTGAAAAGGTTAAAATATTAGGGTTTGATAGTGAATTTTTGGTTTATTAGGGCTGTATAATGGCTTAGAATATTTGAATAAATTATTGATTGAGGAAAATTAGTTAATTTTATAGATTAATTAATTAAAGGATTAAATCGTAAAAATTATAAAAGTTTGGGGTAATTGTGTAAATTCAAAAAATAAAAGGTATTAATTGTGAAGTGAAATGAAAGTGAAATTTATGCTAATGAATGAGTAATTTTATATTTTAGATCAATATCCCGTAGATGCTCGTGAAAAAGAAAAAATAGCAAAATAGTCCATAAACTTTTACAATTACTACAATGCAATCCAGGTAAGTTCGTACGGTTAAACTTTAATATTTGTATAAATTGATGATTGATATTAAGCATATATTTTATTGTTGGAAATAATTTATTGTTGGAAATATAATATTGAATTGGATATTCGATTTGAATTAAACGCGGGATTTGAGTACATTCGTGATTTGGCGTATGGCGGTATTAGAGGAAGATATCGACAAATTACCCAAGTAAATCGAGGTTCAGCATTTGTTGTGAACTCTAATGTTTTACTTTCTATTTAGCTCTTTCGAGCTTCTGTTAAACTCTTATGAGTTTCTGTTTAGCTCTTTCAAGCTTCTGTTCAGCTCTTTGAGTTTTTATTGACGTATTTGGGAGGCCAGCTCTTATGAGCTTTGTTGAAGATGTACTCTTATCCGTAAGTCGTTCTTCAATTTGGGAAAGTCTTGGTAAAGTGATATATTTATTGAATTTGAAAGACATGTTATTTGATAAACCATAAAAGTAACACATTTTAATCCCATACTTAGCGTGTTTTTGGATGTTTATTTATACAATTATGTGAATTCGATGCTCCTAATCCTTTAAATTTGTATTTTTATACTTAGGAGAGCATAGGGAAGATAGAGGAGCAGAGAATGGGTCAAAATTGGACAAAATGGGCCATGTTAAGGATCCACACGGCCAAGCCAGAACCACACGGGCGGAGTACATACCAGTGTGAACCACACCGCGGGCTGGACACACGCCCGTGTGCTAGCCCGTGTCGATCGCGAGTCACCCAAATTTCCACATGGCCTGGGCACTCTTACACGAGCTGAGCACACGCCCGTGTCCCTGTCGCACCCTGCTTTGTTTTCACGCGAAAAAAGCTAATTTTTAGGGTTTCTAAGCCTTCTAAAGTCTATAAATACATGCCAGAAGAAGACCTAAAGGGGACATAGAGTAGATCGAAGAAATTACTCGAAGGAAGCCGTCGGAATCATCTCGGAAGTGAATTGATAAACCGTAATATGTTCATATTTTAATCCCACATTTAACATACTTTTGGATGATTTAT
This sequence comes from Gossypium rotundifolium, assembly GCA_025506655.1. Classification (NCBI taxonomy): domain Eukaryota; kingdom Viridiplantae; phylum Streptophyta; class Magnoliopsida; order Malvales; family Malvaceae; genus Gossypium; species Gossypium rotundifolium. The sequence goes on along the minus strand of CP106734.1, from coordinate 172,104,993 downwards.
TCCCTAAATTGTGGAATTTGATGCTCTTAATCTTTTAATTTCATGTTTTATACTTAAGAGAGCACCGGAGGATGAAAATAATGAGAAACGGGCCGAAAATGAAGGAAATGGGCCAAAGTACAAATTGCACACGGCCTGGACCCGAAACACATGGTCGTGCTTCCTTAGCAGATCGGACCACAGCCTAGCCCGAATCACATGGGCGTGCCACACGGACGTGCCCCTGCCGCAGCAAAGAAGAATTTCATTCGGATTAGGGTACTTAGAGGCAAATAAAGACATTCCAAAAGCCTATATAAACACCCTAGAGGCCAACCTTCAAGGGGGCGTTCAGCTAGGCCAAGAAGCCGAGCTAGAGAGGCCGAATTGTGGGATTCACTTGAAGGAAGCCAGTTGATCCATCCCAGAAGCCGGAATCACACTCAAGACTGAGGATCTCTCCTTCAATTCCTTCAGGGGGTTTTAGAGTTTTCTTTATGTTTTGTTATTTTTCTTTTGAGATGTATTCTTTTATGATTATGAACTAAACCCCTCAAATACCTAGGGGATGAAACCTAAGACGGATCTTGTTATTATTTTCTAAACCCCTTAATTTACGACAGTGATATTGAAGGTATTGTTCGTAGAAATCGTATAGATATAAGGCCAAGCTTAAATTACATAGAAGAAGAGCAAGAGAACGAAATTAATACTACCGAAGAGATGGCTGAGAATAATCTGCTATCTTAAGAGGTGGCTGAAAATCATGCTCCTCGAACTATGTATGATTATGCTAAACCTAATTTAATAGGAACTGAGTCAAGTGTTGTTAGACCTGCTATTGTTGCAAATAATTTTGAACTGAAACCTAACGCAATTCAGATGATACAACAATTTGTTCAGTTTGATGGTTTGTAGGATGAAGATCCAAAAAATCACTTGGCGAATTTCCTAGAATTTTGCAATACTTTCAAAATAAATGGCATTTTTTATGATGCCATCCGTCTTCGGTTATTTCCCTTTTCTTTGAGGAATAAAGCTAAACAGTGGCTGAATTCTCTTCCACGAGGATCAATCACTACATGGGAACAAATGACTAAAAATTTTTATTAAAATATTTTTCTCCGGCTAAAATGGCCAAATTAAGGAATGATATCTCTTCTTTTGTGTAGATGGATCTATAAACACTATACTATACATGGGAGAGATACAAAGATCTATTGAGAAGGTGACCACACCATGGATTACCCTTGTGGCTACAGGTCTAAACTTTTTACAACGGCGTGAACCACTCAACCAGGCAGTTGATTGATTCAGCCGCTGGTAGAACCCTGAATAACAAAACACCTAAGGTGGCCTACGAATTCATTGAAGAGATGTCACTGAATAACTATCAGTGGCAAGTTATGAGGACAAGGCTAACAAAAGCCGCCAGTGTTTTTAACCTCGACGCAGTAACCATGCTATCAAACTAGGTAGAACTTTTAATTAAAAAAATTGATGGCTTATGTGGTTCTTCGTAGGTGCACCTAGCTATACAGTATGATATGAATGGAGGAGGAATGAGCAATACAGAATATCCACCTTACAATCCGAGCACTGGAAACGAGCAAGTTCACTATATGGGTAGCAATTTTAAATCTCAAAATAACTTTATAGTAATACTTATAATCCAAGTTGAAGGAGCCACCCTAATTTCTCATGGGGTGGTTAAGGAAATCAGAGACAACAACCCCCTCCAAACTACCAACAACAACCCTACCCACAGGTAAAGAAGCCGAACCTTGAGAAGATGCTCACAAAATTCATAGCGGTGTCAGAAACATGTTTCTAAAACACCGTAACAACACTTAAAATCTAACAAGCATCGATTCAAGGGATCGAGAACCTGTTAGGGCAACTCACTAAGTTTATCTATGAATGACCATAAGGTAGCTTGCCAAATAACACTGAGACTAACCCAAAGTAGCAACTTCAAGCCATAACAGCTCATGACAGTGAAGGGTTACCCGAGGCAAGAACCTGTGGTAGGCGAAGGTAAGGTTGAGGTAAGCCAAGAAAAACCAAAATCGATAATTAAATAGTACCAACCTCGAATACCATACCCCAATGCGATGAAGAAAGACAATACAGATGGACAGTTCGGTAAGTTTCTTAAACTTTTAAAAAATTACATATTAACTTACTGTTTCTTGAAGCTCTTTCGCAAATGCTAGATTCAAGGAAATTTTTAAAAGAGCTTTTGACAAATAAGCAAAAGTTAGACGAGCAATCACATGTGGAACTAAATGCAGTATGCTCAATAATGTTGCAAAATAAACTACCGCAAAAAATTAAAAGATCCAGGGAGTTTTACAATTCCATGTTTAATTGGTAGTTTATCTATTGATAATGCTTTAGCTGATTTAAGGGCAAGCATCAATGTTATGCCTTATAAAATGTTTAAACAGCTAGGTCTAGGGAAACTCAAACAAACTAGGATGAGTATTCAATTAGCTGATAAAACTATTCGAATTCCTAAGGGTATAATTGAAGATGTAATAGTTAAATTTGACAGATTATTATTCCCAGTAAACTTTTTTGTTTTAGACATGGATGAAAACAATAGTGTCCCCTTAATTTTAGGAAGACCCTTTTTAGCAACTTCCAATGTAACATCCTTGAATAAGGGCTATTATGTTTGAACTATTTGCATGGGTATGGCTTGAGTTGTGTTATTGATTGAGGTGTTTTAGGGTCTAGATATGAGCCAAGGGTAGGCCCGAACTATAGAGAAAATTTTATTTTTACGCATTGGTTCAGGGGAGCTGAAGGAGCTAGGGGTTAAGAATATTTTGTGGTAAACTGTAGCACAAGTAAAGCCTTGGTAAAGTGGCAAAGGGGCGCCACTTGGGGCCTTAGTCAGTGACGCCACAAGCAAGGGAAGGAGAGCTTGGGTTCGAGCTACAGAAATCTCCCCTTGTGCAATTATTTTTGACGCCAGAGAGGGGAAGAATTGTGCTCAGCTCAAACTCTGATGGATAATTGTTGAACAAGTCAACAGATTTAAATGGGTGGAGAAGAGAGAGTTTAGGAGTTTGATCAATTCAAACTCACTTGAATGGTTGGCCATGAGTGATTTGGGAAGTTTGCCGAAATTTAAACTCTGGTGTGAGAGGAGTAATCGGTTGGGAGACTTAGGAGAGGTGCCGATTTTCCATAATCATTCTAGGTAGGCACTTTCGGCTAAGCAAAATTTTGAAGCAAGTTGTTTGAGGCAAAATCGAAACCCCTAGGCTTTAGTGACTTCACTCCCCAGCATCCAAACCATCGTCTTTCTTTCTCTCTTAAAACTGAAATTGTGCCTGCATCTTTTCCTTCTTTTATTTTTCGGTAATAGGAGGGTTGCGACCGAATCTCTTTTTCCCTTCTTTCAAAAGCCATATTTTGAAACCCCTCTCAACCATTAAAGATCTCTTCTTTACTCTCCTCTTCTTTTTCTACACTTTGGCCGAATATCAACCAAGGGTGGATCTCTTTGGTCTTCTTCTCTAATCGGTTTTTGAAGGGGTAAGTGTTCTTGGCCGAAACTCTATTATCTTCTTATTTTCTCTCTGACGACATACATAGAAAAAAAGCCAAATTTTGGCATTTGTCTTGGTTCTCATTCATCTGTGAAATCGGTTTCTTCTAGGGTCTCTGGGATTTTGAAGCGGTGGATCGGGGTCATCTATTCTCTGCCAATCGGTCTTAGTAAGTCAGTGGTAAAGGTTCATGTCGGCTCAATCTTTGTTTTAATTATTTGAAAAGCCGAAGGCTATTAGTATTATGGTTTAAGATCTTGGCCGATTGTAGGGAAGGCTCTATCTCGTGATCAAAAAGCGTTAAGGTAAGGATTGTTATTAGTTGCGTTAAATCTTTCGGGATTTACAAGTGTAGCCAAATGGCTCTTTACTAATAGTTGTCATTGGCTGAATGTAAGAGGGGGGAATCTAGTGCGTTAGATCTTGATCTTGAGATTCGATAGTTGCGTTAGTAATCAGGTGTGTATCTTACACACTTCATAATCTATGCAAACTTGTTAATAACCTAAAACTTTGTTAAAAGCAAAAACTGTGTAGATTCTGATTTGGTGCCCTTATGGGTATGAGCAAGGATTCGGGTAAGTCCGTTTGATAAGTTTACGATATTTAAATCTGATAAAATCGCATATGCTATGGTTTACTATATGTTTAATGATTAAGCATGATGGCATGATTTGTATGTGCATGAGCATTAATGTGGGTGACATGAGAGGAGGGGGAAGATTGATATCTGTGACTTTGGGTCACCAGTGGTTTGGTACCACAGTTGAAATTTGTGACTTTGGGTCACCAGAGGTTTGGCACCTCATAGCGACTCGTCCCAGTGGCTTAGCACCATAGTGGGTTGGCCCCATATTTGATAAAACGGGATTGTCGCCAGTGATTTGGTATCGCAACGTGGGTTGGCCCCACATATAGATTATTCGTGACTTTGGGTCACCGGTGGTTTGGCACCACTTTATATTGATATCAGTGACTTTGGGTCACCAGTGGGTTGGCACCACCAGCGGTTTGGTACCACACAGGGTAGAAAAAGGAGCTGTGGATGGTTAGGTTTGGGTGCATGATATGTTTGCTTGATGATAATTAAGCATGTTGCTATAATCGGGAGGGGGATTATGCACTGAGTCTTGGTGACTCACCTTCTCCCTTATCTTTTCAGGTGACTCGTAGATCGCGGATGAGGAGCCGGGTGGACTCGAGGTGGCCATGCGACATCTATTTACAGTTTTATTTGGATTTTTCAATTTGGGTATCACCACTTTAATTTCTGATTTTATTTGGGTTTGTAATAAGGCCATTAGTATTTTTATTTAGGGTTTTATTATACCTGCTTTAAATTTTTGAACGTTGCTAAATAAATTATTCAACATGTTTTAAATACCTGATAACAAAGTTAACTTAAACGCTCTTCAAAATCTAAGCTTTCCAAGCTCAAAACCAAACGGTTTTAAATTAATTAAGAATTCACTCGGGTTTCAATAGACTTTAATGTTTTTCTTAAGTAATGAATGAAAAATGAGTTTTAAAAAGCCTTTCGGGATTTCAAAGCAAATAAAGAAGTTCTTTTCGCTAAAACTAAACCGGTAACTTGTTTTCTTCGAAACGTTTTCACTCCGTGACATGCCAGATTCGGTCGTGGTGTGTTGACCGGGTTTGGGGTGTTATATTTTTGGTATCAGAGCCAAGTTCAAAAGCTCGACTGTGGGCTCAAGGCCCAAAATGTTTAAAAGTAGGGTTTTGAAAAGTTTTGTGGGAAATGTACATGGTTTGAAAGCATGGCACCGAGTCTCTAGCACCAATCTGCCCAGGTAAGTATCCCTAACCATTGTGTGATTTGTATGTGGATTTCAGGATCGTAGATTAGTAGATTAGGAGTTATTGAACCCTAGGAATAGCCTACTCCAACACAAAATTACATAAGAGTTAAAGATCAACTAAACAAGCCTGTGAGTACGTCGCTGGGTTAAGGGTGTGCAACAGTTGTACACATGTCTAGGAATGGATTCAGGGGAGCTTGGTATTTAAGTAGTCCTAGTGACTCACCTCCTCTTCGCTCGAATTCTACCTGGTGCGTTGTGACGGTTCGCCCTAACCGATACGACCTATTCACAGGCTAAATTCAATAACTAAAACTCGAAAGGGACCAGCCACCTTGTTTTGTACAACCCTAAAATTAAACCTTGGATTTGAAATTACCAAAGTACCCTTGATTTGAAAAAAATTCCGATTTGGAAAAATGACCAAAATACCCCTAATTTGTAAATTGACCAAATTACCCCTGACTTGTAAAATTACCGAAATACCCTCGATATGAAAAGTAGCCGAAGTACCCCCGAACTAAAAATTTACAAAATACCCTTATTTCGTAAAATCGCTTGGAACCATAATTTGGAAAATTACAAAAATACCCCTAGTTTATGAAATTACCAAAATACCCCCGGGTAGTAAAATGACGAGAATACCCTACAAGTGGAGTGTGGGTAGAGGATGTTATTGATGAATAAATGTGATTCACTGAATTAGGGTAGAAGACTTGAAATAAAAACTTTGTAATGATCGAAAGAACTACTACTAAACTTCTTTACATAAAACTTGTTTGTGGGTAATCAGTGGAACAGAAGCTAATGCATAAAATTTCTTAAAGCAGATTAAATCGCGATCATAAACATGAGTTCTAGGGGATGTGGTCGTAATGTGCGAGGGCATGGTAGAGGCAGAATGACCGTATCGGAGCCAGTTAGGTCTAGTCAAGGGTCAGAAAATGAGATGCCACCACCACCAGCTGCTGGTGTTGAGTATCACGATCAGACGGGGGATGATGCAGTGTCACAGGCGATGCTGCAAGTTCTTGAGAGAGTGGCTGGAGCAAGTGGAGGTACGGGAGCTCAAAAATCTGTATCTGAGCGACTCCGAACCAATGAAGCTGAGGTATTCCGAGGTGTATCTGGTGTGGCGCCTAATACGGCTGAGTATTGATTGGAGGCGACGGAGCGAATCATGGATGATTTGGATCTGACGACTGAGGAGAAATTAAAAGAGGTAGTGTCGCTTCTCCGAGATGAGTCATACCAGTGGTGGCTCATGGTTCGGGATAGTGCTGCAGCGGATGATCTTACTTGGGATTATTTCAAGGTGGCTTATTAGAAGAAGTATGTTGGGACCAGTTATATGGATGCGCAGAGGAAGGCATTTTTGAGGTTGGTTCAGGGGAGTAAGTCCGTATCAGAGTACGAGGTGAAATTCTTAAGGTTGAGCTGGTATGCTCGAGGCATCGTAGCTACGGAGCATGAGCGATGTGTCAGGTTCGAGGACGGACTGAGGGATGATCTGATATTGCTGATTGCTCCACAGCAGGAGCGGGAGTTTGTCATGCTGGTAGAGAAAGCTAAGGTAGCTGAAGGGGTCAAAGAATCTGTGAGACAGAATGCGGATAGGAATAGACAAAAGAGAGGTTTTGGATCATCTATATTAGCTGAAAACTCTCAGAAGAGGGCTAAGCATGGTGGGCCGAATCAGTCTGGGAAGCCTGTTGTCGCTAATCAGGGACCCGCGCAGTGTAATTGGTGTGGAAAATCTCATTAGGGAGGATGTTGGACGGGTGACAAATGATGTTTTGAGTGTAGGTCACTGGATCATCGTGTGAGGGACTGTCCATGAAAGTTAGCCAGGATTCAATCGAGGTCGGGCGTGCTCGATTCAGAATGAGGGACCGCAATCGCAGAGGGGTCGTGGTTCTGGTAAAGGAGGTAATGGTTACGGTCGGGGTTGCGAGTACCGAACGAAGTGGCGCGGGCAACACGAAGTAAAGCATACTGGATTGGTATATGCAGCGAGGCGTCGAGAGGAAGGCGACGCACCGAACGTCATAACCGGTACGTTTTTAATCTTTGGATTACTATATACTGCTTTGATAGATATGGGTTTGACGCATTCGTATGTTACTAGTAGCATAGTGGAAACCATGAACCTAGACTTTGAAACTACTTCTAGGGAGATGACAGTAATTAGCCCTCTAGGCCACTCTGTAGAAGTAAATAAGCTGTATAGGGATGTACCCCTAGAACTCCAAGGGGTAGTATTTGTAGCTGATCTGATGGAACTATCGTTTGAGGAGTTCGATCTGATTCTTGGGATGGACTGGCTGGTGAAGTACCAAGCAAGTTTGGATTGCACGACTAAGCTCATGGTTTTGAAAACGGTTGAGGGTGAAGAAATGGTGATGATTGGTAATAGAAAAGATTATCTATCCAACATGGTGTCTGCTTTGAAAGCTGAGAAGATGGTCAGGAAGGGCTGTGAGGCGTTTATGGTTCGTGTGTGTGCCTTGGAGGCCAAAGAGTCAGCCGTGCAGAATGTTCGAATAGTGAAGGAATTTGCTAACATATTTTCAGAATAACTTCTGGATTTGCTTTCGGATCGGAAAGTTGAATTCGGTATAGACCTATTACCCGGAACTGTGCCAGTGTCTATTGCCCCATATAGAATGGCGCCAAAGGAATTGGTGGAGCTGAAGGCTCAGATTCAAGAGTTGTTGGACTCGGGTTTTATCCGGCCGAGTGTTTCGCCTTGGGGAGCGCCAGTGCTCTTTGCTAAGAAGAAGGATGGTACAATGTGGATGTGCATAGACTACCGCCAGTTGAATAAGCTGACGATAAAAAACAAGTATCCATTGCCAAGGATAGACAACTTGTTTGATCAGCTTAAAGGGGCATCAGTTTTCTCGAAGATCGATCTAAGGTTAGGATATCATCAGCTTAAGGTGAAAGAGGCTGATATCCACAAGACGGCATTTCGCACTCGATATGGACACTACGAGTTTCCGGTAATGCCGTTCGGGTTGACCAACGCGCCAGCAGCATTCATAGACATGATAAATCGGGTGTTCTAGCCATACTTGGACCAGTTTGTCATAGTATTTATAGACGATATATTGGTGTACTCAAGGCTTGAGGAGGACCATGATACGCACTTGCGGGTAGTTTTGCAAATTCTGAGGGAAAGGTAGTTATTTGCCAAGTTCAGTAAGTGCGAGTTCTGGTTTAGGGAGGTGACTTTCTTAGGTCACGTAGTGTCAGCTGAAGGGATTAGAGTGGACCCTCGCAAGATTGAGGCAGTGTTGGACTGGAAACCGCCTAAGTTAGTTGCAGAGATTTGGAGTTTTCTAGGTCTGGCGGGGTATTACCGAAGATTTGTAGAAGGATTTTCTCTGATCGCAGCACCGTTGACCAAGTTACTGAGGAAAGGAGTTCCATTTGTGTGGTCTAAGAAACAACAGAAGAGTTTCGACAAGTTGAGGAAGATTCTGACGGAAGCTCTAGTTTTGATTTAGCCGAGGCAGGAAAGGTATTCACAGTCTACTGTGATGCATCACATACTAGCTTGGAATGTGTGCTGATGCAGGAAGGAAAAGTAGTGGCGTAAGCGTCTCGACAGCTGAGACCGCATGAGGGTAACTACCCGACACATGACTTGGAGTTGGCTGCAGTGGTTTTTGCCCTGAAGATATGGAGACACTATCTGTACGGAGAGAAGTCGATAGTCTACACGGACCACAAGAGTCTGAAGTACCTTTTGACTCAAAAGGACTTAAATTTGAGACAGCGCAGATGGATTGAGCTGTTGAAGGACTACAATTGTTCAATTGAGTATCATCCGGGCAAGGCTAACGTGGTTGCAGACGCGTTGAGCCGTAAGGTAGTTTTGGACTTAAGAGCGATGTTTGCTTATCTTAGCCTATATGACGACAGGAGTCTTTTGGTAGAATTGCAGGTTAAGTTGACTTGGGTAGAGCAGATTAAAAAGAAACAGTTAGTGGATAAGGGTTTGAATGCTCGGAGGTTGCAGGTGCAGAGTGGGGGTCTGGAAGGTTACAGCTTGACTAACGAGGAAGTGTTGTGTTTTCAAGAGAGAGCTTGTATGTCAAGGATGTCGAGTTAAGGCAGAGGATTCTTCAGGACGTACATAGTAGCCCATACACTATGCATCCTAGAGGTAGCAAGATGTACCGGGATTTGCGAGAGCAGTTCTGGTGGCCAGGTCTAAAGCGGAAAGTGACTGAGTTTGTGGGTAAGTGTCTGACGTGTCAGCAGGTCAAAGCTGAACATCAGCTACCGTCGGGTTTACTTCAGCCGATGAAGATTCCCCAGTAGAAGTGGGAAAGGATCACTATGGACTTTGTCAGTGGGCTACCCCTTACGCCTAGTAAGAAGGACTCAGTCTGGGTGGTTGTGGACCGGTTGACGAAATCAGCTCATTTCATACCGGTAAGGGTTGATTACTCGCTTCAGAAGTTAGCTAAGCTGAATGTGGCAGAGATAGTGAGGTTGCACGGTGTGCCAGTGTCGATTATCTCGGATAGGGATCCCAGATTCACGTTGAGGTTCTAGAAAGCATTGCATCAGGCGTTGGGTACGCGATTGGATTTTAGTACGGCATTTCATCCGCAGTCGGATGGACAATCGGAAAGGGTTATACAAATCTTGGAAAACATGTTTAGAGGCTGTGTTTTGGACTTTAGAGGTAGTTGGGAAGAATTTTTACCGTTAGCAGAGTTCGCGTACAACAATAGTTACCAGGCAAGCATTAAAATGGCTCCATATGAGGCATTGAATGGTAGGAAGTGTCGTACACCTACATGCTGGACAGAGTTGGGTGAGCGTCAGATGTTGGGGCCAGAGTTGGTTGCTGAGACCGAGGATAAAGTCAAGTTGATTCAAGTTCGCCTGAAAGAAGCTTCGGACAGACAGAAGTCATATGCCGATCTTAAGTGGAGAGATATTGAGTTTGCAGTGGGTGATAGGGTTTTCTTGAAGGTCTCGCCATGGAAGAAGGTGCTGAGGTTTTGGAGGAAAGGCAAGCTAAGCCCAAGGTTTAGTGGCCCATATAAAGTATTGAAACGAGTGGGACCAGTAGCTTATCAGCTCGAGTTGCCAGCGGAGCTGAGTCAGATACATGATGTATTCTACGTCTCCATGCTGAGGCACTACTGTTCAGATCCATTTCATGTTGTTTCGGTGGAGGAAATTGAGGTGAGCCCATATTTGACCATGGAAGACGAACCAGTGTAGATTCTAGATCGGGATGTAAAGGTTTTGCGCAGGAAGTCAGTTCCATTAGTGAAGGTGTTATGGCGGAACCATGTCATGGAAGAAGCTACGTGGGAACCCGAGGATGTGATGAGGCAGCAATCCCCTCAACTCTTTTGACCAGGTAATTTCGAGGTCAAAATTATTTTAAGGGGGTAGAACTGTAACATCCTTGAATAAGGGCTATTATGTTTGAACTATTTGCATGGGTATGGCTTGAGTTGCGTTATTGATTGAGGTGTTTTAGGGTCTAGATATGAGCCCAGGTTAGGCCCGAACTATAGGGAAAATTTTATTTTAACACATTGGTTCAGGGGAGCTGAAGGAGCTAGGGGTTAAGAATATTTTGTGGTAAACTGTAGCACAAGTAAAGCCTTGGTAAAGTGGCAAAGGGGCGCCACTTGGGGCCTTAGTCAGTGACACCACAAGCAAGGGAAGGAGAGCTTGGGTTCGAGCTGCAAAAATCTCCCCTTGTGCAATTATTTTTGACTCCAGAGAGGGAAGAGTTGTGCTCAGCTCAAACTCTGATGGATAACTGTTGAACAAGTCAACAAATTTAAATGGGTGGAGAAGAGAGAATTTAGGAGTTTGATCAATTCAAACTCACTTGAATGGTTGGCCAGGAGTGATTTGGGGAGTTTGCCAAAATCTGAACTCTGGTGTGAAAGGGGTAATCGGTTGGGAGACTTAGGAGAGGTGCCGATTTTTCATAATCATTCTAGGTAGGCACTTTCGGCTAAGCAAAATTTTGAAGCAAGTTGTTTGAGGCAAAATCGAAACCCCTAGGCTTTAGTGACTTCACTCTCCAGCATCCAAACCATCGTCTTTCTTTCTCTCTTGAAACTGAAACCGTGCCTGCATCTTTTCCTTCTTCTATTTTTTGGCAATAGGGGGTTGTGACCGAATCTCTTTTGCCCTTCTTTCAAAAGCCATAGCCGAAACCCCTTTTGAAACCCCTCTCAACCATTAAAGATCTCTTCTTTACTCTCCTCTTCTTTTTCTACACTTTGGTCGAATATCAACCAATGGTGGATCTCTTTGGTCTTTTGCTCTAATCGATTTTGGAAGGGGTAAGTGTTCTTGGCCAAAACTCTATTATCTTCTTCTTTCTCTCTGACGACATACATAGAACAAAAGTCAAATTTTGGCATTTGTCTTGGTTCTCATTCATCTATGAAATCGGTTTCTTCTAAGGTCTCCAGGATTTTGAAGCGATGGATCGGGTCATCTATTCTCTGCCAATCGGTCTTAGTAAGTCAGTGGTAAGGGTTCATGTCGACTCAATCTTTGTTTTAATTATTTGAAAAGCTAAAGGCTATTAGTATTGTGGTTTAAGATCTTGGCCGATTGTAGGGAAGGCTCTATCTCGTGATAAAAAAGCGTTAAGGTAAGGATTGTTATTAGTTGTGCCGAATGGCTCTTTACTAATAGTTGTCATTGGCCGAATGTAAGAGGGGGGAATCTAGTGCGTTAGATCTTGATCTTGAGATTCGATAGTTGCGTTAGTAATCAATTGTGTATCTTACACACTTCATAATCTATGCAAACTTGTTAATAACCTAAAACTTTGTTAAAAGCCGAAACTGTGTAGATTCCAATTTGGTACCCTTATGGGTATGAGCAAGGATTCGGGTAAGTCCGTTTGATAAGTTTACGATATTTGAATCTGATAAAATCGCATATGCTATGGTTTACTATATGTTTAATTATTAAGCATGATGGCATGATTTGTATGTGCATGAGCATTAATGTGGGTGACATGAGAGGAGGGGGAAGATTGATATTTGTGACTTTGGGTCACCAATGGTTTGGTACCACAGTTGAAATTCGTGACTTTGGGTCACCAGAGGTTTGGCACCTCATAGCGACTCATCCCAGTGGCTTAGCACCACAGTGGGTTGGCCCCACATTTGATAAAACGGGATTGTTGCCAGTGATTTGGTATCACAACGTGGGTTGGCCCCACATATGGATTATTCATGACTTTGGGTCACCAGTGGTTTGGCACCACTTTATATTGATATCATTGACTTTAAGTCACCAGTGGGTTGGCACCACCAGTGGTTTGGTACCACATAGGGTAGAAAAAGGAGTTGTGGATGGTTAGGTTTGGGTGCATGATATGTTTGCTTGATTATGATCTGTGTAAGCATGTTGCTATAATCGAGAGGGGATTACTCAGATTGAGTCTTGGTGACTCACCTTCTCCTTATCTTTTCAGGTGACTCGTAGATCGCGGATGAGGAGCCGGGTGGACTTGAGGTGGCCATGCGACATCTATTTGCGATTTTATTTGGATTTTTCGATATGGGTATCACCAGTTTAATTTCTGATTTTATTTGGGTTTGTAATAAGGCCATTAGTATTTTTATTTAGGGTTTTATTATACCTGCTTTAAATTTTCTGAACGTTGCTAAATAAATTGTTCAACATGTTTTAAATAACCTGATAACAAAGTTAACTTAAACGCTCTTCAAAATCTAAGCTTTCCAAGCTCAAAACCAAACGGTTTTAAATTAATTAAGTAAGAATTCACTCGGGTTTCAATAGACTTCAACATTTTTCTTAAGCAATAAATGAAAAATGAGTTTTAAAAAGCCTTTCGGGATTTCAAAGCAAATAAAGAAGTCCTTTTCGCTAAAACTAAACCGGCAACTTGTTTTCTTCGAAACGTTTTCACTCCGTGACATGCCAGATTCGATCGTGGTGTGTTGACTGGGTTTGGGGTGTTACATCCAGAGCTAAAATTGATGTTGGTACAGGTGAACTCACACTTCGTGTAGGTGACGAATCAATCAGTCTTCAAGCTCTCGGCTCAGCTAGGACATCAAATGATAAAGGTGAGAACATAAATTCTATTGATAATCATTTAGTTCAACTTTCTTTCCAGGAAGCACCATGAAATCACATAACTGAGCCAGATCTTAGACCTCGTACTAATAAAGAAGTAATTCAGAAGGAACAAAGGCTTCAGGTCGAAGAACTAGATGAGTGGAAAGCGCATTTCAAGGAGAAATCAAAACCACACAAAGTGAAACCAAAGGAACCCCCAGACGAGCTAATAGGAACATCAAATCACTTCAAAATAGGAGATCAAGTACTGTTAGATAAAACAGACCCTCGAATCGCCACTTTATACCTAACGACAAATGATGAAATCCCTTTTGAGGTATTGAATATCTTCCCATATGGAACAGTCGAGGTAACTAATCCTAAGTTCGGCACTTTTAAGGTAAACGCTACTCGACTCGGACTATATAGTGATAGTAGAACTGAATGCATGAGAAATGATTTTCAACTCCTCAAACCACCATGATTATGCGAATGAGAGGTAAGTCTAGCTTAAGACTTTAAATGAGCGCTTCTCGGAGGCAACCCGAGCACTAACTTCACTAATGTCATATGTTCGATTTTTAGCACCTAACTACATATTAACCAATTTAATAAAGCGCATGTTTCTCTCTCCACACTACCTTGCACACGGGCGTGGAGGTGGCCGTGTAGACACCACGAATAGGTACAGGGGCATGGCGGAGATCATATAGAAATAGGACGAAAATTTTCCCTAAGACACGGGCTCCGATTAAACACCATGGCCGTACGATGTGGCCGTGGTCAAAACTGCCTAAAGAACAAAGGCTGAGATCAATCCACACAGCCGTGCGAGGCAGCCATGGTCGATATTATCAATTTTTTTTCACATAATGCCGCCACCACCACCTCGAGATCACTCCGATGATGAGGACCTTTGAGTCCTTTTATTTTCTTTATTTTTATTTCTATTCTTATTTTTATTTTTATTTTAGTTCATTTCCCTTTATTATCAAACTATTTAAATTTTTAAGCATAATTTGTTTTCTTTTATCTCTAGTTGTTTAACTCTCGAGCAACTATAACAAACGTCCATTAAATAAGAACTCCCTATAAACTTTACTGATGACTTCGCAGTTTAAAAAGGTTCAACGTGCCACTCAAAGAACGAACACATCACCGGAGTATTCTCCACCACCTTCACCTATACCTAGTCATCATTGATCATCCTCCAAGGATTTCATCCATAATTCATGAAGTTTCACCTCTCTCTCTCTCTTATGACTTTCTTACTAATCATTATCTATCTTTGTACATTGAGGACAATGTACGTCTTAAGTGTGGGGGGGTCAACTATAGTATTATTTGAAAATCCCTGAATTATGTCTTATTCTTAAGTAATTTTCTCATATCACTAATTAGAATGAAATTTCTATTGATTTATGATTTTTATTGATATGTTTTGGATTAATTCATAGTTAATTGTGCATTGATGATTTAAACTTTAGGAGACTAGAGAATCAAGCATGATAAGTCTAATTTTCAGAATTAAAAATATGCTAGGTTGTTGACCTAAATTTGAATATTACCTTGAAGTTTGAAATTTACAAAGTTGATATCAAAAAAAAAAAAAAAAACCCCATAATTTTTGTGCGATCTTGAGCCTTTAGAGCATATATTCTTTTCATGCTCACTTTATTGATTATGAGTGTGTCAACATTGATTTGTTATTCTAGAACTTGATTTGATTATACATGTCAAGACCACATCATTGATTTGATATACAGAGATGATAAAGGCACTTAGGATTTAACCCACTTACTCCACTAAAAGCCTACCTTCACAATTAACCCCTAGTGAATCCATTTGATCCTAACAACCTTTTTATTGTTTCACCCACTAATATTAGCCCAAAACCCATCTTGTATTTGTTATCACCATTTTTCTTGACTACCCTTCTATCGAGATTTGATTTGACCAATTGCCTAATTATTTTATCTCAGTAGTTGAATTCATCTTATATTATGTATTTACTTGATTTGTTCTTAAAAAAATTTATATATCAAAGTATATTCATTATTAGTTCTATAATTAAGTGAGCTTATACATTTAAATTCAACATCCTGAAGAATAAGCTCGTATTATTAGTTTCAAGTTTTCAATTGATGTAATTATTCAGGATTAGTTCATTTTTCTAGTTAGGTAAATTGTCAATTCAATCTCGATTCTAACCCTTTAATTTAGCCTTTATCCACACCTTTAACCTAAGCCCCATTACAAACCTTTAAAGACCTTTTGATTTGTGTACCATCTCATTTTATAGTGGTGGAGATTTGATTTTCATGCAAGCCTATGGGATTAACTTTTCATGTTTGACTGATGAGTGCTTTATTTTGAACCTTAAACACTTTGAGTGATTTGAGTGAATCTTTAGTGAGGACATCAACTCTTGTCGATTTTGAATCAAAAGTAATTATTTAGGTAAGGGAAAACAACTATATTTTCATGCTACAAAAACTATGACTTTGATTGTTTGAATCTTTAGGACTCTTTTAGTTAAATTATCCATGTATAAATTATCTATGAATTATGATGAAACATTATCGATGAATATTATGAATTAAGGAAGTTCGTTTTAATTGTGAGTTGAGAATTTTGCTTGAGGACAAACAAATGCTTAAGTGTGGGGGTATTTGATAAACCGTAACATGTTCGTATTTTAATCCCACATTTAGCATACTTTTGGATGATTTATTCCCTGAATTGTAGAATTTGGTGCTCCTAATCCTTTAATTTCATGTTTTATACTTAGGAGAGCACCGGAGGATGAAAAGAACAAGAAACAGGCTAAAAACGGAGGAAATGGGCCAAAGTACGAATTGCACACGGCCTGGACCTGAAACACACGGCTGTTCTTCCTTAGCAGATCCGACCATGGCCTAGCCCCGAATCACACAGGCGTGCCACACTGGAGTGCCCTTGCCACAACAAAGAAGAGTTTTATTTGGATTAGGGTACTTAGAGGCAAAGAAAGACATTCCAAAAGCCTATATAAACACCCTAGAGGCCAACCTTCAAGGGGGCATTCAACTAGGCCAAGAAGCCGAGCCAGAGAGGCTGAATTGTGGGATTCACTCAAAGGAAGTCAGTTGATCTATCCCAGAAGCTGGAATCACACTCAAGACTGAGGATCTCTCCTTTAATTCCTTCAAGGGGTTTTAGGGTTTTCTTTATGTTTTGTTATTTTTCTTCTGAGATGTATTCCTTTATGATTATGAACTAAAACCCTCAAATACCTAAGGGGATGAAACCTAAGACAGATCTTGTTATTGTTTTCTTAACTATATGATAAATACTTGATTTGTTCTTAATTATGCATTATTAATTCTTGTTTTGATATTTCAGGATATTAATTCAAGTATTGATGTGCTTAGGCAGTGGAGAAAAAGTCCCTGTTCAAGAGTAGATCTAGTATAGTTAAGCGGAGTTGATTGTAACCCTAGAGATAGGATGACGAAAATCTATTAGATTAGGGTCAAACCTAATATGGGAGTCCATAGATCGAGTTAATGCAATTCTAGGGGTTTTAATTAGAAAGAGATTTCAATTAATCAACCTAGGGTTAAACGTTAGTAGCCTCGAGAGAGGTATTAATATAAATTAGGGAATCTTATGGATCAAGTCAAGTGAATAAATCATCTGGTTCAGAGTTAGATAACAAGTGAAGTCTAGGCGGATTCTTCCTCGGGTATTGTCTTAATCAATTGGTTTTCCCCTACAAGTATTTCCCCAATTCCTTATCTGTATCTTAGCATCTTTAGCTTAGTAGTTAGTTAATTTTAGATTAAATAACAATTCCCTTAATTCTTAGGCTAAATAATAAAAACAAAGTTAGTATTAGTACTTTTGGTTCCCTTGGGTTCGACAATCCGGTCTTGCCACTAAACTATACTACTGCTCGATAGGTGCGCTTGCCTCAATCATGGTGATAGTTAGTTTCTAGGCTCGATCATTCATTATATAAATTTTAAGACTTTTTCCACCACCATCACGGATTCACTCCTAGATTGAAGATCTCCATCAAGTTCTTTAGAAGTTTTTGGGTTCTTTATGTCTTATTGTTTTCTTAATTCTAAGATGTTTTCCTTCCACGTTATGAACTAGACTCTCTAAATACCTAGGGAGGATGAAACCTATGATGAATCTTATTATTTAATTTTCTGAATTACACGATAAATACTTGTTCTTGTTCTTAATTATGTGTTCTTAACCCTTGCTTTAATATTTTCAGGATATTAAGTCAAGATTGTTGTGCTTATTCAGCGGAGAAAAAGTCCCTATTTAAGAGTAGATCTTACGTAATTAAGCAGAGTTGATTGCAACCCTAGAAATAGGATGACATAAATTTGCTAGATTAGAGTCAAATATAATAAGGGAATCTATAGATCGATTTAATGCGACGATAGGGGTTTTAATTAGAAAGAGATTTCAATTAATCAACCTAGAGTCAGTTGTTTTTAGTCTCGAAAGAGATATTAACATAATTTAGGGATTTATACGGATCAAGACAAGTGAAAAATCGGTTAATTCAGAGTCAGAATAATAAGTGAAATCTTGGTGGATTCTTCTGAAACACCCCAAACCCGGCCCACAAGCCCCGACCGGATCTAACATGTTCCTTAAGAAAACTTAGCTTTATCTCGTTTCATCTTTTTATAAAATATGACGGTTTTTAATAAAAATAGGTTTGTATCTTTATCAAGTTGAAAACCAAGATACCATTCAAGTTTGTATTTCATTAAAACACTTACTTCATATATTAAAAATTAAAAGATTTGCCTGATTCTAGATCTCATTAGGTTGAAAACGTAAGTTGAGTAGGTGATAAAACATTTGAAGTTTCTTTAAGAAAAATATTTAATTACTTGTTTGTTGTTTATCGTATGGAAATAAAATTTAACACGCAAAATTAAGCAGTTAAGTAATAGCCTTATTACATCTTAAAAACCAAAATAAATCCCGAAAGAAAACATACTAAAGAAAAATGAAAAGAGTTTCATTATTTGAAAACCTGAAATTTTGCTGAGCATGGCCACCACATAGTCCCTGCCGACCCGGTCCATCGCACTATGTATCACCTGCAAAATGTTAGCCCACGAAGGGCGAGTCAACATACTCAATGTGTAACAGCCAACCACCAAGACCCAATCGATTATAGCCTTACTTACAACGTTTTGGGCAAAGCCCATCCGAAATCATATTTGGCCATAGGCCCATGTCATAGCATATTAAATCACATGTATATAAAACAATGATGCAACCCGAACCCACCTAGATATCCAACCTCTACACACCACCCGTACCTGCCAATCACACCGTGGGGATTACTAAATCCACCCTCCATCTGCTACACACCCTCGAAGGCAGTCGCTGCAGTCAACTGTTTTGGCCCTAAACAGACTGCTCACAAGGTGTTAGAATATAGGCTATTGTAACATCCTAAAATGGGGGTTATTTGTGGTTAAATTATTTTGCTTGTGATTGGATTGCTGTGATGTTATTTGTGGTGTAATAGGACTTAATTGTGAACTTTGAGTAGGCTCGGAATGGTAGAAAATTCATTTGTAAGCTTTAGAGATAGGGAGCCTTAGGATATAGGGGTTACAAATTAAATGAGGGGAAATTAGACACTAAAAAGGCCTTGGAAATGTGGCAAAAGGGAGGCCACTTAGGAGCTGGAGTTGACGCCACAAGAGGAGCAAGGGGAGACTAGGTTCGAGTTGCGAAATTCTCCCTTTTTGCTCTTTATTTTGGACGGCAAGAGAGAGAGGGGAGTGTTCAAGTTAAACACTTCAGGATAATAGGGATAATAAGGATATTATTAGCTTTTTAATTGGATTTTATTTGATTAAATCTAAAAAGGTTGGCAAAGAGAAAAAGAAGAAATTTAACTAATTTAAATTATTTCGGATTATTTC
This sequence comes from Gossypium rotundifolium, assembly GCA_025506655.1. Taxonomy (NCBI): domain Eukaryota; kingdom Viridiplantae; phylum Streptophyta; class Magnoliopsida; order Malvales; family Malvaceae; genus Gossypium; species Gossypium rotundifolium. The sequence goes on along the minus strand of CP106734.1, from coordinate 172,085,574 downwards.
AAACTATTGGCCAAGAGTGATTCAAGGAAGTGGCCGAATTTTGGACTCCTTGTTTAGGAGGAGTGGACGACAAGGACTAGATGAAGGGGGGGAGTGCTGAATTTTCTTTAGGCATACTCTCCATCTTTTTGTTTTTCTTTTTCTCCATTTGCAAGTAGCCGAAATTCCCAAACTTTTTCATCTTTGATTTTCTCTCTTTTCTCAATCTCTCAAAACCAAAAACCCCTATCTCCCTTTTTATCATTATTTTCTTTCCCTATTAGTCGAATCTACTTCCTACCTTGGTGATCAAAATCTCTTTTTCCCCTATTAAACTCACTTTGGCCGAATATTAAGAGTAGCATAGATTTCTTCGGGACTTTTCTTTCAATCGGTTGGGAAGGTAAGTACTTATAGCCGAATGCCTATTTCTTCTCCTCTCTTGTTCTCTGTCGACTAGGATGAATGGGAAAAGTCAAGTGTATATTGGTGGCTAATCGGTGTTAAAAGCAGATTACATCTAGGTGCTCCGGATTTTGAGGTATTCAAACCAAGCCTTCATTAAATCAAGAATCGGGTGGTAAGTGGTGGTAAGGATCTACTTTAATAATCTATACTTTTAATGATCGAAAAGTCAAGGCTATTAATATGGGTATGTATTTGCCGATTATAGGGAAAGCAGAAACACTTGGTGTGGTGGCTAGTATTCAAAGGGCGTGTAGGTAAGGTTTGGGTTCATGTATAACCCTTTGGGTATATTTTGGTTGGTAGAATGGTCAATGGCACTAACATGGGTAATGGCCAAATGTAGGGGCAAGAAGATCTTGTGTGGCCGATTGACTCTTCGGGATTTAGGGCTACCGATAGTAACAGGTGTAACATCCTAAAAAAGGCCTATTCATTTTGGCCTAATTGTACAAAAAGACATGTTTTATGTGTTTTGGAATAAATTTGGAATGATTTTGGAAACCTGAGAATGTATGGAAATGTTACGTTGGAAATAGGAAAATGACCATTTTTGGAAACCTAAGCAAATTAGGAAAGTGAACATTTTGGAAACTAAGTAAATTAGGAAAGTGAACATTTTGGAAACTAAGCTAAAAGAGGAAAGTAAACATTTTGGAAACCAAGCCAAAAGAGGAAACTAAACATTTTGGAAACTAAGCTAAAAGAGGAAACTAAACATTTTGGAAACCTAGGAAATGTCAAGTTCTGAGCAGCATGAAAATTTTTGGAAACTTAAAAATGACCCCGAAATGTCGAATTTTAAAGTTCAAAGGGGAACTTAGGGCCAGGTGACCCTAGAATATAAAATACGTGAAATTTGACCCATTAACGGACTTGGAAAAGTGGCCTGAAGATGCCACCTAAGGCCTCAGGAAATGGCCCACATGCAAGGGGTGTTGGGCCTGAGTTCGAGTCACCTAGGAAGCAAATAAAAGAAGTTTTTATTTTGCTTCCATGAGTAGAGAGTTGGATGGCACAAGGGATCTAGAAAGAAGAGTTTTATTCCTTTGGAATTTTCAGATAATTAGGAGATTTGATGGAATTTAATATTTGATAAAATTAAAATTTATCACATAGGAAGAGTTGGCCGATTGAGGGACTCTAAGGCTAATAGTTTTGGCCTAAGAGGGAAAGTAAAGAGCCATTCTTCATTCTTTTCTCTTCAAGAGAACCTCTTGCCGAAATTCCCTAGCCAAATAAGCACCAATCTTTTCTTCTCCCTTTAGCCGAATTCTCTCTGTCAAAACTCTCTCCATCTCTTTTCTTTTCTTTTCTTTTCTTTTCTTCTACTATCCCTTCACAAAAGCCGAAACTTTGTGATCCATAAAAGTGCCATAGCCAAATAGTATAAGGGATCATTCGGGATTTGAAAACAAGGTAAGTACATCTATGTACATTCGGCCAAAAAGGTCTCTTCCATAATTGAATGGTAGATCAAATCTAACATGTGATTTCGGCAGGAATCTAAAATAAAAATCAATTTCGAGATTTGAGAACTCCAAGGTAAGTGAGTTTATACATTCGGCGAAGGCCAAATCTTAGGTATTTAGATCAAATTAATCAAAAAAACTAACCGATCCAGGGATCTAGGATTTGGCCGATTTTAAGGAAGAGGAAGGTGAAGTTTTCGGGATTTAAAATCCATAAGGTAAGTACCTAAAAGTATTTGGCCAAGGCTAGTATGAATACATGGATTGGTTCTTTAATTATCAAAAAGCTGAAAACTAACCTATGTTGAGATTTAGGGTTGGCCGAATATCAGGTGAAGGAAAACCAAGTTTTCGGGATTTGAATAATCATCAAATCGGCATCAAAGGTAAGTCTTTTTACAAATCCTACTAGGATTTGGATATCATAGCCAAATAGAATTTATGCTAAGTAATAAATGATGAATCAAATGTAGGGACTAAGGATTTAAACTTTAGACCTAGCTTTCCAGAATCTCAAGGAATCGCTAAACAAATCAGGTGTGTACCCCACACTATATCATAATATGTTTTATGGCTTCATTTAATTAATATATGTGATATTAAGAATATGGCAAAGGTACCGTGTGTACCCCACACTAATCTTAATAGATTTATGGCTTAAATATGATATATATATATATATATGTTAATATGAAAGTGTAAGAATGTGGCTAAAGTACCATATTATAGTACAAAGTACTCAGGTACGTTTTCCTACTCCTACTAGAATTTCGAAATATGTTATACTTAACATGAGAAAAGTGATGTGAAAGTGAAATTAAATATGATATGCATGATATGTATAATTTGGGGCATTCGGGTTATTTGAGAAAGGGGAAGTGAAAGTGATGACTTCGGTCTCACTAAGTGAAACATGATAACTTCGGTCTCACTAAGAATATGTGACGACTTCGGTCTCACTAAGTGAATGTGGTGACTTCGGTCACATTAAGTGAAAGTGGTAACTTCGGTTATATTATCTGAATGTGGTGGCTATGCCATAATATTTTAAGTGGGCGATGAGCACGTCGACTGCAGCGACTGCCTTTGATGGTGTGTAGCGGATGGAGGGTTGACTTAGTAGTCCCCACGGTGTGCAGGTTGGTATGGGTGGAGTGTAGCGGATGGCATATAGGTTTGGGTTCGGGTTTGCATCATTATCTTGAATTTTTATATGAATATGATATGTATGGTGTGCCTATTTCTATTATGTTTTGGTGTTGGTTACACATTTAGTCTATCGACTCACCCCGTTGTGGGAACATGTTTGGTGATGAGCGATAATGGAAGGACGGCGAGAACTTGTGGTGGCCATGTTCAAACTTGAAGTTTAATTTAATTTGAATCTTTATTTTATTTTAAGTATTGTACAATTTTAATTTTGGTTTCTTTTTATGTAATAAGGCCATCGTGACGATTTTTATTTCTACTTTAATTACTATGTTATGAATTTAGGGCTTTATAAAGAACAAGCCCATTTAATTTAAAATAAGTTTAAACATTTTGTCACCTGAAACAAATGGGTTTTTGACATAAAATAAATTTGTTTTCAACTCGAGCCCAACCCACAACAAACTATCTTCCAAAACACACAGTTTTCAAAGTATTCGAATGAACTTGAACCGGGTTACTTCGAGGAACATACCAGATCCGGTCCATTCTCGTGGGCCGGGTGTGGGGTGTTTCAACAGGAGTGTACATACACACTTCCTAACTCGTAACTATTTTAAATGCATTGTGTATGCTAATCTGAATTAATGTAGATTTGGATTTAATACCATCGTGGTATAAGCAAGGAAACAGGTAAGTCCTTGTTGTTATGAGTTTACTTTATGATGCTTTTGGGAAGCATGACATATTTGGTATATGTGGCATATAATTATGTGGCCAATGATAAATTCAGTATATGTTATTAAGTAAACATGTTTGGCATGATCTTTGTTAAGTGCATATGTGGGTAAAATGAGTGGAGGGAAGTGATATTCGTGTCGGCGGACACGGTGGTTTAGTACCACATTCGTGACTTTTGTCACGGAGGTTTGGCACCTCATAGCGTCTCGTCCCGTGGCTTAGCACCACGATGGGTTGGCCCCAGATGATATTATGGGATTGGCGCTTGATGATTTGGTATCACGTGGGTTGGCCCCACAACTTGTTATTTTGGACTTGGTCACGGTGGTTTGGCACCACAATATTGATGGATATCGTGACTTTAAGTCACCAATGGTTTGGCACCACTAGTGGTTTGGTACCACACGGGGTAGAAAAAGGTGTTTTGGATGGTTAGGTTTGGTGCATGTTAAACTTGATTTTGATTTGTGTGTATGATGTTGCATTAAACCGGGAAAAGGGTTACACACTGAGTCTTGGTGACTCACCTTTTCCTTTAATATTTTTTTCAAGTGACTCGTAGATCGCGGATGAGGAGCCGAATGGACTCGAGGTGGCCATGCAGAGAAATAAAGGATTAAATGGATTTTGAATTGTTTTATTTTATTTGGTTTTATTTGTTCAAGTTGTAATAAGGCCTCCTAAGATTTTTTTTATTATTTTACCTGTTTGGGATAATTTGTTGAAACCACTTAATGACTTTAAAATGATTACACAAATTTTCTTAAAATCAAACGTAAAATGTTTTTACGTGCCATCTGCACATCTGGAATCGGTAACAACTGACCTAATGTATTTTTAAACGAACTAAGTATTGTTTTCTTTATACATCTCAACTGATTTTTTTTTAAAACAAGACAATATCTTTTACCTTAAATTAAATCGGCTAAACAAGGGTTTTCAAAATGTTTTCTCTGTAACATACCAAATTCGGTCGTAATGTTTGGGTCGGGTTTGGGGTGTTACAAAATTGGTATCAGAGCCCAGTTCAAAGCTCGACTGTGGGGGCCCAAGGCCCAAAATGTTTTTGGTAGGCCTTTTTGGAAATAATTTTGGTTTTGAACGACTTGGCACCGAGTCTCAAAGACCAATCCGCCTGTAAGTACTTGACTCTTGTGTGGATTATTATTTGTAGAAGGGTAGGTATGGAATGTAGTTAGTATGATAAGTGTTAAAACCCTAGGACTAGTTTACTCCAACAAATCACATAAGACTTTAAATGACTAATTAAACAACCCTATGATCAAGTCGCCGAGTTAGGGTGTGGTAACCCTGGTGCGCATGTCTAGGATTGGATCTGGAAGAGCTTGGTACTTAAGCAGTCCTCGTGACTCACCTCCTCTTCGCAGGAATCCTACCTAGTGCGTAGCTTCGGTTCACCCTAACCAAAAGGACTCGGTCATAGACCAAACACAATAAATAAAACCCGAAGGGGATTAGCCATGTTTTAATGAAAACTCTAAGTTTTAAAAATCATTGCAATACTCCTTTAAATAGTAACAAAAATTTAATCCTGGAAAATTTTCAAAATATTTTCAATTTACCAAAATTACCAAAATGCTTCTAGTGGTAAAATTACGAACATGCCCTTGGTTTCAAAAAAACTACCGTACTACCTCGATTTCAATAAAATTCTCTTACTTTGCAAAAGTATCCAAAATTCTGTATTTCAAAATAATACCCTGACTTTGGAAATTTACAAAATTACCCCTGATTGACAAAATTACCAAAATACCCCTAGTTTCTAAAATTCTGCCATACCTTTAAATTGAAAATTTTTCAAAAATACTCTTCAGTTTTAGGAATTATAAGATGTTTTGATTTACCAGAGTTTTCAAAATTTCCTCGATTTATTACAAAAATACCCCTGTAAGAAAATGACGAAAATACCAGGGATAGAAACCGACAAGAAATGCCCGAAAGAGTGAGTGTGTATGAAAGATACTAGGGAATGGATGTGCTTTCCTGTGTGAACTAGGATAGAGGACTTAAAACTTTGATTGATCGAAAGAATCTCTATTAAACTCTCTTCATAAAATTTCTTCGCGGGTAACCAAGTGAAACAAGTACTAATCCATAAGAATTTTTTAATCAGATTAAAAGCGCAATAGTTAAGAATGAGCTCTAGAGGACGTGGCCATCGTGGACGCGGTAGGGGCAGGATGACCGTGTCAGAACCCGTGAGGTCGGGTTAGGGATCGGAGAATGAGGTACCACCACCACCACCACCCCCAACTTTTAGAGCTGAGGAGCAGGATCAGACGGGAGGTGAGGCAGTATCGCAAGCTGTGTTACGAGTTCTTGAAATGGTGGCTGGGGCAAGTGGAGGTATGGGAGCTCAAAAGTCTGTACCCGAGCGACTTCGATCCAACGGGACTGAGGTGTTCCGGGGAGTATCGGGTGTGGCACCCAGTGCGGCAGAATACTAGTTGGAATTGACTGAGAGGATCATGGATGATCTCGATCTGACGAATGAGGAGAAGCTGAAAGGAGCGGTGTCACTTCTAAAGGATTAGTCATATCGATGGTGGCTCACGGTTCGAGATGGTGCTACGGCAGATGACCTTACTTGGAGTATTTCAAAGTCGCTTATCGGAAGAAATGCGTGGGCACCAGTACATTGATGCTCGAGAGAAAGCCTTTACGGGTTGGTACAAGGAAATAAGTCGATGTGTCGGAGTATGAAGCGGAATTCTTGAATTTGAGTCGCTATGCTCGGGAATTGTATCAACAGAGCATGAACAATGTGTCCGCTTTGAAGACGGGTGAGGATGATTTAAGGTTGCTGATTGATCCACAGTAGGAGCGTGAGTTTGCTGTCTTGGTGGAAAAGGCTAAGATAGCCGAAGGGGTCAAGGAGTCCATGAGACAAAACTATGATAGGAACAAGCAGAAAAGAGGCTTTGGGACGTCTAGATCGGGTAGTAATGCATGAAAAAAGGGCTAAGCGAGTGGGCCAAATCAGCAGAAGGCCCATGACTACTAGTCGAGACCATTTCGGTGTAATTCTTTGTGGAAATCACATTGGGGAGGTTGTTGGACCGGTGAAAGGGGATACTTTGAATGTGGATCTTTGGATCACCGTGTAAGGGATTGTCCTCAAAAGTTGGCAAAGAATCAGCCAGAGGGTCAGAACCGTGCTCAGGTTAGAAATGTAGGACTACCACAGAGGAGTCGTGGTAATGGTAGGGGAAACAATAGTTCTAATCGAGGTTGCAAAACTCCGGGAAGAGGGGCAGGCAACACAGAAGTAAGGTAACCTGGTTTAGTCTATGCAGCGAGGCATCGAGAGGAGGGTGACGCACCGGACGTCATAACCAGTACGTTTCTAATTTTTGGTCTTCCATATGTTGCATTAATTGATGTGGGTTCAACGATTCATACGTTGCTAGTAGTGTGGTAGAGACCATGAACATAGACTTTGAGACTACTTCAGGAGATGATAGTAATTAGCCCTCTAGGTCACTTTGTAGTTATAAACAAGCTATATAGGGATGTACCCTAGAACTCCAAGGGTAGTGTTTGTGGTCGATCGATGGAGCGCCGTTTGGGGAGTTTGATCTAATTCTTGGAATGGGTGGTTGGTTAAGCATCGAGGCAAAGGTTGGATTATTGCTAAGTTTATGGTTCTAAAGATGGTGAGGGTGATGAAGTGGTCATGATAGGTAATAGAAGGATTATCTATCAACGTGATGACCGTGTTGAATGAAGATGGTCATGAAAGGGTGTGAGGCATTTTGGTTCGAATATGTGCCTTGGAGGCTAAGGAGTTAGCGATTGAGAAGGTTGAACGGTAGGGAATTGCCGATATGTTTCGGAAGAACTTCCGGTCCGCCTCGGATCGGAAGTTGAATTGATATAGACTTATTACGGAGCGGCGCTTTGTGTCTATAGCACCCTACCGAATGGCACCAAAGGAATTGGTGGAGTGAAGGCTCAAATTCGAGAACTCTTGGACCGAGGGTTTATCAGGCCAAGTATAGCTCCGTGGGGAGCACTGTCTTTTTGTCAAGAAGAAAGACGGGTCAATGCGGATGTGTATCGACTACCATCAGCTAAACAAGTTAACGATCAAAAACAAGTATCCGTTGCCCCGGATTGATGACTTGTTTGATCAACTGAAGGGTGCATCGGTCTTCTCAAAGATAGACCTTAGGTCGGGTTATCATCAACTTAAGGTGAAGGAGGGTGATGTTCACAAGACGGCATTCCGTACTCGGTATGGGCATTACGAGTTTTTGGTGATGCCATTTGGGTTGATCAATGCACCGGCAGCATTCATGGACTTAATGAATAGGGTGTTTCAGCAGTACTTGGATCAATTTGTCGTGGTGTTTATAGATGACATATTGGTTTACTCAAAGACGGATGAAGAGCATGATAAGCATTTGCGGATTATTTTACAAGTTTTGAGGGAAAAGCAGTTATTCGCCAAATTCAGTAAGTGCGAATTTTGGCTTACTGAGGCGGCCTTCTTAGGTCACGTGGTGTCAGCTGAAGGGATTAGAGTGGATCCTCGCAAGATCAAAGCGGTGTTAGATTGAAAGCGCCTAAGTCGATGGCGAAATTGAAGTTTTCGGGTGCAGCGGTACTATCGAAGATTTGTGGAAGGGTTCTCTTTAATCGCGACCCACTAACTAAGTTATTAAGAAAAGGAGTTCCATTTGTATGGTCGGAGAAGCAGTAGAAAAGTTTTGATAAGCTATGGAAGTTTCGACGGAAGCCCCAGCCTGCATGACTGAGGAAGGAAGTTATTCTGATTTCTTGTGATCGTCCCATCTGAGGTTGGGATGTGTATTGATGCGAGGAAGGGAAGGTAGTGGCCTATGCATCCGTCATCTAAGACCGCATGAGGTTAACTATCCAACTCACGACTTGGAATTAGCAGCGAGTGGTCTTCGCTTTGAAGATATGGAGGCATTACTTGTATGGGGAAAAGTCGATAATCTACAAGGATCACAAAAGTCGAGGTATCTTTTAACTCGAAGGATTTGAACTTAAAGCGTGACGGTGGATTGAGCTATTGAAGGACTCGACTATTCAATTGAGTACCATCCGGGCAAAGCTAACGTGGTGGCTGATGCGTTAAGGCGAAAGGTAGTGGTAGACTTAAGGGCGATGTTTGCTCATTTGAGTCTATATGACGATGGAAGTCTTTTGGCGGAGCTGCAAGTTAAGCCAACTTGGATTGTGGAGATTAAGAAAAAATAATTAGTAGATGAAAGTTTGAATGCACGGAGATTGCAAGTTTAAAATGGTGGTTTAGAAGGGTATAGCTTGTCCGATGATGGAGTATTATGCTTTCAAGGGCGAGCTTGTATGCCAAAAGATGTGGAATTGAGGCAGAGAATTCTTCAGGATACACATAGCAGCCCATACGCTATGCATCCGGGAGGTAGCAAGATGTATAGAGATTTGCGGAGATAGTTTTGGTAGCCTGGATTGAAGCGCGAGGTAACTGAATTTGTGGGAAGGTGTCTGATATGTCAACAGGTTAAGGCTAAACACCAGTTGCCATCAGGGTTACTTCAACCAGTGAAGATCCCTCAGTGGAAATGGGAGAGGATCACGATGGATTTTGTCAGTGGGCTACCCCTCACGCCTAGTAAAAAGAACTCGGTTTGGGTAATTGTGGATCGATTAACCAAGTCGGTAGCATTTCTTACCGATGAGGGTAGATTATTCGCCGAAGCTAGCAAAGTTATATGTAGTGAAATAGTAAGATTGCATGGTGTGCGATGTCGATTATCTCGGATAGGGATCAGAGGTTTACGTCAAGGTTTTGGAGAGCTTTGCATCGGGCTTTGGGAGCGAGATTGGACTTCAAAGATGACTTTTCACCCGCAAACCGATGGACAATCGGAAAGAGTGATTCAGATCTTAGAAGATATCTTTGAGGGGTCGATTACGGATTTGGTGGTAGTTGGGAAGAGTATCTCTGTTGGCGAGTTCGCTTATAACAATAGTTATCAAGCGAGCATTCAGATGGCACCATTCGAGGTAATTGTATAGACGAAAGTACCGTACCCTACGTGTTGGGCAGAATTAAGTGAACGACATGTCTTGGGTCCGGAGTTGGTAGCAGAGACTGAAGATAAAGTTAAGGTGATTCGGGCTCGTCTCAAGGAGGCATCAGATAGGCAGAAGTCTTATGCCGATCTCAAGCGCAAGGAAATGGAATATGAGGTAGGAGATAAGATTTTTCTGAAGGTGTCGCCTTGGAAGAAGGTGTTACGATTTGGGCGAAAAGGGAAGCTAAGCCCTAGGTTTATTGGGCCATATACAGTATTGAGGCGAGTGGGACCGGTAGCTTATCAGCTTGAGCTGCCGGCAGAGTTGAAACAGATTCATGACATCTTTCATGTGTCGATGCTTAGACGATATCGGTCAGATCCATCACACGTTGTGCCAGTGGCTGAAATTGAGGTAAACTCGAATTTATCTTTCGAGGAAGAACCAGTTCAGATCTTAGATCGGGACGTCAAAGTTCTACGTAGGAAGTCAGTACCATTGGTGAAAGTGCAATGGCGAAACCATGGTGCGGAAGAAGCTACGTGGGAACCCGAGGATGTGATGCGGCAGCAATACCCCCACCTCTTTTGATCAGGTAATTTCGAGGCCAAAATTATTTTAAGGGGGTAGAACCGTAACAATCTAAAATGGGGGGTTATTTGTGGTTAAATTATTTTGCTTGTGATTGGATTGCTGTGATGTTATTTGTGGTGTAATAGGACTTAATTGTAAACTTTGAGTAGGCTCAGAATGGTAGAAAATTCATTTGTAAGCTTTAGAGATAGGGAGCCTTAGTATGTAGGGGTTACAAATTAAATGAGGGGAAATTAGACACTAAAAAGGCCTTGGAAAAGTGGCAAAAGGGGGGCCACTTAGGAGCTAGAGTTGACGCCACAAGAGGAGCAAGGGGAGACTAGGTTCGAGCTGCGAAATTCTCCTTTTGCTCTTTATTTTGGAATTGCAAGAGAGAGAGGAGTGTTCAAGTTAAACATTTGGGATAATAGGGATAATAAGGATATTATTAGCTTTTTAATTGGATTTTATTTGATTAAATCTAAAAGGTTGGCAAAGAGAAAAAGAAGGAATTTAACTAATTCAAATTATTTTGGATTATTTCAAACTATTGGCCAAGAGTGATTCAAGGAAGTGGTCGAATTTTGGACTCCTTGTTGAGGAGGAGTGGACGGCAAGGACTAGATGAAAGGAGGAGTGCCGAATTTTCTTTAGGCATACTCTCCATCTTTTTGTTTTTCTTTTCCTCCATTTGCAAGTAGCCGAAATTCCCAAACTCTTTCATCTTTGATTTTCTCTCTTTTCTCAATCTCTCAAAATCGAAAACCCCTATCTCCCTTTTTCTCATTATTTTCTTTCCCTATTAGCCGAATCTACTTCCTACCTTGGTGATCAAAATCTCTTTTTCCCTTTTAAACTCACTCTGGCCGAATATTAAGAGTAGCATAGATTTCTTTAGGACTTTTCTTTCAATCGGTTGGGAAGGTAAGTACTTATAGCCGAATGCCTATTTCTTCTCCTCTCTTGTTCTCTGTCGACTAGGATGAATGGGAAAAGCCGAAGTGTATATTGGTGGCTAATCAGTGTTAAAAATTGATTCTGTCTAGGTGCTCCGGGATTTTGAGGTATTCAAACCAAGCCTTCATTCGTCAGCAATCGGGTGGTAAGTGGTGGTAAGGATCTACTTTAATAATCTATACTTTTAATGATCGAAAAAGAAGGCTATTAATATGGGTATGTATTTGCCGATTATAGGGAAGCGAAACACTTGGTGTGGTGGCTATATTCAAAGGGCGTGTAGGTAAGGTTTGGGTTCATGTGTAACCCTTTGGGTATATTTTGGTTGGTAGAATGGTCAATGGCACTAACATGGGTAATGGTCGAATGTAGGGGCAAGAAGATCTTGTGTGGCCGATTGACTCTTCGGGATTTAGGGCTACCGATAGTAACAGGTGTAACATCCCAAAAAGGGCCTATGCATTTTGGCCTAATTGTACAAAAAGACATGTTTTATGTGTTTTGGAATAAATTTAGAATGATTTTGGAAACACGAGAATGTCTGGAAATGTTACGTTGGAAATAGGAAAATGACCATTTTGGAAACCTAAGCAAATTAGGAAAGTGAACATTTTGGAAACCTAAGTAAATTAGGAAAGTGAACATTTTGGAAACTAAGCTAAAAGAGAAAGTAAACATTTTGGAAACCAAGCCAAAAGAGGAAACTAAACATTTTGGAAACTAAGCTAAAGAGAAACTAAACATCTTGGAAACCTAGGAAATGTCAAATTCTGAGCAGCGAAAATTTTGGAAACTTAAAATGACCCGAAATGTCGAATTTTAAAGTTCAAAGGGAACTTAGGGCCAGTGACCCTAGAATATAAAATACGTGAAATTTGACCCATTAACGGACTTGGAAAAGTGGCTGAAGATGCCACCTAAGGCCTCGTGAAATGGCCCACATGCAAGGGTGTTGGGCACGAGTTCGAAATCACCTAGGAAGCAAATAAAAGAAGTTTTATTTTGCTTCCATGAGTAAAAGTTGGACGGCACAAGGGATCTAGAAAGAAGAGTTTTATTCCTTTGGAATTTTGGCTAATTAGGAGATTTGATGGAATTTAATATTTGATAAAATTAAAATTTATCACATAGGAAGAGTTGGCCGATTGAGGGACTCAAGGCTAATAGTTTCGCCTAAGAGGAAAGTAAAGAGCCATTCTTCATTCTTTTCTCTTCAAGAGAACCTCTTGTAGAAATTCTCTAGCCAAATAAGCACCAATCTTTTTTCTCCTTTAGCCGAATTCTCTCTGTCAAAACTCTCTCCATCTCTTTTCTTTTATTTTCTTTTCTTTTCTTCTACTATCCCTTCACAAAAGTCGAAACTTTGTGATCCATAAAAGTGCCATAGCCGAATAGTATAAGGGATCATCCGGGATTTGAAAACAAGGTAAGTACATCTATGTACATTCGGCCAAAAAGGTCTCTTCCATAATTGAATGGTAGATCAAATCTAACATGTGATTTCGACAGGAATCTAAAATAAAAATCAATTTCGGGATTTGAGAACTCCAAGGTAAGTGAGTTTATACATTCGGCCAAGGCCAAATCTTAGGTATTTAGATCAAATTAATCAAAAAAACTAACCGATTCAGGGATCTAGGATTTGGCCGATTTCAAGGAAGAGGAAGGTGAAGTTTTGGGATTTAAAATCCATAAGGTAAGCACCTAAAAGTATTCGGCCAAGGCTAGTATGAATACATGGATTGGTTTTTTAATTATCAAAAAGCCGAAAACTAACCTATGTTGAGATTTAGGGTTGGTAGAATATCGGTGAAGGAAAACCAAGTTTTGAGATTTGAATAATCATCAAATCGGCATCAAAGGTAAGTCTTTTACAAATCCTACTAGGATTTGGATATCATAACAAATAGAATTTATGCTAAGTAATAAATGATGAATCAAATGTAGGGACTAAGGATCTAAACTTTAGACCTAGCTTTCCGAATCTCAAGGAATCGCTAAACAAATCGGTGTGTACCCCACACTATATTATAATATGTTTTATGGCCGTTTAATTAATATATGTGATATTAAGAATATGGCAAAGGTACAGTGTGTATTTACACTAATCTTAATAGATTTATGGCTTAAATATGATATATATATTAATATGAAAGTGTAAGAATGTGGCTAAAGTACCATATTATGGTACAAAGTACTCAGCACGTTTTCCTACTCCTACTAGAATTTGAAATATGTTATACTTAACATGAGAAAAGTGATGTGAAAGTGAAATTAAATATGATATGCATGATATGTATAATTTGGGGCATTCGGGTTATTTGAGAAAGGGAAGTGAAAGTGATGACTTGGTCTCACTAAGTGAAGCGTGATGACTTGGTCTCACTAAGAATATGTGACGACTTTGGTCTCACTAAGTGAATGTGGTGACTTGATCACGTTAAGTGAAAGTGGTAACCGGTTACATTATCTGAATGTGGTGGCTATGCCACAATATTTTAAGTGGGCGATGAGCACGTCATCGCAATGAACGCCTTTGATGGTGTGTAGCGGATGGAGGGTTGACTTAGTAGTCCCCACGGTGTGCGAGGTTGGTGCGGGTGGAGTGTAGTGGATGGCATATAGGTTTGGGTTGGGTTTGCATCATTATCTTGAATTTTTATATGAATATGATATGTATGGTGTGCCTATTTCTATTATGTTTTGGTGTTGGTTACACATTTAGTCTATCGACTCACCCCGTTGTGGGAACATGTTTCAGGTGATGAGAAGTAATGGACCGGGACGGCAGAACTTGTGGTGGCCATGTTCAGCTTGAAGTTTAATTTAATTTGAATCTTTATTTTATTTTAAGTATTGTACAATTTTAATTTTGGTTTCTTTTTATGTAATAAGGCCATCGTGACGATTTTTATTTCTGCTTTAATTACTATGTTATGAATTTAGGGCTTTATAAAGAATAAGCCCATTTAATTTAAAATAAGTTTAAACATTTTGTCACCTGAAACAAATGGGTTTTTGACATAAAATAAATTTGTTTTCAACTCGAGCCCAACCCACAACAAACTATCTTCCAAAACACACAGTTTTCAAAGTATTCGAATGAACTTGAACCGGGTTACTTCGAGGAACATACCAGATCCGGTCCATTCTCATGTGCCGGGTGTGGGGTGTTTCAACAGGTGTGTACATAATCACTTCATAACTTGTAACTATGTTAAATGCATTGTGTATGTCTGAATTAATGTAGATTTGGATTTAATACCATCGTGGTATAAGCAAGGAAACAGGTAAGTCCTTGTTGTTATGAGTTTACTTTATAATGCTTTTGGGAAGCATGACATATTTGGTATATGTGGCATATAATTATGTGGCCAATGATAAATTCAGTATATGTTATTAAGTAAACATGTTTGGCATGATCTTTGTTAAGTGCATATGTAGGTAAAATGAGTAGAGGGGGAAGTGATATTCATGTCGACGGACACCAGTGGTTTGGTACCACATTTCGTGACTTTTGTCACCAGAGGTTTGGCACCTCATAGCGTCTCGTCCCTGTGGCTTAGCACCACAGTGGGTTGGCCCCACAGATGATATTATGGGATTGATGCCAATGATTTGGTATCACACGTGGGTTGGCCCCATTACTTGTTATTTGTGACTTCGGGTCACCGTGGTTTGGCACCACAATATTGATGGATATCGTGACTTTAAGTCACCGATGGTTTAGCACCACTAGTGGTTTGGTACCACAGGGGTAGAAAAGGTGTTTTGGATGGTAAGGTTGGGTGCATGTTAAACTTGATTGTGATTTGTGTGTATGATGTTGCATTAAGCAGGAAAAGGGTTACCTGCCGAGTCTTGGTGACTCACCTTTTCCTTTAATATTTTTTCAAGTGACTCATAGATCGCGGATGAGGGCCGGATGGACTCGAGGTGGCCATGCAGAGAAATAAAGGATTAAATGGATTTTGAATTGTTTTATTTTATTTGGTTTTATTTGTTGATGTTGTAATAAGGCCTCCTAAGATTATTTTTATTATTTTACCTATTTGGGATAATTTGTTGAAACCACTTAATGACTTCAAAATGATTACACAAATTTTTTTAAAATCAAACGTAAAAATGTTTTTTGTGCCATCGGGTACATCTAGAATCGGTAACAACCTGACCTAATGTATTTTTAAACGAACTAAGTATTGTTTTCTTTATACATCTCAACTGATTTTTTAAAACAAGACAATATCTTTTACCTTAAATTAAATCGGCTAAACAAGGGTTTTTAAAATGTTTTCTCTGTAACATACCAAATTCGGTCGTAATGTTTGGGCCGGGTTTGGGGTGTTACAGCTATATTGGCCCATAATTTTTTGAGACGCATATAACTTCTGTGAGTGCTGTAATAAATGTCAACATACAGGTAACATCATTAAATGAAATCAAATGCCCCTATCCTCGATTCATGTGTGTGAAATTTTTTATGTATGGGGCATCGATTTCATGGGCCCATTTATTTCTTCATTTAGCAATGTATATATAATTCTTGTAGTAGACTATGTTTCTAAGTGGATAGAAGCAAAGCCTACTCATAATGATAATGCCAAGACTATTGTGGAGTTTCTAAAATGAGCTATTTTTTCTAGGTTTGGCACACCTCAAGCCCTAATCGGTGATCATGGCACCCACTTTTGCAATAAAGTCATTGAGGCACAATTAACAAAATACGGAGTTCGCCACCGTATAGCTACAGCTTACCATCCCCAAACGAACAGTCAACCCGAAGTCTCGAACAGGGAAATAAAAACTATTTTGGAGAAAACAATTTGACCCAACCGGAAGGATTGGAGTCTTCGGTTGATCGTTATTTTGGCGAGTTTTAAAATTTATAAAGAGAATGACCAAACCTGAAAACTAACTCTGACAACGATTTAAGGTAAGTGCACCTATCGAACAGTAGTATAGCTTAGGCAAGACCGGATTGTCGAACCCAAAGGAACTAAAAGTACTAATACTAACCTTCTTTCTATTATTTAGCCTAAAAATTAAGTGATTGGTTGTATAATCTAAAACTAACTGATTACTAAGCTAAGATTCAAAGACAAAAAGAATGAATTGAAGAAATAACTTTAGGAAAACTCAGTTGACTAAAACGATACCCTTAGGAAGAATCCACCTAGACTTCACTTGTTATCTAACTCTGAACCAGACGATTTATTCACTTGACTTGATCCGTAGGATTCCCTAATTTATATTAAACCCTCTCTCGAGGTGAATAACGTCTAACCCTAGGTTGATTAATTGAAATCTCTTTCTAATTAAAACCCCTAGAATCGTATTAACTCGATCTATAGACTCCCATATTAGGTTTCACCCTAATCCGAAAAAATCTCGTCACCCTATCTCTAGGCGCAGCGATCAACTCCGCTTAATTATGCTAGATCTACTCTTAGACATGGACTTTTGCACCACCACCTAAGCACATTCAACTTGAATCAATATCCCAGAAATATTAACATAAGATTAAGCACACATAATTAAGAACAAATCAAATATTTATCATATAGTTCAGAAAATAATAACAAGATCCGTCTTAGATTTCATCCCCTTCAGCTATCTGAAGGGTTTAGTTCATAACAATAAAAGAAAACATCTCAGAAGAAAAGATAAAACAAAACATAAGAAATCTCTAAAACTCCTTGAAGGAATTGAAGGAGAGATCCGTCTTGAGTATAATTTCGACTTCTTGAGATGGATCAACTGGCTATCTTCGAGTGATTCCCACAAATCTAACCTTTCTAGCTCGGCTCCTTAGCCTAGCTAACCGCCAAAAGCCCTGGCAGAAGTCTTCTACCAAACTCCCCGTTTAATTTGCCCCTTAGGGTGTTTATATAGACTTTGAGATGCTTTACTTAGCCCCTACATATCCTAATTCAAGTGGAATTCCTACTAGGGTGTTTGAATAGGCTTTGAAATGTGTTTCTTTGCTTCCAAGTATCCTATTCTGAGTAAAACTCCTATTGGTCGCTGTAGGGACACGCCCATCGCACACACCCGTGTGAATCGTGGCCAGGCCGTGGTCGAGTCTGCTGAAGAGACACGTCTGTGTGTTTCAAGGTCTAGATCGTGTTAGAGTAAATTAGGTTCAAAGGGTTCACTAAGGGTTAATTGTGAAGGTAGGGTTTTTAGTGGAGTGAGTGGGTTAAAACCTAGGTGCCTTTATCATCTCAGTATATCAAAACAAAAATGTGGTCTTAACATGTATAATCGAGGCAAGTTCTAAAATAACAGTTCAATGTTGACACACTCATAATCAAAAAGTGAGCGCGAAAAAGAATATATGCTCTGTAAGGCTCAAAATCTCACAAAAATTATGGGTGTTTTTGATGTCAACCTCATAAATTTCAAACTTCAAAGTAATATTCAAATCCAGGTAGACAACCTAGAAAAAAAATTTATTTCTGAAAAATAGACTTATCATGCTTGATTCTCTAATATCTTAAAGTATAAATCATCAATGCACAATTAACTATGACTTACTCAAAAACATATCAATAAGAATCATAAATCATCAGAAATTTCATCCTAATTAGTAATATGAGGAATTTACTTAAGAACTAGATATAATTCAGGGATTTGAGAATAATACAAAAAGTTAGGCACTTTTACCCCCCACACTTAAGGTGTCCATTGCCCTCAATGTACAAAGATAGATAATAACAATTAATAAATAATTATAAGAGAAGGGAGAAAGTGACACTTCCTGAATTATGGATGATTTCCTTGAAATGGCAGAGGTCGTGGTGAAAGATGACTTAGAGGAGGCGGCGGTGGTGTTGGCTATGGTTGTGGTGGGGTGGCTACCAACAGTCACTGTGCTAGATGAAGAAATTGGGGAACTCGTGAAGGATTAGCCAAGAATTATTAAGACACATTTAAAATAAACTAATTATGTATTTAAGGATAAGAAAACTAAAGGGAAAGAAAATAGAAAGTAAGATAAAATTAACATAAAAGATGAATGGACTGAGGAGTCCTTATTGATGGATGGTTCGCGAGGTGGATGTGATTTCTAAGGCCGTGGTGCGTGATTGCCAAGCAGCCTTTAGAACCTAAAATTAAGAAATTAAAATAAGATAAACTAAATTAAGCAGAAGAGAAGTAACAATAAGGAAAATAAAGGAGAATAGAAAAGAAAAATGAAAACTAAATGGTCTCAAAGACCCTTGGCTTGTCGAGTAGATGAAGCGGCCAGCATGAACTTATGTAGGTCGATCTCCCTCTAGGAGATTATGCTTGGCTTTTTTCTCTTCTTTAACATGGATATGTGTAGGCTCAAGAGTTTAGAGACTTGTTACGGAGAAGAGAGAAATTTGAGAAAAAGAAGGAAGGAAGAAGATGGGGAGTCAGTGAAAAGGAAGGAAAGAGGGGTGGCTTTAAATATAGTTTCAAGTCTGGTACTTCCCCACACCCGTGTACCGTGGGCATGTTATTTCACAGCCACCTCGCACGGTCATCTATCTAGGCATGTTGGTTCACCCACGCCCATTTTACAGATTGCCACACCGTTGGTGATTAGTCAGTGTCATCCACGACCACATTGCACGGCCGTGGCATTTTGTTGGTGCCCGTGTAGTAGTGGTTGGAGTCTGTGACTCAATAATTTCATTATTTTGATTCGTACCTCTTCTACCATTGTCAGTATGGAGATTCTGTTCTTTTATACGGCCACGGCCACAGCCGTGTGCAAGGCTGTGTGGTAATTCATGGATCTTCCTTCTTTAACAGTACCTGATCTCCTATTTTGAAGTGGTTCAATGTTCCTATTATCTTTTCTGGGGGCTCCTTTGGTTTTGCTTCGTGCGGATCCGATTCCTCTTTACAGTGTGTCTTCCATGCTTCTAATTCGTCGACCTTAAGGCTTTATTCCTTATGTAGTTCTTCTTTATTTGCACGAGGTCTATGATTCGACTCAAGTCTGCAGCTTTGTGGTGGATCCTGTGGTGAAAGGTGAATAAATTGGTCATCAACTGAATTTACTTTCTCACCTTCATCAATTGATGTCTTGGTCGAGTCAAGAGCTTGGAGACTGATCGATTTGTCATCTACACGAAGAATGAGTTCTCCTGTGCCAACATCAATTTTAGCCCTTGCAGTTGCTAAAAAGGGTCTTCCTAAAATTAAAGGAATCGAATTATCCTCATCCATGTCCAAGACAACAAACTCTACTAGGAAAACAAATTTATCAATTTTTACGAGAACATCTTCGATAATACCCCTAGGAATTCTAACAGTTTTATCAGCTAATTGAATACTCATCCTAGTTTGCTTGGATTTCCCTAGACCTAGCTGCTTAAACATTTTATAAGGCATGACATTTATACTTAACCCTAAATCAGCCAAAGCATTATCAATTGTTAGTCTACCAATTAAACATAGAATTGTAAAACTCCCTGGATCTTTTAGCTTCCGTGGTAGTCTATTTTGTAGAATTGCTGAGCACATTGCATTTAATTCCACATATGGCTCCTCGTCTAACTTACGCTTGTTCGTCAAGAGTTGTTTTAAAAACTTCCTCGAATCTGGAATCTGTGAAAGAGCTTCAAGAAGCGGTAAGTTAATATGTAATTTCTTTAAAAGTTTAAGAAACTTACCGAACTGTTCCTTAGTATCATCTCTCTTTATCGCTTCGGGATAAGGTATGCGGGGTTGGTACTCTTTGATTATCGGTTTTGGCTTTTCTTGTATTACCTCAATTTTACCTTCTTCTACCTCGTTTTCTTGTATTGAATTGGGTTCATCTAACCCTATACTATCATGGTTGTGATGGCTTGGATTTTCTCCTTTGGGTTAATCTCAGTGTTGCTTGGTAAACGCCCTTGCGGTCATTCAAAAATTAACTTTGCAAGTTGTCCAACTGACTTAGTAATTTCCCCAACTGACTTAGTAAGTTTCCCAACTTGGTTCTTAATCCCTTCAATAGATGTTTTTGGTTTTAAGTGTTATCTCAGTGTCTTGGAAATGGTTTTCTGTGGCTGCCATGAATTTTATCAGTATCTCTTCAAGGTTCGGCTTCTTTTATTGTGGATATGGCTGATTTTGGAAATTTTAAGGAGGTTGTTGTCTTTGATTTCCTTGATTTCCTTGACCTCCCCATGAAAAATTTGGGTGGTTCCTCCAACCTGGATTATAAGTATTACTATAAGGTTATTCTTAGATCTGAAATTATTACCAATATAGTTCATCTGCTCGCTTTCTGTGCCCGGTTGGTAGGGTGGGTACTCAGAATTAGGCACAGTTCCACTTGTGTCACACTGCATTACTAGATGTACCTACGAAGAACACAAACTATCAAGCTTTTTATTCATCATTTCTACCTCTGTTGATAGCATGGTTACTGCGTCGAGGTTGAAAACTCCAGTTGATTTTGTTGG
This sequence comes from Gossypium rotundifolium, assembly GCA_025506655.1. NCBI lineage: Eukaryota > Viridiplantae > Streptophyta > Magnoliopsida > Malvales > Malvaceae > Gossypium > Gossypium rotundifolium. The sequence continues at coordinate 172,064,756 of CP106734.1, read as the reverse complement.
TTTTGTCCTTGTAACCTGCCACTGATAGTTATTCATTGACATTTCTTCAATAAACTCGTAGGCTGCCTCAAGAGTTCTGTTGTTCAGGGTTCTACCGGTGGCTGAATCAACTAGTTGCCTCGTTGAGGGGTTTTACACCGTTATAAAAAGTTTGGACTTGGAGCCATAAAGGTAAACCATGGTGCGGACGCCTTCTCAAAAGATCCTTGTATCTCTCCCATGTGTCGTATAATGTCTCTAAATCCATCTGCACAAAATAAGAGATATCATTCCATAGTTTGGCCGTTTTGGCCTGTGGGAAATATTTTAATAAAAAAATTTCGATCATTTGATCCCATGTGGTGATTGACTCTCGTGGTAACGAGTTTAACCACTATTTGGCTTTATTCCTTAATGAAAAGGGAAATAACCGAAGACGTATGGCATCATTAGAAACGCCATTTATTTTGAAGGTATCACAGAACTCTAAAAAAATTAGCTATATGAGTATTTGGGTCTTTGTCCTGCAAACCATCAAATTGAACAAATTGTTGAATCATTTGTATAGTGTTAGGCGTTAATTCAAAATTATTAGCAGTTATAGCAAGACTAACAATACTCGATTTTGCTCCTGTTAAATGAGGTTTAGCATAATCATACATAGTACGTGGAGCATTGTTTTCTGCCACATCTTGTGGTGGTAGGTTATTCTCGTCCATCCCTTCAGTAGGATTGGACCCGCTTTGTTGTTCTTCTTCTCTGTAATTTAGGGCTCGCCTAATTTCTCTGCGATTCCTGCTAGTGGTAGCTTCAATATCACTGTCGTATACTAGTGGTCCTTTCGGGTTCCTTCTAGTCATAAACTAGAGGTACCTGTGTTGGAAAAGAAAGAAAGAAAATTAGCAAGGTTAAAACTAAAATAAAAATAAAAATAATGGCTAAAGTAATAAAAATTAAGTTTTCTTAATATTTTAGTTCCTCGGCAATGGTGCAAAAAACTTGATCATTGTTTTGTCGAGTTTTAAAATTTATAAAGAGAATGATCGAACCTGGAAACTAACTCTGACAATGATTTAAGGCAAGTGCACCTATCGAACAGTAGTATAGCTTAGGCAAGACCGGATTGTCGAACCCAAAGGAACTAAAAGTACCAATACTAACATTCTTTCTATTATTTAGCCTAAATATTAAGTGATTGATTGTTTAAACTAAAACTAACTGATTACTAAGCTAAGATTCAAAGACAAAAAGAATGAATTGAAGAAATAGCTTTAGGAAAACTCAGTTCACTAAGACGATACCCTTAGGAAGAATCCACCTAGACTTCACTTGTTATCTAATACTGAACCAGACGATTTATTCACTTGAGTTGATCCGTAGGATTCCCTAATTTATATTAAACCCTCTCTCGAGGCGAATAACGTCTAACCCTGGGTTGATTAATTGAAATCTCTTTCTAATTAAAACCCCTAGAATCGCATTAACTCGATCTATAGACTACCATATTAGGTTTCACCCTAATCCGACAAAATCTCGTCATCCTATCTCTAGGCACGCGATCAACTCCGCTTAATTATGCTAGATCTACTCTTAGACAAGGACTTTTTCTCCACCACCTAAGCACATTCAACTTGAATCAATATCCCAGAAATATTAACACAAGAATTAAGCATACATAATTAAGAACAAATCAAATATTTATCATATAGTTCAGAAAACAATAACAAGATCCGTCTTAGGTTTCATCCCCTTCAAGTATCTGAAGGGTTTAATTCATAACAATAAAAGAAAACATCTCAGAAGAAAAGATAAAACAAAACATAAGAAATCCCTAAAACTCCCTGAAGGAATTGAAGGAGAGATCCGCTGTCTTGAGTATAATTTTGACTTCTTGAGATGGATCAACTGGCTATCTTCGAGTGATCCCACAAATCTGACCTTTCTGGCTTGGCTCCTTGGCCTAGCTAACCGCCAAAAGCCCTAGCGGTAGGCTTCTGTCGAACTCCCCCTTTAAGTTGCCCACACGATGTTTATATAGACTTTGAGATGCTTTACTTGGCCCCTACATATCCTAATTCAAGTAGAATTCCTACTAGGGTGTTTGAATAGGCTTTGGAATGTGTTTCTTTGCCTACAAGTATCCTATTCCGAGTAAAACTCATCTTAGTCACGGTAGGGACACGTCTATGGCACACGCCCATGTAAATCATGGCCAGGCTGTGGTCGAGTCTGCTGAAGAGACACGCCCGTGTGTTTGGGGTCCAGGCCATGTTAGAGTAAATTAGGGAGGCACGACCGTGTGGTCTTGGGCCCAGGCCGTGTCGATTCTTTCTTTGGCCCAATTTGGTTCGTTTTAGGCTCGTTTCTCATTCTTTTCATCCCTAAGTGCTTTCCTGAGTATAAAACATGAAAAGAAAGGACTAAGAGCACCTTTTTACACAATTCGGGGAATAAATTATCCAAAAGTATGATAAATGTGGGATTAAAATATGTTACTTTTACGATTTATCATCGGCTAAATAACGCACTTTGGGCCTATCGGACAGCGTATAAGGGACCAATTGGCATGACCCCGTACCGACTTGTTTTTGGAAAAGCTTGCCATCTTCCAGTAGAATTAGAACATAAAGCTTATTGGGTCGTTCGACAATGTAACATGGAGTTAGAACCTGCAGGAAGGGCAAGGAAATTAGACATCCAAGAGTTAGAAGAAATTTGCAATGATGCCTATGAGAATGCTCGCATTTATAAAGACAAGACGAAGTTGTTTCATGATAAGAGAATAGCTACGAAGCTTTTTTTGGTAGGACAAAAAGTCTTTCTTTATAACTTTGTATTAAAGCTATTCCCAGGGAAGCTTCGATCTCGATGGCAAGGACCTTTTTACTGTGACCCAAGCGTTCACACATGGTGCAGTTGAAATAAAGAGTGAAGAGACAGGAAAATAGTTCGTAGTCAATGGCCAACGATTGAAGCCATTTTACGAGAATTTTAGGCCCACACGGTCGAAAAAATTCAGTTAGAGCCACCATAATCTCATTCACGGCGTCAAGCTAATGATGTAAACAAGCGCTTGTTGGGAGGCAACCCAATTTTTATTTCTCTTTATTTCTCTTTATTTTTATTCTATTTATTATTTTATTTTGATTATTTATTATTTTATCTTAATCATTTATTACTTATTTTATTTTGGATATTAATAACAATTCTCTTCTTCTAACTAGGTGGACCGAAACGAAAATAGAGAGAAAAAAGAGAAAAGACAAAACCTACAGCCAAACAGCTCTCGTTCCATCTTTATTTCAGCCTGGAATAGTGCATTCTTGCCCTAGATTCCCCAAAACCTGCAGTCAAACACCCCCTTTCAGCCAAAAAAACCCCAAAACCTAAAAAATTCTATTTTTTTCACAAAACCTCCATAGCCGCCGAAACCCCTTCACCACCCTCTCCACCGTCGATTTTCCAACCACCATGGTACGAACCCACTCAGGCCAACCTCCGATGACCATTGAGCAACGCTTAGAGCGCATTGAGGACCGACTTCACACTTGTGGCCAGCAACTAACCGAGCTCATTACCATTATGCGTGAACGACAGTAACTACATGGGGAGTTCTTCTAAACTTTTCCACCTATTTATTTATTTTCTTCCACATCAAGGACAATGTGTTTTATGTAGGGGGAGGTACTCTTCGTTATTACTGTCATTTTTTGCTGTGTTTTTGGTGCTGCTGCTTGATGCTCTATTATGCCCAAAATTATTATTATTATTTTAGAATGTTCTGCCTCTTTTCATGCCAAAGATTTTTACCAGGATTTGCCCACTGCTTGACCTACATGCATGATTCTTGTCTTCTGAGAAAATTAAGATTTTTCCATAATTGATGCCTTCTCCACTATTTTATTTTCATTAGGCTAAAAATAATTGTGATTAATATAGTTAACTCTATCTTGCTTTTTGTAAAATTGATCAAGTTTAATATAAACTGGACATTTAATATGATTGCATGCTAAATTTTTATTCACGGCTATTAGGTGATTATTGAAACTTATTCTTGACACTTGATTGTTTTTCCTAAGTTCTCCAAAATTAGAATTTCGTTTAATGTTAACAATTTATCCGCGATTATGAGTGCAGCTTAAAAATGTGACTGACTGAGTAATAGGGATAGGGTGCTTGGGTTGTCATCCTATTTCACGTCAAAAGGTTGTGTAACGTGTTAGGTAAAACTCCGCTAACCGAAATTAATTTTAAGAACATGTTGAAATGAAATAACCGAGGTGAGGTGCTTTATCGTCATCTCTCTTAGCGTCAAAAGGTTCGATCGTTCTTAAGAAAAAATTATAATAAATTAGGACTATGTTAATGAGTAACTTAGGGATGGGGTGCTTTATCATCTCTCTTAGCCAAAAGGTTCGATATATTCTTAAAAGCAAAAAATAAATAAAGAAAAAAATAAAATAAAATTTGGGGACTAAAGGAGGAAACAAATAGGGTGTCTTGGTAGGTTTGATAATTTACCTAATTTTCATAAAATAATTCAAGTCGATTCTAATTTCTGTGTGTATTAATTGGAAAACTTTTTCTAAAGCAAGCTTAGGGTTCTCTTTATTTTTCATATGCATTTTTGAATATTTTTTATGAAACTTTGGAGTGGTATTTATTTTATAGAAGATTCTAACTTTCACAGTGGATAAGAACCATACTTGAGGGCAAGCATGGGCTAAGTAGGGGGAATTTGATAATACTCTAGAATTGTAACACCCCAAACTCGGTCAACACACCACGACCGAATCTGGCATGCCACATAGTGAAAACATTTCGAAGGAAACAAATCACCGGTTTATTTTTAGCGAAAAGCCTCTTTGTTTTTGTGTTTGCAGAAACCTGGTGCATGCATAGTTGAAACCGTGAAGTTGCTTCGAAATCCTAAAAGGCTTTTTAAAACTCATTTATCACTTATAGAGTTAAAATTTATTGGAACCCGAGTGACTTCTTACTTAGTTAATTTTAAAACCGTTTGATTATGAGCATGAAAAACTTAAACTTGGAAAATCATTTGAGTTAACCTTGTTATTCTCTTGAAAATATTGTTACCTGATGGTAAGATTTAGAAAACCCGTTGTGTAGTATGATTTTCGAAACTCTGGTTATCAGGTTATTTAAAACATGTTAAACAATTTACTTAGCGGCATTTAGAAAATTTAAGCAGATATCATAAAACTCAAAATAAAAATACTAATGGCCTTATTACAAACTCAAATAAATTCAAAATTTAAAATGAAGGTACCCAAACCAAAAATCCAAGTAAAAATCGATAATAAATGTCACATGGCCACCTCGAGTCCACCCAGCTCCTCATCCGCGATCTACGTGTCACCTGAAAAGATAAGGAAGAAGGTGAGTCACCAAGACTCAGTGCATAATCCCCCTCCCGATTATAGCAACATACTTACACAAGTCATAATCAAGGAAACATATCATGCACCCAAACCTAGCCATCCACAACTCCTTTTCCTACCCCGTGTGGTACCAAACCACTGGTGGTGCCAAACTGCTGGTGACCCAAAGTCACTAATATCAATAATATTGTGGTGCCAAACCACTGGTGACCCAAAGTCACGAATAATCCATATGTGGGGCCAACCCACGTTGTGAAACCAAATCACTGGCGACAATCCCGTTTTATCAAATGTGGGGCCAACCCATCGTGGTGCAAGCCATCGGGACGAGTCGCTATGAGGTGTCGAACCTCCGTGACCCAAAGTCACAAATATCAACTGTGGTACCAAACTTTGGTGACCCAAAGTCACAGATATCATTCTTCCCCTCCTCTTATATCACCCACAATAATGTACATGCATATACATATCATGCCAACATGATTAATCATTAAACATATAATAAACCATAGCATATGCGATTTCATCAAAATCAAATATCTTAAACTTATCAAATGGACTTACCCGAATCCTTGCTCATACCCATAAGGGTACCAAATCGAAACCTACGGTTTGACTTTTACATAGTTTTAGGTTATTAACAAGTTTACATAGATTATGAAGTGTGTAAGATACACACCTGGTTACTAACGCGACTATCGAATCCCAAAAATCAAGATCTAACGCACTAGTTTCCCCCTCCTACATTCGGCCAATGACAATTGTTGGCTACACTTGTAAGTCCCAAAAAGTTAACGCATCGAATAACAATCCTTACCTTAACGCTTTTAAATCTCAGTCACAACTCGAGATATACGAGATAGAGCCTTCCCCTATAATCGGCCAACACTAAACACTTAATCTTAATAGCCTTCGGCTTTGCAAATCACTAAAAGAAAGATTCAGTCTGCATGAAACCTTACCACTGGCTTACTAAGACCGATTGACAGAGAATAGGTGATCACAATCCACTGCTTCAAAATCCCAGAGACCCTAGAAGAAACCGATTTCACAGATGAATGAGAACCAGGACAAATGCCGAAATTTGACTTTTGTTCTATGTATGTCGACAAAGAGAAAAGAAAGAGATAATAGAGATTCGGCCAAGAGCACTTACCCCTTCCAAAATTGATTAGAGATGAAGACCAAAGGGATCCACCCTTGGTTGATATTCGGCCAAAGTGTAGAAAAAGAAGAGGAGAGTAAAGAAGAGATCTTTAATGGTTGAGAGGGATTTCGAAAATGGTGGTGGAACAATCAAAAGGGGTTTCGGCTATGGCTTTTGAAAGAAGAGCAAAAGAGATTCGGCTTGCAAGATAGACGAGGAACCTCATGTCATTTGTTACACCTCAAAAACCCTAGATGCTACGCAGAGCAACTACACCATTACAGAAAAAGAACTCTTAACAGTTGTATTTGCTTTAGATAAATTTTGACCTTATTTATTAGGATCTAAAGTGATTATTTTTTCTGATCATGCAGCTCTCAGGTACTTGATTGCGAAAAAGGAAGTAAAATCAAGGCTCATCAGGTGGATTTTGCTGCTCCAGGAATTTGACATCGAGATTTAAGATAAAAGGGAATGTGAGAACTTAGTGGCTGACCACTTAAGCAGAATAAAAGTACCTTTCGACAACATATCTATTAAGGAAGAATTCCCTGATGAGTGCCTATTCTCGACTGAGGCACGTCTCCTATGGTATGCAGATATGATAAACTTTCTAGCCACAAGCTCGTTACCCACTAAGTTAGTACGTTCCGTAAGGGACAAGCTTAGAAGAGAAGCTCGATATTACATTTGGGATGACCCATACTTGTGGAAACACTGTTCAGATCAAAAATACGATGATGTGTTCCAACAACTGAGGTAACTTCTATACTTAATTTTTGTCATGATGAAACTTGTGGATGTCACTTTGACCCTAAACAGACTGCTCACAAGGTGTTAGAATGTGGGCCATATTGGCCCACAATTTTTTGAGACGCATATAACTTCTGTGAGTGCTGTAATAAATGTCAACATACAGGTAACATCATTAAATGAAATCAAATGCCCCTATCCTCGATTCATGTGTGTGAAATTTTTTATGTATGGGGCATCGATTTCATGGGCCCATTTATTTCTTCATTTAGCAATGTATATATAATTCTTGTAGTAGACTATGTTTCTAAGTGGATAGAAGCAAAGCCTACTCATAATGATAATGCCAAGACTATTGTGGAGTTTCTAAAATGAACTATTTTTTCTAGGTTTGGCACACATCAAGCCCTAATCGATGATCATGGCACCCACTTTTGCAATAAAGTCATGGAGGCACAATTAACAAAATATGGAGTTCACCATCGTATAGCTACAGCTTACCATCCCCAAACGAACGGTCAACCCGAAGTCTCGAACAGGGAAATAAAGATTATTTTGGAGAAAACAATTCGACCCAACCGGAAGGATTGGAGTCTTCGATTGATCATTATTTTGGCGAGTTTTAAAATTTATAAAGAGAATGATCAAACCTGAAAACTAACTCTGACAACGATTTAAGGTAAGTGCACCTATCGAACAGTAGTATAGCTTAGGCAAGACCGGATTGTCAAACCCAAAGGAACTAAAAGTACTAATACTAACCTTCTTTCTATTATTTAGCCTAAAAATTAAGTGATTGGTTGTATAATCTAAAACTAACTGATTACTAAGCTAAGATTCAAAGACAAAAAGAATGAATTGAAGAAATAACTTTAGGAAAACTCAGTTGACTAAAACGATACCCTTAGAAAGAATCCACCTAGACTTCACTTGTTATCTAACTCTGAACCAGACGATTTATTCACTTGACTTGATCCGTAGGATTCCCTAATTTATATTAAACCCTCTCTCGAGGTGAATAATGTCTAACCCTAGGTTGATTAGTTGAAATCTCTTTCTAATTAAAACCCCTAGAATCATATTAACTCGATCTATAGACTCCCATATTAGGTTCACCTTAATCCGAAAAAATCTCGTCACCCTATCTCTAGGCGCGCGATCAACTTCGCTTAATTATGCTAGATCTACTCTTAGACATGGACTTTTGCACCACCACCTAAGCACATTCAGCTTGAATCAATATCCCAGAAATATTAATACAAGATTAAGCACACATAATTAAGAACAAATCAAATATTTATCATATAGTTTAGAAAACAATAACAAGATCCGTCTTAGGTTTCATCCCTTCAGGTATCTGAAGGGTTTAGTTCATAACAATAAAAGAAAACATCTCAGAAGAAAAGATAAAACAAAACATAAGAAATCTCTAAAACTCCTTGAAGGAATTGAAGGAGAGATCCGTTTTGAGTGTAATTTCAACTTCTTGAGATGGATCAACTGGCTATCTTCGAGTGATTCCCACAAATCTGACCTTTCTAGCTCGGCTCCTTGGCCTAGCTAACCGCCAAAAGCCCTGGCAGAAGTTTTCTACCGAACTCCCCATTTAATTTGCCCCTTAGGGTGTTTATATAGACTTTGAGATGCTTTACTTGGCCCCTACATATCCTAATTCAAGTGGAATTCCTACTAGGGTGTTTGAATAGGCTTTGAAATGTGTTTCTTTGCCTCCAAGTATCCTATTCTGAGTAAAACTCCTATTGGTCGTGGTAGGGACACGTCCATCGCACACACCCGTGTGAATCGTGGCCAGGCCGTGGTCGAGTCTGCTAAAGAGACACGTCTGTGTGTTTCAGGGTCTAGATCGTGTTAGAGTAAATTAGGTTCAAAGGGTTCACTAAGGGTTAATTGTGAAGGTAGGGTTTTTAGTGGAGTGAGTGGGTTAAAACCTAGGTGCCTTTATCATCTCAGTATATCAAAACAAAAATGTGGTCTTAACATGTATAATCGAGGCAAGTTCTAGAATAACAGTTCAATGTTGACACACTCATAAGTGAAAAAGAATATATGCTCTGTAAGGCTTAAAATCTCACAAAAATTATGGGTGTTTTTAATGTCAACCTCATAAATTTCAAACTTCAAAGTAATATTCAAATCCAGGTAGACAACCTAGAAAAAAAATTTATTTCTGAAAAATAGACTTATCATGCTTGATTCTCTAGTATCTTAAAGTATAAATCATCAATGCACAATTAACTATGACTTACTCAAAAACATATCAATAAGAATCATAAATCATCAGAAATTTCATCCTAATTAGTAATATGAGGAATTTACTTAAGAACTAGATATAATTCAGGGATTTGAGAATAATACAAAAAGTTAGGCACCTTTACCCCCACACTTAAGGTGTCCATTGCCCTCGATGTACAAAGATAGATAATAACAATTAGTAAATAATTATAAGAGAAGGGAGAAAGTGACACTTCCTGAATTATGGATGATCTTCTTGAAATGGCAGAGGTCGTGGTGAAAGATGACTTGGAGGAGGCGGCGGTGGTGTTGGCTATGGTTGTGGTGGGGTGGCTACCAACAGTCACTGTGCTAGATGAAGAAATTGGGAAACTCGTGAAGGATTAGCCAAGAATTATTAAGACACATTTAAAATAAACTAATTATGTATTTAAGGATCAGAAAACTAAAGGGAAAGAAAATAGAAAGTAAGATAAAATTAACATAAAAGATGAATAGACTGAGGAGTCCTTATTGATGGATGGTTCGCGAGGTGGATGTGATTTCTAAGGCCGTGGTGCATGATTGCCAAGCAGACTTTAGAACCTAAAATTAAGAAATTAAAATAAGATAAACTAAATTAAGCACAAGAGAAGTAACAATAAGGAAAATAAAGGAGAATAGAAAAGAAAAATGAAAACTAAATGGTCTCAAAGACCCTTGGCTTGTCGAGTAGATGAAGCGGCCAGCATGAACTTATGTAGGTCGATCTCCCTCTAGGAGATTATGCTTGGCTTTTCCGCTTCTTTGACATGGATATGTGTAGGCTCAAGAGTTTAGAGACTTGTTACGGAGAAGAGAGAAATTTGAGAAAAAGAAGGAAGGAAGAAGATGGAGAGTCAGTGAAAAGGAAGGAAAAGGGGTGGCTTTAAATATAGTTTCAAGTCTGGTACTTCCCCACACCCATGTATCGTGGGCGTGTTGTTTCACGGTCACCTCGCACGGTCGTCTGTCTAGGCGTGTTGGTTCACCCACGCCCGTTTTACAGATTGCCACGCCCGTTGGTGATAAGTCAGTGTCGTCTACGGCCACATTGCACGGCCGTGGCATTTTGTTGGTGCCCGTGTAGTGGTGGTTGGAGTTCGTGACTCGATGATTTCATTATTTTTGATTCGTACTCTTCTGCCATTATTAGTACGGAGATTCTGTTCTTTTATACGGCCACGCCACGGTAGTGTGCAAAAAGGTCATGGTGCGAAAATCTGCACTTTTGGTTAGTTTAAAACTAGGTGTTTATGACGAAAAGAAGAAAAGAAACTAAAATGAAAACAAATGTGTAAATAAATAGGGTTAGTGCTCAGGTTGCCTCCCGAGAAGCACTCTTTTAAAGTCTTAAGCTAGACTTTCCTTTTTCTCGTATGATTATGGTGGTTTGAAAGTTTGAACATCTTCCCTCATGCTGTCAGTTTTATTTTCATGGTAGAGTTTAAGTCAAAAAGCGTTTACCTTAAAAGTACCGAATATGGGATTGCTTACCTCGACTGTCCCGTATGGAAAGATATTGCGTAGAGGGATTTCTTCATTTATATTTAGGTCTGACGTGGTAATTCGTGGATCTTCCTTTTTTAACAGTACCTGATCTCCTATTTTGAAGTGGTTCGATGTTCCTATTATCTTTTCTGGGGGCTCCTTTGGTTTTGCTTCGTGCGGATCCGGTTCCTCTTTACAGTGTGTCTTCTATGCTTCTAATTCGTCGACCTTAAGGCTTCATTCCTTATATAGTTCTTCTTTATTTGCACGAGGTCTATGATTCGACTCAAGTCTGCAGCTTTGTGGTGGATCCTGTGGTGAAAGATGAATAAATTGGTCATCAACTGAATTTACTTTCTCACCTTTATCAATTGATGTCTTGGTCGAGTCAAGAGCTTGGAGACTGATCGATTTGTCACCTACATGAAGAATGAGTTCTCCTGTGCCAACATCAATTTTAGCCCTTACAGTTGCTAAAAAGGGTCTTCCTAAAATTAAAGGAATCGAATTATCCTCATCCATGTCCAAGACAACAAACTCTACTGGGAAAACAAATTTATTAATTTTTACGAGAACATCTTCGATAATACCCCTAGAAATTCTAACAGTTTTATCAGCTAATTGAATACTCATCCTAGTTTGTTTGGATTTCCCTAGACCTAGCTGCTTAAACATTTTATAAGACATGACATTTATACTTAACCCTAAATCAGCCAAAGCATTATCAATTGTTAGTCTACCAATTAAACATAGAATTGTAAAACTCCCTGGATCTTTTAGCTTCCGTGGTAGTCTATTTTGTAGAATTGCTGAGCACATTGCATTTAATTCCACATATGGCTCCTCGCCTAACTTACGCTTGTTCGTCAAGAGTTGTTTTAAAAACTTCCTCAAATCTGGAATCTGTGAAAGAGCTTCAAGAAGCGATAAGTTAATATGTAATTTCTTTAAAAGTTTAAGAAACTTACCGAATTGTTCCTTAGTATCATCTCTCTTTATCGCTTTGAGATAAGGTATGCGGGGTTGGTAATCTTTGATTACCGGTTTTGGCTTTTCTTGTATTACCTCAATTTTACCTTCTTCTACCTCATTTTCTTGTATTGAATTGGGATCATCTAACCCTATACTATCATGGTTGTGATGGCTTGGATTTGCTCCTTTGGGTTAATCTCAATGTTGCTTGGTAAACGCCCTTGCGGTCATTCAAAAATTAACTTTGCAAGTTGTCCAACTGACTTAGTAATTTCCCCAACTGACTTAGTAAGTTGCCCAACTTGGTTCTTAATCCCTTCAATAGATGTTTGTTGGTTTTTAAGTGTTATCTCAGTGTCTTGGAAATGGTTTTACGTGGTCGCCATGAATTTTGTCGATTATCTCTTCAAGGTTAAACTTCTTTTATTGTGGATATGGTGATTTTGAAAATTTTGAGGAGGTTGTTGTCTTTGATTTCCTTGATTTCCTTGACCTTCCCATGAAAAATTTGGGTGGTTCCTCCAACTGGATTATAAGTATTACTATAAGGTTATTATTAGATCTGAAATTATTACCTATATAGTTCATCGCGCCGCTTTCGTGCCCAGTTGGTAGGGTGGGTACTCGTAATCGAACGCAGTTCCACTTGTGTCGCATCGCATTCTCGGATGTACTGCGAAGAACATAAACTATCAAGCTTTTTATTCATCATTTCTACTTGTGTTGATAGCATGGTTACTGCGTCGAGGTTGAAAACTCCAGTTGATTTTGTTGGTTTTGTCCTTGTAACCTGCCACTGATAGTTATTCATTGACATTTCTTTAATAAACTCGTAGGCTGCCTCAAGAGTTCATTGTTCGTGGTTCTACCATGGTGAATCAACTAGTTGCCTCGTTGAGGGGTTTACACCGTCATAAAAAGTTTGGCCTTGGAGCTATAAAGGTAAACCATGGTGCGGACACCTTCTCAAAAGATCCTTGTATCTCTCCCTTGTGCCGTATAATGTCTCTAAATCCATCTGCACAAAATAAGAGATATCATTCTGTAGTTTGGCCGTTTTGGCCTGTGGGAAATATTTTAATAAAAAAATTTCGGTCATTTGATCCCATGTGGTGATTGACCCTCGTGGTAACGAGTTTAACCACTATTTGGCTTTATTCCTTAATGAAAAGGGAAATAACCGAAGACGTATGGCATCATTAGAAACGCCATTTATTTTGAAGGTATCACAGAACTCTAAAAAATTAGCTATATGAGTATTTGGGCCTTCGTCCTGCAAACCATCAAATTGAACAAATTGTTGAATCATTTGTATAGTGTTAGGCTTTAATTCAAAATTATTAGCAGCTATGGCAGGACTAACAATACTCGATTCTCGCTCTGTTAAATGAGGTTTAGCATAATCATACATAGTCGTGGAGCATTGTTTTTACGCCACATCTTGTGGTGGTAGGTTATTCTCGTCCATCCCTTCAGTAGGATTGGATCCGCTTTGTTGTTCTTCTTCTCTATAATTTAGGGCTCGCCTAATTTCTCTACGATTCCTACTAGTGGTAGCTTCAATATCAACATCAGATACTAGTGGTCCTTTCTGGTACCTTCTAGTCATAAACTAGAGGTACTGTGTTGGAAAAGAAAGAAAGAAAATTAGCAAGGTTAAAAATAAAATAAAAATAAAAATAATGGCTAAAGTAATAAAAATTAAGTTTTCTTAATATTTTAGTTCCTCGGCAATGGCGAAAAAAACTTGATCATTGTTTTGTCGAGTTTTAAAATTTATAAAGAGAATGATCGAACTACTGGAAACTAACTCTGACAATGATTTAAGGCAAGTGCACCTATCGAACAGTAGTATAGCTTAGGCAAGACCGGATTGTCGAACCCAAAGGAACTAAAAGTACCAATACTAACCTTCTTTCTATTATTTAGCCTAAATATTAAGTGAGTGATTGTTTAAACTAAAACTATCTAATTACTAAGCTAAGATTCAAAGACAAAAAGAATGAATTGAAGAAATAACTTTAGGAAAACTCAGTTCACTAAGACGATACCCTTAGGAAGAATCCACCTAGACTTCACTTGTTATCTAATACTGAACCAGACGATTTATTCACTTGAGTTGATCCGTAGGATTCCCTAATTTATATTAAACCCTCTCGAGAAGTAATAACGCCTAACCACAGGATGATTAATTGAAATCTCTTTCTAATTAAAACCCTAGAATCGCATTAACTCGATCTATGGACTCCCATATTAGGTTTCACCCTAATCCGACAAAATCTCGTCATCCTATATCTAGGCACGCGATCAACTCCGCTTAATTATGCTAGATCTACTCTTAGACAAGGACTTTTTCTCCACCACCTAAGCGCATTCAACTTGAATCAATATCCCAGAAATATTAACACAAGAATTAAGCACAAATAATTAATAACAAATCAAATATTTATCATATAGTTCAGAAAACAATAACAAGATCCGTCTTAGGTTTCATCCCCTTCAAGTATCTGAAGGGTTTAGTTCATAACAATAAAAGAAAACATCTCAGAAGAAAAGATAAAACAAAACATAAGATATCCCTAAAACTCCCTGAAGGAATTGAAGGAGAGATCCGCCATCTTGAGTATAATTTTGACTTCTTGAGATGGATCAACTGGCTATCTTCGAGTGATCCCACAAATTTGACCTTTCTGGCTCGGCTCCTTGGCCTAGCTAATCGCCAAATGCCCTGGCGGTAGGCTTCTGTCGAACTCCCCCTTTAAGTTGCCCCCTACGATGTTTATATAGACTTTGAGATGCTTTACTTGGGCCCTACATATCCTAATTCAAGTAGAATTCCTACTAGAGTGTTTGAATAGGCTTTGGAATGTGTTTCTTTTCCTACAAGTATCCTATTCCAAGTAAAACTCATCTTGGCCGCGGTAGGGACACGTCTATGGCACACGCCCGTGCAAATCGTGGCGGTCCGTGGTCGAGTTCATCAAGAGACACGCTGCGTGTGTGTTTGGGGTCCGTGCCGTGTTAGTGTAAATTAGGGAGGCACGACCGTGTGGTCTTGGGCCCAGGCCGTGTCGATTCCTTCTTTGGCCCAGTTTGGTTTGTTTTAGGCTCGTTTCTCGTTCTTTTCATCCCTAAGTGCTTTCTTGAGTATAAAACATGAAAAGAAAGGATTAAGAGCACCTTTTTACACAATTCAGGGAATAAATTATCCAAAAGTATGCTAAATGTGGGATTAAAATATGTTACTTTTACGATTTATCATCAGCTAAATAACGCACTTTGGGCCTATCGGACAGCGTATAAGGGACCAATTGGCATGACCCCGTACCGACTTGTTTTTGGCAAAGCTTGCCATCTTCCAGTAGAATTAGAACATAAAGCTTATTGGGTCATTCGACAATGTAACATGGAGTTAGAGCCTGCAGGAAGGGCAAGGAAATTAGACATCCAAGAGTTAGAAGAAATTCGCAATGATGCCTATGAGAATGCTCGCATTTATAAAGACAAGACGAAGTTGTTTCATGATAAGAGAATAGCTACGAAGCTTTTTTTGTAGGACAAAAAGTTTTCTTTATAACTTTGTATTAAAACTATTCCCAGGAAAGCTTCGATCTCGATGGCAAGGACCTTTTTATTGTGACCCAAGCGTTCACAGATGGTGCAGTTGAAATAGAGAGTGAAGAGACAGGAAAATAGTTTGTAGTCAATGGCCAACGATTGAAGCCATTTTACGAGAATTTTCAGGTCCACACGGTTGAAAAAATTCAGTTAGAGCCACCATAATCTCATTCACGGCGTCAAGCTAATGATGTAAACAAGCGCTTGTTGGGTTTATTATTTTATTTTGATTATTTATTATTTTATCATAATCATTTATTACTTATTTTATTTTGGATATTAATAAAATTTCTTCTTCTAACTAGGTGGACCGAAACGAAATAGAGAGAAAAAAGAGAAAAGACAAAACCTACAGCCAAACAGCTCTCGCTCCATCCTTATTTCACTGAATAGTGCATTCTTGCCCTAGATTCCCCAAAACCTGCAGTCAAACACTCCTTTCAGCAAAAAACCCCAAAACCTAAAAAAAATTCTATTTTTTCACAAAACCTCCATAGCCTTGAAACCCCTTCACCACCCTTTCCACCGCCGATTTTCCAACCACCATGGTATTTAACCCACTCAAAGCCAACCTCCGATGACCGTTGAGCAACGCTAGAGCGCATTAAGGACCGACTTCACACTTGTGGCCAGCAACTAACCGAGCTTATTGCCATTATGCGCGAACGACAATAACTACATGGGGAGTTCTTCTAAACTTTTCCACCTATTTATTTATTTTCTTCCACATCAAGGACAATGTGTTTTAAGTAGGGGGAGGTACTCTTCGTTATTACTGTCATTTTTTGCTGTGTTTTTGGTGTTGCTGCTTGATGCTCTATTATGCCCAAAACTATTATTATTATTTTAGAATGTTCTGCCTCTTTTCATGCCAAAGATTTTTACCAGGATTTGCCCACTGCTTGACCTACATGCATGATTCTTGTCTTCTGAGAAAATTACGATTTTTCCATAACTGATGCCATCTCCACTATTTTATTTTCATTAGGCTAAAAATAATTGTGATTAATATTGTTAACTCTATCTTGTTTTTTGTAAAATTGATCAAGTTTAATATAAACTGGACATTTAATATGATTGCATGCTAAATTTTTGTTCACGGCTATTAGGTGATTATTGAAACTTATTCTTGACACTTGATTGTTTTTCCTAAGTTCTCCAAAATTAAAATTTCGTTTAATGCTAACAATTTATCCGCGGTTATGAGTGCAGCTTAAAAATGTGACTGACTGAGTAATAAGGATAGGGTGCTTGGGTTGTCATCCTATTTCACGTCAAAAGGTTGTGTAACGTGTTAGGTAAAACTTCGCTAACCGAAATTAATTTTTAAGAACATGTTGGGCTGAGTAACCGAGGTGAGGTGCTTGGCTGTCATCTCTCTTCGCGTCAAAAGGTTCGATACGTTCTTAAGAAAAAAATTATAATAAATTAGGAGTATGTTAATGAAATGCTAAGGGGTGGGGTGCTTGGTCGTCATCTCTCTTCAGCGTCAAAAGGTTCGATATATTCTTAAAAGCAAAAAATAAATAAAGAAAAAAATAAAATAAAATTTGGGGACTAAAGGAGGAAACAAATTGGATGTCTAGGTAGGTTTGGTAATTTACCTAATTTTCATGAAATAATTCAAGTCGATTCTAATTTTTGTGTGTATTAATTGGAAAACTTTTTCTATTTTACTTAAAGCAAGCTTAGGGTTCTCTTTATTTTTCATATGCATTTTGACTATTTTTTATGGAACTTTGGAGTGGTATTTCTTTTATAGAACTGGGACGAGTCGCTATGAGGTGCCGAACCTCTGGTGACCCAAAGTCACAAATATCAACTGTGGTACCAAACCACTGGTGACCCAAAGTCACAGATATCATTCTTCCCCCTCCTCTCATATCACCCACAATAATGCACATGCATATACATATCATGCCAACATGATTAATCATTAAACATATAATAAACCATAGCACATGCGATTTCATCAAAATCAAATATCTTAAACTTATCAAAAGGACTTACCCGAATCCTTGCTCATACCCATAAGGGTACCAAATCGAAACCTACACAATTTCAGCTTTTACATAGTTTTAGGTTATTAACAAGTTTACATAGATTATGAAGTGTGTAAGATACACACCTGGTTACTAACGCGACTATCGAATCCCGAAAATCAAGATCTAACACACTAGTTTCCCCCTCCTACATTCGGCCAATGACAATTGTTGGCTACACTTGTAAGTCCCGAAAAGTTAACACATCGAATAACAATCCTTACCTTAACGCTTTTAAATCTCAGTCACAACTCGAGATGTACGAGATAGAGCCTTCCCCTGCAATCGGCCAACACTAAACACTTAATCTTAATAGCCTTCGCTTTGCAAATCACTAAAAGAAAGATTGAGTGCGCATGAAACCTTACCACCGCTTACTAAGACCGACAAGGAGATTAGGTGATCACAATCCACCGCTTGAAAATCCGGAGACCCTAGAAGAAACCGATTTCACAGATGAATGAGAACCAGGACAAATGCCAAAATTTGGCTTTTGTTCTATGTATGTCGACAAAGAGAAAAGAAAGAGATAATAGAGATTCGGCCAAGAGCACTTACCCCTTCCAAAACCGATTAGAGATGAAGACCAAAGGGATCCACCCTTGGTTGATATTCGGCCACAGTGTAGAAAAAGAAAAGGAGAGTAAAGAAGAGATCTTCAATGGTTGAGAGGGATTTCAGAAATAGTGGTGGAACAATTAAAAGGGGTTTCGGCTATGGCTTTTGAAAGAAGAGCAAAAGAGATTCGGCTTGCAAGAAATCAAGAAAAGTTTGATAAACATTCGGCACAAGAGAAGGTGAAGAGGAAAGAAAGTTGTCGATTTGGGAAGGAGAGATGTTGATGGGGTTTGAAACAAGTATGAGAAAAAAAAAAGAAAGAATGGGGGAAGAAGGAGATTCGGCCAAAATGGTTTTGGTTTCAAAAGAAGAAAAGAAAAAAAATGGTTTGGACGTTGGAGAGTGAAGTCAACTAGAGCCTAGGGGTTTCGGTTTTGCCTAAAACAACATGCTTCCAAGCTTGCTTAGTCGAAAGTGCCTACCTGGAATAACTATGGAAAATTGGCACCTCTCCCAAGTCTCCCAACCGATTACTCCTCCTCCCAACAGTCCATACTTCGGCCAACACTTCAAGCCTCTCCTGACCACTCATTCAAATGAGTTTGGATGAGTCAACCATCCATAATTTTCTCCTCTCTATCCATTCCAAATCTGTTGATTCTATCCACATCCTCCCAAGAAAGTCCTCCCCAAGTCCATCTCCTCCTTGCTTCTGGCGTCAAAAATAATTAGCAGCAAGGGATTTCTGCAGCTCGAACCCAAGCTCTCCTTCTCTTACTTGTGGCGTCACTGACTAAGGCCCTAAGTGGCGCCTCCTTGCCACTTTACCAAGGCTTTTCTTGTGCTACAGTTTACCACAAAATATTCTTAACCCCTAGCTCCTTCAGCTCCCCTGAACCAATGCTTGAAAATAAAATTTTCCCTATAGTTCGGGCCTACCCTTGGCTCATATCTAGACCCTAAAACACCTCAATTAATAACGCAACTCAAGCCATACCCATGCAAATAGTTCAAACATAATAGCCCCTATTTAAGGATGTTACAGTTCTACCCCCTTAAAATAATTTCGACCTCGAAATTACCTGGTCAAATGAGTTGAGGGTATTGCTGCCTCATCACATCCTCTGGTTCCCATGTAGCTTCTTCCACGCCATGATTTCGCCATAACACCTTCACTAATGGAACTGACTTCCTGCTAAAACCTTTACATCCCGATCTAAAATCTGTACTGGTTCCTCTTCCATGGTCAAATCTGGGCTCACCTCAATTTCCTCCACCGACACAACATGCGATGGATCTGAACGGTAGTGCCTCAGCATGGAGACGTGGAATACATCATGTATCTGACTCAGTTCCGTTGGTAACTCAAGCTGATAAGCTACTGATCCCACTCGTCTCAACACCTTATATGGGCCAATAAACCTTGGGCTTAGCTTGCCTTTCCTTCCAAACTTCAGCACCTTCTTCCATGGTGAGACCTTCAGGAAAACCCTATCACCCACTGCATACTCTATATCTCTTCGCTTAAGATCGGCATATGACTTTTGCCTGTTCGAAGCTTCTTTTAGACGAGCCTGAATCAATTTGACCTTGTCCTCGATCTTAGCAACCAACTCCGGTCCCAACATCTGATACTCACCCAACTCTGTCCAGCATGTAGGTGTACGACACTTCCTACCATACAACGCCTTATATGGTGCCATCTTAATGCTTGCCCGGTAACTATTGTTGTATGCAAATTCAGCTAACGGCAGAAATTCCTCCCAACTACCTCTAAAGTCCAAAGCACAGCCTCTCAACATATCCTCCAGGATTTGTATAACCCTTTCTGACTGTCCATCCGATTGCGGATGAAATGTCGTACTAAAATCCAACCGCGCACCCTAACGCTCGATGCAATGCTTTCCGAACCTCGACGTGAACTCGATCCCCGTCGAGATGATTGATCCTGGCACACCGTGCAACCTCACTATCTCTGCCACATACAGCTTAGCTAACTTCTGAAGTGAGTAATCAACCCTTACCGATATGAAATGAGCTGATTTAGTCAAACGGTCCACAACCACCCAGACTGAGTCCTTCTTACTGGCCGTAAGGGGTAGCCCACTGACAAAGTCCATCGTAATCCTTTCCCACTTCCACTGAGGAATTTTCACCGACTGAAGTAAACCCGATGGCCCGGTGTTCAACTTTGATCTATCGACACGCCGACACTTACCCACAAACTCGCCACTTCCCGCGGCACTGCCACCAAAATCGCTCTCGCAAATCTCGGTACATCTTGCTACCTCCAGGATGCATAGCGTATGTACGTCCTGAAGAATCCTCTGCCTTAGCTCGACGTCCTTCGGTATACAAGCTCTCTCTTGAAAATGCAACACTCCATCGTTGGTTAAGCTGTAACCTTCCAAACCACCACTCTGCACTTGCAACCTTCGAGCATTCTGACCCTCATCCACTAACTGTTTCTCCTTAATCTACTCCACCCAACTCGGCTTAACCTGTAATTCTGCCAAAAGACTTCCGTCGTCATACAGGCTAAGTTGAGTAAATATCGCTCTTAAGTCTGATACGGCTCAATGCGTCTGCAACCACGTTAGCATTGCCCGGATGATACTCAATTGAACAATCGTAGTCCTTCAACAGCTCAATCCATCTGCGCTGTCTCAAATTTAAGTCCTTCTGAGTCAAAAGATACTTCAGACTCTTATGGTCCTGTAGACTATCAACTTCTCTCCGTACAAATAGTGTCTCTATACCTTCAGGGCGAAAACCACTGCAGCCAACTCCAAGTCATGTGTCAGGTAGTTACCCTCATGCGGTCTCAGCTGTTGAGACGCATAAGCCACTACTTTTCCTTCCTGCATCAGCACACATCCCAAGCCAGTATGTGATGCATCACAGTAGACCGTGAATACCTTCCCTGCCTCAGGCTAAACCAAAATCGAAGCTTCCGTCAGAATCTTCCTCAACTTATTGAAACTTTCCTGTTATTTCTCAGACCACACAAAAGGAACTCATTTCCTCAACAACTTGGTCAACGGTGCTGCGATCAGAGAAAATCCTTCTACAAATCTTCGATAATACCCTGCCAGACCTAGGAAACTATGAATCTCTGCAACCGACCTAGGTAGTTTCCAGTCCAACACTACCTCAATCTTGCGATGGTCCACTCTAATCCCTTCAGCTGACACTACGTGACCTAAGAAAGTCACCTCCCTAAGCCAGAACTTGCACTTGCTGAACTTGGCAAATAACTGCTTTTCCCTCAGAATTTGCAAAACCACCCGCAAGTGTGCATCATGATCCTCCTCAGTCCTTGAGTACACCAATATGTCGTCTATAAATACCACGACAAATTGGTCCAAGTACTACTGGAACACTCGATTCATCATATCCATGAATGCCACCAGTGCGTTAGTCAACCCAAACGGTATTACCAGAAACTCGTAGTGTCCATAACGAGTGCAAAACACCGTCTTGTGGATATTAGCCTCTTTCACCTTAAGCTGATGATACCCTGACCTTAGATCGATCTTCGAAAAAATTGATGCCCCTTTAAGCTGATCAAACAAGTCGTCTATCCTCGGTAACGGATACTTGTTTTTGATCGTCAGCTTATTCAACTGGAGGTAGTCAATGCACATCCGCATTGTACCATCATTCTTCTTAACAAAGAGCGCTGGCGCTCCCCAAGGCGAAACACTTGGCTGGATAAAACCCCGGTCCAACAACTCCTGAACCTGAGCCTTCAGCTCCACCAATTTCTTTGGCACCATTCTATACGGGTAATAGACACTGGCGCAGTTTCGGATAACATATCTATATCGAATTCAACTTCCCGATCCGAAGGCAGACCCGAAAGTTTTTCTAGAAATACGTCAGTAAATTCCTTCACTATTCGGACATTCTCCATGGCTGACTCTTTAGCCTCCAAGGCACACACATGAACCATAAACGCCTCACAACCCTTCCTTACCATCTTCTCAGCTTTTAAAGCAAACACCACGTTGGATAGATAATCTCTTCTATTACCTATCACCACCACTTCTTCACCCTCAGCCGTTTTCAAAACCATGCGCTTAGCCTCACAATCCAAACTTGCTTGGCACTTCACCAGCCAGTCTATCCCAAGGATCAGATGGAACTCCCCAAACGGCAGTTCCATCAGATCAGCCACAAATACCACCCTTTGGAGTTCTAGGGGTACATCCCTATACAGCTTATTTACTTCTACAGAGTGACCTAGAGGGCTAATTACTGTCATCTCCCTAGAAGTAGTTTCAAAGTCTAGGTTCATGGTCTCTGCTATGCTACTGGCTACATACAAATGTGTCGAACCCACATCTATCAAAGCAGTATATGGTAATCCAAAGATTAAGAATGTGCCTATTATGACGTCTAGTGCGTCACCTTCCTCTCGACGCCTCGCTGCATATACCAATCCAGTGTCTTGTTTCAAGATGTTCAGACCTCGCTTTCGGTGCTCTCTACGCCCGATTAGAACCATTACCTTCTCTACGTAACCGGGACCCTCGTGGTTGCGGTCCTCGTTCTGACCGAGCACGACCACGACCCTCAGATTGAATCTCGCTAACTTTCGTGGGCAGATCCTCACACGATGATCCAAATGACCCACACTCAAAATATCCTTTGCCACCGGTCCAACATCTCCTCAATGAGATTTTCCACACCGATTACATGCTATTTGGTCCTTGATTAGCGACAACAGTGTCTCCCGATCGATTTAGCCCACGATTCCTAGCCCTTTTCGAGAGTTTCGGTGATCCGGATGATCCAAAACCTCTATTTTGTCTATTCTCGTCCGCATTACATCTCACGATTCCTTGACCCCTTGGCTACCTTAGCCTTTTCTACCAACACAAGAACTCCTGTTCTGCCGTGGAGCAATCGATAATCTCGGCTCATCCTCGGTCCGTCCTCGAGCGGACACATCGCTCATGCTCAGAGTCACGATACCTCGAGCATCTGGCTCAACCTTAAGAATTCGCCTCAGACTCGATACGGACTTACTCCCGAACCAAATTTCAAAATGCCTTCCTCTCTGGCGTCAATATAACTGGTCGCAACATACTTCTTCTGATAAGTCGCCTTGTAATAATGCCAAGTGAGATCATCCGCTGCAGCACTATCCCGAACCGTGAGCCACCACTGGTATGACTCATCTCGGAGAAGCGACACTACCCCTTTCAGTTTCTCCTCAACCGTCAGATCCAAATCGTCCATGATTCGCTCCGTTGCCTCCAACCAATACTCACCAGACATGCCACACCAGAAACACCTCAGAATATCTCAGCTCCATTGGTTCGGAGTTGCTCAGATCTGATTTTGAGCTCCGTACCTCCACCTACTCCAAACCACTCTCTCAAGAACTCGCGAAGATCGCTGCGACAATCGCATCATCCCCGTCGATCCTAGTACTCAACACCAGTGGCTGGTGGTGAGGGCATCTCATTCTCCGACCCTTGACCAGACTTAACTGGTTCCGATACGGTCATTTTACCTCTACCACGCCCTCGCACATTACGACCACGTCCCCTAGAACTCATGTCTATGATCGTAATTTAATCTACTTTAAGAAATTTTTATGCATTTGTAACACCCCCAAACCCGATCAATACACCACGACTGAATCTGGCATGCTACGGAGTGAAAATCCTTTTTAAACCAAAAGTTTGTCGGATAATTTTCTTAGAAAACCCTTTTGTAGTATGAAAAGTTTAGAAATCCTTGTTTAAGATGATTTTGAAATCGTGTGATGGCTGCTTTAAAACTCATGCTTGAAAATCTGCTTATTGTTGCAAGTTTTAGAAAACATACAAGTTACCTTTGTTATCATCTTATAAGTAGTGTTACCCGATGGCAACGTTTAGAAAACTGAAGGAGCTATAGTTTTGAAAGATTGCTTTTTACCGGTTAATTTAACAAGTCCATATATCCAACATATGTATAATATAATCAAGATAAAAGCAAATAATAAAAACCCAAAATGATACTTAGCGGCCTTATTACAAACTAAAACCAACTTTAGGTAAATAGATAAAATTGAAATAGTAACTAAAAGAAATCAAAACCCAAACGAGCATGCATGGCAGCCTCGAGTCCCTCCCGGCTCCATATCCGCAATCTACGCCTCATCTGCAAAATATAAGGGAAGGGGTGAGTCACCGAGACTCAGTGTATAAATCTCTAACCCGATAGTGCAAGCACTAACACAGATTATCAGTAAACATGCAAATCATGCAACCCATAACCTAACCATCCAATCTCCTTTATCTACCCCGTGTGGTCAAAACCACTGGTGGTCAAAACCACTGGTGACCGTAGTCACAAATATATAATGGTGTGGTTAAAATCACTGATGACCGAGGTCACAAATCGAGTGATAGGTCCAACCCATCGTGTGGTCAAAACCACTGATGACAATCCCATAATCAACATATGGGGCCAACCCACTGTGGTACCAAACCACTGGGACGAGTCACAATATTCATATGTGGTCAAAACCACTGGGACTTAGTCACAAAATATAATATCAAGACGGGGCCAACCCGTCGTGTGGTCAAAACCACTGGTGACAGTCCAAATATCTCTTCCCCCTCCTCTCAACAATCCCACCATCATGTCCATATCAATCATGGCATAATAATATATAGTGATGCAAATAACACATGGCTTATATTTAACAGTGACATGATGATATATATCAAAAATCACATAACAGGGGGACTTACCTGGAATCCAAGCTCATACCCACAAGGCATAATCACCGATTTCATTGGCTATAACAGTAACATAATAGGCATATTATACTAATAAAGTGTGTAAGTGTTACACACCTGTTACTAACGCAATCACTAAATCCCAAAGACCCGATCTACTGCACCAAATTTCCTTGATCCTACTTTCGGCCAAACCCAAAATTAGTAACAAGGCCATTCGGCCACACCAACAAATCCCGAGGGTTAACGCATGGAACCCAGAATACTAGCCAAACCCAAAATCAGTAACAAGGCCACACCAACCTTACCTTGATGCTCTTTGAATACTAGCCACCACCCAAAGTATGTGAGATTGAGCCTTCTCCTACAATCGGCAATCATTAACACTCATTTTAATAGCCTTCGACTTTTCAAATATCTAATGGAAAGACTGAACTAACATGGATCCTTACCACTGACTTACCGAATTCGATTGTCAGAGAATAGAGGGCACAGATCTACTACTTCAAAACCCCGAAGATTCTAAAAGAAATCGGTCCTTATAGACGATTAGCATTACTTATCAACAAATGCCGAAATTCAGCTTTTGCTCTCATGAGAGTCGACAGAGAGAAGAGAAAAAGAATAAAGAAATTTGGCCAAGAACACTTACCCTCTTCCAAAATCAATTGGAGAAAAACCAAAAGAAGATCTAGACTTGATTGGTATTCGGCCAAAACAAAACAAGAAGAAGAAGGGAGATTCGACTATGGTTGATTGAAGACAACCCAATGGGATTCGGCTAGAGTGGAAGAAGAGAAAGGAAAAGAAAGTAAAAGGGAGAGAGAGGATTCGGCAAGTGGAAGGAAGAAGAAGAAGATTTGGCACAAAAGAGAATGAAGAGAAAAGATATGGTTTTGAGCAATTATGAAAAAGAAAAATGAGATATGGTAAAGAAGAAGATTCAGCCAAGCACTTGAGAAGAAGAAAAAGATGAAGGGAGAAGGGTTACTTTTCAGTTACAAAGAAAATGAAAGATGAGAGAGGGCTCAAATGGAGATTCGGCCAAATGCCTAAGGGAGAAATCGACAACCACCTATGGACTTTAGGCTTTTGCTACCACAAGGCACCAAGGGAGAAATCGTCACATGCTAAGAGAAGAGAAAAAAAAGTTTCGGTTTGCCTCTCAACCGAATGCACTATAGCCAACACTAGCCGAAAATGACCACCTAGCCAACTAAGGAATTTCGACACCCCTTTACTCAGCTTCCAACCGATTACTCCCCTGCCAACAAGAGTTCAAAATTCGGCAGACACCTTAAATTTCTCCTGACTACAAATTCGAACAAGTTTGACTTATTCAAACTCCTAAATTCTCTCCTTGCCACCAATTCAAATTAATTTAACTTATTCCAGTTTATCTCGACAGAGTTTGTCTTGAGCACAACTCCTCCCCTTAGCGTCAAAATGCAAAGAAAATGGGATTCTCGCCGCTCGAACTCGAGCTCTCCCTTCCCTGCAGTGCCGTCACCTCAAGGCTCTAAGTGGCGCCTCCTTGCCACTTTACCAAGCCTATTCTTATGCTTAAATTCCCCACGAATTACACTTAACCCCTACCTCCTTCAGCTCCCTTTAACTAAAACTTAAAAATAAAAATTTTCCTACAGCTCTGGCCTACCCTTGGCTTATACCAGATCTTAAACACCTTAATTACTACCACAATCAAGCCATACCCATGCAAAAACAATTTAAACACAACAGCCCCCATTTCAGGATGTTACAGTTCTACCCCCTTAAAAATAATTTCAGCCTCGAAATTACCTGGTCAAAAGAGTTGAGGGTATTACTGTCGCATCACATTCTTTGGTTCCCATGTAGCTTCTTTTACGCCATGATTTCGCCATAATACCTTCACTAATGAAACTGACTTCTTGCGCAACACTTTCACATTTCGATCTAGAATCTACACTGGTTCCTTCTCCATAGTCAAATCTGGGCTCACCTCTATCTCCTCAACTGGTACAATATGTGACGGATCTAATCGATAGCGCCTAAGCATGGACACATGAAAGACGAATGAATCGACTCAATTCTCACGGCAACTCAAGTCGATAAGCTACCATCCCACTCGCTTCAACATCGTGATACATTAATAAATCTAGGGCTTAGCTTGCCCTTCCGCCCAAATCTCAACACTTTCTTCCAGGGCGATACCTTCAGAAAGACCTTATCACCCACTACATACTCTATATCCCTACGTTTAAGATCGGCGTAAGACTTCTGCCTGTCCAACGCTTCCTTAAGACGAGCCCGGATCACCTTAACCTTATCCTCAGTTTCGGCCACCAACTCCGGAACCAATATCTGCCGTTCATCCAATTCTGTCCAACATATAGGAGTGCGACATTTCTGTCCATACAGTGCCTCATATGGTGCCATCTGGGTACTCGCTTGATAACTATTGTTATAAGCGAACTCTGCCAATGGTAGATACTCCTCCCAACTACCATTGAAATCTAGAATACAGTCCCTTAGCATATCCTCTAAAATCTAAATTACTCTTTCAGACTGTCCATCAGATTGTGGGTGAAAAGCTGTGCTGAAATCTAACCTCGTTCCCAAAGCTTGATGCAAAGCCCTCCAAAACCTCGATGTGAACCTCGAATCTCTATCTGAGATAATTGACACTGGCACACCATACAACCTTATTATCTCGGCCACATACAACTTAGCTAACTTCTAAAGTGGATAATCAACCCTCACTGGTATGAAATGAGCTGATTTAGTCAAACGGTCCACAATCACCCAGACTGAGTCCTTCTTACTAGGCGTAAGGGGTAGCCCATTGACAAAGTCTATGGTAATCCTTTCCCACTTCCACTGAGGAATCTTCACCGGCTGAAGTAAACCTGTCGGCAGCTGATGTTCAGCTTTGACCTGCTGACACATCAGACACTTACCCACAAACTCAGTCACTTCCCGCTTCAACCCTGGCCACCAGAACTATTTTCACAAATCCCGGTACATCATGCTACCTCCAGGATGCATAGCGTATGGGCTATTATGTGCATCCTGAAGAATCCTTTGCCTCAACTCGACGTCTTTTCGCATACAAGCTCTCCTTGGAAATACAACACTCTATCGTGAGTCAAGTCAGAACCTTCAAACCATTACTCTGACTTGCAACCTCCAAGCATTCAAACCCTCATCCACTAACTGTTTCTCCTTAATCTGCTCTACCCAAGTCAGCTTTACTTGCAATTCCACCAACAAACTTCTATCGTCATACAGACTAAGGTGAGCAAACATTGCTCGCAGGTCTGTGACCACTTTACGGCTCAACGTATTAGCTACTACGTTAGCCTTACCCGGATGGTACTCAATCAAGTAGTCGTAGTCCTTCAACAACTCAATCCACCTTCGCTGTCTTAAATTTAAATCTTCTGCGTCAAAAGATACTTCAGACTCTTGTGGTCCGTGTAGACTATCGACTTTTCTCCGTACAAATAGTGTCTCCAAATTTTTAGGGCGAACACCACTGCCGCCAACTCTAGATCATGTGTCGGATAGTTAACCTCATGCAATCTCAGTTGTCGAGACGCATACGCCACCACTTTCCCTTCTGCAGATCAAGACACATCCCAAGCCAAGATGTGACGATCACAAGAGACCGTGAATACCTTTCATGCCTGAGGCTATACCAGAATCGGAGCTTCCGTCAGAATCTTCCTCAACTTGTCAAAACTTTCCTGTTGTTTCTCCGACCACACAAATAAAACACTTTTCCTTAATAACTTGGTCAACGACGCTTGCGATCGAGAAAATCCTCCACAAATCTCCGGTAATACCCCGCTGACCTAAAAACTTTGAATTTCTCGCAATCGAACTAGGCGATTTCCAATCCAACACCGCCTCAATCTTGCGAGGTCCACTCTAATCCTTCAACGGGCACTACGTGATCAAGAAAGTCACTTCCTAAGCGTAACTCGCACTTACTAAACTTGGCAAATAAGCGCTTCTCCTCGAATTTGCAAAACCACCCAAGTGCGATCATGATCCTCCTCGGTCCTTGAGTACACCAATATGTCGCCTATGAATACTACGACAAACTGGTCCAAGTACTGCTAGAACACCGATTCATCAAGTCCATAAATGCTGCCAGTGCATTGGTTAACCTGAACGGCATCACCAGAAACTCGTAATGCCCATACCGAGTACGGAATGCCATTTTATGAACATCAGCCTCTTTCACTTTGAGTTGATGGTACCCCGACCTGAGATCTATCTTCGAGAAAATCGTTGCACCCTTAAATTGATCAAACAAGTCGTCAATCTTGGGCAACGGATACTTGTTTTTGATCATCAACTTATTCAGCTGGCAGTAGTCTATACACATCCGCATTGTGCCGTCTTTTTTCTTAACAAAGAGCACAGGTGCTCCCCAATGGGATATACTTGGTCGAATGAAACCTCGGTCCAACAACTCGTGGATTTGGGCCTTCAACTCCACCAATTCCTTTGGCGTCATTCGATACGGGGCTATAGACACTGGCGCAGTTTTGGGTAACAGGTCTATACTGAATTTTACTTCCCGATCCGGAGGCAGACCCAGAAGTTCTTCTGGGAATACATCCGCAAATTCCCCTACGATTCGGACACTCTCTACAACTACATCCTTGGCTCCCAAAGCACAAACATGCACTATGAATGCCTCACAACCTTTCCTTAGCATTTTCTCTGCCTTCAGTACAGAGACCACATTGGATAAGTAATCCCTTCTATTACTTATCATCACCACCTCTCAAACTTCCACCGTTCTCAATACTATGCACTTAGTCGCGCAATCCAAACTGGCCTGGTACTTCACCAGCCAATCCATCCCGAGAATCAGATCGAACTCCCCAAACGGTAGTTCCATTAAATTAGCCACGAACACGACCCCTTGAAATTTTAGGGGTACATCCCTATATAGTTTACTTACTTCTACAGAGTGACCTAAAGGGCTTATCACCGTCATCTTCTTAGAAGTAATCTCAGAGTTCAAGTCCATAGTTTCCACTATGCTACTGGCTACATATGAGTGCGTCGAACCCACATCTATCAAAGTATTATAAGGTAGTCCAAGGATTAAGAACGTACCAGTTATGATGTCCGGTGCGTCGCCCTCCTCTCGATGCCCCACTGTATAGACCAATCCAGGCCATCTCGCCTCTAGACTACCCGCACCTCTGTCCGGTGCTCCACAGCCTCTACCAGAGCTATTACCTCCCCTATCAGCACCACGGCCCCTCTGTGGCTGTTGACCATCCCTCCTGTTCTGAGTACGATTTCGATCCCCAGACTGCAACCTAGCTGACTTCTGTGGATAATCCCTCACTCCGTGCCCCATCGATCCACACTCAAAGCATCCCCTATTTTCAGTCCAACATTCTCCCGTGTGAGACTTTCTACATCGAGCACATCATGGTGGCCACTGAGTATCAGCAGCAGTAGGCCTAGTAGCTTGATTCAGCCCACTATATCTACCCCTTTTCTGTTGGTTCCCGGTAGACCCAGATGATCCAAAATTTTTCTTATTCCAACCCTTGTCCTGATTCTGTCTAACCGACTATTTCACTTCCTCCGCAACTTTGGCTTTTTTCCACTAAGACCGTAAACTCTCTCTCCTACTGTGGAGCAATCAGCAACCTCAAATCATCCCTTAATCTGTCCTCGAATCTGACACATCGCTCATGCTCCGTAGCTATAATGCCCTGAGCATATCGGCTCAACCTTAAGAATTTCGCCTTGTACTCCGATACGGACTTACTCCCCTGAACTAGCCTCAGAAATACCTTCCTCTGCGCGTATCAATATAACTGGTCCCAACATACTTCTTCTGGTAAGCTGCCTTGAAATAATCCCAAGTGAGATCATCCGCTGCAGCACCATCCCGAACCGTGAGCCACCACTGGTATGACTCATCTCGGAGAAGCGACACTACTCCCTTTAGTTTCTCCTCAGCCGTTAGACCCAAATCGTCCATGATTCGTTCTGTCGCCTCCAACTAATACTCAGCCGTGTTGGGTGCCACACCAGATACACCTCGAATACCTTAGCTCTATTGGTTCAGAGTCACTCAGATACGGATTTCTAAGCTCCTATACCTCCACCTACTCCAGCCACTCTTTTCAGCACTCGTAGCATCGCCTACGACACCGTATCTTCCCCCGTTTGATCCTGATACTCTACACCAGCAGCTGGTGGTAGTGGTATCTCATTCTTGGACCCTTGACCAGACCTGACGGGTTCCGATATGGTTATTCTGCCTCTATCGTGCCCTCACACATTACGACCACGTCCCCTAGTACTCATGTCTATAATCGCGATTTATCTGCTTAAAGAAATTTTATGAATTAACTTCTGTTCCACTGATTACCCACAAATAAGTTTTATTGAAAAGAGATTTGGTAGTGGTTCTTTCGATCATCATAAAGATTTCATTTCCAGTCTTCTACCCTCATTCCACGAGTAGGGGTATTCTCTTCATTTCACTACCCGGGGGTATTTTCGTAATTAACCTATCAGGGTATTTTAGTAATAAATCAGGGTTAATTCAGAAACTTTTACAAATTATAGGTATTTTAGAAAGTCTAGAAATTAGGGGTATTTTGGTAATTTAATAAACCAGGGCTATTTTGGTAATTCATAAACCAGGGGTATTTTGGTCATTTTTTCAACTCAGGGGTACTTAGGAAATTTTAAAATCGAGGTTTAATTTTTTTAGGGTTGTACAAAACAAGGTGGCTGGTCTCTTCCGGGTTTTAGTTATTGAATTTAGCCTGTGAATAAGTCGCCTCAGTTAGTGTGAACCGTCACTACGCACCAGGTAGGATTCGAGCGGAGAGGAGGTGAGTCACTAGGACTGCTTAAATACCAAGCTCCCCCTTAATCCAATCCTAGACATGTGCACAATGGTTACCACACCCTTAACTTAGCGACATACCCACAGGTTTGTTTAGTGGATCTTTAATTCTTATGTAATTTGTATTTGAGTAAGCTA
Organism: Gossypium rotundifolium; assembly: GCA_025506655.1. Classification (NCBI taxonomy): domain Eukaryota; kingdom Viridiplantae; phylum Streptophyta; class Magnoliopsida; order Malvales; family Malvaceae; genus Gossypium; species Gossypium rotundifolium. The sequence goes on along the minus strand of CP106734.1, from coordinate 172,032,759 downwards.
TTCCTAGGGTTCAATATCTCCTAATCTACTAATCTACGATCCCGAAACACCCATTTCCCCCACATATAATTCACACAATGGTTAGGGATACTTACCTGGGTAGATTGGTGCCGGATACTCGGTGCCATGCTGTTCAAACCATGTACCTTTTCCACAAAACTTTTCAAAACCCTACTTTAAAACATTTTGGGCCTAGGGCCCACAGTCGAGCTTTTGAACTTGGCTCTGATACCAAAATTGTAACACCCCAAACTCGGTCAATACACCATAACCGAATCTGGCATGCTACGGAGTGAAAATCTTTTTAAACCAAAAGTTTGTCGGATAATTTTCTTTGAAAACCCTTTTGTAGTATGAAAAGTTTAGAAATCCTCGTTTAAGATGATTTTGAAATCGTGTGATGGCTACTTTAAAACTCATGCTTGAAAATCCGCTTATTGTTGCAAGTTTTAGAAAACATACAAGTTACCTTTGTTATCATATTATAAGTGGTGTTACCCGATGGCAACGTTTAGAAAATTGAAGGAGTTATAGTTTTGAAAGATTGCTTTTTACCGGTTAATTTAACAAGTCCATATATCCAACATATGTATAATATAATCAAGATAAAAGCAAATAATAAAAACCCAAAATGATACTTAGCGGCCTTATTACAAACCAAAACCAACTTTAGGTAAATAGATAAAATTAAAATAGTAACTAAAAGAAATCAAAACCCAAACGAGCATGCATGGTCGCCTCGAGTCCCTCCTGGCTTCGTATCCGTAATCTACGCCTCATCTGCAAAATATAAGGGAAGGGGTGAGTCACCGAGACTCAGTGTATAAATCCCCAACCCGATAGTTCAAGCACTAACACAGATTATCAGTAAACATGCAAATCATGCAACCCATAACCTAACCATCCAATCTCCTTTATCTACCACGTGTGGTCACAACCACTGGTGGTCAAAACCACTGGTGACCGTAGTCACAAATATATAACGGTGTGGCCAAAACCACTGATGACTGAGGTCACAAATCGAGTGATGGGGCCAACCCATCGTGTGGTCAAAACCACTGATGACAATCCCGTAATCAACATGTGGGGCCAACCCACTGTGGTACCAAACCACTGGGATGAGTCACAATATTCATATGTGGTCAAAACCACTGGTGGTCAAAACCACTGGGACTTAGTCACAAAATATAATATCAAGACGGGGCCAACCCGTCGTGTGGTCAAAACCACTAGTGACAGTCCAAATATCTCTTCCCCCTCCTCTCAACAATCCCACCATCATGTCCATACCAATCATGGCATAATAACATATAGTGATACAAATAACACATGGCTTACATTTAACAGTGACATGATGATGTATATCAAAAATCACATAACAGGGGGACTTAAACGAAATCCAAGCTTATACCCACAAGGCATAATCACTGATTTTATTGGTTATAACAGTAACATAATAGGCATATTATACTAATAAAGTGTGTAAGCGTTACACACCTGTTACTAACGCAATCACTAAATCCCGAAAACCCGATCTACTGCACCAAATCTCCTTGATCCTACATTCGGCCAAACCCAAAATCAGTAACAAGGCCATTCAGCCACACCAATAAATCCCGAAGGGTTAACGCATGGAACCCCAAACCTTACCTTGATGCTCTTTAAATACTAGCCACCACCCAAAGTACGTGAGATTGAGCCTTCCCCTATAATCGACAATCATTAACACTCATTTCAATAGCCTTCGGCTTTTCAAATATCTAATGGAAAGATTGAACTAACATGGATCCTTACCACTAACTTATCGAATTTGATTGTTAGAGAATAGAGGGCTCAGATCTACTACTTCAAAACCCCGAAGATCCTAAAAGAAATCGGTCCCTATAGACAATTAGCATTACTTATCAACAAATGCTAAAATTTGGCTTTTGCTCTCATGAGTGTCGACAGAGAGAAGAGAAAAGGAATAAAGAAATTTAGCCAAGAACACTTACCCTCTTCCAAAATCGATTGGAGAAAAACCAAAAGAAGATCTAGACTTGATTGGTATTCGGCCAAAACAAAATAAGAAGAAGAAGAGAGATTCGGCTATGGTTGATTGAAGACAACCCAATGGGATTCGGCTAGAGTGGAAGAAGAGAAAGGAAAAGAAAGTGAAAGGGGAGAGAGAGGATTTGACAAGTGGAAGAAAAAAGAAGAAGATTCGGCACAAAAGAGAATGAAGAGAAAAGATATGGTTTTGAGCAATTATGAAAAAGAAAAATGAGAGATGGTCGGCTACAAAGAAAATGAAAGATGAAAGAGGGCTCAAATGGAGATTCGGCCAAATGCCTAAGGGAGAAATCGATAACCACCTATAGACTTTCGACTTTTGCTACCACAAGGCACCAAGGGAGAAATCGGCACATGCTAAGAGAAGAGAAAAAAAAGTTTTGGTTTGCCTCTCAACCGAATGCACTATAGCCAACACTAGCCAAAAATGACCACCTAGCCAACTAAGGAATTTCGACACCCCCTTACTCAGCTTACCAACCGATTAATCCTCTGCCAACAAGAGTTCAAAATTCGACAGACACCTCAAATTTCTCCTGACCACAAATTCGAATAAGTTTGAATTATTCAAACTCCTAAATTCTCTCCTTGCCACCAATTCAAATTAATTTGACTTATTCTAAGCTTATCTGACAGAGTTTGTGCTGAGCACAACTCCTCCCCATTAACGTCAAAATGCAAAGTAGAAAATGGGATTCCTACTGCTCGAACCTGAGCTCTCCCTTCCCTGCAGGTGGCGTCACCCTCAAGGCTCTAAGTGGTGCCTCCTTGCCACTTTACCAAGCCCATTCTTATGTTTAAATTCCCCATGAATTACACTTAACCCCTAGCTCCTTCAGCTCCATTTAACTAAAACTTAAAAACAAAAATTTTCCTACAGCTCGGGCCTACCCTTGGCTTATACCTAGATCTTAAAACACCTTTATTACTACCACAATCAAGCCATACCCATACAAAAACAATTTAAACACAATAGCCCCATTTCAGGATGTTACAGCATTAGCTTCTGTTCCACTAATTACCCATGAACAAGTTTTATGTAAAGAAGTTTAGTAGTAGTTCTTTCAATCATTACAAAGTTTTTGTTTCCAGTATTCTACCCTAATTCAGAGAACTACATTCATTTCTCAACGACATCCACCACACACACCCACCACTTGTAGGGGCATTCTCGTCATTTCACTACCTGGGGGTATTTTCGTAATTTATCCTATCAAGGTATTTTAGTAATAAATCAGGGTTAATTCAAAAATCTTTACAAATCATAGGTATTTCAGAAATTCTAAAAATCGAGGGTATTTTGGTAATTTTATAAACCACGGGTATTTTGGTAATTTCGTAAACCAGGGGTATTTTTGTAATTTTCCAAAATATGATTCTGGGTGGTTTTACGAAATAAGGGTATTTTGGTAATTTCTAATTTAGGGGTATTTCGATAATTTTCATATCTAAGGTAGTTTTTACAAATCAGAGTAATTTGGTCAATTTACAAATCAATGGTATTTTGGTCATTTTCAAATTGAAAAATTTTTACGAATCAAGGGTACTTTAGTGATTTCAAAACCAAGGTTTACTTTAAGGTTGTACAAAACAAGGTGGCTGGTCCCTTTCGGGTTTCAGTTATTAAATTTAGCCTGTGAATAAGTCGTCTCGGTTAGGGTGAACTGTCACTACGCACCAGGTAGGATTCGAGCGAAGAGGAGGTGAGTCACTAGGACTGCTTAAATACCAAACTCCCCCTGAATCCATTCCTAGACATGCGCACAACTGTTGCCACACCCTTAACTCAGTGACGTACTCACAGTTTGTTTAATTGATCTTTAAGTCTTATGTACTTTTGTGTTGGAGTAAGCTATTCCTAGGGTTCCATAACTCCAAATCTACTAATCTACGATCTTCCACATACAAATCACACAATGGTTAGGGGTACTTACCTGGGCGGATTGGTGCCGGAGACTCGGTGCCATGCTGTTCAAACCATGTATATTTCCTACAAAACTTTTTAAAACCCTCCTTTTAAACATTTTGGGCCCCGGGCCCACAGCCAAGCTTTTGAACCTGGCACTGATACCAAAAATGTAACACCCCAAACTCAGTCAACACACCACGACCGAATCTGGCATGCCACATAGTGAAAACATTTCGAAGGAAACAAGTCACCGATTTATTTTTAGTAAAAGCCTCTTTGTTTTTGTGTTTGCAGAAACCCGGTGCATGTATAGTTGAAACCGTGAAGTTGCTTTGAAATCCCGAAAGGCTTTTTAAAACTTGTTTATCATTCATAGAGTTAAAATCTATTGGAACCCGAGTGAATTCTTACTTAGTTAATTTTAAAACCATTTAATTTTGAGCATGAAAAACTTAAACTTTGAAAATCATTTGAGTTAACCTTGTTATTCTCTTGAAACTATTGTTACATGGTAAGATTTAGAAAACCCGTTGTGTAGTATAATTTTCAAAACTCTGGTTATCAGGTTATTTAAAACATGTTAAACAGTTTACTTAGCGGCATTTAGAAAATTTATGCAGATATCATAAAACCCAAAATAAAAATACTAATGGCCTTATTACAAACCCAAATAAATTCAGAATTTAAAATGAAGGTACCCAAACCGAAAATCCAAGTAAAAACTGATAATAAATATCGCATGGCCACCTCGAGTCCACCCGACTCCTCATCCGTGATCTACGTGTCACCTGAAAAGATAAGGAAGAAGGTGAGTCACCAAGACTCAGTGTATAATCCCCCTCCCGATTATAGCAACATACTTACACAAGTCATAATCAAGGAAACATATCATGCACCCAAACCTAGCCATCCACAACTCCTTTTCCTACCCCGTGTGGTACCAAACCACTGGTGGTGCCAAACCGCTGGTGACCCAAAGTCACTGATATCAATAATATTGTGGTGCCAAACCACTGGTGACCCAAAGTCACGAATAATCCATATGTGGGGCCAACCCAAGTTGTGATACCAAATCACTGGAGACAATCCCATTTTATCAAATGTGGGGCCAACCCACTGTGGTACGAAGCCACTGGAACGAGTCGCTATGAGGTGCCAAACCTCTGGTGACCCAAAGTCACAAATATCAACTGTGGTACCAAACCACTGGTGACCCAAATTCACAGATATCATTCTTCCCCCTCCTCTCATATCACCCACAATAATGCACATGCATATACATATCATGCCAACATGATTAATCATTAAACATATAATAAACCATAGCATATGCGATTTCATCAAAATCAAATATCTTAAACTTATCAAACGGACTTACCTGAATCCTTGCTCATACCCATAAGGGTACCAAATTGAAACCTACACAGTTTTGACTTTTACATAGTTTTAGGTTATTAACAAGTTTACATAGATTATGAAGTGTGTAAGATACACACCTGGTTACTAACGCGACTATCGAATCCCGAAAATCAAGATCTAACGCGCTAGTTTCCCCCTCCTACATTCGGCCAATGACAATTGTTAGGAAAAAGCCATTCGGCTACACTTGTAAGTCCCAAAAAGTTAACGCATCGAATAACAGTCCTTACCTTAAAGCTTTTAAATCTCAGTCACAACTTGAGATATACGAGATAGAGCCTTCCCCTACAATCGGCCAATACTAAACACTTAATCTTAATAGCCTTCGGCTTTGCAAATCACTAAAAGAAAGATTGAGTCTGCATGAAACCTTACCACTGGCTTACTAAGACCGATTGACAGAGAATAGGTGATCACAATCCACTGCTTCAAAATCCCAGAGACCCTAGAAGAAACCGATTTCACAGATGAATGAGAACCAGGACAAATGCCAAAATTTGGCTTTTGTTCTATATATGTCGACAGGGAGAAAAGAAAGAGATAATAGAGATTTGGCCAAGAGCACTTACCCCTTCCAAAATTGATTAGAGATGAAGACCAAAGGGATCCACCCTTGGTTGATATTCGGCCAAAGTGTAGAAAAAGAAGAAGAGAGTAAAGAAGAGATCTTCAATGGTTGAGAGGGATTTCGGCAATGGTAGCGGAACAATCAAAAGGGGTTTCGGCTATGGCTTTTGAAAGAAGAGCAAAAGAGATTCGGCTTGCAAGAAATCAAGAAAAGATTGATGAACATTCGGCACAAGAAAAGGTGAAGAGGAAAGAAAGTTGTCGATTTGGAAAGGAGAGATGTTGATGGGGTTTGAAACAAGTATGAGAAAAAAAAAGAAAGGAATGGGAGAAGAAGGAGATTCGGCCAAAATGGTTTTAGTTTCAAAAGAAGAAAAGAAAAACAATGGTTTGGACGTTGGAGAGTGAAGTCAACTAGAGCCTAGGGGTTTTAATTTTGCCTAAAACAACATGCTTCCAAGCTTGCTTAGCCGAAAGTGCCTACCTAGAATAACTATAGAAAATCGGCACCTCTCCCAAGTCTCCCAATCGATTACTCCTCCTCCCAACAGTCCATACTTCGGCCAACACTTCAAGCCTCTCTTGACCACTCATTCAAATGAGTTTGGATGAGTCAACCATCCACAATTTTCTCCTCTCCATCCATTCCAAATCTGTTGATTCTATCCACATCCTCCCAAGAGAGTCCTCCCCAAGTCGATCTCTTCCTTGCTTCTGGCGTCAAAAATAATTAGCAGCAAGGGATTTCTACAACTCGAACCCAAGCTCTCCTTCCCTTGCTTGTGGCGTCACTGACTAAGGCCCTAAGTGGCGCCTCCTTGCCACTTTACCAAGGCTTTTCTTGTGCTACAGTTTACCACAAAATATTCTTAACCCTAGCTCCTTCAGCTCCCCTGAACCAATGCTTGAAAATAAAATTTTCCCTATAGTTCGGGCCTACCCTTGGCTCATATCTAGACCCTAAAACACCTCAATTAATAACGCAACTCAAGCGATACCCATGCAAATAGTTCAAACATAATAGCCCCTATTTAAGGATGTTACAAGAATGACATATTTTTATGAATTAATTATATTTTTATTTTGAGTATGATCCTACTAATTTAGGCTATTTATGGTCTTTTATCTTTTAGGGACTAAATTGACGGAAAAAGTAAATTTAAGGACGAAAAGCATGAATTTGGAGATAAAGTGGGCCAACATGCGACATAGAAAAAAAGGTGGTGCCAAAAATGCAAATATGGAAGACATAAGGACAAAAATGCAAAAGAAGAGATTTTATAGCACAAGACTATTTACTGTTTAATTATATTAGGATAATTATTAAGGATTATTATTTAGATTTAATTTTAGGATATTTTCATTTATCTTTAATTATCTTTTTTTGTATTTATCTTTTAGAATTTAATTAGGAATAGGCTAGGTTTCTTAGTACTATAAATAGGGGATGAAGTGACACAAAATAGGATCGATCTTTGGCTATAACACTGTCTCCCTCATAAAGTTTAGCCTTTTGTTCTTTCCATATTTTTTTCAATAAAATTCTATTTCCATTATATTTGTTTCTTTCCCAAAAATCATGAGCCACTAAATCCATCTAGCCAAAGGTTGTCGAAATTGTCCAAAAAGGTTTATGAGGCTTAGAATCCGCGCTTAGCCTTTTCAACAGGGTACTCATCGCTTCACCGCATTACGAGGCTAACGCTTCCGTCCATGTCCCTTAATAGGTAATATTTTCAACTTGTGCAAGAAACGACCGCTTTGTACGTTTTGGGAAGGTTGCACGCCCATGTAGTTTGGGGCACGCCCGTGTGCCCCTAGACACGCCCATGTCCTCCAACTGTGGGGGGTTACTGACTACACTCACACGGCCTTGACACGCCCATGTCTTCTACCAGTGTGGAGTTACTGACTATACTTATACGGCCTTGACACGCCTGTGTCTTCTACCCATGTGGAGTTACTGACTATACTCACACGGCATTGACACGCCCGTGTCTCCTACCCGTGTGGAGATACTGACTATACTCACACGGCCTTGACACACCCGTGTCATCCGTCCGTGTACTACACACGGCCCAAACAAATGGCCGTGGGATTCACCCATGGTCTATTCTGACTTAAAATACAAAGGTACAGGGTGCACACGGCCTAGACACACGCCCGTGTGTCCATCCGGGTGGGCACTTAGAGGCTATATACCAAGCCTTTTTCCAACCCACATTTCATATAATAGTATACTAATTCAATAAAGTCTCAAATCATCAACTAAAACACATGAATTTATACATTTGATTCATGAAAATAAAGTATTACTTCCATACAATTACAACAACTTAGCCATCATCAATGGCTATACACATTTAAACTATAAACCATTTTTTTTTGGTCAACATAATTTGGCACATTAACAATAACTTAATCAACCCTAAATTCTAGCCCTATACATTCCATGACTCATAAGGACTTAATACCTCATACCGAGTGTCTGTTCGATAGTGTGAAAACATCTCCAGCGCCTTCCAACTCGAACTAGCTAAAATAACCTATAAGAGATGAGAAAAGAAGAGAAGTAAGCATTAATGCTTAGTAAGTTCATCTGCATAATCTGATCATTATTGATATTCACTGAATATAGGTAACCACAAAGTATTATATCGAGTTTTTCCCTTTAACTTATAGCTACTTACTCAACCGCTCTTAAAGCCTACTCATTCTATCTTTTACCACATTCTTACCACGCCACAAGCCAATTGTTCGTTTAATTAGTACACAATCTTGCACTGATCACCACAAGATCATATAAAACAACACATCAAGCATTTTTAATAAGTCTCCATACTACTAATCTCTCGGTGGTTACGCACTTAGCCCACCATTGAATCTCTTACAGGGTGGTATCGCACACAGCCCACCAATCATTTATAACTATGGTAATTTTGCACTTAGCTCACCAATCATTTATAGGCGATGGTATCGCACATAGCCCATCTATTACTAACTAATCAGGTGGTAACGCACACAGCCCACCGATAGTAATATAATTGATGGTATCGCACACAGCCCATCAAGTAATAATACATCAGGTGGTAACGCACACAACCCACCGATATTATACATTCACAATATCTATCCTCATACATTTCTCTAATTCAAATGTTCATCTATAAACATTATCACTCACTATCATTCTTACTTAACTTTTACGATTTTCATTCGCATTCATGCAATGAATTAACAATTCTCTCTCATATACTAAGGTGTATTGACTACACTTATCCCCTTAGAGGTCCATCGTACACTGAATTCATCTCCAACTGTTAAATAACACTATTAAGTCTCATACACTTATTGTTACATTGACATCATACCCTTGTTAGAGTCATACATGAATTAACATATCGATGCTATATCCCCGACAAGGTCTTATACGAAGTATCACATCATTGCCATGTCCTTGACATAGTCTTATTTAATATCTCTCACCGAAGCCATATTCCAATATGGTCTTACACGGAACCTTCACTATCAACATTTCACACTATTTACGTTTCTTACCATTCTTAGGTTCAATTCTCTTAACAACTCATCAAAAGACATTTCAAACATTCATTGAATAATTATACATTCCATACAAAATTGGAATATTAAAATAACTCATACGTAATTACTACATTTGCACATGAACTTACCTCGATGTCGAAAGGGCCAAAAGGTACCTTTTTGTCCATATTTCTCTTTTCACCCGTTCTAGGTCCAAAACTCATTTTCTTTGATCTAGAACAATGTAATATACTGATTTAATCACTTATAAATCATAATATATCATAATCTACACTTTAGGCAAAAATGAATATTTTGCCCCTACACTTTGGCAAAATTATAATTTTGCCCCTAGGCTCGTAAATAAATTTTCATCACATTTTCTTCTTAAACAAGCCTATCTAAACATTTAATTCTCTTACAACTATTCACAATTCTAACTATTTCATGCCTTAATGAACAAAGTTTAACTTTTGCATTTTAGTCCCAATTAGGTGTTTTCATAACAACATCTTTCACAAAAGTTGTTTATCAACATCCTATCATTCATTTTCTTTCATAAAAGCTCAGCAATCAACTTAAACTCTTTCATGGGAAGACCCTATACTCTCAAGCATATTACAAATTAGTCCCCTCATTGGCTAGCTTAAGCTTTGGGGACTCCAAAAGTACAATTTTTATCAAGAAAAGTCATCAAAATCACTTACTTGTGAGCAGGAATACTTGCTGAAATTTTGAGCTTCAAAAAGCCCATTCTTTCTGTCCATTTTTGGTGGAAGAGGAGAAGAAATAAAAAAGATGATAGCTTTTCTTATTTCATCTTATTTTATTTCTTTTTAATAACCTAACATGACCACATTTAATGCCCTTGTCCCCTTTGTCTTCTTTGACCGTCCAAGCCAATTCACATGGTCTGATTGCACATTTGGGACTTCTAATTTATAACCCATAGCTATTTGGCACCTCTAGGAAATAAAATAGAACTTTCACACTTTTTGCGATTTAGTCCTTTTTCACAATTTAGCTAGAAACTACTAAAATTAAGGCACCAAAATTTCCATACATCCTTATAAACATGTTATAACACATAGAATAACATGAAAATAATTTTATCTAACCTTAAATTAGTGATTTCGAGATCACTGTTCCAACTAGCCCCTAAATTGGGTTGTTACATCCCTTCAGGTATTTAAGGGGTTTAGTTCATAATCATAAAAGAATACATCTCAGAAGAAAAATAACAAAACATAAAGAAAACCCTAAATCCCTCTGAAGGAATTGAAGGAGAGATCCTCAGTCTTGAGTGTGATTTGGCTTCTGGGATGGATCAACTGGCTTTCTTTGAGTGAATCCCACAATTCGACCTTTCTGGCTTGGCTCCTTGGCCTAGCTGAACTGCCCCCTTGAAGGTTGGCCTCTAGGGTGTTTATATAAGCTTTTGGAATGTCTTTATTTGTCTCTAAGTACCCTAATCCGAATGAAACTCTTCTTTGCTGCGGCAGGGGCACGCCCGTGTGGCACGGCCATGTGAATCGAATCCAGGCCGTGGTGGGATCTGCTAAAGAGGCACGGTCGTGTTGATTTTGTACTTTGGCCTATTTTCTCCTAAGTATAAAACATGAAATTAAAGGATTAGGAGCACCAAATTCCACAATTCAGGGAATAAATCATCCAAAAGTATGCTAAATGTGGGATTAAAATATGTATATATTACGGTTTATCAGATATCAAAGTATAGAATTTTTACCATGGATGAATATGCTGGAATTATGAAATTTATGGTAGAAAATGAAAGGTTGTTCATAGATAAACAACTTTTACAAAGTGATTTTTGACAAAAACTTGATTTAGGGATTAAATTGTAAAAAAATGTAAAATCCATGGAAAATTTCTAGTTTTTATGAAATACATGAGCTGTAAATATTACATGAAAAATTCGGTTAGGCTCGAAACAAGGATTAAATTGCATGAATTTTATTTTTCGAGCCTAGGGAAAAAATAGTCATTTATTTAATGTTTAGGGGCAAAATGATAATTTTGTCTAAGATGTAAATTGGACTAAATTGAGTATGAATTACATTAAATTGATGTTAAAGATCCAGAAAAATCAAATACGAAATAGCTATGCATGTTTCTATGCTTAAATTGAATTATGTATGTGATTGTATAAATATATATGTGAAATGATTACATATCCGATAAAGCCCAATAAATGATAATATCTGTAAAGTGATAAGTGATAAAAATGTTATTTTTTTTACTTGAGTTGAATGTGAAAATGTGAATTGTATATATATGTATAAATTTATGTGATTAAATATATATACCCGACAATTTCTTAATAAATGTTAAATCCTGTTTGAATAAATGAAAGTCGATGGATAAAGGTGATTCCCGATATGAAATGAGGTCCTGCATGTGTTGCTGAAGGATTTAGCTTGGATGAGTAATCCATTGATCTCATTAAGAAGAGGATTTAGCCCGGACGGGTAATCCGAAATGAGCTTCTCGAACATATGTTTCAATTAGGATTTAGCCTCGACTAGTAATCTTTATTGACTGGATTTAGCCTAGACTGGTAATCCAGATTGGACTCTTTGTCATATAAAGGATTTAGCCTGAACTGGTAATCCTACAAAGCCCTTAGAGTAAATGTTACAGCTAGAATTTAGCCTGGACTGGTAATTCTGTTGTATGATATGTGGCTCGAGAGTGTACTTACAAGGTACTACTGAGTATGAATTGACGGAATATGGAACTGTACACCTCGAGTGTCCTACCTGTGTATCCATCGATGTTTTCAATAATTCAACAGGTAAAATACTAATATGAAAAGAAAAGGGATTTTTTTACATGTATTTATCTGAAAAATGTGAAAAGACATTACATGAAATGAAATATGGAAGTATGAGATGTTTATATATGAACATTAAATGGTTTGGTGAATACGTTCATATATTAGAATAGATTTATACACATTGAGTGTGTTACTTGAGTAATAATCAAAAATTTCAATTGCTTATTGAGTAAAGCTCTGATATGAAATATACAAGAACTCGAGATGATTTAATATGAAATAAATTTGAGATACATGGAAATAATTTGTATATGTTATGTGAATACATGTTGTGGAAAAACATGTGTATGAGAATCTGAGTATTGTTGGGCTCATATATGTGTTTCTTGATGTTTATATGAAATATATGATTAACATGGGTATTGAGAATATGTGTTAGGGCTTGTGACCAAATGGATTGGCTATGCCTTGATAGTTTAGCTTGAATAAGAATGGTTGGTAGTTACTTACCAAGTTATACAGGCTTACTAAGCATTATATGCTTACTCCGTTTTATTTTTCCTTGTCTTTAGTAAATCGGAAGCTCGTTGGATTGGAAGGTTGACGAAAATCACCCACACTATCCATTAACTCAATTTGGTGTATAAGGTAAAATAACTAGGGTTATAATGGCATGTATAGGTTAAATTGGCCAACAATGGCATGTAAATATTTGACAATAATTAGCCATTGGAATGGCTAGTTATGGACATGTTTCGATGTTTATGTATAAAAATTATATCATAGTATATGATTGAAAATGATTAATTGATAGAAATCATAATGGCATAAGGATGAATGAATTAAATTAGCATCTATGATACAAAATGTACAATTGTGAACCTTGTATTTAGACAAATATGAGAATATGATTGATATGGAAATAAATTGTGGTGCTTAAAGGCACATTGGTTGAATGTTTATATGGCCAAAAGAATATGTTTAAGTTTTGATGCAGGAATAAGGCTAAAAGTGTGAGAAATGTGGCTTGGAAAATAGCCTATTTTCGTCCACATGGGTAGACACACGGGCATGTGTCTTGACCGTGTGTGACACACGGCCTAGCACATAGGCGTGTGGTCTGGCCGTGTGTCCCCTGCATCATAAATTTGAAAAACAAAATACTCAGAATTGAGCACACGGGCAAAGACACAGGCATGTGTCTCAGTCGTGTGGGAGACATGGCCTAGAACACGGGTGTGTATCTTGGCCGCTCAAACCTGCACCTAGTTTCGAAAAATTAAATTAACCACACGGCCTAGCACACGGGTGTATGGCTGGCCGTGTAGCACAAGTTAGAGAGTTACACGGGGTAGGACATGGCCTGATGCATGGGCATGCCATAGGGTCACACGGGCGTGTCCCATAGTCACACGGGCATGTGAAACCTGCACCTTTGAAATTTCACAAAAAATTTTATAAGTTCTCGATTTAGTCCCAAATTGATTCTAATGTTTATATTGGGCCTCGAAGGCACATTCAAGGGACAATATGATTAGTTTCATACATGAATAGTAAATGATGGGAAATAACGGTAATTATTCTGTAAACTCTGGTAATGCTCCATAGCCCTGTTTCGACAATGGATACGGGTTAGGAGTGTTATAAGGGGTGTTACAAGGGGATAATGAAAGAGAATATAGAGAACATTTTAATGAGTTATATTTGGGAATTTTATATGTGGAGCATAACAACGAAGAAAAAGGTTATAGTATTGAGCATGATCAAACATGCATATCAATAAAGGAGTCGTGTTTGCATCTATATTAATTATGGGCCTTCACCCTCTTCAATTATATTTTGAGTTAACTTATTACTATCTACTCCATTAATTTTTAGTCTATTTTTTTTTTCATTTTTTAAGGATTTGATCTAAACCTTGTTAATTGCACAAACCCTGAAAAAAATATAAGTTCATGTTAATTAAAAAAAACCATGAATTATCATAATTTGATATTAATATAGAAAGCTCTCCATCTTAATTGAGTGTTTCCCTTAGTTTACCTCCACATTATCCAAACATTAGCTCCTTTATCGATGCATGTTTGATAATGCTCAATACTATACTCTCTTTCTTCACTGTTATGTTCTACATTTAAAATTCTATAGCTCATTAAATGTGTCCCATATTCTCTTTCATATCTTACATTATATGTTCCTCTACCTTTCCTAATTTTTTTTTTCTCTAATCAACAAAGCCATTTGTTATTTGTTTCAATATCAGATGGAATTGGAGATATGGATTGATTTGAAATATTTTTTCATAAAACATAATGAATTGATGTTAATGCATTTTTGCATTTTGAAACTTCAACTGGAAACTAATCACTATTGCAATTAAATGTGACATCCTCCTCCATACGACTTAATTGGTTAGTTAAAATATCAATAGATCAACCATGGTTTGAATAGTTGTTTTATTCCCGGTGTGAAGAGGCTTCAATCTAAAGTTGAATTTCATATAGTCCAAAACATCCATAATTTGAGTCTATGCAAATCTTCATGATAAATAAAACCATCAATTTTCCTATATTCCAATAATAAATTATCTTCTATACACTTATTGCATTCATTGAGAGTAGATTTTTCAATCATGTTGTCTCTACCATTTTCGTGTTGTCTCCATGTTCTATTTGAACTATCTTCTAATATTAAAAGCAAGAATTAAACCTAGAAATATTGGCCTAAATATGACTATTGAAAAGCAAAACACCATTCAACTTGTTTGCAATGTATTTTACAGCTCCCTAATGCAAGAGTTTGACAAACTTGAAATTAAAACAAGTAAACTTTCTTTGTTATAGTTATGAGTGTGATATAATTTTCAAGAATATTTATTTAGAATAACAAATATATCTAAATAAAGTCTAAACTAATTTTTATATTAATTAATATTGAGTATATATAAAAAAACATGTATAACAATTATGAGAGTTTTATTTTGATGTATTTAGTTAGCCTATATAAAAGTTTTTTTATTATTCATTAATTGACATCTCTTCATTAATAAATTTCAACTTTTTGAGTTATTTCTATTTGTGAGAGTCCTCTTTTATTTATTTTAGAAGTAGGTTTTCTTATTAGTTTTCTCTTTGAAGCCGTGGGAGAAAATTTCACACTCCAATTTACTAAGGTTCGACCTTAAGGGGTTGGTTAGAGTCATTTGTAGAGCTTTTTGAAATTCATTCTTTAAAGGGTTTCATAAGACATCGATTTTTCATCATCATTGGTTGTTTTTATTGAAGCTTTATTTTCAAAGGGGATAATCTTTTTATCATCATCTTATTTTCTTTTTTTTTTCCATTAAATTTTTTTTTTTTTTGCATCTCACCTATTATTATTATTTTTTCATGATTTTTTGCTTTATTTGTAATACTCCTAACACGTATTCATCACGAACAGGTTCTTGAGAATTACCAAGGTTTACGGATCAATCAGATAGAAATTTCAAAAGTTTTATTACATATCAATATTCATAATAAAACCAATCAAAAATCATATATATGTCCCTTAAACGAGCCCTCAAGGCCCAAAATACATATTAAAACGAGTTGGGACGAAATCGAAAACTCAGAGAATTTTTCAAAATTATTTAAAATTTTCTACACATGCAGGGGTCACACGGCCGTGTGACTCACACAGTCAGGAGACACGCCCGTGTCTCAGGCCATATGGGCATTTGAAATAGGGACACATGGCCGTGTCCAGCCTGTGTCCGTACTCGTGTAACTCTCTAAGTTGGGTCACACGGCCAAGTCACACGCCCGTGTGCCAGGCCGTGTGAGCATACTGACTTGCATTCTTAAAAGATAGAGGGGACACACAGCTATGTCACTTGGCCGTGTGTCGCATATGGCTAAGACACATGCCATTGTCTCTACCCGTGTGGACGAAAATAGGTCATTTTTCAAGTCACATTTCTCACCCAAATTATTACCAACCTAGCATTAACAAATCACACATCAACAAGCCATATCAAGACATTCAACACAAACTAAAATCAAGTCTTAAATAAGCATTATCACCACATATAACCAAATATGACATTAGGTTCCTTAAATGTTAACTAAAAAAAATGTCTAAACTTACCTAATTAATTTACCTAATCTAGTTACTAAAGTTCATTATAATTCAAATACATGCATACATACATATATCATTCATACTCATATCACAATAAACTTCATTCTCATACCCATATGTAAGTTGGTTATTTAAACAAAATATCAATCATAATATTTACCCAAGCCAAACCTTGACTAAAACCACATAAAAGCCTATACATGCCATATAAACCATATTGGACATTTCAAAAACTACCGAAATAAGCTGAATAGTGTGACTTGAGTGTTGATCCGATCTTCCAACCTTTCAAAAATCTACAAGAACATTAAACAACATGAATAAGCTTAATGAAGCTTAGTAAGTTCAACGGGATAAATAAAAATCTTACCGAACTAACTATAAAAAATCAAATAATAAAACTATTCACGATAATTCCCTGTCAATCACAACTTCAATCAATGAATACATTCATCTTCAAATCGATACAAAAATAATTAACATGTCTTTCAAAAGTCGATAAATCACCTTACCGAAATTCTTCCACTCGAAGAACGACTTACGGATAAGAGCACATCGTTAACAGAAGGTCGAAAGAGCTGAACAGAAGCTCGTTAACAGAAAGTAAAACACGAGAATTCACAAAAAATGCTGAACCCCGGTTTACTTGGGTAATTTTTGATATCTTTCTCCAATACCGTCATACGCCAAATCACGAATGTACTCAAATCCTGCGTTCCATTCAAACCGAATATCCAATTTAATATTATAATTCCAACAATGACTCATTTCCAACAATATAATAAATGCATAATATCGTTCATCAAATTTGTACCAAAATAAAATACAGAAGCTCGAAAGCTGAATAGAAGCTCATAAGAGCTGAACAGAAACTCATAAGAGTTGAACAGAAGCTCGTAAGAGCTAAACAGAAAGTAAAACACGAGAGTTCGAAAAAAATGCTGAACCCCGATTTACTTGGGTAATTTTTCGATATCTTCCTCCAATACCGTCAAATGCCAAATCACGAATGTACTTAAATCACGCGTTCCATTCAAACTGAATATCCAATTTAATATTAGAATTCCAACAATGACTCATTTCCAACAATAGAATAAATGCATAATATCGTTCATCAAATTTTTAAAAATATAAAATTTTAACTGTACGAACTTACATTGATTGAATTGTAGTAATTGTAAAAGTTCAAGGACTATTCTGCTATTTTTCCTTTTTCACGAGTTTTTACGGGATCTTGATCTAAAATATAAAATTATTCATTCATTAGCATATATTTCACTTCTAATTCATTTCACAATTAATACCCTTTTACTTTTCAAATTTACACAATTACCCTAAACTTTTATAATTTTTACAATTTAATCCTTTAATTAGTTAGTCTATCAAATTAACTCATTTTCCTCAATCAATAATTTATTCAAATATTCCAAGACATTATACAGCCTCTAATAAACTAAAATTCACTATCAAACCCTAATATTTTAACCTTTTCACAATTTAATCCTAAAATCAAAGTTTAACAAAATCACTTTATAAAATCATCATACAACAAAATCAAAGCTCTAAATCTATGTTATTCATAAAAAAAAATCTAATATTTATCAATGGAAACTTCCAAAATTTTAATAAAATCAAAAACAAATATATGATTTAATTGGACCTAATTGTAACAATCTCAAAAATATAAAAATTACAACAAACGGATAAGAATTGAACTCACTTAAAGGAAAAATAGGTAAAACCAGCTTAAGGAGCTCTCCCTACGTCTGTTTGAACCGAAATTGAACAAGAATTGCATAAAATATCTTCAATTTCAAAATTTAGGCATAATTCTTTCTTAAGTCCCCCTCATTTATTAATTAAGTCATTTAGTCACTTAATTATTATAATTAGTAAGTTTTGCATATTTTTCAATTTAGTTCTTTTAATTAATTAACTATCGAAACGTTAAAATTTTTCATTAAAATTTTAATACTACCTTAATGACACTTCGTAAATATTTATAAAAATATTTACGGCTCGTTTTATGGAAACAAGGTCCTATTACATCACTTTCTAAAACTACTTGACCTAATTAATCATTATAAAACACAAAATACCAATTCAAAAACTTTTTAAAACCATATTTAACTCGTAAATATTAAATAATAATTTTACAAGTTTACTTGCCAAATTTGGTGGCCTCGAACCACTATTTCCAACACTACTGAAAATCGAGTTGTTACATTGTTTCTCTTTATTTCCATTATTTCTAATCCATTTTGTTTTTTCTTTCAGGTCTATCGAGCCGAACAATTTAAATATGATCTTGGTTCGCTGCCACTATAAGCAACTTGGAAAAAATCCTAAAGCTATAGAAAAAAGAATTAAATAGAAGAATTTCATTAAATAATATAATATATGGTATATTTTAATTTAATAAAAATAAAAACAATTACTATTTGAATATTTAATTTTAGAATTATATAGAGTATAATGAGGGTTGAATAATTAAATTTAAAAATATGAAAAGCATATATATTGTTCAATATTTGTAATTTTAAAACTGATACTTTTGTATGGATAAATGACACTTTTTAGTAAAGAGAAACAGTAATAGCGAGACAAAAGTACACTAATTCAGAATAGTTGGCTTTTAATATCCATACAACACATATAAAATATATTTTTGAATACAAGAAACAACTTAGCCTAAGGATGATGTTGGATCCTCTGTATTTGAATAGAATAGTTTAGCATTCCAGTTAAATATTAGAGTGTGCATAATTTAATTTTAAGAAGCAAAAATAGCTGGGATACTAAATTATAAATATTAAACAAGATTTGGTAGCATGATTTCATGTAACACTTATTTGGGTAGTTCCGTCTTCACCTACTGAATATTCTATTGCTTCAAAGAATGTTAAATGGGGCTATTCATCTTTAGATCAGCAAAGTTGAATTGTGAGACCTTGTAGCCGTTACACTTATGTCATACCGGAATAAAGAAAGAAAGAAAGTCAACTGTCCCCTGCACTTTTACGCCCACCGGGGTTGATGTTGAAGTGGTGGTTACCAAACATGAATGCAGGAACCTTGCCACTTCCCCCATTTCTCAAATTTCCCAGGCAAATTATCGTTTGATGTCATCTCTTCTTCGCATATTACTCCAAAACCTGGATGAAGTTAACACTCCAGCAAAAACATCAGCAAAGCAATGGAGGCATTAGGAAAATAATATTAAGGTCAGATGTTTTTCAGAACCATTAAAATGGAAACTAAATATTTTTATTGCGAATTGAAGCTCTTCCAGCATGGTTTTGAATGACAAGAAGCCCAAATACAGAATTAAAAAATACCTGTAAATTAACAATGAAACACAAGTGGGTTAAAGAGTTAACGTAACATCCTTGTTTTATCAAAGTAAGAAATATCAAACACAACCAAGATAGCTAATAAAAAACTGTTAACCATATGAACAATCAAATTTGTCTTGATATATAATTTCAGATTGAAACATTGACATAGTTTCAGAGAATTGGGTTTCTCATCATTATTAAACTGATGCAATTAGCCAATATTAACTTGTTCGTGTCACATGAAATTACAGTGTAGAATTGCATTAAGGTTTAAGAGCATTCGTAAAAAAGGAAATTGAAATGCCCCAATAATACTAGCATATTTATAGTACACAATTATGGACCAGAACCATAAATCCACTGAAGGATTAAATCAACAAAATTTTCTATAATTTGCCTGGAGACTGAATGTATGGTGCACAAAATTGCAATTTTTATATTATATATACCCAAAACAATACTGCAAAAGAAAACAAGCGAATTGAACATTTTGCGCAACGAGAAGACAAGAAAAAAGCTTCAAAGAAAGAAATGGGAAAAAGAGGGTACTTAAGTAGTTTGTCCGAATAATCTCTTTACAGGGGTGATATCCGTAATGATAAGATCGCCTGGAGAGAACAAATAAAAGAAGTTGAATTAAAGGATGAAATTTTTGTCAGGACGTTTCGATGTTGTTGGGAAAACATTTTTTTGACAGATACAATTTCCACGGAACAGACAACCATGCAATCATTATCGACGAAAACAAGGACCAGTTCAGCAGTTCCCAATTTCCAACACCCCCTCTCTTGGACCCCAAAACTTTGATAGGCCTAATAATGGCAAAGACAGTGGAAAAGGCCCATAATAATGTTGATATTCAGCAATGGAACCCACAGCACAGTCCAAATTGTATCCTACTGTTTTTTTTCCCCTAGGGATTGTTCAAGTTTAAACTAATTAGATAGCATGTCAAGGACATAAATTATTTATAACTATACCACTGATTAATTGACCCCTTTTTATTATTTTATTGTAAACCCAGGAGAAAATTTAGAGGCGTGGCAGGGCAGGAATTGAATTCCTGGGGTAATAAAAGATTGAAAGCGACAGTGCACCTTATATCCAAACGGAGAAGTACAAGATTTCATTTTCCAATTTCTTCACTGCAGCGACGAAGAAAAGGGGCGTGGCCAATTACACGACAGCTAACTATGTGGCAAAATTTATATGTCAAGTTTCTTCGTGATGGCTTTTTGTAAGAGCATGCCCTCCATTTATGACTTTTAAACTATATATCAGAGTACAAATATGACTGTGAAACCTTTTACTTTTCCTGAATAATGTAAATTAGCCTAATTATTGAGTCTAACTATTATAGGGTTTACTTGTTTCTTCTTTCAAAAGGGTTTTTCTTCCCCTTTTCAGGAAAATGAATCAAGTTGAGATTGAAAAAGGGGAATGGACCTCAACCAAACTGGCTGTATTGTTTTGCCGACATATGCTTGTAATTTTGTCCATTAAGTATATGCTTCGTATATTATCAATTAATGTGTAGACTGGTATGTTATTCTCTTTCCTTGGTAATCCAAAAAGAAACAAATCCCGGTAAGTTGGAGACTCCTGGATTTCAGTAGTTGATTGAAACAACTAGCCAATGTTGGTGGTCCCTTAATCATCTGCTCTGCAAATGTACCGAGCTGGAGTAGTAATTTATATAATAACATCACTGTTCGTATAGTAACTTTGAAGGAGGAGGAAGAACAATCATGATTCGATGACCACACTGAAAAATGGGGGTCCTCAGAAGATGATCATCACTTTCGAGTACTTACTAGTTAATTAATACATAGGGTCATTATTATTGTATATCAGTAGACATGCAAGGATTGGACCCATCTCTTATCACATCGTACGTTCAAACTTCCAAGGCGAGAGCCTGTCAGCTCCCTGTGTGCGACATTAGCATTCAAATCTTGGCTACAATCATATCAATGGTCATGGAGGCATGCAGGGCCATACCCAGCTCAATGTTCGCAGAGGGCACCGAATGCGAAACTGATTGACATTAACTGTCTCAGATATATTAATTTCGCACTAGGGCTTGACCCACTTGTTCATTGTCGGGGACCCTCCTGGAATTCTGCCCTGCACAACCCTAGCATCACCAACATAGACCATGGCCCATTAATATCAAGATCATGGCTAGATTTTAGTTTTCTCCCCCAAATGCCATCAACATTAGATGGAACAAAGCGATTGAAGACATTCACAACGCTACAGATAGTTTCTTTTCCTTTTTTGATTTTCTTTCCGGACAAATTTAAAGAACATGGAACAAGATAGTTCATGCAAGTTAAACATGCATTTCCACCCAAATTCACAGCAAAAAAAAAAAAAAACATTATATTAGCTGCTTTTATAGAGTCTCTAACACTTGAGAAGGGTTAACTCGTTTGAAGATTCAGCATAGTCCATCTGCCAGGTTGGCCTTCCAAGGGTGATTTCTAGGTTAAGGAACATGCCTGAAGGTGACATGGTGCTCGAATCTAACCTTTCCTTCATTCTATCCGACATATGAAGCACTGCCTTGTCTCCATCCACCTATGCCAAAACCAAAAGTTAATCATACAATTGATAATTAACACAATGATAGAAAATTGAACTTTCATCGTTTTCGGTTTTGTTTTTAGACATTCAATCATACCTTAGCATCATTTGGCTTAAAAGTCAAGCCATTTCCACGGTTTGATACGCTAAAATTATTTGTCTCCATTGAGGATGGCCATGAACCGCTACTAACAAGCAAGAAACACCAACAACGAAAAACAAAAGTAAGAAATGGGATCTTAATATCTTATTTGCAGTCCACTTCTAACTGTTTATGGTGATTTAATTCAAGTACAGAAAGAGGGCTCTCCAAAGATATGACTGGGAGCTGATTATTAATTACCTGATATGTCTATGATGAACTATAGTACTTTTTACTCTTAAGTTTGTTTGACATTTATTATCAAGGTTATAGATACAATCATAAAGCCGATTCTATTAAATAACGTAGAAAATGGGGAAAGTATGCAACTCTTTTTCAACATATATAGGAAATACTATACTGAGCTATTGTTCGGGGAAGTCAACAAAACGAGGCAGCAAACAGCAAGATCTAATTAATTTATTTACTAGATTAATAAATAAGTAGAAAGGTCATGGAGTTTAGGCCTTTAGAAGATCGAGGAATTAATTCGAAATCTAACGGGAGTAAATGCATGGAACTTGTTTTTATGGAACGGAACACGAAATAGCTTAGCTTGCCTAAAAGCCCTAGGTGATCTTCATCAAAATCTATGTACATGATCTACCCCATAAGCAGTGACGAACAACAAGTTGGACCAAAACAGATCATACTCCATAGCCAAGAATGTATGTATAATATTCGTGCATGTACGATTGCTTTGAGTTAATGCATCCATTTAAATCAGGCTTATAAGGTATCTTAAACTTTGCCAAAAAAGAGAAGATCATGATCCAGCTTCTGATAAAAGAGAGAGAGAGAGGAGATGCTGCAGATATGGGGATCACCTTTGGGTCCTTTGTGGTATCGTTTGTGGTGAGGGTGTTGATAGTTTGAGAGAATAAGAAGCGTTAGGATCAGCTTTTGGGGAAGACAGTCTTCCATCCAAATCAACAATCCCTACCCTTTGGTTCAAACTCATGTCTGTCTGCTCTTGACCTGAAACACCCACGAAAAGGTGAGGCACTGCTCATGCTTTATCAGACACCCACCAAATAATTCATATTTAGATTTTTTAGACTCGAAGTCAGTCTAATAATTCCAAAGGGTTCTGGTTTAGTTGGGGGGAATAGTGGACCAAATGATAGAACTTTCTGTCATACTTGGTCACAAAATTAGGTCTCAAACAAAGAGAAGTTAATAATAGAAGAGATATAAAAATGCTCCTTGGAGGGAAAATCCAATTACCTGATCCTTTGTCAGTGCTCTTCACTGTTCTATACATCTGCATGAACACAGAACACCCATAGAGAAAAAAAATGAGAAAAAAGAAGTCCACATTGCTAAGATTACCACACCATCTAGATGCCCTTTTGTCCTTACCCCTTGTCTCTCCAGTCCACACCCACTACAGTTGAATCATATAGAAATACAAAAATAGAACATGATAGAGATGCCAGAAATAACTATGGGAAATCATCAAAATAATAAGAATTATCATATTTACTACATAAGTTTCAAAGAAATGAAGATTGCTCACAGTAACCCCACCTGCAAGTGACTCTTCACATGAGCTAGGGTTAGATCCTTGACATTCATCAACTCTAAGACAGATTTTGGTGTTGCTCCTGTGACAGTTGCCAATACAAAATATGCAACCCTTGTTATTCTTTTTTTCCAATAAAGATTTCCATTTTCGGTATTTTTGCACCAACAGGAGAAAAGCTAAAAGCATAAAGTAAATATATTGTAGATGGAAAGATATTTTAGGTTGTGAAGTATATTACTTTCATGGCCACCAAGAAGCTGGACTGCATGAACAAAGTGGGCGTGGAGTGTTGTAGTCCATCTCATTCTGGGAGCTCTGATGCTTCTTTTCACTCCTCCATTCATCGTTCTTGCACTTCTCTTGAAATCACGACCATAGATTTGAGGCTGATAGTGATGCTGCTGATGAAGATGATGAGGGTTTCTGGGTTGCTGTAAATGGGGAGGACCCAAATCAGCCATTTCAAACCCTAAGCTCAACGTGGGTTCCCCAAGGCCTGGATTACTATATCCATTTTCATGGCTCAAATCGCTTCCGCTACTGCCAGAATCAGTAGTGGAGCTCCGATCACTATAGATCGATTTTCCTGACAACACATCGTAGGCCATTTCCTTAGCCTTACAATCTGAAACGGAGGGTGGGCTAATCTGCAAGGATAGATCGGGGAAAGGTGCGGTTCTCATTATAGTATTTGAGCTTAAGAACTTAAAGGAAGAAGAAAAGGTGTGAAGATCCTAGTCAAAAGCCCCTGCAGGGGGTACGTTAACAAAGACAAGAGATTAAAATAGAGAGAATGAATGAAGAGAAAACACACTGCCAAAACAAGAAAAAAGAAAACCGACAGGAAAAAGTGGGTTTAGAACTTCGAAGCTAAACAAACGAAAGAGAGCCGAAAAGGAAAGGGAAAGCGTTGTGATTATATCATGAGTGCCTCATGATTAAGTTGCGTGGACGTGAAACATAGGCTTTTTCAGTAGGATCCCTCTAGGTTTGATAGAAGAAAAAAAAATTGCAGAGACTATAACCAGTCAGATTAAACAAAAAAAGAATGAATTGCAGGAGAAGAGAAAGTAAGTAATCAGAGTTGTTTTGGGGATGATGGTTTGAAGGAAAAGTTAATGAAAAGGATGCAGAGAAGGATCAGAGAGCTTTCTTCCCTTGCACACAGAAAGAGAGTAAAAGGAAGGGGCCTTTTTTCCTTTATCCTTTATAATGGGGGATGAAAAAAAAAAAAGTGCCAGCGAGCCAGCTATGGTGGTCTATGGAGGGAATGGTTGGAATTCGAGAAAACAATAAAAGGTTAATATTCCATATTAAAGCATCACAATATCTTTATTAGAGTTAGAACTATAATTTAATTTTTATAATATTAGACTAAAAACATAAAATTTAATTAAAATTAGGGCATAAGATTTCATAAAATATATTTATTAAAAAGAAAATTATTTTATATATTTATCACATTTTCAATTTTAATATTTTAATTATTTGGAATGGAAATTTGAGTGTGTAGCACATAATTTTTATCTTTCTACTAATTTAGTAATATCCTAACTTTTCCTAAAATTAGAATATTCTGGGTATTAATTTTGTTGAACCAGGATTGACTGGCAAAGCAGGCAGGGCCAAAAATATCTTATCCCCTTAGCTCAAAATATTCATCTGCTTTAATTTATTACTACCTCTTTTACATGCAGACGAGGCATAAGCCCAATTAAATGTCTTTTTGTTTTTTGTTCCTCTCTTTAAAAGCTTACTGCCTAATAACACATGATGTTGTGCTTTAGCTGTTTTGCGACGCTGATGATTAAGCACAGTTTTAATTCCATGCTAAATATACCACAACATACTTACCCTTCCATTTCATGCTTAAACATATCCTGATTCGCAGTGGGTTTTATGCTTTAAAATAGAAAAACCAAGAAACAGCGAGTGCAAATTAGTGGGAGGGTCGGGGAGGTTAAGGTTCAACCTCAGCTCTTAATTCTTGATTAAACTGCCCGTAATTAGTGAAATTGATGAGGGTTTTACAAGGAATTGGAACATTGAGAAAAAGGGAAAAGTTGGATCACTTTGTGAGCGATAAGGTGCTGCTGGGCAAACATGAAATAGCAAATAGGCATGGATCGAGCTGTACACGTGGGAAGAAGTTGCCAATAAGGAAATATATGCGTGGGGAATGAAGTGAAGGAGAGGAGTAATAAGGAGAGAAGGAATATGGAGGAAGCTAGGCTAGCATGGTGTAATTAAAGAGAGGGGGGGGTAGCGGTGTCAGATTGGTTGGGGTGTCCGGCGACACCAGGGTCGCAGACCCACATGCAACACTTCCCTTGGCCCCCTCCCTATTTTTTTTCATTTAACTTCTGCACTCACGCGCCCACTCTATTCTTTATTTTCTTTGGGTTTTTTTTAATGTATTAGTAAAATAATA
This sequence comes from Gossypium rotundifolium, assembly GCA_025506655.1. Classification (NCBI taxonomy): domain Eukaryota; kingdom Viridiplantae; phylum Streptophyta; class Magnoliopsida; order Malvales; family Malvaceae; genus Gossypium; species Gossypium rotundifolium. The sequence goes on along the minus strand of CP106734.1, from coordinate 172,006,322 downwards.
ACTTAATATCCTTTTACCCGGACCAATAATAAACTTATTTTGGTTTATATTGTTTTGTCTTTTACTTCAATATTAATTTATGACCCATCAAAATCTCTATATATGTCTATCGTAAAAGTGTTTTTTATTACTATTATTTTAAATTTTATAAAAGAATTTTAAATCATTTAAAGAAAATTTTACGAAATCTTTTGACTCCATTGATTGTGGATAGGATAATAACCCTTTTAATGTTACTGCATTTTAAAAATACATGGCGTTATTCTATTAAAAAAATTAGAGCAAAATTTACTTTGACTCGACATAATGTAGGAGTGAATAAAAGGAAGGACGGTGATATAAAGGGTAAAATAAGAGAGGAAAAAGTAAAACAGAGAATTACATTGATTTTGAGAAGGTCTGGAGGAAAATGTGAAGAATAAAAACAAAAACATGAAAGAAACAAGAAACTTGTACATAAATTGACAATTGTGTACCTTAAATGCTGTATAGTATGCCATATATAGTTTTAACTCCTAACACAATTGTCCGTAACAAGCTCTCTTTGGGGGACTAGCTGTTGTTGGAAAACTTCAATTTCACCGTACAAATCAAAATTTCTTGATAGATGCCAAGGTCCGGGCGCGTGAAAAAACCGTGAGAGGAAAAGCAAGTAGAAATCCAAAGGACGATGCCTAAACTCAAAACGTTCAATTCAACGAGTAGTATTTGTCTAATATGTAACCTTTCCTTAGTGCCCAATATTCCCTCTCCGCCTCTAAATATTCCTGTTTTTAACATAAAAAGAACCTTGCTGTCTAGTTCCGAATCCACCCGCGCGGGTGCCAACCCACTAACCCAATCGTTTCAATTTTGTTTTTATAAAAAAAAATTTATATGGGTATTTAGAAGAATATCATATGATTTTATTTTTCTTAAAAAACCTTGCTTATGACATGGATGAAAATTTTATGTAAATATTAAATACATCTTTAGTTAAAATGATAATATCATAATATGACCTGGACTTTTATTGATTTTACATAAATATAAAAAAATACAAAATAATATTATTCATTTTGTTAATTTTTTAATAATGAATGTATTCGAGACTCAACTGACTTATTGAATAGTAGAATTACTTCATTCCACTTGTAAAATTTAAAAATATATAGAAATAAATTTTGATGATAATAAAGTAAGAATTAGGTAATAGTAATTAAAAAAAGAAAGATGATATTCCATTATTCCTCGGCGTCAACATGGTTTCTTATCACGTGAGTGTAAACTTGTCTTGTCTAGGTCTTTAACTCAAAAGCTCTTGTTTTATTCTTTCTTCAAATCCCCGCTTTGTTTGCTGAATTGTCCCTTTAATTTATTCTGAAATTGTGGACCTCCCATGGCCTGTTCTTTAATCCCAGTTGCTTAGGAGGTCGATCAAACAAGATAACTAGAAAGGAAACAACAAAAGATTAGATATGTTTAAATGCTTTAATGATTTGTTAATTGTTTTCGAAGCCCATGGTCAGCGCCTGATGCGCTCTAGATTCTCCGGGAAATGGAAATTTTTTGTTGCTTTCTCTTCCTTACTTTATTCTCTCTTTCTCAATGTAATGTGTGTTTAAGGCTTTAACTCATTAAATTATTATAGGCTAACAGTGAGGGTTATATGAATATCCGGTCAACATGTCTCTCTATGCCTCACTTGCAATGGTGTCAAATGCTTTGCGTTTTATTCCATATTCCATGTGTTTGTCTTATAACAACAATTAATTCCAACTCTCCTTTCTTTATTTCTTCTTTTTTTTATTGTATTCATCAAATCTTTCAAACTATATATATTTTTTGAAAATTTATATCATTTTCCCAGAACGACTACCCCCATTATCATAATCAAGAGTTTTAGGTTTTGCTGTTTGACAAATAGTTCTGGCATCGTCACAGATTCAGTACCATTTAAATTGATCTCACGGATTTATTTATTTTTTTGCTGAATTGATATGTATTTATATATGGGTAGTTTTCAGCACCTTCTTCAAATGGTAGCTGTGATTTTATTTTCATTGTGGTACGTAGCTTTGATTTTATAATGTATAAATATATTTTAATTATAACGATGATGTTTATATGAAGAAACGATGGATGCAGTGCGAATCAAGAAAGAAACAGTCGATATATTAATTACCAAAATTATTTGCTGCAGGTAATTTCCTGTCTACTATTGATAGAAACAAAATTTAAACGGGCTAACCATAGCTTGTTCATACCATGTACATAACCATGTCCCGAGATACCACATATCCATGGATGGTCATCCCTCACCAATTTGTAAATCACGTGCCATCCTAATCTAAACCCAATAATTAAACACTGAAGATTTAACAAAATAATAGGGTACGGTTTTTCTGTTGTTTAAAAGTGAAGAGAAGAGTCCAACATGAAAGACCAAAAAATATCTGCAACTCATGGAAAAACAGAGCTCCTTTTTGGTTTCATTCTTTTGATACTAACTACAGTGTCTTGGAGATTAAAAAAGATGTCTATTTCCAATTGGAAGAATATTAGCTTCTTCATGGTGATTCGTGAGATTAGGTTAAGAGGGCATGCATGTGTTGCTTTGAAATATGAACATATATTTATATAAATATCACCTTCTCCACTCTTTATAGGGTAATTGTTGGGGGGAGAGAATAGATAAAAGAGACAAAAGAGAAAGGAAGGAATCACCGAAATCAACGCCGTTTAGGCTGACGTGCACCACGACATTACATCACATATACAAGCAGAATATATATATATATATATAAAGCACAAAATAGAAAAGCCCCGTTGCTGCCGCTGCCTGGCTCCCAAACCCACGTCCCTTCCGTTGCTTTCTGTAGAATTTTCTTCTGTCTTAATTTGTACGCATTTGATGCCCTTGCATGTACAAATGAATAATGAAACACTACTGTAACTCTTTATTTATTTAACATCTTAATCACATGCCATAACACATTAATTTACTAACAACTAGATATAAGCCTCGTTTCATATATATGACATGTAGTGGCAAAGTTAGAAAATTTTAATAGGCTATAATTAAATTGTATATTTTTACGATAATAAAATATAATTTTATTATTTTAATAGTATATATTTTATAATTTTAAAATATTAAATCAAATTTTTAGCATTTTAGAGAGATAAAATGTAATTTTATTATTACTAATTTAAAATTTTATAAATTATAAAAGTTTTAAATAAAAATTTCCATTTTAGGAATTCCTCCAGTAATTACATGCATGAATTATTATTTAGTATATTAATAAATTTTGTAACATCAATAGACACAATGATTTAATTTTAATATTTTAAACATCAATTAATTACCCTCCATATATATTTAGAATAAGTGAGATTGGTATTATAAATAAATAAAATAAGGGTTTTACTTAAGACAAAAGCTGCGAAAAGAAAAAGAGTTAGCCAAAACTAATAATTAAATAGTTCAATAATTGATGAATGATGGTGTAGGAAATAAAAAAGAGAGGAGGAAGGGTAGGCAAACTGTTTTTTTTGTGTGTAAAGGAAAAAAGAGAGGGTTCCAAAGCAAAAGTAAAAAGTATGGATAAAGTCAAATAAATACTATTATACTCCATTTACTAAGGCGAATGAAGTCAGACCTTACGCAACCCTAACACAAATCATTAATTTATTAATTTTAGCCGCTGTTGAAACCAGCTCAAACTAATAAAATAAGACCTGAAAACGATTTCCGACCTTGAGACTTGAAACCTTATCATTTTCTTACACATATCTATTGTACATAGATTTGGATTCTGATCTTGGTGTTACTATCCTACACTAGAGCCCTCGCTGATTGGTTTCGTCAACTATACCCACAGCTCAGCTTGGCCATTCTCGATAACACCAAGATAGCGAAATAAAGTACTGACTATATGATAACAGAAGAAACCAAAATTAATTTGATGATCATTTTTCTCAATGCTTACTGCATGCTTTCGTCTGTTGAAACATCAGATGAATTTGAATTGGTTGCAGTAATTAATTTTATGGTCTTAGGACAGTCGACGCTATGTGCTAAATAGAAAGTCATGAATGTGAAAATGAAGCAATGGCCAAAATTAAAAAAAAAAAAAAAAGCATTGAAGACCATTCTATTCTGGTCATTTATGTGGGTGTCTCAATCTGTGTCATAAGAGGGACTTCATCGGGTGAAGTAGTGTGAGCTGAAGCCGATGGATGGGTTCAAGATTCCTGGCCATTTGGCCAAACTAGAAACCTATCCTATCCCCCTTCTCTCTGCCACAATGAATGTTGAATAGTTGGACCAGAATGTCTGTTGAGCCAATCAAAGTTTTGCACTTATTTTATTATTACTACCACTATTATTATTTGTAAAATGATGTATGTTTCGTTTTAAACCTTTTGATTTTTTTTTCTTGAAAAATTATTAGATTTTATTTTTTAAACTTAAATTTGACCTTTTAAAATCGATCAAATTTAATCATCAAACTTTCATAAAAATCAAATTATTACTTTTTAAAAGAAATATTAAACATGTACGACCACCTGCATAACAATAATTTCATTTTTAATATTTTGAATATTTTTATATTTTTTAAATTATTATTATTTGACACATAAGATAAATAGTATTATGTTAGCATGAAATGCACGTGAACTATCACGCGGGTTACCACGCCAACATCATTAAAAAATTAATGTTTTAGCCAATGATTTTGTAAAAAAAATAATTTGATTCTTTTGAAAAGATTGAGAACTAAATTTATCATAGCATTTCTAAAATGAAATGAGTGATTAAAATGAAAACTTATTAATGTTAGGTGCATAAATTGAGTGTACAATAACATCGAATTAATGAGGTAACCAAAATGAAAACTTATTAAAATTGGATCACAAAAATGAAAGCAGCCATTAATGGCAGTGTCAATTTGCACTTTCCTTTTTTTTTTTTTTTTCGTGCTCAAAATGAAAAACTTATAAAAATTGGAACACCAACTATGTAGTTTTTTTTTTTAAATAACAAAAAAAAAGAAGAAGAAGAAGAAGATGGTAACAACTCAGAATATATCATGAACAGAAAAAAAAAAACCTGATGGAGCCGAGCAATTAATCAAACAGAAAGGAAGGATGCATGCATGCAGCAAATGTAAATGGTCATATTGTTAAAAAGCATTCTTTGAAAAAAAAAAAACAGAAAGTGAAGAGATACTGTAAATTAGGTATGGCAGGCGGTGGTATATAATAGGGTTATAAGTTTCGTATAGAACATGTCGAGAATTTGCAATTTTTTATAATATTGAATTCAAACATGCAAATTAAGTTTTCAATTTTAACAGACAGCTGTATTAATAGAATAACAAGCAAAGGAACTTGAAGAAGGATTGTTGTATTGTACATCAGATGACCCACGTTTCAGGCAGCTCATGTGGCCGATATCAGTACATTGATGGGATTTAACAGTGGCCAATTGAAAATTCGACCCATCTAACTTAAAATGGAAATATTCTGTTGTTGGGTTTCATTTGTTTAGTGAAAACTGAATAATTGTCTTAAGAAAGGGGGATTGTGAAGGCTAAAATCAAACGTAGTGAAAAATGTAAGTCGATTGTATTGCATCTTGATGACCTCATGCACAAACCAATATATTTGTCATAGCATTTATTTAATTTAATTATCTTCTGAGGCCAATTGAAGGAAGTAATAAATTTGTTTTTGTTATGATGTTACCGGCAGGTAACCTTGTCAACATGCTCGTGACACTGTCCTTTTTGGACCACATTTTATTTTAAATTTCTTATTTTGGTCCAAAAAACAAAAGCTCGATGTTTTTTTCTCTTTGTAATATGGTCAGAAAGTATGTTGTTTTTCCCCTTGTAAAATGTCAAAGTAGTCATTAATAGCATGTGAGAAAATAAAAGTGAGAAGGTCAACATCAAGTAATTAAAATTCTCTACATCTCACTTTCAGGAAGGAATAAAAACATCCCCCCATGATGTCTTTCAAAGTTCCGTTGAAAAAGAAAAACTAATTATGAGCATTTTCTATACCATATTCCTTGGGAAAATGATATCAAGACTGAATAAGTCGACATTAGAAGAGTGTATTGCAAATATGTTGATTTGGTAACTTCATGAAACGATAATTAAAAAGATGGTTCAACAAATTTTAATTGTTTGTATATAGTATGACAATTTGAGACATGATCTAGACAATTTCTAAATGGAGTCTTTTGGAAATTCTAACCTCTTTTAATATTCCAATGTCTCTATATTATTTCATTTATAAAATTCCATAAATTCAATTTCCTTCTTAATATTTTTTTTAGAGTTATACAATAAATGCCAAAATTGGATTTTTAAAATTTAATATATACCTTCGTGGATAATTGAAATAAGAGTCATATTTGAATGTTTATATTAAGTGTTTGAATTTGTTGTTGAATTTTAAATACTAATTACAGCATAAAACTTCAAATCTATATAAATATTTATATAAACACGACGAGCATAAATATCCTCTTTAACTTCTATTCTGATAGATTGAATATTTTTCATAAAAAATCGTAAAAAGATGCGACGATTTTTTCTAGTAAAACCCCAACGAAAAATACATACTATTCCCTCCTTTCTATCAAATCGATCATAACCACAACCTATATTTCAAAAAATCGCGCACCACAAATAGGAACCAATAAAGAGGTCTGCGATTCTATAGAAAGATATCACAATTCCTTGTGGAAAGAAAAACTATTTGCTGAGACGGAAATAAAAATATCAAATTCCTACCAAGATAACTAGAAGTTCCAACTAATAAAAACCTTAATGAAGGCCTAGCAGAACTTGCTTGTTTTTCAAGATCCCACTGTAAATTCTATCCATATAGATTATGATCGACAACTCATACATATTAGATCCAATTGCATTTTATTCGAATAGAGAGAATAACAAAAAAAAATTTGACTTTACTTTTTTGTTTCTAAAGTAACTCTCATCAATTAGTACTATTTAATTTCTGAATTAGTTATTAAATTATCATAATGTCTTTATTTTAACAAAATAATAGATATCATCTTTTATGTAAAATCAAAATGAATTCTCTATTTTTGGTTTTCTTGTCAATTTTGGTTCATCTCAAATCAAAATTTACACAGTAAATACTAAATAATACAAGACATAAAATTGTGTGGCATAGCTTAATCTTTTACCCCCCAATTATCAAAGGTACCAAAAAAAGAAAAAGAATGACACGTTTTACCATTTAAAACATGTTAATATTTTTATTGAAGCAATTTTATTAGTTAAATTTAAATATCCATCTTCTATCATTGCTATCTAGCCCAAAAGCCCAAATAGATGCTTCAAGGCGTATTCCAGGCTCGTAATGTAACGGGTTCTTTAGCGCCCCTTTCTCAAAACAGGTTCCTCAATCGAAATTTGTTCAAGAGACAAACGAAGCATCACCGGTTTGCGATCAGATTGACACTCGCAAAAAATCACGGGAAAAAAAATGACGATGTTTCACTTCTTCAACTGTGCGATACTCACCTTCGGTCCTCACGCCGTCTACTACTCCGCCACTCCCTTGTATGTTCCGCCTCCCTTTTTACTCGATTCTTTATCTGGTTTTCGGGTAATCTGTGATTTATTTCTCTTAATTATGTCTTTAATTTCTTAATTTTCCACGAAAGTGAGCTCTAATTAGAGAATTTAAACTTCGATCTGTTTGTTCAAACTAGGAAAATATTTTATCGAGGGAAATGATTCTGGTTTTTTAGGGAATAAAAATCTCTCTGCAATAAGAAAAAATGAGCAAAAGTAGTACTGAAAAAACGTTTAAAAGAGTATGATTAAAATGTTTGACGGCTATAGTTTGGAACTAATTAGATTTAGTAGAAAATTTATACTGTTATGTAGTTGATATTTTGAGAATTTGGTTAGTTAAATTTGTTGAACGAAGTTGTTATTTATCTACTAAATTATAGTTTTGTGTATATATATATATATGTATATATATCAGTTGACTTAATAGTGAATCATGTTTATGCAGATCAGAGTATGATACTCTTGGTACCTCTGTAAAAGCCGCCCTTGTTTATCTTGGAACAGCTTTGGTGAAGGTCTGTCCAGCTTGTAAATATCTTTGTCGCTGAACTCTGTGCTAGATTTCTATCTTATTCGTGTTTATACCTAGTGTTTTTTATGGTTAATTTGTTTTGTTTCTTTATGGTGGCAGCTCGTTTGCCTTGCAACATTTTTGCAGGTGTCTGAGAATGATGGCTTTGATCCATACCAGGTATTTCCATTTTCTAGTTTCAGAAATTGGAATTACATGGAGGAATGTAAAAATTGCTCTAGTTATGCATGATTTCAAGTTTTTATTGTGGTTTGTGGCAGTTTGATTTTATTTACTTTTGTGGTTAGTTCGAAGATGATGTTATTAGCTAGAAAATAATCTGAAAACTTTTACTACTTTCTTGGCTGCATTTGCATATGGGTGCGTTAGAGATATCGGTTGTTATACCGCATGAGTCATTATAAATAATCTATATATTTCAAACTTATGGAGAAATTTGTTGGTTATACATTTCAGGAACTTTTGAAAGCACTGATTGGTTTTATAGATGTTGCTGGACTTTATTTTGCCTTAACACAGTTGACTCACAGGAACATCTCTCAAAATCATAAATTTCAAGCTGTTGGACTTGGTGAGTGTGATTTTGACTCAAGTCCTTTAGGTTGAAATTCAGTGGTTCCCTTCCTGATACCCTCTCCCCCTTGCAAATAAAAATTAGAAAAAAGAAGCATAATTTTGCATTTGTGGTTTTTGACCCTTAAGTCTGTCACCATTCCTCGGATCATCTAAATTATTGGTGAGTTGAATTACTAGGAGCAAGCTGTGATCTTTATAACAAACAAAATAAATATTATGGTATGAAAAAAATGTTCAGGCTATCCAAGATGCTTGAAATCGCTCGATATTGGTGAATGTTTAATGCTAGTTTTGCCAATTATGCAAGGATTAGTTAATTGTCGAGGATCAAAATTTGAAATCTGTAATGATAGATGAAATTTTATATTTGAAAATTTGGAGATGAGTTTCATTCAGAACATTTTGCTGGGTTCTTTTTTTCTTTCCCTGTTGATAGGATGGGCTTTTGCTGATTCTGTGCTACATAGATTGGCACCACTTTGGGTGGGAGCAAGGGGACTAGAATTCACTTGGGATTACATTCTGCAAGGCCTAGAAGCAAATGCAAATTTGGTATGTTTATTTCTTTAATGGTTCGAACATTGCTTTTTGGAACCTTTTTAGGCATTCTTCATTCTGCACAGTAGGTTTATTCGCAAATGTCTTTCCTAAATTAGAATTTGGTTTCTTTAATCAATTCCAAAATCACCGCTTATAGCTCTCCTTATGGACATATTTATCTTTCTCATTTCAGGTGTTGAGTATATCTCTAGCAGCATTGGGATCTTTGATTTGGCTCAGAAAGAACAAGCCCAAGACTTTGATTCCCATAATATATGCATGCGCTGGAATTGTTGCAACCATGCCATCCATTACAAGGTCTGTTTTAACTTGTGACAACATCTACCCTCAATTTAACCCCTCCCATGGACATCCTTAGATTATATAAATGGACTTTGCATTAAATTCTCAAGTAAAAATAATTTTCCTTTTATAGCTACCTAAGGCGAGGATTGGGATGGCACTTTCCAAAGGTGGTAGGCTTTGAATTATTCACATCTTTGGTGATGGCTTTCATTAGTTGGCAATTGTTTTCTGCATGCCAAAGGCCCTATGTATGAGGAACAAAGTTGATGCCTTCTATGTCATCTGATGTTTGAAGCGATGCTATGCTCATTGCCTGTCAGTTCCTCTTTTTTCCCTCAGGCTGCTCTGTTGTCTCCTATGAAATTCCGATTACCTTCTAGCTTTGTAGTTTAAAAGTTCGGTCATCGGTGCAAGTTGGAACCATTTAACATGATCGTTAGATTGTTAGATCTTTACCAAAGGCACAAAACTCAAATTGTGTACCTCTATAGAAGTAGAGAAATGATACTTGCGCCTCGTTTGGTTGATTTGATTGGTTGGTATAATAACACAAGGAAAAGTTTATTCAATTAGCAATGCTAAAATGGTTATCATCATATCAATTCTTAAATAATTCAATGTTTGATAAATAAATTTGTTGTACAAAAATAGTTGTAATAATTCTGTACATCCATAAGTAAAGATATATAAAAGTTGATTTTCAGGACCCTTTTTCTTAAATATAGTCATTTTTTTATGAAAATATTTTATAAAATAAAGCATAAACAAATTTCGGTACATAATTTTATAGGAATAATATATTTAAAAATTGAAAGTTGCGATCATTCTTTTTAAAAAGAGATCTGCATAAATTTCTAAATTATACAACTTTGAAAAAATATATAATCAATAAAAAATTTATATTAGAATAAATGGAGGAAAAAAACGACAGTAAAGTTTATTTTTTGAGCCAAAATAAAGTGGGAAACATAAAAATTAAATGAAGGTATTGAGTTGAATTTCACAACCAAACAAATGATTAGTGTAAAAAAAAAAAAAAGACATTACAAAATTAATACCCATACCAAGCAAACAAGGCTGCTGCAATCTTACCTTCACATGAAACGTAGCTGCTGCTACAATCTTACTATTATATCATTAATGAAATGCAAGTAAATACGCATGTCAAGAGTTAGGCCTCACTAGAGATTAGATAAAGATGTGAGCTAAACAGCAATATGATTGATAATGAAACCACTCTAGCAACAAACCTCACAGAGATGGAAAAAGAGATCAATGGCAGAACAATAACCATCTAAAACATACATAAAATTACAACCAGATCAACTTTCCATCAGGCAGTAGTGGCAACACAGATTAACCAACATTCTAAACTAAAACTTCACAACATATCAAACATCCATAGCTTGACGTACCTAGAGATGATGCCATCACTAAACTGCCATTTCATTTCTGGCAGATTCTGAGAGGTAACTGCTGCGATTTAGCAGGAGGCAGGGTGTGTTATGGTCAGAGGAACCGGTGCTTGAACTGCTGAGTCCAGAACCCGAATGATGATAACATCCAGGATGATAGATTTTCCTCCTATATTGGAAGGCTCAAATACACACACATCATGTTCTATTAAATTATTGTCAATCACAAAACACTTCCAACCACCAGAAAGCCCTCCACAATCACGATTTTTGTGATAATTATATCTGGTCCTCCATGTACGCTTGTTAATGCGTAGAATGATATCTGTGTTTTCTTTTAAGTGATGTTTAGCCGTCCAGGCAACAGGGATTGCCTGCATGTACCCAGACAATAAACAAGGTGGAGGTTTAACACCATCATCTAATTTTAATGCAGCAAAGGGGTATTTTTCTCAATCAAGTTCAGGGATGAAATTTACCATGTAAAACCGTCTACATACATGTGTAGGCTTCATAACCACCATAAAACCATCTCTGGTTAATGCTTCCTGTGCCTTTGCAACGGCATTTGCTTTCTCGAATTGAGTCAAAGGCCCGTTATAACATGTAGGGGGAGGGCTAAAGTCACCTTCATCCATTATTGCACCATCAAACTCTGAATCAGGGTTTAAGACACAATAACAACGTAACCCAATTTAGCTTTCTACCAAAGGCAATACTACTGCTTTTCATTTTGGTCATTAAAATGCACATTCCTATCCAGAGTATAACAACAAGACGCAACAAATGAACATCCAATAAATTACCAAGAAGTTCCAAAATTCTTTGCAAAGACCATAATATTTTCAGTGTCGGGAAACTTAAGTTAAATTTACCGTGAAAAGCAAGTCTTACGTATAGAAAAAGTTTCTAGAAGTGCTTCTACCCTACCAGTTTCGAACTTCACTTCTCCAGGAAAAGTACAACGTTCTTTGCCTCCAAAGTGCCTAGCATAGATCGATTTAGTAGAAGAACCTGCATACCGCATCTTCTTATTAGTAGGTGCAGAGTTGATAGGTCTCCTTGATGGCGCTGTGCCAATGTTATTGTTAGTAGATTTCTCGGGACTGCTTTCAAGACCACACTGTGAAGAGTTGTGCACAATTTCATCAGGGTTCTCATCAATCTTTCGTTTATTTTGGTATCCATTCTCCGATTCCGGATGCACACACTTCCTCACAAAATAAGAAGATCCCTTCTCACACAAGCTCTGGCCCTCAAACATAAGAACATCAAAATGGGACAACCCATTGTACTTGAAGATCAACAAGTCATTCTCTTCCAAAGAATGGTCTAGTACAAAATTTCTCCATCCATCGTTGAAGAACAAGGTATCACCATCTGCAGTCAGTCCTAGATCCCATATGATACCGCTAGGACCTTTAACAGTGACGGTTTCAGGAAGCTTTTTCCTAATATTTTTAGCGAATTTTTCTGGTATTTCCTGCAATTCAAGGTGAGGTTCACTATCAAAGGTAAACAAGGCAACAATTCCAGAATTTTCTAGAGAAGAACAAACCAAAGAAAGGTACAATTGATTGCTAATACCTGCCTAACACCCCTCCACACATCTCTTTTAGACCAAAATATAAAATGTGTTAAAAGACATGAATGAACTAGGGTACTGCAACCTCCTTGATTTCGTTGGGTTTCTACTTCACTAAGCCACAATACAACAATAAAAAAGACAAAGCAAGGGAACTCACCAGCTGATGAAGAAAATCACCACGGAGAAATTGAGAGAAATGAATGCACTGAAAATGGGTCCAAAAGATTTCCTCTTCCCTGTTTCTACAATCCTCACAAGAACCTCCCATTTGCTTAACCACACAGATCCACACCTAAAGACCGGGTTTTTTTTGGGGGGAGGGGAGGGAGAGTAGGGGGATTGTATTTATGGAATAAATGCTTTGCGTTTCAATTCATTGTTTCTGCACAGAAACAACGCAGAATCCAAAGGATGTAAAATGGGAAGGCAAAATGAGTCAGGAATCTAATGATCAGGAGACAATTGTTTGGGTTTAGATGGAGAGGATTTTAGAGATGGATGAGCTGAGGCTGAAGACCAAAGGGAGTAGTTGAAAGGTTAAATGTTTAGAGAAGAGACGTCTAAAAGGAGAGGCTTATTGGTTTCGGTTGAGGGAGGAGGGGAGAAGGGGTGTAATCAGACTTCCCCAACCAAAGTAGGATACTGAAATCTACGGTTTATAGTTGGGGGACTGGGCTAATGGGCTGCTTCCCGCTTGCATTATGTTTTGTCTCTGCTATCCCTATTCACCCCAATATTACCATGTTTAAGTTTTTTCGATGAACTGTCCTCAACTCATTTTTTCAAACAATGCTACTAATTAAATTAAGGGTGAAAAAGAAGCAACACTTGACCATTTTTTTATTTCTTAAATTTTCATCCTTACTTCATTAAAATTTTAAATAATTTACTAATATAATATATAAAACAAAATGATAGTAAAGTTTGACATGCAATACAAAACAAGCTAAATAATTATCATCAACACTACCAACAAATAATTCTCAATAGCGGTTTTCATTCATCAAATACTTTAATTGATACCATATAATTTTTATTGGGTTTCTAAAATAAATACAATAATTTTTAATATTTTTAACATTTTATAAAATTAAACGAAAATTAAAACAAAATCTAATACACAATTTTAAAAATACAAGTATTTTAATAAAAGTTACATATATTAAAAAAACTATCATGAACAAGCAAAGATATAACTTTTCCTTTGTCGGATTCTTCCCAACGTCTAAGGAATTGTAAAACATCTCCTTGAAATGTTCCTACAAAATAATTTAAAAATTTTTCTTTTGACCAAATTGTACTGTTGTTGTTTACAACAATAGTCATGGATTGTGCCCAATCATTTATGGTTTTTTCATAGTCTGATAGAGAAATATTAGTTAAATCTAAATATATTCCTCCTTGAGCAACATTTCTTTTATTTAAATCTTCTATCCTATTTGGAATAGATATAGGTATAGGTTGACTGGTTTCTCCTGGGTTTTCCAGTTTTATTTCATTAGTAGCTATGGTTTCTATATTATTATCTAATATTCTTGTTGTGTTTTCAATATTTTCATAGTTTTTATGTATAGATCTCAGATTATCTTTTGTTTGAAGATCTGACTCTATTTTCCTTTTACCATAAGGATATCGTTTGTCAATTTCCCAAGGTTTACGTGTTTCATACTCATATGGATCTGGTTGTTCAGTATCCATGGGTTCTGGGATTTCTATATTTTCTTCTGTTGAAGTGTTTTCTTCATCAGAATTATGACTCGTAACATTAATATCTACATCTGTATTATTAGAACTACTACTACTTTCTGTAGTGTCATAATTTAGCATATAATGATAATTATACTTAGCAAGTAAATCTTTATGTTTTTCATAAAGTTCTTCTATTAATTTTAAATATTCTACTTTTTCGATCGATCTTACTTTTTAGAAAATTGGTTTTCCAATGTTCTATTAAAGTTTTATAAGACTCAAAATCATATTTTTCTTGTTTTTAACTTTTTTATTTTTGTTTTTCTTTTTATTCTTATTATATGTAGAAGAATCATCCAAGAATCATCTTCATCGATAAAGCTAAAATAACGTTACTATTACCGTAATATAAAGGACCTAAATCTAAATCGATTCTATATTACTATTATTAATAACCGATCTAATTTATTATTAACATCGGATATTAAGTCTTTAGACTTGTTATTCAAATCTAAATTAGTAACTTCTCCCATATTTTCTACTTTTTCTTCTATTTTACTTACTTTAGTATATAATCTATTAAAATATATAGACGTCATATCTATTAAACTATTGATACCTTTACTAAGAGCCGACATATTATTTTCATTCTTAGAGTCTATATGCATAGTATGATTACAAGTTTTATCTTTGTATAAACAATCCATTTGTTCCATGTTATTATCCCTGGTACCTAAGACCGTCTGTGTCTTTAACGACTCCACATACGCCTACAACGTCCCACTCGGACTCAACGGCAAATGAAGACAAACGACAGATATATGGGTTTTGAGATAAAAACAGTGAAAGAAACAGAATTGAAGATAAAAGATAGAAACTTACAATGATAACTACGATATTAGAACTCCAGAAATCGTTACTCCGGGGCTCCTCTGATACCAATTACTGAGGGGAGATATGCACAAGCGGAAGGCTAATATAATATCGTAGGCTTTTATTATATAAGAAGAAAGTAGATAATTTACAAAAGATTTACAAGGGTTTTCTTGAAGAGAGCAACTATACAAGAGAGTTTGTATATTGCAGAATTCAACAAGAAAATAAATAACTATCTAAAAACCCGAATGCCTTCTTTAGGCTACATCAATGCCTATTTATAACAAAATTTCTAAATTCTAATTTAATTACAATTGAAATCCGAATAGTATCCTGATAAGGATAAAAGAATTCTAAACTCTAATTTATTCACAATTGAAGTCCGAATAGTATCATGATAATGATGCAATGAATGTCAGCTTCATGGTTGTTTCCACGTAGCTTCCTTGATGTAGTGGTTGCCATCATGGTTGTTTCCACGTAGCTTCCTTGTTTGTCTCATTTGTTTATGGACATAATTTTTCCACGTGTTGTGGTTTGTCTCTATCCTTCCTGGATATTTCTTAGATTCATTTATTCAATTTCATCCAGGTGTAGTGACTCTGGTGAAGGTACTGGTGTGTTCCAGTTTTCCAATGCTTCTCTGATCTCCGTTGCTAACGGATAATCTTCGATTTCCATTTCAGGTTTTATTTAGGAAAGGTCATGATAACTGTTGTTGTTGTTTATAAATATATTTTTTGAGAATTTAGTTTGTTTAAGTTTAATTTTTATTTCTGTTAATTTTTTATTAAATTTAAATTCATGACAATTTTTCTTTTTTGTTATACGATTATTAAATGTGTATTTTTTATTAATTTATTTTTTGAGTAGATAAGATAAAATACAATTCGACTATTGATATAACGGCTTTTATAATATTTTAATAAAGTAAGGATGAAAATTTAAGAAATAAAAAAATGGTTAATGTTGCTTCTTTTTCACCCTTAATTTAATTAGTAGCATTGTTTGAAAAAATGATCGAAAAAACTTAAAAATGGTAATATTGGGGTGAATAGGGATAGCGGAGACAAAACATAATGCAAGAGGGAAGTAGCCCATTAGCCCAGTCCCCCAACTATAAACTGTAGATTTCAGTATTCGCACCTTCTGATATAATATATAAACTGAGCACTTGTTGCCGCTAGATGATAACATGCTGAAGCACATTTTTGTTAATTTATACTTTAGTCCCCCTAAGATTATAAATTTTTAATTTAATCCCTTAAAGAATTTGACATAATAAAATTATACGTTAACCAATTAAAAAAATAATAGTTGATCCCTAAAATAAATTTCTCATCTCATCCCAATATACATACGTGCAGTAGACTCTTTTTGGTAACATAATGGTAAAAGCAAATGGCAATATGTCACAATTTCCTAACTATGGCCAGCTAAGTGACATTTTGTATTGCATTGCAGCCCTTGTTGAAGCCTTGCATTACATGTGTGATTGTGTTCTTATTTCAAAACTGCTTTGGACCTGCAAATGAGATGTATTCCTCTTTCAAAATTGCTTTGGACCAGCAAACACAATTTTTGAATGTCATCTAAAATTGGCTTTAGCTTCCAATGTAAGTCATTTAAGGTTAGTATCTTTGTAAGTAACTATTATATATGTTCAACCATGTCTAAACAGAAGAGGGTTGCACTGAATCTCTCTCTATTGTGTGGCCTATTGTTAGCTAGTTTATGCTACCATCTACTGCCACTGCTGCTCCCTCCTACAATCTTAATTATCCACCTTCGCCCTTCATCCATATCATCATTCTTACCACTTTGTTGAATATTTGTGAACCAAACCTTACATCTCACATTTTTAGAAGATCTGATATATTGTTCCCTCTTCCCTATGATAAAAATGACACAAATATTCCTTTTTCGGAGTTCAAATCCAACTACATACCTTCTATACAAAAATCAAATTTTAAAAGGGAGGTTTAGCTTCTACAACTTTTTCCACTACAAGAAGCACGTGACAGTAGTTTGATTCCCAATTTTTTGGTGCCATAGAAACTCATGACCTACCTTAATTCAGAGTTTACCTGTAAAATTGTGTTTCCAAACAAATCTATCCTTACTGATAGAGTTACACATTCATGCTATTAGCTTGCTGTTACTTTCGGTTAAGTAGTTAGCCAAGGGTTGTTAAGTATAGCTAGCAATTTGTTAGTATGTTAGCAGATCTGTTAAGAGAGGTTAGCAATAAACCTCTATAAATACTATGTGTAAAATGAATGTAGGCAGCTTTTGATCACTAGATACAGAAATGCATTTCCTTTTCATGTTGTTTTCCAGATCTCAATCTATAGTTTAGCAGTACATGAAGCTCAAAGTTTTCGTTTAAGCTTACCTTCTAGCATGGTATCAGTCATCGTGTGATCCTTGGACCTATGGCTGTCACGGCTTCCCCTCACTCTGGCTCCGTTGAAGGTGGTTGTGCTCAGTTTACAGGTGAGAAAGTTGTCAATTCATTTCCTAGAGACGATGTAATGACACTTGATGAAGGAACGTTTCTTCAATGGCAACAACAAGTGCAGTTGATCCTTGGCAGATACAATTTGCTCGTATTCTTGGATGGGACTGAAACACCCCAAACCCGGCCCACAAGCCCTAACCGGATCTGGCATGCTCCTTGAGTAAAACGTAGCTAAATCTCGTTTTGTCATCTTAGAAAAATTGGTGGTTTTGAAGAAAATAGATTTGTGTTATGATCAAGTTGAAAACCGTGTTTTTATTGAAGTTTGTATTTCATTAAAGCAATATCTTCCTGTGTCAAAAATCTCAAGTTAAAAGAAATGCTGAACTTTAGAGCTTATCATTAAGTTGAAAATCATAGGTGTTTAGGTTTCAAAACATTTGAAGTTGTTTTGCAAAAAATTGTTTAACCATTTATTTAATGTTGATCGTATCAGAATAAAATTAAAACGCATGCATAAAATAGTTAAATGGTAATGGCCTTATTACAACAAAACAAAACCCAAAATAAATCCCGAAAACATGATAAGAAAACGCTATAAGTTCAATTATGTGAAAACCCGAATATGCTGTGCTCAGCATGGCCACCACTAAGTCCCTGCCGACCCAGTCCATTTCACTGAGTATCACCTGCAAAATGTTAGCCCACGAAAGGTGAGTCAACAGACTCAGTGTGTAACAACCAACACAGATTCCCAAACGATTAAGGCATATTAAATCACATATAACATATATAAGCATTGATGCAACCCAAACCCACCTAGATATCCAACCTCTACACACCACCCGTACCTGCCAATCACACCGTGGGGATTACTAAATCGACCCTCCATCCGCTACACACCCTCGAAGGCAGCCGCTACAGTCAATAGCACATCGCCCTTATAATCGTGGCATAGCCACCAGATAATGTGACAGAGTCATCGGATTCATAATATGTGACATAAGTCACCGGATAATGTGATAAAACCACCGGAACACTTCCCCTTTATCATTATCACCCATATGCCCATGCAACATACAAAACATACAGATATCGTGCAATGTACCTTACCCCATGGCTATAACGAAATTTCACATATTTTCATATCAATGTTTATAAACATTATTAATGAGTATTAAGGGGTAACATACCTGAATGGAATGTACCATTGAATGGTACCCTTAGCCACGTTTCTCGTATTTTCATAATCACATGTTTAATATTAATCTATCGGGAATTAATGTAGGGTTACACACCTGACTATTCGTAGATCTAAGCGAAATCCTGAAACTACGTGAAACTAACGAGATCCCGAAACATTTGCCTTCCCCCTTCCTACAATCGGCCAACACTTGTTAGTAACCAAAAGCCTATTCGGCTCAACTAGAAATCCCGAAGGATATGTCGCATGAAGATAACACCTTACCTTAATGCCGATTTGGTTTCCAACCAAATCCCGAAACTACGTGATGCACCTCCCTTGTAATCGGCCAAGCACTAGCATACAAAAAATGATTAGCCCTCACTTTTAAATGAATGAGAGACAGATCCGAAACACTAGAACCCTTACCTAGATCGATTAGCCAAATCCTGAAGATCTATAGTATTCGGCAACACTCCTCCCTACAATCGGCTTAAACACGTCATTAAGAATCCAAAGAACCATTCGGTCCTATCATGAATCCCGAAACCAGAAGAGATGGCTACCACCTTACCTTCGACAGTTTTGCCACAAGCTAATTAACGTTCGGCACCCCTAAGTGATCTTAGGGGTTTCGACTACCAACATGAAACAAGAATGAAGTTTAATATACAGATTTTTTAATAGAAGAAAAGATAGAAGAGAAGCCACTTACCAAGAGATTCGGCTATGACTCGAAAAGAATGGAGAAAGGATGTTTGGGACCTTAAGAGTTACGGCAATGGAGGGAATGAATGGAAGAGAGGTTTCGGCCTTAGCAAAATAAAAGGAGAAGCGAAGATGCACAAATGGGTTCTTTCACTTTCGATTTTTGGTCAAAAGAAAATAAAGAATTTCGGCAGAAGCACAAACGAAAAGAAAAGAGAGAAAATAGCCTCATACTTTCCTTGTTTCGGCACCTAAAGCCCCTAGCCTAGCCACTTCCCTCTTGGCCAAAAATGCTACACCAAGACCCCTCCAATTGGCCAACTCTTCCTCTCTCATCCAAATCCCCTCTTTTCCTTCTACTTAGCCGAATATTTGAGCTGTTGACCCAATCTACACTTCATCCATTCATAGTCCTTGTGCCATCCACCACTGCACCTCCTTGCCGAAAAATAAAAGCTCCAAAACGCCACCTGCGTTACTCGAACCAGGCCCCTTCACACCTCCTGAGGCGTCACCTTCCTGTGCTCTAAGTGGCGCCTCCCTTGCCACTTTACCAGCTCAGTTCTTATATCCTAAGCCACACACTAAACTCCTTAAGGCCTAGCTCCCTTAGTTCTCCTTTTTAGGTTTAAATCAAATATTTTTCTAAGGCTTCTACCTACATCCCAAGGTTCCCGAAGCCCCCAAAACACATTCAAATCACACACAAGCATGCTACCACATACATTTAAGTGAAAATGCACAACCCCTAAATCTCGGATATTATACTTCTATCCCCTTTAAAAATAATTTCGACCTCGAAATTACCTGGCTAAAATAAGTGAGGGTATTGCTGTCGTATTGCTTCCTCTGGCTCCCACGAAGCTTCTTCCGATCCATGGTTACACCATAACACTTTGACTAGAGGAACTGATTTCCTCCGTAGCATCTTCACATCCCATTCCAGAATCTGAATTGGTTCTTTCTCATAGGACAAATCTGGTCTTAGCTCCACCTCCTCAACCGGCACCACATGAGATGGATCCGATCGGTAACGACGTAGCATCGAAACGTGGAACATATCGTGCATCTGCTTCAACTCTGAAGGCAACTCTAACTGATATGCTACTGGTCCAACTCGCTTCAAAACCCGATAAGGTCCTATAAACCTCGGACTTAACTTTCCCTTGCGACCAAATCTTATCACCTTCTTCCATGGCGAAACTTTTAGAAACACCTCATCTCCCATAGCAAACTCTATCTCTTTCCGCTTAAGATCCGCATATGACTTTTACCTGTCAGATGCCTCCTTCAACCGTGTCCGGATTACCTTAACCTTTTCTTCGGATTCTGCCACAATCTCGGACCCAAAACCTGACGTTCCCCAATTCTGTCCAACACGCAGGAGTGCGACACTTCCGTCCATACAGCGCTTCATACGATGCCATCCGAATACTTGCTTGATAGTTATTATTGTACATAAATTCTGCTACACGCAAGAACTCCTCCCAGCTTCATCTGAAGTCTATCACGTAACCTCTCAACATATCCTTTAGCACTTGAATTACCCACTCAGACTGGCCGTCCGTTTGCGGATGAAATGTCGTACTAAAGTCTACCCTGGTGTCCAGTGCCTGATACAATGCTCTCCAAAATCGAGACGTAAACCTCGGATCCCTATCCGAGATAATCGATACTGGCACCCGTGCAGTCTCACAATTTTCGCCACATACAACTTTGCCAATCTCTGCAGAGAATAGTCAACCAGCACTGGTATAAAATATGCCGACTTCGTCAATCGGTCTACTATCACCCATACCGAGTCCTTCTTAGTAGGCGTAAGGGGAAGCCCACTAACGAAGCCCATGGTAATTCTCTCCCACTTCCATTGCGAAATTTTTATCGGTTGAAGCAACCCTAATGGTACTTGGTGTTCAGCCTTAACCTGCTGACACGTTAAGCACTTCCCTACAAATTCTGTAACTTCCCGCTTAAGACCAGGCCACCAAAACTGATCCCGTAGATCTCTGTATAACTTACTTCCTCCAGGATGTATAGCATAAGGGCTACTATGCGATTCTTAAAGAATTCTCTGCCTTAATTCCTCATCCTTCGGCATACAGACCTTACCCCAAAAACACAGCACTCCGTCGCTGTTCACACTAAAATTTTTCAATTTCCCATTCTGTACTTGCCGTAGCTTAGCACTTAGATCATTATCTGCCAGATGCCTTTCTTTCACCTGACTCAACCATGTCGGCTTCACCTTCAACTCTGCTAGCAAACTTCCGTCATCATAAAAGTTAAGATATGCAAACATCGCCCTCAGATCCGACACTATTTTTTGACTTAAGACATCTGCCACCACATTCGCCTTGCCGGGTGATACTCTATAGAACAATCGTAGTATTTCAACAACTCCACCCACCTTCGCTGTCTCAAATTCAGCTCCTTCTGAGTCAACAAATATTTCAGACTCTTGTGGTCCGTGTAGATCACCGACTTTTCTTAGTACAAATAGTGCCTCCACACTTTTAGAGCGAATACTACCGCCGCCAACTCTAGATCATACGTCGGATAGTTAACCTCATGTGGCCTCAATTGTCGAGACGCATAAGCGACCACTTTCCCGTCTTGCATTAGAACACATCCCAATCCTGTGTGGGAAGCATCACAATACACCACAAAGTCCTTCCCTGCTTCCGGCTAAATCAAAACCAGAGCCTCTGTCTGTAACACCTTTAACCCCAATCTATCATCGGATTAGGGTTACAGAGTGCTACCAAATCAATCAGATAACTTTACAATTAATACACAATTATTATCAATCATAATATAAAATAATCTTATAGTCCCTTATATGAATCTTCGATAGGAATGGTTCGGGACTAATTCGAATACTTAGAACATTTTCAAACATTTTTAAATTTTTTTCTAAATTATAAGGCACATATACTCAACCTGTTCATTACCTAGGTACATGCCACCATTATCAAAGAAGAGTACATTACTCAAAATTCTCTATGAGGTCGGGATTACTCGGATCTTTGGATGGGACACCGACTTTCAATTAACTGCGACGGAAACAACAAATGACATTTGAGTAAGGTATACTCGGTGGTATTACCATAATTCAAATTATATAATAACTTATATACATTCGATTTATGATACAATTACTTAATAGTTATTTTGTTCTTTAAATTAAATCATCTAATATAATAAACATTATTTCAAGGCTTGTATTTAATTAGATTTATACATTATTTCACTATCCAATTTTCATAGAATTTTATTATCATTATTATTTTCCACATTCCATTCCATTAGTTCATTTCATATCATTTGCAATTCACTAAATTTTTATTTATGATTCAATATTAATTCTATTGCAATTTGTGTTTATAAAGTCATATCTCAACAATAACAATTTCACTAGTTTGTTTATTATATCTTCGCTTTAAATTTTATTTAATTCATACACCTTTGGCCCATATTCTAAATCTCATATCTCAATTTTATTTTCTCACATCAAATTCACACTCAAAATATATATAATTCAATTATATTATTCTTTTCAATTAACTTCTTATATTATTTATATCATTTCAAGCAAAGCTGTGAACTTTAGTTTCATTTCTCCATCTTATATAATATTTCAATTCACAATTTATTTTTGAACATTTCATGAACCTTTGGTTCATGCATTCAATTTCATATCACAATTCTCATTTCATATTTTATTTGATAAATTCACTTTCTTATTTCTTTCAATAGATTAATCTCATTTATTTAGAATTTATCATTTTACTTACTTACCCCTATTAACTTGACTCGGACTCAGCGGATACACGGATTCCAACCAAACACACCAGATTGGCACCCAGTGCCTCATTGGATAGTTCGAAGCAATATAGTGACACCCAGTATCTCATCGGGGACATCGCTCAACGATGTTTCTACAGGTATAATCGTGATACCGATGGGCCACGATATGATTCACCTGATGGTACTGTTGCCTACTTGTCGCCGACGTCGGGGCTCCCTCCTGGTTCCGTTTCTATTGTGCAATAAGGAGGTTTCGATGGTAATGGGAATGGCGCGTGGCCGTCTCAAAGAATGAAGCTTAACCGCCAAGTCGGTCAAAATTAACATCATTCTGGTCAAAATTATCACTCACAATGGCCTCCAGCTGGATTCCATACTCAGTCAAATGTTGGTATGCTTGGGCAAGGCTTTACTTAACCGAACTTTCCTTTGCATGGGGATGCTTTTGGTGTTGGGCCACCTAGCCCAAATTTTAATGCATGTGGTTATAATGTACCTAGGCCAAATATGATTAATAGGCTAACATTTGTTGGCAATTGTGGTGGGCCTTCTGGGCCTAGACAATTTGGAAATAATAGGCCTACAAATAATTGTATTCAATTTGGGCCTTCTTCTGCTACTTGGCGAACAAAACCCCGAGCACGTGTCTACTCGAGTTCTGACCCGTGTATTGGCCTTCCTCGAAAGGGTGATGTAAATGCCTCTGATTACTCTGATTCATCTGGGTCATATGTTAACACTGCTCAGTGTGGTTCAAATGAAGGTGGCACGGATTCGTATATACCTGTGCCAGTCGGCACTACATCGTGGTACCCAATTCAGGTGCAAGCAATCATGTCTGTCGTGATGTGTCGGCACTACAAGATACCACTCCGTATGTAGGTATGTCTTCTCTCTTGATGGGTGACGGGACTCTCGCCCCGATATCATCTATTGGTAATGGTATTTTACCTACACGATCTAAATTACTTCGGTTATCTGATGTATTATGTGTGCCGCAAATTCAAAAAAAAATTGATGTCTGTTTCACAATTTGCTAACGATAATGATGTATTTTTTGAGTTTTACCCAACGTACTGTGTTGTTAAGGACATCAAGACCTTGGAACCGCTGTTGAAGGCCACATATGTGATGGACTATACCAGTTCTCTCTGCTAGTTCTATCCACTCAGTCGGTAGAAGCTACAGTTGCTACTTCTAATACTTTTCAAAATAAATCTATTGATTGTAATGTTGTATCTTTGTGGCATAACTGTCTTGGTCATCCATCTACTGCTGTTGTCAAAAGTATCTTAGACAAGTGTAAAGTTGCTGTAGGAAATAATTCTTGCCTTGATAGTATATGTACTACCTGTCAAAAAGAGAAGGCTCATATTCTCTCTCTCCACTACTACATATAATAATCCGTTTGACTTGGTTGTTTTTTATCTATAGGGGCATGCGTCTGTTGCTTGTGGAAGTCACTGGTATTATATTTCATTTGTTGATATGTGTACTCGTTTTACGTGGGTTTATCTTCTTCGTTAGAAATCTCAGGCTATGCACTGTTTTGTTCAATTTCAGTGACTTGTTAAAACTCAGTTCGAGAAGGATATTAAATAATTTCAGAGTGATCGGGGTGGAGAGTATCGAGCATTTTTGTCTATTTTGGCTTCGCAAGGAATCATTCATCGCCTGACTTGTCCTCATACTTTTGAACAAAATGGAGTGGCAGAACGCAAACATCGTCATATTGTTGACATAGGCATCACCCTTTTAACTCAAGCAAGCTTGTCTATGGAATACTAGGGTTATATGTTCTATTGTGCTGTACATCTCATAAATCGGCTTTCTACTCTAATCCTGAAAGGACAGACTCCGTTTGAGGCATTTTATGGACGTGAACCTACTTATGATCATCTACGGGTTTTCGAGTGCTGTTGCTACCCTTACTTACGCCCGTTCGTGGCACACAAGTTGGAGTTTTGATCTCAACCATTAACTTTCTTAGGATACAGTACTCAGTATAAGGGGTATCTGTGTTTATTACCAACTGGCAAGGTATTTGTTTCATGACATGTGGTGTTTGATGAGACTAAGTTCTTGCCATCCAAGCCAACTCCGACAAGGTGTCTGCCAGTTCAAATCTCAGCCTATCTCCACGTTCGTTCCTATTGTTCGAAGTGGAGGCTCTAGTTCTACTGAGTCGTTCATTGCTCGCCCATCTCCATCATGTTCACAACAAGCTACTTGCTCTTTTTCAACTTCCCCTGTCACTGCTCAACTTGAGGTCGGCGTAGACCGCGAAACTACTAGTCCTACCGTGTCTAATCCTAGCACTGGTCTTCGATGTGAGGATGGTGTTGTCTCTTCTTCTAACAACCAGGAACCGCTTCTACCTATGATTAATGCTCATCCGATGGTGACCAGGTCGAAGGTCGGTATTTTCAAACCTAAAGCCATGTCAGTTAAAACTGTAGAAACTTCTACAATTGAGTAAGCCTTCTCGTCCTCGGAGTGGCGTGTTGCAACTCAAGTAGAGTATGATGCTTTTATCTATAATTCTACTTGGGAGCTTGTCTCTGACCACCAGATCGCAAGGTTATTGGGTACAAGTGGCTCTTCAAGATTAAGAGGAATCAGAATGGTACTGTTGCCCGCTAAAAGGCTCGACTTGTTGCGAAAGGTTATTTTCAAGTTCCTGGATACGATTTCAAAGAAACATTTAGCGCTGTTGTTAAACCTGTTACTGTTCAGGTTATTCTATCCATTGTTGTCTCCAAAGGGTGGTAGTTGCGGCAAGTCGATGTCAATAATGCCTTTTTAAATGGCGATCTTGATACTGAGGTATTCATACATCAGCCTCCAGGGTATGAACAGTATGGTTCTGATGGACAATCTCTTGTGTGCCGTTTGAAGAAGGCTCTGTATGGTCTTCGACAGGCACCTCGTGCATAGTTTGAGAAACTGAAATAGTTTCTTGTCTCAATGGGATTTGTTGTTTCCAAGTCCGGTTCGTCTTTATTTGTGCGAATAATAGCAGGGTCAACTCTTTATGTTCTTGTGTACGTTGATGATATCATAATCACTGGCGACATGTCTACTTCTATAAAGTGGTTTGTTCAGTTGTTGAACAGTAAGTTCTCGCTTAAGGATATGGGTGCTTTGCATTACTTTCTTGGGATCGAGGTCACTCGCTCATCCGACTGCCTCCATCTTTCTCAGTGAAAGTATATCCGAGATATTCTTAGTCGGTGTTCGATGATCACGGCATAGAGTGTGCATACCCCGATGGTTAGCTCGTCTACCATGTCCAAAGTTGATGGTGAACCTTTGGATGATCCAACTAAGTACATGAGTCTTGCTGGTGCTCTTCATTGTATTGTTCTGACTAGGCCTGACATCGCTTTTGAAATAAATAGAATTTGTCAGATCATGCATAGCCCTACATCTACTCACATGATGGCACTTAAACGCATATTACGGTATCTAAATGGCACCCTTGATTTTGGGATAGTTTTTTATCCGTCTGCCCGATTGTCTTTGGTTGGTTATGTCGATGCCAACTGGGGCTCGATTTTGACGATCGGAGATCGACTTCAGGCTACTGTGTTTACTTAAGGCAAACACCTATCTCGTGGGGTTCTAAAAAGCAGCAAGTGGTTTCACGGTCCACAGCTGAAGCAGAATATAGAAGTCTGGCTGTTGCTACAAGTAAGATGACTTGGTTGATTTCGTTACTTCATGAGTTACGGATAACATCTGCTGATACTCCAACTGTCTGGTGTGATAGTTCCAGCGTTGTAGCGGTTGCAGCCAATCCTATTTTACACTCGAAGTTCAAACATGTAGAACTCGATTTGTTTTTTGTCCGTGAGAAAGTTGCAGATGGGTCTTTTCTAGTAGGTGAGGTTCTTGCGTGTGACCAAGTGGCTGATATACTTACCAAACCCTTGCCAATAACATATTTTACGCTGTTTTGAAATCTTCTTCGTGTCACATCAGTTGAGAAGATGGGTGCATGATAGAGTTATCACATTCTTGCTATTAGCTTGCTGTTACTTTCTGTTAAGTAGTTAGCCAAGGGTTGTTAAGTACAGCTAGCAATTTGTTAGTATGTTAGCAGATCTGTTAAGAGAGGTTAGCAATAGACCTCTCTATAAATACTATGTGTAAAATGAATGTAGGCAGCTTTTGATTATTAGACACAAAAATGCATTTCCTTTTCATTTTGTTTTCCAGATCTCAATCTATAGTTTAGCAGTACATGAAGCTTAAAGTTTTCGTTTAAGCTTACCTTCTAGCACTTACTAGTAAACAAGGAAAAGCCCCTCGATTTGATTTCATTAAAGCAACCTGTACAACATTAAATTTAATGACTTCATTGGCATTCTTGTAGTCGTTTTTTATTGTGCTAATTGAGTAAAAGAAAGTGAATTATTGTATTAGAAAATCACATTAGATTTATATTTCAAGATTGACTGGAGGGATCGCAAACGATTACACCTAAAACCCAACCTTTTACACAAAATTTTTATATACTACAATTATACTCTACAAATATTGAAAATAAATATAAAGCAATAAAAAACACCAAAAAATTAACGATTTTTGACAAATCAAGTGCGAAAGTACAAGGAAAAAGAAAAGGGGAATGTTTTATTCAATCCTTGTACACTTTTATTTTGTAATAATATTTGAACTGTGCATGGGAACCCCAAACCAGAATGATGGTTGATGATTTGAATTTACAATGCTCCCATGTTTGATTCTAATAGGATAAATGCGTCATTGTCACCCCAAACCACCAGCCTCCATGTCAATTCATATTATTTGGGTAATTAAAAAAATTTCATATTATTCCCGTAATTAATTTTTTTTTCCATATTATTCCGGAAAAAAAGCCTTATAACTTGAATAAAAGCATAAGCATACTCCCTCCACAATAAGTCAAAATAATTAATAATTAAGTTAAAATATTATTTTAACAAATTCTGAATTATTTTTATTTTTATTTTTATAAGTAAACTTTTTTATTTTCCTATTTATTAACATAATAAAATAAAGTTATAATTTGAATAAAAGTCTAAGTATATAAATAGAGAATGATTTTATCTTTTAATTATCACTTAATTAGTGTTAGAGTTATATATCAATTAAAATTTAAGTTTAGATCTATAAATAGTATCCATTAGTAGTCTCTAAGAAAAATCATGGATAGAAAGAATGAAAATTATTAGTATTGATAAGTTTAAAGTATCTCAAGAAGAAGTATTAAACGATAATGGTACCGATTAGACATGTAAGTTCATTTTAATTGATGATGACATTATATAATATTATGTTATTTATAAAAAAATTATATGTTATTTATTTTGTGTCAAACAAATACTCTTTTATATTGTCGATTGAGGCTTAACTCGATTGGTATGGACATTGTTGCCAATGCAAGAGGACGTGGGTATCGAGTAAACTGAAGCGCATTATTCTCCTATTTATGGGTTGGGAAGGAGTCTAGGCAATATGATCAAAACTTATAATGAGATTGTTTAAAAAAATTTTAATAAGTAAAAAAAAACCATCATATAATATTTCCCATAATTATTTTTAATCATCATTATTAAATGTATTTATTAAATTAATATCTACTTATTTATGAATTATTATTATAATTGATGTATGTTGTTTTGTTTTTTTATTTAATTAAATTTAATATTATATATTTTAATACAGTTGTAAATTTCTAAATTATGTTCATTACTTACATAAAATATGTTATATATTTTTATTTATAAAATAAACACATTTATTCACTAGTGAAAAAGAAATCTATTGTTTTATAAAAAAAAAGTTGAAAATGTATTATTGATTTCAAAATTGTTATTTATAAACATCTAGATATCATATAAAATGTATATTTATGTAAGAGGCACGAAAAGTTTATTATTATTGCCAATTCGAAATCATTCTTTATAATTTAAAAATACAATAATATATATATATATATATATATATATATATTATGTGATGAATGAATTTGTCGTATTTAATAACTAAAATTTATTAAAATATTGAGTTAAAAAATGTAAGACAAGGAATAGTAGAGAGAAAAATAATGAATCTAATTTCACTCACCATTCATCTAAAACATAACCAATTTTCATACTTTCTATACAATTTGTTGCAATTTTGAAGACATCATAAAAAAATATAAAATTAAATCAAAACCTGAGATAAAAGAAAACCAAGGAAGAAGCATCCAATTCACAATCTTACAATTAAAATCAAATACCAAAAATCAATATAATTTACGTATGTTCATCACTTGCTAATAATTTTTTTTCTCTTCTTTCAATCTTCATGCTGATTTTTGTAACTGAAAAATAATAAATGTTTATCATAAGCTTTTACCTATTCAACACCTTACATGTTATAAATTCCTTTTTTTTTATAATAATTGGTATTTCTTTATATTTTTGGAATAACTTTTGATATTCCTCAAAAATCTTGGTATGATTTCGAAATTAGAATTCGATATGAGATAAGAT
The DNA here is from genome assembly GCA_025506655.1 of Gossypium rotundifolium. NCBI lineage: Eukaryota > Viridiplantae > Streptophyta > Magnoliopsida > Malvales > Malvaceae > Gossypium > Gossypium rotundifolium. The sequence goes on along the minus strand of CP106734.1, from coordinate 171,976,504 downwards.
TTTGGAGTAAAATATTGTTTTTAAATATTAAGAATTTTCAAAAGATTTTGTGACCAATAATTTTGATAACCTTTAAGTTGTTATATTTTCAGCAAAATCTGGTAATTTCCGATAATTTTAAAAATATAAATAATTAAATAAAATAAATAAATTTATCAAGACAAACCAAATTAGTATCCCATCATAATCTTTTGCACTTCCTTATATATTTTTTTATATTCCTCAAAAATTTTGGTACTTTCTCGTAATTTTGTATTCCCTTATAAGTTTTAGTATTTTTTTATACTTCCTCATATTTTTTGTATTCCTCAAAAATTTTATATTTCCTTTTTTTTATTCCTCAAAAATTTTTAACTTCCTCATATTTTTAGCATTCACTTATATTTTTTATCAGGTCAAATCGATTTTATTCTCATTAGCAGACCAAGCAATTGAATTGGTGCTTGTAAATAAATAATAATTTTGATATCATATTTTAAATAGTAAATATGAACTATGTTTTAATTTATATGATCTTTTTAAGAATATAAAGATTAAATTAATTTATTTTATAGTAGATATCTTAATTTAATACAATGATTTGGTAATTATTTTCCCAAAAAAGGCATTTAAAAGTAATGTATAGGTTTGAACATATGCAAATCATGAGGTGCGGTGTGGTAGTTGCTTACCTCATACTTTAACTATGAGGTCGAGGTTTTGATCTTCGCCCATGGTAATAAAATTCATTTCATGACCAACAATTTATCTTTTTAGAAAACATTCACGATAAGGGAATTAGTTACTACTTATGCCTAAGTTTTTATATCTAAATTTTGAAATTGAAAAATAGAGAGACTAAATTCTTAAAAATAAAAATATAAAAACCAAATTTCAAATTTATGAAAAAGTAACTTATAGCATATTTTGACCTACCAAATTAATCACAGAATACCCTCCTTTTAACCTAAAAATACTTTAAGATTTCAAACTTTCATAAAATTATTAATAATAAACAAATATTATTCAATATTAAATTTAACTAAATTATGTTTTGAGAGTTTATTTAATAAAGAATACTTCAATGTTTATAAAATAGTGAATAAATTATTAATTAATATAAAATAAGTTAGCATGGCGTGTGTGCGGAGGTATTTCTTGATTTAATGGCATTTCTTAATTATTTGTAAAACCCAAATTTATGTAATGGTTGACTAAAGAGCAGGTGGTGAGGATTGGTGAACAAGCTTTTACAATTGAAAGTATTATTGTAGGGTTCCCTTCTTTATTATTTACCTTCTTTTTTTGGAATAGGAGCAGGTAGAAAAATTCATGGAGGCTTGCGGGTCAAAATGACAATGGTTGGGTGATCATGAATTGGGGTATATTATATTCGATAGTAATAGAGGTGATCATGGGTTAGATTGGGTTGGGTTTAGATAAATTTTTAGGCCCATTTTTTAGGCCCAAGTTTGACTCGGCTTAAAATATGGGCCTAAAAATTTGTTTAAGTTCGGCTCGAAAGAAAATTAATAAATTTCAGCCTGGTCCGGCCCGACCCATATTAATTTTTTTAGTTTTTTTCATTAAATAAAAAATTTTAAAGCAAATATTAAAACAAAAAACAAATAAAAATATATAAATTTAAAAAATATATTTGATTAAAAATAAAATATATATTTAATATATAATTCGAGTAGGGCCCGGGCCAAAAAAAGTTTTATCCGAGGTCTAGCCCGTTTTTTAAACGGACCTTATTTTTTCTCAAACTCATATTTTGAACCTATATTTTTACATGAACTCTCTCATTTTTCGAGTAGGCCGTCAAGTCAGATCGAATAGCCCAACTTATAATCACCTCTAGATAGTAAGAGAGGAAATGGGACAATATATCATATTAAAGATGGCTTCTAAAAGTTTTTATTTGAAAGTCAATAGGATTCAGGAAAGCAAATCTTTCTTAGCACAGAAAAAGCAAAAACTTTGTTTTCATACTGTTGTTGGTTTGACCTTACGTTCGTATTCTTATCCTTTGGTGGAGCCGAAAACAGAAAGAAACAAAAAGCATTCCTGAATATAGAGGGACGTTATCTAGACATGCTAGATGCCAATAAAGCATAGAAACAAGTACTGTATTTAAAATTCAATATAGCATGTTAGAATTTGTAAAATAAATTTTAAATAAAACTTAATAAATTAATATTTATTATGTAAAATCATCAAGAATAAAATTAGATGCGGAAGCGTACCTGGATCCATTAATTCTTTGAAGTTTTATTGGATCTTGAAAATTTAATCTTTTAAATTATTTCAAATTAGCACACAAAAATTTAGAGAATATCTGCTCTCTTTCCTAATGATGGGATATTAGAAAAGATATCTTGTGTATAATTTACGGAACCATAACCCTAATATTTATAACATTAGCATATTAGTTCTAATCAAATATGTATAGATAATCATTTGGTAAAATTTATAATATTATTGACGAGTAGTTTGCTTAAGCCCATAGATGAAGTTCTTTGCAAATCATTAACTTTGCATCATTAGACACAAATCTTTCTAATTGCACCATATAAATGTCTTATTGAGGTTCTAGATTCACTTCTTAATCAATAATAGGTATGAGAACTTAAACATCATCAAAAGCGATAGTGGGAACTGAGTTAGAATCCAATTCCTCCTCAAAAGCAATGTCTCTAACCTTATTTCTCTCCTCAAACTCAACATCCTAAAAAAATGTTGCAGTTCACGTCTCAAAAATATTCCTTATTATGGGATCATAAAATTTATAGCCCTTAGATCGCTCAAAATTTTCTTGATCCTTATGCTTTATAGACATCAAAGAAGTCAGAAGTGATGTCATTTCAACATTATCGTTTTTAGCAAAACGATTCTCAATTTCGTGAAATGTTGTACTTCATGATCATTAGACTCATGCAATTTGAACGATCCCACCTCTCAAAATCCCTTTTAACATAAGGGGTGTTTTCCACAATGAGAGGTGGAGGTTGTTCTCCCCTTATTGCAATGTCTATGTTCATACAACCAAACACTATAAGTAAGTGCCTTTTCCATTCATTGAAATTACTCCCATTAAGCATGGGTATAGAATTTATATTAGTAGAGATTGTGGCAGTAGAAGATGAATTAGCTGAATATAGAACAAAAAATAAATAAAAATAAACTCACATCAATATTCATAAGTAAATAATAAATTTAGAATAATGGCTAATCCCATCTCAAGATACCAAACACAAAATCAATATCAAGTCTTTGGACAATAATATTAACAGTAAGCGGTACCTTTGTTATATCAATCAAATATTGACAATAAATTATGTCAAACAATGAATTAATCTTTGGATTAACATATTGCTCACATAAAGTACCTTATAATTGTCACACATTTATCACCACAGATGTCGTTGAAATTCTGCCAAATTAATAAACGCATGAATCACAAAAACATATAATCATCTTGATATTTCAAATAATCTAATCTACATAAAAGAGATTACTTTGGCGGCATTTTGTTTCAACTATCTATTTAAAATATTAGACATCCTTAATTAAAACCTAAAGCCAAAATCTGAATTTATTTGTTTCAAAATATTTCTCTTAATTTCATCTTTCAATAAAATTAAAAGATAAGAGTATATATATATATATATATATATATATATATATATATATGTATGTATGTATATCTTTATCCCAAAACAACATACAATGATGTTGGCAAATATAACAATAGTTGAATAAATTATAAACCATAAACAACATTCATACAATAAATATATGGTTACCCTGAATGTACCATGTAAATCCAAAGTTTTATTTATGATTAAACAAATATTCACATGAATACTTGAAAAATATTTTGAAGCCAATAAATCTAAAAAAAAAAAAACAAAATCATAATAGTTGGTGTACGAGCCCAAATTTGCCCGGGCCCAGTGACAAAACCAATAAAATATAAAAACCAAACAAAATTAACAAAAGTCCATTACAAAAAAATTACAGCAATCCCAATTCAAACCCTGGCCTGATTAACCCAAAAATTAAAACAAGCAGAAACCCTAGCTAGCCAAGGCCAACGCCGCAATAGCTTTCCCCCCACACGCACGTCACCACCACCTCCGTACACAACAGTTGGCATTCCGTACTTGCAAACAGAAAAAATAGCACATCAAATAACGAATAATAATGTTTTTTTTATTCGGCTATAAAACCGAATGAAAAACTTTTGTATCACCTTCCTTTTTTTTACACAACAAAATATCAATACAAAATGGAAACTATTCGAGGTGATTTTTTTCCACTTGCGTTTTCGATTCCTTTTTTTCATTTCATTTTATTTTTTTTCGATATAAAGCAAAGAAGAAAAAAAGGCTTACAGGTTTGTTTTTCAGACGTTTTGAAGCTGGATCTAGACTCGGGGGGTCAAAAAAGCCTAAAAAGGGGTTTTTTAATTTTTTTGGCCACTGTGGACGGTGGTGCAGTCGCCGTCGTCGGTGACCGGCGACCGCCACTGTAGTCCGGCGACCGGACCTTGATCGGAGTTAGGCCGGCCTAGGGGTTGGGAGAGAAAGAGGGAGAGTGTTTTTTGAAGTTTTTTTTAAATGGAGAAGGAACGATTTTTTTAAAGATTTTTGGCTTTTATAAGGTACCAAAACGGCGCTGTTTTGGAGAGGTTAGAAGGGCCCCAAAACGACGTCGTTTAGGCCATGACCCGATCCGACCGACCCAACCCGCCTAGGATCCGCGTGTTTTTTTTGTGGAAGGGTTATTTGCGCTTTTGGCCCTTCCGCTTTTTCGACCATTTTCAATTTAGTCCTTTTTATTTTAATTCCTTTAATTTTGCCCAATAATTTTGCTATTATTTCGTTTTAATCCCTCAACGGAATGTCATCGTTTTGGAGGATAAGGGAAAATTTTCCTTTTGACCCATTCTTATTATTCGCGTGTTCGGAAAGGTCCTTTTCCTTTCTTTTTATTTCTGATTTTTCCCCAGACTTTTGTTTTAAGTTTAATTTAGTCCATTTTTAGTTATTTTTTGCAATTTTATTATTATTATTATTATTATTATTATTATTATTATTATTATTTTGATATTATAATTACTATTATTATTGTTATTTTATTACTACCACTACTACTATTATTATTATTATTATTATTATTATTATTATTATTATATTATAATTACTATTATTATTGTTATTTTATTACTACCACTATTATTATTATTATTATTATATTATTATTATTATTAAATTGATATTTTTAACACTGAATATTTGTTTTTGCTTATATTTTTTTATAGATTTTACTTATTTCCTTTTTTATTTATTTATTTTTGTTTTATTTTATTTTATTATTATCACTTTCATTACGATATTTTATTCACTATTTATATTTTGTATATATGTCTTCAAATGTTATATTATTTATTTCATTATTTTTGTTATTACTATTAACATATTATTATTACTAGTATTATCATTATTTTTACCTAAATTCTATATTAGTTTTACTAATTAATTTATTTTACTTATAAAATACTTAAATCTAATATCATTTATTTGTTTCATTTACTCACTTATGTATTTATTTATTTATTTATTTTTATTTATCTCATTAATTTTTAATATTTTATATATATATATTGAACACACCACTTTTACCACGAGAATGGACCGGATCGGTATGTTCCTCAAGTAACCCGATTCAAATTCATTCGAATACTTTGAAAAACGTGTGTTTTGGAAGATAGTTTGTTGTGGGTTGGGCTCGAGTTGAAAACAAATTTATTTTATATCAAAACCCATTCGTTTGGGTGACAAAATGTTTAAACTTATTTTAAATTAAATGGGCTTATTCTTTATAAAGCCCTAAATTCATAACATAGTAATTAAAGCAGAAATAAAAATAGTCACGATGGCCTTATTACATAACACAAAACCCAAAATAAAATTGTACAGGACTTAAAATAAAATAAAGATTCAAATTAAATTAAACTTCAAGTTTGAACATGGCCACCACAAGTTCGTCTTCCATCCATTATCGCTCATCACCTGAAACATGTTCCCACAACGGGGTGAGTCGATAGACTCAATGTGTAACCAACACCAAAACATAATAGAAATAGGCACACCATATATATCATATTCATATAATATTCAAGATAATGATGCAAACCCGAACCCAAACCTATTTGCCATCCGCTACACTCCACCCGTACCAACCTGCACACCGTGGGGACTACTAAGTCAACCCTCCATCCGCTACACACCATCGAAGGCAGTCGCTGCAGTCGACGTGCTCATCGCCCACTTAAAATTCGTGGCATAGCCACCACATTCAGATAATGTAACCGAAGTTACCACATTCACTTAATGTGACCGAAATCACCACATTCACTTAGTGAGACCGAAGTCATCACATATTCTTAGTGAGACCGAAGTCATCACGTTTCACTTAGTGAGACCGAAGTCATCACATTCACTTCCCCTTTCTCAAATAACCCGAATGCCCCAAATTATACATGTCATGCATATCATATTTAATTTCACTTTCACGTCACTTTTCACATGTTAAATATAACATATTTCGAAATCCTAGTAGGAGTAGGAAAACGTACCTGAGTACTTTGTACCATAATATGGTACTTTAGCCACATTCTTACACTTTCATATTAACATATATCACATAATTAAGCTATAAATCTATTAGGATTAGTGTGGGATACACGATACCTTAGCCATATTCTTACACTTTTATATTAGCACATATAATAAAATTAAAGTAGTAAATCTATCAAGATTTAGTGGGTACACACCGATTCACTTAGCGATTCCTTGAGATTCAAAAGCTTGATCTAATGCTTAGATCCTTAATCCCTACATTTGTTTTATCACTTATTACTTTAATAAAAAGCCATTCTACCATAAATCCAAATCCTAGTAGGATTAGTACACTAAGGCTTACCTTGTTGCGGTTTCCTATTATTCAAATCCGAAATTGATCTCTTGCTTTCTTTAAGGATGTCGAAATTCCTATAACCATATGTTAGATTTAATCTAACATTAAAACATAAACATGACCTTTGGCCAAATATACATATATCTTACCTTAAATCTTTTAAATCAAAACTCTCTTCTTGATTAATGGAGATGCCAAAATACCTTAGATCCGAAATCTCAAATTCACCTTCCATATTTCGATCAATAAGATATAGGAGGATTAGACTAACTTTCGCTTAAAAGAAAGGAATACAATTATAACTATAGATCCTTACCCTTTATATTGAAATCGACATGATCCTCCCGACACCACTTGTAGATTTGCTTAGAGACTTGATGAACAATGGCTATGATCCCTTTATGTATTCAATTTCAAAGATGAAAGAAGAGAGGAATAATAGGCTTAGAAGGAATCGGCTAGGATGCTAAAAGAGAAGAGGAAAAGAATGGATGCTCAAGAAGAATTTGGCAGAGGAGAGGAGAAAGAATATTTGGCAAAAGAAAGAGAGGAGAATGAATAATGAATAGCCCTAGTCTCATCCTTTTATAGAAATTAGGCCAAGAATCCTTTGCTTGGCCACTACTCTTCCTTATGTGATAACTTTATCTCTTTAATTTTAAAAACAAATAAAGTATAATCCTTATTATCTTCTAATTAGCCAAATTTAAAAGAGAGTGAAACTCCTCTTTTGCAAGCCTTGTGCCGTCCACCTCTTGGGCTTCTAGAAGATAAAATAAAACTTATTTTATTTGCTTCCCATGTGTTGAATTCAGGCCCAACACCCTTGTATGTGGGCCATTTCCAAAGGCCCTAAGTGGCATCTTCAGGCCACTTTTCCAAGCCCGTTTGTGTGTCAAATTTCACATACTTTTTATTTTAGGGTCACCTGGCCCTAAGTTCCCCTTTGAACTTTAAAATTCGACATTTTGGGTCATTTTTAAGTTTCCAAAAATTTTCGAGCGGCTCTGTAACTTGACATTTCCTAGGTTTCCAAAATGTTCACTTTCCTCTTTTAACTTAAGTTTCCAAAATGTTCACTTTCCTCTTTTAACTTTCCTCTTTTAACTTAAGTTTCCAAAATGTTTACTTTCCTCTTTTAGCTAATCATTTCCAAGTTTCCAAAATATTTACTTTCCTCTTTTTGAAACTTAACATTTCTAAATCATTTCTTACATTGCCAAGACATTTCCATACATTTCCATGCATTTCCATACATTTCCTTACATTTCCATACATTTGCATACATTTCCATACATTTTCTTACATTTCCATACATTTCCTTACATTTCCATACATTTCCATACATTTCCATACATTTTCATACATTTCCATACATTTCCATACATTTTCATGCATTTCCTTACATTTCCAAGGTTCTAAAAATGCACACCACATATCACATAAACATGCTATTAAGCAAAAATGCACACAATGGGATTCGAACCTCTTCCCTCAAAGTACTTCACTTGTTGCCATAACCCTTACACCTTAGGTGGCGCCCCTTGTCACTTTTCCACATCACTTCTTGTTTTAACTTAAAAACCAATAATTGTCCAAAGCTTTCTCTTCCATCCTAGGATTTTAAAACCCTTAATTCACTTCCAAACACTGCCAAAACCTACTACTCATGAATTATGCACAAACGCATAACCCCTAATCTAGGATGTTACATATATATATATGTATATATATTTTATTTTTCTTCTTGAATTTCTAAATAGGCTCGTATTTTCAGTTTATTGTGTTTTCTATTTTCATTATTATTTGTTTCGTTGTTAATATCATTATCATCGCTAATATTTTTTTTAGTAATGTTGTTATGGCATGCATATTTGTTGTTTGTTATTATTATCATGATCCTTATGCTTTATTAACTTATTAAATTTATATCGTATAATTGTTCTTTAAATATACGATTTTCACGTTTAGCCATACTCGAATATGAGTTTTTTGTTTTGAAATAAGCAAATACCCCGCGTTCTAAGGTTCGAAAGAAATCATACCCTAACTTACTAGGTTTCGATTTTTCTCATTGAGTCTAAAGAACCTATTATTTTTCTTTTAAAATCAAAGCATAAAAATTAAATAAAAGATTATTCTCGGGAGTTCAAAAAGGTTGTGTCCTAACTCACTGGATGTGGCATTTTGTTATCTCGAGATAAGGATTTTTAAAAGCAAAGGCAATATTCTGTATTTGGGAATTTTGAGAAATTGTGCCCTAACTTACTGAGTTCGATTTTTCATTTGGCCCAAATAACCGAATATCCTTTTTGAATTTAAATGCATGAGTTTAAAAGTCAAAAGACAAGCTTAGCTTCGAGGATTTGAAACGTCGTATCCTAACTCACTGGGTATGACATTTTACTTCTTCGAAATAAGCGGGTCTCAGCATCCGATTTAATTTATTCAAGTTTTTTAAAAAAATAAAGAGGATCGTATTTTAAAATCTTTTTAAATTTTCAAATTAGGACGTTAATCAATCAATTCGATACCAATTTTGGGCGTTACGAGGGTGCTAATCCTTCCTCGTGCGTAATCGACTTTCGAACCCATTTTCTCAAATTTCGTAGGTTAAAATCATTGTTTTAATAAATCAAAATGTTTTAATGATTAATCTCAAGGTGATTCGATCACACATCAAAAAAGATCAGTGGCGACTCCATTTTCATTTCTAAAGTCGACCCCGTTTTTCAACAAAAAATGGTTTCGATAGCTTGGCGACTCCACTAGGGACTTATAAGAGAGTCAAGCCGTAAAATTGATTGTTTTCTGTCTTGTTGTCGAAAATTGAAAATCCAATTTAAAAAATTACGATCCTTTTATTGTATTTGTTCGTATTGTTTCACATGATTGCTGTGGTTTGAGTCTAGTAGAATACTTTCGCATCATATTGCATAAGGACCGTTTGGTCTTACCTTTTTAAGTGGGAGTGAGAAGTACTCCTTCGTGAGGTTTTCACCTCTGTGCAGAATAGTGGATCGATTTCGGGTCTTCGTGAAATTTTCATCTCCGTGCAGCCATAGGGAAATGTATTTCCCTGAACTAAACTCGGTCCGTATGAGCCTATAATGGGTGAGGATCGAGGAATCTACTGGTTCGGGTACCTTAACTTTAGAACCAAACCGCATATAGAAAACCCTAGGAGCCCACCCTAGATAGTACTGCGAGAAACCCTAGCTGTTACCCACATAGGTGTTCGATTCTCTTTTATTTACTTTGTGTTCTGTTTTTGTACGTTGTACTGACTTTTTGTGTTTTTTCTATGTTTGCATTTCATTTCATATTCAAAAGAGTGTCGATTCCAGTTCGATTACTAAATTAGAGAGCTTATCATGGAGAACGAATTTCTTGATAAAGTGGAGGATAACGCGGCTGTCCGTATTTGGTCAGAGAAAACTCAATTAGAGAAAAGATATAGTCTAGCCGAGGGGTACACGTCAGAATTATGGGATTACATCCGTATCAATGTGACGCAGAATAGCCTTTAGGAGTTAAAAGAAATATGGGATCAGTGGAACGATGAGACTAAGCTATCGTTCTACTATAATTATAGGGATTTACCATATCTACTCGATATCAAAGTGGACGAGCATTTGGTCCGAGCCCTCGTTCAGTATTGGAACCCTGCTTACAGTTGCTTCACCTTCGGGAGGGTCGATTTAGTGCCCACTGTGGAAAAATATACAGCCCTACTGCGTTATCCAAAGGTTTAATTCGATAAAGCATATTCTAGAGCCGCTTGTGTCCCGACCTTTTGGAAGAAATTGATGAACATTACCAGAATGAGCGAACAGTGGATTACAGCTAGGATCAAGCAAAAAGGTGAATGTAAGTGCATCCCATGGAAGAATTCGAGAGATTTGATTCTAGCGCATCCTGATACGAAGAAGAGAGTCGATGTGTTTGCTTTGAGCATCTACGGATTAATGATATTCCCTAGGGCATTAGGGTATGTAGATGAGGCGGTCTTAGATATTTTTGATCGACTTGATAAGGGGGTCACACATGTTCCGACAATCTTGGCCGAGACATTCAAATCTTTAAATGCATGTAGGAGGTCCGGTGAAGGCAGATTTATAGGATGCACGTATTTGTTGTTAGCTTGGTTCCACAATCATTTCTGGAAGGTGGATAAGGTTTCTTATTGGGTTTTCTCTGGGAATACTCCCCATTAAAGGAGATAATGGCCACGCCAAGAAAGGGCGACATATCGAAGAAAATTGGATAGCGCCTCCAAAATCTCCAAGAAGAAGACATCGAGTGGAAAGCTCATTGGTTGATTCCCGACAAAATTTTTTACGAATGTGAGAGTTTTGACTGGGTCCCTTTGCTCGGGGTTTGGGGGCAGTTGGGTATGCTCCGTTGCTCGTATTGAGGCAGTACAGATCAAGACAGTTCATACCGGTAACACATGGGCTAACTCAATGTGAGTTTTCGTACCGGAGAGACAACTACAAGAAAAGGGTAAAGGAGATTTCTAACGCTTGAAATCAGACTCGTCGAATAAAAAGGCTAACCGTAGGTTCAATGACGACTCTCGAGTACAATGGATGGTGGGGTAAAAGAATTAATGATAATATCCTCAGGCCGAATTTAGAAAGCATTCGGTGATGGAAGAGTATTTACAAGCAATCCCGTCAGAATCGGAGATCATAAAGCAAGACTTCGAGAGGAGGAATTCGAAACTTGAAAAGAAGATAGAACAATAGGTGGAGAAGAAGATGCATTTAAGGCTAGATGTTGACGTTCAAAAGCTAGAGGTTAAGAAATTAATGAAAGAAAAGAATAAAATTGAGGAAGACTTACATAGTTTAAAGACGGATTACAAGAAATTACGGCTATCAATGAGAACCGTCGGATTGGGAAAAATATCAGAGAAATGGCGACAAGAGATCCAAGAAGAAAGAACCACAAGCCATCGGTGGGAGAGAAAATTCCAAGAGGCTCAGGCACAGAAAGAGGCCTTGGAAATGAGTTTGTTAGAAGCCCAAAATGACAAAAGGGAATTAAATGTGAGAGTAGCAGAACTTGAAAAATCACTTCATCAGCATAGAAATTGTAATTCTACAATTGAATTGAGGGCAAGTTTGAACAAGATTGAAGAAATAAAAAGAAAGATAGAAGAACTAGAGTCTGCATTACAAAACTGTGAACTCCGGGTAGAGCTTTTGGAGGTGAGTGAGGAACGTTGGAAGGAACAACTTCACCACTCTGAGAATCAGGTTAGAAATAGAGATTACATTATGGGCGAGACTGTGGCTCAAATTCGGGAGGTAGCCGATCATTTACAGACTTTAGTAGTTCAAGTCGACATGCTAAGCATGAAGTATGAGGTAAAATCAGATCGGGGTCAAGAGTTGGCTTCGTTGCTTAGGAAAGTTAAAACTTGAGCATTAGGGCAAAGTTATATTTGTAATCCATTTTATTTAAAGAATTTTGTTTTCTGGTAAAGTTTTCTAAATGAAATTGAATCAGAATTGACGCTTTTTTGCATTCATTTTATGCATTCGCATTACATCACATCATGTGCATTAAATTTCATGGAAAGACCTTAATTGGTTTAAATCATTTCAGAGTTAACAAAAACTTATCAACCAAACATCATTACGGTGCCTGGGCAAAGACTAAAGAAATGGACCAAAGGTTGGAGAGATTAGAGCAAATGCAAATACAAATGCTAGAGCAATTAGCCAAAATTCAACAAGATATAAAGAATCAGATGCTATAATTTCAAAGAAATATGATGAGCTAGTTAACCCAGATGCTAGCTGGAAGGTTAGAAAAAGGAAAAAGCCCTAGGGTTGATTTCGGGGACGATAACGAAGACTTTGTTTATCATTCAAGCTTTACCCCAACAAACACCCAAGCACAACCAAACACGTATCCACAAAGGGTGTCTATTAACATCAGGCTCCAATACCAGACTGGTACCTCGACACCGGTGAACTTCCCGACAGATTTAGGTTCTAGTCCAGAGGATAACCCAATCAACCCTGTAGCGGAAACAAAAAAGGCGAGAGTAGAGCTCCCAAAACAATTTGAAGATCGTTACAAATGAAAAAGGAAAGAGAGGAGCTCCCAAATCAATATTTTAAAGGCCCCAAGGAAGAGGGAAAATGAAGTGAATAATGCGCATATATATAACAAGGGCTATTCAAAGCCGATTACCTCAAGCCAGCTAAGAACGACAACTACTAGCCATCAGGTCCCTCCAAGGCAAGATTCTAATCCAAGATCGAACTCAGAAAAACTCGGTTCACGCCCATCCCGATCACGTATGGGGAGTTGTACCAAATTTTGTTTGATGCACATATAGTATCCCCTTTTCTACCTAAAACCTATACAGCCTCCCTTTCCCAAATGGTACGACGCCAACGCCCAATGCGAGTACCATACGAGAATCACAGGACACTCGATTGAGAACTGCACCGCTTTAAAAAAGATAATTAAAAGACTCATCAACAAAGGTATTGTAAAATTCGATGCAGAAAATCCGTTACCTAACCATTCTAACAGAGGGGTAAATTCGATAATCGAGAGTGGAGGGAAAAGGATCAAGACAGATGTAGCAGAAGTGAAAACCCCGCTGAGGGAGATTTGGAAGAAAATGGTAGAAAGAGGATTAATCACCCAGAATTTAGGGGAGAAACCCAGAGAAGCAATGAACTACTGTGAGTTCCATGATGAAGAGGGTCACGTGATTCAAAAGTGAAATGAATTTAGAGCCTATGAGCCTGGGAGTGTTTTGAATAATGGGACTGTGGAAGAGATCCCTATATTTTTTAGAGCTAATTTAGAGTAATGTTTAAAACACGCTTATTGCTTTAAGCTTAGAAGCAATAAGAATCCTTTTGTGAAATAGGCTCATGTCCAACATCTTTATTTCAATAAAAAAAATGCATTTTTGTGTCTCACTTTGAGCAAATATTCTTTTATTTCTTTATTTCATTCATGATTCATACCACAAATAATTATTCTTAGATTCATTTGTTCTTTGAATATTCCTTCATACCTGTCGAAACCCTTTTTTTATTTTAAAGTTTGGAAAAAATAGGGATTGACTTTAAGAATAGGGAGTCACCACCAATCCTTTTGTTTAAGTGTGAATGGGTCACTTATAAAAATGTTTTGATCTGCGAGATTCAAGAAAACGGGTTCCGGAGTCGGTTACGCACGAGGAAGGGTTAGCACCCTCGCAACGCCCAAAATTGGTACCAAATTGATTAATGTTGTCCTAAAGTTGAAAGTTTGAAAAGTTTTGAAATTTCCTAAGGGAAATTAATCAATATTGAATTTGAATTTCAAGATCAACTCGTTTCAAAAGAAATAAAAATCTCACATCCAATACATTAGGACATAACACCTTTATACCCCGACATCGAGATCATCTTTGATCTTCAAAATATGAAATTAAAGAATGGTGTTTGTTTATCTGGTTAGACAGAAAATTGACACCCAGTACGTTAGAGCATAATTGCTTGACTTTCCAAACGCACAAACATTGCCTTATTTTGGAGAAAAACAAAATTTTATATTAGGCTTAAAATGCATTTAAATAAAATAAAAATAATTTAATAATAAAAAAACTAGAATATATTAGAATTTGAGGAGTAACAGTAATAGAATGCATAAACATTAATCATGAAATATACACAAATTAAAGGTCGATTAACAACATGCTATAAAATGCAAGTTTTCTTAAAGAAATTAGTTTATATTGAATCTTGAACTTCAAGATTAGCTCGTTTCAAAGGAAATAAAAATATCACATCCAGTACGTTAGGACATAATATCTTTATATCTCAACACCGAGATCATCTTTGATCCTCAAGAGATTTAATTGAAAATGGTATTTGGCTATTTGGTCGAATAGGAAATTAACACCCAATACGTTAGGGCATCATTTTCCCACACTCCCAAACATACAAACATAGCCTTATTTTTGAAAAATTTTCAAAATACACAATTTTAAAAAATGTAGTGTCAAGTATGGACTAATAATGTGCGAATACAACATTGTAAAAATGACGAATGTAACAATATGAACAATATACATATATTAAGAAAATGATTTGATTTAAATAATATATATATAATAACAATGTATAAGAATATTTAAAAATATTATGTAGATCTTTAAATAAAAGAATGTACATAAAAGAGCATTTTAGAATAAACAAATCATATACTAAATAGATTTTAAGAAAATACATATAATTATGAAATTAATAATATATGTACATAGTATGTGATAATTGTAATATGAATTATGTATAAAATAATAGTATAAGAGTATTTAGGTTAAAACTTGTGCAAATCATTAAAACCAAGAAATAGGAAATTTTAAAATCAAACATTTCTATGATAAATAAACAAAGTATACCTAATTAAATTAAAAATAAAACTATCGGGCTATTTCATAAATAAATGTAACAATTTAAGCAAGATTGAGGACCAAATTAAGACGCGCACGCATAATCAAGGACCGAAACAACAATATTTCCAAAGCTCAAAACGCAGCATTCAAGTAAGGGCCAAAACAAAAACGGGATACAAATTAAGAGGGAGTTAAGAATAAAATAAAACTTAATTTAAAGAAAACTAAAATGTGGAAGGACTAAAGGCGCAATAAACCCCAAAACACCAAAACACGCGGATCCTTCAGCTGATGGGTCGGGCTGAAATGGGTTATGGCCTTACGGCGTCATTTTAGGGCTATCAGAATGAACCTAAACTGCGTCATTCCTTAAGGCAAAGTTATCCCTAAAAAAACACAGATTATTCCTCTCCTTTTTTGAAAACAAAATGAACCCTAATCCTTTTTCCTCTCAAGCGAGCCGCAGGAGAAAGAAACAACTTTGGCTACTCCAATGCCTCGATGACCGGCGAGGAGTAACCAATTCAGGCCCCCCGATGACTCTTGTTCAAACCAGACCCGAGTGCCTTCATATTCGAGACCTCGAAGGACCTCTTTGCTTCGATTGCAACGAGGAATGCTGTCGACCGCCTATTTTATGAAGGTAAACCTCTTATATTTTTATTCTATGTTAACGCCTCCACATAGAAAGAGCAAAGAAAAGCTTGAAATAGAATAAAAATGAAAAGAGAATGTAATCGAAGAAAAAAACCTTTTGTTTCTGATCTCTATTTTTCTTTTTATATTGCGTTGTATGAATGTGTATTCAAAAAAAAATTGTGAACCCTTACAATTGTTTTTGTTCGACTTTTATAGTCGAAAATCTAAAAAAAATCAAAATACAATTTTTCTCCTTTGCTATGTTGTTCATTTGTCTATTTATTTGCCGTGCTGTCTCTTGCTGTTGTTTGTTTCCTTGTGTAGGTACTGGCGACATGGAAGCACGAGGGTCACCTATGGAGGCCGTACGGAGGCCGTGTGTTGGAGTGGAGGCTGTACGCGGACATGGTGCGCATGTGGGGGAAGCCCAAACGTCTGGCCAGTGCGAGGCTGCGGCGCTAGAGTGCTCTAGAAAATTCTAGGGTTTCTGACACTTGTCAAAACCCTTGGGCCATTCAGCCTATGATTTTTGGTCAATGTAATGGGCTAATTTGGGTTATTGTGTATGTGATTTGGACATTGGGCTTTTTTTTTTTTTGTAATGGATTGGTGAACTATTTTTGGTCTTTTAATTTGTTTTATTATTTTTTAGTTTTATTAGGGTTAATGAATGGCCCCGGGCATATTTGAGCTCCTACATACCTACAACAGGTCCTTGGATATCAACGACATGAGCGACGCTGCTACTGACTCAGAATCTATTTTTCAGCAAGATATGTGTCTAAGGAGATCTTAAGACTTTGAAGACGACAAAGATTGTAACCTATCTCCTGATTTGTTAAGGATGGTAGAACAAGATGTAAAATAGATCCAACCTTTACAAAAAGCCGTTGTGAGCCTAGGAGAAGGGAAAGAGGTGAAGATCCGAGCCGTATTACCACAGAGACAACGCGAGACATCGTTGAAGTTATTCAAAAAAATTCAAAGATGTTTTCGCATGATCGTATTAAAGATGTGTGAACCCTATTAAGGCTAAAAGATCTTAGAAGAGGTCCATAAGGGTGTCTGAAGAACACATGCTAATGATTTTACAATGGCTAGGTAAATTATGAGGTTCGGGTACTGCTGGTCCACCATGGAAGGGGATTTCATCAGTTATACCAAGAAATACTATAAGTGCCAAATTTATAACAAGATTTCTATGCCTCCTTCATTTCCTCATGTATGATACCTCCGTGGACTTTCTCTATGTGGGGCATGAATCTCACCAAAAGCTTCTAACGAGTATCGATTCATCTTTGTGGTCGTCGATTACTTCACCAAGTGTGCAGAAGTTGCTTTATATGTCGATGTTACAAAGTCGATAGTCAGCAAATTCTATGTCAGTATGGAATGCCAAAAGGGATCCTATCTAATGATACATTAAATTTGAATAATAGCACGATATCGGAAGTTTACAGTTTGTTCAAGATTAACATCATATCACCCTAAAATGAATGGAACAGTTGGGGCAACCTACTAAAAAATCGTGAGGAAGATGATTGAAACTCATAAAGATCAGCCTGAGAAATTACCATCTATACTCATCAAACGTCTGTCAGGACCTCCATCGGGGCAACGCCTTTCTCATCAAAGTTGAGATTCCTTTCTTTCGAGTCTTGTCAGAGATAAAGTTGGATAAAGCAGAATGAATCCAATCTTGGTAGGATCAGCTAAATTTGATCAAAGAAAAGAGGTTAAAAGGCTATTCGTTAGGGTTAGATGTACTAAAAACGAATGATGCGAGCTTATGATAAAAGGTTCACCCAAGAGAATTTTACGAGGGGGACCTGGTATTGAAAAAGATTCTCCCCATACAAAAGGATTTCAGAGGGAAATGAATGCCAAATTGGGAAGACCTTACGTGGTAAAAAGGGCTTTCTCTAGAGGAGCACTGATTTTGACCGAAATGGATGGAAAAACTGGCCCAATCCTATAAATTCAAATTCATCAAGAAGTACTATACATAAAGAAGAAAAGAGGCTAAAGTAAAAACCCGCAAAGGGCGCCTTGAGACTAAAGGGTTTTGAGTCGAAAACCCGAAAAGGGCGGCTCAAATTGTGATAAAAAATGGGGCATGCAGTAGTCTTGCAATGCCTGAATTAACAAGGAGGAGGTATGCTACATTTCGGGGTATCGATAAAGTTCTCTTGATCTCCTAAACACATGTTAAGCTCAAAATGGTCCTCAAGAAGTTCGTGCAGAGAAACTCATGCTGCGATATCTGGGGCACCTATTTTCTTCTCACTTATTTTGTATTCCTACAATGTTTGTTTTCTTTAATTAACCCATTCTTTTTAGATTTTGTTTCTGATAAATTTCAGTTTCGTCTATCATTATGATCATTTTCAAGCATTTTTCATTGAAATAACGATTAATGGACTAATAATACTTTCACAAAAGGAGTTCTACATATTACTCTGGAAGCTTTTAAATAGTACAAGAACCTGAAACAGGACTATTATTTAGAACTCACCAAACCTAAGGGTTGGAAACAATTGAAAAGAAGAGTCTAAATTGTGACTATTTTTTTGAATTTTTGTCAAGGATATTAGCTAAACAAGAAGACAGGATATTGCGTCAGTAATACAACTTTGATGAACAACAAGCAATGGCAACCTAAGCATTAGAAATGGGTCTTTCTCATAAAATGATATTCTGTATTCATGCAAATATTATTCATACGTATCAATTAGGAGTATTTGATTCATCCTGATCATGACATCTTAATTATTTGGCATAAGCAAAGGCCCACGAAATCGATGCTACAAGTTGTGTCCCCAGAGGACAGAGTAGCAAGATCAGTAAATCCACAAATCTCATGTCATTGAAATAGCATTGGAGCAGATTGAAGTTGTAGATCTCATCTCCTTGAAGTTGCAGTGGAGTAGATCAAAGACGACGAATCTTATTTTCCTGAAGTTGCAGTGGAGTAGATTGAAGCCACCAGCCTTATCTCCCTGAAGTTGTAGTGAGTAGACTGGAGACAGTGAATCTCATTTCCCTTACGTTGTAGTGAAATAGATTAAAGCTATAGATTACAGTGGATCTTATCTTCCTAAAGTTGTAGTAGAGCAGATTGAAGCCACCAACCTTTATCTCTTTGAAGTTGCAGCGGAGCAGACTGAAGATAGTGAATCTCATTTCCCTAACGTTGCAGTGAAATAGATTAAAACTACAGATTACGACGAATCTTATCTTCTTGAAGTTACATTGGAGCAGATTGAAGCCACCAGCCTTATCTCCCTGAAGTTGTAGCGGAGCAGACTAAAAGCGAATCTTATTTCTCAGGCGTTGCAGTGGAACAAATTAAAGCTACAGATTACGACGGATCTTATCTTCCTGAAGTTGCAGTGGAGCAGATTGAAGCCACAAGTCTTATTTCTATGAAATTGCAGTGGAAAAGATTAAAGTTACAAATCCTATACCTCTGAAGTTACAGTAGGTCGGATCAAATTTACCAAAACCTAACTTTATCTCCTTAAAGTCGCAGTGGAGCAAATTGAAGATAGCGAATCAAATTTCCCTGAAGTTGCAGTGGAACAGATTAAAGTTACAAGTTATAAGTCCTATACCTCTAAAGTTACAGTAGGTCGGATCAAATCTATTGTGGTGAGTTTTATCTCCCTGAAGTCGCAGTGGAGCAGATTGAAGTCACGATTCTTCTCCACTTGAAGTTGTAGTGGAGCAGACTGAAGATAGCAAATCTTATCTCCTTAAAGTTGCAGTGGAGCAGATTGACACTACAAGTCTAATCTCCTTAAATTGGATCAAAACGCTAGTTCTTAGGCCCCTAAAGATGCAGTGGGATGGAATGAAGCTACTCGAAGAGGAAAAGCACCAAAACAAGTAGAGGCTCAGCGAGGCCGGGCAAAATTGGCCCTGTATAAGTCTTTGCTCCATTTTTGCTACACGACAACGAGCAAGGAGGGGCGGCTGTACGGGCCCAAATTTGCCCAAGCCTAGTGACAAAACTAATAAAATATAAAAACCAAACAAAATTAACAAAAATCCATTATAAAAAATTTGTAGCAAGCCCACTTCAAACCCTAACCCGATTAGCCCAAAAATTAAAACAAGTAGAAACCCTAGCCAGCCAAGGCCAACGACGCAACAGCTTTCCCCCCACACGCGCGTCACCACCGCCTCCGTACACCACAGTTGGAGTTCCGTACTTGTAAATAGAAAAAAGAGCACAACAAATAACGAATAATAATGTATTTTTTATTTTTTGATTCGGCTATAAAAATCAAATGAAAAACTTTTGTGTCTCCTTCCACTTTTTTACATACACAAAATATCAATGCAAAATCGGAAACTATTCGAGGTGATTTTTTTCCACTTGCATTTTCGATTCCTTTTTTCATTTCGTTTTATTTTATTTCGATATAAAGAAAAGAAGAAAAAAAGGCTTACCGATTTGTTTTTCGGACGTTTTGAAGCCGGATCTGGACTCAAGGGGTCAAAAAAGCCTAAAAAGGGGTTTTTTATTTTTTCGACCACAGTGGACGGTCGGTTGTCATGCGTGATCAAGGCCGCCACGGTGGTCCGACGACCGGACCTTGATTGAGTTAGGCCGGCCTAGGGGCTGGGAGAGAGAGAGGAGAGTGTTTTTTGAAGTTTTTTTTTTTTAAATGGAGAAGAAATGATTTTTTTTAAAGATTTTTGGCTTTTATAAGTACCAAAACGGCGCCATTTTGGAGAGGTTAGAAGAGCCCTTAAACGACGTCGTTTAGGCCATGACCCGATCCGACCGACCCAACCCGTCTACAATCCTCGTGTTTTTTAGAAGGGTTATTTGCGCTTTTAGCCCTTTCGCTTTTTTAACCATTTTCAATTTAGTCCTTTTTGTTTTATTTCCTTTAATTTTGCCCGATAATTTTGCTATTATTTCGTTTTAATCCTTCAACGGAACGACGTCGTTTTGGAGGATAAGGGAAAATTTCCCTTTTGACCCTCCTTGTTATTCGTGTGTTCGGATAGGTCCTTTTCCTTTGTTTTTATTTTTGATTTTTCCCCAGACTTTTGTTTTAAGTTTAGTTTAGTCCCTTTTTAGTTATTTTTTGCAATTTTATTATTATTATTGATATTATAATTACTACTATTATTGTTATTTTAGTACTACCACTATTATTATTATTATATTATTATTAAATTGATATTTTTAACATTGAATATTTGTTTTTGCTTATATTTTTTTATAGATTTTACTTATTCCCTTATTTATT
The DNA here is from genome assembly GCA_025506655.1 of Gossypium rotundifolium. Taxonomy (NCBI): domain Eukaryota; kingdom Viridiplantae; phylum Streptophyta; class Magnoliopsida; order Malvales; family Malvaceae; genus Gossypium; species Gossypium rotundifolium. The sequence continues at coordinate 171,955,213 of CP106734.1, read as the reverse complement.
TATTTATTTTATTTTATTATTATCACTTTCATTATGATATTTTATTCACTATTTATATTTTTATATATATCTTCAAATGTTATATTATTTATTTCATTATTTTGTTATTACTATTAACATATTATTATTACTATTATTATCATTATTTTACCTAAATTCTATATTAGTTTTACTAATTAACTTATTTATATTATTTTACTTATAAAATACTTAAATCTAATATCATATATTTGTTTCATTTACTCACTTATGTTTTTATTTATTTATTTATCTCATTAATTGTTTATTATTTTATTTATATATATGTATATATATTTTTATTTTCTTCTTGAATTTCTAAATAGGTTCGTATTTTTGGTTTATTGTGTTTTCTATTATCATTATTATTTGTTTAGTTGTTAATATCATTATCATCGCTAATATTTTTTTAGTAATGTTGTTATGGCATGCATATTTGTTGTTTGTGATGGACTCGAAACTAACTATTATTTTGACAAAGGCAAGCGGACCTATCGAACAATAGTATAGTTATGGCGAGTCTGAAATATCGTATCCTCAAGGACTAAAATTACTAGTAATAAGTATCTTTTTTTTATCTAGCCTAATAATTAAGGGGATTTATTTTTTATCTAAAATTAACTAACTAATTTAACTAACTAAATGACTATGAACGTGATGAAAGTGAATTGGGAAAATACTTTTGGACAACTTATATGAGATAGGCAATACCTAAGGAAGAATCCACCTAGACTTTTGATTCATATGATTTATTCAGTTGACATAATTTGTAGAAATCCCTGATTTATGTTAATATCTCTTTCAAGACTAAAAACAACTGGCGCTAGGTTGATTAATTGAAATCTCTTTCTAATTAAAACCCCTATTGTTGCATTAAGTCGATCTATGGATCCCCTTATTAGATTTGACTCTAATCCGGCAGATTTTCATGGCCCTATTTCTAAGGTTGCAATCAACTCCGCTTAATTGTATTGATCTTCTCTTAAACAAGGACTTTTGCTCCACCGAATAAGCACATTCGACTTGGATCAATAACCTGAATTATCAAAACAAGAATAAAAACTCACAATTAAGAATAAGAATAAGTATTTATCTTATAAATCAAATAATAATAAGATTCGTCTAGGTTTCATTTCCTTAGATATTTAAGGGATTTAGTTTATACTGATAGAGAGAAACATATTAGAATAGGGAAAACAACAAAAACATAAGAAAACCAAAAACCTCTAAAGAACTTGATGGGAGATCCTTCTCCAAAGCTGTTCCCGACGGCTATCTTGGAGTATTTTCTCCTTCTACTCGGCATCCTATTCAACGTCCCCTTTTAGGTTGCCCCTTAGGGTGTTTATATAGGCTTTGGAACACCTCTCTTGGCCCACAAGTAGCCTATTCTAAATAGAATTCATCTTTGCTACGGCAAGGACACGCCCGTGTTCGACCTCTTAGATCGTGCTCGCTTCTGCTCGCCACACACGACCATGTGGTCAGGTCGTGTACTTTGATTTAGGCCGTGTCTCATTTTTGCTCGAAACACACGGCCGTTTCTATTAGCCCAAGCCGCGTGAGTTCCTAAGTTAGGCCCATTTTGTCCCTGTATGGCCCGTTTCTTATTCTTTTCGACTCCCTAAGCTCTCCTGAGTGTAAAACATGAAATTAAGAGATTAAAAGCATCGAATTCATCAAATCTAATGAAAATTCTTTCAAAAATAAGCCAAGCATGGGGTTAAAATATGTATAAATTGAGGTTTATCAAATATCCCCACACTTAAGTCTTTGTGTAACATCCTAGATTAGGGGTTATGCGGTCGTGCGTAATTCATGAGATAGTGGGATCAGTGGGTGTGTTGGATGTGTTCTGAAGAGTTTCAAGAACCCTAAGATGTAAGGAAATATAAGGAAATGTAAGGAAATGAAAGGAAATGAAAGGAAATGAAAGGAAATGTATGGAAATGTAAGGAAATGTATGGAAATGTATGGAAATGTATGGAGATGTAAGGAAATGAATGGAAATGTAAGGAAATGTATGGAAATGTATGGAAATGAATGGAAATGAATGGAAATGTAAGGAAATGTATGGAACGATTAGCTAAAAGAGGAAAGTGAACATTTTGGAAACCTAAGCTAAAAGAGGAAAGTAAACATTTTGGAAACTAAGCCAAAATAGGAAAGTAAACATTTTGGAAACCTAGGAAATGTCAAGTTTACAGAGCCGCGTGAAAATTTTTGGAAACTTAAAAATGACCCCGAAATGTCGAATTTTAAAGTTCAAAGAGGAACTTAGGGCCAGGTGACCCTAAAATATAAAGTACGTGAAATTTGACCCATTAACGGACTTGGAAAAGTGGCCTGAAGATGCCACTTAAGGCCTCGTGAAATGGCCCACATGCAAGGGTGTTGGGCTTGAGTTCGAGTCACATAAGAAGTAAATAAAATAAGTTTTATTTTGCTTCTAGAAGCCCAAGAGGTGGACGACACAAGGCTTGCAAAAGGAGTTTCACTCTCTTTAAAACTCGCTAATTAGAAGATCATAAGGACTCTTAAGGGAAGAGTTTAATTCTCTTTAAAATTCGACTAAATAGGTGGATAAATGAAGAATTATTCTTTAATTAGGAAAATAAGGAAGAGTGGTGGCCAAGTTAAGGATTCTTGGCCTAGTAATTTCGGCTATAAAAGGATGAGACTAGGGCCATTCATTATTCATTCTCCTCTCTCTCTTTTCCTTTGCGAATATTCTTCTTGAGCATCCATTCTTTTTCTTCTTTTCTTTTAGCCTCCTAGTCGATTTCTTCTAAGCCTATTATTCCTCTCTTCTTTCATCTTTGAAACTGAATACATAAGGAAATCATAGCCAATTGTTCATCAAGTCTCTAAGTCGAATCTACGAAGGTTGAAGTGAAGTTGTAATCGATTCCTTCAAATAAGGGTAAGATCCAAGTTTGGTTTCCATTCTTTTATATTTTAGACTTATCGAAATCTAGGGCTAATCCCATTAATGTTCATGGTTGTCAAACTTTGAAGAGATCTTTGGGATTTACTAAGTGTAGGCTACAAGGAAGGAGAAGTTCTTTTCAGAAGGTACACCATAGGCAGCGTGTTCCTAGTTATTCGGTGAGTTTTGGGATTTAAAATCCACAAGGTAAGTGTCTATAGCTTTCGGCTAAGGCCTATTTGGATAATTAGATCTAATTCTTGTTTGTTTAAAAGCGAAACTAACCCCTCGATGAGATTTAGTGCTTGGCGAATACAAGGAGGAGCATAGCATAGATTTTGGATTTGATTAGTATTGAAATCGACAACAAGGTAAGTTTTAAGAATACTAATCCTACTAGGATTTGGATTTATGGTCAAATGGTTTTTTATTAAAGTAGTAAGTGATTAATCAAATGTAGGAATTGAGATCTAAAGCAATAGATCGGGTTTCGGATTTCAAGGAATTGATAAGCAAATCGGTGTGTACCTACACTAAATCTTGATAGATTTATGGCTTTAATTCATTATATGTGTTAATATGAAAGAGTAAGAATATGGCTAAGGTACCGTGTGTACCTACACTAATCTTAATAGATTTATGGCTTAAATATGATATATATGTTAATGTGAAAGTGAAAGAATGTGGCTAAAGTACCCTAATGTGGTACAAAAGTACTCAGGTACGTTTCCTACTTCTGATAGGATTATGAAACATGTTATCTTATAACATGTGAATATATGTATATGATCATGAAATTAAGTATGTTATGCATGATATATATATAAATTTGGGGCATTCGGGATTTATGTGAAAAGGGAAGAAGGTGTTGACTTCGGTCTCACCAACGTTATATTTGAAGGTGTTGACTTGGTCTCACCAATGTTATATTTGAAGGTGTTGACTTGGTCTCACCAACGTTATATTTGAAGGTGTTGACTTGGTCTCACCAATGTTATATTTGAAGGTGTTGACTTGTCTCTCATTAACGTTATATGGTGACTACGGTCACAAATATTTGAATTTGGTAACCGGTTACATTATTCGAAAGTGGTGGCTATGCCACAATATTATAAGTGGGCGATGAGCACGTCATTGCAATGACGCCTTGATGGTGTGTAGCGGATGGAGGGTTGACTTAGTAGTCCCCACGGTTGTGCGAGGATGGTGGCGGTGGTGTGTAGCGGATGGCTATATAGGTTTGGGTTTGGGTTTGCATCATTACCTTGAAATTGTTATATGAATATGATATGTATGGTGTGCCTATTTCTATTATGTTTAGTGTTGGTTACACATTGAGTCTATCGACTCACCCCGTTGTGGGAATATGTTTCAGGTGATGAGCAGTAATGGACCGGGACGGCAGAACTTGTGGTGGCCATGTTCACGTGAAGTTCAATTTATTTTGAATATTTATTTTATTTTAAGTACTATACAATTTATTATTTTGGGTTTAGTTTTATGTAATAAGGTCATTGAGACGAATTTTTATTTCTGCTATAATTACTATGTTATGAATTTAGGGCTTTATAAAGAGTAAGCCCACTTAATATGAAATTAGTTTAAATATTTTTTTTGTCACTTGAAACAAATGGGTTTTTGTTGTGGAAAATAAATTTGTTTTCAACTCAAGCCCAACCCACAACAAACTATCTTCCAAAACACAGCTTTTCAAAGTATTCGAATGAATTTGAACCAAAGTTACTTGAGGAACATACCAGATCCATCCATTCTCGTGGGTAGGGTGTGGGGTGTTTCACTTTGCTTGTCCTCAAGCAAAATCCTCAACTCACAATTAAAATTAAACTTCCTCAAATCATAATTCTCATCAATAATGTCTCATCATAATTCATAGATAATTCATATATGGATAATTTAACTTAAAGAGTCCTAAAGATTCAAACAATCTAAGTCACAAATTTTTATAGCACGAAAACATAGGTGTTTCCCCTTACCTAAATAATTACCTCTGATTCGAAACCGACAAGGATTGACATCCTCAATAAGGATTCGCTCAAATCACTCAAAGTGTTTAATGTTCAAAATAAAGCACTCAATAGTCAAACATGAAGATTTATTACCATAGGTTTGCATGAAAATCAAATCTCCACCACTATAAAATAAGATGATACACAAATCAAAAGGTCTTTTAAAAAGGGTTGTAATAGGGCTTGGGTTAAAGGTGTGAATAAAGGCTGAATTAGAGGGTTAAAATCAAGATTGAATTAACAATTTACCTAACTAGAAAAACACCTAAAACTGAATAATTACAATAATTGAAAACTTATCAATAATAATACGAGCTTTTTCTCAAAATATGAAATTAACTACTTAAGCTTAAATAATCATAGAACTAATAATGAATATATCACAACTTTTTTTTAGAATAAGAACAAGTATAATAATAAGAAAGAACTTAACAACTGAAATAGAGAACATAGTTAGGCAACTGCTCAAATCAAATCTCGACAAAAAAAAAGGGGTTAATTCAAATAGGGAAAATTCTTAATGAATCAAAAGAGTGAGTTTTTGGTTAATATTCAAGGTAAATCAAAAACGGTTTATTAGGATTCAAAGGGTTCATTAGAGGTTAACTTTGAAGGTAGACTTTTTGTGGGGTGAGTGAGTTAAATCCTAGGTGCCTTTATCATCTCAGTATATCAAATCAAAAGTTTGTTCTCGGCATGCATAGTCGAAGCAAGTTCTAAAATAACAAATCAATGTTGACACACTCATAATCAATAAAGTGAGCACGAAAAATGTATGCTCTAAAGGCTCAAAATGTCACAAAAATTATGGTTTTTGATGTCAATCTTGCAAATTTCAAACTTCAAAGTAATATTTAAATTTAGAGAAACAACCTAACCAAATTTTTATTCCTGAAAATAGACTTATCATGCTTGATTCTCTAATGTCTTTAAAGTTTAAATCATCAATGCACAATTACCTATGACTTAATCCAAAACATATAAAAAAAATTATAAATTAATAGAGGTTTCATTCTAATAGTAATATGAGAAATTTTACTTAAGAATAAGACAAAATTCAGGGATTTTTCTGGTAATGAAATCAATAACCTCCACACACTTAAGATATAAATTGTCCTAAATGTACAAAGATAGGTAATGACAATATAATACGAAAAACATAAGATAGGGAAAGAGGTGAAACTTCCTGAATTTTTGGATGGATTCAAAGAAAAGAAACGGTGTAAAGTTGGGCAGAGGAGGTGGATACTCCAGTGGTGGTGTGGTCGTTGTAATAGCCCAAATTTCAGCGATGTCAGAAATAGCGGTTCGAGACCACTAAATTTGAAAAATGAACTCATAGATTATATTATTTAATATTTATGAGCCAAATGTAGCTTTTAAAATATTTTTGGAATAGTAAATTGTGTTTTATAAAGATTTATTTGGTTAAGAAATTGAGGAAAAAGAGGTATTGAGATATCGGTGTTATAAACCAAGTCATAAATATTTTTATAAATATTTATGGAATGTCAATAAGGTAGTACTAAAATCTCGTTAGAAAATTTTGACGTTTGGGTGGTTAATTAAATAAAAAGAACTAAATTGAAAAAAGTGTAAAAGTTGCTAGAAGGATTAAATAGCTTAATTGTCAAATGAGAAAGGACCTAAAGTGTAAATAAGCCCAAAGGAGATATTTTGGGCGGCAATAGCTGAGAAAAATAAGGAAATGGGTGAAATAAGGGTAAAATTGGAAAATTGCCAAAATTAGCTAAATAAAAATGGGACCAAATTGAAATATCTAGAATTTTCTTCATTTCTCTTCATTTTCATCAGCTGAAAAATAGTCATGGAAGAGATTTCAAGCTGTTCTTCATACTCTAGCTTCATGTAAGTTTAATTCTTGCTTTCTCCTTGGAATTTCTATGTTTTAGACTTTTACAATTGGGTCCAACTTACTATGTCATTAGTTTTTGATTCTATGGCTAATTTTTAAAGTTTCTATGGATGAGTGTTGGAAAAATATGATGAATAAACATAGAATTGAAGCTTTAATTTTGATATATGATGATTTTATCAAGTAAAATTGATGGAAATTGGTTTTAGGACCTAATTGTGCAAGAGTTTGAAATTATGGTCTAATGCTAAATTTTTTATTTTCAAGGGTTATGAAGTAGTTTAAAATGATATAATAAAGTATTAATTGAGAAAATTTAGCCCAATTGAGGGGTTAATTGGATAAGGACTGAATTGTATGAACTGTGAAATTTGGGGTAAAATGAAAATCAACATTTTGCACTAAAACAATTTTGGACAGCAGCAGTAGTCTAACTTTGAAAAATTACCAAAAATTGTATAAATCAAATTAGAGGATGAATAAAATATAGAATTAAATCTTATTGAGTCTAGTTTCTTATAGAAGAAATGGTGTAAGCAATAGAATTGTAAATCATGAGATATAATAGATTTTGTGAGATAAGGTCAGAATGAATTTGGGTTCGCTTGTTTTGAGTTTGTAAAATCATAAAAAATTTGACAAAAATAATTAGAGGCTTAAATTTATATGTTTAGAATTCTGAATGAGTCTATTTTCAATAGAAATAAACAGAAACATCATCCGAATCCCGTATGAGGAGATAATTAATTTTTAGTGAAGAAGGGTCAGAACTGTCAAATAGCAGAACAGGGGTGAATTTAAAGAATAAAATGTTCTTATTGGCTAATCCAAAAATTCTGAAAAATTTATGGTAAAAATATATGTGAATCTAGTTTCAGGAAAAATTATAGGATCTTAATTTGGAGTTTTTAGCTCAAGATAAAAATAATTTAGTGAATATGACACGGATGAACAACTTGAATATTCACATAAATAAATAGTGAAAATTATAGATAATGCTACTTACAAATGTGTTATTTATACTAAGGATGTAGAATGGAGAGGAGGAGGAGGAGAATATATGAATGACTTATGCATAAATTGATCACATGCCCGATTATAATTGATAAACATTGAAGTAGAAATGATATAATGTTTTATTTCAAATATTTATTATGAAACTAAGATTATCGTTATGGTATAAAAATCGAATTGTAAGTTTATGTAACTTGAATTATATTCTTAAATGCTTGAAATGTATGTTATTAATGTGAATATAATTTGAATGTTCATTGTATGAAGATTGATGAAACATTGATATATTTGATGAAAATAGAAAATAAATCCCAGTTGAATGAAAGGAAAATTCGATGGATCTCTGAAAAGGAATTGACGGTAAAAGATCTAGCCGGACGGGTGATCCTATCTCGATATAGCCCTCCGAAGAATATGTGTGAAAAGGATCTAGCAGGACGGGTGACCACGATATAAGCCCTCTCGAAGAATATATGGAAAATAGATTTAGCCTGGACGGGTAATCCGAATTAGGGTCTGAATTTAGCTTGGACTGATAATTTAGATCCAAGCTCATTAGAGTAATTGCCATTGCAGGGGATTTAGCCTGGATTGGTAATCCCAACAATACTCTATGAGTTTATATTACAGGAGATTTAGCGTGATGGTAATCCATTGTAAGGATGATGTTCACGGAGTGTGCTCTCTTGTAGGGATTTAGCTTTGGATGGTAATCCCATTGTAAGGATGAGGTTCAGGGAGTGTGCTCTCGAAATGGAAATGCGCACATGAATATGAATTGACGGACTCGGATTTGTACACTAAAGTGTACCCCTGAAAATCCATCGAAATTCCAAGAAATTCAACGGGATAAATATGGAAAAATATAAAAGGAATGGAAATCATGGTATATATTATGTGATATAAGGAAATACGAGTTGATGAGACATGAAAGTGGAACTTGGTTGACGAATGAGTTCATTTGTGATTATATATTTGTACATCCTTGAGATGTATTATCTGTATGAATTGGTATTCCAAATGAGTTAATGAGAAGAGTTCTAATATGATATAATCTTAATTTTAAATGAAATATTATGAAAATGTATTTGAAATACATTAGTATGTCTTGTATATGTTATTTGAGTTCATAATGTGCAAAGTAATGTATGTGGAAATATGAGATGATGATACCTGTACATGGAACTTATTGGTGGATACGTACATCCAAATTTATATGATAGATTGTAGTGAACATTGAAATTGGGCTCAATAAGTGATTTGTCAATTTAAATTGTGATTGGTAGGAAGAGTTAGTGAATTACATGTTTATGAATTGTTACACGTTGAAATACGAGGAAATGATGGTAATTGATACATGGAAATATGAGACTATGATATATATAAAAACATGACATATGTTTGATAAATGTGTTCATTCATAATTATGGAATGGTACACCTCAAGTGCACTATATGTGTAAAGAAACTTTTATAATCAATTTCGTATTTGAGCGCTAAATGGTTTAAATTATGCATGAGTATTACAGACTCCTCGATAATGCCTCGTACTTTATTCCAGCAACGGATACGGGTAAGGGGTGTTACAGTCATTCCTTAACAGCCCCTTGAATCTAAATTAAAGAAATCAAAATATACTAATATAAATTAAGGACAGGAAAGATAAAGGGAAAGAATTTAAAAAATGAAAATAAAGAAAAAGAAAAAATAAATGGACTCAGAGGTCATTGTCTTGTCGAGGGAATGAAGTGGCTGGCATGAACTTATGTAGAGGTGTCGCGCATGGGAGACCGTGCTAGGATCCTTTCGCTTTTTCAACATAGGGATGGTGGTCTTGGCCTTGCCTCTAGTAGTATTCATTGTGTACGATGGCAAGGATGGCGGTAGGTGTGGTGGTGGTGTAAAGGAAGAATGAGGGAAAGGGGAAATAAAAATGAAGGAAGATAGTGGGAAAAGAGAGAGGTGTGGTGGCTGGGGTTTGGGAGAAGAAAGATTAGGGAAAAAGTGAACAGAAGAAGAGGGTTTAAATAGAAATCTTGGCATCTAATTGCTGCCCACGCCCGTGTGCCATGGGCGTGTTAGGTCACACCGCCGTATCGCACGGCCGTGTGGTGGCTCATCTGTTTCTTCTACGCTTGTGTAAAGGTTTCCACACCCGTGTAGATTTCTCAGTGTCGTTCACGGTTGTATCACACGGTCGTGCAATTTTATTGCAGCCCGTGTTTTGGGGAATTTTCGTCCTTGGTTCGGGCGATCTCTGCCATGCCAATGTGCCTATTCGTGGTGTCCACACGGCCACGGCCACACCGTGTGTAAGGCCATGTGGAGAAAGAAATATGTGCTTTATTAACTTGGTTAGTTGTTGTTTAGATGCTAAAAATTAAAAATATGGGCGTTAGTGGGGTAAGTGCTTGGGTTGCCTCTAGAGAAGCGCTTGTTTAAAGTCTTAAGCTAGACTTACCTTTCATTCGTATGATCATGGTGGTTTGAAGAGTTGAAACTCCTCATTCTTGCTATCAATTCGGTTATCGATACATAGTTTAAGTTGAGTGGTGTTTACCTTAAAAGTGTCGAATGTAGGATTAGTTACCTCATCGTTCGTATGGGAAGACATTGATCTTGTGAAAGGGATCTCTTCGTTTGTATTAAGGTCCGAAGTGGCGATTCGAGGGTCTTTCTTATCCAACAATACCTGATCTCCGATCTTAAATTGGGTTGTCCCATCCTTATGTTTGACATGGTTTTGCTTTGGTGAATCGTGTTTCCCCAGTTTTTCCTTGTCATGTGTCTTCCACTCGTTTAGTTCATTGATCTGAAGCCTTCGCTCCTCATGAGTTATTTCTTTGTTAGCACGAGGTTTTGGATCTTGCTCAGTTGTGTAATTTTGTGGTGCTTCTTGGAAAGAGGGTTGAACCACATGGTTATTAATAGAATTTATGTTCTCACCTTTATCACTCGATGTCCTAGCCGAATCAAGAGCTTGGAGAGTGATCGTTTCGTCATCTACATGAAGCGTGAGTTCACCTGTACCAACATCAATTCTAGTTTTAGCAGTTGCTAAAAAGAGTCTTCCTAAAATTAAAGGAATATTATTGTCCTCATCCATGTCTAAAACAAAAAAAGTCTACTGGGAATATAAATTTATCAATTTTTACTAGTACATCTTTGATAATACCCCTAGGAACTCTAATAGTTTTATCAGCCAATTGAATGCTCATCCTAGTTTGTTTGGGTTTCCCTAGACCTAGCTGCTTAAACATTTTATAAGGCATAACATTGATGCTTGCCCCTAAATCAGCTAAGGCATTATTAACAGATAAACTACCAATTAAGCACGGAATTGTAAAACTCCTTGGATCTTTTAACTTTTGTGGTAGTTTATTTTGTAAAATTGCTGAGCACACTGCATTTTGCTCTACATGCGATGCCTCATCTAACTTTCGCTTGTTTGTCAAAAGCTCTTTTAAAAACTTTTTGAATTGGGCATCTACGAAAGAGCTTCAATAAACGGTAAGTTAATATGTAATTTTTTTAAGAGTTTGAGAAATTTACCGAATTGTTCACTGTGTGGTCTTTCTTTGTCGTATTGAGATATGGCACACGAAGTTGGTACTCTGTAATTGCTGGTTTTGGTTTATCATAGATTACCTCAACCTTACCTTCCTCTACCACATTTTCTTGCCGCGGGTTTGGTTCGTCTAACTCTTTACTTTTGTGAGCAGTTATGGCATGAAGTTGCTCTTTTGGGTTAGTTTTAGTGTTGCTTGGAAAGCTACCTTGTGGCCGTTTAGATATGAGCTTAGCAAGTTGTCCTAATTGATTCTCAAGCCCTTGAATCGATGCTTGCTGATTTTTCAGTAATGTTTCGGTGTTTTAGAAACAGGTTTCTGACACCGCGATAAATTTTGTTAGCATCTCCTCAAGGTTCGACTTTTTCTCTTGTGGGTAGGGTTGCTGTTGAAAGCCTGGAGGGAGTTGTTGTCTCTGATTTTCTTGGCCACCCTATGAAAAGTTTGGGTGGTTCCTCCAATCTGGATTGTAAGTGTTACTATAAGGGTTATTTTGAGGTCTAGAATTGTTACCCATATAGTTCATCTGTTCGTTTTCTATGCAAGGGTTGTAGGGTGGGTATTCTGTATTATTCATTCCTCCTCCATTCGTATCATATTGTATCACTGGATGTACCTGCGAAGAACCATACAAACCAACAATCTTTTTATTTAACAGTTCTACCTGGTTTGATAGCATGGTCATTGCGTCGAGGTTGAAAACACTGGCGGCTTTTGTTGACTTTGTCCTCATAACTTGCCACTGATAGTTATTCAGCGCCATCTCCTCTATAAACTCATAAGCCGCTTCAGGGGTCTTGTTATTTAAGGTTCCACCATGGCGTGAATCAATCAATCGCCTAGTTGAGGGGTTCACACCGTTATAAAAGGTTTGAACACGTCATAAAGTGTTTCTAGCCACAAAGGTAAACCATGGTGAGGGTATCTCCTTAGTAGATCTTTATATCTCTTCCATGCGTCATAGAGTGCTTCACAAATTAGATCCATCTCGAACAAAAGAAGAGATATAATTCCTCAACTTATTATGAACTCAAATAACATATTTTATGTTTTCATAATATTTCATTTAGAATTAAGATTATTTCATATTAGCTCGAAAAATATTTTAACAAATTTTTTCGGTCATTTGTCCCATTTAGTGATTGATCCTCGTGGAGAGTTCAACCTTGTTTAACTTTGTTCCTCAATGAGAAGGAAACAATTCAAGGCGAATGGCATCATCGAATCGCCATTAATTTTGAAAGTGTCTTCACTAAAATCAATTAAAACTCTAGAAAATTTGCCAAGTGATTGTTTGAATCCTTATCTTGCAAACCATCAAATTCTGTAAATATTCATAAAAATATTTTGACTCGTTTTATAACACCGAGATCTCGATACCTCGAACAAATTTTGAATCATCCGAATAGTGTTAGGTTTCATTCAAAATTATTTTTAGCAATATTAGGTCTAACAATATTTGATTCAGTTCCTGTTAAATTAGGTTTAGCATAATCATACATAGTACGAGGAGCAGGATTTTGATTCACTGGATTTACGGCAACCACGGGAGGTTATGGATTATTATCAGCCATCTCTTCAATAGTATTGGTTTCATCTTCTTGCTCTTCTTCTATGTATTGTAGGCTTCGCCTTATTTCTCTTCGGTTTTTGAGCGGTAGCTTCTATAACAATATTTGATTCAGTTCTAGACTGTTAAATTAGGTTTAGCATAATCATAATAAGTAATGGTCTTCAATAGTATTGGACTATGTATTGGGTTTCTTCTTCTATATCACTTTGGATTTGTTAATAAGTAATGTTTCATCTTCTTGCTCTTAATCATAAACTAAAATTACCGCCGAAGCAAATAAAAGAAAAATTAGCAAAAATAAAAATAAAAATAAATTGCAAATAAATAAAATAAATAAAGTAATAAAAAATTAGTTTTCCTAATATCTTAGTCCCCGGCAACGGCTCCAAAAATTTGATGGGCTCGAAACTAACTATTATTTCGACAAAGGCAAGCGCACCAATCGAACAGTAGTATAGTTATGGCGAGTCCGAAATATCGTATCCTCAAGGACAGAAATTCCTAGTAATAACTATCCTTTTATTATCTAGCCTAATAATTAAGGAAATTTATTTTTAATCTAACTAACTAATTTAACTAACTAAATGACTATGAACGTGACAAAGAGTGAATTGGGAAAATACTTTTGGACAACTTATATGATATAGGCAATATCTAAGGAAAAATCCACCTAGACTTCACTTATTACTTTTGATTCATATGATTTATTTACTTGACTTAATCCGTAGAAATCCCTGATTTATGTTAATATCTCTTTCTAGACTAAAAACAACTGACTCTAGGTTGATTAATTGAAATCTCTTTCTAATTAAAACCCTTATTGTCGCATTAACTCGATCTATGGATCCCCTTATTAGATTTGACTTTAATCCGACAGATTTTTGTAGCCCTATTTCTAGAGTTGCAATCAACTCCGCTTAATTGTGTTAATCTTTTCTTAAACAGGGACTTTTGCTCCACTGAATAAGCACATTCGACTTGGATCAATAACCTGAATTATCAAAATAAGAATAAGAACAAGTATTTATCTTATAAATCAAATAATAATAAGATTCGTCTAGGTTTCATCCCCTTAGATATTTAAGGGATTTAGTTCATACTGATAGAGAGAAACATATTAGAATAGGGAAAACAACAAAAACATAAGAAAACCCAAAAATTTATAAAGAACTTGATGAGAGATCCTCGGTCTTGATGAAAATCCTTCTCCTAAGCTGTTCCCGACAGCTGTCTTGGAGTATTTTCTCCTTCTACTCGGCGTCCTATTCAACGTCCCCTTTTAGTTGCCCTAGGGTGTTTATATAGGCTTTAGAACACCTCTCTTAGCCCACAAGTAGCCTATTCCGAATAGAATTCATCTTTACTACGGCAGGGACACGCCCGTGTTCGACTCCTTAGATCATGCTCGCTTCTGCTCGTCACACACGGACGTGTGGTCAGGCCGTGTACTTTGATCCAGGCCGTGTCTCAGTTTTGCTAGAAACACACGGCCGTGTCTGTTAGCCCAAGCCGTGTGAGTTCCTAAGGTAGGCCCATTTTGTCCCTGTATGGCCCGTTTCTCATTCTTTTCGACTCCCTAAGCTCTCCTGAGTGTAAAACATGAAATTAAGAGATTAGAAGCATCGAATTCATCAAATCTAATGAAAATTCTTTCAAAAATAAGCAAGTATGGGGTTAAAATATGTATAAATTGAGGTTTATCAGTTTGTATTATTATCATGATCCTTATGCTTTATTAACTTATTAAATTTATATCGCATAATAGTTTTTTAAATATGAGATTTTCACGTTTAGCCATAATCGAATATGAGATTTTTGTTTTGAAATAAGCAAATACCCCGCGTTCTAAGGTTTGAAAGGAATCATACCCTAACTTACTGAGTTTCAATTTTTCTCATCGAGTCTAAAGAACTTATTATTTCTCTTTTAAAAGCAAAGCATAAAAATTAAATAAAGGCTTATTCTCGGGAGTTCAAAAAGGTTGTGTCCTAACTCACTAGATGTGACATTTTATTATCTCGAGATAAGGATTTTTAAAACCAAAGACAATATTCTGTATTTGGGAATTTTGAGAAATTATGCCCTAACTTACTGGGTTCCGATTTTTCATTTGACCCAAATAACCGAATATCCTTTTTGAATTTAAATGCATGAGTTTAAAAGTCAAAAGACAAGCTTAGCTTCGAGGATTTGAAATGTCGTAACCTAACTCATTGGGCATGACATTTTACTTCTTCGAAATAAGCAGGTCTCAAAATCCGATTTAATTTATTCAAGTTTTTTTTAAAAAAACAAAGAGGATCGTATTTTAAAATCTTTTCAAAATTTCAACATTAAGACGTTAATCAATCAATTCGATACCAATTTAGGGCGTTACGAGGGTGCTAATCCTTCCTCGTACGTAACCTACTTCCGAACCCGTTTTCTCGAATTTCGTAAGCCAAAATCATTGTTTTAATAAATCAAAATGTTTTAATGATTAATCTCAAGGTGATCCGATCACACTTCAAAAAAGATTGGTGGCAACTCCATTTTCATTTCTAAAGTCGACCCTGTTTTTCAACAAAAAAAAATTGTTTTGACAGCTGGCATATCCCACAATTCATACAATAAGCCATATCATCATAATTTAACTAAATATTTGGAACCATAAGATGTCAAAACCTAAGACTATAGAACCAAACTTAAAACCAAAATATTTAAATATGTATATAGTTTACATGAATTTGCACCAAAACACACCCATAAAATTGAATATATAACCATAACAACAAAAAAAAAAAAAAACTTCAACGATATCCATCAAAACTTAATTTCACAATTAAACTATAAAAGATATCTTATTGAATAATGGTTATAAATGTCTATTCACACAAACTATAATCATGCATTAATCCTCAAAATCATTGATATGCATATAATATATATACACATAATGGATACACACAATTATAATAATATAAAATAATACTAACTTGCCTTACATATTTCATGTAAACTTAAATTTATATTCATGACTAAAGACATTATCATAAAACTTTTTATACGCACACATACTTAAAAAAATCTATAACCACTAAATATAAAAAGAATACCAAATTATATAAAAGCCTTTATATGAGCAACTACTTATGAAAATTCATAGCCACCATATTTTTTAAAAAATCCCAAATATTTTAATTTTAGTCAGGTTCCATAAGGACTAAAACTTATATAAAATAATTATAACAGAAATCAAAAGTAATCATTCATATATATGAATTAAATTCAATGGTGAATATAATTCATCATGAATAAAAAAAAGATGATAATTCCATATATATTCAACTACAAACAGAAAATTTAAAACAAATAGTGCAAAAAAATAAATCTTACCAACATTCATTTATTCGATTATCAAGTGAATTAACTTTCAAAATCAATTTTACAACCCAATTGGACTTCTTCAATTGCAAAAAGTTATAAGTTGTAACTTTAATTTAATAATGATTTTAACCAAAATTTATAAAATAATTATGTGAAAAGAAGAGAAAGAAATCTCACAAATCAATTTTATCAATTGATTATAAATAAAATAAATAAACAAACCTTCATCTTTCGAATTGCATATGCAAATATTAAACTAGATTATATTTATAAAACCCTAAAACTTTATTTAAAGAATGAAAACCCACAAAATTTTCAAGAATCTCAAAGATTCAACATAATATATAATTAAAATATCAAATCTATAAAATTAAAAATGAAAAGCGAATTAATCCAAAAATAATAAAGAATCAATTCATTCTCAATGATTCAATATGACAAAGTTCGGATGCCACTTGTTAGAATTTGTAAAATAAATCAGAATCTATCATGTAAAATCATCAAGAACAAAACTAAATGCAGAAACGTACCTGAATCCATGAATTCCTTAAAGTTTTACTGGATCTTGAGAATTTGATCTTCCAAATTAGCACACAAGAAATTCAGAAAATATATGCTCTCTCTTTCCTAATGATGGGATATTAGAAAAGATATCTTATGTATAATTTGGGACCATAACCCTAATATTTATAACCTTGACATATTAGTTCTAATCAAATTCTAATTAGCTCATTATTAATTAGAATTTGATTAGAACTCAATTATTAAAATATCTACACATATTTAACCCATATTTTATTTAATAATTAAAGTCCAATAAAATTTTAACCAAATTAGATCAGTATTAATTTGGGTTAACCTATGATAATAATAAATAATAACATGTAATTATTCTTATTATATATTTGATGTCCATATTTTCCAACCTAGCATACAAAATGATATTTCAAACGACAGCTTATTCAATGAAAACAGGCCTTTGGTAGTTTTTCCAAAGCTCTCATTTAGTTGTCAAGTTTTCAAACTAGATTGGGGTCCTCTGTATAACACATGCTTCCCAAATGTAAACCCGCATTGAAATCAATAATTATTCAAGAAAGAAACAACGAACATAATTAATTTTAAACTATTGCTTTCCTTGGACTTTTATTAAGTTTTCAATGTATTAGCCGCCTCACTAACTGTTGGAAGAATAAAAGAGCAATTTTGACTTGCTTTTAGCTAACGTCATTATGTAGAAGCACCGCAATATTTAATTTGCTACTCATCACTTGTCCTCCTACATCACACTTCAACTTTACTACCAGATCCAAGTTAATTACAAGTCGCTAAAGCCTGTAAAAATGATGGCAATGGCACGTATCTTTGAGTACTGCCAAACTCTCCCCTTTCTCTACTCTCTCGCTGCTGTCTTCTTCTTGATTTTCCTCAAAAGATTTGTGCTATGGGGTCGCAAGATGGGATCTACCACCCTTCCAACCGTCCCAGGTACCATTTTCTTTCTGGGGCTTATAATTTTCTACTGAAATCTTTATTAGTTTCTGAGTGATTATCAACAACGAATGAGATTTGAGATGTATTATGATGGGGTTGGTGCAGTGGTACCGGGGCTGCCAATTATAGGAAATTTGCTGCAGCTGAAAGAGAAGAAGCCTCACAAGACATTCACAAAATGGGCAGAGATATATGGAGCAGTTTATTCAATCAGGACCGGGGCTTCTACTGTAGTTGTGCTCAATTCTCCCCCGACCGCCAAAGAGGTTAGCGCTTTGCTTCCTTCCTGTCTTTTTTTTATTTTGGCTTCATTACTCTCAACATCACTCCTGATATCAGACAATCATTACTCCAACATTCACAAATAACAGTGCATTGCATGGACATCTTATGAAGGGTAGTTCTTTATTTGCAGAAATATAGCAAATTTTATTATATCTAAAATTACCCTTTCTAGCTTATTCAACTGCACTTTTGTTATTATTTCAATTATTTAATTTAAATTTAGTATTTTGAATCTAAATTGCGACTAGACTTGCTCATCATTTTTCATCTGTTCATGTCTAAAGGTCCTTTTAAAAATTAGGAGGTTTAGACAAAAATACAAGATTCGAAAAATATATTTGGATAAAATTTAAGGCTCGTTTTCTATATGGGTCGAGTCTTGGGTAAGATTTTTTACTCGACTCAATTCCACCCGAATATATTATGTTATAAAATACTATATTAATTATATAAGTTTAATAATTATTATATATATTATTTATATTTTCATTATTATATAAGTTTAATAATTATATTATTTATATTTATATTTTCATTATAAAAAATTAAAATTTTCATTATTATTTACATATAGGCATTAATTGTATTTTGAATTTTTTTATTGTTAATATTTTAATTAACAACTTTGTTAATATAATTTACTTATATTCAAATAGCATAATAGAAAAATAGGTTAAAACTCGATTGGGTCTTAACTTGATTGGTAATGGCATTGTTGTTAGTGCAGGAGGACGTGGATTCGAGTGCACTAAAGCGCATTATCCTCATTTTTAAAAG
This sequence comes from Gossypium rotundifolium, assembly GCA_025506655.1. NCBI lineage: Eukaryota > Viridiplantae > Streptophyta > Magnoliopsida > Malvales > Malvaceae > Gossypium > Gossypium rotundifolium. Next base: position 171,936,286 of record CP106734.1, on the reverse strand, counting down.
TTGTCTAGACATGGTATAAAAAGAACAGATATGATGATAACATATAATGAGATTAATGTTAAAAAAAAGTTAAAAAATAAACACCTCAACTCACAAGCAACGTATGAGATATCGAGAACTAATCTATAATATATATAAACACGAGTTTAGAGGAACTTTTGAATCGACTAAAGTACTCTTTATTTTTCATCATATTATTAAATTGACATTTAAAGATAATTATAATATTTAATTAAGAATTGTTAGTTAAAAGTTTCTTGTAAAATATAAATTGGGATGATTATACATTCAAAATAATAATAATTTAATAAAATGGTGATAATTACACATTTAAATATAATTATAATTTAAAATAATTATTTAAAAGTTTGATTTAAACAAAGTTTTACTAATTTAAAATAAAATGTAATTTTAATAAAACTCTAAGCGTAAACTATAAGAAAAAGTTGTTATAATTATAATTTAATTTACAATTATTAGTTAAAAATGATTATAATTTAATTTTGTAACACTCCCTAACCTTAAACCGTCATCAGAACAAGATTACGGAGTATTACCAGACATTGCGGACAACTTACGAATATTATACAATTAATTAACATTTATAACTTAATACATTCATTAAGTCCCTTTCATGGACCCTCAAAGCCTAAAATACGAATTAGAAGTGAATCAAGACTTAATCGGGTGCTCCGAAAATTTTTTGTTTTTTTTTATGAACTCAATATAACCCCTTTATAAACATCTAACATTCCCTGCAATTTAAAGCCACAACCAATTCAAAACCAATGGCACAACCAAAACAATTTATACTCAAATACACCTAAATCATAACCAATTCATTAACACTATAATTTAATAATTAAACATTTATAATTTCATTCAAAGTTTACTAATGACTTCATTCATTTTCCATTCAAACTTAATACCAAATTTTATAGTATACTCTTTACCATTTCACTTATACTAAGTTCAAAACATTACAAACCATCCATACTTTATAATTAAAATCATATGACCCATGTATATAACCTAGGTACATGCCACATTTATCAAAAGGAAAAGTACATCACCAAAGTTGTACTGAAGTCGGGATTGATCTGGATGCTGAACTGTGACCTTTGACTTCTACTAACTGCGCACGGAAACAACCGTACATTTGCATTTGTGATCAATTCATGAACCTTAAGTTCATACTTTCAAATCTCATATCTCATTCTCACTTCACATTTCGATTCATAATTTCACTATCTCATTTCTTCCATCAACTAATTCAATCAGGATTTGTTCATTTTCTTTTTCATTTAATTACCCCTATTAACAAGACTTGGACTTTGATGGATACACGGATTTCAATCAAACACACCAGAATAAATAATCTTCCCAAACACACCAGAATAAATAATCCTCCCAAACACACCAGAAAGGCATTAAATGCCTCTTCGGATAATCCGAAGAAATAAAGTAACATCAATATCTCATCGGCCAAGCTGAAAAGTCCCTTTAACTCTTCCAAATTCTATGGCATGTCAACTATATCCGACTCAGCCCGACTAGTTAATAGGGTTTTCAATTCACATATTCACACATTTTCACAACTCAATACATTTTCATTCAATTTAATATCAGTCACGATTCGATTCAAATTCACTTTTCGCTTTCAATCAATAGACAATTCAAATACCAATTCATATCAATTATTCAATTTAATTCCCACTCATCTCAATAATAATAATAATAATACTTACCTTATATTTCATTTACCATACACATAGATTAAAATTTAACATTTAATAATAAATAATTCGAATTATAGTAATACAAACCGTGATTCTCGTGTCTACTCCTCGTCCACTTTTTCTTTTCCTTTCTTCGTGGATGCCTCGGGTGCGATATTGACTACGAAAAATTAAGATAATTTCATAATCATTAATACACTACAAATTTATATCTAATTAATTGAATTTCTATTCAACTTTCTACTTTAATTTCAATTTAGTCTTAACTAAATTTACTTACTTTTCTATCTCAATTCATACTTTATTTCTACTCAATTTTCAACCAAACTTAGACATAACTATCTAAATTTCATCATAAAACCCTAATTTCGAAATTCTTGCAATTTAGTCCCTACTATATAAAACTAATAGCTTCTTTTACAATTTAATCCTTTAATCAATTCTAACTAAAAATTCTATCAATTAAACCCCTAATTCATCATTTTGTTCAACATGAATTATGCTCAAAACCTAAGAACTTCCAAAACTTCAACTTAATTTCAACAAAACTTTGTTCTAAAGCTTCTAAAACATCAAAAATAAAAGAAAAAGGACTTAATTGACTTACCTATTTAAGTTCCAAGCTTTAAAATCCCTATTTCTCCCTTTTATTTTCTTTTCTTCTTTCCCTTCTCTGTTTTCGAATGATTCTGTTCCTTTTATGCTTTGTTTTGTTTCATTTCATTTTACTTTAGTTTATTATTTTACTATATTAACTTAATAAATATTATTATTTCTTAAATAATAAGTAAATAAATATGTATATTACAATTGTATGTATATGATTTATTACACTTTTATTTTACTATCACCTTACATTTATCAACTTATTAATTTATTTATTAATATAATAATATAATGTCAATTAATTAAATAATAATACTAAATATAATAAATATCTATTTAATACACAAATACATATATTACAAATGTTCATATATACATTGTTACATTTGTATATTATCATCACCATCCACTTGTCAAAATTTTAATTTATTTATCCTATAAACATCTTAAAATATAATTATTTTAAATTAATTTATCATAATTTATATCTAAAATATTAATTATATAATTAAAATATAACATATAAATCTATTTGCCACCTCATTTCTTATTAATGGCTTAATTGCCATTTTAGTCCTTTTATTTTCTATTGATCTATATAATTAAGCTTTTACCCTTATTCAACTTAGTCCTTTTACTAATTACTCTTAATTAAACTAAATTCACTTAATTAAAACCTAATTAAACACACTACTAGACTCATAAATATTTCTAATAATATTTGCTAATTGGATTACTAAGAGGAGGCCTGATATTACACATTTCGATGCCCGTGAATTTTGGGTTATTACATTTATGTAAATTAAAGTTATTAATTGAATAGAACTCTAAGCATATTAATTATTATTAGAGTCATATACCAATTAAAATTTAACTTTAATTTTTAAAGTAAATTTAGTAGTTAGATATATTCAATCAAGTAACATCTAAGAAAATTTATGAATAAAAAATTAAAAATTTTAATAATAATAAGTAAGAATTATATAAAAAGAATGAAGCATTAAAATATTATGATAATATTTTGTAAGTTGTTTATACTATGTGAATCAAACAATCTTAAATTCGTCTTTTATTGAGTTGGTGTTGGTGGAAAACATTTTGTGAATTCATTTGATTTTTGATGGGACTGTTATTCTCAAGTTTTTCCCATCTCTAAGTAAAATTTAAGTTATTTAAATTTAATTTTAACAATTTAGGTTTTAAATTGAAGGACTAAAAAAACATTTATGTATTATTATGCATGATTCATTAACTAAAAGAAAAGGAATGTGGAATGGTATTAATCTACAATGTGCACTTACTTTAATTATAGTTTATAATATTTTAATCATCTTTAAAATGTATTTATTTACAATCTTTGTATGAAATAAATAATCAAACTGCGATATTTCAGTAGTTTATACTTTATAGCATGGAGATCTGTTAAAGGTTTTGGGCCTTTAAGCCTACCAGAATTTTGGGTCATGTTTGACTCTCCATTTTTGTTCAATAATTTCTCTAAACTTATTTAGTGTGTATTTGTTTTGTGACAAATGATTTATAAAAATATTTTGTAAAATGAATCGGTTAAAAGAAAATAAAATTATTCTTCTAAAATTGTCTTTTCTTTTATAAGGCATAAGATTTTTTTTTAAAAAATAACTATGCTATCAATAGCATGATTTTTATATAAAATTAATATAAATATGCCAAATATTATTGTATTAATAACAAAATTTAAAATTTATCATTAATCATATATAATAAATTATTAAAATATTTTATATAATTTATTATTTTTAAAAATATTAAATATTATATAATTTTATTTTAATAATAAAATTAGCAAAATAATTTTAAATTTTAAATAATATCCTTAATGTTTTATTGAAAATAATTTAGATTAATATTTTAATAATAAATGAATAGAAATTAATATTTTAATAATAAATGAATAGATTATAATTTATAAATATTTAGTAACAAATATTTTCTAAGATAAATTATGAATATTTTTATAATATAAAATAATATTTGTTTAAATTCTTCTTAACTCCATTTATTTTTTCAACTCCAATGTGTTATTATCAACTTTCATACAACTTAAAATTTAAGTTTCAATTGGACATTAAATATTATTAAGACTATATAAGATAATATAGTTATTGTAAGATAAATTTCAGATTTAAGTTTTAATTAGGTATTAATTATTATTAAGTCAATAGTTATGGTAAGATAAATTTTGGTTTTCAAAGAGATATGCTTCAATAATATTTAATTTTAGTTTAATTAGGTCAAGCAAAAAAAATTAATTAGGCATTGGTAATTATTGATAATATATAAAATAATGTAATTATTATAAAATAAATTTAAGTTAAAGATATTATCTTGGTTTTTGTCAAATTCTTTTTCTTTTCCTTTTTTTTTTTTTTTTTACTGTGCAGGCCATGGTAACCAGGTTTTCGTCCATTTCAACAAAGAATCTATCAAACGCGTTAAGGACTCTAACCATTGATAAAAGCGTGGTTGCAACAAGTGACTACAACGGGTTTCACAAAATGGCCAAGCGATTTTTACTGAGAAATATTTTGGGTTCAAATGCTCAGGTTGGCTATCAAGGGGTCTATGAACTATATGATATTCTATGTTTGTGTTTTCTGTGCCATTCTCGTTTCAATCTTTTGACCAACTCCATTTGGTTTTACCTTGTTCATCATGTACTGTTCGTTTTATTCTTAGAGACGACATCGACACCATAGAGAAACCATGATTGAAAACATATCAAGCCAATTTCATGTTTTGCTCAAGGAAGATCCTTTCCGACCTGTTAACTTCAGGGAAATATTCGAGTCCGAACTTTATGGATTGGCAATGAAGCAGGTGAGTTTGTGCTAATGGAAGATACGGGGAGTAAGGAATCCATAGATGACAAAATTTGTTTGAATTTGCAGGCTTTGGGAGAAGATGTGCAATCAATTTATGTGGAGGAGCTTGGTACAACTTTATCAAGAAAAGAGATGTACAAAATCTTAGTCATTGACATGATGGCTGGTATAATTGAGGTAGATTGGCGAGATTTCTTCCCCTACTTGAAATGGATTCCTAACAAAGCATTTGAAATGAGTATCCAACAAAAGCTTTTCAAGATGATGGCAGTCATGAATGCCCTTATCAAGGAACAGATTAAACGAATCGATTCGGGGGAGGTACTCTTTTTTTCTTCCTAGCTTAGTGTTGGAATTTTTCTGTTCTTTTGACATTTATCATTTCTAATAAGTTGGCTGGACCAAAACAGGAAGTGAATTGTTATCTAAGTTACTTGTTATCTGAAGCAAAGACACTTACAAAGGAGCAAATAACAATGTTGGTTTGGGAGACAATCGCTGAATCAGCAGATACTACTTTGGTCACAACAGAGTGGGCTATGTATCAGCTTGCTAAAGATCCAACCCGACAGGTTGTTTTAATTACTAAATTCACTTTGTTGTTTTTAGACAAGATTCTGAATTTCTTGTTTCAAATTTAACAGGATCGTCTGTATGATGAAATGAGAAAGGTTTGTGGTTGTAACAAGGTTAAGGAAGAAAATTTATCCCAACTCCGATACTTGGATGCTGTTTTCCATGAAACCCTTAGGAAGCACAGTCCGGCTCCATTGGTTCCTTTAAGACATGTTCATGAAGATACCCAAATAGGAGGGTATTATATACCAGCAGGAAGTGAGGTTGGTTTTTCTTTTACCTAAAATGGTCACTGTAAAGGAAGCATATTAAAGTGACACTATGTTTTGAGCAGATTGCTGTTAATATCTATGGCTGTAACATGGACAAGAATCATTGGGACAACCCAGAAGAGTGGAATCCAGAGAGGTTTATGGATGAGAAATACGACCCTTTGGATATATACAAGACGATGGCCTTTGGAGCTGGAAAAAGGGCATGTGCAGGCTCTCTTCAGGCGATATTTCTGATTTGTTTAACGATTGGTAGGTCGGTCCAGGAATTTGAGTGGAGATTGAATGATGGAGAAGAAGAGAAAGTTGATACAGTCGGGTTGACATCTCAGAAGCTGCATCCACTGTTTGCAATGCTAAAACCTAGAGAATAAGAGGGAATACCTTCAGCTTTCTTAATTTAAAAAAATAAATAAATAAAGCTTCGATGTAGCATCAGCTTATTGTAAGAACTAATGTATGCCTTTGGGCCACCAAGTAATTACTTGTCAATATTTGAGACCGAGACTAAAGTCTATGAGTGGAGTATCCTTGCATTGGTTTACTTTGTGGGGATTAGCGTTGGGCCCAAATAGAAGTGAAGTGTAACACACTCTTAACCTTCACCTCGAATATTCGTTTCTTACAATATTCATGCAACTTATGAATTAGTGCACAACCAGCTAAAGTCAATGTTAATGTTCCTTGGTTCTTGTGAGGGTCATACACTGTGGCATGGGCAGTCTAAAACAGTTCCCCTAATCTAAAAGCCGTGCCCAAGGAATTTGAAGTATACGCACCTCGAAACTGATAAGAGACAAGAGATGTGAGTCACAGTTCCTGTTTGGTAGACTGGTGCAAGACATTGGAGCCGCACGCCTGCTTGGCTATTAACAGTAACCACCATTCTATCTGCCACGTCTCCTATTGAACGGTCATAGCCTTCTGGAACCCTGTCTGCGGTGTCCATGGCAGGCAAACCCAGTCTCTTGATATGCGCCCACCCGAAGGAAAGAGGGTGAAGCAGCGTCCCCACAGCAAAGAGAAGCCAATACCATACGAAATACAGAAACACTATTAGGATTAAAGAATGGTACTGTAATATGTAAATATAGAAATACAAAAGGGTGAAAACTGAGAACTCCAACATATGCGAATAAAGAAATTGGAGAGTAGCAAAATCAAAGGAGCAGAGATCTCGGGAACCGAGAAATCCGGCTAACAGGGGCAGAGTTCAGAGTAGCCGGCCAACAGGCAATCCCAATTATTGTTTCTCACGCTGCCCGACATAATTATATTGTCCATCCACTTTTAGTATTTTAACTATACCTCCCCTCCTACATTCTACATTAAATAATCCCCTTCTCTTACATTTCTACGTTTTTGTATTATAATGCCCCCACTATATTTCCCTTTTTTTTTTTCCTATTATTTTTTTAATGCTAAAAAGGTAAAATTATTATTTTTATAATAGTTAGAATATGATTTTAATTTGTTAACTTAGACCCATTTTATATTTGTATTTCTTTTTGTCCATTTTACTTTTTTGGAATCACAAACAACACAGTTTACATATAATAAAACTGAAGATTTAAACAATTCAAAATAAAGGAAACATATTGAAGGCTAAAATTACATGAATCCTTAAAAGAAATGATTAAATGATGTGATAAATGTGTAATTCATCCATCACATTTATAACTTAAAACTTTGAATTAGTACATAGAGTATTCAATTTTAAAATATCATTTAAACCTAGCTAACAAATTTAAAAATAAAAATAAAAAATTAAAAGAACTTCTAACACAACAGTCCAGATTATAGTAAAAGCTTGACCGTCAGCGTTTCAAATTTAACAGAGGAATTATGAAATAAAATTGCTTGGGAAATTGTTGCAGTTAGTAAAAAGAAAAAGGTAGATTGGCGATGTAGAAGTAGAAGGGTATATAAATAGCAGCGAAAAAGCCATTATTATATTCGGGTTTCTCAGTTCCTCTGCTCTAGCTTTTATATCCAATCCAACATTAACAAAACTCCTCCCATATTCTCTTTTATAACTTCCAAAAACATCTCTCCCTTCCCTTTCATTCTCTCACTCATCTCTCTTCTCTCCACACCCCCTTAAAACAATGCCTGCTGATTCCGGCGATAGGCGTCAGGTTGCAGTTCCAGGAACTATGGCGTCCCACCCACCACCTAAGCTGACGGAGCCACTTCCATGCCCTAGGTGCGACTCCACCAACACCAAGTTCTGCTACTACAACAACTACAACCTCTCTCAGCCTCGCTACTTCTGCAAGGCATGCCGCCGTTACTGGACTCAAGGAGGAACTCTCCGTAACGTGCCGGTCGGTGGCGGGACCCGCAAGGCTTCCAAGCGCTCACGTTGTTCTTCTGGCTCTTCTCCTTCCGTTGCAGTTTCTTCTTCCTCGAGCTTGACGCATGAAGCTGAGTCCGCTCCTATGGTTGTTAACCCTGCCCCCGTTATGCCTGGACTCGGAATTAAACCTGAAATGGGTTTGGCCGACGTGAATTTGAATGAAACCGTGGACCTTCCTGTCAATGGAGGCTTCACTTCGTTCTTGAACTCGCAGGGAGAAGGGTACTTGACGCTTGGTGGATACGGATTTGGAGCTGGTTCAGGGTTTGATGGGGTTTGGGCTTATCCTGGAAATGGTTATCTTGGTGGCTTTAGTGGCGGAGGTGGTGGTGGTGGGTCCGGTGGTGCTGTAGGTGGAAATAATACGGGGTGTAACACATGGCAAGCAACAAGCGATGTTGAAGGTGGCGGAGGATTAAGTGATGGGGAATGCTTTGGTTGGCCAGGGCTTGCAATTTCTGCACCAGGGAAAGGTTTGAAGTGAGGAAAAAGGATTCAGCCATTTCGAGTAAAAAAACAAAGGTGTCGATTTTAACTGTTTGTTTTTATGCCATCGCGATTGAAAAGTTTGCTGGTTAGTGGTGTTGTGGCTTTTATAGAGAGGAACGATTATAATAGAGTAGATAATAGACTGTTGATCAAAGTGTGGCCTTGTTGTGGTGGGTAGTGGATTCCTATGTTCTTAGGGTTTCGTTTTTTGACGACTCTGTAAATCTTTGAAGAAATGAATGCATAAACCACAGTTTTTATTTCAGAGTTTTGTTGTGGATTCCTATCTTCTTGTGGATTCCTATCTTCTTCATTATAGGAATAGATTTTATTTTATTTTTGCATAAAATCTCAACACTAGCTTCTTTGTTTTTTTCCCTTGGAATGTGTGATTTCCATATTCCATTGAATGATCTGCAGGAGAACAGTCTGAGCAGTTGAGTTTCGGTTCTCGAAGAATGTCTGCAGGTTTCAGCTACCACTAGTCACCCACTGCTTCTTCACTTTAACATGATATAGGTTCTAATCTAGCCAAAATTTTCAAGCATTTTGATTATCCGCCCATGCTATACTACCAATTGTACCGATCTCAAAAGCAACCAAATTCTTATTATTTGATTTTGATCACTTTTTGAACCTGATACGGATGGCATAACATTTGAGCTTTCAAATTACTAATTCCAGACAAGGAAAACAGGTAGCAGGTGGACCTGGAGTGGCATGGAATTTAGAATGACACCTAGAAGAAGAAATTATTAATTAACCCCTTTGTCTGGTTTGAAAATTTGCTTGTTACCTGAGTGACATTCCACCAACCAAGGGACCGTTTTAGAAGCATCTTCTTCACATCTGCTCTGTAGTGAAAGCTGTTGCTTTCATGTCCCTACATGCCCATCTATCACTAATCAGTAGGGCAAAATTGCTCTCCAAAAACTCTTCCCATTTCGGAAGCTATAGAATTCAAACCTGAAAACGTAACCATTCCCCCATGCCTAGTTGGGCCCTTCCAATTCCAGTCATCTCATATACGCGTCCCCATCATAATATAATATGATGAAGCTTCATCATTCATGCCGTAAGTTGTAAATTGACTGGATTTTTAACATTTAAGAAACCAAATATCCTTTGCATGTGAGAATAAATAGAATGGCCTCTGACTACCACAGTTGTTTAACTGCTATTCGATTCGACATAACACCAACACAATACAATATTGACCATGTTTCCAGGTTTTTCTTCTTTTTTACCCTATTTAAGACGGATTAGATTACATATTAGTTCTTTTTTAAAGTTATCTTATGTTTATATTCATAGGCTTAACCTTCTAGCTTATGATATATATGCTATTTTAAATAAGACGTTTATTATTTGTAGTTCTAAACAAATTAGTACATATAGTATTGATATTGATATTCAATGATTATAACGATGGGAGGGGGGGTCAATTATTATGTCCTAAAATCATTTCCTGTGGGATAGTGGGAGGTTGGTTATTAAGGCAGCAGCCTGGTAATGTGCACCAAAGTGCATTCTTTAAATGTTTAAAAAAATGGAACTTTGTCAGGTGTATTCATCATTTTCCATCATCTATGTGGGGATTGGTGTTAGACCCACTTTTATATACGAGACATATCCATCCCTTTTCTAGTACCATATAGACAATGGGGGTGAAGCAATTAAAAAATAAAAAATAAATTAACAGAAAAGTGCAAGGAGCTAAGACCTGTCTTTCCAAGAACCATCCAATTCCATCGCCACTCAAACCTACTTTAATAAAAACCAAGAATACCACTGGAAGCTGAAATGTGCTAAGTCAAATGCTCAGCAGCTTTTGCCAAATCAGAATCTGAAATGCACCCACTTTTTATAACCTTACAGCATGTGTAGAATGTTCCAGGTTGTCCATTAGCGAGGACTGATGAGGACAATTCCAAGTGTTTTAAACCAAGTAGCTTCATTGGTGATTTCTGTCTTGCTTTTATGTTAGATGAATTCCCCTGCAGAAAAGGACAGGGACAATGAAAACTTTAGTTACTATATGTCTGCATGCGCACCCGTAATTGACGGATTCATTATCCATACATGATGTTATACAGTGTTTTGATTACAATCCCCATTTTGCTTCATCATGATGTCAACATGATAATTGCAGTGGCTCATTTGATCACCCATGGACATTTGACAAATGTTTAAGCACTTGGTTTATTATAATTAAGCTGACAAGATTTAAAAAAAAAAAAAAAGCATACAGCAGCGATGGAGAGTAATTTAGGGAGAAGGAATTGCACGTTAAGAGTGGTAATAATAGCACTCAATTATGAATTCAGAGGGAGGGGTACCGCTCTCCTTTCATTGTCACTTGGACCCTTTGAAAAACTAATAATATGGTTCCATCGAGATCAACTAGTGACATTTGAGGTGGGACTGAAAACCAATCCAATGCCATCACTGATTGCGTGGTACTGGTGAAAGCTAGTGAGGTTTTAAGTTTGGAGTGGAAGTAGGGTAGGTTCAATATATGTCATGGTTAATCATCAAACTTATTTCATGAAATTTCATTTCAGATTAAGGTATTTGTTAGCTAAGATAGTTGCAATGTTTTAATAATGTCCAACTCAAATCCTAGATTCAACAAGTCTCTGGAGTTTGTCGTATGCATAATTTTACAAAATAAGGCTCCAAATAGTTGTAACATTATGGACAGTCTATTTCATCGTCTAAGACAGGATGAAGAGATGTGAAGACAATGCAATGAGTTGAAGAAGGAAACAGGAGGAAACTATATATCATTCGATTTGAACTTTGCATCACAAAAGTACATATATAGATTTTATATATATAAAGAAGTGTCTTTTTTTTTCTTCTTAATTGGGCTTGAAGAACTTCAACTTGAGTCCATTGTTCACTAAGCTCCAAATGCCACCAATAGAGAAGGCCAGGCTGAAGGCAACACCCAACCAACCCAGGATCCAATTGAAATACCAGTTGAAGCTGTATTTCGGAGGCCTTTTTATTAGAACCCACATGAAACAAGGATAAGCAAATGTAACTGGAAGGGTGAGTCCTCCTAACAGTCCAGCAAGGCTTGAAAGGAATGGGAGTGCCACCCCTATCAAGAAGGACACAAATCCGTAGAAAACACGAAAACCAGAACGAACCCAGATCGAGCAAGGGCGATTCGTATGGCTAGTATAACCAGCCTCAAAGCTGTCGAAAGCCGGCATTGAATATATTTGGAAACTGCTGAGACAGTTGAATACCACAAGAAGAAAAGTGAGGGCAAGGAGTCCCCTTGGAATGCTGTGACTGTGAAATGCATAAAGTGCATTCAGAATCCCTCCTGAAGGCATCTAAATAAAGACAAACAAGTGTAATAAGCAATAGATTGACATTGCAGACGATATAATCCATCAATGTAGAAAAAATAGGATACTTACAAGGTTTCCGTAAGCCCAAAAGCCTCCAATGGCAACAGGGAAAAGGCACATTGCAATGAAGAAATAAGCAACCTTGGCTCCTCTCCACATGGGCACATGAGCTGGGTTTTTGAATGTTGATGGCATTGTTGCCTGAAAAGAAGCCACATAAAATTATCATCCTTAGAAAATAAGAATGACCATCGGCTTCCAAGAAATCTCATAGATATTGGCTTAACAGTGTGCACACCTGGATCTCTAAAACTAAATTATGGCCTCTGAATGCGAAGGCTATGATTCCAAGTGCATTCATGACTGAGAAGAGAGCTGCAGAAGAGGATGGCAGTGAGAGAGGTTCATAAGAGATTGTGGGTGGCCTTTGTTGGCTAACAGAGAGCACCCACACCATAGTGGAGTAAGTGATGGCTGTGATGGCTCCTACAAGAGAGAGCCCTGCAATTGAATTAAGATTGGGGAGCTGAGACAGGACAATGCACAATGACGTGAACACCAGATACCACTCAACCGTCGTCAGAGGATTTGATGAACAGAGAGGGCCACAGACAATCTGGAAGAACAGTTTCATGGTCTCCCCTCCAATGAGAATCAAAGCTGTCGCAGTTCCCGCTGATAAATAAGCTGTAGGGAAGAGAGCAAGCCAAACACCTAATCTTTCTCCTGCAAAAAACAAAAAGGAGTAATATTACATGAATTGAAGTTTACATGTTGCATAAAGTTGATTTACTCGAAATTTCTCCTAAAAGTCACATCACAAAATTCTAGTTGTATTGAAGTAATCTGTGAGACTTGAGACGAATGCATGAGCTGAAAGGGTCTTCCAAGTCGTTTAGTTTCCTATGCATCCAAATGTTACAAAAACGACAGAAAATAAGTAACTTGTAAAGCTCAAAGTCAGCTGCATAACTTTAGCATTTGACATGAAAACTCAACTTGCAAGTTGCAACACTAGCTACAGCCATTCATGACAGACGATGATCATTCATTTTAACTTCTTCTTCTTCCTCTATCATGCTATTAATAGAAAGTTTAAACAAGCAGACAAGGGTTAAATCTGTAGGGGATCTTCTGTTCTCACCAAAAGCAGCTTGTGCGAGCTCCACATATCTATTGTATCTCTTTCCTGGGACAGCTTCATGCAACTGAACCAGAATCCATAAGGTGTAAAGTTGCCAACAGTAGGCTATAGTTAACGACAATATACCCCAACTCCTACACAAACAACCACATCAAGTTAACAGTATTCAAATTTTCTTCTATTTGCTTTTATAGTTGTTGCATTTTGAGTACTGGAAGACCAAGCCAAATGTATATGACAAATTCATGGGTAATGTGAACCGCTTTTGAGTTTCTTCAGAATTCAACCAAAGTTTGGCTAATCTTGTCAATTAGGTTCAAGTCAATGCTCTCGGGAGCATAAAAAATAAAAGCACCTGTTCATAAATTCAAAACATAAAGGCCAACATAGTTTATTCTGCAACATGCTTATCAGATTATATGATGCGGTATAAAATCATGAGAAATGGATATCAGGAATCTTGGACCGGGAAAAAGCAAAAAGCATAATAATAATCAATGATAAAGGAACCCCCCATAAAAAGAACCAAAAAGAATACGTGGACCCGGAATATCTTATTCTCTACAGTAATTCAACTAGTGATAAATCTAAACACAAAGACTTGTTGCAAGGAGATCATTTCTTTCTTTTATTAAATTCAAATCTTTGATATTAGAGTAAAAAAAGAGGGTAATAAGGATAAATGGGAAGGACCACATCCACACCAACTTTAGTCCAATTCCATGACTGCATGTCTAGGCAGGCAGAAACAGAGTAACCTCCACCAAAAAAAAAAAAAAAAAAAAAAAAAGACAGTGGTCACCTTAAAGAGACAAAAGACATTAATGTGATACCGTGGATAGGAGTACGTTCCTAGGTGACAAAAGCTGTAAAAATGGAAATAAACTTGCAAGAAAATGAAACAGTAGCTGAACATAATACAACTTCAAACTAGTAAATGCATACAAAAAATCACTAGTAATCAACAATAATTCTAGAGTTTTTTGTTATTTAAAAAAAAAAGTCAAATAGGAACACCATTGTTTTGTGCCATGGAGTCTGTTTGCTTTTCCCATATTCTTCTTCTAACATTAATAATAGAAATTACTTGCAAATGCAACTTCAAAATGAACGTTAAACATGCAAACTAGTGCTAAAAAATTTAAAAGTCCAAAAGGGTAGTGTTTTTAGTGGGGGAAAATGTTCATACCAGCCTAGAAAAGCAAAAGCAACAGGCAAGACCAAAGCTTGGAACCCAACCCCAGCATTCAGGTTATGAAACGCGGCGTAATGAGCGTTCCCATTGCGTGATTCAGTGATGGGAAGCCAAGCATCTTGAGGGTTAAGCTTAGTGAGATGACCCACTTCTTCCAAGTAACCTTTCATATTGATCAAAACCTTCTTCATTGGAGTGCGTATCGGACTCAAGAACCTGGGAGATATAAACGATGTTGGAGTCCATGCTGTCGACGACTTCTGCCCAGCTGGCCTCGGCGACCTCTGCCCCGACGGCGTTTGTATCTCCGGTGTTGACACTCGCGGCGTTGCTGGAATGGATATCAACTCTGTCTCAGGCCGCTCATCCATCACTTGAAAATGCAAAAAGTGAAAACCTTGGGTTTCACCGTGCACCTGAAATTGAAAAGAAGAAATAATGGAGCATTCTTGGTCGCCTTTATATTTGTTCCCAGTGGTTTTGCAGTGAGTGAAACTGGACAGAAAAAATATAATAATTAAAAAAAGAGCTCGTAGCATCAAATTTTGCACATCTTGAATCACCACCGTTGACCAAAAGAATAGAACCAAATTTGACGGTGGCGATGCATTTTCAATCTATTGTCTACAATCTTTAAAACCAGATTTGATGTGGACGCGTATGATTTTGATTGATGGGCGCAGGGTAAGTAACATTAAATGATAAAGTAAGTAGTCAGGTTTAGAGAGATTGAGGCTGTATTTAGGGGTGAGTCAGTGTGGTTGAAAAGTGATTGGGTTGGTGGGTCCGGTGTTCTGGTTCCCGGATTTTACGGTTATAGAGTAGGGCGGGAATGCTTCACGCGATGTGGGGCGCGTGAGCGAGATAAAAACGTTGCACTTGGGCCGTTGGGCGTGAAGTTGTAGACTAATGGACGTAATTCTGTTGTCGTCAATCTTTGCTTCAGTTTAACAAACAAATCGAGACCCTTGTCATCAACATATTGCAGTAAGTAATTTAGTAGCCAACCATTTTTTAAATTTACTTTTGCTCGCCATTTTAATTGTAAACTATTAACACGTTACAAATTTCCTTTTTCCATTTGAACAAGTAAAAGAATTGACTGTTAATTACTTGAGCTAAATACTTTGTTATAGAAATGTTATACTTAGACAAAGCTAATCGTTTTACATATGATATATTCTAATATGGTCTTTTATTATTATTATTATTCCAAAAACTGCCTTTTTCATGATTGCATTAGACCACTTTTTACTTTCTCTTTGGCTATTTGAATAGGGGAAGAGTAAAAGAAGCATGAAGGCTACTAAATGCTTTAGTTGAATGTTTACATCTTCTGAAGATTCTTATGGGTAATTCATCCTTCTGTTTTTTTCCTTCTTTTCAACTTTAGGTTAAAAGTCTTGCAAAATAAAAACAAACTAACAAAAGTTTGAAATTAAAAGAAAAACCGTACATCTTGGAAAATCATAAGGCTCTAGACAAAATTAGAAGCAGCAGGAGAAAAGGCCAAAGAAAAAGCGCGCGTGGGAAAGCGGTTGAGGATTATGTTCCTACTCCTACTGCTATCGATATTTGTGAGGCGCTAACTTTGAAAAAAATGGAATGGGAAAATGTCAGATTTTACCGACAATCCACGTGCCATAGTCTCACGTGGACTGCTTCACAACTCTTACGCTTCACCTTATTGCCCTGCTCGACTAAATAAAAACTCATCCTCCTTAAAATCTTACTTTTCTCTATATTTTATTATTGCCACTTTGGGAAACCTAGAAAAAAGAAAGGTAAGGAATTGGACCTCACCCGCCGAAAGGAAATCCAAGAACCGGCACTATTGCCTTCTTTGCCTCTTCCATATTTCAAGAATTTAATGACATGTGATGGTCCCATTATCCCATTCAATGTTATTCTGAGTTGTTTTAGTATATCCTTAAATCATGTTGATATGTTTAATTTTAGTATTCCAATCCAAGAAGAAACAGTCATCGACCCTTTCCATTTCCACCAACCAAGCTTCAACTCCATCACTCAGTCACTGACGCTTGTGTCACAGAGCATGCACCAATCCAACTGCGAGTGGCGACCCAGTTCCAACCCAAGGTTTTACAACCACAGAACAGGCACCTGGACAGGAACCAAACTCTCTGCCATCGCATGCGTCCAATCTACTACACCATCACTCCCACCATATTTAAGCAAGGAATGAGTAAAATCAAGATGAACACCAAAACAGTTCAATTCTTACATTATACCTAACTTAGCTTTCTAATGAGCCAATAACACAACATTTCCCGTACATAAAATAATGGGTAAATATGCACTTGGTTCCAAGTTTTTACTACTTAATAAAATAATTTATTTACCATAAGCATTAATTTAATAAAAAATTCAAGTTCATGTATCAATTTGAATCGAGAAGTTAAGTTCAAATACTTAATTAAATCAAGTTTTAGATACTAAATTGAACCTTAAAACCAAGTTCAAGCACCTAATTAGACAAAAAAAAACCTTAAGTACTAATTTGAACTCTAAAGCCAAATACAAGTACCAAAATGTAATTTTACTATAAAATATTAAAAAAACATAAACAATAGGAGTGATGGGATAAAACCTTAATTTTAAAGTAATTCGTAAAGCATTAAGTAAATCCAATCCAATGTGATTATCTGTTCATCTCTTTGTCATTCTAAGTTGTAATGAAAATATTTTTGTGAAGAAATTTCGAGTATAAACCCTAATCATCGTTTTCTTATATTGATTTCTATCTATTGTTTTCACATTATAAATTTCAGTTTATAATGATAAGTACAACTAAAATTATAATTTGGACAATATATGCAACCAACTATTTCCCCTTAATAACCAAAAACTTTCTTCCGGTGATTATTATAATAGGACATTCAAACTCGAAAAGACGTGCTTATCAACGAGTCTAACGTTTTCTCTAAATTAATACCACCCAAAGTCCTAGGAAACTCACCATGTAATTTCTATTGTGTGCCTCCCTGTATCACTACCCAAATTGAATTACCTAATCTGGGATTTGAATCTAATTTCAATTTACCAGTTCACAACTAACGTGAACATCCTTGGAAGTATTGGACTCTTGCCTTTTCTCTCTATCAACGATGCCGTTGGGTAATGACTACTAGTAACTCGGATATGAAACATAAAGGAAAAGTTACCAGTTGAGGCTACCGCAGCGAGCCGAATATGCGAGGGTATAGATGGGCTCATCCGCTCATGGGCAATGTCTCCTTCAGATGTTGTCGTGGTCAACCACAAGATTCAAAGATGCCTTGCATATTATTTTGGATATTGCTTCAAAAATTTCCTGTCTTAATATGTACAGAGTGGGAACACCAAACTCTATATCCCATTTACTGTAATATTCCAGTCAAACCCCTCGCCATGTTTTGCTTAAAGACTTGTCAAAGTACTATAATCAATCTGCCATCCTTTTTTAACCTGAGAACTTTGATAAGATTTTTATGTTGGTTTTGAGAGATGGAAAAAAAATCCATACCAACAATACCCAAAGGCAAGCTTTGTTCTTATTTTCTTATTCAACAGTAGATATTAAGATTAAAACTTAACTAACCTAAATTTAATTCTTTAAAATGATAATATGAATTAACTAAACTAAACTAAACTTGGCACTCCTTTATTCATAAATTAAAATTAGATTTGTTTTTGGTGAATGTATTTAGGAAGTCCCTCTATTATTGAAATAGACTAAATTAGTCCTCTAATATTAAATGGATCAATTTAATCCTTTTACCATTAAAAAGAATCAAATAAGGCCGATTTGAATATAATTAATACTTACTAATTTAAAAATTGACATAAAAATTATTTTTTCATTTATAGTTTAACTCCAAACAAAATATTTTATCTCGTAAAATCATAAGAAACTTTCTAAATATTAATCATTAAATAGTAAATGATATTTTTAACCCTAAATATTAACTCTATTGAAATTTTGTCTTATTTGATTCTTTTTAATAGAAAATGGACCAAATTGATTCATTTAATAATAAAGAGATTAATTTGATCTAATCCTTACTTAACAGTTACATTTATCTTTGTTTTTTCAAATAAAGAATTAACATTAGATTCATGTAGAAGATGTGAGGTGATTTTGAGTTCACTACACCAAAACAGACTTTTAGCGGCTTTTTTTTTTTTTAGCGGTGTTTTTTTAGCGCCACTAATAGTATTTAAAGCGCTAAAAACGCCACTAATGAAAGCGCCACAAAAGTTAGTGGCGTTTATTGTGAAAAAACACCGGTAAAGGTCGGGACTTTTAGCGGCGCTTTTCTAAAAAACGCCGCTAAAGGCGGGGACTTCTAGCGGCGCTTTTCTAAAAAAACGCAGCTAAAGGCGGGGACTTCTAGCAGCGCTTTTTTAAAAAATGCCGCTAAAGGCGGGGATTTTTAGCGGCGCTTTTAAAAAAACACCGCTAAATGCGAGGACTTTCAATGCACTTTTTAAAAAAACGCCGTTAAATGTGGGGACTTTTAGCGACGCTTTTATCACAAACGTCGCTAATTTGCACAGATTTGCAATGCTCTTTTTTCCAATATCCTACCCTCCCTGCATTAAAACCAACCAAAAACAGCAGCAATTGCATATAATTTCAACCCAAGACAGTAAATAAAACATTTAAATCTCACCAAAAGCATTAAGTCTAAACAATATTTCAAATTTAATAAAAGATATATGATATACATTAATAAATTAAGTATAATTCAAAAAATTCTTACAATAATGCTAATTGTAACAATGTTACAAATCATCTTACAACAAGAAAAGAAATGTCTAAGATGGCGGCGTCGCATTCTTCGAACAACTTCATCATAGTTTGAAGTCAGAGTGGAGTTCTTCATACTTTCTCGCTCGCCTCCTCGGCCGCTTGCCCGCTCTAAGTTGAGCAATATGCTCGCCTCCTCATTCGCCTCCGCTCTAAGTCGAGAAATTTGCTCACCGTGCTCGCTTCCATCCGAGATATCCGGTCTTTTAGTCTCGAACTCAAAGACAAGATTGACTCCGGAAAGCATGTATTGTTGGGAGGCGGATCCAAAATATTGGGTCGAGGTAACACGGATCCTTGACATCGAACCCGACCATACCTTTTAAGACCCAAAACATTAGTGATAATTACGTTATAAATATACTCAAGATTAATGTAACTATCAATCAAGCAATCGTACCTTTCGGGACCCAAAACATCGAAATAATTTTGTTATCAATCTCTCGAGATTAACAGAACTATCGACAAAGCAACCGCTTCATACTCCTTCTTCTCCTTTAGTTTATCCTAATAAATCAATGAAAGAGTTAGAAACGAAATATATAATAAAAGGAATGCAACATAACTTAAAATTATAAATTTAAAACTACAAACGATGAATTAAACTATTGTAATTAAACATTATAAATATTTATAATAAATCAAATTTTTAAGTAAATAAACCAAAATTTCTCGCAGCTTGGATGTCATCGGAGATCCATCCTTCTTCCTATGAGTAATGTAAAAAAGTCAAGGCGTCCAACTTTTGACGCATCGAAGCTTCCTACATTATAGCGAGAAAAATATAATTTAATAATATAAAGTCATTAATATTTGAAAGAAATAATAAATTATAATATCTCGGCCTCAACTACACAAGCAAAACTTCGGAACTCCGCGGTATGCGTAAATTTTTGTTTTGTCTCATCGCTTGTTCCAACTCGCTCACGGTCCTACATAATGGATTTTGAATTATGTATATAGTAAATCGATAAACCGATAATTTTATAAGACTTTAGAAATAACGTAATACCTCTCCTTTCTTTGAATTCGAATCTAACTTGATCTTCCCATTGGTAACTCAACATTCCGACGGGACATTTCGTAATTTTTAAATCGAGGCTTTTGTCTTTCTTAAAATATTATTTTTCAAATGTACTTTTATTGTCTCTCCATTTTTTACCCAATGTCTTCTTAACATAGTCATCGGAGACCTCTAAAGCAAATCTATCCGAACAAAAAAAAAAGTTAATACAAATGAAAGTTAAATTAAAATATTATAAATTACATTCACGTTTTGTTACCTTAATATTATCGAGAGCACGATTTTGTTGGCATCAGGCATGTGATGCCATGATTCGTAGTTAATGGGCAACATATTGGCATTTCGTGCTATAATGCCCAAATAGCCTACTAACAGTCGAGCTTCAGATCCAATAAGTTGGTCATGATTGTTTCTCCTTACTTTAACACGCTCGGTAGGCTCAAAGTCGTATAAATCTTTAAGCAATGTACGTCCCCGACCTCTGTACGTCCCACCACCTTCAGTTGAAAAATGATATATTATTATATTAAAATTGAAAAATGAATCAATAATAAAATTCAACATGCATGTAAAATAAACTTAACATTACTTTGAAATTCTGCAGCTCATCATCTATGTCCTAAACTAGAAGATCCAACAACTGCTTGTTGTTTACTATTTGCTTCTTCGAATTTGGAGTATTGTGGACAATACTTAAATCTAGTAATCGTCTTCTAGGCATTTTTCTGCAATACACATAAAATAGTTAAAATTTTAGTAACAAATAACAACAATAATAGGACATTTAAAATAGTTAAATTATATGACATGACCAACATTAAAATTATAATATTAAATATAAATAATAAATCTTAAAATCTTATTATATCATATTTCATAAATATCTTCGTCCACATCCTGACGAACCCATTGAAATTGTTGACTAGTACTAGGGATATTTTCATTTAAGTTTTGTTCTGGAAAAGGAAAAGTTTCTGATCTTTCGACTATGTCATCTCTACTTCCACTGCCAATGTCGAACAAGTCTATAGGGGTGTTTCGAAGTACAACGTACCAGCCATCATCAGTTGAATCTTCGGAGTAAAAAACTTGTTTAACTTGAGAAGAAAAAACATACGGCTCGTCCATCAATTATTCACCGGTGTGAATCAATCGAGAGAAATTCACCATTGTAAAGCCATATTGATCGTTTTTAATTCCGCGAGCCGTACTCACATCAGCCCAATCACCTCGAAATAAGACAACTTTGCATTTTTCGTAATAATCCAACTCAATGATATCAGTAATAAGTCCGTAATACTCCAGATTCCCCTCGACAAGATTATTGTCCCTAGCACTAGCATAGCTTGTAATTGAAGAATTAACAACAATTCCACAATTTTGGGTCCTCCTCAATCTCTCGCGATACCTTTTATGAAATCTGTATCCGTTGATGAGGAAGGCACTATATCTTTTCACTATTCTGTTTGGACCTTGTGAAAGCCATTTAACTTTGTCATTTACTTCATTCCGACTCCAAACCTATTGAATCGAAAGTAAATCGAGTAATTATGAATGTTATGAGAAAATATTATTACTTGTCAACGAAAACTTAAGTTGCATACCATTTGGCTAACCATTCATTGAATGATTTTGTGAATAACTTATTAATTTATCCTCGATTTAATCTTCGGGATTGTGAACGAGCTCTTAATATTTGTTTGTACTCACTACGGTAAAAAAAAGTTTTACTTTGTTAGAAGACAAACAAATTATAATTGATGAGTATTTATCAAATTCTAGAACTTACTTCCGAAATGGCTCCATTGAATCGTGATGAAAAAGAACGTATCGATGTGCTTGGACCCACGATCTATCGTCTAATTCTGCAATTTTAACTTTGCCGATCGGTTCTCCGAAACTTTGAAATAAATAAGTTTCGACCAATTTATGATATGTGAGCCCAGCATTTCTACTTGGTCTGTTCATTCTTGTTTCAACATCTTCCAAATACCTCGAATAGAAAGTCATACATTCCTCTGCCAAGTAGCCCTTGATAATTGATCCTTCCGGATAACGCTTATTGCGACAGTAAGACTTCAATTTGTATAGGAACCTAAACACGATATACAACATTATCAAAAGTTGCAACTAAAGGCATTGAGGTGAACGAAGGAATATTTTGCAAATAAAGTAAGACCTTTCAATGGGATACATCCATCGATAGAAAATGGGTCCACCAAGTATTGCTTCACGCGGGAGATGAATTAACAAGTGCACCATAATAGTGAAGAAGGAAGGCGGGAAGATCTTCTCCATATTGCATAAAGTCAATGCGGCTCGATCTTATAGTCTCTCAAGTTCTTGAACATTCAAAACTTTACCACAAATGCCTTTCATTATATTTGACAGTTCAATTACACAAGCCATCACCTTTTTCGACATACAACACCGCATAGCAACTGGCAGTAAGTCTTGCATTAAGATGTGATAGTCATGCGATTTTAAGCCATATAGTCTTCGATCCTTAAGACTCACACATCGCGATATATTTTATGCATACGCATCCGGGACCTTTATATCCTTCAACACCACACAGAACACTTCTTTTTCCGTCTTCGACATTGAAAAAATAGCAGGCGGCAACCGATACTTCATATTCGAAAGTGCTTGTGGATGAAGCTCACGCCGAATTCCCATGTAGACTAAATCAAGTCGACTCTGAAGATTATCTTTTGATTTTCCATCGACATTCAAAATAGTCCCAATGATGTTCTCACAGACATTTTCCTCAATGTGCATGACATCAAGATTATGGCGTAAAATCTGATGCTCCCAATAAGGCACCTAAAAAAAATGCTTTTTTTTTTCCACAAGTCCGCCTCATTAGGATCATCCTCTTCATCAGATTCATCATCAGATTCATCCCTAGATCTTCTATTTCTTTGCGGGTTGGCCGGTTGATTCATCTTTCCATAAATGAAATTCATATCTTTCAACATTAAGAATATTTCGGATCCACCGGTCTGCGAAGGAGCTTCTCTGAACTCTTCAGTACGTCAAACTGAGCACTCTGAAATCTAAATCTATGATTTTCTGGTAACCACCGACGATGCCCCATATAAGAGAACTTCTTCCCATTATATAACCATTGCGAACATGTCTGCGCAGCACAACACGGACAAGCATAACATCCCTTGGTACTCCAACCAGATAAATTAGCATAAGCCGGGAAGTCATTAATAGTCCACATTAAAGCCACACGTAAATTAAAGTTCTCATTTCTCATTGCATCGTATGTCTGAACACCAGCCCATAATTTTTTTAACTCTTCAACAAGTGGCTGCAAATAGACGTCAAAATCATTCCCGGGCCCTTTTTCTCCAGGTATAATCATAGACAAGATAAAAGATGATTGTTTCATGCAAACCCATGGAGGCAAATTGTAGGAATAAGCACCACAGGCCAAGTGTTGTACGTTGTGCTCATGAGTTTGTAAGGGTTAAATCCATCGGATGCTAGCCCAAGCCTCACACTCCGAGGATCGCTTACAAAGCTTGGAAATTTGGAGTCAAAAGATTTCCAAGCTAAAGAATCTGCAGGATGCCTTAACAATCCATCATCGATTCGTCCATCACGGTGCCACGTTATTGACTCGGCTGTCTTTGACGACATGAAAAGCCGTTGAAGCCTTGGTATTAGCGAAAAATATCGCAAAATCTTAACTGGCTGCTTCCTTGATTGTGTATCGGGATCTTCCTTGTTACCATCCTCTGTATTTCTATTAATCCAACGGGATTGACCCCATACATGACAACATTGTTGGTTCATCCGGTCGCCCCAATACAACATGCAGTCATTTGGGCAACTATGAATTTTATTGTAGCCAAGGCCCAAATCCTTTATCAGTTTCTTCATGTCTTTGGAACATTGAAGGATTTTCACAAGCAGAACATTTCTTGCGAAACTCTAACAAGATTGTCAACGAGTTTTCGGTCCATCCTCCCAAACATTTCAAGTAAAAAGACGAATCTGAAAAGACAGTTTGGAAAATTTTGATCCTCATGCGCTTCTTCATTCATTTCACTAAGTAACGTGTAGAACCTCACCGCTTCTTCATTTGGCTGTTCATCAAGTACACTTCTTCCCCCTAAAAGTAATTCCACCAAAATTATATTCATCGGTTGCACCCAAGTCAGGTGGAAATGACCGAAACCATCATCACGCATATTAAAAGCATCCCGCAACATGCCTTCCATGTTATCATCTCTAACATTCGATTGTAAGCACTATGAGGATAACCTGATTCATCGATGAAGATACTCTACTAGATGTACACTCTCCATGAAAAATCCATTTTTGTACCCCGGACAAAACCATCAACAACTAGATGTTCAGAGACAACTTCACGATAATGCCAATTTATATTGCAACACTTCTTACGGGCAAAGAATCATATTCTCTTGGCTTGCATTTTGAAATGCAAAATTCAGAAAAGTTTCTACTCCATTTCGATAGTCGTTGCTTACCCTTGACAATTTCATCCAAGTCCTATCCATTTTGTAGTTGTTGAAGTTTAAAGTTGACAATAAATTACACGGCTAAATTGTTAATTTATAATTTATGTAAGTAATGATATGATCATATATATCTAACAATGAGATATAAGGCAACCCGTCAGGTTTCCAGCCTATATACTTTGAATCTATTTTTTTTTTTAAAAAAAGAATTTGATTTTTAAAACAAATTAAGTAAGTTATGTATTCTTTAAGATTCATCATACGTGACATTGTTACACCTAGGGAGGATCCATTATATCTAACAGTGAGATATAAGACAACCCGTCAGGTTTCCAGCCTATATACTTTGAATCTTTTTTTTACCTATATTAATTTATTTGATTTTTAAAACAAATTAAATAAGTTATGTATTCTTTAAGATTCATCATACGTGGTATTGTTACACCTAGGGAGGATCCATTATATCTAATAGTGAGATATAAGGCAACCCGTCAGGTTTCCAGCCTTTATACTTTGAATCCTTTTTTTTTATCTATATTAAGTTATTTGATTTTTAAAACAAATTAAGTAAGTTATGTATTCTTTAAGATTCATCATACGTGGCATTGTTACACCTAGAGAGGATCCATTATATCTAACGATGAGATATAAAGCAACCGTCAGTTTCTAGCTTATATACTTTGAATCTTTTTTTTTATCTATACAATTATTATGTAAGCTATGTATTATGTAAGTTAAATAATTTTATGTAAGTTATGTATTATGTATTATGTGAGTTAAACAATTTGATGAAAGCTATGTAAGTTAAACAATTTGATGAAAGCTATGTAAATTATGTAAGTTATGTATTATGTACTATGTAAGTTAAATTAAAATTTCAAATCGAGAATCAGTTGATGTGTGAACATATATGGCATGCATTACATTGTAGTTTTTTAAAAATATTAATTGGTTTTACATATTGGAAAATGTTATTATATGTTTTTTATAATTTAAATTTGGTGTGATGTTGTTAAATTTAAATTGTTTTTAAAATACTTCTTTTAAAAAAGAATTTATTTTGTATATTAAAACATATTTAAATAATGATCAATATTATTGTTATATTAATAACAAAATATTTATAAGTTATGAAGTTTGATATTAAACTCACGCTTATTATTATATTAATAAAAAATTTTATAAGTTTTAAATTACTTATGTAAGTTTTAAATAATAATTATTCATTTAAATAATAAATATGTAAGTTTTAAATTTTCATTTTAAGAAGTTTTTAAATTACTTTAAAAAATCGATTTTTATATTACAAAATATCTAAATAATGATCATTTTATTATATTAATAAAACAATTATAATTTTTAAAACAATTGGTTGGATTGCCCATTTATTTCCATCATGAAAAAAATCTCTTTGTTTTATAATTCCACACCAACTTAGAGATCAAATTAGCAGATTCATCATACTTGGGTGTTAAATTGAGCATGGAAATTATTGACTCATTTGAAAATTGTTGAGCCATGGAAAGCTACACCATACCTATAAGAAAAGACTATATATGGAGAGCTAATTGATGCATGCAAAACTCATTTGGACAGCAATTAATTAAATAAAACCTCACAATTGACTAATGAACATTAATCCACTAACTTTTGTTAAAAAATAACTCACAGTATGGTAGAATTCAGATAAATGGATAGCAGAAAATGGAGTATCAATAGAGGGTTGCCGATGGAGATGCAACAGAGGGTCGCAACAATGATTCGAGGCGACTAAAGGCGATGTCGAGGGTCGCCAACATTGATTTAGAGGGCTGCAAAATAATAACCATAATTTGATTATCACCTCATTAGAACACAAATATGCAAACTCAAAGTTGGAAACATATCAGATACTTTACCTTGAATTAAATGTTGTATCTTTTACACGATAAAAAGTTTATATATGTTTTAGTATATTCATTCGTGGAAAAACAATAAAAAAAAAAGTGACAGAATTAGGCATATGTGGGTAAATAACCTGATCAATTTGTTAAAAAAATAACTCACAGTATGGCAGAATTCAGATAAGTGGATGGCAGAAA
Source organism: Gossypium rotundifolium (assembly GCA_025506655.1). Classification (NCBI taxonomy): domain Eukaryota; kingdom Viridiplantae; phylum Streptophyta; class Magnoliopsida; order Malvales; family Malvaceae; genus Gossypium; species Gossypium rotundifolium. The sequence continues at coordinate 171,909,257 of CP106734.1, read as the reverse complement.
ATGGAGTATCAACAGAGGGTTGCCGATGGAGATGCAACAGAGGGCTGCCAACAGCGATTCAGGGGGCGACTAAAGGCGATGTCGAGGGCTGCCAACAGTGATTTAGAGGGCTGCAAAATAATAACCATAATTTGATTATCACCTCATTAGAACACAAATATGCAAACTCAAAGTTGGAAACATATCAGATACTTTACCTTGAATTAAATGTTGTATCTTTTACACGATAAAAAGTTTATATATGTTTTAGTATATTCATTCGTGAAAAAACAAAAAAAAAAAGTGACAGAATTAGGCATATGTGGGTAAATAAGCTGATCAATGAAACAAAAACATGATTGACACTGATTTGCATTAAGATTTCAAAAGCTTTGTCGATGTGTGTGATATGCTACACTTTTCATCTTTGCATAAAGTTTTTAGGTGACTTAATTATAGTTTAAAACAACCCTAACTCTAAATAAACATAGAAAACAAATGAGTTGTAATGAAATAAACAAAAGTAATTTTCCAAGTATGATTTAATAAACAAAATGCAATATAATAGACTAAATATTATTTGGAATAAATATATACTTGGAATTTTGTTTGAAAAATATATTAGATAATAATTCTTTCATTTTAGTTTACTAAAATAAATTGAAGTGAATGAAAATAAAAGTAGGATTATAAAAATGTATGCAAGAAAATTTAAGGAAATTTCAAGAAATAGTATTGAAATTACTTTCTATATTCCTAAATCTTGACAGTGAGAATATAAAATTAATTTGAAATCTAATTATGAGAATCAAATGGTGATGTTTGACATCACCCCAAGAATATTAATTTGCTTGAACCAAACATACTTTAAAAGTTAAAACATGTGTAAAACTAAGATTTGTATATGGTCTACATAATTTAACAAATCAACCTTCATAAATTAGCAATATAATTATTTTGATCACACAACACGAAACAATAACCAAAGCATAAATAAGAACAAACCACTCGAAAACAAGAGTTGAGAGGTATATTTTTGAAGACATAGTAAGATCTTGAATGAAATCTACAACACTTAAGACGATCAAGCAATTTAAGGTTATACAGTATTAAGTTCTTTCCCAAACTTGCCACATGCAAGTTTTGCATCTCTTTAGTTTAAGCTTACCAGTATTATTTTATTAATATTTTCATTCAAACTCTTTCCAACATAATTAGACTTAAAATTTAAACAAATAACCTGATACATAAATAATTCTAACCTAACATTTTTTTAAATAAAAACCCTTTTTCAACAGGTGAAGCCTACTTAAATAAATAACCTGAATAAACAAAGTATTCAGGAATATAAATTAAAACAACAAATAATCAGAGGACATTTCTTTTACACAAGCATCAGCAGTTAATTTCGAAGTTCAAAATAAACTGGAAATACAAGAACTGAAGTTTACCAATTTTTTGTTGCGCCGAAAAGCGAGTGACAGTGACGCAACAAAGGAGACGACAATGCAGCAACTCCTGGGCTCGGAGACTTTAGCGGAGAAGGATGTTCAATTAAAACAACAAATAATCAGAGGACATTTCTTTTACACAAGCATCAACAGTTAATTTCGAAGTTCAAAATAAACTGGAAATACGAGTACTGAAGTTTACCAATTTTTTGTGGCGTTGAAAAGCGACAAAGTGATGTGACGCAAAGGAGACGACAATGCGCAAGTCCCGGCTCGGAGACTTTAGCGGAGAAGGATGTTCATTTTGATTTGGGGAAATTTTTAGGATTAGGGAAAGGATTTGGGAGAGATTTTGATGGGGTAAATTTACATTCTTTCGGGTTTAAGTTTAGGGATATAGCAGATGGAACAAAACGACAACGTTTTGAAATAAAACTGAATCCCTTTGTGGCGTTTTTATATAAAACGCCACTAAAATCAAATGACAAAACGAAGTCATTTTTGTAAACGCCTCTAAAAACTAAGCAGAATAACGGCGTTTTGTAAACAGTTAATATATTCGCGGCGTTTTTACTTAAAACGCCAGTAAAACACAAGCCTTTGCGGCGTTTTTATATTAAACGCCACTAAAATCAAATAACAAAACAAAGTCGTTTTGCTAAACGCCTCTAAAATCTAAGCAGAATAACGGCGCCGTTTTGTAAATAGTTAATATATTAGCGGCGTTTTTACTTAAAACGCCAGTAAAACACAAGATTTTGCGGCATTTTACTTTAAAATGCCACTAAAATCAAATAGTAAAATGAAGTCGTTTCCCTAAACGCCTCAAAAAACTAAGCAAAATAACGACGTCGTTTTGTAAACAGTTAATATATTAGCGGCGTTTTTACAAAAAACGCCACTATAAACAAATAAAACGCATCATTTTCTGCCATTTTGGACAGAACGCCACTGAACATAAGCTTCAAACGGCGTTGTTCCAAGTTTCCCATATATTACCGACGTTTTTAATAAAAACGCCACTAATCCTAACTTATTATTATTTTTTTAATTTATTTATAAATATTTTATAGTTTTGTATATATTTTATAAAAATTAAACATTCAAATATAATAGATATATTTTTCTAAGTTTTGTAGTTTTATTTTTTTTTTTACGCTTTTTAGAATAAAGATCAAATTAATGAATGTGTAAAGTTAAGGGGTTAATTTTGTTGAATTTTCAAAATTACGATTAAATTGATAGAATCTACAAACATTAACTTTAATTAATCTAGTTAAATAATAAGCGAGAGGATGAAAGAGTGCAACAAAACTAAAAATTCCAAAATATGAAGTAAAAAGGTTTAAAATCCTCTAATGATAATTTTATATAAAAATTTCATAATATATATCTCTTTTACGATTATATAATAAATTAATATTTAATATATAAATTAAGATACTTAACTCCAAACCCCATTACATAACCCCAAATCCAACCTCAGTCTGAAAAACAAATGTCAGTAAGAACCTCGGATGATAAGGAAGTCATAATGATTGGTGAACGAAGGAACTATTTGGCAAATGTGGTATCTGCGCTTAAAGCGCGGCAGGTTGGTCGGAAAGGATATGGAGCATTCCTACCTTTATCTCGTGCTTTGGATGCCAAAAATTATCTCGTGAATGATGTGAGGACGGTGAAGGAATTTTTCGATGTATTTCCCGAAGAACTTCCTGGTATACCTCCAGATCGGGAAGTAGAATTTGGCATTGAGCTTTTGCCTGGAACAGCTCCAGTGTCCATTGCTCCTTATAGAATGGCACCGGAGGAGTTGATCGAGCTTAAAGCTCAAATTCAAGAATTGTTGGATCGGGGATTCATTCGACCAAGTGTGTCTCCGTGGGGAGCACCAGTTCTATTCGTCAAGAAGAAGGATGGATCGATGCGTATGTGTATTGACTACAAACAATTGAATAAATTGACGATCAAGAATCGGTATCCTCTGCCGAGAATTGATGACTGCTTGATCAATTAAAAGGAGCTTCAGTTTTCTCCAAAATTGATTTAAGGTTGGGTTATCACCACTCAAGGTGAAAGAAGCGGACATTTATAAGAGCGGCATTTTTACATCGCTACTTTTACACTATGAGTTTGTAGTGATGCCGTTTGGACTAACCAATGCAACCAGTATTTATGGACATGATGGACCGAGTCTTTCAACCATATTTAGACCGTTTGTGGTAGTGTTCATAGATGACATATTGGTTTATTCGAGAAATGAGGAGGAACATGACCAGCATTTTGCGGATAGTATTACAAATACTTCGTGATAAGCAATTGTATGCCAAATTTAGTAAAAAATTTGGCTAAAGGAAGTGACTTTCCTTAGTCATGTAGTATCATTAGAAGGAATAAGGGTGGATCCTCGGAAAATCGAGGTTATTCTCGATTGGAAACCACCAACATCGATGCTGAAATTCAGTTTCTTGGTTTAATGGATAATATAGACGTTTTTGAGGGGTTTTGATTGATTGTCGACTTTCAACCAAACTGATATGAAGGGAGCTCCGTACATCCGGACCGAAAAGCGCAAAGAGAGTTTCGAGAAATTGAAGAAGATCCTCACTAAGCTCCATTTTGATTCAACCGTAGGTCGGAAAAGAATTCACTTTGCTTATTGTGATGCGCCTCACACGGGTTTGGGTTGTGTGTTGATGCAAAATGGAAAGGTGGTGGCCTATGCTTCTCGTCAATTGAGACCACACGAAGTAAACTACCCTACCCATGATTTGGAGTTAGCTGCCGTTGTCTTTGTTCTAAAGATTTGGAGCACTATCTCTATGGTGAGAAATCTATAATCTACACGGATCACAAAGTCTTAAATACCTCCTTACCCGAAGGAGTTAAATTTGAGACAAAGAAGATGGGTAGAATTTTAAAGATTACGATTTCTCAATCGAATCATCCATCCGGAAAGGTTAACGTAGCCGTGACGCGTAAGTAAATGAATCGTATCTCAATTAAGAGCTTTGTTTGCCCATTTGAGTGCATATGAGGATGGCGCTTGTTGTTAGCAGAACTTCAAAGTGAAACCTCCGTGGCCGGAACAAATCAAGGAAAAAATGACATCAGATGAGAAGTTGGGACCTTTATTTCAAGTTGAAAATGGTGAAATTGAAGATTTTGGAATAAACACGAGGGATGTTATGCTTTCGAGGAAGAGTATGCATGCCAAGGACCTCAGATCTAAGGCAATCGATTCTACGGAAGCGATAGAACCCTTATGCTATGCATCCCGGAGGAAATAAGATATATCGAGATCTCTGTGAATATTGGTGCTGTGGTTGAAGCGTGAGATTTTAATTTGTGGGCAAATGTTTGACTTGTCGCTAAGGAAGGCGTAACATCAATTACATTCTGGGTTGTTACAACCGATAAAGATTCCTCTTTGGAAATGGGAGAGGATAACTATGGATTTTGTTAGGGTTACCGTTAACCCCTACTAAGAAAAATTTCGTTTGGGTAATTGTTGATCGGTTGACAAAGATCATTTCGCCAACAGATTAATCGGATTATTCATTGCGTGGTTGGTGAAACTATACGATCTCAAATTGCGAAGTTTGCGTGGGTACCAGTATCTATTATATCGGATAGGGACCCTAGGTTTACATCACGATTCTGAAAGCTCGCATAAAGCCTTGGGGACAAAGTTGAATTTCAAGACGGCTTTTCATCCCTCGGTCGATGGTCGTCGGAGAGAGTAATTCAGATATTGGAAGATATGTTAAGAAGATGTAATCGACTTCGTGGGTAGTTGGGAGGATTATCTACCATTGGCGAATTTATGTATAACAATCGATCCTAGCATTGAGGCGGCACCTTTTGAGGCATTGTATGGTCGTAAGTGTCATTCTCCTATTTGTTGGGTGAGTTGGGTGAAAACAAACCTGATGATATCAGAGATGGAGGATAAGGTAAAAGTTATTCGAGCATGGTTGAAAGAAGCCTCAGATAGACAGAAGTAAGACGCGAATCCGAGCGAAGGGACATCGAGTATAGTGTGGGGATCAGTTTTCTTGAGGTCTCTCCTTGGAAAAAGATCTTCGTGTTTGGAAGGAGGCGGCAAGTCCTAGATACATTGGACCTTATCGCAGTCTTGGAAGCGTGTTGGTCAGATGGCATATCGATTGAGTTACCTCCCGAGTTGGATCAAATTCATAATGTTTTTCATGTTTCCATGTTGAGGTGTTATAGATCTGATCCTTCGCACATTATTCCAGAGAAGAATTGGAGTGAATTCAGATTTGTCTTTTGAAGAACCGCTGGAAATCCTAGACCAAGATGTCAAGGTACTAAGGAAGAAAACCGTGCCGCTGGTCAAAGTTCTATGGCGTAACTACTGAGTGGAAGAAGCTACGGGGAGCCAAAGGATGCAATTCGGCAACAATACCCTCACCTTTTTCAACTGTGTAAATTTCGAGGACGAAAATTTTCTTTAGGAGGGTACTAATCCTAACTTATTATTATTTTTTAATTTATTTATAAATATTTTATAGTTTTGTATATATTTTATAAAATTAAACATTCAAATATAATAGATATATTTTTCTAAGTTTTGTAGTTTTTTATTTTTACGTTTTTTAGAATAAAGATCAAATTAATGAATGTGTGAAGTTAAGGGGTTAATTTTGTTGAATTTTCAAAATTACGATTAAATTGATAGAATCTACAAACGTTAACTTTAATTAATCTAGTTAAATAATAAGCAGAGGATGAAAGAGTGCAACAAAAACTAAAAATTCCAAAATATGAAGTAAAAAGGTTTAAAATCCTCTAATGATAATTTTATATAAAAATTTCATAATATATATCTCTTTTACGATTATATAATAAATTAATATTTAATATATAAATTAAGATACTTAACTCCAAACCCCATTACATAACCCCAAATCCAACCTCAAAACCTAAACTAAAACACACATACCTCTAAACCCCAAACTATATAGTGATAATTTTACTATTAAAATCCATATTATCTATTTTTCAATTTTATATACGTAAAATTATTTAATATATCAATTAAGGATTAAAATTTGAACCTATTTTAAAGAAATAATCATTGGGGTAATGGATACATATACCATTCGGGGTTATGAGAAAATAGTTTCACAATAGAATGAAGGATCGATGAATGATGGTCGGATCTGATAGCTTCGGGGTTATGGGATTTGGGGATTTGAATTAGGGGAAACTGATTTGAGGGTTTTCAATTTCGGGAATTTTGGGTCATATAGCTAACACATTAATCCTTAAACCCTAAACCTAAAATCCTAAACTTAAACCATAAACCCTAAACTCAGAAACCTAACACATTAACCATTTCCACCCAAGCCCCTAAACCTAAACTCATACACTCATAAACCCTAAACCCTAAACTCAAAACCTTAACCCATTAACCATATTTCCCCTTAATTAAACCCCAAACCCTAAACCTTAACCCCTGACCACTAACACTTAAATCTTATTAGGTAAACACTAAGATATTAAACACTATACAATAAACCCAAACAACAAAATTTAAAACACTAAACCCATACACCAAAATAACAAACCCTAAACCATGAAATTAACATACTAAACATTAAACCCATATTAAATCAATTTTAATAGCTTAACTTGTAACTTAAATGAAAACTTCTAAATTATTTAGTTAACAATTTGTAACTTTTCATAATTAAGTAACTAAAATGAAACTTTCTCATTGCTTATAAGTGAATTTATCAAAATAAAATATAATTCAAATCAAGAATAAGGGAAAAATATGAAAAACTTTTAGCGGCGCTTGTAAAAAAACGCCACTAAAGCTCAGGTATTTAGCGGCGTTTTATAAAAAGCGCCGCTAATGCTCAGACCTTTAGCGGTGTTTTTTAAGAAGCGCCGCTAATGTTGTGACCTTTAGCGGCGTTTTTACAAAAGCACCGCTAATGAGATGATTTATAGCGGCATTTTCTCAGAAACGCCGCTAATTATCATATCTTTAGCGGAGTTTTTACAAAACACCGCTAATGATATGATTTATAGCGGCGTTTTTTCAAAAGCGTCGCTAATTCTCAGATCGTTAGCGGCGTTTTTAAAAAAGCGCCGCTAATTCTCAGATCTTTAGCGACGTTTTTACAAAAGTGGCACTGATTCTCAGATCTTTAGTGGCGTTTTGTTATTAAACGCCGCTATTACTCAGTTTTTTGCGGCGTTTTCTTTCAAGCGCCGCTATGGTGTAATATTTGTGGCGTTTTGTTTAAAACGCCGCTAAAAGTCTATTTTGGTGTAGTGGTTTAAGATATTATATTCACCATCAAAATTTTGATTATTTTTTTGGAAAAGTATACTTCACTAAGTTTGAAAACTTAATTTACTTGATGGTGCACATAAACTCAAACGCTACGAAGTTAATTTTAATTTAATTTATCAAAAAATTTGAAAACTAAAAAGTATTAATACAATCTGCTAACTATTTATATACAAAATTCGTATCAAAATAAGACTTCAAAATTAAATAAAAATTCTAAGGATGATTTTGATTTTGAAAAGTTACTTTGTTGAAATTAATTAAGACTAATTCGAGATTTTATATTAGTTTAATGAGGACTGTCATTTCAATTTAAAAGCTTTTAGACTTTAACCTCAAAAAATGGGTTTAGGATTCTTTAACTAAGCTTTGCTTTTAAAAAATATACATTTACAATTTTTAGTAAGAGATATTTTAAGAATAATAAACCATCATTAATACATCGCATGGACTACAAATTGCTTCATAAAATGTCATTATCTTACCGCAAAATTGAAAGTTTTAAAAACTAACCAAAAATACCTTAGTTTGTTCGAAATTGTATCCTAATTTTTCTATCATTAATTACTCCGTTCTAATGATGAATTCTAATTAATCAATTGGTGACAACCAACAACTATTAAGAGACCCGTTGCATTAATGATACACGAAAACTAGGTTTCAAATCATATATCCTTCTCCTATGTAACTCGGAGCTCAATTTTATGTTCAATATATACCATATTCCTCTATCTTGACAATGTCTTTCCACAATTATTTTCAATTAATCTAGCAATGCACTTGTCTTATAACTCACATATATGTGGGCTATATTTTAGGAAAATGCCATTTAAAAAAAATAATAGTGTTTTGGGTCTGCTTTCTACGATATCTAGGGTAATAGGCTAATTTTAGAAAAAGATTGTAAATGAAAAACAATAATATTTGAATGGTCTAATAATATTTGAAATAATTAATTTTGTAATTTTTGGAAAATATTTCACATATAAACATAATGATATTTGAAATAATTAATTAAAATATTTCACATGTAAAAATATTTGAAATATCATACCCATGATATAGATGAAAAACAATTATATTTGAAATATTTTACATATAAAAATAATAATGATATTTAAAATAATTATTTCATTTTATAATATTAAAAAGTACCATACCCACTGTAGAAGGCCCAAATTGCCCGGGGCCCATTTTACAACCCAATAAAGACTCAAAACACAAACCCGTCAGAAACTACCGCAACCTCAAGCCCAATTAAACCCACCCAATACTAAACCCATTACAGCCAATTAAACCACAACCCATTAAACTAAAACCCAATTGACCCTAGCCCACATCGCAAATTTCAATGCTCAAAAAAGAAAATGAAAAACTAAACCTAATCAAAAAGACAAACCTAGGTGCGCCGCACCTGTGGCCTTCGACCGCCTCCACTTGCCCTCTGCGCTGCAAGTCTTATCCACCCATACGATTAAAGACCGCCCCAAGTGTACTCTTGCATTAAAAATGGAAGTGATGATGACTTGTAAACAATGGCTATAAAAGCCATTTCTAAACCGATTGTAAGGGACCTTTTTTTTTTTAGAATCAATTAATACAAAAAAAAAAGAACTTCCAGGCATGATTTAGAAGAAAAATAAAGAGAATCCAATACAATCATCAAAACACTCAAATATACAAGCAGAGAATACCCCAAAGCAGATTAAATCGCGTAAAGGTGACTTTAATTTCATTTTTCTTTTCTTTAGTTTAATATTTCTTTTCATTTTTCTACAAATTAGTTTAATATTTCTTTTCATTTTTTCTTCTAAAATTCCACACACATATATAATATATTATTAAAGAATTAAAAATAAAAAATATACATTTTTACCTTTTTAGGCCACCTGCGGAATAGTGGACGCGAAACCACCGAATCCAAGTTCGGTGAAGAATTGGCAGAGCGACGAGCCTATTAACCCCTTTTCGGACTGCAGAGAGCGAAGAGAGAAGTCGCTTTTTTAAAACATCAAGCGAAATGATTTTTTAACAACTTTGGTTATATAGCCCCAAAAAACGACGTCGTTTTGACCATGTCAAGACATGGCAATGGTTAAGTTTCATAAGGAAAGGTACGCGTATCCTTAGTATTCCATGTGGTTCTCAAAGTATAAGTTCAAGCTAAAAAGGTAAGGTAAAGGCCTTTTCGTTAAAACTGCTTGATAAGAAAAGAATAAGATAATTGATTAAGAATGTTGTTATTTATTTACATATAAACTTACTAAGCTTTATGCTTACTCCCATTCTTTAATTTTTTTATACTATTACAAGCCAAAGAATCACAAAGACCTCGGAGAAGCTATCAAAGGATTATATTGGTATTTTGTGACTTCGAGCACAAGGTTTAATTCGGATTTACTTAACATGGCCTTGAGATGGACAGTTTCAATTTTATGCCTAAGAATCGATAAGTTAAGTTTAGTAATGCCTGGTTCGACTACAGCGGTCTCGGGTGCGAGTTTGAATATAAATGAGATAATTGTAAAGAGAGTTTGTGAAATATTGAGTGCTTGGAACTGGACTCACAGAATGAAAAGGTTTGCCACTAACCCGTTATTATTTTCATTATTATCTTTATTTTATTTTATTACTACTATTATTATAATCATGACACTACACTACTACTATTTTATTTTCATTATCATTGTTATTGTTACTATTATTATTACCATTATTTTATTATCCTATCACTATTGTCTATTTATTTATTTACTTATTTTATAATTTTTTGTCTTTACTATTATTTTGCTTATTATTATCTTTAATATATTGTACTATTATCATTTCTATCATTGTTTTGATATTATTATTATTATTATTATATTTACGTCTATATTTATTTTCTTAGTTTAATATTATATTATTAAATAAAATACATTTTGTAAAATTACTATACTTCATCTAAAAGTTTTAAAATAAGACAATGTTTTGTATTTAGAAATTAAGAATAGTACCCTAACGTCTTTGAGTTTCAATTTTACATTTGACTAAATAGCTAAAATCCTTTTAATAAATTTAAGTAAATCATGAGATGACTTTGATTCTGAAAGATTAAAACATCGTTTCTTCACGTCTTTGGATGTGATGTTTATATCCTTCGGAATAAAGAAATCTGTGACCCAACCCCGAATATGACCGATGGTGGAGTCGAGAATCAACGACAACATCCCCACATCGAGCCAAGAAAACGCCGATCATTGGAAGAGCACCTCTGGTAATCCCATCTCGAGCTCAAAATCATCAAACAGATTTTGAGAAAAGAATGTGGAATCGGGAAAAGGATAGAACAATTAGAGGAAGAGAAAATACAGCTGGGTTTGGATGTTGACGTTCGAAACCGAAGCCGATAAAAGTCGAGAAAAAGGAAAAATAAGGCTGAGGAAGATTTGGACAGTTTGAAAACAGACTATAAGAAGTTGCGAAGGTCAATGAAAATTGCTGGATTAGGAAAAACGTCAGAGCAATGGCGTCAAGAACTTAGAGAGGAAAAAAATAGAGCCAGTTAATGGGAAATAAAACTTCGAGATACTTAAGTTCGAGAAGATACTCTAAAAAGAAGTTTGGTAGAAAGTCAGAACAAGAAAGAGGAATTAAAGGCTCGGGTGTCAGAATTGGAAAGATCATTGTATCAGTATCGTAGCCGTAACTCTGTAGTTGAATTGAAGGCTAGTCTCAGTAAAATTGAAGAAATGAAAGCAAGAATCGAAGAGCTAGAGTCTACTTTACATGGTTGTGAGCTACGGGTGGAGCTTCTTGAAGTCAATGAGGAGTGTTGGAAGCAACAACTTCATCACTCTTAGAGCCAAGTCAGAGACCGGGATTACATTATGGGGGAAGCCGTGGCTCAAGTGCGAGAGGTGGCGGATCACTTACAAACCTTAGCGGTCGAAAGTTGATATACTAAGTTTATTTTACTGAATCGAAGTCGAGCAAGGTCAAGAGTTAGTTGGGCTTCTTGAAGAAGTCAAGGCCTTAAGTATTAGGCGAGGCCTTATATGTAATCCATTTATGTGAAGAAACTTGTTTTCTAAAAAAGTTATTCTAATGGAAATTGAATCAGAATCAAAGCCTTTCTGTTGCATACATTTCATGCATTAGCATTACATTGCATCATGCGCATTAAATCTCACAAAGAAACCTTAAATTATGACAGTTACTCTGGAATATCGCTACAGTACACGAGGCAAAATAAAAGTAATGGATCAAAAAATAGAAAAGTTAGAGTAGATGCAAAAAGACATGCAGGATCAAATGCAAGAACAATTAGCCCAAATGCAAGAAGACATGATAGAGCGAATGCAAGAATCTCAGAATAATTTGATAGGCCAGCTAGCACAGTTGATGGCTAAAGAACATGAGAAGGGAAAAGGCGTTGTTATTAGTTCAGAAAATGATAATGACGACCTTATTTACCCCATTAAACACCCAAGCACCACCAGATATGTACCCCCAAAGGACGCATGTTACTATCAAGCCGCAGTATCAGGTCGATACCTCAATACCAACGCACCTCCCAACTGGCTCGGGTTCTAACCCATGAGATATCCCAACAAACCCTGTCGCCCCTGATCTCGACGAGATGGCAGAGATAGACAAGGCAAAGGTGGGCTTGCCAAGGTAACTTGAGGACCGTTGCAAGTGGTTAGAAGAGAAGTTTAAAGAAATGGAGACTGCTGACTACCGTTACGGGGTAGACGCTAAGGACTTGAGATTGGTCCCGGACTTGGTACCTCCGCCAAAGTTTAAAACACTAGAATTTGAGAAATACAACGGGACTAGTTGTCCCGAGGCGCACATCAAGATATTCTGTCGAAGAATGGCGGGACACGTTAATAATGACCAATTACTGATCCATTGTTTTCAAGACAGTCTGGTCGGGTCTGCGGCAAGGTGGTACAATCAGCTTAGTCGTGCCCAGATTAAGACATGGAAGGACCTAGCACAGGCCTTCATGAGATAATCTGATCACGTGTGAGACATAGTGCCCCATGAATCACGCCTAAAATATGGAAAAAAAGTCGGCGAGAGCTTTAGACAATATGCTCGTGATGGAGAGAGGTAGCAACACAAGTTCACCACCTCTCTTAGAAAGAAACAACCATGCTTTTCATCAATACTTTGAAGGCTCCTTTCATTAATCACATGCTGGGGAGCGCTACTAAAAGTTTTTTAGATATCGTGATGTCAGGCGAAATGATAGAAAATGCAATCCGAAGTAAAAAAAAATAGACGTGGGGGAAGGTGTCAAGAGACCGGCCCCAAGGAAAAAAGATAGTAAAGTAAATAATGTGAACACGTACAATAAGGGTTATTCAAATCCGATTCATCGAAGCCACCGGGACAAGAACTACCACCATCGAGACATTCCAAGGCAAGATTCCAATCCAATGCCTAACAGGAAAAGAATTCAATTCACGCCGATTCCTATGACATATAGGGAATTGTACCAGAACCTGTTCGACACACATATAGTGTTCCCGTTCTACATAACACCCATGCAACCACCGTTCCCAAAATAGTATGATGTAAATGCTCAATGTGAGTACCATGCGGGAGTAGTTGGGCATTCGATCAAGAATTGCACTGCGTTTAAAAAGGTGGTCGAGAAACTTATCAAAATGGGAGTCGTAGAGATCAATGACCTATCAAGGCCTAACGTAGCAGACAACCCGTTACCCAATCATTCTGACAAAGGGGTAAATGAGGTAACCGAGAGTGGAGGTAAGAGGATTAAGGTTGACCTGGCTGAAGTAAAAACCCTATTGAGATGGGTTTGGAAACAAATGGTAAATAGGGGGTTAATCACGCAAGAATCAGGAGAAAAGCCTAAAAGAGTGGGAAAATACTGCCAGTACCATGCCAAGGAGGATCATGACATTCAAGAATGCATTGAGTTCAGGGCCACAGTGCAAAATCTCACGGATAATAAAGGGATGGAATTTATGAAAAAACCAAAGGATCTGAAGAAAGAGAGGTCTACGTGTCAGAAGAAGGATCGACTAAGAATGTCTATGGGGTCAATCGCCCTGTGGTAATTATCTCGCGACCAAGAATGGGTGAAACTGGAGTACCAAGTGCGCCAAAGGTCATAATTCAGAAGCCTGTAACTTTCCCTTATAATGATAGTAAAAGGGTTCCGTGGAATTATGACTATAATGTAATGATCCCGGAAAGAAAAATCCAGTTAATACTCTGAAAGAAAGCCAAGATGTGGGTTTCTTCACGCGCAGTGAAAAATGCTATACCCTAAACACAAAGGCAGAACTGGCTGAAGGAAAAATCGTGATAGTTGAGCAAAGAAAAAAAAGATGATCGGACCTGAAACACCTATCAATGAGCCAGTGACAGAAAAAGAGGCTAAGGAGTTCTTAAAATTCTTAAAGCACAGCGGGTACAGTGTTGTGGAGCAATTGCACAGACAGTCAGCTCGCATATCGATGTTAGCCTTGCTCATGAGCTCAGAAACCCACCGAAGTGCATTAATGAAGGTGTTGAATTAAATATATGTCGTGGATGATATATCTATCAATAAGCTGGACCATCTGGTCAGCAACATAAATGCCGACAACTTCATTTTCTTCAATGACGATGAGATACCCCCAAGGGGTTTGGGATCTACAAAGGCTCTACATATAACCACACGCTGCAAGGGATATATGTTGCCGGGGGTGTTAGTTGATAATGGATCAGCCTTGAATGTATTACCCTTATCCACGCTAAATCGGTTGCCCATGGATAGCTCTCATATGAAAATGTGCCAGAATATATTGAGAGCATTCGATGGTACTGAGAGAAGGGTCATGGGAAAGATAGATGTACCTCTTTAGATTGTCCCAAATACATATGAGGTTGACTTCTTGGGGATGGACATCAAGCCATCCTGCAATTGCCTGTTAGGAAGGCCTTGGATCCATTCGGCTAGGGCAGTGCCGTCATCACTACATCAAAAGTTAAAATTGGTAACTGAAGGTAGATTGGTCACGATAAACATCAAGGAAGATATCATAGCATCTGTTACGAGTAACGCTCCATATATAGAGATAGACGACGAAGCGATAGAATGCTCTTTTCGATCGCTGGAATTTGTCAATGCAACCTTCGTCATCGAAGGCGACAAAATCCCCATGTCCAAAATATCTAAATCCACGAGGATGAGCCTGCAAATGATAGTTGGGAAAGGAGCCTTGCCAGGAAAAAGACTCGGGAAATACCTTCAAGGAAAGACTAAGGTACCAATGCTAAAAGAAAAACAAGATCGCTTCGACCTGGGATTCAAGCCAGATATGAAGCAAAAAAAGAAAGAAGTAGAGAAAAAGAAGGAAAGAAGAAAGGCGTGTTTAAGTGGAGAGGAGGTCAAATGGGAGTCGATGACCTTCCCTCATCTATCTAAAACATTTGTTTCGGGAGGAATTATATACCCTGAACAAAGGATGACAAGAAGAGAAATAGCGGAGGAAATATTGAGAAGTTTGAGCATTAACGCCGTATCCGAAGAAGGAACTGAAGGAAGAGATTTATCCAGAATTTGCCCTTACACTCCCGAAAGTGTTTTGAACAATTGGACCATGGAAGAGATTCCTGTAACCTTTAAAATTAATTCAGAGTAATGTTCGGAACACACTTGTTGCTCTAAGCCTAGGAGCAATAAGAAACCTTTTGTTAAAATGGCATATGTCCAAATGTATTTATTTCAATAAAATGAACCTTTTTGTATCATTCCGAGCAAATATTCTTTTCATTCATAACTAGAATATTCTTTACATTTCATTCATAACCAATCATACAAATAATCATTCTTAGATTCTTTTGTTTTTGCACATATCTTTTTCCTCCTAACAGGTCCCTAGATATCAATGATATGAGTGACACTATTATTAACTCAGAATCTCCTTTTGAACAAGATACGGGTGTGGAGGATTCTCAGGGTTTTAAAGATAACCAAGACCGTAACATATCTACTAATTTGTTAAGAATGGTAGAGCAAGATGAGAAACAAATCTTACCTCACAAAGAATCAGTGGAAACTGTGAGCTTAGGGGAAGGAAAAGAGTTAAAGATTGGAGTTAACATTGCCGTAGAAACGAAGTGAGACCTCATTGAGTTACTCCGAGAATTCAAGGACGTCTTCGCATGGTCATACCAGGACATGCTCGGGTTAAATACAGATATCATGGTACACCAACTCCCTATAAAGGAGGAGTGTAGGCCAGTTCAACAGAAGCTCCGAAGGATGAGGCCCGATGTTTTGTTAAAAATAAAAGAAGAGGTCAGGAAAAAAATTGATGCCGGTTTCCTACAAGTAGTTAAATACTCAGAATGGGTAACAAACATAGTACCCGTTCCTAAGAAAAATGAGAAGGTACGGATGTGCGTGGACTATAAGGTTTTGAACAAGGCCAGCCCAAAAGATAACTTCTCATTGCCTCACATTGATACTTTAGTGGATAACACTGTTGGTTATTCACTTTTCTCTTTCATGGATGGCTTCTCCGGGTACAACCAGATCAAGATGCATCCTGAAGATATAGAGAAAACCACATTCTTAACCATGTGGGGAACATTCTATTATAAGGTAATGCCATTTGGACTGAAAAATGCGGGGGCAACGTATCAAAGAGCCATGGTAACCCTTTTCCATAATATGATGCACAAGGAGATCGAAGTTTATGTGGACGATATGATTGCAAAGTCCGGGACTGAGAAAGAGCATGTACAAGTTTTGAGGAAACTGTTCCTTAGGTTGAGGAAATTCCAACTGAAGCTCAATCCAGCAAAATGTACCTTTGGGGCTAGGTCGGGAAAATTGCTAGGATTTGTAGTCAGCGAAAAAGGAATTGAGATTGATCCAAATAAAGTAAGGGCTATACAGGAGCTGTCTCCACCACATATTCAAAAAGAAGTTCGAGGTTTCTTAGGAAGATTAAATTACATCACCCGTTTCATTGCACAACTAACAGAGAAATGTGACCCTATATTCCGTCTCATTAGGAAACACAACCCAGGTGTATGGAATGAGGAGTGCCAGGGCGCTTTTGATAAAGTCATGTATTACTTGTCCAAGGCCCCAGTGTTAATGCCACCTTGTCTAGATAGACCACTGATATTGTATTTAACGGTATTTGAAAACTCTATGGGATGTGTGCTAGGCCAACATGATGAGTCGGGAAGAAAAGAAAGGGCAATATATTATCTCAGCAAGAAGTTCACTGAATGTGAGATAAGATATTCGTCAACTGAGAAGCTGTGCTGCGCTTTGATTTGGATGACTCGGGGGTTGATACAGTATATGCTATACCATACAACTTGGCTCATCTCGAAACTGGACCCTCTCAAGTACTTGATGGAGTCGACTGTTCTGAACGGAAGAATGACCCAATGGTAGATTCTACTTTTTGAGTTCGATATAGTCTACGTAAACCAGAAAGTTGTAAAGGAGAGTGCAATAGCAGACCTTTTAGCCAGCAGAGCCTTAAAAGATTACGAGCCACTGAACTTTGATTTCCCGAATGAGGACCTAATGTATGTGTAAACCACCGAAGAAGATACTCAAACGGAGTGCCATCCTTGGAAACTAAACTTTGATGGAGCTTCAAACGCAATGGAAAATAGAATTGGAGCAATCCTAGTATCCCCGAATGGAGATCATTATCCTTTTACTAATAAATTGGATTTTGATTGCACAAATAACATGGCCGAATATGAAGCATGCATCATGGGTATCCGCACAGCTATTGAGCATAAAATCAATGTGTTAGAGGTATATGGCGATTCTACGCTAGTAATCAACTAGCTCAAAGGTGAATGGGAAATAAGAGATCCCAAGTTGATCAGTTATCGAAAGCTAGTTTTGGAGTTAATTAAGGAGTTTGATGACGTCATTTTACATTACCTCCATGAGAAGAGAACCAGATGGCGATGCCTTGGCTACCTTAGCTTCTATGATCAAAGTAAACAAACAGGAGGAAGTGAGACCAATCCAGATGAGTATTTTTGAGGCTCTAGCGTATTGTTACAACATTGGCGAAGAAAGGGAAAAAGATGATCATCCTTGGTATCGCGACATATTGTGATATGTGAAGAATCGTGAATACCTCGACCAAACAACCGAAAATGATAAGAGGACGCTAAGAAGACTGGCGATTGATTATGTCTTAGATGGGGAGGTCCTATACAAAAGAAGGAATGATCAAGTGCTTTTAAGATGTGTGGATGCTGTTGAGGCCAAGAAAATCCTGGAAGAGGTTCATGAGGGTGTTTGTAGAACGCACGCTAATGGTTTTACAATGGCCAGACAGATCATGAGGTTCGGGTATTATTGGTCCACTATGGAAGAGGATTACGTCAGTTATGCCAAGAAGTGCCATAAATGCCAAATTTATGGAGATAAAATTCATGTACCTCGTTCACCTCTTCACGTCATGACTTTTCCATGGCCTTTCTCTATATGGGGGATGGATGTCATTGGGCCAATATCACCAAAAGCGTCTAATGGACATCGATTCATCTTCGTGGTCATTGATAATTTCACCAAGTGGGTAGAAGCAACTTCCTATGCAAATGTCACAAAATTGGCGGTCAGCAAGTTTTTAAAGAAGAAGATTATATACCGATACGGAATGCCCGAAAGGATAATATCTAACAACACATTGAATTTGAACAATAGTACTATAGCAAAGGTTTGCAGTCAATTCAAGATCAAACACCATAACTTGTCGCCATACCGCCCAAAAATGAATGGTGCAGTCGAGGCAGCTAATAAGAATATTTCAAGAAAATTATGGGAAAGATGACTGAGACTTACAGAGACTGGATGAGAAGTTACCATTTGCTTTTTTTGCTTATCGAACATCGGTCAGAACCTCTACCAGAGCAACACCTTTTTCCTTAGTTTATGGAATGGAGGCAGTACTTCCTATCGAAGTTGAGATCCCTTCTCTTCGAGTCTTGTCTGAACTAAAGTTGGATGAAGCAGAATGGATTCAAGCCCAGTATGATCAGCTGAACTTAATTGAAGAAAAAAGGCTGAAGGCTATTCGTTATGGTCAAATGTACCAAAAACGAATGATGCGGGCTTATAATAAGAAGGTTCGCCCAAGAGAGTTCCATGAGGGAGACATTGTTTTGAAAAAGATCCTTCCCATACAGAAGGACTTCAGAGGAAAATGGATGCCGAATTGAGAAGGACCTTATGTAGTAAAGAAAGCCTTCCCTAGAGGAGCGCTGATTCTGACTGAGATGGATGGCAAAAACTTGCGTAATCCTGTGAATTCAGATTCGGTCAAGAAATACTTCGCCTAAAAAAAAAAGGGAGGGGCCAAGGTGAAAACCCTCAAAGGGCGTCTTGAGCTCGAAAAAAAATGGAGAGGCCAAGGTGAAAACCCGCAAAGGGCACCTTGAGACCAAAGGGGTTTTGAATTGAAAACCCAAGAATGGGTAATTCAAATTTTTTATTGAAAGGAAGGCATACAGTAGTCTTGCTATACCCAAATTAACAAGAAGGAGAGACGTTACGTCTTAGGACATCGACAAAGTCTTCTAAATCTGCCAAACACCTATGAAGTTCAAAAGGTCCTCGAGAAGTTCCGTGCAGAGAAGCTCATGCTATGATATCTGGGGCACCTATTTTCATCTTACTCATTTCATGTTTTAGCACGGTTTGCTATTCTTGATTAAATCATTTTTGTTTCTTGGCGAACTTGCTATCTTAACTTATTCTCATTCTACACTCCGTCAAAATTTGGTCTTTTTGAGCTTGACTCTCAATAAAAATCCATCTTGTCCATCGTGATAATCTTTTCAAGCATTTTTCATTGAAATAACGATTATAGACCAATAATATTCTAATAAAAGGAGTTTCGCATATTACTCTGAAAACTTTTAAATATTACAGGAACCTGAAGTGGGACCACTATTTAAAACTAACTGAGTTTGGGGGGTTGGGAACAATTGAGAAAGAATGATCCAAAATTGTGACCCTCAAAGATACCGACTGAATAAGAGAGCAGGGTAATGCTTTAATAACGAGTGATGACAACCTAAGCATCAAAAGGAGGATCATTCCAAAAATGATATCCATGTAAACATCATGCAAAACACATCCAATTAAGAGCATTTAATTCATTTCGATCATTGCATCCTAATTATTGTACAAAGGATCATGCCCATGACATCATGCATTCATGCAAATGTCGTCTATAATACATTAGTTAAGAGCATTTGATTCATTCCGATCATAGCATCCTAATTATTTAACATAAGCATAGGCCCAAGAAATCGATTTTATAGCCCATGTCCCTCAGAGGATGATGTAGCAAGATCGATGGAGGCTACAAAACAAACCTTATCTCCCTGAAGTTATGGTGGAGTAAGTTGAAGATACAAGTCTTATCTCCCTGACGTTGCAGTGGAGCAGACTGAAGATTACAGATCTTATTTCCCTGAAGTTGCAGTGGAACAGATTGAACGGATCTTATCTCTCTGAAGTTGCAGTGGAGTAGGTCAAAACAAACCTTATCTCCCTGAAGTTGCAGTGAAGCAGGTTGAAGATGCAAGTCTTATCTCCCTGACATTGCAGTGGAGCAGACTGAAGATAGCAGATCTTATTTCCCTAAAGTTGCAGTGGAACAGATCGAAGATATAAATTACAGATCTTATCTCTCTGAAGTTACAGTGGAGTAGGTCAAAACAAACCTTATCTCCCTGAAGTTGCAGTGGAGCAGGTTGAAGATACAAGTCTTATCTCTCTAACGTTGCAGTGGAGCAGACTGAAGATAGCAGATCTTATTTCCCTAAAGTTGCAGTGAAACAGATCGAAGATATAAATTACAGATCTTACCTCTCTAAAGTTGCAGCAGAGTAGATCAAAACAAACCTTATCTCCCTAAAGTTGTAGTGGAGCAGGTTGAAGATGCAAGTCTTATCTCCCTGACGTTGTAATGGAGCAGACTGAAGATAGCAGATCTTATTTCCCTGAAGTTGCAGTGGAACAGATCGAAGATATAAATTACAGTAGAGCAGATCAAAACAAATCTCATCTCCCGAAGTTACAGCAGGAGCAAATTCAAGATACATGTCCTATCTCTCGAAGTGGCGATGGAGTGGATCAAGGAAGCAAGATATAGTAGATTGGAATGAGGTTACATGAAGAAGAGGAGCACCAAAAGAGTCAAGACTCAGCAAGACCGGGCAAATTTGGTCCTTCTTTATGTCTTTGCTCTATTCTGGTTGCACGATAATGAGCAAAGAGGGGAAGCTGTAGAAGGCCCAAATTGCCCGGGGCCCATTTTACAACCCAATAAAGACCCAAAACACAAACCTGTCAGAAGCTACCGCAACCTCAAGCCCAATTAAACCCACCCAATACTAAACCCATTACAGCCAATTAAACCACAACCCATTAAACTAAAACCCAATTGACCCTAGCCCACATCAGCAGCCCAATGCTCAAAACAGAAAATGAAAAAACTAAACCTAATCAAAAAAGACAAACCCTAGGTGCGCCACACCTAGGGCCTTCTGATCCCACCTTCCACTTGCCCTTTGCGCCGCAAGTCTTGTCCATCGCCACGATTGCTCAAAGACCCCAAGTGTACCTGCAGCATTAAAAATGAAAGTGACTGAAAGCTTGTAAACAATGGCTATAAAAGCCATTTCTAAACCGATTGTAAGGACCTTTTTTTGGAATCAATTAATACAAAAAAAGAACTTCCGATAACGATTTAGAAGAAAAATAGAGAGCATCCAATACAATCATCAAAACACTCGAATATACAAGCAGAGAATACCCCAAAGCAGATTAAATCGCATAAAGGTGGCTTTAATTTCCTTTTTTCTTTTTTGGCGTTAGTTTAATATTTCTTTTCATTTTTCTTCTAAAATTCCACACATATATAATATGTTATTAAAGAATTAAAATAAAAATATATATTTTACCTTTTTCGCCACCATGCTTGGTGGTTCACGCTGACAAGCATCGGAGCGACAAAAATGACGATTTAACGATTTGAACCCCCTTTTCGGACTGCAGAGAGAGAGAGAGAAGTCGGGCTTTGTTTTAAAAACACCAAGCGAAATGATTTTTTAAACAACTTTGGCCTTATATAGCCCCAAAAACGAGCGTCGTTTTGGGTCGGTTTAACGCCCAAAACGATGTCGTTTGCTCTTTAGAACTCCAAGGCCTCGACCGACCCATTCAGGATCCGCGTTTTTTACAAAGAGGATTTTACGCGTTTAGCCCTTCCGCCTTTTTTTTTTTTGTTCTGCAATCAAGTTTTCAATTTCTTTTTATTTTGCCCCAAAATTTCGCGTAGCTTTGAATTTAATCTTTATTTGAACACTGCGTTTAATAAAGCGGGTGAATTGCTGTTGAGCCCCTTTCCATTTCACGCGTGCTTCAGCTTAATCCTTTTATTATTTATTTATTTATGATTTGTCCCTTCTACTTTCTTTAATATACGATTTAGCCCTTCCTTACTATTTTATTTTATTTCAAATTTGCGCCAATACTCTGTTCTTGATCCAACTTTCGTCCTTTTTTTTTTTGCTATTTTCACTGATTTATTATTAAATTAAATTTTTTATAGTATTATCACTTTATATTTAGCATTATATTTGATACTATATTTATTATATGTATTATTATTTATGCCATTATTATTATTATTATTATTATTATTATTATTATTATTATTATTATTATTATTATTATTATTATTATTATTATTACCACTTGTATTTTATTATTATTTATTTTATTTATTCTTTTATACTTTCTATTATAGTTTTCATTAGTTTTCTTAATAATATGTTGTTATTTTCTATTTAAGTTATTATTATTATCATTATTAATATTTATATTAACATATTGTTATTATTTTTATTATTATAATTATTTTATTTTTATTACTACTATTATTATAATCATTGTCATTACTTTATGTTCATCATTATTTTGTTATTGTTATTATTTTAATATCTTTTATTATCTTTATTTTATTATTACTACACTACTACTATTTTATTTTCATTATCATTGTTATTGTTACTATTATTATTACCATTATTTTATTATCCCTATCACTATTGTCTATTTATTTATTTACTTATTTTATAATTTTTTGTCTTTACTATTATTTTGCTTATTATTATCTTTAATATATTGTACTATTATCATTTCTATCATTGTTTTGATTATTATTATTATTATTATTATTATATTTATTATATTTACGTCTATATTTATTTTTTAGTTTAATATTATATTATTAAATAAAAATGCATTTTGTAAAATTACTATACTTTATCTAAAAGTTTTAAAATAAGGCAATGTTTTGTATTTAGAAATTCGGGGAATAGTGCCCTAACGTACTGGGTTTCGATTTTCCGTTTGACTAAATAACTAAACATCCTTTTAATAAATTTCATAAATCATGAGATGACTTTGATTACGAAAGATTAAAACATTGTGTCCTAACGTGCTGGATGTGATGTTTATATCCTTTCGGAATAAAGAAATCTCATTTTTTAACTCAAGCATCTATATTCATTTTCTTAGTTTAACACTATTAAACATAAATACATTTTGCGAAATTATTATATTTCATCCAAAGGTTTTTTAAATAAGGCAATGTTTATATTTAGAAACTCGGAGAATAGTGCCCTAACGTGCTGGGTTTCGATTTTTCGTTTGACTAAATAACTAAACATCCTTTTAATAAATTTCGTAAATCATGAGATAACTTTGATCGCGAAGGTTTAAAATATAGTGTCCTAACGTGCTGGATGTGATGTTTGTATCCTCTCGGGACAAAGAAATCTCAATTTCAGCCCAAATTATCCAAACATTTTCTAAAGGATTCGTATTTTAAAATATTTTTAAATTTTGACATTAAGACACTAATTAATCAATTTGGTACCAATTTTGGGCGTATCGATGGTGCTAACCCTTCCTCGTGCGTAACCGACTCGCGAACTCGTTTTCTGGATTTCGTAGACCAAAATCGTTGTTTTGATAAATCAAACTGCTTATTAAAAACAACCATTTTATGAGGTGACCCGATCACACCTCAACAAAAAAGATTGATGGCGACTCCCTATTTTTATTTTCGTTTTCAAAACCAAAGTCGATTCCCGTTTTTCCCAAAAAATGGTTTCGACACCCACAATATAGGTGGAGAAAAGAAATATTTGACATATAAATATTATATATAAAGAAAAATATATCAAAAAAATTAGTTGATATTTTTTAAAAATAAAATATATTTAACATAATGATAAATATAAAAGTATATATTTTATTATATATTTATTATTTTATTTATATAAATAAAGTAGTTATTAATTTCAAATATTTTTAACATAATGATATATATATATATATATATATATAAATTATATATTTTTTATATAATTACATATTTGTTATTTAATTTTATAAATAAAGAGTAATTAATTAAAATAAAAATTTAAAATTTAAAACAACATAAAATAAAAATACAAATAGAAGAAGAATCACACCTAAGACTCAAAGATGAAATATCTATTATTTAACCATCTAATCAAATAAGTGATATGTTAAAACATTAATTTAAAAAAAGAAGAAGAAGAAAGAAACTTGAAACAATATGAAATAAAAAAATATATAAATTTGAATCAAAAAGAAATCAAACCCGAGAGTTAAGGACAAAACCACTAATATTAATCATATGACCAAAGGACCAGACGTGTCAAAAAAGTTAAAAAATACACCCTACTTAGAGGTGATCATTGGTTGGGATACTGCCCGGCCCGACGACCGTCCGAAAAATGGGAGGGTTCGGGTAAAAATATAGGCCCGAAATATGGGTTTGAGCAAAAAAATGATGCCCCTTTAGAAAATGGGCTGGGCCTCAGGTAAAACTTTTTTGGTCCGGCCTGGATTATATATTAAATATATATTTTATTTTTAATCAAATATAATTTTTAAATTTACATTTTTTTGTTTTAATATTTATTTTAAAATTTTTTATTTAATGAAAAAAGATTTAAAAAAATTAATATGGACTGGATTGGGCTCAAATCTAAAAAATAGGCAGAACCAACCCAAAACTCTTAATTCTTTTTAAATCTCATGTTCCTAAAATTTATCCCATATATGTGACGTAACGCAAACAGAAACTAATACTAACAAAAACACAAAAAAGAAGTTAAAACCAAAAGATCCAAGTTAAACCAGCTCCTAGAAACTTGTAAAGACAACTACTTACACCACCACATAGTTAAGATAAAAGTAGGCTGAACTTTTATTTATGTACATATAGGGCGAAGAGTAATATGGTTAGATGTAAGATTATTGTAAAAAAAAAAAAAACAACTACTAAAATAAACCACATCGAATAAATTTAATAATTGGTACTTCTTTTTACTTGAATCTATTAAATTATCTCTGTTCTTATTAATGTTGTTAAAACGTCTTTTCAACATATGTAAAAAGATTGTTCATCTCTCAAACGTTTTTTTACAAATTTCATTGGAAAAAATATTCTTTCTAAACTTGCTATAATAACTCATAAAATCAATGCAAGATATACCAAAGGATAAACAATATTTTTTCTTGGCAAAATCTTGAATCCTTTTTGATTGCATGGGAATACGTCTATGATTTTTATATAATTATGAAGAATGATTATTTACTAGCATTCTTGGTTTACCCTTCATAAATCATAATATTAACTTCGGGAAAGGTTTTTCCTTTTTGAATGATTTTTTCTTTTTGGGCTAATTCAAAGGGTCTTTCTGTCTTTCAATATTCATCCAGTAAACTAGTTATTATATGATATTTTAACAATTCTAGCTATTTGCCATCTTTTAGTGTCCTTTATGATACGTTGTTCAAAAATTTTGCTTCATTAATTCAACAAATATATAATATTTTATTTTTGAATTTTTTTAGGTCAATTGACCACACAGTCACATAGGTGGCTCTGTCACTGTGTACGAACATCCAATTAGTAGTGTTCAATAAACATCAATCACCATGAAAACTATTACGAAGTGGTAGTGTAGTTCTTCTTTAGGCATTTAGATCAAGTTTGAATATTAGATTTATTTATTTTAGGTGAGTTTTACTTTAAATACCATCTCCTGACCAAATAGGATTAATCTTAAACCATTAAATAAATGAGGGCATGAGTTTCAAAAAAATTAATTACATTTACAATTTCTTTTTGAAAGTTTACAAGTACAGTTAAAATATATAAATATTCTTTTGATTTGTTTTAGGTCAATTGACCCAACAATCACATAAGTGGCTCTTCTACCATATATAAACTTTTAGTCAATAGTGTTCAACAAATGTTTATCGACATGAAAACCAATATGAAGTGTCATTGAATTTCTTCTTTAGACATTTTGGATGTTTAAATTTTAGAGCCATCTTTGTTGGGAGAGCTTTACTTAATACAACCTTTAACCCAAATAGATTAGTCAATTACATTTTTTTTTTTGAAATTTGTATAAAATTAAACTATTATAACACAAAACAGATTAAGAACTCGAACAAAAAACTAAATTATTACAACATGAATAACTTACGAACTGATTAGTCAGATTAAAATTCACACATGGCAAATAGCTCATGATTTGACTCGAAAACTCACACATTTAATTGTACATTAGAGGTCTTGAATCTAGATACTCAAATTTAAGGCCTCGCTTTTGCAAATTATGCCAAAACCTTATTGACAATACATTTACCAATTAATGCTATGTTTGATTACTAGTGTAATAACACGAGAAAAAAGCTTATTTAATCTGCATGTGTTAAAGTAGTTAAACATAAAATAAAGAATAATTTAAACAAATTTAAACTTGAAATTGAAAGTATGAGTAAAAACTCTTATAAAAAATAAGACATCTTCAAAATAAGCAAAAAAATTTCTACCTCTTGCCAAATATAAGTCATAAAAATAGCTAAATATTACTTATTAAAATTAAATTATATACTAAAAGATGAAGATAAAATAATATTCCTATACAAACGCAACATAAATGAAATGAATGAGTAAATATCGAATATAATAATTTTAACACATTAAATGATTTTTTTCACAAATAATCTTTAAAAATGCATCTATTTTTTAAAAATAAATTATTCTTAACTTCGATCGTTAATTAATTATACCAAGACATATTCCAACGATGTGGATACAAATTAAATTATGTAATTAACAATAAATGTACTTTTATAAGACCAATAAAATGTTTTTGTTTTAAAGTTACACATATAACTACTATAGTTTTAAATAATTATAATAAAAGATTATAAAGTAAAAATAAACTGAAAATTAAAAATCTTTCACTCTAATCAAAAGAAAATAGGAAAAACTACAAGATAAATTAAATTTAAAATAAATATAGAGAAAGTCTGTACGGAATTAATTCCAACTTAAATAATAAAGATTTCATGCGATTAAGTGAAAGTTTCATTCTGAGAAATAATTTTTAATAATTTAAAAAATAGAAAATAGATGATGTGTGACTATGATTTTGGAAATAAATTAATATTAGCAAGACATTTGAAAAAGAGATGAGTGAATAGGATTGGTTAGGGGTTAGCCATTCACAGCTGATGTATGCGCTTACGTCACTCACACCTACATCACTTCCTAAAGTTAAAGCAAACCCCGCATCCAATGTATTCACCCCAAATTTGTCGCTTCTCTTCCCTTGACTTTCATGCTTTGCAATTTCATCCACTCCCCTTGAATCCCCCAAAAGCTTCCATTAACTTAGAATTCAGATTTGGGCAAGTAAGAATGACAGCAACATTATATGAATTACTTTTTCATTTTTATTCTACTTTTCAAATGAATAATGAAACATTGAATGCCAATCAACCTTATAGGTGCATTATGATAAAAACAGAATCCACTTTTCTTACATTAAACTATCAGCTGCGGTATGATGATATTTCACCAATATTTGTTTAAGTCTAACACAAGAAAAATGAGTTCATCATACGTTGTTTAACTTGTTGCATCCTAGTGTACATTTGGGGGCTAAAAGTTGAAATCTCAATAATACCTGGTTTTTAAAAATATGGGGACCTCTAGTTTTCCCAAGTTTCGAGGGAATCCATCATTTCTCTGGAGTAGCCTCAAATTCTGGTAGCGTTTATCCAAAGAGGAAGAGGGTTGCTGCTGCTGTTGTGAGATAGGGCAGCACAAATTTCCAAATTGGCTGGATAATTGAAGAAGGAAAGTCACAAGAAGCAACATCACTTCATTGGTCTTCTCACTTCTTACCCAACCATTGGTCAAACTGGAATTTGCAATCCAGTGTTAAAATACCCTCCATTTTGCACAAATCCCAAAACCAACCTCAAAGGAAACTCCATTTTTAATAAATAACGAAATTTAAAGAAAATATATATTTTTTAAGTTTTACAAATACAAATTCTAATAGCTAAAGTATCAAATTATAACAAATTGATTGTTTGAGTAATCAATAAGTAAAATTAAATTATTACAATATAAATGGATTAACGATTGATACAATCTAGATTAATGCCAATAAATTAAAACTTTTCATATACAATGAAACTCAGAGACCTAAACATATAATTACATACGACAATGTTGTGAGTGTTAAAAATGATTAAAAATATTTTAAATTAAATGCTTATCCCTATTAATATTAATTTTTATTGAATTTGATAACACAAGTTAACTAAATATCAACTCAA
Organism: Gossypium rotundifolium; assembly: GCA_025506655.1. Taxonomy (NCBI): domain Eukaryota; kingdom Viridiplantae; phylum Streptophyta; class Magnoliopsida; order Malvales; family Malvaceae; genus Gossypium; species Gossypium rotundifolium. The sequence continues at coordinate 171,880,732 of CP106734.1, read as the reverse complement.
TTGGACAATGACAAAAATATTATTACTTTATAAAGTAAATTATATTATTTTAATGGTTTTTTGAAATTTTATATAAATTTCATATAGAAGAATAGAAATATAAATACACAAGATATGATTTGAATTTTGAAGTCAAATATCTATTCAATTGAAAACTCATTTATTAATTATATCAATTTTTTATAAATATATTTATTATATAATTTTTTCACCAATATTGTAATATTTAAATAATATTTTATTTATTACTTCTAAGTGATTGGAGTTATTTTAAAGATTAAATATGAAAATTGTGTTAATTAAAAATTTGAACACAAGTATTTTGTGGTTCTGGATGCTTATTTTATTCTTACATGATTATGCCATGGTAAATATTTTTAAGTAAATTATATAAATATTTTAAGTTGTATTTTACTATATATATTTTATCTTTCATTATGTACTTGCTTTTTTTATTTAAATTTTGTTGCCATTTTCATGATATAATTGATGGTGGTGAGATCAATTTTATTAAAATTTTATTATAGTATAAATATATATAAATACAATGGAGAGATTTAAGTAAGTAGAATTCATAATATACTAAAATTGTCTGAGTCAAAAAATAATATTTCATAAATAAAATTTGATTAACTTTAAATTTTCGTTTTTTTATTGAGTTGGATTTTTTTTAAATGGCAAATTTCGTAAATATGGAAGCAAACAAGTCCACTAGTTGAGTGCATAAAAATAATCGCCGTCTCTTATTAAAGGCGTCTGGTGGAGGACGTTATTCAATTTTTGCCTCCCCCAGAATCGCAAACCACGTCCCTGTCCAGCTGAGCCTGGTTCCTCTTATTGGAAGAGCCGACGAAGCTCAGGTTTCCCACAATCTCCACCGTCTTTTCCCTGAAATAAACCCCACCTCGCTTCACAATTTAAAAAAATCGCTTCCTTTTCTCTTCCACTGACCTAGCCCAACTCTCCAATTCCCCGCTCTCGTCTCTCCTTCACTGATCACCTACTCCAAAATGGTTTTCATTTGCTGTTAGTGTTTTTAAGATCAACCCTTTTCGTTTCCGAACCCAGTCTGTTCCCTATCTTAATCTACTTTTTCCAATTCCTAAATATGGCTATCCGCGTCACCTTCACTTACTCCGGCTACGTTGCCCAGAACCTTGCCTCCACCGCCGGCTTCCGTCTCGGATCGTGCTCCTCTCGCTCCGCCCATGAATGCTGGCTCCGCTCCCGTTTCCTTTCCCCAAACAAAAAGGCCGAGATCGACTCTTCCCCTTCCCGTACCTACTATTCCGCTGCCGATCTGCGCCACCCTCGGTCGGCCATGTACTCTACCCTGGCCGCCGAGATCCTTAACGACGGTTGCAAGAATCCGATTATCGTGGGTTTGATCTCTCTGATAAAGTCAACGACATATGGTTCTTGTTCCCCGGTCACCACCATGGGAATTGCATCTTTTAAAGCCACTTCGATTATCCCTTTCTTGCAGGGATCGAAGTGGCTTCCGTGCAATGAACCGACTCCTGGCGGACTGGAGAGTAGTGAGGTGCATAGAGGAGGAACAACTAGCAATGATGACCGAAATTTGAGCTTGGAGTTGGATCCCAAAGCGCTTGCTAAAAACAGTTGGATTTCGAGGGTGTTAAACGTTTGCTCCGAAGATGCCAAGGCTGCTTTTACCGCTTTAACTGTTAATTTACTGTTCCGATCGTTTATGGCCGAGCCAAGGTCCATTCCGTCGGCTTCTATGTACCCTACTTTGGGTGTTGGCGACCGCATTTTGACTGAGAAGGTAAAAATCTTTGATTACTGAAACACCCACCTTACTAGACAGTGATTTTTCGAATGTTTTATTGAATTTGTTTCGTTTATTCTGATATCAACAGGTTTCATATTTCTTTAGAGAGCCTGAAGTTTCCGATATTGTTATATTCAGGGCACCTCCTATCCTGCAGGTAGGTCTTGAAGTTTGCTTTTCGTTAAGCTCTAATTTCATTGCTTAATCATTTGCATCAATTTATAGCTGTTGATTTTATTTCAATATGCAGGAATATGGATACAGCACAAATGATGTTTTCATTAAAAGGATAGTTGCTAAGGCTGGGGATTGTGTTGAAGTAAGCTCTTAAGATTGTGTAATTCATTTTCACTTTTTCTTTGTTTCTTTAACTTTATCCCGATATTTCTGTAAAAGGTATAATGATAACTGTTGCTGACATTCCATATTGAATTTGTGGTAGGCTCGTGATGGCAAATTGTTTATAAACGGTGTTGCAGAAGATGAAGATTTTGTTCTAGAGCCATTAGCTTACAACATGGATCCAATGGTTAGTGTCTTATAAATTTACACTGTGCTTGTTTATTTGTTTTGTTTCTCTGGTTCTTCATCATGCTTTATTACATGGTTACTGGGTCAATCACAGTGGTTAACAGAGTTCATCATTTTTTTTGGATGATTTTACAGGTTGTGCCTGAAGGTTATGTTTTCGTGTTGGGGGATAATCGCAACAACAGTTTTGATTCCCATTACTGGTAATTCAAAAATTTCAACATTATACTAATGACTATTTGGTTTTTAGAATGCATTGGAAAAGCCATGAAAGCAAAAGATGCAACACGGTTCTTCAACCTAACAAAAAGAATGTATGCATGGTATGCCTTGTTGTTTTAGGACTGTAAGCTCCTATAATTGGCATCTTATTTCCAATTATCTTGTTTTTCAGGGGTCCACTTCCCATCGAAAACATTTTGGGTAGATCTGTATTTCGCTATTGGCCTCCATCTAAAGTTTCAGCCACTATATATGACTCGAATGTGGGGAAGAATGCTATAGCAGTTTCTTGACACCTGAAATAACTTGAAAGACTTTATGTGAGTCTGAGCTGCTGTGAATTCGCACCTGGATTTATTGCCATGGTGCATGTTTTATTATGGATAGTCCATTCATCATATTCGTTGTTTTTGTAATTTTATTGACGGCCAATTGTAGGCCACTCACAATTTTTGCTGTAATTAGTGTGTCAAATTTTCTATGACAAGGATTTGGAAGAATCGAGGAAAGAAAACCAAATGCTTTCTCTGATATCCGATGCTTTTTCTGTGATGACCCAAAATTCACAGAAAAGTATATTTAGCTTAACCGAATTCATAAATAATTATTAGAATGTTTAATTAGGCTTTAATTAGATAAATTTAGCTTAATTAGGAGAAATTAAAAAAAAAGGCTAAATTGAATAAAAGATAAAAGTTTAATTATAGATTAAAATAAAATTGTAAGGCTCAATTTATGTACGGGCCCAATTGAACATATATTAACCAAATTAAAAACCCAAAAAAAATAAATTAAAGCCAAACAAAAAAAAATTATAAAGTCCAATAGCATTTCTTTACCTAATAATTTAAAACCCAAATTAGGCCCAAAATTTGTTTTTAAATTATACTAACCCAAAACCCACATAAACCCAACAGTCCAGCTCTAGGGATTGGCCCAGTAGCCCAAATTCAACCCAAATTGAAAAGGGCCCGATAACTAAATTTTTCAAAAGCCCTAAGGGTTTTTGAAATTTCTTCGCCGCAATAGCCTGTAAGCTCCAAGTAGCGCTATGCCAGAATAGGGCCCGGGCAGGGAAGATTCTGGAAGCAGCTCCCATGAACGGCCTCGCCACATCCGCAGCTTCTCCGAACTGCGAGAAGAAATAGAATAATGAGCAAAGAACAAGAAAACTAATGAAAGCGAGAATTTGACAAAGAAATAATAGGAGAAAAAAAGAAAAGAAATAAAAAATGGGTATTTAGTTTTCTGTGATTCGGGCTATAAAAGGGACCTGAATGTAATCTATGGAGGATGGGATTTTTGAATACACACGCACACATATTGAATACAAGAAAATTAGATTGAAAAGGTGATTTTCGATTTCAATTTCCGATTCTATTCTGTCGACTTTCTATCTTCTTTTTTTTTTTTTCTTTTCTCCTTTGCATGTGAAAAATAAAATGGAAGAGAGGGATTTACCTTAGATCGGAGCCCGTCTTCTTCGTCGCAATCGAAGTAAGGGCGGATTTCGACACCTTCACGCTCTACCAGTTGCCGTTCCTGGCGTTGTATTGGCCTCCGATTGGAGAGTCCTTTGGTTCGGCCGAGTAAAGGGATCGACGGAGAGGAATTTAGGTTTTTTTTTTTTGGTCTGCAGTAGATTTAGTTTTAAAAAATAAGTTAATAATGTTTTTAAGAAAAATAAACAAAGGTCTAAGTTTGTTTAAAAACAAACAAGGTCTAAGTTTGTTTAAAAACAAAGGTCTAAGTTTGTTTTTAAACACACGTCGTCGTTTTAGTGAGATTAAAGTGGCATCAAATGCCATCGTTTCAACCTTGCCCGATGACTTCATCCGAGGGTTTTTTATCAAAATAGTGTAGAAAAAAAAAAGAACAGAAATGGGATGTGATCCAGATTAATTCATCAAATGGGGTGGCTGTGGTGGTCACGCCACTCCCATAAGCGGCACCACCACGGTGTCAAGATCCCTGCAACAAACAAAGAAAAACTCAGAGGAAATAGAAAGAAAATAGTGTGAGGCATGCATGCAAACAATGGAAACCGAACAATGTAATGGCAGATGTGATCGGACACGGAAAATGCACTACTGGAGGCGGCACCAAGGTGGAGAATGGCCTCCCACAAAGGCACTGCATGGCCGTTTGTCCTCTTCTGCATTCTTGGGGACCTTAAATGGTCCCTCCCTCTTCCCCAACCCTCATAAGGAGAAGCGAAAGTAAGGAAGGACCACGTCGGAAGAAGAAAGAAAGAAGAAGAAAGAAAAGAAGGAAGAAAGAAAGAAAGAAGGAAGGAAGAAGGAAGAAAGAAGGAAGAAAGAAGAAGAAAAGAAGGAAGAAGGAAAAAAATTAGGAGAAAATTAGGTATAAGTTTTTAAAATAATGTTTGTGTTTTTGATTTTTATTTTATTAAATTATTTTATTATATGTTAATTTTTATTTTATGACTTATTTGTTGTTAGTAGTTTATAATATAAGTAGTTTAAGTAGTTTAAGTAGTTTATAATAATTTTATTATATGTTAATTTTTATTTTATGACTTAGTTTATAACTAACATTAGTAGTTTAAGTAGTAGTTAGTTAGTAAGTTAGTTAAATACTATTATGATTGGTAGGTAGTTAGAATAGAAACCCTAAAAAATATTTAATTATGTTAGTTAATAAATTATGTTATGTGTATTAATATGTTAGTTTTAACTCTAACATTATTTTAGTTAGTATATTGTTATTAGTTAAACTTTAATAATTAATTTAGTTAGTATATATATAAAACAATTATTATTATTGTTAGTGTAATATTGTCGTTAGTAAAAATGGTAAATGTTATTTTATTTAGTATTATATTACTATTGTTAGTAATATATTATAGTTATTGTTAGTATAAAAACATTAAAATAATACATAAAACATTATGTATAAAAATAAATAATATAAAATAATAAAATACGAAAATAGTATATTTTTTAAAGTAATAGAATTTGAGAAAAGGAAAATACGAATAAATAGTTAAAATAAGTGGGTTTTACTAAATTGATATATAAAAAGTAATAAAACAATACATTTGAAATATTACGTAGTAAAAGAAATAATATAAAATAATAAAATACGAAAATAGTAAAATAATATATTTGATTTATTATGCACTAAAAGGTGTCGTAAATAATATATTTGAATTATTATGCACTAAAATAATATAAAATAAAACGGACAAAGGCTCGTAATATATAATAATTATGTACTAAATTATTATTTGTTAATTAATGGTTTTATTAGAAAAGGTATACGGTACGTAATATTGTTATTAAGGAATCGTAAAAACTATTATTATTACTTTAGCTATGTTAATATAATATTATTATTAAGAAACCGTAAATATTATTATTAGTTATTATCATTATTTGTAAAAACTCTAATTAATATTTGACTTAATACTATGATGTTTGTATAAATAATAAAATATTATATTTATTATCGTCATTTACATGATGTTCTTATTATATTATTAGTATTGGCATGTTATTTGTTACTAATTGAATATAGATTTATTGTTTTTATGTAGGTAAAAATTGATTTGAGACGAAATGGCTTCATTGATTAGTGAAGTTCCTCACATATGCGACGTTGCTAATAATATGGTAATGTATTGTTATTTATTAATCACATGTTATATTAACAAAATAGCTACATAATAAATTATGTTATTATGCATAAGTAGTAATCTTTTATGATTTAACACCGTCGGGACTCGTATCGTGCATTACGGTAGGGTGAATGGCGTAAGAAATCCCGGATGAACGATCGATGCCATATATAGAGCAAAAGTTGGATTCGAGTCGTGAAAGACCGATCCGGATGTTTGACTTGCGGTATGATTTAATATCCGCACTAGTCGGCGTTGGCGCCGGAGACCCACACTTTTCATTTTCCGTGTGAAGAGTGCACAATCACTCAGAGGATGTTGCATCGCACTTGGGCTCCCAATTGACGGGAGTCCGTTATGGGTGTCGGTCATGTAGTGACCCGCTTACCTCCGCCGAGCCTACTAGGCACTCGTGACGGTAATAATGGAGAATATTTTGCGTAATTAAAATTTATATGGTCGAGAGCGAGGTACGAACATATATCGGTGATGCCACTGAAGGCGACTTGATGTGCGCTAGTCGGCGTACATTATGCACATCATAGGGGTATATTGATGCCCAGTGCAAACAATAATAGGGTTCATATTCAGATTTACCCCTATTGGTGATTTAAGCAATGCTCGTCAGATAGTTGGGGCTCGTAGTTCTTACGTGGTTGTACCGTGAGCTTTGTCGGACTACGCACTCCAACGACCGGAGACATAGGCGGATGCCTTACACTATTGCGATCCTGGCTCAGATCGGATGCCATTCTTAGCATCAGTTACCCACCAAACATATGTATATCCATTAGTGAACAGGTGATAAAATATAACTTATTTTTAATTGAAATTTCTTTATATTGATACTATTTGACTTAATTTTTTTTGTAGGTGGAGTATTTATCCGGGTATCGGGAGGTCGTACACTGTCTCGATATACCGGCTTATGATTGAACAACATACCGGGGAAGGGGTAAGCGATTCCAATATTAGTTACGTAGTAGTTTGTATGTCTTACGCCCACTGTGTTTAATTTTAACAATATTATTAATCGTGCAGTTTATATGGATGCCATACCGTAGACCGAAAATTACAGCCGTTATACCCCTGTCCTCCTATATCCACTCGTATATGTGGTGCACAAACGCACCAATTGTCTGTTTCCATGTAGTAGAGTGGTATCATGGGGACCGAGTGCTGCGGTAATTTGGTTGCGTCCAATACATCCCGAAACCACCGTGCCAGGTGGGAGAGGTTCATTGCAAAAATAAGAGAGGGAGACCAGACTTGGATTGGGGGGTTAGGCATGGTCAATTTATTACGGTGTGGAATGATCGCATGTCCCGAATGCCTCGGATGGATATGGCTTCCAATCTTTAACCTCCATTAGAATACATACAATGGTACTCTAGTATGGGGAAGCCATATATACTCGGAGGGCGATCATTGTAATCCCCACATGTGCAAGTGGCATGAGGCATACGAGCCAGTGGCAGATATGGAGGTCGAGGCAGTTGCAGATCCTAATCCCGAGCCCCGAGCCGGAGGCCGAGCCGAGCAGAAAGCAATTACATTCACATTCGGATGCACATTCAGATTATCCATATGTGCCGCAATCGACAACTTTTCGGCTCATCGAGGTGGATACCAAGACGGGTTGATATATTTGGATCGTACACACCGCAAGACGGCACTCGGCTCATATCCGGTCGTATCCATCGCATCGAGGCACTCCTTTTGGCTCGAGTTCATCTATACCCTTTGAGCGACATGATTTTTCGGCCATGTTTAGCACACCGCCATCTGGACCCCCACCCGGACCCCCACCGGAGACTGACGATGATGTTGGTTGTTGCAGGCACCAACGACATGAACGTCGACCACCGCAGAAGTACACACTGAGGACTACACCATCGAACCATCAGTTTTAGGTGTTTCTTTTGGTCTTGATTTTCTTGTATTTTGTATTTGTAAATATTACGATGTTTATACTTTATTTGTATAAAATTAACTTGATTATTTGTAGCTATGATTACTTAATATTGCTATGATTTTGATGATTTGGAGCTTTAAAATTTCGTAACAAGATTTTAAGACATGACACCAACAAATTTCATTTGTACACCAACAGCTAAATTGATTTGTTTACTTTACACATGGGATCTAGTTGCAATTTAACCACATTTTCGCTGCGGGCATTTATTTCGATTATGACCACCTAACCTGCATATTCCACAGTGCTTAGTCGGATTTCTCCTAAAGTCCATTTCATTACGGATTCTAGATGATTGCGGACGGCCTCTCGGATTCTCGTAGCGCCTGCTCAGACAAGCTCGAAAGTCGTCGAGGCACCTCCCATGTAGACAGTTCGAGGCAGACAGGAACTTATTTTCCCGAGACAAGATGTACGATCTAGCGTGTACACATCATCGACAAAATGTTCAACACTAAGGTTCGCTTTAGCACACGCCGCCACAACATGTGCACACGGATAATGAAGTGTTTGGAACCTTCGCATTCGTGACCGCTCATTCGAAGATCGACTCCATAAGACCTAGGTGGCAAATCGGTCGACGATCGATAGACTCCATAACTCGAAAAGTTTCCATTTGTCCTGAATATATTTCTACAGTCATCGACCTCGCAATCTGGCGGTTTGCAATTAATGCATCCCTGACATCTTCCACAAACACGTGTCTCGCATCCATCTAGTTGACTTGTTGTTCACCCATTCTTGGCATCAAGGTTGCCAACCTGTAGAATGTAGCCGAGAAGACAGATGAAATCGATAGATGTTGTGTTTTCAACAACACAACGTTGACCCCCTCCACCAAGTTTGTGGTCATTTGACTATAACGAAAGCCCTCGTCAAAACATTGAGCCCATTACCACGGCTCCATTGTACCCAACCACTCCTGAAAAGATTTGTTCGTTTGACCTTCCATGTCACTTTCAAGTTGAGTCATCATTTGGTGAAAAATATGTGGCTCTAACTCGTGCGCTGTACATGTTTTAAAAGATATAAGTTACGGTAACTGGATAACTAAAAAATATTAAACTTATATTGAAAATATAAGGTTATCATTTACCTATCTTCACCACTTCTCTCTTCTAGTTTGGATTCTTATACTCTCGAAGAAAGTTAGCTGCAATGTGACGGATGCAGTAAACGGATCTCCATGGCCGGAACGCCTAATTGTGGTAATTAGTCCTTTCCCTCTACGGAGATAATGCAAATATTATCGTTGCTAATAACATACCTCCGCAGGTTGGTCAAGAAGAATTCCCAAGATTCCATATTCTCCTTATCTACTATTGCAAACGCTATTGAGAGCACGTTCTTATTGCCGTCTTGAGCAACCGCAATAAGTAAGATCTGTGTATATTTTCTGTATAGCCATGTCCCATCCACCGCACAAACGGCTTACGATTGTGGAAATGCCAGTATACATAGATCAAACGTCCGAACATCCAATGAAAATTCTTTTCCCTACTGTAATTGGTCATTTGGGCCGTAAAAGGTCGTGTTCAGAACTCAATCACGCTTCTTGGTATGTACTCCCGCATATGACTATCCATCCTTGTAGCTCGTTATCGATGAATCGTAATCCCGTAGAATTGTTCCATTACCATCCGCTTAGCTATCCACGCCTTTCGATATGATACTCGACATGGAATCGTGCTTGTATTTCAAAGAATCAAGATCAAACTTTAATAGTCGGCATGTCCTTCACCATTGGCATGATACATGTACATATAGTTTTGGAATCAAGTTTTCGATGATCTTTCATCATACGTGTCGATCCGCATGTGTGAGGCCCAACCAATTTTCTTATCTCCCACATCTGCGATTTTTGAATGAATGCATCAGATCCGCCAATTGCGACCTTCCACGCCTTCCAACACTCCGCAATATATATCTTGTCGATTTAGACTCGCGACTTTGTAATCCATCGATATATCCATGCTATACCGCTTAATAGCAAATACACACTCTTCTTTACTTCAATCTACGCCCACGAATAACTCCTCATGATCGGAATTTACGGTGACCCGTTGAGCATGACATATTTTAGGGTACTCCGAAAACTCAGTTACACGCGCTGCGTCGGGGTCTATGAGCGATATGTGTGGCCCAAGATTATTGTGTATCGTAATACATCGCATCTGGTTCTCAACAGAAGATGCACTACTGTTCCCATCGTCATTCACGTCTTCATCGTCAATATCATCAGGTATATCGTCCATATCGGGATCACTGTCAATATCGACCTCTTCCTCACAATGATCACAACTATCGTGTCCATCATCACCAACGACATTAATATCGGGTGTAATATTAAGATCGATATCGATCCCATGAATACTCAAGTCGGCATCAATATACGATATTGGAGGCACTATGCACGGTTCTTCAGCCCCATGTTCTTCACCATATGCATTGATGTCTTCATTTTGCACAATACCGACTAACTCAACAAATAAGTGAATCGGTGCATTTTGTTACTCCCATTCCCACAAAGAAAGAGCGATCATTGTCTCCACGTCTTCGTGCGTCTACAAGTTCCATTTCGTGAATTTGATCGGATCTGCTTAAACCGAAACTTGTAGAAAATTCTCAAATCGATCTCCCACAACGCCTAACAATTTTTATGTTGATCCTTCCATTCATATCATCCAACGAGACATTTCTATTAAATCTCATTGCTATTTGTTGCCGACATTCAAATATGCATCCAACGGTTGTTGTCAAGATGATTCCATCGAAATAAACGCATCTGAAAAACCGATCATCTATCTTCAATGGTTAATCTGTTAAAAATAAACAAAATTTCTCAAACAAAATTTAAAACATAACATTCACAATAAAAATTAATTAATATAAACAAATAACTTACTAACAAATCAAAATCAACAAACAAAATAGAATAGCTTTAAAACAAAACTAAAAATTTAAAAATAACAAAAATAATAATTAGGTTTTTACTATACTAACAATATTAATAATACTAACTAAAATATACTAACTAAAATATTAACTTTTTAGAGTAATACTAAAGTATTAATATACTAACAAACAATATATTATTTTAAGATTCTAAGGGTTTTAAAGTAATGTTTATTAGTATACTAACACATTAATATACATACTAACTAACAATATATTATTTTAGGGTTTTTAACTAACATATTAATATACTAACACATTAATATACATACTAACTAACATTAATATTTTAACACTTTTCTCAAATTGATTACTTTTAAAAATATATTATTTTCGTATCTTATTATTTTATATTTTTATTTTAATTCATAATGTTTTCTATATTATTTTAATGTTTTTTATACTAACAATAATTATAATATATTATCAACAATAATAATATAATACTAATTAAAATAACATTTACCATTTTTACTAACAACAATATTACACTAGCAATAATAATAACTATTCTATATACTATCTAAATTAATCATTAAGGATTAACTAACAACAATATACTAAATAAAATAATGTTAGTGTTAAAACTAACACATTAATATATACTAACATACTAACTAAGTTAACATAACTATTTTTTTAGGGTTTTAGGTTTAACCTACTAATCCTAAGTAAGTAACAATACTTATTAATAGTTTACTACAACAAATAACTAATAAAATAAAATTTAATATCTAATATAATAATATACTAACAACAAAGAACACAAACATTATTTCAAGAAAAATATACCTAATTTTCCTAATGTTTTTTCCCCTGATTTCTTCCTTCTTCCTTCTTTCTTTCTTCTTCCTCTTTCTTTTTCCGGCGACACCTCCCCCTTCTTCTTCTTCTGCAGCAAGAACCTTTCCAGGACTAGGGGAGCTATTTAACGTGGGCTGGTGCCGCCTCTGCCAAGCCATTGACCTGGCTTGGTGCCGCCTCTGCCAAGCCATTGACCTGGCTTGGTACCGCCTCTGGCAGTACATTGTCCAGGTGGTGCCGCCTATTGTAGACCATTGTTCTGCTTTTTTCTGGTTGTAACTGTTTGCTACATGGGGGGCTGACACCAGGGTGGTGCCGCCTATGGGAGTGGCGTGACCACCCTGGCCACCCCATTTCGGTAATTAATCTGGATCACATCCCATTTCGGTTCTTTTTTTTCCTACACTATTTTGATAAAAAACCCCTCGATCCGAACTCCACTAAACTCGCGTGTTTAGGGATCTGAGGGAATAATTGTGCTATTGATCCCTTTGTTTAGCGCTGCCATTCAATTGAGTTCAATTTTATTCCATTTTTTTTTATTTTACCACAGAATTTTGTATTGTTTCCATTTTAGTTCGTAATTCAACTGTGCGTTTTGATAGTTTAGAATATTTATATTTTTAATCCTTGATTATTGGCATATATTGTATTTTAATCTTTTTAATGGTTTTGTTTGTTTCTAAATTAACGTTTTATTTTATTTTTCCTTTCAATTCAATTAGATTTTTCTATTCTTTTGATTTAAATACATTGATTTCGTTGGTTTTAATAAATTGTTTGGAATTAATTTATTAAATTTAATATGTTTTAAATTACTTATATATATATATATATATATATATATTTCTATTTTAAATTTAGATCATATTTTATTGTATATATTAATTTATTTCAGATATTTTTATATACTATTATTTACATATATGTTTTATATATCTAAAGTCATATATTATGTTTTTCTTTGTTTTGTATAATTTATATATTTCAAATATTTTAATACATATTTCATAAATTCATTTACCAATTATCCTATTTGAAATAATTTCATGGATTGTAAATTTCAAACTCTACTTTCTTTATTTTAAATCCATTTGTTAGCATTCAAAATTTTGTTTTATATTAATTTGTCGTTGTAAATTTTGTAGAATTATTATATCTTGTAGTTTATTGATCTCGATTGTTAATATGTGTCTTTTACACTATGCAATTATCGTTATTGTATATTTCGCATTAAATTATTTCTATAATTATGTCTATTTGTATAATGTTGAGTTTGTATGTTATTTTGTGCTTAATGCTATACTTATGCTACTTGTTATTGTTTTATGTTTCAAGCTCCAATGTATTCGGGCCCTTATTAAATGTTCTATTTTTATTACAAATGTACCAAATAAAATGCGTTTCGAGCCAATTTTAATTGCATATTTGAAAATTCTTCAAAATAATGCAATATTTGTGTGTTTGGAGATTCGAAAAATTGCGCCCTAACGTATTGGGTGTAAATCTTTCGTTTGACCCAAATAACCAAATATCCTTTTAATTGTGTGTTTTGAAAATCAAAGATGATCTCGGTATCGAAGTATAAATGTGTCATGTCCTAACGTATTGGATGTGATGTTTTTATTTCTTTGGAACGAATGAATCTTGAGATTCAATTCAAAATTCATTAAACATTTTAAAGTTTTCAACGCAAGGAAACTAATTAATCAATTTGGTACCCGTTCTGGGGTGTACGAGGGTGCTAACCCTTCCTCATGCGTAACTGACTCCCGAACCCTTTTTGTTATTTAATTTCGTAGGCCAAAATTTTTTACAAGGTGATCCAATCACACGTAAACAAAAAGATTGGTGGCAACTCCATATTTTTAAAGCCAACCCTGTTTTTCAAACTTTAAAATAAAAATGGTTTCGACAAAAATAATGGGGATTAAATAGGGAATTATGCCTATTTCATTAGGTGAGCCGGCAAATGGGAAGAAATATTATATATAAATATTATTATGGTTTTATATTAAAATTATTAAAATTATTATTATTATTAAATAAATTAAAATAGTGACCAATGTATGGTAATGATAATAAACATGTGTAAAATACATGAAAATACACTTGTAATATATTTGTATATTTTCTTAAATAATAAGTAAAAAATATTTATTAATTATTATTATATTATGAAATAAAATAAATAAAGACAAGTGTAAGAGGGGCGAAGCCAGGGGGCTGACATGGGTCCCGACCCCTCTAAAATGTAAAATTGTTATTTAGGCCTTTAAAATTTTTTAAAAATTTTAAATTAGTAAATGTAAAATTGCATTTTGGTCTCCCTAAAATTATAAAATTTAATTTAATCCTTTACAAATTATAAAGATATAAACTATAAAAATTTAAAATTTCATTCCGGCCCCCCTAAAAATTTGTTTTGGCTTCACCACTGAGTGTAAGGTGATGATAAAATACAAGTGTGTTAATTAAAATATGTACATTTGTAATATATGTATTTAATTTACTTATTATTTAAGTAATAGATATTTGTTATAATTATATATTATATTATTGTTAAATTAATAAACAAATATAACACAAAGAAAGTAAAAATGACTAAAAGGGTAATTAAACCAAAAGCATAAGTTGAGGCAGTTATTCTTAAAAATCTGAGATTTTAAGTTAAATATATATATATATATATATTATATTATTAAATAATAAATATATTTATTATGTTTTATTATATATTATATATATATATATATATATATATATATTATATAGTAAAGTAAAGAAAGAAAACAAAGAAATTAAAACAACAGAATAGCAGGGACGAAATAGAGAGAAAGAAGAAAGAAAAGAAAGAATTTAGGTTTTCAAGGTTTAAATGTAAATTGGTAAGTTAATTTAAGTCCTTTTCTTGTAATTTTGAGTTTTTATGAACCTAGAATAAAATATTATTAAGTATATGCTGAAAATTTTGGAAGTTATTAGTAAAAGTGTGAATTAGAGATTGAATTAATAAAATTTCTAATTAGAATTGGGAGATGTATTAAATTGTAAAATAAGTTATAAATTTTATATAATAGGGACTAAATTGCAAGAATTTCAAAATTAGGAATTTATGATAAAAATTAGATAGTTAAGTTTAAGTTTAGTTGAAATTAGAGTAGAAATGAGGTATGAATTGAGATGGAAAAATAAATGAATTTAGTTAGGGATTAAATTGAAATTGAGATAAAAGTAGAATAGAAATTCAAGTATTAGATGAAAAATTAATATTGTATTAATGATTATGAAATTTATCTTAATTTTTCGTAGCCAATATCGCACCCGAAGCATCCGCGAAGAAAGGAAAAGAAAAAGTGGAAAGGAGTAAAAACAAGAAATCAGGGTTTGTATTACTATAATTCAAATCTATTTATTATTAATTGTTATATTTTAATTAAAATGCATGGTAAGTAAAATTAGGTAAGCAATTGAAATGATAATATTGATTTGAATGAAATTGATTCAAAAATGTTTATGGCTATTGAAATTGAATGTGAACAAATTGGAAATTAAAAGTGATTTGAATTATGAATTATTTGAATATTTGAAAGTATATTGATTGGAAACTAAAAGTGATTTGAGTTGAATGAAGAAAATATGTGAGTATTTGAAATGTATATTGATTGAAAAGTAATTAGTGATTTGAATTTGATTGGAAAATTAATTAAAATATGATTTTAATAAAAGTGAATTAAATTGTGAATATGTGAATTGTATATTGATTGAAAAGTGGTCTGAATTGAATCGAAGTATGGTTATATGTGAATTGAAAGTGAATTTGAAATAGAAAAATGATTTGAATACCCTATTAACTTGTCGAGCTGAGTCGGATATAGTTGACATGTCATAGGATTGGAAGAGTATGAGAATTTATCGACTTTGTCGATCAGGCACTATATGTGTCGTATTAGGCACCATGTGTGTCGTTTCAGGCACTTTATGTGTCGTATACTACTTCTGATATATTGATCAGGTATTGAGTACAGTTTTAGGCACAATGTGCCGTACTGGTGTGTTTGGTTGGAATCCATGTATCCGCCAAGATCCGGGTTTGTTAATAGGGTGAATAACTGAAATGAGAAAATTAAATAAATTTGATTGATCGTACTATTAAAAATATGAGAAAGAAATTGTGAGTTGAATTGAGACATGAGATTTGAAGCATGAACTTAAGGTTCATGAATTTGTTAAAATATAGAAATAAAAAGTGAAAATAGAATGAATTGGAAATAATGAAATAGAGTATGAGTTAATTGAATATAATCATATGAATTAATTATAATTATTTTTATTGAAAATGTTGATTTAAATAATTATTGAAAGACTAACGTTGTAAGGTTTTAGATATGAAATAGAATAAGTTGTTGAATTGAGATATAGAAATGAAATATATGAAATAATGATTTTATGAAATAGTTATTGATATAGTAAGAAGATATATAAATTAAAATGAAGAAAAGCTATTTAAGATACATATAACTAACAAAATTTAAAGTTTTAAATGCATGAATGTTTTATTGAAAGTAAAATAGTGGTAAGATTAATTGTGCATATTTATTGTTTTTATTTAAGTATTTGAATTATAATAACACCACTGGGTGTATACTTAGCGTACGGTTTGTTTTCTGCACAAATTAGATACAGAAATTTTGAAGAGTTGTATTTGAGATTACAAGTCTTCATCTTATCACATCTTCAAGCAACAAGAGTGTATGTTTTAAAATTTTAAATAAAATAGCATGTACTTAGAAAAAATCAAGTATGTTCCAAGTAGTAGTAAGGATTAAATTATAAATTATTTAATTTTATTATTTGTCCCTTTTATATTTTAATATATTAGTGAATAGACATGAATTACTTTAGCACCAAATATAATATTCCTATATCAGGTTTCTTGAGTCGAACATGGTATAGGGGTGTTACATTTTCAAACTTGGGTGCTTAATATAATTCTTATTAAAAGGATTTGGGCATCCCTTTTGTACTGAACTGAATTGAGAATAATCTGAGGTCTTAAGCTGAGTAAAAGCAGAGATAGGAGATTGTTGAAGAAAGGTGTTAGCTGATGGTCAGTGTTTGTGCAGGCCAATTCCCAAATTTGATGGGCCTGTGAATGTAATGTCAATCCCATATTTGGATTATGAACTTTATCTTCATTTGTAATAAGGAAAATACCTTTGTCTTGTTCTTCGTGTGATCAGAGGGAGAATATTTTTCTCCACATTTTCCTAACCAAAAGCCGCACCTTGCGCATGAAATCTTTACATGCACCCTTGGCGGCTTGACCTTTATATTTTGGAGAAAGAAAAGCCTAAAACTGGATTAAAACGTATTCATTATGATGTATATAGATCTTATTCATGTGATTCACTTATTATTACATCAATATCATTGATGGTAAAATCTTTAAGCAGCAGCCTCTTGAGACCTTAATTAGCAGCAAAACCATGAATAGAAATTTGTTGTTTCATTTCCTCCACGTTCTTGTACTTGTACCAAGATGCACACACCAAATAAATGACGAAGTTAACAGCACTTAACCCTGATAATAACCAATAGAAGTAGTTCAACTGGTCTCTGTTGAGGTTGTTTGAAGCCAACCAACCCCCGCTGGCCTTGTTCACCACCTCCACTACTACCGAGCTTATAAAATACCCAAATGATAGTGAAAACCAGGAGAGGGCTGTGCTTGTTCCTTTCATTCCTGCTGAGCTCTCCACATGGTAGAACTCTAGCAGCCCTACCAATGTGAACATATCAGACAACCCAAACACAGCGAATTGGAATCCAAGCCAAAACACACTCATTGGCAGTGGCTCATTAGAATCTACCATGTTGTGCTTAACAGCCACAGATTTACGTTTGCTTTCCATCACTCCAGAAATTGCCATGGAAATGGTTGAGAGCACCAATCCAACTCCAATCCGCTGAAGATGCCGGATTCCTGTTGGAATTCCTGTTATTCTTCGGGCTAGTGGAACGAAAATTCGTTCATAAATCGGAATGAAAATGAGGTTGAATCCCAGGGGAATGACAGGAAGAGAGGAAGCAGGGATTTCAAAACCAAATATATGAGTGTCCAATGTCATGCTTTGTTGTATGGAGAATGTTTGGAGTTGAGCCAAACAAGTATTTATGAAAACTGTGCTGAGTACGATGGGAAGCATGCGCAGCAAAATCTTGGTTTCTTCAACTTGGGTCACCGTACTAAGCCTCCAGGGTCCTGGAGTCATTGCTGCTGATGCACCCCAAGTGGTCATATCATGAACTGCTGCTCGATCTAAGAATCTGTGTATTTTGTTAATCTATCCAGGTTAGGGCTAGTTTTTCAACAAATGGAACATGCCAAATTATAAACTGTGTACCTGAACTGATTGGTTCTCTGAAGAGTTTCATTTTGTGTTCCTTCGTCATAAACCTCATAAAGTTTATCTTCCTTTCTTGGTATTGGAAGGTATCGGTTGCGGATGGATGCAGTAAGTACCTTCAAACAGCAAAATGGAGGCCATGATTCACTTGGAAAATAAAATTACTACTATTTATTATGATGGAAAACTGGAAATAGATCACTTACCCGTAGGATTCGAATTATGGGGCTTCCTTTAAGTGCATTATCCCTATAAAATGGCTTGCCAATGCACACCAACACAATTGCAAACAAGACTGCTATGGTGCACACTCCAAAGCCCCAGTCCCAACCTTTTTTAGAACTTATCCACACTACGAAAGTGACCCCAACTATAGATCCACCCGTCAGGCTAAACATGAACCAGTTGAAGAAGCTTGAAAGTTGCACAGCCTCTTTAGGGTCCTTGCTGTCGAACTGGTCAGCTCCCAGCAGTGGCAAAGCCGCCTTAACCCCACTGGTTCCTAGCGCTATCAGGTATAAACCTGTGTAAAGAATTGCTGCTTGGCCAGTATTTGCAGCCTCGCATTGTTTTGAAATATCCGTGCAAGGAGTTGGCCTCAGTTGATCGAAATGTGCTTGTACTGTCAGCAGAGCATATCCCTTAATATTCGAAAGCATCAGGTCAAGTTTTGTCAGATAAGATGATTTTAATTATTGAATTATTTATATCAAGACGAGCTACTATATATATATAATTCTAAATAAACCATGGCTTTAACTACCAACATTCCAGAAATTGATTGATCATCTATATATAGCCATTGTCAAAATGTGCATTTGTTGTGACATGGAATCCTGACCTAATGCTATGTTTGCGTGAGATGTGGAATGTGGAGCAAGCTGCTCATGGAATGGTCATGTTAATTAAAGATAATTTAATCTCTTTTGGGTGTTTTGAAGTCATAATCATCTTCTTTTCTGGCACTATATCTTCCATGAAAGCATCATATATACATAGTAGTGTTTTAAATATACATATGTGTGTGTGATATATATACAGTAAATGAAAGAAAAGTTCATCACGTCAATCATCCCACCATTCATAAGTTTTATTAATTATATAATTCAAGCAATAAATCTAATTTCCCATAGTAACAAGGATTGACCTCTCTTTTCCTCGAGTTCTAACACGCAAGAGCAAAATGATAATACAATATTAAAAAAAGTAAATTACATAGTTCATCATTTAATTTTCATAAAATTTCATTTTGGGCACTAAAAATAAAAAGTTTATAATATGGGCATTATTGTTACATATTTTATCATTTTGGTCATTGTCGTTACATACTTTTATCATTTTAGTCACCCGTCGCTAATTTGTCATAACATACACTCATTTTAGTCACCATATTTTTATAAGTTTTATTTTAGTCACTCACTTTATCTCTTTAATTTCCTTTTTAAGAACTCGTTTTAGTTTTTTTTTTCAATTAAGGAAAAATTTGAGTTTTTATAATGAAAAATCTGAGTTAGAAAAACCATGTTATCTTTTTATTTCTTTTATTTTTCTTTTAGAATTAATTTTAGTTTTTCTTAGTAAAAAAAAGGAAAAACATGAAATTTTATAGGAATTACTTGAGTTTTTATAAGAAAAACTTGAATTTTACAGAAAAAATTAAGTTATCTTTTTCATTTCATTTTAGAATTAATTTTAGTTTTTAAAGTAAGAAGGAAAAACTTGGGGTTTTATAGGAATTTATCTGATTTTATAGGAAAACTTGGATTTTTACTAGGGTTGTTTGAATTAGATTAGATCGAATTATTGAATCGAGGATCAACTGAGTTTTTGGTTTGCAGAAAGGCATCAAACCAACTGACCTAGAAACCAGTTTGGACTAGTTGAATGTAATGATCCAATTTTCAATGGTACTGGAAAATGCAGTTTTGGAACCCCATTTTAGTAAACTGAGTTTGTAAATGTTAAATATTAATATTTAATAGGGTAATATAAAAATATATTAAAGTTTGGTCAAGAAATTTAGTCGAATTAATAGTTAATTAAGGTCCAAGGACTGAATTATAAAATTTTCATTGTATAGAGTTTTAATTGTCAAGAGGCTTGAGGACTTAAATGGCAATTAGACAAGTGTCTAAAATGATAATAAATCCATTTTGTAATAGGAAATAGTGGAAGATAACGGTAGATTCCACTAATTCTTGATTAATGATTTATTAAGCTAGTTAAAACATTATTAGCTTAATTAAACCAAGTTAATTAACATCCAAGCATAGTATAAAAGGGCAAGAGAGTTGAGTTTTGTCATCACTTTCTTCCTCTCTACTATCCAAACCTAAGAAAAGAAAGGAGAAAAGGGTTTGTTGCTTCAATCACATTCGACCATCAATATTAAATTGATTCCAAGTATTTTTCTTGTAATTTTTATAAATTTGGAGTCATGGGAGATTGATTTAACGAGCACATGTACAATTTGTAAAACTGTTAAAATTTGTGGAAGTTGTCATTGTTGATTTCTTGAAGAATTAGGCTTGAAATTGATAGGTTTTGAGCTTAGAATATAAAAAGGACTAGATTGTAAAGTTACTTTAGCTTGTTTGTTAACTTCATTGCATTAAGGATCAAATTGAATAATTGTAAAACTTGTTATGAAATTATGTTAGAAATATAAAGTTAAGGTCCCTAATGATAATATTAAATTAGATTTTAATTTGAGGTTAGGAATTGAAAGTTATGACTATCCCGAGTTTAGGGACTAAATTGAATAAAATGAAAACATTTGGGATATTGAAAAATCGAGTTATATAGGTTCATGCATATCATAACACAAAATGGAGATATTTGGTATTGATTAATGTTATAAAATAATTGTTTAGATCGAGAATTGGATCGAAGTGGAGTCGATAGGGAAAAGCTAAAATTGCGAATTAAGTCCTTACAGTATCCACTTTACGTATTTTGAACAGGTAAATTCATATGAAACTTACCCCTCTATTTTACTTTATATATGAATGAAACTTGAATTTTTACTTATATATTAGAATTGAGTAGGATTAGTGAATTTGACACACGCCTCAAAATGGACTGAATTGTAAAGTCATGTAAATATTGGCTACATGTGTAACATCCTAGATTAGGGTTATGCGTTTGTGCATAATTCATGAGTAGTAGGTTTTGGCAGTGTTTGGAAGTGAATTAAGGGTTTTAAAATCCTAGGATGGAAGAAAGCTTTGGACAATTATTGGTTTTAAGTTAAAAAATAAGTGATGTGGAAAAGTGGCAAGGACGCCACATAAGGTGCAAGGGTTATGGCATCAAGTGAAGTACTTTGAGGAAGAGGTTCGAATCCCATTGTGTGCATTTTGCTTAATCTTATGAAATAGCATGTTTACTATGATATGGATGTGTGTGTGCATTTTTAGAACCTTGGAAATGTAAGGAAATGTATGGAAATGTAAGGAAATGTTCAGTTCAAAGTGAACATTTTTTGGAAACTAGGAAATGTAAGGAAATGATTTAGAAATGTAAGGAAATGTATGGAAATGTAAGGAAATGTTAAGTTCAAAGTGAACATTTTTGGAAACTAGGAAATGTAAGGAAATGATTTAGAAATGTTAAGTTTCAAAAGAGGAAAGTTAACATTTTGGAAAACTAAGTAAAATAGGAAAGTGAACATTTTGGAAACCTAAGTAAAATAGGAAAGTGAACATTTTGGAAACCTAAGTTAAAAGAGGAAAGTGAACATTTTGGAAACCTAGGAAATGTCAAGTTTAAAGAGCCAAACGAAAAATTTTGGAAACTTAGAAATGACTTAGAAATGTCGAGTTTTAAAGTTTAAAATAGGAAATTAAGGCAAGGTGGCCTTAAGAAAAAGTATGTGAAATTTGACACACAACACAGGCTTGGAAAAGTGGCTTGAAGATGCCACTTAGGGCCTCTGAAATGGCGCCACATGCAAGTGTATTTGGGCGAGGATCGAGTCACTTAGGAAGCAAATAAAAGAAGTTTTATTTTGCTACAAAAGAGCAGAGAGGTGGATGGCATGTGGGCTCTTAAAGAGGAGTTTTATTTCCTTTAGAATTTCGGCTAATTAGGAGATAATTGTTGGATTAATTCTTTTGATAAAGTGATAATTATCACATAGGAAGAGTGGTGGCCAAGTAGGGACTCTAGCCTAGTAATTTCGGCTATAAAAGGAAAGAAGGCCATTCATTCATTCATTCACTCTTCCTTTGCGAATTTCTTAATGATTCTCCTCTCTCTGCCGAAATTCCTCTGATTTTATTCTTCCTTCTCTTTTCTTTCTAATCCTCCAAAAGCCGAAAGTTGTGAGAGCATCATTTAGCCATAGCCGAATCTCGAAGGTTGAAGTGAAGGTGCAATCGATTCCTTCAAATAAGGGTAAGATCCAAGTTTAGTTTCCATTCTTTTATATTTTAGACTTATCGAAATTTAGGGACTAATTTGATTATTAATCTTAGCGAATCATGGAAGGAGAAGTTCTTTTCCGAAGGTACACCATAGGCAGCGTGTTCCCTAGTTATTCGGTGAATTTGGATTTAAGATCCTTAAGGTAAGTGACTATGAATATTCGGCCAAGACCCTATTTTTGTAGTAGATCTATTATTATGTGTTTTAAGTGAAAACTAACCGATTCAAGGGATCTAGTGAGTAGCGGATTTCAAAGGGGAAGAATCCAAGTTTTAGATTTGATTTTTTATTCAATCGGCATTAAGGTAAGTACACAAATCCTACTAGGATTTGGTTTTATGTGAATAGGCCTTTGCTAAATATTACCATGTTGGTAGAATGTAGGCATTAAAATCTAAGGTAGTAGATCGATTTCGGATTTCAAGTGAAATCGTTAAGCGAATCGGTGTGTACCTACACTAAATCTTGATAGATTCTGGCTTTAATTCATTATATGTGTTAATATGAAAGTATAAGAATATGGCTAAGGTACCGTGTGTACCCACACTAATCTTAATAGATTTAT
Organism: Gossypium rotundifolium; assembly: GCA_025506655.1. NCBI lineage: Eukaryota > Viridiplantae > Streptophyta > Magnoliopsida > Malvales > Malvaceae > Gossypium > Gossypium rotundifolium. The sequence continues at coordinate 171,857,407 of CP106734.1, read as the reverse complement.
GGCTTAAATATGATATATATGTTAATATGAAAGTGTAAGAATGTGGCTAAAGTACCATATTATGGTACAAAGTACTCAGCACGTTTTCCTACTCCTACTAGGATTTGAAATATGTTATATTTAACATGTGAAAAGTGATGTGAAAGTGAAATTAAATATGATATGCATGATATGTATAATTTGGGGCATTCGGGTTATTTGAGAAAGGGAAGTGAATGTGATGACTTGGTCTCACTAAGTGAAACGTGATGACTTGGTCTCACTAAGAATATGTGGACGACTTGGTCTCACTAAGAATATGTGACGACTTAGGTCTCACTAAGAATATGTGACGACTTGGTCTCACTAAGAATATGTGATGACTTAGGTCTCACTAAGTGAATGTGGTAACCGGTTACATTATCTAAATGTGGTGTCTCATGACACAAATATCAGTGGCTATGCCACAATATCTTAAGTGGGCAATGAGCATGTCATTGCGGCGCCTTCGATGGTGTGTAGCGGATGGAGGTTGACTTAGTAGTCCCCCCTGGTGTGCAAGGTTGAATGCAGTGGAGTGTAGCGGATGGCATATAGGTTTGGGTTGGGCTTGCATCATTATCTTGAATTTTATATGAACATGATATGGATGGTGTGCCTAATTCTATTATATTTTAGTGTTGGTTACACATTGAGTCAATCGACTCACCCGTTGTGGGAACATGTTTGGTGATGAGCGAGTAATGGACTGTGACGAGAACTTGTGGTGGCCATGTTCACTTGAAGTTAATTTAATTTGAACCTTTATTTTATTTTAAATCTTGTATAAATTTTATTTTGGGTTTTGTTTTATGTAACAAGGCCATAGTGATGATTTTATTTTGTTTTAATTAATATGCTATGAATTTAGGGCTTCATAAAGAATAAGCCCATTTAATTTAAAATAAGCTTAAATATTTTGTCACCGAAATTATGGGTTTTCATTATATATATATATATATAAACTTGTTTTCAACTCGAGCCCAACACATAAACAAACTACCTTCCAAAACACACAGTTTTCAAAGTATTCAAAAGAATTTTGAAACGGTTTACACCGGGGAACATACCAGATCCGGTCCATTCTCATGGGCCGGGTGTGGGGTGTTTCAACATGGAATTGGTTTAGGATGTAAATGTGAATATTGATTAATTATATGACTCGAAAATGAGAAATGAAATTACATACAAGAATTGGTGTTGACAATTATATGGAAATGATGCCCAAGTTAACTTAGTAAAAGGTTAGGATACGTATGGTATGTCATTAGGGTTATTTGCGCATTTAATTAGGTATTATGCATGTTATTACCAGATCTAGCATTTGTTCCAGATTCTCGGGTTATACATATCGAAGGTTTAGCCCGAACTGGTAACTTCGATATAATGCCAACTTGTGTGAGCACTTTTGTTATAATGGCAGCTTGCGTGTCCCGTGTATTCGAGTTTATTTTACTATAGTTCCATCGGGTGATATTTAGTTGATTGAAAATGAAAATTAAACTATGGAATGGAAATGAAAGGGTATTTGAAGATACTTGATATATGAATGGTTACATGAATTTGTTTAAGTTTTGAGATTTCTTATGATTCTAGAATATAACTAATGCTTTTAATTATGATGTTGCTATATTTATAGATATGTCATAATGTGCTAAAGGATAGTTAAGTTGGTTGCCAAATAGATTAGTTAATTATGCCTTAATGATCGAGGTATGTTTTAGTTTCAATTTGAATTTACTAAGCATTCCAAATGCTTACCTTAGTTGTTTACTTCCTTGTAGATTTGCACCTCGCGGAATTGCCGAGTCGGATCAACTGGGAAGCACACACTATTTAAAGATGATAATTATATGTTCATTTTGAGTCTAGGTTATGCGGCATGCACATATGGGTCCTAGTATGCTTGTGGTTATTTTGAAGTGGATGGCATCATGTGCTTATAGTGAGATTTAATGTTGGATGTATATTTTGGTATATAAACTAATACTACATATTTTGGTTAATTAAGTTTGATAATGTATGAATGATGAATTTACCTTTGAATGGTTTGGTATGTTAAACTATCATTTAGGCCATTTGAATTGAGTAAACTAAATAATGTTGTAGGAATGGTAAGGTTCATGATAAGTATGTTGTGTAATTTAATATATGTTTTGACTTATTAATGCAAATCTCTTGAATTGGTGGTTTTCAATTGGTAAGATGATTGTGTTGAGTTGGAAATTGAATGCATTTGGTAGGTGTAGATGTAATAGTCATGTACATAGCTAAATGTGAATAATTAGTTGATAAGGTATTGAATGGTTGATTGATCAGTTTATTTGGTTGTTAATTGGTTTAGCTAAATGGCCTTATTTTTGTTGAAGATGGGATGAAAACATGTTCGGAATGAATTGGAATTACTTAAAAGTGGATACCAAATGTGCATTTTGGCAAAAACAGGGGCAATGTTGCGACGAGAGGTCTTTGAAGTCGCGATGTTGTTCGGCAGTGAGTGATGTCGCGACACGGAATCTTAAGGTTGTGACATCGGTCCTAAACTTTTAAAAACTTTACACTTTGATCTTGCTTCCTACTCGACTTAGCAAAAGAGCTTTATAAGCTCATGTAAGACCTAGAAATGAACGTGTTACATTTATTGCGTATAAGAGCTATGATTTAGTTGATTTTAGGACTGAATTGTAGTGTAAGTCGAATCTAGAAATACATATCAAAATAGTTTATGATAGTGTGTAACATTGAATAGATTAAATCGATTTTTTTAATGAATTTTTTTAATAATTTACTTAATCAAATTGACCGGATTAGCGACTTGGTAGTCTGTCCAATTTGACCACCTGTTCGATTCTAAAAACCTTGATTTGTACAGGGAAAAACCATTTTGTCTTTCTAGTTTCTTTTATTTTTTTAGAATTAATTTTAGTTTTTTCAGTAAAAGTGAAAAACATGTGATTTTATAGAAAATTACCTGGGTTTTTATAGGAAAATTTTGAGTTTTTACATGCATAGAATTGAGTTATATGTGAAAAAGTTAGTTTTCATCTCAACAATTGAATAACTCAATTCCCACTAAAACCTTTCTTAAAATAATTAAGTCTAAAAAAATAATTGACTAAAATGAAAACTTACTAAAGTTAGGTTAATAAAATGAGTGTATATAATGACAAATTAATGACGGGTGATTAATATGATAAAAGTATGTAACAAAAGTGCCTATATTACAAATTTTTTTTTTTATTTTTGATACCCAAATCAAAGTTGGGTGACCAATTGTGTAAGTTACCTAAAAAAAAAAACTCCCAAACTGTATATATGAAAAGTATTTTAGAGCTGATTGTAGAAACGATAAAATTTTACCTTGGCAGTTTCATTTAATATCATATAACATATATAATTTAGTTCTTGTTTGAAACTTATCTTCATGATCATGAAATAACTATTTTGGATATACAGTAAAATTTATGATTGTTATAAAACGCTAATTCTTGAATAATTTAATAATAATTTTGAAGTTAAAAATATGTTTTAAATCTATCTACTTTTTATATATTTGGAATTTTCTTCTTTTATTTTCTAGGCCAAAAAGCCCTAGGAATTGGACTTCAAACAGACAGTTGAAATGGTATGAAGCTTTGATTTGTGGCAAGTGATCAGTTTCGTTTGAGGAACAGGAAAAAAGGGGTTAATCATATAATTAATGGGGTGATTCCAATTTCCATGTAAGAGAGTAAGGATGAACAATAACGTACCAACAATTCCAGGAATCCAAACAGGACACAGGTGGTAAATCTTGTCAAATATGTATCAGCAATGACTCCTCCTAAGAGTGCTAGAATGAATGATGTTCCCATGAAGTTTGTAACTGTGTTTACAGATTTGGTCAACCCAAAGTTCATATACCCCATCAAGTATGTCACCAGGCTCACTGCACTTGCAATAAACGCCATGTTCTCCAGCCCTTCCATCCCTGCATATACACATCAATCAACTCTCACAATCGAGTTAATAATAAGCAAGTTATTTCATGAAGGTTAGGGCATATCATGGTTAATTACCGTAGACGAAAAGTGCAGCTTTAATTCCTCCTACTCTTTTGTCCTGCCTTGAAAACTGTTTATTATCACCATCTCTACTGATTTCCTGTTGGCACTGTCACAATAAAGAAAGTGATGGTTATTAGCAAAAAAATATGATTAAAAAAAAAAAAGGATGGCGGATGCTTTCAGTCCATGAAGAAAGAGAGAAATTAACCATTTTGTTCTGAGAGCTTGCAATTTCTTCTTTCTTTGAGAATGCAAAAGAGAAATACAGAAAGAGAACGCTGGTTGTGGGTCAGTGTCTGTCTAGAGGGACATGACACATCAAACCCTATGAATATATATATATATATATATATATACACACACGTAAAGTACATTTATCCAGCTTTTCCTTCCCTCTCGTATGAACAACCCTTCTTTCCTTGCATAAACAATCAAATTTTAAAATTCAAGTTGGTTTAAAACCTTTAATCAGAGCCTCTATAGACTACATCCATCATTGCAGACACTAATTATTATCACTTTTTTTTTTTTTTTTGCTTTTTCCATATAAACTAATCAGATTATTCTAATAATTAGTAAATCTTAAGAAGATGAACAACAAGGAAACAAGGGGCAGCTAGATGTACGTAGGAAACGGAAAAAAAAATAATTTTCTGGCTTCTGTTGTGTTCCCTCTCCCAAATCTCAGCACTTACCTGATCTCAGTCTCTTATGAGTAAACTAAACTTCACGTTATTTGTTTGACTCGATGGAAGATACAGGGAGATATTCTAATGGCCGCGAATCTGGATCCAATCCCCTCCACCCTCTTTTTTTTAAGACTTTCTTAGTACTTTGCTGTGTACTTGTTTCATTTGTTAAATTGTAACCCTCCAATCATCATTTTTGACATTTAAATTACTACCCATTGTTTCCCGCCGCGTATTATTCATGATCGTGAATCAAGGTTTTGAATGTATATTTACTATAAAATTATCCCCAACACTTGGGTACAGAACTAGGAATAAATGAATACTTACTATTAATTTATCATCTCTACATGTGCAGGCCACCACTTCCTTTTCAACCCCATTTTTGAGGTATTTTACTCTAATCTATGTATTCTATACCTTCAATAATTCAACAGGTTTTGGTCTTCTGGAAGGGCTTCTTCTTGAATTTCATAATAAGAAAAATGTACCAGCTGGAAACCCTAAACCTAGCTAGGGTTGCCATTTTTAGTAACATATATCTTATAGAATACCCAGTAATTTGGTGAAGATTACATAAATATATTAGATAATGAACATAGTTTAATAGTGCCGGGAAGGGGATTCACTTATCCTGTTTCATAGATTGTAATTTTCTCTCACATTCTTTTAGGGTGGAGAGTGATAATTAATCTCCATATAGGGAAGCCATTGTAGGCAACAATATGGATTAATTATGAGCCTCAGCCACTTGATTTCCTTGGAGACGGAGGCATTTAAATTCTCCAAGGTAAATGGTTTTATAATAAAGCCCTAGAACGATGAGATGGGTAGGCAAGATCCGAAACATGGTGTAACTAAATGGTCACATTGTTGTTATGTTCCATCATGTTCTTTTGTCTGTGTTGGCCTGTTTAGAGTTAGGGCGTAGTCTGAAAGGCTTTTGGTCTGTCTATCAACATTTTTTCATTTTTGATCCTTTTCAAATATTAAAATATTCTATTTCAGCCTCCCACAAAAAATTCATAATCCAATTTAAATCTCTCAAATTTTATAATTTTATCTCAAACCTTCGGCATAAAATTTTTAATTTGCTCCTTTTTATTGTAAGATTTTTTCACGTAGAAGCATATTTACTTGTCTAAACCTAAAGCCCAACCTCATCTTTTAGAGGGTTTAGATAAAAAAAATTAAGTCGGAAAAATAAGTTAGGGCTTGATGATTAGACCCATTTAAAATATTGGTTAGACTTGAACTCTAAATTTTAAAGCCTAAGTTTGGCACGACTTGCTTTTAATATCGTAATATATTATATTATATCGTATCATATTATATAAAAATAACTATAGAATAATATATAATACTACAATATAAATATTAAAAAAATATTAAATGTCCATGTTTAGAATTTTAATAAAAAATATAAGATTATCAAATATTAATTTAAACTAGGATTATTTTATAAAAAATTTAAAATAAATATGAAAAAATTTAAAATAAATTTAAATTAATCATTTACAAATAAATAAACCCAAGTAAAATTAAATTATTTCATAGTTTAAATTCGGCCTAACTTGAGAAACACCATACAATGGCCCATCCCAACCCATCTACAACTCCAAATCTTTCTCTCACATATAAATGATAATATAGGCTAAACTACACTAGTAGTCACCCAACTATTAGTAAATTTTTTTTGTCAACCAATTATGAAAAGTTACAAAATAATCATTCAACTATTTCATTTTTCATTTTTAAAGCTTCAAATTTTTTTTCTAAAAACTAGTATCTTATATTCTAAAATTTTTAATAAGCATTTTAAATACTAATACAAGGCGATAATATTTACTATTTAGTATTAACATCTTTATTATATAATTTCCATATTTCAATAAAATATAAAATAATTTAACATACTTTAAATAATAAAATTACGAATTTAAATATTATTTCAACAATAATTTTAATTAATATATTGTTATTTAAATAATAACAATTTACAGAACACACAAGTAATTTTCTTTGATTCTATTCTGATTTTAGAGATTTTTTTCATTTTCAAAATATATTAGTAGATATAAAAAATGGTTGCATGCTGGCAAAGAGATAAAAAGTTTAAACATTAAAGAGGGCATAATAGGAAAGGACAATCTCGAAGATTGGTAGTAAAGTGACATAGAGAATAGAAAGACATAGGTGGACAAGAGTAGAAAATACAACTATAAGCTGTTGCTACTAAACTGCATTTAACATCTCAACTTGCTTTCCCTCAGCATGATTTTCTTCTTTGTGGATTACTTCGACCTTCTTATACCTATACCATGACGCGCAAGCCAAATACACACCAAAATTCACCACACTCATCCCTGCCAATAACCAGTAAAAATAGTCGAGTTTGTCTCTGTTCAGATTGTTATTATCCAACCATCCCCCACTCACCTTATTCACCACATCTACCACCACCGAGCTCAAGTAGTAACCAAAAGCCGATGAGCACCACGAAATGGCCGTGCCCAATGATTTCATCCCTGCCGAGCTCTCTTCGTAGAAGAATTGTATGAGGCCCACAAATGTGAACATATCAGCCAACCCAAATATTGAATATTGGTATCCAAGCCAAAGCACATTCATTGGAAGAGGCTGAAGAGAATCCACCATGCCATGCTCACGAGCCACGGATTTGCGTCTCGTTTCGACAATTCCGGCAACCGCCATGGAAATGGCTGACAGAACCAACCCCACTCCGATCCTTTGAAGGTACCGGATTCCGGTTGGGATTCCAGTTATTTTGCGAGCAATAGGTACGAAAACACAGTCATATATGGGGATAAATATGAACATGAACACTAGGGGAATAACCGGGATGGAGGAACCAGGCATTTTGACACCAAGGACATGAGTATTCATGGTTGTGCTTTGTTGGACGGTAAAAGTTTGGAGTTGAGCTAAACAAGTATTCATAAAAACAGTACTAAGTATAATTGGAAGCATCCGAATTATGATCTTTGTTTCTTCAACTTGTGTTACTGTACATATTCTCCAGGGTCCAAGGTTTACTGATGTTGATCCATCGTCAGAGGTATGTTCAATTGCTGCTCTGTCTAAAAATCTGCATGTTCGAATTTAATGGTAAATATATGCGAAATTTACAGCTTATTATAATAAAATATATGCACTAATATCATCAAAATCGGTTACCTGAATTGATAAGTTCTGGGAAGAATTTCATTATGCACACCTGCAACCTCGTGTAATTCATCTTCTATCCCTGGTTGTGGAAGCTTTCGGTTTCTGATAGCCACTACAAATACCTAATAAAACAGAATAAAGTATTGTTTTGATTATCACTTATTAAGCGTATATCTATATATAGATTTTGAAACTAATTACCTGTACGATACGAAGGAGAGGGCTTCCTTTGGGAACATTGTTACGATATAGTGACTTTCCCTTGCTTAAAACCATAATGGAAACCAAAACAGCTGCCGTGCATACACCGAACGCCCAGTCCCAACCCTGATTTGTGCTTATCCACACGATGAAAGTCACCCCAATTATGGCTCCAACGGTGAAACTAAGCAAGAACCAGTTGAAAAAGCTTGATCGTTTCGGATCCCTTTCATCGAACTGGTCAGCTCCCAATGATGGCAAAGCTGCTTTAACCCCGCTAGTGCCAAATGCAACGAGGTATAGACCAGTGAAAAGGATCGCAGCCTGGCCGCTGTCGGCGGCCTGGCATTGAGTAGTTTGGCTTATTGCAAGACCCTGGCATGGGGGTGGTCTTAGTTGGTGGAAATGAGCTTGAACTGTTAAGGCTGCATATCCCTGCAAATTTAAGCATTAAATCCAACATTTCCATACCAAGAGGATTAAATTTAAAATTCTTTTCGAATAATTAAGGTTTGTTTCTTACTTTTCAGGTATTAACTTGATTTTTTTTCCAATATCACACAATTTAATGAATTTGGTACCTAAACCTTGAACTACAAATGAATTTTTAATATTGAAAATGATGATAGTTTTGATTTAGTCAACTATATGACTTTTTTTTTTTTTTGACTAGTTTTATCATGTTGGAGAACATGACGAGAACAAAACATGTCTTGAGGTTAAAATTTAAATTTAATATAATTTATTTATACAACATATTTTTAAATTTAATATTTAAATTTCATGCATAATCTTTTGATTATTTTATATTATGGGCTACCATGAAAAATATGCTTACCAACAATTCTATGCACCCAAATAGGACACAAGTCTTGAACCTTGACAAATAGGTGTCAGATATGAGCCCTCCAAAGAGTGCTACTAAAAATGAAGTCCCCATGAAATTTGTAAGGGTGTTTGCTGATTTGGTTAGGCTGAAGTTCATGTAGCCATAAAAGTAAGTTACCAGGCTGACGGCATTTGAGATGAATGCCATATTCTCCAGCCCTTCCATGGCTGCCAAGAAAATCACAAACAAATAGGAATCAAATACATTACAAGACGATCAAATTTCCAAAATAAAGAAGGAAATGAAAGAGAGAAATTAAAAGAAATGAACGATTACCATAGACAAAAAGTGTAGCCCTGATCCCTCCACGTTTTGGTTCTTGCTTGGCCTGGCCATTAAAAGCCCTTAAAATACCCTGTAAAATAGCATAAGAGACCGATTAGCCTGAATAAAGGAAATGAAACATGTTAAGGGACAATGACAAAAACAAAGAGAGCAAGAATCGAGGGCACAAAATGTGCCTATTCCTCAAGATGTAAAATAATTGGCTAGACCAACTTACCATGTTGCTGATGAAGAAAGTGTAAAGAGATGACTACTCCTTATTGACTCATCAGTTGGTTTGATTTGATAATTATATATAGAGAGGAAGATGATAGTATAAAGCTATAAGTCTAACAAACAGGAAGGGATCATATGTTTTGAACATCTTGTTGGACTCATCATTTTGTTTCTTCTGAAACCTTTCTCTTTCACAACAACAGCCAACTCTTGTCTCGACTTCTTTTACTATTTAGTAGTATTTACTAGGTTGATGTTTCATGAAGTGGAATCTATAATTTTCTTTTTCTTTTTTACTCTCGTGGTTTTTTGTTTGAGGACGACATGAGGAGATAATAGGGAAGCGAAAAAACAATTTAGGTGTACGGAAAGAAAAGTGAAATGAATTAAAATAGGAGAGTTTATTAATTTTATTTTAATTAATGCATAATTTTTTTTTTCAATTCTAAATGATGAGAAGAGAGAAAATAAAGGAGATATGTTAGTTTAAAATTATATTTTTTTAAATGTTTTATTTTATTTATTTTTATTTTGAATAAAAATTTTTCTTTATTTTTCACTCTTCCAAATATTTACCACTTACCAATTTTTTCAACTAAAATTTTCATATTTTCACTACATAAGCATTTAGATATCTTTTAGCTAGCAAGGCATTTGTGGATACAATTGCATCAACCGAATGAAATTACTCATCAATTTTTTGCATGTTCAATGATAAAACTAGCAAGCGTTTTTGAACGAAGTCTCGTGATGTGAAAAAAAAATATTATAAAAACATATAAAACGTGGCGTCGGTTCTAAATTGGGTAAACTTTATAAATATTCACCCAAATATTAATACGTTCCTATTTTGATTACTTAAATTTAAAAATTTTTATTTTGATCACTCATCATTCAATTATTAATAGAGTATTGACTTGACCATTTTCATTACCATAATAATAAATTTAGCTTTTAAATGTTTATAAATTCTATTAATTTGATCTCAGTTCTAAAATTTTTTAATAAATTTAACTCTCAACTTTATTCATTATGTCATAAATAAATATTTGAAAATTTTAAAAAATAAAAAAAATTTAAAAGTTCATTTTCGATAAAAATACATAAAATTTTATAAAAATACATATAAAATTATAAACAACCCATTTTCTCTTTTTTTCTAACATGACATTGATTTATTAAAATAATAAATTTATAAATAAAATATATTTTTAAAATCCACAAACAAAACATAAACCATATTCAAAACTCTCTCTCTTTTTGTTTTATTTTATAAATAATAATAATTTATTTATTATACGTCTGGACTTGTTCGTTAATTTTCGTCATCAAATTCCTCAAATGTTGGGTATTGTTTTCATCTACAAGCACAGCACCGATAACTCTTGCTTTGAATTCACAACCATGCAACTAGGAATTAGTTGTCAATATGGACTTCCAATTACTAGGTCTCCAAGACCTCATGCCACTTGTATATCTCAGTCAAACCCCTTTTAAGCACTACCTTAAGCACAACAAATTCGTTCTTGATTATTATCTTTTTCAACCTCAGATTGAAAAATTCATTTATAAATATTTTTATAATTTTGTATGTATTTTTATAAAATCTTATGTATTTGATAAAAATAAACATTTAAATATTTTTAATTTTTAAACTTTAAATTTTAAAATCAATACTAAATTGACATAATGTGTAAAATTGAGGTGCAATTTTATTGAACTTTTTAGAATTAGGATCAATTTGATAAAATTCGTAAACATTAAATAACTAAATTTATTATTATATTAATAAAAAAGGTTAAATCAACATTTCATTAGTGATTTAACGAATAAGTGACCTAACTTTTAATAATATCAATGACTCAAATTAAAATTTTAAATTAAAATGACTAAAATAAAAATACACTAATATTTAAATACCTATTTTATAAACTTTACCCTAAACAATTTTGGGCACAGTGAAGTTTCGTCCGTTCCAAATTTGCCGCAGCCTAACACGACTTTTGGGCACAGTCAAGGTTCACCCGTTCCAATTTTGCCGCAGCCTAAGTCTCTTTTTTATTTTTGAAAGGGCAGCCTAACACGGACAAAACTAGTTTTAGTGGTATACCATTAATTTGATTATTTTATATTAGTCATCCAATTAATCTTGTGGGAGTTTAACACATTTATTTTAATATTTTTATGGTTTATGTTTAATGTTGGAAGTTTGAAATTATATTTTATTAATAAATATTTTTTAATTCTTTACATTATAATGCTGCTCTTAATAGAAATATTGTTTTTATATATATTTTGATATATGAATTAGTAATAAATTAATTTAATTTATAATATTTAATTACTTTTATGACTTATTTTTAATAATTTTTTTACTTATTTTAATAAAATATTATTTTTATAAAAATTATTACTCATTTTTAAAATTTAAATTATATTAATTATTTTATTTTATATCTAATTATTGTATCACATATTATTTCATCGAAATAATCTTACCTAATCAGACTTTTCAATTAAAAAATAGCAGCGGTTGTTAAAGTAGCTTGCATATGAAATGTAGAATATGTTATTAAATTTAATTAATTTATTCTACGTTTACCCATTTGAATAAACCATAGACATATCATATTAGTACAATTTCACAAGATTTTTAATGAATTTTTATACAATTAAGATTGTAATCGATGAATAAAAAACTGTCGAAAAATATTTCAATGTCTAGACTTCTACTTGAAAACAGACAAGATCCTTGTTACATTATTTTCATGTTCATTATGTTTAAAGCTGTACCGAGCACTGTTCCATCATATCCTGCTTGGGAGAGATGCTGACACCATGGTGCTTTCTTGGTTGATTCCTCTTCAATAAATTAGTAGCATTCTCCGGATCGATAAAGCGTACGAAGTCTGGAATGATCTTTGCGAACGTTTTTCTCAAGGTGGCATCTGTTGCATCTCTGATTGAATTTTCGACCACTCCCATCTTGTTCTTGCTCAAACGTTGTTGCTGTGGTGCACTAGAAATAGTTAAGAAATATCAAGAATCTGACTATGTGATCAGATTTCTCAAAGGTCTTGGTAATCAGTTTGCAGCTGTCCGTTCTCAGATCATGCTTCTTCCATCATATCAATCACTCCATTCGACGGAGTGGAGATGTCAAACGCCTGTAAAAAGCTAGCCAACGTCAAGTGAACCATTTGAAGGCCAAAATACCCCCTTCTACCAAAACCAAATGGGATCAATTCGAAATACTCACCTCTCCCAACATCCAAATCTTTATGGGTGGTTAAAAACCTTTCTAGCTTGAACTCTAATACATCCGATCAAACCTGGTGTCGAAACCATATTTTAAACATTTGATGAAATTTTCAAAAATTATTTTTTAAAACATCAGGATTTGCACATATACCTAAAGTAACATAAGTTAGATATAGCTACAGAGTGAAGTGCAACATAAGTTGATATGCATCAAAAACGAAACAGAAACTTATAATACAAATTATACGATCATAGCATCTTACAATCATATAACCATAACTCGATTCATATGCATAAATTAATAAGTAATTCGTACAATAATAGCATATACTCAATCATATAACCATAACTCAATATTGCATATTCGTATCCAAGCCAAAACGCACTCATTGGAAGTGGCTGAAGAGAATCCACCACATCGTGCTGACAAGCCACGGATTTGCGTCGCGTTTCGACAATTCCAGAAACCGTCATGGAAATGGTTGACAAAATCAACCCCACCCCGATCCTTTGAAGATATCGGATTCCGATTAGTGACTTTGATCGTGTAGATAAGTACAAATCAGGCTTGGAATTGGGCGTTCGGTGCATGCACAATAGTTGTCTTGGTTCCCATTGTGGCTTTAAGCATGGGAAAGTCACTGTACCATAACAATGTTCCAAAGGGAAACCCTCTCCTTTCTCCCTTTGTATTATACAGGTAATTAGTTTCATAAACTATATATAGATATATACGCTTAAAAGTGATAACCAAAAGATTACTCTACTCCACTTTTTTAGGTATTTGTGGTGGCTATCAGAAATCGAAAACTTCCACAACTAGGGATGGGAGATGAATTACACGAGGTTGCAGGCTTGCACAATGAAATTCTTCCTGTAACTAATCAATTTAGGTAACTGGTTTCGATGATCTTAGTGCATATATTTTATTGAAACCGGTTATAACAAAATATATGCAATAAAATTATCGAAACCGGTTACCTGAATTGATCAATTATGGGAAGAATTTTATTGTGCACGCTCACTATCTCGTGTAATACTCTCCTATCCCTAGTTGTAGAAACTTTTGGTTTTTGATAGCCAACACAAATACCTAATAAAGTGGAACAAAATCATATTTTGGTTATCACTTATCAAGCATATATATATATATATAATTTATGAAACTAATTACATGTATAATACAGATTAGAGGGCTTCCCTTGGGAACATTTGTTACCTTACGATGACTTTCCCATGCTTTAAAATACAATGGAAACCAAAACAGCTATCGTGCATGCATCCAACGGCCATTCCCCTGATTTGTACTTATCCATACGATGAAAGTCACCCCAATTATGGCTCCAACGGCGAAACTAAGCAAGAACCAGTTGAAAAAGCTTGATCTCGTCCTTTCATCGAACTGGTCAGCTCCCAATGATAGCAAAGCTGCTTTAACCCCGCTAGCGCCAAATGCAACGAGGTATAGACCAGTGAAAAGGATTGCAGCCTGGCCGCTATCGGCGGCCTGGCATTGAGTTGTTTGGCTTATTGCAAGACCTTGGCATGAGGGTGGTCTTTGTCCGTGGAAGCTTGTGCAGTTAAGGCTGCATATCCCTGCAAATTTAAGCATTAAATCAAACATTTCCATACCAAGAGGATTAAATTTAAAATTCTTTTTGGATAATTGAGGTTTATTTCTTACTTTGCACATACTAACTAATTTTTTTTTTTTCGATAGCACGCTTTTAGTGAATTTGGCATGTAAACCTGGAATTACAAATGAATATTTAATATTGAAAGTCATCATATTTAGTCAGCCATATGACCCTTTTTCATTTTGGTAATACTATTACGCTGCTGGCTTTTCTTTTAATGGTTTGTTGAGCCAAATCATGGAGTTGAGACAACAACAACTAATTAAGGAAAGAAAAATAAATGTTTTGATGATAGAAATCGTTCTGATTGGTGGAAATGATATTCATTTTTTATAGTTTTATATGTTGAAGCATGTGATAGAGAAATATGTTGTAGAGTTAAATTTGAGATTAACATAATTGATTCATGTAACGTATAATTAAATTTAGAGTTTGAATCTCAACATATATAATATTTTTCTATTTCTAAATTAGTGACCATCATGGGAATATATGCTTACCAGCAATTCTATGGACCCAAACAAGACACAAGTCTTGAACCTTGACAAATAGGTGTCAGAGATAAACCCTCCAAAGAGTGCTACTAAAAATAAAGACCCATGAAATTTGTAAGGGTGGTTGCTGATTTGGTTAGGCTGAAGTTCATGTAGGCATAAAAGTAAGTTACCAGGCTTATGACATTTGAGATAAATGCCATATTCTCCAGCCATTCCGTGGCTGCCAAGAAAATCATAAACAAATATGTTAAGATTTGGCCTACATTGCAACAAAAGACCAGCAGCAAACTAAGCTCAACTCAAGCTGGTGCACTGTTTTGAAGTGAAGAAAGGAAGCTGGTCCGAATGAAGCAGCATGTTTTGTGTATTTTGTTCCTATACAACTTAGTCTAGTTCCTTTGTAATGTGATAGCTAAGTTTGTAGGATATGATTTGTATTGATGAAATAGCTTAGTAGGATAAGTTGACTGATTTACATTGATTTAATAGCTAGTATATCAGTTAGCTTCTATGTATATTTTAATCTAGTTTTAGTCAATGTACTAGTGGGAGTAGTTAGCCTTTTGTAACTGTCAAAAATTTGTTTGTGTAATTGATATATTATCAAGTTTGAATGAAAACAAATGCTGATGAGATTCATTCAACTATCATCTCTCCAAAGTTTTCTTGTTCTTTCTTTGTTTTCTATTATACACAACTCCAACAAATGGTATCAAGAGCCTGTTGTCTTTGAGGGCCTTGGTTGTGCATTGTTTCTAAGCTAATTGTGTGTGAAACAAGAAGTAGAATTTGTTTTGTTGGTTGTTTTTTGGTTGCTATAAAACATGAGTTTCTCACCACCTCCTCCACCTGTTTTTGTTGGTGAAAACTACAATATTTGGTCAGTGAAAATGAAAACATACCTGCAGGAAAATGACTTGTGGAATGTTGTTTTAAATGACACTGAGCCACCACCATTGAGAGTTAACCCGACCATAGCTCAAATCAAGCAGCATAGTGAAGACAGTGCTAAGAAATACAAGGCCATGTCATGCCTTCAATGTGGAGTCTCTGATGCTATCTTCACTACGATAATGGCCTGTGCTACACCGAAGGAGGCTTGGGATAAACTCAAGGAAGAGTTTCAAGGGTCAGACAAGACCAGGCAGCAGCAACTAATCAAGTTAAGAATGGACTTTGAGAATTTGAAGATGAAGGACTCAGAAACCATTAAACAGTATGTTGACAGAATCATGGCTACTGTCAACAATATAAGACTGCTTGGGGATGAGTTTAGTGATCAAAGGGTAGTTGAGAAAGTCATAACAACCCTGCCAGAGAAGTATGAAGCAAAAATTTACTCTTTGGAGGATTCAAGGGACTTATCAACCATTCCCTCGGCTGAGTTGGTAAATGCTCTCTATGCTCAAGAGCAAAGAAGAGCCATCAGAAATGAAGAGCACTTTAAGGGAGCTTTTCAAGCCAAAAGCAGAGAAGGCTCAAGCTCAACCTCAAATTTCAAAGGCAAGAAGCCTTGGACAGAGAAGAAGAAGAAGAAAGATGCTGCCAAGAAGAAGTTTCCACCTTGTGTCCATTGCAAGAAGAACACTTACCTTGAAAAATACTGTTGGTATAGACCAGATATTCAGTGTAGAGGCTGCAAACAGTTTGGTCACATTGAAAAAGTTTGCAAAAACAAGCCTAAACCACAGCCACAGTATCAAAACCAAGCTCAGGCTACTGAAGATGTTGAAGTGCAGGAGGAGCATGTTTTCTCAGCATCCTACTTTGCAAGCTCGAGCAAAGTGAGAAAAATCTGGCTGGTTGACAGTGGATGTACCCACCACATGGCTTCTGATAAAAGCATGTTCAAGGAGTTGGACACCACCTTTAAGTCCAAAGTCAGAATAGGTAATGGTGAACTCTTGGAGGCAAAAGGAAAGGGCAAGGTTGTTATAGGTACCAAGTCAGGTAACAAAACCATTTCTGAGGTTTTTTATGTACCTGACATTGATCAAAATTTGCTGAGTGTTGGTCAGCTACTGGAGAAGGGCTATTCCTTAGTTTTTGAAGGCAAAACCTGTGTGATCAAAGGTGTTATTGGTCAAGTGTTAACAACAGTGGCTATGCAAGACAAAACTTTCATTGTGGATGTGAATCAGCTGCAAGCAAAGGCATATGCAAGTCAGACTGATGATGCAACCTTATGGCATAGGAGGCTGGGGTATGTGAACTACAATTCACTCAGTCAGATGTAAAAGATGAATTTGATGAAAGACATGTCAAAGATTGAGCCAAACAAGGAAGTGTGTGAGGTTTGTCAGCTTGGCAACCAGACCAGGTTACCTTTTCCTGTCAACAAAGCTTGGAGAGCTCGAGAAAGACTCCAGCTAGTCCATACAGACATCTGTGGACCTATGAAGACCACCTCCTTAAATGGTAGTAGATATTTTGTGCTTTTCATTGATGACTGCACTAGGTTCTGCTGGGTAAGCTTCCTAAAACAAAAGTCTGATGTTGTTGATTGCTTTTGCAAATTTAAAGCATTTGCTGAAAATCAGGCTAGTTGTAAGCTAAAATGCCTAAGGTCTGATAATGGAACTGAGTATATATCTCAGAGGTTCTGTAATGGCCTAAATTCAAGGTTATCGGAACAATGGTTTCATAACCATAAATCGATTTAAAGAGAAATTTATTTCAATACATTTGCATAAATATTTATATGATAGGAAATATTTTTATAAATATTTATAAAATGTTAGTAATGTGATATTAAAATTTCGTTAGAAAATTTTAACGTTTGGGTAGGTAATTAAATGAAAAGACTAAATTGAAATAGAAGTAAAAGTTAAATTACAGATTAAAAGAAATTATAAAGGACCAAAATGGGAATTAAGCCATTTTGTCTAGTTGAGGCGGTTTATTGTGAAGAAAATCTAAGATTTTTATGTTTAATATATATTATTATATTATTATATAATAAAGATATTTTATGTTTTAATTATAATATAATATATTATATTGTTATTATTATATTTATATATGTGTGTATAAGCTAAAGAAAAAAAAAAAAAGGAGAAATAGAAACAGAATAGGCAAACGGAACAGAGAAGGAAAGAAAAGAAAGAAGAAAGGGAAAATTTAAAGTTTGAAGCTTGGAAGTTGATAGGTAAGTCAATTTAGCCCTTTTTACTTAATTTTGATGTTTTAGAAGCCTTGGAACAAGGTTTTGATGAAGCTAAGTTGCCATATTGAAAGTTTGTGAGCTCTCAAGTATAGTTTATGAAACAAAAACATGAATTAAGGACTTAATTGAATGAATTTCAAGTTAGAATTGAAAGATGGATTTAATTGAGAAGTAAGCTATAATAAAACAGTTTTGGGACAGCAGCAGTAGAGTAAATTTGAAAAATCACTAAAAATCGTAGAAGTGGAATTAGAAGTTTAGTGAGATATGAAATTAAATCTTATTGAGTCTATTTTCATATGAAAGAAACAGAAAAGCAAAGTAATTCTGTATTTTGAGATATTTATATTTTTGTAAGACTGGTTCAGAGTAATTTCGAGATCCCCTGTTATGACTTTGAAAAATCATAAAAATTGAATAAAAATAATTATGGGCTTAAATTTATATGGTTGGACTCCTTAATGAGTCTATTTTATAAGAAATGAACTAAAACATCATTTGAATTCTTTACAAGGAGAAAATGATTCGTAGTGAAAAGTGGTCTGAACTATCAAATAGTAAAAACAAGAGAAATTTTAATGAATAAACTGTACTAATTGGCTAAGCCAAAAATTTTAAAATTTTATGGTATAAATATATGTGAGTCTAGTTTTAGGGAAAATTAATGGTTCTTCAATTGGAGTTCTGTAGCTCGAGAAATAAATAATTTAGTGACTGTGACTCAAGTAGACAGCTTTGAATGAATTATGAACAGTAATAGAATTATAGTGAATGCTACATGTGAACATGAAATGCGTTGAATTGATGATTGAATTTATTTATTTAGATCCGGAAAACACAAATACGAAGTTAGATAGAGGAAAGGAAAAAGTCCCGGATTAGTAGATTTTTGTGTACGAACAAGTATCGAGGTAAGTTCATGTAACTTGTATTATATTCTTAAATGCTTGAAATGTATATTATTGATGTGAATATGATTTCAATGTTCATTGTATGAAAGTTGATGAAACATTGATATATTTGATAAAAGTGGAAGAAATCCGGTTGAATGAAAGAAAAATTGATGGATCTTTGAAAAGGAATTGACGGTAAAAGGATCTAGCCGGATGGGTGATCCTATCTGATATAGCCCTCCGAAGAATATGTGGAAAATGGATTTAGCCGGATGGGTAATCCGAATTAGGGTCTGAATTTAGCTTTGATGGTAATTGGATCCAAGCTCATTAGAGTAATTGTCATTACAAGGGATTTAGCCTGGACTGGTAATTCCGACAATACTCTATGAGTTTATATTCTGAGGATTTAGCTTTGAATGGTAATCCCATTTGTAAAGATGAGGTTCGCGGGAATGTGCTCTCTGAAATGAAAATGTGCGCACATGAATATGAATTGACGAACCCGAATTTGTACACTAAAGTGTACCTCTGAAAATCCATCAAAATTCTGAGTAATTCAACGGGATAAATATAAAAAAATATTAAAGAAATGGAAATCATGGTATTGATGAGCTCATCAATCATGGTGTGTATATTATTGATATATGGAAATTAATGGACTAACTTGAATGTTGAGTTTGTGAATGTTACGGTAATAATGTATTGAATGAATATATGAATGTTTATTGCTTGTATTGAAAATACTAGGTAAGTAAAATTCTTGTTACATGGGCTTACTAAGCACAAAGTGCTTACCCTATTTCCTTTTTTCCTGTTTTGTAGTGTTAGGAGCTCGGAGGTCGGATTCGGTAGGAGACACATCACACTATCAACCCCAAGATTTTGGTATATAAAGAAACTTTATTTTGGAAATAAATGGCATGTATAAGCTAATAAAGTAAATGTTAATATGATATGAATGTAAGGTCAGCCATTGGTATGGCTAACAAATTTTAGTTTTAGTATGTGATGATGTTATCTTATAATTATGTATGAATCTATTTTGAAAATATATTAAATTGAATTGGTTTATGTGAATTGGTCTCGGTTTAAAATTTGCAGGAAAGGCTAGATATTTATAAAGGGGTTATATTGAGTAAAAAAAATAGTAAACTCCTGTAATGCCTCGTACCCTATTTTGACAACGAATACGGGTAGGGGGTGTTACAGGTTCCAAAAGATATGTGATGAAGCTGGAATTTAGCACCAGCTAACCACCATTTATACACTACAGCAAAATGGTGTTTGTGAGAGGAAGAATAGAACAGTTCTTGATATGGCCATGTGCCTTTTATTTGAGGCTAAAATGCCTAATATTTTTTTGGGCTAAAGCAGTAAACACAGCTGTTTACTTGCAAAATAGATTACCAATAAGTGCAGTTGAGGGCAAAACACCCTTTGAAGCCTGGTTTGGACAGAAACCATCGATCTCACATGTGAAAGTATTTGGCTGCTTGTGTTATGTACTGATGCCAGCTGAGAAAAGAACTAAGCTTGAAAAGAGGTCCATGCCAGGGGTGTTTTTTGGCTACAGCAGTGTGAAGAAGGGATACAGAGTCTTTGATCCAATGACTAAAAGAGTTGTAGTGAGCAGGGATGTCAAGTTCAGTAAAGCAAGTTGTTGGAAATGGGATAGAATTAAAGCAAGTTTGCTCGATGAAGATCAGAGTGATTTTGACTGCAGCAGGCTGAAACTGAAGGATTAGTTGAATATGGCTATGATGACCTGTTAGAGGAACTAGGACACTGGCAAACATTTATGAAAGGTGAACTATGACTGTGGTGGAGCCTGCTTGTTATGATGAAGCTGCAAAAGAAAGTTGTTGGCAATAAGCTATGGAAGCTGAAATGAAGATGATTTAGAAGAATGACACTTGGGAGTTAGTTAACAGGCCTGAAAATAGAAAGATCATTAGTGTTAGATGGGTGTTCAGAACCAAGAATAATGCAGATGGTTCTCTAAACAAACACAAGGCCACATTGGTTGTAAAAGGGTATAGTCAGCAGCAAGGGATTGATTTCTCTGAAACCTTTGCAGCTGTTGCAAGGTTGGATACAATAAGGTTGTTGTTTGCCTTAGCAGCTCAGAAACACTGGAAGGTGCATCATTTGGATGTCAAATCAGCTTTTTTGAATGGTTTGCTCAAGGAAGAAATCTTCATAGAGCAGCCTGAAGGTTTTGAGATCCCTAGTGAAAAGCACAAAGTCTACAAGCTCAAGAAAGCCTTGTATGGCCTAAAACAGGCTCCAAGGGCCTGGTATGAAAGGATCGATGGTCATTTGACAATGTTGGGATTCACAAAGAGTGTTGTGAGGCTACTCTTTATGTCAAGAAAGCTGGAGAGGAGACATTGTTGATTGTATCTTTGTATGTTGATGATTTGTTGGTCATTGGTTGTAAAAGTGAGCTAATTGATGATTTTAAGAAGTAGATGAAAGATGTGTTCTAGATAACTGATCTTGGTCTGATGACATACTTCCTTGGTATGGAAGTAATTCAGGAGAAGCAAGGTATTTTCATAAGTCAGCAAGTATTTGCACTGAAGGTGCTGAAGAAATTATGCATGTCAAATTGCAAGCATGTTACCACACCTATTACATTAGGAGAAAAGCTATCAAGCACCAGTGAGCATGATCGAGTGGATGAAAAAGGGTACAGGAGTTTAGTTGGTTGTTTACTCTATTTGACAGCAACAAGGCCAGACATCATGTATGCAGTTAGCCTTCTCTCGAGGTTCATGCACTGCTGCAATGTTGCACATTTTACAGCAGCAAAAAGGGTCCTAAGATATGTCAAAGGAACCTTGAATTTTGGTGTTATGTTTAGAAGGGCAGAGGAGGTAAAGCTTGTTGGATATTCAAACAGTGATTGGGCAGGGTCAGTTGATGACATGAGAAGCACATCGGGCTATTTCTTCACTTTAGGCTCAAGTGTTTTCAGCTGGAGTTCAAAGAAGCAACAGACTGTTGCACAATCCACAGCTGAAGCAGAATACATCTCTGCTGCAGCATCTGTTAATCAAGACATTTGGCTTAGAAAGCTTTTGAGTGATTTGAATAAAGAGCAAAGTCAACCTACTGAAATCAATGTTCATAATCAATCAGTTGTTGCTATTGCTAAAAATCCTTTCTTCCATGGTAAGACTAAGCATTTTAAAATCAAATTTCATTTTGTTCGAGAAGCTGAGCAATCAAAAGAAGTCAGCCTTGTTCATTATAGCTCAAAAACTCAATTGGCTGATATCCTGACCAAGCCATTAGGGGCTGCCAAGTTTGAAACTTTGAAGGAAAAGATTTGTGTTTGTTGCATACAGTCCAATGAGGAGTGTTAAGATTTGGCCTGCATTGCAACAAAAGACCAGCAGCAAACTAAGCTCAACTCAAGCTGCTGCACTGTTTTGAAGTAAAGAAAGGAAGCTAGTCCGAATGAAGCAGCATGTTTTGTGTATTTTGTTCCTATACAACTTAGTCTAGTTCCTTTGTAATGTGATAGCTAAGTTTGTAGGATATGATTAGTATTGATGAAATAGCTTAGTAGAATAAGTTGACTGATTTACATTGATTTAATAGCTAGTATATCAGCTAGCTTCTATGTATATTTTAATCTAGTTTTAGTCAATGTACTAGTGGAAGTAGTTAGCCTTTTGTAACCGTCAAAAATTTGTTTGTGTAATTGATATATTATCAAGTTTGAATGAAAACAAATGCTGATGAGATTCATTCAACTATCATCTCTCCAAAGTTTTCTTGCTCTTTCTTTGTTTTCTTTTATACACAACTCCAACAAAATAGGAATCAGGGACATTACAAGGCGAGCAAATTTCTAAAGTAAAGAAGGAAAGGAAAGAAAGAAATTAAAAGAAATGAATGGTTACCATAGACAAAAAGTGTAGCCCTTATCCCTCCACGGTTTGTTTCTTGCTTGGCCAGGTCACTAAAAGCCCTTAAAATACCCTCTAAAAAATAGCATACAAGACCAATTAGCCTGAGTAAAAGCACATGAAACATGTCAAAGGGACAATGACAAAAACAAAGAGATTAAGAACCGAGGGCACAGAATGTACCTTATCCTCAAGACGTAAAGAAATTGGCTAGACCAACTTAACATGTTGCTGGTGAAGAGATGGCTACTGCTTAATGACAGATCAATTGGTTTGGTTTGAATATATAGAGAGAGGAAGATGATAGTATAAAGCTACAAGTCTTGAAAACAAGAAAGATCATATGTTTTGAATGAAACAAAAAGAGAAGAAAAGTGCAACTACTCACATACAAATATTGCCCCTAAAAAAAAGCAACGGCTCAAAACAAATTCCATACAAAGTGCACACTGTAACTGTTGGGATTTCTTTGTTTTATTCATGGAGTTAGGTAGAATCTCATACTCCAGCAATAAGTTCTTTAAAATCGATATTCCTCCCTGTTACTGTAAGTAATCCACGTCTCACACACTGCCATTGCCTTCAATTAGAGGCGTAAAAAACCTTTTACCTTTTGTCATGATGCCATTGGTGCTTGAACCTTTGATTTCTTTGATGATAAACTCTTATTTAGATTAAATAATACGTTTTTAATTAAGTTAAATATAATTTTAAAATATTTAACTCTAATAGGAGTGAAATATAATTAAATTTTCATTATTTTGTTGTTAAAATTAGAAAATACATAGATACACAACAACAAAGGCATAATTTCTTTTATATAAAATTTGCTTGGTAAATAGATTTGCTCGTATGTGAGGAGCTCTCGAACAAAACATTTGGAGCTGTGTGCTACTTTGGGTTCTCTTTAAAAAAATTCAGACGCATATGCATGTTGGCTTTACTGCCAATGCCAAGCATTTCTTCGGTGAATAAAGAAATCATGGTCATATTGGTTTACCAAACAAGGTACCTCTAATCCAGTGGAATTCAAAGCATCTGCAAATCTCCCTAATGCAAGGTACAGGGATAACTAACAGCAAATGCTCCAGCTCTTCACTCCGTTATATTTATATATTGTTATTGTGTTTCCAGTATCATGACAAAATCTAAATCACTCTACTAATTTCACATTAATCTATTAGGAACCAGAGGTTTTTTCTGTGGTAAAGCCAAGTTCCGCACAGCTTTACTAGATTTTTGAAACCACTACTTTACCGCTTGTATAAACATATATACTAAAATCATAAATACATGAATCTGTTATGCATGCAAAAGAATTACATATACCGAAATTATGTTCATAAATGAACTTATATTACATTAGAAATCCTTAGCAAAAGAATTTGAAGCAAAGTGAAACAGTATTGCTTAGGTCGACTTATGATGGGCTATTAGACTGAGCTAGATCAACATTCCAGGTGGGTTGCTCTGAGGCAGCACCTCTTATATTTAAGTGAGTGAAAGTCTTGAAGAAAATAGAAAGAGATTCTATTAAGTAATAGAATTAGTGATGCCATGGTCAACTTTGTGGCTTTGGTATTTATAGGTCTTTCTTGACTGTCCAAAGATTGTCCGGGCTTCCACTCAGATCGATTAGTTTCTCCTGCTCTTTTAAGGATGTTAACCCTTATTTGCTTTGCTAAACCGGGGATGCTAACAAGAGAGAAGCTAGGAGTATGGCTTGTGGGGTTGAGAGCCTGTGTAAGGCTTTTGAGCCTCATCCCAACTTGTCTAGGTTGAAATGCCTTTCAAGCTTGGATGTTTTTTGGGTCAGCCTGCTCTTTCTTTGGGGGTTGAACTCATTTATTTTGGCTCCACATGATGCTTGGACTTGTTATCTAACAAGTATAAAGCAGCTAATGTTCATGGATACAGATATTTCCAATACCCATTCAGATATAGAGAGGAAACATAGATCAATTTTTTCCCAAAAATTTATTTGAATTAGGAATAAAAACAAGCTAAGATAGTATGAAATTATATGAGTATGTTCTAAATTAATAAGAAGATGATGACTCTGATGATAACTTAGCAATAACTTGGCAACTAACATTTATTTTTCTAAGCGATTTGCACTTGCATAATTCTCTTACAATTTCACAATTGTACCCTATTTAATTTTTGAAATTTTCAGCCTAGTAGATATCTTTTAGTAGTTTGTTGTGTTGTAATTGTAAATTTTAATGCGTACAATCTTCATGTATTAATTGTTTTTTATTATTTTTATTAATAATTTTTTCTTTTATTGAAAAAAAAGAATTTAAATGACTTAGCAACATGTAAAAATGGAATAAAACCATAAAATACCTCTTGAGGCATATTTTAATTTGAAACTATATGGAAAAGGAAAAAAACTCAAATTTGAATATAAATTATGTCCGAAACTCAAAATAATTTAATCCACACCCATCTAATTATACTCTCATTTCGACTTGAAAGGAGATATTGTTATACCCCATTTGTGTCAAGACACGTGGCAAGCTAAAAAGGCACCGAAATAATAGGCCAGCCATGAACAAATTGGGAGATCCCCTACAAGTTTTTCCTTCTAGGATGACCATCCGCGCAAGTGCAAGCCAACTATTGTCCAGGTTTCAAAGTCTTTATTAGGAACATAAAATTATTGGTTACCAAATACCATGTGCGTTCAACTAATCCATACCATCAAGTTAGAATAAATGACAAGATCTGTTCCATTAGTCGTCCCATTAAAGACATCCACCCACACTTTCCATAAAGACCACCTTACACGAAATCCTCACCTGTAAATACTTTTAGGAACAAAGAAAAAAGAATTGACTCTCTAAGATACCAACCCTACACTCTGCTAACTAACCTTCAATTTTTATACTCTACTCATCTTCATTTTGTATAACCTCCGGCTCTCCACCCCAACTGCCGACTGGTTGAACCGACCTCCACAGCAACTATCACCCTTTCCTTTATATTCACTCATTGTTGTATCACTGTATCAACAACTTTAATTTAGTTATTTAAGTAAATTCGTCAATCAAATTAATATTTTATAACTTGTGATATTAACTAAATAACTCACTATATATACTAATATTTTATCACACATGTATACGTGTACAAACCACGAATTTTGAATGCAAAGGTGTGCTTAGAAATAACAGTCAAATATCCCAAAAATACCAAAAAACTAAAATTACCGAAAAGGACGGAGTTTCAAAAATATTGATAGGAAGGGCAATTTCCCAAAATCGCGCCCACGTCGGTAGCGTTTTTGGGAAAAGGTTAAAAAGCGACCATGGGGGCGCTTTAAATACCTCAAAGAAAAACGCCCCACGAGGGCGCTTTTAGTTGAGGTGTCTAAAGCGCTCCCCATGGACGCGCTTTAGGCATTTTTGGGGAATCTTTCCCGTCCACTTGCAATGTGAAAAATGAAATAATTTTTTGGGCAGTAGTCTCCGGCAAAATAATTTTGAGGAGACGTTTCAACTCAAACCGTGGCCGAAAACACTCTCACGTGGACGCGCTTTTGCTACAGTGGTCTCCGGCAAAATTATTTTGAGGAGACGTTTCTGAACAAACAGTGGCCAAAAACGCTTCCAGCAGGGTGCACTATTACCCGGAGCACTGAAAAGCGCTCCCACGTGGACGCACTTTTGCTACAGTGCTGTCCGGCAAAATTAGGCTATAAATCAGCCAAATTGCATTCTCAGTTGGCAGAAAGCATTCAAGCAAAAAAAAAAAATTGAAAATGAGTGAACGTATTAATGGTGTTATTTACTACGATGGTGAAGTGCGTGACACCGAAAATGGTGTTGTTTTCTTATCGAGAGAACACGGTAGCGATTGAGTTTTAATCGAAACGTCGATTTGGTAGAACTTCGCAAAAGAATTAGGCGTAAAATATTCGGAACAACGCCAATGAAAGTTCAGTCTATTAAGTATAGATTTTGCGCTTCGGTTGATCCGGTGAGATATGACCCATTCGACATTAAAGGTCCTCGGAGCCTTGAGGCAATGGTGGAGACTCATTTTGCCAGTGGATCGCCCTATCTCGAGTTATATGTAGAATTTTCATCTCCAAGTGATCTGGCTGCTACCTCAACATCTAGTATCGTTCGAGGGGAATACACGACCCCAGGTCGACACTCTGTAAGTGGGAGGCAAAACACAGAAGTGCCCGTGTGCGGTGGTAGTATGGAAAACATAACCCCTGCACGACACTCGGTTGGTGGATGGGACATGCATATTCGTCAATCGACGTCGGATGACAGAAATACGTATTGGGGGACGTCATCAACTTCTAGTGGATGGCAATCCACATACGATTGGAATCTTTACGAAAGATGTTTAAGGAGGAATGATGTATTACCGACGGCATCCACCAGCGAGGGGCCCTTGTTTGTTGCAGGTTATGGAGGATCGGACGATGAATCTGATGTGGATCCACCTCGGGAGCCAGGGCCTGACGGTGCAGAAGTTGGACTATTTTCTGAACTGAAGCCCGTTCCAATTGTACCTGAAGATGTTGAGGGTGGTTTAGACGAAGAAGAAGAAGATCCGCTATTCAGGGCATACTCGCCTCCAGCGCACATGCATAATGTCGATCTATCTCAAGATGATGCATTGGAGTTTCCTGAACTACCACACCGGACGCGTGACCGTACAAATTCTTCGTTAGATTCGGACCAATTAGAAGTTGGTAACCGTTTTCCAACAAGAACACTTTTCTTGGTGCATTGAAACAATCTGACATCGTGAGCAGGGTTAACTACACTATGGTTAAATCAAAGCTCGATAGTGTGCGGCGAAGTGTCTTTGTGCAAGGCGGCACATGTGCATGGAAAATCATGGCGTCATTGAGAAAAAGGATGGGGATGTGGGAGGTGAAGAAGTACAAAGGTCCGCATACATGTCTTACCGGTACAGTACCACTATGTGTTCAATGATTTTGAATAACACTAATATTATGTAATGTTGCATTATTTAACGTGATTGTTGTGGTGTAACACAAGATCATCCGAGGATGGATTCAGACATGTTGGCTGATTTAATAATCCCGACGGTGAAGGCCGATCCCAAAACTACAGTGTCGGCCTTAATTGGCAATATTCGTAGCCAAATGGGGTACACGCCCTCTTACAGAAAGGCTTGGATAGCCAAGCAGAAGGCGTTGGAAAAGTTGCACGGTCGGTGGGACGCTTCATATAATGAAGTGTGACAGTGGTGTAAGGTGCTGGAGAGATATGTCCCAGGCAGCACAACAGACATTGAAACGGAACCGACGTACTACAACGATCGTCTGCTCCGTGGATGCGATGTTCAAGCGCTTTGCTCGGACATTTAAGCAATGCCGAGATGCTTTTACATCCGCAAGCCATTGGTACAAATTGACGGCACCTTCATGTATGGTAGATATACGCGACGGCTATTGCTAGTCGTGGCACAAGACTACGTGGGAGAATCCTTCCGATTGCGTTCGCAATAACACCAAGGAGTCAGCTGATGACTGGGACTTCTTCCTATCTAGGTTAAGGAGGCATGTCTGGCCTCAACCTGACATATGCGTTATATCGGATCGGGGCCCTGGAATACTTGCGGTAATAGAACGACGAGGGAAGCATGTGGCATCGCACACACCATCGATATTGCACGAGGCATGTGGCATCCAACTACTATGGGCAACACCGATCTAAAAGATAGAAACGGCAAGTGAGTGATATGGGTATGAAATTTCTATTAATATAATTTCTTTTGAAATTTTTAATTTATTTGCAATTGAATAGTGGTATGTAATATTCGATATCAACGTATATTGGCGGTACGAGATCAATAAAGACCGTTTTCACGAGATGTTGGCGGTTTATGCGAAGATAACGCCAAGGCGCAGAGTACATGCAATATTCCTTTGAGCAGTGGACATAAGCATATGATTGCGGCTCACGATATGGTCATATGACCACAAACCCGGCCGAATGCATAAATTACGTGCTAAAAGGAACCCGTCATCTGCCGATTCTTAAGTTTTGTGGGAGACATATTTTCGTTTAAGCGGCACTATTTACGAAGAGAGCAATGAGTTATCGAGGCGATGCAAGGAGGCCATGTATGGAGCCGAAGGTCTTGCAAGAAATTAACCGTGGGAAGGCACGGCGAACACTATGCACACAGTTTGTCACGACCATGACAAACCTATGGTTTCGTGTCACGGAGTTTGATGACCAAACCAAGGTATTGTTGGCGGGCATTATCGTGTACACTTGACAAATAGGACATGCGATCGTGGGATATTTGATGCACCGTTACCCATGTGCTCATGTACTTGCGGCTTGTCATAATCTTCGTCTTGACCCCATGAGCTATGTCGTGAAGTCTACAAATTAGGAAACATGTACAACGTGTGGAGACACGTATTCCACTGATCCAGATGAGCGTAAGTGGCCATCGGTATCGCTTGCACCGTATAAAGCATTGCTTGGGATAGAGAATTGAGACGAAAACCAAAAGGTCGACCTTCCTCGACTAGAATACGCAACAATATGGATATCCGAGAACCGACCAACCAAAGTCGGCGGTGTGGGTGGCATAGGAACCCGGGCCATACATCTCGCTCGTGTCCAAATCGGACTAGTTGACCGTGTTCTTAGCTTGTTTGTCTCTTTTTGGCTATGTAATTTCATTTTTTTAGAGGAAAACGAAATTAAATCATTTCTATCTTATCAAAGATATTAAAATTAAAATAAAAAATTAAAATACAAAACAAATAAAAGTAAACTCAATTTTATTATATAAAAAAATTAAATTTAAAAAATTAAATAAATTAAAAAATTAAATTACAAAAAAACAAACTCAAATTGTATTAAATATATTACAACTTAATTACAAAAAAACCAAACCTATTTTGTCAAAGTTATTAAAATTAAATAAATTAAAAAATTATATTACAAAAAAATAAACTCAAATTTTATTAAATATATTACAACTTAATTACAAAAATTAAACCTTAATTACAAAAAAATTAAACTCAAATTATATATTAATTTACAATTACTCAAATTAGGGGTTTAGGGTTTAGTGCGGATGCTGGTGGGAACCAAGTGCCACACTGGGCGATCGTGATTCTGTATTGGATTCCTCCTTCTTCTAGCTTCCGTGGGGTCGTGGAACCTCAAAGGGGAATCCGATCCCCTCGGCGGTGGGTCCAGTTCAGGTGTTGCAATGATGACCTACCTTGATAAAATAATGACCCGGAGGTGTTTGCATAAACCACGGCGGGTGATCGTGCATCCCGTCACGGTGAAGGAGCACAGTAGAAAGAATCGCTCCCCGATGGCACCTCCTCTAATCCCACACCCGATGTCGGCCTCACTATCGGTGGCTAAAAGAGTTGTCGAACGGACTCGAACACGCCATGCATTCCAACACGGGGGACTAGAAAAGGAAACATATATGGGTTAGGAGGATACATGTAAGGCGGTACGCACTGGCATAAAGCCGGACGCTGTGTTGTCGGTGTTGTCAGTTGAACTGATGGGCCCGGTGATTGTCTAGGCTTTGTTGATGGGCCCGTGATCGTGTAGACGCTGTTGTCTTGGCCCGCCTCATCACCCTTCTCCTTGAATGTAAAGAGGCCCGACGTTCCTTCGCTCGTGAATTTGCCGTCGCCTCTCTTCACCGACAACAGATACTGACTTGCCATGGATTCTAAACCATGGCATGTACTCAAGACGACACTAACTCGGGAACTACGATCGGTTCTGGTTAGGTAAAAGTCATACTGGTTCTCCCACGTCTCAATATGTTCTGACCAAAATATTGGCCAATCCGTGTGCTGCCGCCGTAAGTCCACACTGTGCTCATCATCGAGCACCTCAGGAGCCACGAGAATCGGTTGCCGGAATCTAAATTGCCGCATAACTCGATCTGACTGGTGCATCTCCACGGTCGCGTAGGTGATTAACGGACCTTAACGTGCCAACTGCTCGGATTTTGGAGAACTCCTCCTAATTCTTGCCCAATTTCGGATCCTCGTCAGTGTCTATTGAAACTATATTAACATTACCAAAATATTAGTTATATACATAAATACTAAATTATAATAACGAAATTGACACTTACTTGTAATTCACCGTTGTTCCAATAGGAGCCGTATATCCTCAAGCGAGTCAGGTATTCCAACATGACTTGTCGGATGGTTCCACCTAATTAAATAAACTTTTAGCATGCAATTATACTATAAATCTACGACATAATTGTAAAATATAATATTAAATTTACCTCGTTATCAATGGGAATGAATATGGCTGGTCGAGTCGAGGACGTAAAAATGGAAATCGAAACCATGCCCATGACTGCAGTAGTGATAGGCAACCTCCGATTTTTACTTTATCCGGCACCGTCGCCCCGCACATCTCCCAGTACAACCTCGATAGCACGGCAGACCCCCAACTCAATTCACCAGCTACTCTAAAATCAACAAGTTTCAGGAGCCATCTCAGGTGGACGAGGTTTCTAGAGAGGTCCGGCATCAGATAGCCTCCAATTATCAAGTATGTATGCCGTGCATACGTATTCTTTCATCTTGATCGAATCTTCATTCTACTGCAGGAATGTGTCTCAGTAACCAAACCATATCGATCCGACCTCCTTGCAATTTATCCTAATGGCACCCGGAGCTCGTAGCATACGACCATCCAATCGAGAGATGTTACGGACCGGTGACTACCGAGCCGCCCACCGGTAATCCCAACCGTGAATCGCACATCTTCTAAGGTGATGGTACACTCTCGCATGGCGATGGAAAGTGTGCGTCTCGGTCTCCACCTCTATCAACGCTACCGATCAAAATCGAGTCCAACTTGAACCCCGACCTATCGTGGCCACGTGTCAAAAACCCGCTTCCGCAGTAATTCTCGATCAATGGCGATGGGGACCGGGCATGTTGCAAATATAACATTGCAACACCGATCTCTGATTATTTAAAAAATAATAAAATTCAAAATTAATTAAAATTGCATAATTAAAAATTTAATAATATTGAAAATTAAAATTCAAACTTACCATTTTCAATTCTTTGGACGCCAATGTGATTCTTTGTCTAAGCGATGTAAATCCCTACCATTGTACTCGATAAAGAATTTTAAATTTTCCAAAAAATAAATATATTAAAAAATTATAAAGGGCTTTTTCAGTAAATGGTAAAGACTATTTTGAAATTTAAGCGTAAATTTCAAGGGCTTTGAGAGAAACTTGAGAGAAAATTGAGAGCAAATTGAGAGAAAATTGAGAGAAAATGAGAAAGGATTAAAGTGTGAAAAAATGAAAGGTTGGGGGTATTTATAGTTTTTTTTTACCGTTGCTTTTTTGACCGTTGGGGTCCAACGGTCAAATTTTTGACCGTTTGACTAAAAGCGCGTCCATGGGGGCGCTTTAGGCCCAAGAAAAGCGTGCCCTCGTGGGGCGTTTTTTTTGAGGTGGCCTAAAGCTCCCCCATGGACATGATTACTTTTCCCCAAAAACGCTACCGACGTGGACGCGATTTTTGGGGAAATTGCCCTTCCGGTCAATATTTTTGAAACCCGTCATTTAGGTAATTTTTATTTTTTGGTATTTTGGGATATTTGCGAAATAACATACACTAAACAATGAAACATATGGTTTAAAACTAATAAATAATAACTCATAAAATATGTATGATATTAAATTGAGAAAAATTAAAATGTACAAAAATTACCAAAATAAGACTTATTAAAATGTACAAAGATTACCAAAATAAGACTTTGTTTAAATGGTTAATTTAATATGCTAATGGTGCAATGGGCATGGATTCAAATATCGCTATATGCCTATCTTAATTAACTTTTAAAATAAAAAATTAAAACATCTCAAATAATATAATTTATTTTAAATACAAAAGGACATCAAAGTAATTTTCTAAAATTAAAACATCTTAAATAATATAATTTATTTTAAATACAAAAGGACATCAAAGTAATTTTTCTAATAGAGTTAGTGCACAATTGACTCGTGACACTAACTTAATTAATTATTTAAATAATAGTAAGTAAAGATATACGATTAGTGAAAATAATAAAGCATGTATAATAAAATGAAAAAGTAAATATTATAATAAAAATAAAATTTTGGTTAAATAATAAAATTAATATTTTATTAATTTAAATAACATTGGTTTAAATCTCACCACATAGAAATTATTATTGAATTTAGAAAAGAAAAAATAAATAAAATATTCCTAAATAATAAAAAAATCTTTTGACATTCTTATGATTTATCTGATTGAATTAGTAAGAAATGAATTTGTGAAATTTAATCAAAACTTAAACAATAGTATACATGGGCGGACTAGAAAAATGAATATAGACTGGATTTGAGCCCAATGAGAGCTGTTAAACTAGCCTTAAAATCCACAAAGAAATACAGTGGACAGCATCGATTCTTTCGCTTAATTCCTAAGCAAAACAAGTTGTCCTAAGCTTACGCGGCAAAGCCGCTGACGGTTCATTTTCTTTTCTGCCATCACAGACGCTCCATTTTTACAATATAAACAGTTCCCATTTCACAATATTAATTACTAGTCGGTAGACAGTTCCTCGTGAAACTAAACCAGCCCTGCTTGACTCCTGCTAATCAAAGCCAAAACTCTTGACCTGTTGTTTCCAGCTCACATTTCGGCGATGGATCTCCGTGAATCGATCACTAGCCAAACCGACGTCGCTTTGACCCTGACCAAACACGTTCTCCAAACTGAAGCCAAGGACTCGAACCTAGTGTTCTCGCCTCTGTCGATCCATGTTGTGCTCAGCTTGATCGCCGCTGGTGCTAAGGGTCCAACCCTCGACCAGCTCCTCTCTTTCCTCAAGTCCAAATCCAACGACCAACTCAGGTCCTTCTCCTCCGAGCTCGTTTCCGTTGTCTTCGCGGATGGAAGTCCAGCCGGTGGTCCCCGATTGTCATTTGCTAACGGTGTTTGGCTCGACCAGTCTTTCTCTCTCAAGCCTTCTTTCAAACATGTTGTGGACAACGTCTTCAAGGCTGCTTCTAAGCTAGTCGATTTTCAAAACAAGGTAATTTATTTCCCTTATTTTGCTTGCTTATTGAATATTAATGGCGAGTGAATGAAAAATAAGTGCCTAAGAACTTAGTTTCTGCCTATAGATTTGGATTGCTATGTATTTCTTGCTCTTACAATGTCTCGTATTTTAGTTCCTTACAGTTGAAAATTAATTCTGTCTCTGATGGATATTTTGTGTCCCAATCTTAGAAAGGCACAGCCAAAATTTTAAAAATAAAAATTTCGAGTTATTTTTTTATATATAATTGCAAACATTCCTTGAAACTGATGATAATTAAATGTTGACTATCTATAGAAAATGTATGAACAATTTCCAGTACAACTAGCTAGTAATGAATGAGGCTTTGTTTTTTTAATTATAATAATGCATTAAGATAGGTTAATGGGCTCTTTATCAATTTTCTTAAAGAAAAAAAAAAAAAAACATTTAATTTTGTTGGTATATTTGTTTGAAGGCGGTTCAAGTGGCGGGTGAAGTAAATATGTGGGCGGAGAAGGAGACCAATGGTCTTATTAAAGAAGTTCTTCCTCCAGGATCAGTTGATGCTTCAACCAGACTTATATTTGCTAATGCACTCTATTTCAAAGGAGCTTGGAATGAAGCATTCGATGCCTCAAAAACAAAGGACCATGACTTCCACCTCATAAATGGTAGCTCTGTTAAGGTGCCTTTTATGACCAGCTAAAAGAAACAAACTGTTAGTGCCTACGATGGTTTCAAAGTTTTAGGGCTTCCATATAAACAAGGCAACGATAAGCGTCGTTTCTCCATGTATTTCTTTCTTCCAGATGCAAAAGATGGTCTGCCAGCTTTGGTAGAGAAAGTGAGTTCTGAGTCTGGTTTCTTAGAACGCCACCTTCCACATCAACCGGTTGAAGTGGGTGAATTCAGGATCCCGAGATTCAAGATCTCATTTGGACTTAAAGCTTCTGAGGTTCTGAAAAGATTAGGACTTGTGTTACCTTTCTCTGGTGTAGGAGGTTTGACAGAGATGGTGGATTCGCCTCAAGGTCGGGACCTATATGTTTCAAACATATTCCATAAGTCTTTTATAGAAGTTAATGAAGAAGGGACTGAAGCTGCTGCTGCTACTTCTGCTGTCATGGCACTCAGGTCTCTGCGTATTCCACAAACTATAAACTTTGTGGCAGACCATCCATTCCTCTTCTTGATCAGGGAAAATGCGACTGGAGTTGTGCTCTTCATTGGCCACGTCCTCAATCCTCTTGAAAACTGATGAGTCCGTTGTGGTCATGAGGCAGGAGAGTATGTGTTGTATTTTGCAGATGCTAGAGCTAGAGCCTGATGCTACACGAGTGGTCTGCATGTTAAACTAGTGTAAATTGTGCTTTGTTGTTTGTTTGGTTTTCGTAGTTGTTCTTAGCTGTTCAATCCATGTTTAACTACTTCACTACTGCATGTAATTCACACGAGAAATAAATTACGATCTCCTGGTTTTTAACGTGTTAATTACTTTGACTCTTAGCTCTCCTGCTTATGTGCTCATTAAATACAATTTTTCTGGACTATTTGTATTGCAAGGATTACGTATTAGATGATGATGATCCGATTCCAGGGGTTAGAAACCCAAATTCCATTTAGATAGGTAGAAGTGGAGCGTGGGTGAATTTGGATCAAAGGTTCAAGATTTCTGAACCTTTAGAGGGTTAGGAGTTTGTTTTGCGGTTTCTATGGTGAAGGAGGTAATTTAACAATTCGTTGCAAAAGTTAGAATTTTTTTTCACATCTATGGATTGCGTCGGTAAAATATCATGATTGTCGTTATACTATGAGTTAGATTGTATTTTATTCCTTCTAAAAAAATATTAGTCTATCTAGGTTAGATCAATCAACAGGTTGATCTTTTTGTTAAATTACTGTTTGGTTATTCTGATATCACGTCAATTGTTAACAATAAAAATGGACGAAATTTTTAACCAAATGGACCAATTTGTTTTTAATCTAATATTTTAATCTAAAATTCAAAGATAAATTTACTCATTTTTAAATAAAGAAGATTAAAATATTATCTAAAGGTCTTCATAGTATATTTATTGAAACTAGGAATAGGTATATTCAAATTTTAAAATAAAATTTTCATATTCCTTGAAATTGATATATAAAGAATATCACTTTTATCTGGTAGGTATATTTATTTGAAAGGTGTTCAAATGGTTTAGAAAGTAAATTTTCAGATTGAGAAGGAGGTTAGGGGTCTTTAAAAAGAGGTGTTCTTCCAAGAGCGGTTGATCCTGCAACCAGACTTATATTTGATAATGCAGGATGAAACTTTCGCTGCATTAAAAACAAAAGACGATGACTTCTACCTTAAAAGTGGTAGGGTGCCTTAGCAGAATGGACCAAATTGTTGGTGTTTATGACAGTTTCAATGTTTTAGAGATTCCATATGAACAAAGAGAAGTTGAGCGGCGTTGCTTCTTATATTTCTTTCTTTCGGGTGTAAAACATGTCCTCAAGCTTTGATTCTGAATCTAGTTTCTTACAAATTAAGGTGGGTGGATTCAGGATCTCAGAATTGAAAACTTCATTTAGACTATGAAGAGGTTAGGGCTTTAATTGCCTTTCTGTGAAGGAGGTCTTGTAAAGATAGTGGATTCGCCTGAGGATGAGAAGTATTATGTTTCAAGCCTATTCCATGTCTTTCATAGAAGTTAGTGAAGAAGGGACAAAAGATGATGCTGTTAGTTTTGGTGATATGAGAATGTGATTGAAGTGGTTCTGTTCATTGGGCAGGTCCTCGATCCTCTTGAAAACTGATAAATCTACTTGAGAATGTTGGTACCTATTGTTACTTGAGCAGTGTGTAAATTCTACTATCTTGTTTCTTGTTACGAATGAAGGAAATTTTGGGGAAATGAAGAAACTGGGTCGGGGAATATCCATGGTATAAGCCCAAGTGCAGAGTTGAATCAGACGACCAAGACCAAACTCATACAAAAGGAAGCAGGCCCCATATTAAAGAAGGAGTCCAACCCAATACATCCAGTTGAAGAACAAGCCTATGATGTTGAATTCTCATGTAGTCACTGATTCTCAAATCCCTAATTCCATCAATTTCCGGATTCTGAAATCGCAAGCTGCTATAACGTTCAATTCTCATCTCTGTAGTTTGGTCTTACTGCTAATTTAATCAGCAATTAGAGAGATTTACTAATCAATTAAAGCATATATATATATATATATATAAAATAGGATGCTCAATACCTAAAAGAAAAAAATCAAAATAATTGAACGCATGGCTGCTGCCACGTCTTTATAGATTTACATTTGATGTTAAGTGTGTAAATTTACATTTTGATCAATTCATCTATATGATTTTTGCAAGAAAAATATTATTATATGTAAAACCAAAAAATGTGATATTTCTATGAAATAATTTTGAAGTTTATAGAGAACTAGTGATATTTAAGATTAGAAAAAGTTTATGAATACCCCATTTAATTTTTTTCATGAACACAATAACATAACATAACTATTTTAAGGGGAAAACAAACACAAAGGTTAGAAGAAGAGTGAGATTGGTTTTGGTGATGCAAATGCAATTATGGATAAAGTAAAAAGTGTGGCATTAGTGGGGCTGAGATTAATGGATTAAAATAGCTTTCGATTTGACAACTTTGAACTTTACTTAGAATTTGGATTAGAACAGAGTAGATTTGGCTTTTTAACAAATTAAGAAAGTCTCATCTTTTTAATCTGTGATGGGAAGAGACTAACAAAGATGGAAGATTTGTTCTCCCTTTCCTCTTCTATGTGTTATATTTGTATTTCAAAGTTTTCGTTAATGAAAATGAGCTGAACATGAATGAAGTGCTTTCTTTTTCTTTTTTAATATTTTCCATTATTGGAACAAAGCAAAGGTGCTTTCTTTAATAATTTCTGTTTATTATTATTTTATTGTGCGTCGGTGATTTATTCAGTAGAACGGGAAAGATGAACAGGAAAAAGAGTACTTGGAACGAACTTTAAAACTTTTATAACTACTATACTACTAGGAATCTGAAAAAGTCTACTATTAGATACTCAGTTTCAAGTGAAGAAGAATAAAAAGAAGATTACAAGGATTGCACCGTAGGGTATTAACTGGAAAAAAAGAACCAAGTAAAAGTAAAGAAAGGATGGGTGAAACAGAGAACCACCACCACCCACCGCCACCGCAAGCGGCTGCAACGCCGGCTGCACCACCCAATCTTGCCCTTTCAAGGGGACCTACTTGGACTCCTGCTGAACAACTCCATCAGCTTCAATACTGCATCCACTCCAATCCTTCTTGGCGTCAGTTTCTCTTTCCTTTTTGTTGGCTTTGTGGTCAAGTATTTACCATTTAGTCTGATAAGGAAGCTGACCAAAAGTTTAAATTTTTATGCTAAAGTTGCTTGCTTTTCAGTTGTTGTAGCTTTCATTTGCATGTTTGTACTTAGTGAAGTTAAAAGATCAAAGGGGATCTAAGTTTTTTCTTTTCTAGAAGTTCTTATAGTGATAGGTTTGAATATATTGTGTACATGAGTTCTTTTCGTTAGATTCTTTGAAGGACAACTATGTCTTATTATTTGTTCTGATTCTCTTTTGTTTTCATTTAGTCATATTACTTTGTACATTATCATACCCTTTTTCACCTTAACTAGGGTAATATCTTTTGATTTCATGTAACTGTAACTTTTTTATTAGAACAGAATCCTTTCCACCTAATCTCACAGAATCCCACTTGTTTCACAGCTCAAGCTCTTTTACTAGCTTTCCAACACTACATTGTGAATCTTGGAACTACAGTCTTAATTGCAAGTAATATCGTGCCTCTGATGGGTGGTACTCATGTATGTTTTATGACCAGTTTGGATACAATATCTTTTTAATTAATACGATGCTTTCTTAAATCTCAGATTCCTAATCCTCTGTCTCTATGAACAGGGTGATAAAGCCCGGGTTATTCAAGTGTTGCTGTTTATGTCTGGTATAAATACTCTACTTCAAACACTTATTGGCTCAAGGCTTCCCACAGTGATGGGTGCATCTATTGCGTACACCTTACCATTGTTTTCGATCATCAATGATTATAATGATGAGGACTTCGCATCTCCACACGATGTATGTAAACTTTAGTAAGATATAAGCAAAAGTAATAGAGGGGAACTTATGAATTATAAAGTCTTTTGTGCTGCAAGTAAATTGGGTTATTCTTCATTCAGTAATTAGATGTACATCATCCTTGGTCTTAGTTTGTCTCTACTATTTTTGCTCATTCTGATTATATCTCAGTTACCTACCAAATCACAATGCTATTTTATAGGTTATAAGCTACATCATCCTCGATGCTCAAACGTAGTGTACATGCTCAATAGATTTGCCCATTGTTGTACACTTCCTATATTCCATTTCTCATTCATGGCTAATGACCATATTGCTTAATGATTATAATGGGGGGTGCTTGCTTGCAGCGGTTTGTTCATAGTATGAGAACCATTCAAGGATC
The DNA here is from genome assembly GCA_025506655.1 of Gossypium rotundifolium. NCBI lineage: Eukaryota > Viridiplantae > Streptophyta > Magnoliopsida > Malvales > Malvaceae > Gossypium > Gossypium rotundifolium. The sequence goes on along the minus strand of CP106734.1, from coordinate 171,817,898 downwards.
AATGATAGTTTCTTCCTTTCTCAACATCATCCTTGGGTATGGCCGGGCATGGGGGGAGCTGACAAGGTAATGGTGAATGTTGTTTTGACTAGCAACTTGTACAACATATGTATTTTTGGCTTGCAGATGGTTGCCTGCTTGTATTTATGGTTTGATATGTTTGATTATTAAGCTACCAAGTTTTGACCACTACTTTTTCTAAGCGTTTTCTCCTCATCCTCCTCTCTAGATTCTTTAGTCCCATAGTTGTGGTGCCAGTGGTTTGTCTCGTTGGTCTTGGTCTTTTTGCAAGAGGCTTCCCATTGGTAATCCTCTATGAATGCTTTTTGCTTGATTGGGACTGATAATATGCTGATTCAAACTGTTTTTAATGTAATTAACTTATGATACAGCTAGGTAACTGTGTGGAAATTGGCCTACCTATGCTCATTCTGCTCATGATTTGCCAACAGGTAAATAAGCTTCTCTGAGTGTAAAGTCTCCTACTGACATGCCTTTTTATTTATTTGACAAGGACTATTGTTTGCTGCAGTACCTGAAGCGCATCCATTCAAGAGCACATCTAATACTTGAGAGGTTTGCTTTGCTTTTATGCATTGGTATTGTCTGGGCGTTTGCTTCTATCCTCACTGTCTCGGGTGCTTACAACAATGTTAAGCCTGCCACTAAACAGAGTTGCCGCACTGATCGATCTTTCCTAATGTCTTCTGCTCCTTGGTATAGCCATGATCTGCTGCTCTGCTTGTTTTATTATTTCCCTTCATGACTCAATATTTTATGTCATTGTTTCTAGGATCAAAATTCCATACCCATTTCAGTGGGGTACGCCAATATTCAGAGCTAGCCATGTGTTTGGGATGTTAGGTGCTGCACTAGTTTCATCTGCTGAGGTTTAGTCACGATCATAAATGACTTCAATTCTATTCAGATTTTCTACTTTGTAAGGTCAATGTAAGGCTGCTTGTTTTATCTGCTAACATTAAGTCTATACTTTCAATGCAGTCAACTGGAACATTTTTTGCGGCAGCTCGGCTTTCTGGTGCCACAGCCCCTCCAGCACATGTACTCAGCCGAAGTATTGGCTTACAGGTCCTTCCCTAGACTGCTATGAATTGTTTATTTAGAAGTTATTCATCAATGAGTTCTCTAAAATTGATGAACTGTAGTCCTGAATCACGTTATAATATTTTGTCAGTGGTGAAGATAACTTGTTCATCTTGCTTCTAAATGCCAGGGTATCTGTATGCTGCTTGAAGGGCTTTTTGGTTCTCTTGTTGGTACTACTGCATCTGTGTATGGAAGCATTTATTTTTTAAAGAGAAGTTCCATTTTATTATAGTAGTTATTAACTGTAAAATCCATAACTGATAGCACTATGCTTTAGAAACTTGTTTCAGTGTCTCATCTGAATGATGTTGCAGGGAAAATGTGGGCCTTCTTGGACTTACACATATAGGAAGCAGAAGGGTTGTGCAGATTTCAACTGCTTTTATGATATTTTTCTCCATATTTGGTTTGTTTTTGTACTTGTTAATTATTTCATTGAAAGTTTTGCCTTTATATTCATCATGTTTATATACTCGATTGTGTTGCGGCGCATTCTTTCAGGGAAGTTTGGTGCTTTTTTTGCCTCTATTCCATTGCCAATATTTGCTGCCATTTACTGCATTTTGTTGGGCATTGTTGGTGAGTGAAAATGTAGTCGTGATAGTTTTGGTTTTTGACATCCGATTCTTACTTTAATTGGGAATCCCCGTCCCTGTTTCCCTCGTGATGCAGCTGCTTCTGGGATCACATTCATACAATTTGCAAATAGTAACTCTATGAGAAACATCTATGTTTTGGGTGTCTCTCTATTCCTGGGGTTATCAATTCCTCAATACTTTGTAACAAGCAGAACTTTTGACGGTCATGGACCTGTTAGAACAAATGCTGTATGGGTATGTTATTTACTGCAATCGTTTTGTTCTCCATGTTTCTTGTTTCAGTCTAGTTAGTTAGAAACTACTGAATGGAATAAGGCTCTGGAGTTGGATAACTAAAATTCTAACAGAAAACAGGTCTGCATGATATCATTTACCGACATTTCTTAGGCTGCGCAGATGATTTATCGTGTGAAATCTCATAGTTTTGACCTGATTATATGTTCAAAATGTTAGTTTATTTTCCTTTTAGTTTACATGATATTCTGAGATGCATTTACATTTAGAAATATATCTTTCTTGTCTCTTTGCTTCATCTGTCTGATATGCATAGCCCATTGTAATACATGCAGTTTAACGACATATTGAATACAATCTTCTCATCACCGGCAACTGTGGTGATTATTGTTGGGACTTTGCTTGATAACACTCTCGAAGCAAATCATGTGGAAGATAGAGGGATCCCATGGTGGAAACCGTTCCAGCATAGCAAAGGAGATGTTAGAACCGAGGAGTTCTACAGCTATCCCCTCAGAATAAAAGAATATTTGCCCTCTAGGTTTCTCTAAACATAGTAGCATACATTGTTTGTATATTAGCTACAAATTTGGTCATATTTCATGTTTATATGTGCGAGTCATGTAAAATCATTCATGAAACCATCACTTTTGGGTCAATGCGCAGAATTTTAATCTTCTACCGCCTTTTAGTTATTTTGTTCACTGTTTAGGCTCCAAATACTCAAGGTAGACAAGTAGTGAAAACAGATTGATGATTTAACTTGGTGTGAAAAGATCAGGGTGCTGGTTGAAAGTGCATTTCGAGAAAGAAATTATGTTTTGAGTGTTGAAAGAGCCCATGAGATCATATTCCAGTATCTCTATTTCCCTCTGGTGCCTTGTTTGGGTATTCATATCATATTTGTGATTTTTGTTGTTTAAACAAGTTATTTAATCTTTAACAGGGTTTGGTTGAATTATCATCACTAGTATAATCAAAAGAAGTTAGTCTGAGTTCAGGATGTTTGTTGTTTACTGATGTCCACCTGCCCAAAAACTGAGAAAGAATAATGCTTGTTTACGAGGGTGATTGATCACTTCTTTTGACATTTTCAAAACTTGGAGTGGTGGCAAAACGAAACGCCAATTAATCATCCGTGGTGCTTATAGAACCACTCGTCTTTATCAGGTAGGTTAGTCAAGGAAGACTTTGGATTAAATAATTCTCAAGTTACGCCAAAATGGTTAAAAAAAAAAAACGAAGGGGTTATTCTTTTTGTTTGCTTTTTAACTATTTTTCTCACTCATGGCTAGACAACGAATCTAATCTAAACTTTGATTGATGAAATCATGGATTTCGTGAGGATATGTCAAGTGTGAACGGATCGTGCAAAGCTTACTGACAATAGGCCCAAACAGTCCTTATTTGTGGGATCCACGCGTTTCTATCTCTTTACTCGTTTCTTGTTCCCCTTAGAAAATGGGGGTCTTTGCCTCTCTCTCAAACCAATCAAGCTAAGCTATATCCACTAATACTTCTCAGCCGCCCGTCATCATCTCATATAATAACACAGGGGCCTATTCATGGTGTTACTTTTTTTTTAATGTTTTCCTTGGGGGTGGGCCTCTTCTTGACTAGTTGACTTAACAACAACAACAAAAAAAGGTTCTTTTGTAGCTAGATACAATGTTTTTGGTATTTTTCTAAAATATATTCATGGCTGAATTTTTTTTTAATGATGAAACTATCTCACATCTAGAAGACCAGAGAGAATCATAAAAAGATTGCATTATTAAAAACATACACATTGATATCTACATTAACAGAGATACATGATATGCGAATATGATGTTGTACTATCAGCCATCAAGCCAGTCCAAGCTATAGCATTTCTCTGCGACTTGAACATGAAGGTTTGGGTTGGTCTTCTCCAGGTATCTCCATTGCCAAGAAACTTCATCATCGCAGATAACTCGGCGCAGTGACTTCATGTTGGATAAAGCGGTTTGTGGTGGTAGGCTCACAATCTGTGAGCATTCCCTCATGTCTATCTTTTCAAGGCTTGTTAATCGAAATATCTCCCCAGGTAGACACCTCAAGTTAAAGCATTGTGAAATATCAAGGTATTTTAACCCAATAAGCTCGCCTATTCTGGGAGGTAGCATCTTCAGCTCTGGACAAGCACACAACCTAAGTATCTGTAGTTTCTTCAGCATACCCAAATCAGCAGGCAATTCACATAGTCGGTGGCAGTTGGTTATGCTCAGGTTCTGGAGTGAATTCACCTCACAAAAGCTCGATGGCAACTTAATCAAATCATGACAATGATCAATATTGAGCTCCGATAAACGAGGGAAGATCAGGGGCAGGTCTATCACTGATGGATTAAAGCTGTTATTAACCTTGCAAAGAACCATAGATAGTTTCCGCAAGTTTTTCATGTGAACAGTGGGATTGGTCAATTGAGGAACCCATGTTTTTTCAAGCCATAGGCTTCGCAAATTTGCCAGATTGGTGAAGACTGAAAAATTCTCAAGCATTGCCTCATTTGTACCATAATTTATGACAATAAGTGCCCTAAGCTGGGGCATGTCGTCTATGAAAGGAGGCAGGAAGTATTCATTGGAGGAAAAATTCAGGATGAGTACTTCAGCCTTTGGGAATTCCATGCGAAACCAGTCCATTTCCCTCATTTCTCCTGTTTCAGATTCAATGAGCAAAACACAGTATGACAACAACATGATTTGCAGTAGAAATTGTGAGTAAAGCTCGGCTACTAAAACAATCTTATTTAATGAAAAGCAATTGAGAACCAGTGATTATGATACCTGTATGAACTGAAACTATCTGAGCATTGAATGGCTGGTCTGTGTTTCTTTCCCATTCTCTGGGGAGTTCAGTATCTCTTCTAGGCATAAGCAACCGCTTTCGCTCGTTCACATCCCCTTGATTGCTCAGATGAAGAGCAAGGTCTCTCAACACATCATGTTGAGTAACACAAATTTCATAATAACTACTGTACGCATCTCCAACCCTGCACAACACAATTCAGAAAAATAAAATAAAAAATCAGGCATCTCAACCAACTAAAACCAAACCCGACTGATTTGCTTCATAAACAAAGAATTTTGAGCGACATACCGTGGGTCTTTCACCAAAGTGAGTAGATTCTTATCAGAAAGCTCGACAAGAATGGCAAATGCTTCCTCCTCATCAATGTCATGTATCTCAACCCACATGTTAATGAGAACATCAAGGGGAATTCTTTTATCTTCTGGAAATGATCCCAAATCCAAGAAACATTCCTTAACCTTTTTGTTCAAGTATTCCACACTTATTGCCATCCGCTCCAGCAACTTGTTTTCATGAGACTCGCAGATCGGTTCACCTCGCAATAACCTTTTCTTAGCACTGGCCCAATACATTTCAGGTTGGTCTCGCAACGAAGCTCCGATCACTTTAAGTGCCAAAGGAAGTCCTTTGCACTCATGAACAACCTATCAAATCCAGAATTTAACAACCATCAGCAAAGGGGAAACAAACAACAAAATAGAATAACATTAATTAATTCTTGAAGTTAAATTAGTTACCTGCTTGACCAAAGTCTCATTGGCAGTAGGGGGAATCCATTTTTGCCCGAAAGCAGAGTGACAAAACAGGGACAATGATTCATCTTCCCTCAACAACTCTACATTATAAACTTCGTTAACAACAGGTGTCGGGAACTTAAATCTTGAAACGACCAGAGTTTTATATGTTGGGATCCTGAAAATTAGTTGTTCAAGTGCGGAAAGGGACCAGACATCGTCCAAAACAACCAGAGTTCGCGGTCCGCTTCCCCACTCGCACTGTAGCTTCCCTTGTGGAACAAACAGGTTATTGGTATAACCCATCGCCTCGTTTCCTGTAAGAAATCCCCATATTCTTGCCCTTAACTGTTGCAGATCCGGTGATTGTGATACAGTTAAGAACAAAATTCTGTTGTTGAAGTAACCTTTGAAAAAATGTAAACAGAGTTAATTAATTCTATCATAATCGACAATTAGCAACAAAAAGAAAAGGAACTTTATTTGATTAATTACTTACATCAAGGAAAACACTTACTTCGAACTTGATTATCTCTACAAATTTCATTAGCCAACGTAGTTTTCCCTGATCCTCCAATACCACAAATTCCAACAACGTTCAAATCATCTCGTCCGATTATCATTTTCTTCACCTTACTCTTCCCTAAATCCAAGCCGACTCCATTAAAAATTCCCAAACCAGCCTCCTCTTCAACTTCCATTCTCTTAACTGCTTCTTCCACCCACCCCCCGGCACCGATCTTCATCGAATTGAGCCTCTGCTCCAATCGGCCTTCCAACCGATCGAACCTTTCCATCGTTTCGAAGCGCATGTGGTGAACGTCGGCCAACAAGTGAGCCTGCATCGGCCCGCTAACGAATCTCGAAACTTGTTTCTCTAACCTCTCCATCTTCCGGGCCAACTGGAGATTCTTGTAGACGTTCCAACGGCCGGAGGCCAGGACTTTGCGGGACAATTCGAGCCCGCCGCGTAGAGTCTCGGAGAAACGGTCGAGTTGAGATTGACGAATGGCGGAGAGTTCCACGCCGGAGTACTTGATTTCATTGATGATGGGAAGGAGTTCTTCGATGCTAGTAATGAGATTGTCCGCACTGGATTTGCAGAGGCATGACTTGCGTGAGATGGAGAGTAACTGTTTTAGAAGCTCAGTTGCTATTTCTCCGGCGAAAAAGTCGTTAAACGCCATTCGCTGTTACTGAGTTTAATCTGCGAAAAGCATTTCGTAAAAGAGTGAGTGGAGTGACTTGGTTATATATCCTCGATGGCGGGCGCGCTCTTTTTTTTTTTTTTTTTTTTTTTGGTAAATGAGGGCGCACAAAGGTATTTTTTTGGAGAAAAAAACTGGAAAGGCTTTTTATCTTAAAATAAAGGAATATATTTTTGGGTAAATTTTCCCGTTAGTCACCCTAAAACAGAATCGTCCTATTTTGATCACTTTAAAATTTATTTTATCAATTTAATTACGGTCATTAGAAAATTTTCAGAAAATGGTCGCTCAGCCGTTATGTCACAACGGGAAGCTGACAGGGTATGCCATGTCAGCCAATTTTCCACCTATTATCCACGTAATTAAATGGTTAAAATTTCCCTAAATATAAAATAAAGTAAAACGACAATTGAGTTATAATAAAACTAAAAATTCAAAAAAAAAAAAACTTTAGCTTGAACGGCAGCCATGGATCTCAGATTATTCTTTGGCACGACTTCATCGTTGGAAAGCTCGAATTTAAGCTCAAGTTCGATTTCTTCATTTCGAAGCTCAAAAATGGTTGATCAGGGCCTCATGACATGGTGGCCTGTTTCTTAGCAACAAAACAGTTCCTTCCTCATTTCAGTAAAGACCCAGAAATGTTTTGTTGATGAAAATGAAAATGTGTGTTTGATTTCTTGTTTTTCGGGTGGTCAAACTCTGTGTCCTGTGAAGTCGAGGAAAGGTGGTGGCAAAGGGGGTGGGGTTTTATTGGTGAGTTTGTCGAGGGAGGAGGGTATGTTGGGGAATCAGGAGAAGATTGGGGGCAAAACGGGGATAACAATTTGGAAACGGTGGAAATGGTGGAAGAAGATAGAGGGAAGAAAGGATCAAGTGCTTTGAATACCACCAAACATCTCTGGGCTAGTGCTGTTGCCGCTACGGTTTCAAGATTTTACTTTTTCTTCTTCCTTTTTTTAAAAAAATTCTTTTTTGATTGTTGGGAAAAAAAGGGTATGAAGACAATGATGAGTGATTTCTTTGTGTCTTGGTTTTAACTTTTGTTTCGGATGGAACATTAAATAACAAAACTTTGATGGTGAATATTCACTGTTTTAAGACTTTTTTAATTTTCCATGACTGGGAAAAAAAGCCAAACCAGCCCGTCGGCAGCTCATTGTCTGGCAACATCTCTGACAGTTGTTCTAAAGAACAAGATCGATTTCTCCAATAGCTAATGTGAATCGCATAATGAAAAAAATCCCTCTCCTCCAATGCAAAAATATCCAAAGAAGCTAAAGAGAGTGCAAGAATGTGCGTCGGAGTTCATCAGCTTCATCACCGGCGAGGCCTCCGATTAGAGTCTGAGGGTGAAAGGGAAATGTTTGGGCATGTTCTATTCCTCTAACCCAATTGTCGTTTTACATTGTTTAAATCTAGGGAAATTTTAACCTTTTAATTACGTGGATAACAGGTGGAAATTTTGGCTGACTTGGCATGCCCTTCCTATTAGTGAGATAACGGCTCAATGACCATTTAAAAAGAAATTGTTAACGGTAAATTGACAAAAAAAAAATTAGAATGATTAATAAGATAATTTATAATATATTTTTCTTTTAGAAAAATCTTCCCTTATTATTTTTTATTTTATGATTAAAAATGCTTTTATTGTTTTTTAATATGCAGACCCATTTTTCATTTACAACAAAAAAAAAAAAACCCAACACTAAACAAACTAACCCAATATGAACCCAAATAACCCAAGCCCAATTACAACCTAACCCATTTACCCAACTCGCTTAGCCCACTCTTTTTACAAATGACCGTAAGGCCCAAAATTAAAACATCAAGAACCTCACTGCCTCGACTCTCGGCCTTCGCGCCATGACCACCAACCCCACTGCTACACTGCCATGCCATGGCCAGACTGCACACCCCGCCCGCCCATGCCCTGCAAAAGGAACCAACACACAAACAAGAAGCAACAGAGCGAGAGAGAATACAAGTTTTTTGGCTATAAAAGCCGATTAACAAGATTTGTAAAAGGATCTTTTTTTTTCGATGAAGAAGAAAGAAAGAAAGATCAAAGCATCAAAAAAAAAACAAAGAGATTCTACTAAAAAAGAACTATCGATTCAATAGAAAGGTTTGATTTAGTTTTTTTGGTATATTGATTTATCATTTACTATTCTTTTTTTATTTTTTCTTCATATATATTTTTAAAAAAAAGAAATATAAAGATAAAAAAAACGAAAGATCAAAAGGAAAGAGGATCGAACCCATACCGAGTCATCGAGGCGCGTCGTGACCTCGTCTCCTTTGTTGAAATCGATCGAAGGTAAGGAAAGGGGGATTTCTCCTCCGGGGCTTTCGGGCTTCAAAGGCTTTCCAACGAAGGCCAAAGGCTCGGTTTTGGGCATTTTTCGGAGAAAAAAAGGAGAAAGGAGAAATCTTTTTTTAAACAAGCAAGATAAATGAAAAGAAATAAAAAAATGATTTTATAGAAAAATGAAAACGACGTTTCAATGGGGGTTCAGTACAAAAGCAGCACTGCTACGTGGCGACCATGGCGACCGACCCGCCTCCTCAAGATCCGTGTTTTTTAAAAGGGATATTTTGCTGATCCTTCCGCCTTTTTATTATTTTCAATTAAGTTTTATTATTTTAAAATTTAGCCGAATATTTAGTTCAGGTCTTCAATTTGGTCCCCACTCAAAGTGCGCGCTTAATTTTACGTGCTCACTCGGCCCTTATTTTACGCGATTTCAATTTAATCATCGAACCCCCATTTATTTACAATTTGACCCGAAACTCATGTTTTCAGTGCAATTTAATCCTTCTTTTAATTATTTTGTAATATTTTTTACTGTTTTTACTTTTATTTTCATTTTTTATTTTATTATTATTATTATTATCATTATTATCCCATTATTATTATATATTATATTAGTATTGTTATTATTATTACTGTTGTTATATATTATTGATCGTTTATAAATCGTTTTACTATTTGCACTTTATTACTATATTTGTATTATTATTATCATCATATTACTATTATATACTATATTATTATTATTATTATTATTATTATTATTATTATTATTATTATTATTATCATTATCATTATTATTATACTATATATTATACTATATTATATTATGTTATATTATATCATATCATATTATATTATATTACATTAATATATTATTTTATCATACTAAAGCCAATTCTTACATATTAAATTATTTTGTGTATTATCAAGGTTATATCATATAAGTTTTGTCACTCACATACATATATATATATATTATTATTATTATTATTATTGTTGTTATTATTATCATTTTTTATTATTAGTCCTACTATTATTACTATTTTGTGCATTTTATTATCTCAGTATTATTTATTTTTCATATAATTATATATTTTCCTTATCATTTTGCTTATATTATATTATTATCATTATTATTATTATCGTTATTAAATATATTATTTTTACTATTCTTTCTTACTATTATTATATACATATATATAACATATATATATATATATTACTATTATTCGTTTGCTATTATTTTGTATTATTACCATTATCTTATTTTTCATTATCACTTTATTATTTAATTTTCACCACTAATTTTGTTATTCTATTACCATTATTATTATACATGCATTATTCATATCGAAATAATATTATCATAATTTGACATCATTATCTTAACATTATTGTTTGTACTCTTACATTCATCCATTTATCTTTCTTGCTTTTATATCAATACTACGTAAAAATGTAATTTTGAAAATCATCATATTTCATTTTAAGGTTTTAAAATAAAAGGTGATGTTTCGTGTTTAGAATTGGAAAATAGTGCCCTAACGTCTTTGAGTTACGATTTTTCGTCTAACTAAATTACTTAGCATCCCTTTTTCAAAGTTTTGCAAATCACGAGACGACTTTGATTACGAGAGATTAAAACATTGCGCCCTAACGAATCTGGATGTGATGTTTATATCTTTTCGGAATCAAAGAAATCTCAAGTTTTGACTCGAACCTTCTCTCGATTTGACCCGATACGAGGTATTTTGCAAAGTTGCTACCTTTCATTTAAAGGTTTTTTTTAAAAATAAAGGCAATGTTTTGTATTTAGGAATTCGGGGAATAGTGCCCTAACGTGCTGGGTTGCGATTTTCCGTTTGACTAAATCACTAAACACCCTTTTGATAAACTTCGTAAAATCATGAGATAACTTTGATTACGAAGGTTAGAAATATCATGTCCTAACGTCTTTGGATGTGATGTTTGTACCTCTCGAAACAAAGAGATCTCGAATATCCTAATATCTTTTAAGAGGATCCGTATTTTAAAACCTTTTCAAACTTCCGACATCAAGACACTAATTAATCATGTTGGTACCAATTTTGGGCGTGTCGAGGGTGCTAACCCTTCCTCGTATGTAACCGACTTCCGAACCCATTCTCTCGGATTTCGAAGACCAAAATCGTTGTTTTGATAAATCAAACTGCTTATTAAAACAACCGCTTTTATGAGGTGACCCGATCACACCTTATCAAAAAGGATTGGTGGCGGCTCCTTTTTTATGTTTTCAAAAACCAAAGTCGAGTCCTCCTTTTTGTCGCTTCCCAAAAATGGTTACGACGACTTGGCGACTCCACGGGGACTTCTTTTAGAGAGTCAAGCCATAAATTGATTATTTTCATCTTTTGTCGGAAATTTAAAAGTTGATTTGCAAAATTATAATCCTTTTATTACATGTTTTAATCTCGGCATTGCATTGCATGACCGTTGGTCGCACCTTTAAGTGGAAGTGAGAAACTACTCCTTCGTGAGGTCTTCACCTCCGTGCAGGATAGTGGATCGCTTTTGGAATACATCCGTACCTATGTCTTCGTGAGATTTTCATCTCCGTGCAGCCATAGGGAAATGTATTCCCCTGAACCGAACTCAGTCCGTATGAGCCTATAATGGGTGGGGATTGAGGAATCTGCTGGTTCGGGTACCTCTCTTCAGAACCAAACCACATGTAGTGAACCCTAGGAGCCCACTTTAAGTAGAACTACGTCAAACCTTAGTGGTCACCCAGGTAGGTGTTTGTTCATTTTCACTGGCTTTATACTTTGCGATACTAACTCGTTGTATTTTATTTTCGTGCATATCATCTCATTTCTTTAGAGGTATCGATTCATGGTCGGTTTCTAAATCAGAAAGCTGGTTATGGAGAACGGGTTCCTTGATAAAGTGGAAGACAATGCAGTCGTCTGTATATAGTCGAACCTAAGCGTTAGAAGGGTATGGATCCGTTTGAGCAAATGGGGATGCTAAAATCTCACCACTGTGCTTCCTAATGTTGTTCGATCAAGACCAAATCGGATGTGGAAAGATTGTATGACATTTTATGGCGGTGCATGGTAGAAAGTAATTATACTCACTAATCACTTCATAGTGGGCAGTAAGGTAGGATAGACGCTCTACCATTACTGTGTTTCTCTTTCATGTGAAGATGGCAACCCAGAGACAACGAGGGTGTTGGAAGGAAAGTAATTGACGGAGGGCAAGAGAACTATGACAATGAATTGGTGGAAAGGACCTTGTTCTGACGGGAGAAAAGTTTATTCTTGTTGATGCTCTTCCAAATAACAAGCATAAGTTTACAATGGTATTTGAGGATGTTACATCTAATGTAAACAACGGTAGTGTAAGACACGATGACTCAAACGGTAGCGAAAAGGAAATCAAAACTCTCAAGAAACACCGAGGATGATGGTTGTCATTTTAAGGTAGCATGTTGCAAGCGAGGATGCCTATTGGTTTGCCAATCTTTTAAGATAATCGAACAACTTCACGATGTTGGAGGAGGTACCCTTGATTATAGGGGTTTCCATTCAAGTTTCATAGCCACTCGAGAGGCCTTTTATTCGTCCCGGTCCGGTTGTGGATTCGTTGCCAATCGAATGCCATAGATCCCGCAAAACGAAGCCTTGAGAACACGAGGACAAAAGTCATCCATCCAATCACGCAGTACAAGATCACTTTGGATTGAGCGGCGGTTGTGCAAAGATCCGTTGTTTTCATTGAAGGAGGAAAGTGTGAAAAGTTAATGGACCTGCCATGCTTTAATGTCGAGAGTGAAACAACCTACATACATTCCTTTGGAGCTACATTCCTTGATGTACTTGCAATTTTTTAAGACAAATCTCGGGAATGCACAGTAGTCGGTCATCTACAGATTTTGGCATTACAAGTGGATATGTTAAGCATAAAATATGGGCTACAGTCTGGTCACAGTCAAGAGCTAGCTTCATTACTTGGGAAATCAAGACTTTTAGGACTTAGGACGAATGCATATAGTAGTCCATTTTATGTAAAAGAACTTGTTTTCTAATAAAGTTTTCTAAAATGAAGTCGATCAGAATCGATGCCTCTTTGCATTCATGCATTCGCACTACATTGCATTCGCATTACATTGCATTCATTTGCATTAGACTTTTACAAAAGGACCCTAATTAGGCAAAATGTTTGATTAACTCGAGAACATGGAACAAAGGTTGGTGAGGATAGAGCAAAGGCAAATACTGATGCAAGAACAATTGATCCAAATACAACAAGAAATGCGAGAGCAAATGCTAGACTTTCAAAAGAACATGATGGGCCATTAACTCGATTACTAGTCAAGGACTTGAAAAAGGAGTGACCCGGTGGTCGACAATGTGGATAATGATGAAGACATCGTTTATTCCCCAATAAATGTCCCAACTCAACTCGATACACATTCGCGTGGTACCTATCACTATTGGATCTCAATATAGGACCGATACTTGGTTGTCATTGAATTCTCAATGGGCCTCAGTAATGAGCGAGCCAATCGCGTTGTTTTGGCCTACCGGAGACAAAGAAAAAGGAGAAGGGCTTCAAAAGCCCAAGAGGAAGGATAAAGATGAAATGGCACGAGTGTGTATACTAAGGGTTATTCAAGCCGTTTAAAGAATCACCAAAGAAGGAAGTTACCAACACCGGTCCCCCAAAGCAAAAACCCAATCCAGGAGCGTATTCGGAAAAACCTCAGTTTACTCCTATTCCCATGACGTATAAGGAGTTATACCAGAACTTATTTGATATGCATATTGTAGCTCCTTACTTTATAAAACCATCGCAACCTCCATACCCAAAGATGGTATAACCTAAATGTCCATTGTGAGTATCATGCGGAGTTTACAGACATTCGATAGAGAATTGCCTGACTTTCGAAGTTGGTGGAAAAATTCGTCAAAATGGGTATTGTGGAGATAGGCGACGCACCAAAAGCAGAAGCATGAACCTAAGAGCATTTTAAGCAATGAGACTGTGGAAGTAATTCCTATAGTATTTAGAAGCTTACCTAGAGTAATGTATGAAGTATACTTGTTGCTTTAAGCCTAGAAGCAATAAGATCTCTTTTGTGAAATAGGCTCGTGTTTTGAATTACTACTTCAATAAAATGCATCTTTTGAACCAATATTTTTTTTCCATGCTATACATCCTATTGAACATTCTTTTATTCTTCATTCATAAATAATCATTCATTCTCTGGAAATTGCCTTCATACCGGATATGGGTCCCAGATATCAATGACCTAAGCGACGTTGTTACTTAACTCCTTTCTAGTGAGATATGTGTCTAGAAGAATCTAAGGACTTAGAAGATGACAGAGATTGCAACTTACTTCCTAATTTGTTAAAATGGCGAACCTACCTTAGAGATATCACCAACACCGCAAGCCAATGAAGGAGATGAAGATGAAAGCTTAGCTCACCGCAAGAATAAGGCAAGAAATTATCGCATGATCACAGTTAGACACATTAAGGCCATCAAACGTGGATTCCTATATGTGAGGCATGGACGCTTATCAAGCCGCCTACTCAAGAGCTTCGAGCCAACATCGGTTCATAATCATAGCCTTTGGTTACCTTACTAAGAGGGTAAAGGTCGCTTCACATGTCAAAATTACAAAGTCACAATGCCTACTCCAACTTCAAATTCAACTTCCAAAAAAAATCAAAAATCAAAAAAAATCAAAAAATAAAAAAATCAAGAAAATCAAAAAAAGAAGAAGAAGAATAAAGAGAGAACAAATAAAGAATGCCAAAAAAACGTGTTGGCACGAATTTGTAGTCTGTTAAAAGATCAGAAAGATCAGACACCACATCGGTCAAAGAAGATAACCAAAACTATTCAAAATTTTTGAAAATGTCCGAAACTTGTAAAGGTTGGCATAGAGAAGTTACCATTTACCCTCTAGGTTTTTAAAGTCGGCCGGGACTTTCACCGGCATCTTTACCATTGGTTTATGACAAAATGTTCTCTCAAAAGAATTTCGGAGAAAGACACGGCATTAAGAAGGGTTCTACGATTCAAGAGGACTCCAAAAGAAAATAAATGCCGATCGAGAAAGAAGGCTTGTTCTGGGAAACATGGATGGATGGCGGGGACTAGTCCAATCCGTGAGTTCAAAGTCTAAAAAAAAAAAAAAAAAAGTCTTGCAAAAAAAGAGTTTTGCAAAAAAAAAAAAATGGTGAAAAAGAACAAAAACGAAAAACACAAAAAGAAAAAAAGAAAAGAGAGGTCGAGGAAAACCCAAAGGCGCCTTGGGATCAAAGGGATTTGAGTTGAAAACCCGAGAAGGGCAACTTAAATTTTGATCAAAAATAAGACGATCGGTAGTCTTACCACGCTGAGTTAACAATGAAGAAGGATGTTGTGTCTTGGAGCATCGACAAAGTACTCGGATCCCTTAAACACATATTGAGCCTAAAATGGTCCTCAAGAAGTTTGAACGAGAGAAGCTCAGTCGCGATATCTCTGGGCACCTAGTTTCTATTTTTACCTTGCAAGATACATCGCCAATAAATTTCTTTCCGATTGCACTCGCTATTTTTGCTTAACCCATTGATTTGAAATGTGCTCCTAACTAACTTCGTTTTATCCATAGTTATGATCTCTTTCGGACATTTTACATTGAAATAACGATTAATGGACTAACGACACTTCCACAAAAAGAGTTTCACATATTACTCTAGAAACTTCTAAGTAGTATCGAACTCGAAATAGGACCATTGCTTAAAACTCCTCGAGTTTAAGGGACAAGAATAATGGTGGAGGAAAATTCTGAACTGAGGCTATCTCTTCGGATTGAAAACGGTGATTGAACAAAATGAAGAGGTATTACGTAAATAGTATCATCTCGATAAAGAAGGGTGATTTTGAATGAGGAATCATTCGCGAAAAATGATTTTGTATCCATGCAACTATCATGTGCACACTGGTCACAACCGCAGGAACGGAAAGGTGCAACGGACCAAATCAACAACTTCTATACCCCGAGTATGTAGTGGGATTGATCAAGATGACATAGATTCTACACTCTCGAGTCGTAGTGGGATGGATTGAAGATGATACAATTTCTATACCCTTAAGGCACAATGGGTTGATCTAAAGATAATATAGGCTTTAAAGTCCTCAGATGCTTGTAGTGGAGTGCGCCTTGAAGTCACATTAGGGCAAACTATTTGAGCAAAATATGATTGTTTCTTTGAGTTTCGCAAAGGTATCAGCAATAGCGAGATATCGTGGTTGTACGACGGTGGACGACGAGCAAATGACAACCCTAAGCATAAAAAGGGTCATTTCATTTTGCATCCATTCATCATCATTAGGGCGTGCAATCATCGCATCGTGATCCTTATACATTTTTAACAAAGAATCATTCTCATGACATCCCGCATTCATGCAAATGTCCTCCATAATATCATTTAGTTACGAGCATTCGATTTATTACAATCATTGCATCTTAATGGAAAATCATCATTCTCATGACATTCTGCATTCATGTAAGTGTCATTCATAACACATGTAGTTAGGAGGCTTTGAGTCATTCTAATCAGAAGCGTCCTCACCATTTGCATAAGCATAAGCACATAAAATTAATTCTACAGATGGGATCCTCAAAAACAAAGTAGCAATATCAAAGTTCGATTTCGTTCCCTCAAGATGGTAGTAGGGCCGATTAAAGATTGAAGTCTTCCTGAAAATAGTAAGGAAGCAAATTGAAAAGTTCAGATTTCGCTCCTTCGAGATGGTAGTGGAGCAGGCTGAAGATTGAAGTCTTCCTGAAGATAGTAAGGAAGCAAATTGAAAATTCAATTCCGCTTTCATGACGTTTCGGTGGAGTAGGTTGAGATTACAAATCCCGTCTCCCTGCATTAACAATGAGGTTATATCCTTATTTCTTTGGAGTTTCAGTAAGAGAAGATGGAGATTACAAATCTCTTCTCCCTGAATTCTTATTTCTTCAAAGTTCCATGAAGTAAGAAGTAAATCAAAGAATCACCGGTGATCCCGAGTTTTTGGGATCAGATTGATGAAAGCAAATTTGACCTTCCGAAGTTGCGAAGCGGTCGAAGATTCGGTCTGGTGATCCCCGAGTTTCTTTGGGATCATTGATGAAAGCAAATTTGACCTTCCTAAAGTTGCGGAAGCGGTCGAAGATTCATCTGGTGATCCCGAGTTTCTTTGGGATCAGATTGATGAAAGCAGATTTGACCTTCCCGGTTGCGGAAGAAGGTCAAGATTGATCCCGTGATTCTTGAGTTTGCAAGGATCGATTGAAGAAAGATATTTGACCTTCCCGGGTTACTGGGAAGAAAGTCGAAGATTCAGTCTGGTGATCCTTGAGTTTGCAAGGATCAGATTGAAGAAAGCATATTTGACCTTCCTGAAGTTGCAGGAAGAAGGTCGATATCAGTCTGGTGATCCCCGAGTTTGCTGGGATCAGATTGATGAAAGCAAATTTGACCTTCCTGAAGTTGCAGGAAGCAGATCGAAGATTCAGTCTGGTGATCCCTGAGTTTGCTGGGATCAGATTGAAGAAAGCAGATTTAAAGTCCCTGAAGTTGCAGGAAGCATATCGAAGATATCAGTCTGGTGATCCTTGAGTTTGCAAGGATCAGATTGAAGAAAGCCGATTTGACCTCCCTGAATTTGCAAGAGCAGATCGAAAATAAATAAGTCACGTCCCATTGAAGTCGCAGCAAAAGTAGATTGAAGCCACATATCGGTGGAGTGGATCGAAGCAACAAGATGCGGTGGGGCGTAGTGACACTACCAAGAAAAGACACCAAAGAAGTTAAGGCCCACAGAGACCGGCAAAATGGGTCTTTCTTATGTCTTTGCTCTATTGATTACTACGACAATGAGCAAAGAGGGCATTATCAGACCCATTTTACGATCGGGCCCATTTACAACAAAAAAAAAAAACCCAACACTAAACAAACTAACCCAATAATGCACCCAAATAACCAAGCCCAATTACAACCTAACCCATTTACCCAACTCGCTTAGCCCACTTTTTTACAAATGTTCTGAAGGCCCAAAATTAAAACATTTTTCAGGGAGGGCTAGGGTTTCGAAACCCTAGCGCAAGAACCTCACCTCGCCGACTCTCGGCCTTCGCGCACGACCACCAACCCCACCTGCTACACTGCCACCGCCGCGCCAGACCTGCACCACCTGCCCCTCGCCCATGCCCTGCAAAAGGGAACCAACACACAAACAAGAAGCAACAGAGAGCAGCAGAGAATACAAGTTTTTTTTGGCTATAAAAGCCGATTAACAAGATTTGTAAAAGGATCTTTTTTTTTCGATGAAGAAGAAAGAAAGAAACATATCAAAGCATCAAAAAAAAACAAAGAGATTCGGTTAAAAAAGAACTATCAGATTCAATAGAAAGGTTTGATTTAGTTTTTTTTTTTTGGTATATTGATTTATCATTTACTATTCTTTTTTTTTTTTTCTTCATATATATTTTAAAAAAAGAGAAATATAAAGATAAAAAAAACGAAGATCAAAAGGAAAGAGGATCGAACCCATACCGAGTCGTCGGGCGTCGTGAGCCTCGCTCCACTGTTGAAATCGATCGAAGGTAAGGAAAAGGGGGATTTCTCCTCCTGGGCTTCGGGGCTTCAAAGGCTTTCCAACGAAGGGCCAAAAGGCTGAGTTTTGGGCATCACCGCCACCGACACGGTGGTGGTACTGGCAGCGAGGGGAGGCCAAACGTCGGAGAAAAAAGGGAGAAAGGAGAGAAATCTTTTTTTAAACAAACAGCAGTAAATGAAAAGAAATAAAAAAAAACGATTTTATAGAAAAATGAAAACGACGTCGTTTCAATGGGGGTTCAGCCAAAAGCAGCACTGCTCACGTGGCGACCATGGCGACCGACCCGCCTCCTCAAGATCCGCGTGTTTTTAAAAAGGGATATTTATGCTGATCCTTCCGCCTTTTTATTATTTTCAATTAAGTTTTATTATTTTAAAATTTAGCCCGAATATTTAGTTCATCTTCAATTTGGTCCCCACTCAAAGTGCGCGCTTAATTTTCGGAAAATTGCTCACTCGCCCCTCATATTTTACGCGCGATTTCAATTTAATCATCGAACCCCCATTTATTTACAATTTGACCCGAAACTCATGTTTTCAGTGCAATTTAATCCTTCTTTAATTATTTTGTAATATTTTTACTGTTTTTACTTTTATTTTCATTTTTTATTTTTATTATTATTATTATTATCATTATTATCCCATTATTATTATATATTATATTAGTATTGTTATTATTATTCTTGTTGTTATATATTATTGATCGTTTTATAAATCGTTTTACTATTTGCACTTTATTACTATATTTGTATTATTATTATCATCATATTACTATTATATACTATATTATTATTATTATTATTATTATTATTATTATTATTATTATCATTATCATTATTATTATACTATATATTATACTATATTATATTATGTTATATTATATCATATCATATTATATTATATTACATTAATATATTATTTTATCATACTAAAGCCAATTCTTACATATTAAATTATTTTGTGTATTATCAAGGTTATATCATATAAGTTTTGTCACTCACATAATATATATATATTATATTATTATTATTGTTATTATTGTTGTTATTATTATCATTTTTTATTATTAGTCCTACTATTATTACTATTTTCTTTGCCTTATTATCTCAGTATTATTTATTTTCATATCGTATATATTTTTCTTATCATTTTGCTTATATTATATTATTATCATTATTATTATTATCGTTATTAAATATATTATTTTTACTATTCTTTCTTACTATTATTATATACATATATATATATATATATATATATATATATATATTACTATTATTCGCTTGCTATTATTTTGTATTATTACCATTATCTTATTTTTCATTATCACTTTATTATTTAATTTTCACCACTAATTTTGTTATTCTATTACCATTATTATTATACATGCATTATTCATATCGAAATAATATTATCATAATTTGACATCATTATCTTAACATTATTGTTTGTACTCTTACATTCATCCATTTATCTTTCTTGCTTTTATATCAATACTACGTAAAAATGTAATTTTGAAAATCATCATATTTCATTTTAAGGTTTTAAAATAAAAGGTGATGTTTCGTGTTTAGGAATTCGGAAAATAGTGCCCTAACGTGCTGGGTTACGATTTTTCGTCTAACTAAATTACTTAGCATCCCTTTTTCAAAGTTTTGCAAATCACGAGACGACTTTGATTACGAGAGATTAAAACATTGCGTCTAACGAATCGGATGTGATGTTTATATCTTTTCGGAATCAAAGAAATCTCAAGTTTTGACTCGAACCTTCTCTCGATTTGACCCGATACGAGGTATTTTGCAAAGTTGCTACCTTTCATTTAAAGGTTTTTTTTTTAAAAATAAAGGCAATGTTTTGTATTTAGGAATTCGGGGAATAGTGCCCTAACGTGCTGGGTTGCGATTTTCCGTTTGACTAAATCACTAAACACCCTTTTGATAAATTTCGTAAAATCATGAGATAACTTTGATTACGAAGGTTAGAAATATCATGTCCTAACGTGCTGGATGTGATGTTTGTACCCTCTCGAAACAAAGAGATCTCGAATATCCTAATATCTTTTAAGAGGATCCGTATTTTAAAACCTTTTCAAACTTCCGACATCAAGACACTAATTAATCATGTTGGTACCAATTTTGGGCGACGAGGGTGCTAACCCTTCCTCGTATGTAATCGACTTCGAACCCATTCTCTGGATTTCGTAAGACCAAAATCGTTGTTTTGATAAATCAAACTGCTTATTAAAACAACCGCTTTTATGAGGTGACCCGATCACACCTTATCAAAAAGGATTGGTGGCGGCTCCTTTTTTTTATGTTTTCAAAAAACCAAAGTCGAGTCCTCCTTTTTTGTCGTTTCCCAAAAAATGGTTACGACAAGATGAATTCATTACATTTGAGTATATAGCTGTTTTGTTTTCAAATTTTCTATATTTTTTTCATTAAACATAGTAATAATAAGAAATAAATTAACATATAGACCTTGAATTCGGTAAAAAAATTCATTTGGTACATGAAATTGGATAATATTAATCTCAAAATTTGACTTTTTTTTCAATTTGGTTCTTAAACTTTAATTCTATTAAGATAAAAATACGAGATACTCTAAAATTGTATCATGTTATCACTTAAAATTTTAAATTTTTATATATCTTAAATTTCAAGTGATTATGTGGTACAATATTAAAATGCCACATCTTTATACCTTAACAAAATCTAAATTCAAGAGTAATATGAATAAAATACCAAAGACTAAAGTGAAAAATATTGTCAAATTTAGGAACTAAAATGGTAGTTTACCCCTAACAATAATCGAGGGGAAAACTAGATCAAGATTGCGTTTTGGGTTTATTTAAAATTAAAAAATAATTAAAATTAATTTATAATAAAATTTCCATTCGTCATGCCACCTACTTGTTTTAGATAGTTTCATGTATTTAGATCTTATTTAAAACGGAAACTTGTCTTTTATTGCAAGCAAATGCTAGAGTGAGATGGCACTTTTTTCTTTTTTTTTTTTGGCTTATTAACTAAGTGATGATAACCCTAAATTATCTTATAATTAAAAAATAGGTATAAATGTAAAAATTATACTGAATTTGATACATAAAAATAAAAAAGTATACATTAATTTTGTTTAAATGTATATATAAAAAAGTTATTTTGACTCAATTATATATATTTAAATAAAAGAATATGTAATATATAAACATAAAATAATATTAGATCGATAAAATATTTATTGTTTATAAAAATTAAATGAAATTGAAAATTTTAAAAATGACCCTTTAACAAAAAAACAAAAAAAAAACCTAAGGATTACAATCTTACAAATTTGGATTTGGGTCGTCAGTCCCCAAAAAAGAAGATTCATTTTTATAGTTGATAGTACTCAATGAGTAATGATGTTTGGGTTACCTCTCCTAGGTTTTGAATTAGCTTTCAATCAAGGATGAAAATATTAATTTTATAACCGCATCTTTTATTTTTATCGACTTATGAGGTCTACTAATTTCATTGTTAATGCAAATCATTATTATTATTTTCTGAATTTATTCCCCTCAGTTGAAAAGTCATATTAATAGAAGAAAGTTTGTGTACCAAAGCATAAATGAATGGCTCACTATTAGTAAAAGGTGGGGACGTTAGTGTCACTGCCGAACAATAAGAAGGGTCGTTGACGTTGACGCATGAAAACCCCGTCCTGCCCTCCCATCCATTATCATTTCTGAGCCAAATTGCTTAGATCCAAGTCACCATCCACCATACGTACACTTGATTGTTTTAAATAATCATCAGCAATACAAACTTGGTGTAGGTGGGCTTAATTAAATGATCTTCAAATCAAAACATTCCTCAGCTGTGGAATGTAAAGACCTTAACCATGCAGGAATGCTTGCCCATTCTTATAATGGGTTCATTGGTTGGTAGGTAGGTGACAATGCTGATTTTTTTGTTCTTCTTTTTGACCAAATTTATTTCATTGCATCAAAATTAGTCCTACACGAAATGATTGGGTTGAGACTTGACTTGTTATTTGGTTACCCATGTATGCATAATTATATTCATTAGGTATAATTTTATGTTTTATTAGGTAAATTTATTTTTAATATTACTGAATAAAGTGACATCAATGCAATTTTAAAATTGATTTAAAAAAATCATTTGTTATAAATTATTACTTCATGTAATAGACTAATAGAGGGTTTGTGTCTTTTATTTTGCTACAAAGAAATTATTTAACACATTCAAAATTCACCTCTTTAAAAATAACTATTCTATTTAGATTATAATTTTTTTCTTTCATCCGACATTATTTAGTATATCTATATATGCCTTAAAAGAGCATACCTGAGCATCTCAAGGACTCACTGACATATCCCAAATGAGCAAGTAGTTGTCTGATTTGATCGGTTTTCAAATTTATACGCGACGTGGACTATACTACAAGTTTTGTATATTATACGCCAAGTCATCGCGTTCTTTTATGCAACTACAGCTAGCGACCAGGTCCAAGCGAGGACCAAGATCAACCACCAGGCCTCTTTTTTTGTATAAATTTTGATTCGGCCATATTATATTTCTTTCAGCAATTCAAATAAAATCAAACCATAGCGACCCATATATCCACACCCAATAAAGAACTGGGCCCAATCTCATGCAAACAAATCCATCAGCCAGAGCCACGTTTGCCACCTCCTGACCCGGAAAACATTTTGGGTTTTGTGAAAGATATATGAATAAATAGTGCAAGTATCTTCAAATATGAATAAAAGACATGTACATGTCTTACAAAAGTTTAGTTATGTTGTAAAATCAATTAGTACTTTCCACTCAAAACGTTTTAACTCAAGAAAACTAGTAAACAATACTTCTACGGTGTTGTACAATTCAATAATTACCACGATCCCTAGTTAGCCACATAACTATAGCACCACAATTACCGTAAATTTCCCAGTAGTAACATTGTTGTTTCCAGTTTGTTATTGTCCTTCATATTATGGCTCAAGTTAAAAATCTTTCTTTCCATTTGGATGATGCTATTGAACCCCCAATACTAATACATGCCCTCCTCCCGGAATCCTGCACATTTATCCTACTCATCATACACCCATTCAGATACACTATAACGGCGACTTTCTCGGTCACCTAAACCTTCTGCCAATTTTGAATCAAGCAGCTGGAGTTGCTTTCTAATCCAAGGAGGATCGTTGGGATTCAGCCAGAGAGCTTCACCAGTATCTTTGTGCTTGAAATCTGGCTGTCGAGGGTTTTTCTTACTTTTCCTATTGTCCCACCATTCAAACGGGTTGGTAAAAAATACTTGCCACAAGTAGAGTTGGCTATCATAACTCCCCATACTAGCTTCACGACCTACACCTTTTAATAGAGAAAGAAACACAATAAGCATGGAGCAGATGAAGAATGAAAAACTTCAAAGCCAATAACAGTCAAGAACTGATATTCTAGACTTTGCAATGTTCTTAAGATCAAGGACTAAGCCCTAAAATTGGCCCAACATAAGAGATTAGACATCTGTCCAGCTAAGTTGTAATAAAGGTACCACATAAACTCAACAAAAAGAAGCTCCAGCTATGAATGAGATCACAAGAAGCCAGAAAATTACTACCAGAGTTAAAAAAGATAGACGGAAACATTATACCTTGTTCTGATTCTAATTCCTTGCATTCTCGGGTGGTCAATCTTTCACCGTGGTGGGTAACAAAACTCAACTCTGTCACAGTTACCTGCAATAATATATGAAATGAACATGCATGTAAATGCATCCTTCTTTTGCATAAACAAGAAGGGAAGTAAAATCCATACATTAAACAAACATCATGTTAACTCCATTAATGCATCAATCAAATTCCATTAGAAGCTTAGGATACCAAAATTAACCAACGTAAGTTTGATTGATATCATGAATCATAAACAATTGTAGCAAAAAAAAAAAGAGCTTATTTTTCTGAAGAACCTGGTAATAGATTATGGGTTGCTGATCTAGAGTAGCGACAGAGAAAGACCCCAAAACCCCTGAAACATAAATAAAATCCCCAGGCTTAACATGTTCCATACAAATTTTCCCCATCTCCCTCCACATCTGCAGTCTAATCCTGTTTTAAAATCATAATTCCAGCATTAAATTTTCAACAAGGTTAAACTTAGAAAATAACCCAGTAAAAGAAATTTACTTGAATCTGCAATCAGAATCATAGGGGTTTTTGACATTGAGGCGAGTCTGAACCCCAAATTTATCGCTCCTGGTGTTCATAACTTTGAGAGGCTCGTCCACTGTTCCTATTAAGCTGATGCGGTTCCGCGATGGAGGCTCCACTTCCACAGTCGTCGGCCGCTGGAATTTAAGCGCGAGCCGGTAAATCGCGCTACCTCCTTCGTCATCGTCGCCGAAATAGTTTGAGAACCTGCAATTTGAAGCTGCGGATGAATGGAATGAGGTACGATCTGGAAGGGGAAGTTGGGAAATACGTCGGAGGATTAACGCACATATACGACGAACTATCATAAATCCAAAACGTGGCAGTGATCGTTGAGGCCCAAGACTCTTTACTGCCGACGGGATAATTGAAAAGTGAATATTCGGGTGGTATTCAAAGCGGAAGAGTGGCGGGGTTTTTCTTCGGTGAGAGGGGTTCTATATTCAGACGGAAGAAGATTGCAAACATGTGCATACTAGTCACGTGATAGAAACAATGGAGAAGGGGTTTTCCACCTACAGAGTCACGTGATTGGATTTTGTAGCCTCTTGTTTTGCTTCAACTAGGCCGCTTCTTTTCCTAAGGTGAAACTATCATCCAATAGCGTTAGCTAAATCTAATATTATTTCTCGTAATATCATATTTTAGAATAAGCTTAATATTTCGATCATTTCTAATATAATTCTTTTTTAATTATATTAAGATATCGTAATATAATATATAATTTCATTACAACACTTTTTTAAGTTATATAAAATTTTGAACATAATTTAAAATTTAGGATAAAAATACCTTTATTCTAATTATATTAATCAAAGTTTTCCTAAAAATTAAGAAAAATAACTCAATTATTTTAGAGTTAGTAAACTATAAAAATAGTCACTTTTGTTTGCCTCATATTACATTTTAGTCACTTATGTTTGAAATGTTACATTTTAGTTACTTACGTTATCGTTTTGTTACGAATCGGTCACTCTACCGTTAAGCTTCATTACCTATGACAATCCTACGTGACAATCCAAATTGGTTTTAAATACCAACTTGGATGTCCTACGTGGCAGTCCAAATTAAATTTATTTAATTAAAAATATATTTTCATCCCAGTAATTGGACATCTAAGTTGGCATTTAAAATCCATTTTGACTGTCATTGAGAGGTAATAGAGCTTAATGGTAGAGTAACCACTTCATAACAAAACAATAACGTACATGACTAAAACGTAATATTTCAAACATACATAACTAAAATGTAATATAAGATAAATAAAAAATGACTATTTTTATAATTTACCCTTGAAAACCTCAAAAACTATTGGGAGGTTTATATTATGAAGCTTAGTTTTATTTTTCTTTTTCATATTAAAAGCATATAAATATATTATCATAATTGTTTTAACGGTTGGTATAATAAATTTGAATTTATTAAAATATTATAAATTTATGAAAATTTAAGACTAAAAATGTTAAACTTGTAAAAATAAAATATTTTATTAAAATTTATAGATAATCTTATATTTTATTAATTAAATACTTGAATATTACATTATAGTCAAATGAATCAAACAGTAACATTACATTTCACCCTTAATCTTACATTTCTATACTCCTATTTAAATGCAATTTAAGATTCAACAAACTGAACGCACCCTAAGAACGAGTTTAGTATTGTTTTTGAAAAAACAGAGTGAAAAATTATTTTTGAAAAGTTTAGTTGGAAATTTATGCCTTTAGTATTGCTTTTAAAAGTGATTTTAAAAATAAAATGTTCATTTTAATCATGATGTTGTAAAGTAAAATATACATTTAAATAATGTTCATAGTCTTTGATATTATGATATTTTAAGTGAGAATATAAAAATAATCTATTATAACTCATTATTAATATTTTGATATATGAAATATGAATTTCAAATACTCTTTAAGTAGTTAATATTAATTCTTTGTATAATTTAATTTGAATATATAAACTATATTTTAAATATAAAAATATAACTGTTACAAATTTAAATATAAAATACTATATATTTGAAAAAAATCAATAAGAAAATAATTTGTATATCCACTATATAAAATAGTGGAAAATGTTTTCACTCAAAATTTTTTTCCCAAAACTCCAAAGCAATGAAAAAAGGGTTTTTGCCTTTTCACACATTTGACTTGATAAAATGTCTATTTAATATTGTTTTATAACTTCAAAATTGCTTTTGGCCCAAAAGAAGTCTCTTTATAAACTCCATTAAATTAGTTGATTTATTATTAAATATATTAATTTAATTTCTATAATATTAAAAATAAAATTAAGTTGGGACAAAGCTAATATTTATTGTTTTAAAAATATTATAAAAATATTTTTCATATTTACAGACCAATTCCAAAATAAAAGATTTTATTTAAAGTTACGATGTTTTGAGTTTGAATCTTTTTAAATGTATTTCTTTTAGATTTTACATAATTCAAAATGATAAAAAAATACCCTCATTATAATGCTTGCTATTTTATAAAATGAAGGGTTTTAGTAATTGTTTAATTGGAAAAAATGATAATAACACAAAAGAGTTGGGAAAAAACTAATGAGTGAGATAGACTCCTTGTAAAAATATATATATATAAAATAATAATTCCAACCGTTATAAACAACATAATTTCTTTTCCTTATTTATTGGTAACTCAAGTGTTGTTACCATTCCTCCAGCTCCAACACTCCCATAGTCTAGCTTAGCTTGCAGTTCTTGGGTTGAATGTGGTCCAACTTTTCTCATCCACAAAAGGGAAACGTGTTTTTGGTAGCATGTTAAGAGTTTTATTCAAACTAGCTGGGATATATGAAATTAATTTTACCAAGCCTAAGGTCCTATTTTCCCTTTTATTTTATTTTTATATATTAAAATTCATATACCACATTTTGTTCAAACCAATTGTTTTTGTCTTAAGTGGTTGAATACTGAAAACATATCACATAAAAGAATAAGGAGTCAAATATAAGTGTGATTGTACTAGCACACTTTGTTATTTTTGCATGTGGGATAAATACAAGTCTCTTGGTTGGTTATATTTTGAAAGATCAAACCTTAATAGACTAAGTATTATCTTGTGATTATTGATTATTCCACTAATTTTTGTCAATAAGCTTCGTGTCTAATATTATATATATTATTCCACCTGATAAAAATAATACCAAATTTTAGTGGATTAAAGAATATAATCTGAAACGTGAAATACATAATTTTTTGTTTCAAGTAACATTTGGTACATACTTACCTTTGTTTAATTTGCGTTGGTCAAGCCAACTTTCAAGATACAACAGGTGTTCTTCGTCGTAACTTTACAAATACTTAAATTTTTTATTTTTAAGAAAAATGTCTGTCCAATATCCCAAGTCTTCTAAATGAAATGAAATTGTTCGACTCATCCGATTTCTGCAATAAAATCCACAGCTTAATTAGGATCAGCCAAGGGAGGAACATGCATTTGCACATTAAAACTGTCAAGGCCCAAGGCTGAACATTCGACCAAGCTCGTAAAGCCCAATATGACTGACCTTTACAGAGACCTGTAATCGACACTTGTGACAATGGGTTTGGTCAGCCGAAGACAGAAACTAGTCGGTCAAGCCACTGCATTCGATCAAAAAGAAACCATAGTGAGGAATATATATGGGATTATATCTCTAAAATGTATTTAAGAAAATGTAAAAAAATTAGTTAAGTTTCTGTATTAAATTTGCACCCAATTAAATCATTATCATATTAAAATAATCAATTAAGTCATTTCATTAATGGTTTTGTCATTGACTACGTTCACAATTAAAATTAATTGATTGATCAATCTAATGGTAACATGTGATAACTTCTAGTTTAATCTAATATTTTCCTATAAATATATTAAAAATCAGAAAAATTATAAAATTTATTAAATTATAAAATTTGAAATAAAATGATAAAAATATAAAAATCTAATAATTTTTAATAAATTATAAAAATTATAAACATATTTAAAATTTTATAAAAATCATAGTATAAAAAGTAGTAAAATACTAAGATTGATATAAATTTATATAGAAATTATTTAAAAATCATAAAAATCTGAATTGGACCGAATCAGTCAGTTGGATTGATTATACCACATCTTTCCAATTTGTTAGTTATCTTCTCTTCTTTAAAATTTTTAATGAATTAAATGTGTTTTAATTCACATACATTAAAGGTTCAATGGTTTGCTATAAATGGTAGAGTTTTGTTTTTTGTTTTTTCAATAAAAAAGGGGAAATTTATTAAAGAATTAAAGGGTTATCCAACTTATATGATCTTTGTTGTTTGATAGAATTTGAGACTTTTATAGCTATATTATTTGGGTTCGAAACTCGGTGATTTATCATGTATTTGATAATATGCTCTTTTCGAAATACATTGGAATTTAGGATTTCCTTACAAAAATGTCACTTTGGTGGTGCAAGGAGAGGGGAAGAACATGTTGAGCATGGAGAAAACAATGAAAGTTGGAAGATGTTGAAGGTAGATTTTGATTGGTGGATCCAAAAGTTTGATTCAAATTTAAAAAAATATCAATAAATATATTTAAATTTGATTTTTTTAACTGTAGTTGTAGATTTAAAGTTTGAGTAACTAAAATGATAAATTTTTTTAACAACAATAATTAAATTAAAAGAATTATTTTTAGTGAAATTATTTTTTTTAAATAATCAAAATAAGAACCTCTTAAAAATTAGATGAGGAATTAAGTAGTTTAGGGTAAATTACACCAACAGTTACCTAACTTTGGAGTAATTAACAAAACAGTCACATAGATTTCATTTTAGTCACTCAACTTTCAAAAAGTAACAAAACAGTCACCAACATTATAAAAAAGTGACAAAATAGTCACTGATTAACGGTTATCGTTAGGGTGTTAACGGGATTGCTGGCGTGGCAAGTTAACTTGCCACGTTGGCGACGGTTGATAGGTTTAGGGTTTGGGGCTGGGTTAAAAAAAAAGATTGAAGGGTTATGCTTAATGTTTTAAGGTTAGAAACAAATTAAGATTAAGGGGATTTGGGGGAAAAAGGAAAATCGATTTAGGAAATTTTCTCCTGTTGGTTTAGGGTTTTTAGGGTTTAAACTAAATTAAGAATCGATTAAGAAGGGTTTAAGAATCGGTTTAATAATTGATTGACAGGGTATAAGGTTTAGGGTACGATTGTTTATTTTGTTGGGGAAAAAAGAAGACGAACCAGAAACCATTCAATGTTTATTATTTTAAGCGACAATGGGCAATAGAAGAGAAGTTATCAGTGTTGTTATATCCACTTTAATGGGTAAGTTGTTGCATTTAGTTTTAAATTTTTTGGATTTCAATGTTGTTATTTTGATTTAGGGTTATTTCAGTTTCAATTTTAATTTCGATTCTGATTTTGATTTCTATTTCGACTTTGATTTCAATTTTGAAATACTCACTGATTCTGATTTTGATTTAGAATTTGATTTTGGTTTTGATTTGGATTTCGATTTAGGGTTATTTCGATTTTGTTTTTATTTGTTTGTATGATGTTTATTGTTTGTATCTGCCATTGTATGAATGTCATAATCAAATTGATGTTTATTGTGTATATCTGACATTGTATGAATGCCATTATTAAATTGATGTTTATTGTGTATATTTGCCATTGTATAAATGCCATTATCAAACTGATGTTTATTGAGTATATCTGCCATTGTTTCTATCCAAGCTGCTATATTGTACTGGTTATTGACTGTTATTGTCTGCCATGTACATGACAAAAATGGTGTGTTATTGTGCATATCTGCCACTGTTTACTGGTAGATCAATTTGATTCTAGAGAAGATTTGATCAATGCAGTCGTTACATCTTCCTTTATTCTCGGGTAATTGATTAAGGCATAGTTCTGCATTGAAACGCTTGCTATGAAGTTACGAGAACCTAATACAAAACATCTTTGCAGGTATCTTGCTCCTCGCCCAGCAACAATGTTTCGAAATCGTCTATGCATTTATGGGGGTTTGACATTATTTATGCCCCCAACATCTGCTTCTAAAATGATATTTTCTTGATATCGTTTAAAACTGAACCTGCCTCCAAAAATTTAGTGAAACTATTTGTCCCAAGACATTCTATTTTACTGAAATTTGCAATCTGATATAGGTTTGAAACAAGAATATTTAATCATAAGTGGTTTTGAATTGAATTGCTAACTGTTGAGTGTCATTTTGATATTCTGATTAGTACTACAATAATATATATGGTCTCAAAAGTTACTAAAGTGTTATGTAGCTGTCGAATACAAAGCTTGGATTTAGTCAAATATGTTTTAAGATCCACTTATCACTTTACATTTGATTATTGTTAAGACTTGAAATAGCCTTGTATGGTAATTCACCATAGTTTATTAAGCACTGGTCAAGATTTACAAGGACGAGATTGGCCTACATTTATATGTAGTGTTATTACTCTTGTTTATTCGATGTTTTACAGTTGCAGTGAACTATGGAATTGAAGTCTTTTAACTTTGAGATAGGTAAAAAATGGTAGTATCCTATTCTACTAGACTAATACCAAGCAATGATGATTACACATGTTCTTGTAGGTTAAAAGACATAAAGTTGGTGTCCCAACTCAGCAACAGGCTACCCCAAATCAGCAAGAGGGTACCCCAACTCAACAGGCTACCCCAACTCAGTTACCTACTGCCCCAACTTATCAACAAGCTGCCCTAAGAAAAAGCTCCCATTTAAGAGAAAACTAACCATTTGTTAGATGGATGCCTTCTACTCAAGAGTCATCCATGACAGACCATTGATGATGATGTGAACAAACTGCATTTTGTTAACTTTTTGAAAATGTGTAAATTTGCCTGCTACTGATCTATTAACTTGGGATGATGATTTTTTTATAAATTTGCCTATGATTGCTACTGTTGATAAACTTAGGCATATAGTCACTAAACTTTTTTTTTTTTTGTAAATATCCCTACAATTCACATATGTTCAATTGTGGTGAATTGCAGGAAAAGTTGGCAATATTTTGCCCTTCATTCCTTTTGTAAACAGTTTGGCATTTTGGCCTTAATATATGAGAAATGCATAGGTTTTTTTTTTCCATCTATTGTCTTTTTTTGATATATGAGTTAAGCAACTGTTAAGCAATTTGTATACTAACTGTTAAGCAATTTGTATACCAACTGTTATCTCTTCTAGCCAGCAGCCATGTATACCAACTGTTAAGCAATTTGTAAACAACAACATGAGCTGGTTAGCCATGTATACAAGCAGCTATGTATAACATATGTTAAGCAACAAAAATATTCCAACACAATTTGTAATCAACAAAAATATCTCATTTCAAGTCTTCCTCAAGTGTTTGTAAGCAATAACATGAGCTGGTTAGCCATGTATACCAGCAACCATGTATAACATATGTTAAATAACAATATACCAGCAGCCATGTATACCAACATAAGCAACAATTTACCAGCAACAAAATTACAAAACATAAGTTGGTTTTCAATGAACATAAGATGATTTTTAAGCTTTTAAAAACAACAAAACAGTTACAATTACAAGCAGCAATAACCATGTTCTTCTCTCCCTCTTCCTTGCATCCTCCAATGTCCTCATTTTTTTTCAAAAGACCCAACATCACAAATCTTGAACGGGGCGTCAATAGCAGATCAAACCAGCTGAAAAATCAACATGGATTTCGAAATCCATTGTCGAATTTCTTACACGCAAAAAACCTCTTACCTGGGTTGTCATTGGACCAAGACATGTTTAATTTGGCTGGGTTTCCACAATAGCACATCGGAATCACTTTAGGCATCTGCATTTTTTCTCTTCTCCTTCTTCTTCTTCTCCTCCTCTTCTTCTTTTTCTTTTTCTCTAACCTTAAAATGGTGCTGCTACAATTGTTAAAGTGTGAGTAATCGGCCAACTTGACTTAAGGTTGGTAGCAAGGACGCCGTCACATGCCACGTCACTTTGCTGTGACGAAAAACGACAAAAAAGAGTATTTTATTACTTTTTAAAAGTTGAGCGACTAAAATAAAACTTAAATTATTGTTTTATCAATTACCCCAAAATTAAATGACTGTTGACGTAATTTAACATTAAAAGAATCATTTAAGTGTTCTGAATAAAAGGTATTACTTAATGATACATAGTTCAATAGAGAAGCCGAACTCCCAAAAACATAATTTCGCGCCCTACAGACACGGCGTAGGGTTGATTTTGTCAAAATTGACTTTAATTTATTTTATTTCAGGAATTCAAAAAAAAAAAAAGGTAGAAAGAAGGAAAAATCTATTTATGTCGTCTCGACTTCCTTCGGCATTATGCCACGCTATTGGTCAGTTTCAGACAGGGATAACTGTAATAATAATAAAAAAGCAAAAAGAGAAAATCACGCATTGACTTTCTTTTTTCATAAGAAAGCAAGAGACATGGATAATCATATGTCGTGTTATTTACTCCTGTATTAAAAAAAAAAAAAAAAAGGCCGGTTGATTTTAACCAAAACAAACATATAAGATTTTAGCTTTATCGGTTAAAAGTCTCATTTTTTTATTATTTCTTATTAAAGTCTTGAGTGGACTGTAAAATAAATTTTATTGACGAATGTTTATTTTAATGTTTTTTAATGTATAAAGTTTGAGTTTTAATTTTATGTTTGAAAAAAAAAGCATTCAACAAGCTTAATCCCATTTAAAATGGATTTAATTCAACTTTAAATTTATTCCAAGTGAAATGTGAGTACCAGATAAATAAAAAAAATAATATTTTAGGAAAATGATAGAAGACAAAGTAAACAGAGAAAGAACCGAGGTGTTTCCATTGTTCTATCGTAACAGCAAAAAAAGAAAAGAAAAAAAAACACACACACTCTTATGTTTTGTCCGTTAATTTTCACATGACGACGACGAGCTCAACAAAGACACGTCTCTTGTTCTTGCTTTCTGATCAATGCCTATTTCTCGCAAAACTTCTCCTCATTTCTCTTCTTCTTTGCCGTCCTTTCATTCTGATCTTCACCGCAACGCTGGCAATGCCGGTAATTCTTGTAATAACCAAGCCCAACAGCAGCGCCGTCTCACGCGTCAAAGGAAGCTCAGGCACTTGACCGACGACGAACTGGGCTTAAGGTTCGGTGATATCCACCGTTCCTTCTCCTCTCCCTGTTCCCCTGATACACCGGCAAGGATGGACTCCAAGTCTCCTGAGAGGTTGGAGCATTGGTCTTCGTACGCCGAGCCCAAGCCTTTGCCTCTTCCCGAGGGGTTCTTTAATCGGAAATCCAAGACGCCCGGTTCCAATCCTGGACAAAGTAAGCTAGCATCACCTGATGAAAGGCTCGCCTCTGCTGTCGGAAGGTAACCCTTCAACATCCATTCACTTGTTTTTAAATTATTTTCTTAGCTTATCGGCCTTTTAGTTTTTTCCGGTTAATAATTCAGTACTTAAGTTTATGTGTCAAACTGAAATATAAAAAGACCCACGTTTGTCCTGTACATAAACTCATCGACTGGCAAGCAAGATCTAGAATAAAATATATTATTACTTCCTTTCTTTTTTTGGTATTGCCAACATTGCGGTGGTTGCCTATATGTGTGTATATATTTATATTGGAGAAATGAACTGTTGGCACTAGAATTTCTATGTTGTCAGTGCTTCTGATAAATTTGGTTCACGAAATTATCAGGAAGAATGCAGATCACGTTGCTAAAAATGCAGCAAAATCATCGGTCAATGTTCATAAGGAATTCTCTCAAGACGAATTTGTCGAAAGCTTTACACATGGCACAAAGCCGACGGTGACAACAAGGAGCGGTGCTACAAGTTATTTATCATCTCCTGCCAGTCCTCAAAGATCAAACACCCAAGATCACTTTAATTCTTATGATGTTGCAGATTCAACCAAGTCTTTGTTAAGTCGTCGCAGGGGTTTTCCTGGCGAGAAAATTTTCGGGGGTGTTAACTACGACTTGAGGTTGAAGGTTTCGGCCAGGAGTGCTCCGACGACGGCTTTCTCTAGTCCCTCCGTTAGTCCACAAAGATCAAGAGCCATAGATCTCCATGAATCAAGTGGGTTGATAGACTTTGATGTTCCATATTCAGGTAGGCCTGCTGCTTATAATGCTTCACCAGTAAAAAATGTACATAGTTCTGAGAATTCTCCATTGCATATCCCTGGTCCAAATAAAACTTCATCCTACCATGGAGAGTGGCTTGAAAATAATAGTAATCAAGTAAATGCCCATCCTTTGCCCCTTCCCCCTGGAGCTTTACCATCATCATCACAATCACCTGTGCCACTACCATCACCGGTCTCAAATCACGTCATTGAAAAACCAATGGCAACTTCGATCATAAGTCAATGGAAGAAAGGAAAACTTCTTGGACGTGGTACATATGGAACTGTTTATGAAGCAACAAACAGGTATGCAAGCCTTGTGAAGCAGATTTTGCAGTGTTTCTTGATTTCTTTGTAGCAGAGGTGACTTTTCATTTCTTTCCCTTTTGACAGAGAGACTGGAGCTTTGTGTGCAATGAAGGAAGTTGAGATCATCCCTGATGACCCTAAATCTGTTGAATGTATAAAACAGTTAGAGCAGGTTATATTCTATGTCCTAATTTATGCCTCAATAACCATTACATATGCTTTAGCTTCTCCACTATCTGTTGGAAGATTGGGGCTTGAAATTCTCTTAGAAGCCCACATGTTTGGTTAAAAGACCATACACGATGCTTTCACTTTGTTCTGCTAAGTATCTAATACTCTTATTAAAATGGTCTATGGAACTCCCCTGAAAATCATAGTTACATAAGCTTTTTATTGCTTTACCTTTTAACTGTTCCACATGCACCCATTCCTTACATTTCAATCAGATTGCTTTGAACTTTTCCCTTTTTAAGCTATTTAAATCCCTCCTGGTC
Organism: Gossypium rotundifolium; assembly: GCA_025506655.1. NCBI lineage: Eukaryota > Viridiplantae > Streptophyta > Magnoliopsida > Malvales > Malvaceae > Gossypium > Gossypium rotundifolium. Next base: position 171,782,052 of record CP106734.1, on the reverse strand, counting down.
TTACATGTTGCAGGAAATTAGAGTTTTGAGACGCTTAAAGCACCAAAATATTGTTCAATACTATGGCAGTGAAATAGTATGTACTCCTTCCACTTCTAAACTATGCTGAAATAGTTACTTTTAAGCTGGGTTAATTTGAGGGGTTCATTGTTTCATATATAGGTTGATGATCACTTATACATATATTTGGAGTATGTCCATCCTGGCTCAATTAATAAATATGTCCGTGAGCACTGTGGAGCTATAACAGAATCAATAGTTCGCAATTTCACCCGTCATATTCTATCTGGCTTAGCATACCTTCATAGTTTCAAGACAATACACAGGTGATATTCATGCTCTATTAGAATTATATAGCAGCTTAACTACTTGTTTATTTTGTATTTAGTGCTTTCAAAATTGATCAACCGAGGGCGAACAATCCTTTGTAAAATATATAAATTGCAAAATCCTAATGCACCAATGGTTCTTTTCTAACTTTTGTTGTAAGGGAACTTTTGCTCCATGTTACAGCCATCAAAATGGTTGAATTAGAAAATGTCTTCTAGATGTGATTCTGTTTTTCGTTATAGTATTTGATGTTTCTTGGCAACATCAAATTTCATTCACTTGAATGCTTGTTCGTATAGGGACATAAAAGGTGCAAATTTGCTGGTCGATGCCAACGGCATTGTTAAACTTGCTGATTTTGGCATGGCAAAACATGTAAGTTTTTTACTTCCTTTAAATTTCTCATGTGGCAATGCAAAATTTACTTATATTACCTTGCTTCTTCAAGGGTAGTTTTTGTTTTTCTGAATAATCAATGGTAGTTTTTTAATTCCTTCTCTGTGGTATAAGTTTTCTGGCTTCTCAATTTGCATGTTTCTACGATAAGTATTCTGCAGAATGTAGGCACCTGTTAGAAAAAAATGCTGGGGAGCTAGTGCCTTACATAGTGAGAACTTTTTGCTTTTCCAATATCAACCTATTCTTTCAAAGGCCATGCTTTCAGTCCCTAGGCAGGTTCTCTGTTTATGGATAGACTCCTGCTGGTTCTTTTTAGGGTCACAAATACCAATTGTCACCTTCATGGTTGTTTACCTGGGACAATAAACTCTTTTAAGCTGCTCTAATACATAGATTTGACTTGGGATTATGATAATTGGTTGTGTTAGTCTAATGTATGTGTGAGATATCCTTTTAAATGTGTCAGTCTAATAATTTCTTTCTTTTCCTTTTTCTTTTAAATTTCAGCTTACGGGATTATCCTACGAGCTTTCTTTGAAAGGAAGTCCATACTGGATGGCTCCTGAGGTGATTTACTATACAATAATTTGTAAAAGCTTTTAGGCTTTTCCATGGATGTTTCTACGGTTTTTTTGTTTACTTCTGTTATTTCCACTGCAGGTCATAAAATCTGTCATGAAGAAAGATTCCGATCCAAATCTTGCTTTGGCTGTTGACATATGGAGCTTGGGTTGTACCGTCATTGAGATGTTTAATGGTAGACCTCCTTGGGGTGAACTTGAAGGGGTATGCCCATGGCCGTGTTTAAACTTCTCTTTAACTTCATTTTTTAAAATCGCATCTCTATTTTCTGTCTTATTTAATTGCTCTCTTTTTTTCCCTGAAATTATTTAATTTGCTCGCAGTTTATTTCTGATAGCTTTGCTGATAATAAATGGACTTCACAGATGGTTCTGATTTAGATTGTTTTTCATACATAATGTAACTAAGGAAATTTTTCCACAAAGGGTTTTACATTAATGCTTTTACTGTCAATTTTTATCCATCAGCCTCAAGCTTTGTTCAAACTTCTGAACAAAACCCCGCCTGTACCAGAAGCATTATCTCCAGAAGGAAAGGATTTTCTACGTTGTTGCTTTCAAAGAAATCCCGTCGAGCGGCCATCCGCAACTACGCTACTTGAGCATCCTTTTGTACGAAATTCGGCTGATCAAAATGGACAAGCCCTCATGCAGGCCTTTTCTAGAATGGATCTAACGGTAAGCATCTGCTAGAAGTTTCTTGTTTTGGAACCGTTAGTGAGCTCTCCAAGTAACATTGTCTTAAACTGAAATGCAAATATGATTAGTATGCTGATACTATATCCATGTTCGCATAGGATAAATCACATAGTATGAGAATAGAAATGATGTCGACGTCCCTGGGAACAAGGATGACAAACGGGAAATTGGCGTCTAATAGGTATACGATATACATATTTACACTGATATGGAATGAGTTTGATCCTGCTGCACCATACATTCCACTCTAGACACTGCATGATTAGTTTTACTCCTTAATGATTTTTGCTTTCTTTCTTTTACTGTCCTCAGTGAAACCGGTCGATTAGGCTATCCCAAAACCAATAACTGTGCCGCAGCTTCGCACCATCCTCTCGATCCTGCTCTTGAGGTCTCGACTTACACGTCTGCAACAGGAGTGATTCATGGTTCACATAGTTTCAGCCCTTCGTCACATGTTTCAAGCAATATTCCACTCGGTGCGGTGAACAACCACCCATTTGCTGTGGGGCGGATGCAAGGCAAGGAAGTCCCACACATCTGAAGTTTGGGTTCGGATTCAGATCGATGAAATGTAGGAAATTGTTTTAGTGGATGTTTGGGGGGTCAGGGTTTGATGACTGGCGTGATGTTCAATTTCACCATTTTCACGGCTCTGATAAACATAATGTAAATACAGGGTTTCTTAGTTGTTAATTCTGTTACTTGATTCTTTCCATGTGTTTCAAAAACATATCTAAACAAATGAGACACTTGAAATTTGCCGAGCAAGTAAAGCAATAAGAATCTGGGTTCCTTAACTTGCAATACATCTCCAAATGATTCCATGGGGATAGTGCTTCAAGTTAAGTCTTATATACCATGCTTTTGAAATTTCGAAAACATCATCCCGCAACATTTTACTCATGCCTGCTTTGGATGTAGCCCATCAACAGCAATGGGCCTCAATTTCAACAAATCGTCTTATGTAACCTAAGAACCACACCATTCACTTTTTTTTTTGTTATTTGTTGAAGGTGACTTTAGATTTTCTTTGAAACTTCTATTCAATAACCATTATTAATCATCAAGGAAAGCAAAAAGAATTCATACTTATAAAAATTTGAAATAAAATGCAAATAAGAAAGGGTAAAAATTAGATATTATAAGTCATCATGTTTTAAATTTAAATTTATGTATTTTTAAGATTTTATATAAAATATTAAAAGAAATCTTTAGTCCTTTTCACAAAATTAGAGCAAATAACAATCTTGATTTAATAAATTTTACCTGCAACTTTTTTGTATTATGTTAATATTTGCATATACAAATCAAAAGTATGTAAAACTGACCGAAAACATTAATGTCGTGATTTATTTATTCTCGGTTGCTCACTTTTAAAATAAATAGGAGAGTGATTAATTTGCTCAACATTACATTCCCAAATATTGAGAGGCAGAACCATAAACTTTGAATATCAACTTTAAAAAGACATAGGAAAAAAAAAAAAAAGGTAATTAAGGAAGGTGCGGCAGAGTTAGAAAGAGCATATGTGGTCCTACATAAAGAAAAAAAAGGGTTTTGAAAGGCTTCATATAATTTTGTTGAATTTCGGGAACTTTTAATGTAATTTTGCTGAACCTTTGACATGATTTTGGTAACTTTTCAGTAACCTTTAAAGTAATATTTAATAAACTTGAATATAATGTTTGTAATTCTTGATATAAGTTCACCAAAAGCAAAAAAAGTAGCAACGTATAAACAAAATAAACACTATTGAGTATTGACATATTATATCATTCACCTTTAAAACATAATTAGTGCTTTTCAACTTTTGTTTGACAGCAATAGGTAGGGGGACCTTTCGGCTTTCCTATGAGCCTAAACTGGTACCCCAAGAGACAGGGGCATAGAAACCCAAAATCAATGGCACACACATCTTCAGCAACAAAACTTTGACCCTACAAATGTACTTGAAACCTTGTTTTGGACTTTCTAGTGGAGTGTCTCCCCGGACACTAGGAACTGGTTCATCATCACAAACACACCCAGGTTCAGATGCTAACTATCAAGTTTAATTACCTGATAGCTTTTCAGACTTGTAATGAAAGTGTTAAGAATACCAAGGTTTTGACAACCTACCTGTAACTTGGGTTGTAAGAAATTTTCTTGTCCTCTCCTCCTATAGAAATTCAACTACCATGTAATATAGAAGAGCTTGATTGCCTTTGAAATTAAGGCTACTCTGTTCACACATCTTTAAAAATAGATTTATTGGATGTATAACTGGATTGCAGTAAATATAATTGGACCGCTGACAGGTTGAAAACGAACAGCATTGAAAGCTACGTCTCTTGAAAACTCGGTTGTTTATTTTTTTAGCCAAAGGCACATTTAAAATATGCATCTCTTAAATTTAAAAAACAAAAAGTACTAAACCCCAAAGTTGCTGCTGCAAAGTGGGACAGGGCTTTGATTGAATCAACTTCCAGGCAAAATAGAACCCTCTCTACAATCCGTTCCTTTTTTTCTTTTTTTTTTTTTCTATCACGGGATAGGTCCATATTCATTGCACTTAAGTGGATAAAGACACTGCTGATTTTAGCATGCAGATAAGATGAAAAATGTGTGGTTAGCATGTTTTGGAACTTTTTCTTTTTAGTTGCTTCCAAAGTTAAAAATTTGATTTGAGCTCGATATATATATGGTTCCAATGAGTGATGCAAAGGAGTTCACTGAACCTGAAATCCAATGCTTATCCAAATATGAATCATGTGGAGATGTGTGGAGACTGCTGTTTTCGTACAATTGATTTCTTTGTTCATTTTGCATGTCTTTCAGGAAAAAAGTAAAGCTTTTGAGTGGTAAAAAAGAAAGCAAGAAAAAACAGTTTTGTTTTGGCCTACAGCTATTTCCAATTTGATGTAGCATTAATGAGCTTTTGTTGAGGTGCAAAACAACCAGCAGCAAGCTTGCTATTTTCAAATGTTGCTCCAATTTGTACTTCTTTTTGTCACAAAATACAAGTTGGAGAGATTTTGTACTTTTAAACAAAAAAAAAAAAAAAAAAACATCAGTACTATAGTTTTGTCTTCCCAAGTGTTCACAAGCAAAACTACAAATCCCGTAAATATTATTATCCTAAGACTTAAACAAAGCATAGCATTTATTTATTTAGTTAATGGATGCCACCTCGTGTCTTAGTTATTGTTCTGTCAAAACTGGGAATCCAAAGTTTTAGAGAATATTTCCTTCCCAAGAAGATGAAAGATGACTTTATTTGAATTCAGTTTCCTCAAAACCAATATAAAATGATTCTGAGAAATGAATGTCGTCATGAGATCTGGTTGCATGGTCTGGCTCCACTATCCCTCATCGTTCTCCTAGAACAGCCAAAATTCTCAACAGAATATACATCGATTTCCCCCAAATTTTCAAATTTAGGGAGTAAAATATGAAGGCGGTGGGTAAATTAATTAGTAGTAAATGTCAATCTTAGTTTAATGCCTGGAGCACAGGCCATATTCATTCATGAAATCTGACATTTGTTCAAAGTTCTTTTGCCCTTTAAAGAACCAAGGAAAAGAAACAAAGATCACCCATATTAACACCAAGACAAATGGAAAACCTCCCCCCAAACTAGACCATAAAACACATAAAACACATTGGCTTCATCTTAATTAGCCTTTTTCTCTTTTGGTCTTAATGAAACGCTGATGTCTCAGCTGATAACGTGGAGCTCATATATTCTCTAACCTCTCTTGCTATCACATCTCTCATCACATCCCAAAACTCTGCCGGCACCCTTTCCTCTCTCCTCCTCTCCGCCACCACCACCGCACTTCTACTACTAACACCACTACCAGGCGGCGCTAGAGTCAACGCCGTCAACGCTTCCTCTTCTATCATCACTTCCGTAGATCCCAATGCACAATGATCGCCACCATCCATTGGCTGATGAGTAACCCGTAAGATCTGTTGCTGATGCTCTTGTTGCTGTTGCTGTTGATGATGATGTTGCCCTTCCCTTGCCCTCCTCTTCAACGTCGAGTTCCAATGGTTTTTCACAGCATTATCAGTCCTTCCCGGAAGCAATCTAGCAATGGTGGCCCACCTGTTACCATACCGAGCATGAGCGGCCAAGATGGTATCATCCTCAGCTTGGGAAAACGGACGGTGCTCAACATTGGGGCTAAGCTGGTTACACCATCTAAGCCTGCAAGATTTCCCTGATCGACCCTTTATATATCGGCTAATCAAAGACCAGTTTCTAGGCCCATATCTCTCAACTAGTCGAGTCAAAATCCTATCTTCCTCAGCACTCCAAGGACCTTTGATCTTCTCAGCTTTGTTTGAACCCCTTGCAGATAAATACGAATCCGAAGAAGATGCATCAGATGATGATGTAGAAGATGAGCATCCATTCATTGCTCCCATCTTTAATCACTTACTCGACAGTAAAAAAGAAGAAGACCTTCTCTTTTCTTTTCCCTTTCTCTCTCTCTCTCTCTCTCTTTTGGGGTTTATATTCGTTTGTTACTTTAGGGGTGTGATGAAGAATGAGGATGAGGCGAAAGGGTGAAGGAGTGGGGTTGTTTATATATGGAGAAGGAAAGGTGCATGAACACAGTAGGCGCCTAGCATTTGGAGAAATGGGGTACTTCCAGGAAACTGGCTTTTGTAAAGTTGGTGGGGGGTCCAACTATAGACTATAGAGAGCAAGGTTTCGGTAGATGCGCACCCCTAGGTTTATTACTTATTGCATTGGGTTTATTATATCATTTTCGGTTCCTTGTTAGAGCATAATATCTTGTCATTCTGTTTTTGTCTTCACTTGCCAATTTACCATTTTGGATCCACCTTTACTTCTCTTCTTGTGTGATGATTTTCATATATCACCCCAATCCCAATTATGAGTTTTCTTTTAATGGAGCATTATGTGTTTAACTACGAATTACATCAGTGCTGTGTATAGATAAGAAAAGGATTTAGAGATTTAACATAATTTTAATTGTAGTTAATGAAAATGATTATAGAAAATAACTAAAATAGAGTTATTCAGCAATTTTACTTATTTGGTTATTGGATTGATATAGAGTATAGACTGAAGCTGTGCAAATTCCTTCAAGGGAATGGTCATGTATCAATCACCAATACCCAAAAATGTTATTTTTAGGTCAGTTGGAAGCCAAATAATACAATCACTTCATCATTTGTACCATTATTTTACAAGAAAGCAGGAGACTTTATGCTCTAGGAACAATTATAATGTTGTACGAATCACATGGATAAGGTCTTTCAAAAGTATATGTTGATGGCGAACATTAGAACCTTATCTTGATTTTTTTTAATGTACATCAATCTCAAAGGTACCAAAATTTACATGAGTATAGTTTCCATGGACACACTATTCAATAAAATTTAATATTCATTTAATTCCCAATCAACCTTTTCATCAAGCCTTAAACATTAATCTTTTATTTTAATATTTTAAATTAAGTTTTCACAGTTAAAATTATTTATATAAAATTGAAACTCAACTTGATTACAAATTACTATTTTTAAGTTTCAGGGACCAAATTTAATTATAAATAAACTAGTTTTGATAAGTCTAATACATACGATCATTTGGGTTAAATAATTTTTTCGATTAACTCATTATACCCTTTCACATATGATACGAATAATAAAAATATATTTATTAACTTCTTTTTTTTTTAGAATATATGTGTAAAAATTGAATCTGGAAAAAAAAAAAGGAGAGAGGGAGAAAAGATTGGATACAGAAAGAAAGAGGGGGTAGAAATGGAATTAAAGGGGAACCAATGGATCTCGAGAAAGAAAAGAAAATTAATAAAATCATTCTCGTACTGGCACAAGCACAATGCTTATCGGGAGCGTTTAAAACATGACAGGAAAGGCAGAGCTGTTTAACACGTAACAAATGTTTTAAAACCGAAAGTGGGACCCTTTCCACCTTTTTTGACTACTTTTGCTCGCACCAGATTTACAGCTGTAACTCCCTCATCCATAGCCCTTCATCTCATTTGAATCAACGGCTTCAATTATCCCTCCCAGCAAAAAAAAAAAAAAACTCAAAACAAGCACACTGTTAACCAAAAAACACAAAGAAGAGAGAACCCCCTTAAAATAACCAGTTTCAAAATGATTTCAACGCCCTCCACGTAATATGGGCCCACACCCAGCCTGTAAGACTCTCACGTGATTCCAGTTGAATCCTTTTGACTTAATGGTTTTTATCCAACCAAATTAAACTCCCTCTCTTTCTCCACTCCTCCCTAGGGAGCGTGTCACTCAATTTCCCAATTATTACCATCATTTCTCCCCCTTTTTCTTTCGGTAAATATTCAGAATATATTAAAAAATAAAAAAATTATGAAATTAAGTTAATTTTAAAAATTTTATCGAAAAAGGTCGTTTCTTTTTAAAACGCATTCACGTTAGCGTATTTTGAAGATAAATACCAACAAAACGCGTCTTCAAGAGCGTGTTTTGCTAGCAAAATTTATTTATTTAAAATAACTTTTTATTTATTTAAAATATTAAAACTAAATTATAATAAAATAAAAATAAAAACAACTTCTTATTTTATTACATATATTAAAATTAAATTACAAAAAATAAATAATAAAAATTTTCTTATTTATTTAATATATTAAAACTAAATTATAATAAAATAAAAATAAAGAAAACTTCTTATTTATTTAATATATTAAAACTAAATTATAATAAAATAAAAATAACTTTTTATTTTATTACATATATTAAAATTAAATTACAAAAAAAAAAAATAAAGAAAACTTCTTATAGATTTAATATATTAAAACTAATTTACAAAAAATAAAAATAAAGAAAACTTCTTATTTATTTAATATATTATAATAAAATAAAAACAACTTCTTATTTTATTACATATATTAAAATTAAATTACAATAAAAAATTAAACAATTTCTAATTTATTAAAGATATTGAAATTAAATTACAATAAAAAATTAAGCAACTATTAGTTTATTAAATATATTAAAACTAAATTACAAAAATAAAAATAAAAATAACTTTTATTTTATTAAAAATTCAAATTAAATTATATACAAAAAAATAAGCAACTTCCATTTTAGTGAAGATATTAAAATTAAATTACAAACACAAATAAAAATAACTTTTTATTAAAAAATAAAAAATTTATTACAATTTAAAATAAAAACCCGATCCGAATCAATATTGATGCCGTCGAATCGATGCTACACAGGGCGGATTCGATGGTTCTGTATTGGATTCCTCCTTCTTCTAGCTTCCGTGAGGGTCGTGGAACCTCGGTGGGATTCGATTCTCCCAAGATCGAGTCTAGTTGTGGGTGTTGCGAAGATGACCCACTTTGATAAAATAACGACCGGAGGTGTTTGCATAAACCACGGCGGGGTGTCTGAATCCCGTATGGTGAAGGAGGCTGGTAGAAAGAAGTGCTCCCCGACGGCACCTCCTGTGATCCCTCACGCGACGACGACCTCAAGATCGGCTGACCAGTCGGAGTAGTCGGGAACGAACTCGAACTCGGCCATGCATTCTAACCTGGGGTGGGACTGGGAAAAGGAAACATATACGGGTTAGGATACATATAACGGGTAGGGTACGCACCTGGCATAAAGGGTGAAGGTTGTGATGTCGGTGTCATCGGCTGAACTGATGGGCCCGGTGACTGTGTTGGTACTGTTGATGCCCCGTGTCATCACCCCTTCTCCTTAGATTTAAGGGGCCCCGACGTTCCCTTGGTTGACGAAGTTACCATCGCCTCTCTTCTTCCGACAACAGATACGGCTTACCATGGATTCTAAACCATGGCATGTATTCCGGCACGCACGCTAACTTAGAGACGATGATCGGTTCTCGAATAGGTAAGTAGTCATACTGGTTCTCCCACGTCTCGATATGTTCTGACCAAAATCTTGGCCAATCTATGTGCAACTACCGTAAGTCCACTTTGTGCTCATCATCGAGCACCTCGATGGCACGGGAATCGATTGTCGAAATCTAAATTGTCGTAGAACTCGATCTAAATGGTGCATCTCCACGGTCGCATAGGTGATCAATGGGACCTTCACGTGCCAACAGTTTGGATTTTAGAAGAACTCCTCAAAATTACTGCCCGAATTATTGGATCCTCGTACGGTGTCCATTGAAACTATATTAACATTACAAAAATATTAGTTATATACATAATACTAAATACTAAATACGAAATTCGAAACTTACTTGTGATTCCGACCGTTGGTCCAATAGAAGCCGTACATCTTCAAGCGATGTAGGTATTCCAGCATGACTCGCTGAATGGTTCCACCTAATTAAATAAATTTTTAGCATACAATTATACTATAAATCTACGTAATAATTGTAAAATATAACATTAAATTTACCTCATTATCAGTGAGAATGAATATGGTTGGTCGAGTCAAAGACGTAAAAATGGAAATTGAAACCATGCCCATGACTGCAGTAGTGATAGGCAACCTCCGATTTTCGCTTTACTCGGTCGCGTCGCCGCACATCTCCGATACAACCTCAATAGCACGGCAGACCCCCAACTCAATTCACCGGCTGCTCTAAAATCAACAAGTTTCAGCAGCCATCTCAAGTGTACGAGGTTTCTAGAAAGGTCTGGCATCAGATAGCCTCCAATTATCTAAAGAATGTATGCCCGAACATGCCGTATTCGCTCTATTTCGGTCGAACCCCCATTCGGCTCCGGGAATGTGTCTCGCAACTAGGCCATCTCGATCCGACCTCCATGAATTTTATCCGGAATGACACCCAGAAGCTCGTAGCATACGGTCATCCAATCACTAGAAGTTACAGACCCGGTGACTACTGACCCGTCCACCGGCAATCCCAACTGCAACTGTACATCTTCCAAAGTGATGGTACACTCTCCGCATGAAAGATGGAAAGTGTGCGTCTCGGGCCTCCACTTCTCTATCAACGCACTGATCAAAGGCGGCTCCAACTTAAATCTCGGCCTATCGTAGCCACGTGCCAAAAACTCGTTTCTCGCAGGTAATTCTCGATCAATGGCAATGGGGGACCATGCATGTTGCGAATATAACATTCCAACACCCGATCTACAGACTGTTTAAAAAATTATAAAATAAAATTTAATTAAAATTGCATAATTATAAAAAATATTAAATAATATTTAAAATTTAAAATTAAAACTTACCATTTTCATTTGTTCGACGGAGATGTGCTTGTTGTCTAGACGAAGTAACTCCCCGGCCATTGTAATACGATCGAAAATTTTGTAAATAGTAAAGGACTATTATGAAATTTGAGAGTAAATTTCAAGGACTTGGAGAGAAAATTGAGAGAAGGATTAAAGTGTGAAAAAATAAAAGCGTTGGGGGGGTTTTATATGAGGAAATTTTGACCGTTGGCCCAACAAATCAAAAAATTGGGGACGCGAAATTTGTCCACGTTAGCAAAGCGCCCACGTAGCGCGCTTTTTGCATTTACCTTAAAATGCTACCGACGTTGACGCGTTTTGAGGGGAAACGGCCTTTTTCGTAAATTTTCTAGAAAACGGCCCAATTCCGTAATTTTTTTTATTTTTTTGGTATATTCTGGATATTTACCCTTTTCTTTCTCTTGTTTTTAAGGAGCAGACGATTTTAATCATTCTATTTTTCATGTGTCGAAACTATTTTTTTATCGATGTTTTGAAAATGGGAGTCGATTTTAAAATACAAATGGAGTCGCCACCGATCTTTTATTCAAGGTGTGATCGGATCACCTTGAGATAGATTATTTCAATAAAATATTTTTATTAAAACAATAATTTTGGTCCACAAAACTCGAGAAAACATGTTCGGAGTCGACACGTACGAGGAAGGGTTAGCACCCTCGTAGTGCCCAAAATTGGTACCTAATTGATTATTTAATGTCTTAATGTCGAAAATTTGAAAAGATTCTAGAATACAATCCATTTATCTAAGATATGTTTGGACAGAATCATATTGGATATCGAAATTTTTTTTATCTCGAGGAAATAAAATGTCGTACTCAGTAAGTTAGGGCAGAACATCTTATATTCTCGGAATTAGATTCATCTTTCGACATTCAATATTCATACATTTAAAAATAAGAAGCATATTCAATTATTTGGGTCAAATGAAAAATTGCAACCCAGTAAGTTAGGGCACTATTTCTCAAAACTCCCGAAAATGGAATATTGCCTTTGTTCTTTTGAAATTCTTATCTCGAGATGATAAAATATCACACCCAGTAAGTTAGGGCACAATATTTCAACTTTCCCGAGAATAAGTTTTTATATATTTTTTTAAATATGCATTTTGATTTAAAAGAGAAAAGGATACTCGATTGCTAGGTTTTAATGAGGAGAATCAGAACTCAGTAAGTTAGAGCACGATTTTCTCGAAACTTCTAAACACGAGCATTGCCTTATTTGGGAAACTTTTGAATAAGATTTTAAAATTGACTCAAAATGCTTTTATTGAATCACTATTTAATAATGAGGAACAAAAATATAATATCGAACATGCAATAATGATACATGAATACAACTTTATACAAATAGATGACAAGAATAATAATATTAACATACAATTCAAAATATACAATAGCGATGATTTCGAAACACAACATATTCAAAACGATATCATCAATCAATGTCACATAGCAAACTAATAGAATATAGGACAAACTTTTGAATGATAATAAATGGATTTAAAGTATAAGTATTTGAAATCAACAATTTTATGAAACAATTTAGAAAATAAACTATAATCAACATAATAATTTTATAAATGAGTTTACTGAGATAACTATCATGTAAGAAGAAATTTAAAATAAAATGTTCAAAACAATTTAAAACCAAATATACTTATTCAAAGAAATTTAATAAATAATGTATATATACAAGTAATATAAAAGTATTTGAAATAAATAAAATATTTATTTAAAATAAGATCTTTAAATGAACAATTATATATTTATATAAATTTAAAAACAAAACATACACAAATATCTAAGAGGAACTCATAAAATTATGTGAAACTAATAATATATACATAAAATGAGATAATTTTAATATAAATTATGTATGTATATACATAAAATAATAGTATGTAAGAGTATTTAAGTTAAAATTTATACAAATTATTAAAACAAAGAAATAGGAAATTTTGAAATCAAACATTTGTATGATAAATAAATAAAATATACCTAATTGGATTAAAAATAAAACTACTGTGCCATTTTATAAATAAATAAAATCATTTAAATAAGCATAAGGACTAAACTGAAATGCTAATAAACTATCAGGGACTAAACCAGCAAGCATTCCCGAAGTTCAAAACGCAGTATTTAAACGGACTAAATTGAAATAGTGCGCAAATTATAGAGGCCAATTAAGAATTAAAAGAAATGTATCGCAGGTTTAGTCGAACAACAGCGTGAAACAGAGGGACTAAATGCACAAATTAACCATTCCCAACGAATCGCGTGGATCCTACTTGAATTTTCGGGTCGGATTCGGGTCGTGGCCTATACGACGTCGTTTTGAAGCCATTTAATCAGACTTCAAACGACGTCGTTTCGTTTGGTTTAAATAGGCTACTAAACCTAAAATCCAATCAAGAATTCGACCACTTTTTTTGTTGAAATCAGAAAACTCTAGCCGCCTTAAAAAACAAAATCAGAGCCCCTTTTCTTTTTTCTCTCAACCAATTTCAAAACCCTTCGATCGTCCATCCAAAACGCCACCATGTATGGCGACGGATGGAACTCGAAGGCCCAATCACAGTCTCGAGCCTCCTTACTTCGATTACGACGAAGTAGGAGGATCGATTCCAGGTAAATCTCTTTCTCTTTACTTCCTATTTTCTGTTTTTTGAATAAAAAAGAAAATAAAATGAAAATAAAAAATGAGAATGAAACAAGAACACCAGCAGAATAAAGATCCAAATCACCTTTTTCTTTTTTGTATATCTTTCGTTCGTAAACAGTGAAGAACCCTTACAGTGGTTGGTTTTAGGCTTTTTAAAGTAAACGAAAATAAAAATACAATTGTTTTTTTTTTTTTCTCTTTGCTGTGCTGTTCGCTCTTGGTTGCAGATATGAAGGCTCATGTGGCTGTACGGAGGCGATGACGTGGTGTACGGCATGGCACGGAGGCGCGATGCACATGTGGGATGTACGGATGTGGGACATTGGGAGCTTGCGGCGTCAAGGGGAAACCCTAGGGTTTCCTGTTTGTTTTTGTTGTGGGCTTGCTGTAATCGGGCTAGGTTGGGTAGTGGTATATTTAATTTGGGCTATTAGGTTAAAATTTTGGGTCTGGGTTTAGTGGTTTAAGTTTGGCTAGTGGTTTAGTGGATTTTAATTTATAATGGGCTTTATTGGGCCTCTGTTTCCTTTTGTACATATTTTGTGTTGGACTGTTTAAAAAATGGACTTTATTAATTATTTGTTTTTTTTTTTGTTTGGTTAATGGGCGGGCATAAATTGGGTCTTACATCATGCAATTCTTTTCAATTATCCTTTTTTGGTAGCGGCTAATAAATCTTTGGGTAAAGTACTATGCGATGAAAATGGGATTTGATTCTTGGATATAATCATTATTTAGGGGAATATTATGATTTCTATTTATTAGACATTTTAAATGATCTAATTTTCCTACATAGATGAGGGTATGATAGAATGTTGATTCAAACTGATAGTTTAGAGGTGGTTAAGCTATCCAAGACATGCATTCAGTTGGTTTAAATACAACCTTGATAAAAAAGATCAAACAAATATCATAATACGAAGGATCGTTGCTTTTAAGGTATGTTTCTATAAAGGGTAATTAAGTTACTGATCGCCTAACTAAAATGTCTTCTGACAAAAAAGATGGTGTACAGGTGTTCGTTGAGAGGCCCAAGGAGTTCCTAGCAGTTTTATATTTTAATAGAACAAGTGCCCATTTATTCATAATAATTTGATGTAGTTAATTTGTTGTTTTGTCACAAAAATAATAATAAAATCATTTGTTACAACGTTTACCCTTTCTATCTTGGACATCTAATTTTTCCTTAAAAAGGAGACCCATGGACCATGGTACGTAGGAACACAAATATAACTATACCAAATTTTATGACAATTAAAGTTAACAATGCCATTTCTAA
This sequence comes from Gossypium rotundifolium, assembly GCA_025506655.1. NCBI lineage: Eukaryota > Viridiplantae > Streptophyta > Magnoliopsida > Malvales > Malvaceae > Gossypium > Gossypium rotundifolium. The sequence continues at coordinate 171,766,867 of CP106734.1, read as the reverse complement.
TTTTGAGTTGATATTGGTTTAAGCTTCAATATTTGAACCATCACCGCTCCTTGGTTTTTTATTTAAAAAATATAAAATAGTATTGTACTTAGGTTTAACTAAATAAAATTAATGTTAAGAGATAACTATTTACATAAATGATTTGATTTAAGGGTAACTTGGCATTGGATGCCAATCAAGGATATTTAAAAAAAAAAAGGAATAAGTTAACCTAGTTTGATATCATTTCATAGTTTTAATTACAAAACAATGTTTGAACTGAAACTTGTTGTTGAAAGACTAAACTATTCAACTAATGGATAACTACTTAAATTGGACTGAGCGAGTTTGGTCTCGATGGCCATCATCATGCGTAAAGGATGATAAGAGAGTAATCAAGGGTAAGCTTATTTAGGTAGAGTGATGCACGCGCTAGCGAAATGACAAGTGAATCGGAGTCCAGCAATATGAACACATGATTGCATCATGGCCGCCCGCGTGGCACCATTCCTATATATTTTTGGAACTTAATGGTGGGCCCCTGATTGTAAGTTCAGCAAGAAGCAGTTGGACAGTTGATATTCCAGCTGGCTCCAAAACCCTAACCTCACCGACTGTTCTTTCAATTTAAACAAACAAAAAGTTGTAGAAACCAATCACACCATTTGAATCTATTTGGGCTGGACTGAAAAGGAAAATTGCATTTCATTTCAATATCCGTACGATGTAATCATCCAGGTAACTCGTATGCAAAATACGCAAATTTATTGATTATTCTTATGAATTCAGTGTAAAGAAACGCGTGGGAAATTAAATAGAGAAGAAAAGGAACGAACCACTTTGATTGTCCAAATATATTAAGAAGCGGTTCAATTTAATGGTTTACGTAAATAAAAATGGGTGAAATAGCACTAATAATTGTGTAGTGACGCTCGTAGTTGTGGGACCTAAATTGGAAGTATATAAGACATGTTGTTTAATTAAGTGATGAAACAGATTCTGAGCCACTTGATTCCATAGCAAAGCGGGTCCATGTATGCTTCCTTCCAACCCATTTGCCGGTCGGTTTAGGAGTTCGGCTGGTTTAGCTCAATTCCGCGTGGTTTGTCCTTTTAGTACTACTGGTCAACCCATTGGTTACATCTTACGTGGTTGTTGATCTTCTTTTCCCCCTTTTTATGTACTTGTATTGTTTCTCAGTAGATTTATTATTCTATGGCCACTCTATTTACATGTGATGCAAACCAGAAGCTCTACCTATATAATTATTATCATGTTTTGCACTTTCCCCATGTGCGTAAGTAAAGACGAAGGTCGAATGATTTTACTTTCTGCCTTGAGGTTTTTTTTTTTTTTTTTTTTTATAGCCAAAACAGAAAAACACTGTATAATCTCCAGTTTTAATTTATTATAATAGACATAATGTGATGTTGAGTTAAAAATATTTGGAATGCATATTCGACCGAAATTGGGTGATAAATTAGTTGGTGGACATATGGTGTGGTTTCTCCTTTCATTAGTCCAATAAGGATTCAGTTCCTTCATTGAAATGGGCTTAAAATTGCCCTCTGTGATCCATGTATGGGCCTGGTTATATTTTACATATATCTAATCTTTCATTTTAACTGTTCCCACTTCAAAGTTCAAACCAACCAAATAACTTCTCAGTTTCATTATTTCGGGAAAAGCAATATCCAGTGTATAACTATTTTCATAATAATTTTAAACACCATACAAATATATTTCAATGGAATGAAAACACTACCCTTAACCATTTCCCTCCACCTTTGTTTCAACTTAATTTCAAAGCATCGTAAATTGTAATAGAAACTAGTGATGAGAAGTAAAAGGAAATTCCCAATAATCATGCAGAAGCAGGGATTTTGTTGTCTAGTTTTTTGTTTTTATCAGTTTTCTTCTTTCGTTTCCTGTCTTTATATTTCCAGTACTTTCCTGACCCACCTTTTGTAGCTGTCAGCTGCTTACAATGTTTTTAAAAGGAAAGGTTAAATTCAATGGACTGGATATTTTCTTATTGGAATTTGTTCTACCCTATATAATCAACTGGCATTTAATTATAATCTCATCTTTCTAATGTCCCCATTTAATGGATAAATGATTTTTCTATGAAACATTCATTTATATTATTAATGTAACATGAAATTAGATTTGCATATTTTATTTAACTTTTTATCATATAAAGTACTTGATATATATATTTTCGAAATAAAGTACCTGGTATTAAACAAATATAAACCGAAACGGATAATATGCACCTCATATTCACTATAGCTGCATGTGCAGAGACTTCACTGTAAACTTCAATTTAGCAAACGTGTTTCTTTTTGTCACCAACCCAAGGGATGTTTATCTGATTCTATTCTTTAGGGGAAGTGAGACTATCTAGCTAGCTAGTCCCCTTTGGGTTGCTTCTGTATTTGCCAACTGAGCTCAATTCTGCCAGTTTACTTTTCCTCAATTGAGAGAGCATATCGTCGGCAAAACACGTCAACTTATATGTATGGCCAATGGAAGGCTAGCTGGGACTTATTGGTGCCACCTACTTATGCCTATGAAAGTGAATGCTCAGAATCTCAGCCACCACAAAAAAATCTGTTTCGGTATCTATGTCAAATACTTGTTCCTTAATACATTGCTTTTTGAGTACACTTAAATGCTAACCATTAGTATTTTCCACAACATTCATCAAGAAACTTACCCTCCTAACTTTTTCATTTCTTTGGTTATGTTTCAGTGGATGATAATCTTTAAATTCACTCTTAATACGTGTATTTAATGCATAAAGACGAGAACCATTTCTGTTTCTTGCAAAGTTATCTGCAGGATTTACTGCTATTGAATTAGACCAGGGGAAAGAGAGAGAGGAAAAAAAGAAAATTAGCGTCGTTAATGAATTATATTATATGTTCATTGTCCCGTTTGACACAAAGGGAACTTGGTGTGTCGGTATTCAATCATATTCTCAAGGCAGAAACAGGAGATTATATTGGCATTCAATTACATGAAAGTGACAGAGTAGCTAACTTAGGTTTTGGCATCTATCCCAGAAACTATGAGCTAGCTTGAACCACCATAAGGACATTAAACATAGTCTAGCCACGGTGATCTGTTTGTTTCCATCATTGAAATGTTTTTTTTTTTTATGGTGCTCATGTGCAAAAATAACACAAATTCTAACGAGCTCTTACAAAGAAAATACTCAGTTCTGGGCCAGGTGCACCATCTGGATTAATCATGTATAATGCTTCAGAGTCCTTTGATCCGACCACCTTCTCAAATCTTGCTCTCATGTACGTCAGTTCCCCATCAGACGTCACTGTTTCTTTGCCGTTTGGGCTTGGAAGGACCCCCGCACCCATTGACACACCTCGCAAGAGCTGCATAACATGGAGTTCATCGTCAGACAACTGTTTCCTCCTGATAGAGTAACCCACTTTTCTTCCATTGCAATAGACCGCCCACACAAACTCTTCCAGTAGTTTCTTCTTGTGAGTCTTGGTTTCACTTTCGAGAGCTATTCTGACTATATCAGATGCCATTTCCTTTTGAAGCAAGCTGGTGAGCATCGGTAGCTCGATGACGAACATCGGCACGCAATGGGGATCATCTTGTATGGCTAAGCAAACTCTGCCTTTACGATACCCAAAAATGGTACCTGTGGTAGCACTATCCTTGAGCAAAGGCTTTTTAGGCCTACCCAATAGTGCAACCATCTTGCAGCCGGAGGTTAGCATGGGGAAAAGCTTGAACATACGCAAGAGACCACCACTACTGGACTTACGGTGCTTCTCTCCAGGAGTAGGCCGGAGCAAAGACATTATTGCCGGATTGTCCATTTGCAAATATGGACTAGAGTGAACCGTTGGCATTGTTGGACTCAGTTTGAAGTACCCAAATCAAGAGGCTAGATAGAAGCTATTCTAAGTTGAATTACAGGGATTAGAAAAGAGGGGCGTGGTATAGGAAATAAAAGGATGAGTTAGGAAGGTGGTTAGTCACTTGGATTTGATTGTCCTTGGAATCTTTGAGGTGGGGAAGGGAACAGAACAGAAGAGAAGAGAGCCTACAAGTTGGTTAAGATAAAAAGGGGAAAAAATGAGATTAAAGCTTGATGTGACCAAGTTTAGTGATGAAAAAGAGATGGAGTTGAACTTGAAGGCGATAAGAAAAGGACGTCGGACCACAAGTTTGGGGGGGGGGGGAATGGGGTATTGAACGAGAAAAAAAAGGAGTGTGGTATTGTTGGGTTTAGCATGTGCCTCTCTGATCATTACATAGGGCATCAACATCACTTGATTAATGCTTTTTCCAAACCCCATCACAAACTCTCACTAATAATTGAGGCGCATTAGGAATTAGCTCCTTTTTCTTTTTTCCTACTATGTATCCATGGAAATGGAAATAACTTTTCTTTTTTTTTTGCTTGTGACAGAAACCATAGTCTCATTCGATAGAGGCATTTCAGGCAGCAGCACAACCGAAACATTGATCATGTCCTTTTGAAATTACTTTCTTAATGTGATAATGCACATGTTTGGGTATTAAAAGTACACCCCGTTTTGGCTTACAGCTAAAGCATTTTCTCATCGTTTGAATTTCACGCAAATCAATCTGGTTAGTTAGAGAGTAAATTTCCCCCTTAAGTACCACATCAAGATTTCTATTCCTTGTAACATGCGCTCTTAATTGTTTCCTTACAAAGTAAAACCACTTACGTTTAGCAGCCAAGTGAAGACAAGACAGGTCGTTGTCTGAGAGGGGTTCTGCTAGATATGTATCATCTTGTCTTAGCTATCTTCCGCTGTAACGTTACACAGTAATCTGTTTTTTTCAAATACTCAACAAGAACTATGTCCCTGGGACAAATAAACTCCTATTGCAATTTAATTACCATCTTACAATATATTATAACTTCCCATTGACAAATTTTGACCAAAATTATTGAAGTTGTTTATTGCATATCTTTCAAGATTTTTAGCAATTTATTATTGAAGACAAAACATAAAATAATCAAGTCGAGCAATTCATTTCTAATATGATTAGAAGTTGTCTTATTAAAGATATATTCAAAACTTACTTTTAAGAGTTAGAGATTCATAATGATTGTACTTTGGACATTATTTAACAAAGGGCTTGTTTTAGTTTCACACGCGAGTATTTATTTTATTCATTGAAAAACTTATACTTGGTGTATATAACTAAACTTTTAGGGGGAATCTCAATGGGTGAGTGATTTAGATTATAAGAGTAAGATTGCAACTTGATAAAAGACTAATAGTTTATTTTTAAAAAATTTAATAAATTTACCGACACTTTTAATTATAATTAAATGAAAATTTAAAAAACAAACTTAAGTAATTAACCAACACTTTGTCTCAATAATTGTGTGAGAGATAAAATCTGGTTCTGGTGACTGACCTCCTCTCCCAGATTGATGAGACTTGGTCCAATGGCTTACAACACTAGCATGAGACTGTGTTTGAAGATCAAATCATTAAAAAAGATACGCAGAAATGATAGATATGGAAATGTAGACGGCATTGGAAAATCTTGACAGATGATTTGAAAAAGATGAATGTTAGTTGTTACTTTTATAATCTTACCTGTTTTCTTCTTCATTTTGTAGATTGAGTCAATGGGATTTTGCTATGATTATATCCAAATCAGGGGAGTTTCATTTCAAATGATACTAATCAAAATGCTTTGTCCCTGGGCCTGCCTTCTAATTATTGCGCCAATCATGGGACCCTCTTCCCATCTCTCTTTGCTTCAACTTCTACCAAACTTGTGGCTGCTCTTCCTTGATTTACAATTACTTTCTTGTTAAGAAATGAAATCTGTCACTGAAGTTGATCCAGCACTTTCCAAAACCACAACAGTAACACTAAGTTTATCCCTTTCAAAAAAAAAAAAACTTGGTCACTTTACATGATTATTATGGATGATTGTTAAATCATATATATTCAGGTCCAGGGAAAGGCCTAATTATCAATCTAAAGCCTAAAATGTTGGCACCAGACAAAAGTTTGTGAAAATGGGCAGCTCCATCACTTGTTTGATACGAAGTCATGATAGTTGAAACCAGCATGGGCAAATCACGTTGAGAGTTTTTAATTATAAAGGCCAAAACTAAAAGGGAAGTGTATATACGTTGCAAACCATTAATGGATATATTCTTTGAAAAGTTGTCCTTTTTTCAGGCTTTAGGGGTTCTTATGAAACTAGCCTACTTTGTCAGAACCAGATTGCCTGAACCTGGTGCTGTTTTTCCATACCCACTTTCTTTTTTTGCTTGGGCATTTACTGTTGAAGGACAAGGTTTGGTTCCCTGCTCTGTCAAACTATATCTACAGACCCTTGTCCAAATTAATTAGTTAAATGCATAACATAATCATTAGAAATGTCCTCTTTTTATATAGGAAGGGATTATAATATTTGATATAATACTGAAATCATATAGATTTTCTTAGCTCAAATCCAAAATAAATTAAAACATTGATGTAATTTTAATAACTTTTAGTATCATTTTGATTATGTTATGCATTATTATTAGTAAGAGTGATTTTTCTTTTAATTAATTGAATCGAAGCTCACACTCCTTGTAACTTATACTTTGTTTAAATCAAGAGGTTGTTTCTTTATTTGTGAAGATTTCATACATTTTTGTAAGTTTTGATATGTCATTGGTATCCGAGTTTAATATTTTTTAATGTGATACTTAAGCTATTTTTTATTTAATGTGGTACCTGTATTTTATAAAAGATATATATTTTGGTACTAAAAGATAATAGTGTTAATTTTTAGTGTTTAAATCAAGTTTTATGATTGGTTTAATAAAAATTAATTGTTAATATAATTATATTTGAATTTTTTATGAATTTGTTAATAGAATAAATTTAGTGTCAATTCTAAATTTATTCAATTTTGTGTTTACTTTGTAAAATGTAGTTTGATGGATGTAATTTAATTGAGTTTTAAGATTAATTTGATAAAAATTAATTGTTAATATGATTAGCTAATTATAAATTTCATCAAACAACTCTAAATCCTAAATTAAATACTAGCTAAGAAGATAACACTCTTAGCTTTGGGTATCAAGATGCAACTTTTGTTAAATATAAGGGTAAATTACACCATGGCCATTCTAAAATAGGGTTTGTCTTATTTTAATTACTCTAAAATTTTTTTTCTCAACTTAATCCATCTAAATAAAAAAAATTTGGGAATGGGTAACTTTTGTTAATTTTCCTGTTTTCTTCTAACGAATTGCTAACTGTGCATTCTAACGAATTGCTAACGAATTGCAATTCACCTCACCTCATTTTTTTCACATATTTCCCTTTTGTTCTCCATTTCCTTTTTCTTTCTCTTTCTTCTCCCTCTTTTTTTAGGTGAACATCACAGCCGTTGTTTCCTTGTTTAGACGAAGATAAATGATGCAATACCACATGTCATCTCTAATCACCAGTGGTAATTTATCATTAAAAGCATGTGAGTTATCTTTGTAAGAAAGAAAGCCGCCAATGCAGTGATTCCCAAGCTCGGGATTATGAAATTGAAAATGATTTTGTGGCGGGTAACCCCGATCTCGGTCCTCCTCTTCCTCACTAATACCTGAATAAGATGTCGCTGCCATTGCCCCTGAATCCTCCCTATAAGACAAAGACGAAGCGATGGTGGTGGAGGGACTCTAATTTGGCTCATCCATTCTAGATTGAAGAAATTTGAAAAAAAGGTAGTTGAAATTTAAGAAATGTTCACCAGCGAAGAAAAAGGAGAAAGGAAAAGGAAATGGAGAAAATAAAGGAAAATATGTGGAAAAAAATGATGTGGATTGCATAGTCAGCAATCAAAAAGAAAACAAAAAACTTAATAGTAGTGACTAAATTGTAAATTTTTACTTAGAGTAACTAAATTTAGAAAAAAAATTAGAATGACTAAAATATAATAAATCTTATTTTAAAATGACCAAAATTATAAATGTAACACCCCTAACCCTTATCCGTAGCCGGAACAGAGTTACGAAACATTATCGAACTTTATGAATTAAATACAGACATTTCACAACTTTTATTATACATATCAAGAATCAATCATATAAATATTATAAGGTCCCTTAGATGGGCCCCTGAGGCCTAATATACACCTTAGAAGTGAATCGGGACTACATCAGATACTCAGGGATTTTCTTTGAAAATCTCAAAATTTTCTTAGAAGCAGGGGACACACGCCCGTGTGGCTCACACGGCCAGGAGACACATCCGTGTCTAAGGCCGTGTGGGTATTCGATGTGAGGCACACGGTCATGTCCCAATCCGTGTCCTTACCCGTTAACTCTCTAACTTAAGTCACACGACCAATCACACGCCTATGTGCTAGGCCCTATGCAAAGTGCAGGGGTCACACGGCCAAGCCACACGCCCGTGTGCAAAAACTTGGGCATTTTGTTTCGAAATTTTAAGGTGCAGGGGACACACGGCCAGACTACACGCCCATGTGCCAGGCCGTGTGTCACACACGGCTGAGACACACACCCGTGTCTTTGCCCGTGTGGACAAAAATACGCCATTTTAAGGCTACTTTTCTCACCTTTTTGATATCAACCTTTACACATCATTTCAATACATCAAATAACCCAAAAAAAAAATCAACACAATCTAAAAATCATGTTTAAAACATAATATAACATCACAAAACTCATTTATCTAAACTTACCAAAATAGCTCTATTCATTGATTTACCAAAATCTACTACTAATTACATGCATACAGATATATATATATTTATGTCATTCACAACCATACTTCAAAATTTAGTTCTTTTACTATCCAAACCTATGCATGCCATATAAACCATGGAATGAATAACAAAATCTATCAGATTGTAACACTCTTAACCCGAATCTAAAGCCGAAACAGGGTTACGGAGCATTATCGAACTTATAAATCAAACATTTCAGGTTCATTTCTCATTCAAAACAAAAACCATTCAAGTCAATCACATAGTGCCTAATACGAGCCCTCGAGGCCCAAAATAAACATTAAAACGGGTTCGGGACTAAACCGAGTACTTAAGAAATTTTTAGGAAAACTTTGAAAATTTTTAAAGGTGTAAGAGACACACGCCCGAGTGGCCAGGTCGTGTGCCTCACAAGGCCAAGAGACACGCCCGTGTGCTAGGCCATGTACCCTTCAAAGTGGCCTCACAAGCATGTGTGCCAAGCCGTGTGAAAACTGGAGGGTATATTGACTTATGCCACACGGCCAAACCACATGCTTGTGTGCTAGGTCGTGTAAAGCTATTGATTTGTTTTCTATTGAAGGTATAGGGGACACACACGCCCCTGTGTGGTGTCACCATATTTGGTCACCCAAATTGGTCAACAATTTGCAATAACCATGACATAATTAGGTGAGACACACGCCCATGTCTCTGCCTGTGTGGACAAAAATAGGTCATTTTCTTATCCATATTTCTCACCCAAATTGGTACCAACCTAAATACAACAATTTGCATATAACCATGACATAATTAGGCATTCAAAGCCAACCAATATCAAACTTATAACTTGTTATAATATCACATACCATCATAACACATATATCAATGTGACAAGGCCATTTACTTATATATATATACATAACAACATGTATCAAACAAGCCAAATCAAATGGCTAAATAATTGACCAAATCAAATAGGCTACATTAGCCAAACAACCTATACATGCCATTATAACCAAAATTATAAAACCATAAGTACCAAAATATTTGATAGATAGTGTGATGAAATCTCTAACAACTTCCAACCCGAACGAGCTTCCGAAACACTATAAGTCACGGAAAAATAAACAGAGTAAGCAATGAGGCTTAGTAAGTTCGTAACTAAAAAAAATAAAGTTCACCGCTTCAATTTATAAGCATAATCCATTTAAGTTAATCCAACGTGTCTTGGCCTTAGCTTAAGCAACGATAACCTCTCAAGGTTAAATATCACAATATCTAGCCAATTTACCTCAAAACATCATAAGTATCCACTACTTGTGTGCATTTATAATTCCAGCATATGGCTAAACATATTTCAATCGTCCAAAAACTCAGACCTTTTTATACTTTCATAGCGATTTTAATTGAAGCAATTTGTTGTTTTTTTATTCTTCACATACCCATTTAATCACAAATGAAGTAAGTGAAACAAGGTAAAACACAACTTAATTTAGCCCAAAAGCCTAACATATAATCATCAACCAAGTTAGCCATATAAACACATATATAAACCAAAAATCACATTTTCATGATCATAAGTATATTTCCATTTAAGCATTTACCATTACAATGCATAACAAAAAAGTTTAACATGGTATAATCCAACCATAATTTGGCCAAAGCCTAAGCACATATACACCAACCATGTTAGTCATGTAAATTCACCTACGAATCAATAATCATGGATGAACTCAACAATTAATCAAGTTGCATAAACATGTAACATCCATTTCATATACCAATATACCATATAATACCATTTTCCATGTAATTCATATCTATACCTATAATAGTTCGTATCAAACTCATGTCATATCCTATCAAAACATTGCCCGTTGAACCATTTACCAAATTAGCCATGTATTCATATAAAAACCAAGAATCATGTAGGAATTCAATAACTATTTAAATTCCATATACATGTAACATTTATACCATGTATTCATATATCATACATAAACCATTTCCGTAATTTACATAAATACGTGCTAGTTCAGATCGATTTCATATAAACTTGTAACAAAAATACGTATGAATTTAACAATTATTAAATTCTATGTTCTTGTAACATATATACCATATATTCGTATATCATATATATACCATTTCCATGTAAATACCTGTACTAGTTCGTGTCGAACTTGTATAATCTCGTAATAATACTATGCCCGTTGAACCATTTAGAATATCGTAGGATACACGGATAGTACACACGAAGTGTACCGAATGGTAATCTGTCAAGTCTTATACATGTATGCTCATACGAGCGATAAACGATAAGCTCATACGAGCTGAATATTGGTAAGCTCCTCCGAGTTGGATAACGGTAAGCTCATGCGAGCTGTGGTGAGTTCGCAACATATGCAGGACTTCAACCAAATCGGTAACCCTAATGACATTGTCATTTGTATCTTACGAATTCTTAAGGTTTAAACAGGGCTTGGTATTTTCCGTACAACGTCGATTATGCATTCAATAATTATACGTAGTAATTAAATCATTCACATTCATGTATTTCAATTAAATCATATAAATACGCAATTTAATTACACGAACTTACCTCAAACTCAAATGGAGAATACGATCGTTTAGTCCATGACTTTATCTTTTCCCCGATTTAGTTTCGAAAGTTACTTTTCTTGATCTATATAATCAAATTTATCTCTTTTAATCATATTTCTAATTAATTCGATCTAAATTTCATGTTATAGCAAAATTATCATTTTGCCCTTATACTTTTGACCTTTTTACAAATTAGTCCTTAAGCTCGAAAAATGAAATTCATGCAAATTTCTCTACACCCAAGCCTAGCTGAATTTTATAGGTGCTCATAGGAGTCCATATAATTCACAAACTCACACATTTATCACATAAATTTCACATTTTTCAATTTAGCCCCCAAATGACAATTTCACTAAAAATCACGTAACAAAAGTTGTTTATTTAACAACCAAGATTCATTTTCTTCCATTAAACTCCAAAAACAACCAAAATAGTCTCATGGGAAAACCCTAGACTTTCACTTATAATGAAATTTAGTCCTCTAATTAGCTAGCTTGTAACACCCCCTACCCGTATTAGAAGGTACAAGGCATTACCGGAGTTTACAATTTTTTTTTTAAAACCAAGACCATTCCAATTCAACATATTTTCAAAATAAAATTTATGCATATTTATAAGATAACTTCAACACATAAGCCATATCAATGGTGACCTTATATTTATTTCATATTAACATTTATTTTATTAGCTTTTACATGCCATTCATTTTCAAAATAAAGTTTCTTTAAATACCAAGTCTTGGGGTTGATAGTGTGATATGTCTCCAATGAATCCGATCTCCGAGCTCTTAACACTACAAAACAGGAAAAGGAAATAGGGTAAACACTTTGTGCTTAGTAAGCCCATGTAACAAGAATTATACTTACCTAATATTTTCAATTCAATATAATAAACATTCATATATCCATTCAATGCATTATTACCCTAACATACACAAGCTCAACATTCAAGTTAGTTCAATAATTTCCATGTATCAATAATATATATACTATGATTGATGAGCTCATCAATACCATGATTTCCGTTTCTTTGTTATATTTCCATATTTATCCCGTTGAATTACTCGAAATTTCGATGGATTTTCAGAAGTACACTTTTAGTGTACAATCCAGGTCCGTCAATTCATGTTCATGTGCGCACATTTCCATTTCAAAGAGCACACTCAATGAACCTCATCCTTACGAGAGGATTACGGTCAAAGCTAAATCCTCAGAATATAAACTCATAGAGTATTGTCTGGATTACCGGTCCAAGGCTAAATCCCTACAACGACAATTACTCTAATGAGCTTGGATCTGAATTACCATCAAAGCTAAATTGAGACCTAGTTTGGATTACCCGCTCGGGCTAAATCCATTTTTCACATATTCTTGGAGGGCTATATCAGATAGGATCACCCGTCAATGCTAGATCCTTTTACCGTCAATTCCTTTTCAGAGATCCATCGGATTTTCCTTTCATTCAACTGGAATTTCTTCCCCTTTTTATCAAATATATCGATGTTTCATCAATCTTCATACAATGAACATTCAAATTATATTCACATCAATAACATACATTTCAAGCATTTAAGAAGATAATCCAAGTTACATGAACTTACCTCGATACTAGTTTGTATACAAAATCTACTAATCCGAGACTTTTTCCTTTCCTCGATCTAGCTTCGTATTTGAGTTTTCCGGATCTAAATAAATAAATTCAATCATCAATTCAATACATTTCATGTTCACATGTAGCATTTTCTATAATTCTATTATTATTTTTAGTTTATTCAAAGTTGTCTACTTGAGTCATAGTCACTAAATTATTTATTTCTCGAGATACAGAACTCCAAATGAAGAACTGTTAATTTTTTCTGAAACTAGACTCACATGTCTTCATATCATAAAATTTCCAGAATTTTTGACTTAGCCAATTTGTACAGTTTATTCCTTAAATTCACCCCTGTTCTGCTATCTGACAGTTCTGACCCTTCTTCACTAAATATTAATTATCTCCTCATACAGAATTTGGATGATGCTCTCATTTATTTTTATTGAAAATAGATTCATTCAGGATTCCAGATATATAAATTTAAGCCCCTAATTATTTTTCTTCAATTTTTGATGATTTTCTAAATTCAAAACAGAGGAACCCGAATTCATTCTGAACCAGTCTTACAAAAATCTAAATATCTCAAAATACAGAATTTCTTTTCTTTCCATGTTTCTTTCATATGAAAATAGACTCAATAAACTTTAATTTAATATCTCACTAAACTTCTAATTCCACTTCTAAGATTTTTGGTGAATTTTCAAACTTACTCTACTGCTGCTGTCCCAAAACTGTTTTCTTATAGCTTATTTTGCAATTAAGTCCTTTATCCAATTCTAACTTCAAATTCTTTCAATTAAACCACTAATTCATCATTTTATTCATCATATGCTATATTCAAAAACTTTAATACTTCAAAAACTTCAACTTAAATTCATCAAAACTTTGTTCTAAAACTTATAAAGCATCAAAATTAAAAGAAAATGGTTAAATTAACTTACCTATTAAATATCCAAGCTTCAAACTTTGAATTTTCCCTTTTCTTCTTTCTTTTCTCTGTTTCTTTCTTCCTTCACGTTTGCTCTCTTTTCTTTTTGTTTTTTATTCTTTTCTCCTTTCTTTTTATAATATATATTATTATTAATTTATAATAATAATTATCTTTATAAAATCTCAGATTTTATACAATACACGCATCAACTTTACAAAATGGCATAATTGCCATTTTGGCCCTTTATAATTTTTTAATCTATAATTCAACTTTTACTTTTATTTCAATTTAGTCCTTTTCATTTAATTACCTACCCATACGTTAAAATTTTCTAACTAAATTTTTAATATCACATTACTAACATTTTATAAATATTTATAAAATATTTCCTATCATATACATATTCATGCAAATATATTGAAATAAATTTCTCTTTAAATCGGATTTATGGTTGCAAAACCATTGTTCCGATAACCTTGAATTTAGGCCATTACAACTCTCCCCCCTTTTAAGGATTTTCGTCCTCGAAAACCTTACCAGTAAAGAGGTTTGGATATTGTTTCCTCATTGCCTCCTCCGGTTCCCATGTCGCTTCCTCAATCCCGTGCTTTTGCCACAATACTTTTACCAAATTTATTTTTTTTATTTCTAAGCTCCTTTGTTTCCAGTGCTAATATCTTGACCGGTTCTTCACTGTAAGTCATATCCGGCTGAATCTCCACTTCTGTCGGAGAAATAACATGTGAAGGATCTGACCGATATCGTCGTAGCATAGACACATGAAAAACATTATGAATTCTATCAAGTTCAGGTGGTAATGCCAATCGATAAGCGACCGGTCTAATTCTTTCTATAATTTCATATGGCCCGATAAATCTTGGACTTAATTTACCCTTTCGACCGAATCGGAGAACTTTCTTCCAAGGAGACACTTTCAGAAATACCTTATCACCAACCTGAAATTCAATCTCTTTTCGTTTAAGATCGGCATATGATTTTTGGCGATCAGAGGCTACTTTTAAGCTATTCCGAATCACTTTTACTTTTTCTTCTGTTTCCCGGATCAAATCAACCCCATGTATCTTCTTTTCACTAAGCTCTGTCCAATATAATGGTGTTCTACATTTTCTACCATACAAAGCTTCATACGGAGCCATTTTAATACTGGACTGATAACTGTTATTGTAAGCAAATTCAATCAAAGGTAGATATCTCTCCCAATTACCTTCAAACTCTAGTATACAACATCGGAGCATATCTTCCAATACTTGAATTACACGCTCAGATTGGCCATCCGTCGAGGATGAAATGCGATCTTTGAAATACAACCGAGTACCCAAAGCTTCTTGCAATTTGTCCCGAAACGAGACGTAAATCGGGATCTCTATCTGATATAATGGAGACAGGCACTCCATGTAGCCTGACAATCTCAGATATGTATAGTTCAGCCAGTTTATCTAAAGAATAATCCATACGTACCGAAATAAAGTGTGCTTACTTTGTCAATCGGTCAACAATCACCCAAATAGCATCTTTTTTTCCTCGGAGACAACGGTAACCCCGATACAAAATCCATAGTGATTCTTTCTCATTTCCATTCCGGTATAGTAATTGGCTGAAGTAACCCCGAAGGTACCTGATGTTTTGCTTTGACCTGTTGACATATTAGACATTTTGATACAAACTCAGAAATATTACGTTTCATACCTGGCCACCAGTACATCTTTTTCAGATCATTATACATTTTATTACTTCCGGATGTACGCACATAGTACCACCGTGAGCTTCGTGTAAAATTTTTCAGATGAACTCTAAATTCTTGGGTACACATACCCTACCTCGAATAATAAACAACCATCAATTCCAACTTGAAATTCGAATCGAGACGACTCACATTGTGCCCGCTTAACTCAGTAACTTCTTATCATTCTTCCGAGCTTCACATATTTCTTTGTAGAAATGTTGGTTTAGCTCTCAATTCAGCTATGATTGAACCATCATCAACCAAAGACAATTGAGCATTCATAGATCGCAAAGCAAATAGAGATTTTCGACTCAAAGCATCACCACAATATTAGCCTTACCCGGATGGTAATCAATAATCAAATCATAGTCCTTTATCAATTCAAGCCACTGCTACTGTCTTAGATTCAGATCTTTCGTGTCATCAAATACTTCAAGCTTTTATGATCAAGATAAATATGACATTTCTCACCGTACAAGTAATGCCGCCATATCTTCAATGCAAATACAATAGCATTAACTCAAGATCATGTACCGGGTAATTTCTTTCATGTGGTTTAAGTTGTCTTGAAGCATAGGCTATTACTTTACCTTCTTGCATCAAGACACAACCTAAACCATTTAATGAGGCATCACTGTAAATAACAAATTCCTTACCCAGTTCAGGCTGCACTAATACTGGTGCTTTCGTTAGTAGATCTTTCAATCGGTTGAAACTCTACTGACATTCATCAGTCCACTCGAACTTTACATCTTTCTGCAATAATCGAGTCATCGGAGAAGCTATCATAGAAAATCCCTGTACAAATCTTCGGTAATAACTAGCTAAACCCAAGAAACTTCTAACTTCAGATACATTCTTCGGTGGACTCCAATTGACAATAGCTGAGATTTTACTTGGATCTACCTTAATGCCTTCAAGCAGATACAATATGTCCAAGAAAACCCACTTCAAAGCCAAAATTCACATTTCTTGAATTTAGCATATAATCGCTTCTCTCGCAAAATTTGCAACACAATTCTCAAATGTTCGTATGTTCTTCTTCATCTCGAGAATAGACCAAAATATCATCAATGAAAACTACCATGAACCCGTCTAAATATGGTCCCAATATCCGATTCATCAAATCCATAAATCTGCAGTGCATTAGTCACCTAAACGGATAACCGAAACTCATAATGCCCGCACTGGTTTCGAAGTCGTCTTTGGCACATCCGACTCCTTTACCCGAATCGATAGTAGCCCGATCGGAGATCAATCTTTTGAAAATATTGTAGCACCTTTTAGCTAATCAAATAAATCATCAATAAGGGGCAACGGTACTTATTCTTTATAGGTACTTTATTGTGCCGATAATCAATACACAATCTCAAAGGCCCGTCTTTCTTTTTCACAAAGCAGTAACCGGAGCACCCCAAGGTGAATGACTTGGTCGGACAAAACCTCTATCAACAAGTTCAGAATCGTGTCTTTAATTCCTTTAATTTCAGAGGAGCCATTTAGACGGAGCTATAGAAATCGCAGTAGTTCCCGGAATCAAATCTATAGAAAATTCCACTTCTCTTTCTGGTGGCAACCCTGGTAACTCTTCTCGAAACACATTAGAAAATTCGCATACCACTGGCATTGCTTGAATCTTTGACTCAGATACCTTGGTATCTAATACATAAACAAAAAAAGTATCATACCCCTTTTTGACATACCTACGAGCAAAGAATAATAAGCGAAATCACATCGATAATCCCCAATCGACCAGATTTAACCCGGAGTAACTCACCATTCTGACACTTCAACACAATATATTTTTGTTTACAGTTTACTACTGCATCATGCTGAGTTAACCAATCCATGCCCAATATCACATCAAACTCATCAAATGGCAAGAACATCAAATCAGCCAGGAAACAATAACCTTTTACCATCAGTGGACAATTTTTACAAATTTTATCCACCAAAATAAATTGGCCAAAGGGTTCGAGACTTTAACCACAAATTCAGTAGGTTCAACAAATAAATCTTTAACGCATGCAAGCTTTACACATATATATGAATGTGTAGAACCGGGATCAATTAATGCAGTAATATTAGTATCAAGTAAAGAAAATGTACCAGTAATAACATCGGATGCTGAGGTATCTTCTCTGGTACGAATGACATATGTCCTAGGAGGCGCTCGTGTCTCAAGCCTACTTGCAGTATCTTTTGTAGCTCCTCGGCTACCACTGACATTACCAGATGGTCGAGATGGTTTACCCCTCAAAGATGGATTACTTGGCTTCGATATATATTCAACTTCTTTTTCACTTCTTTCTGGACAATCTCTGAGCAAATCGTCAAAAGAACCACATTGGTAACAAGCCCCGCTCTTAAATCGACATTCACCAAAATGAGCTTTATTACAATACTGGCATCTCGGCTTAGGGGTACCGACACCGCCAACACCGGTCACTAATGGAGTGGAAGGTCTTGGATTAGTCGTCAGAACCTCGCTCTCGTCCTCAATACCCGATGGTACGAGGTAGAACGATTCGTACTTCTTCAATTTCTTTGAGAGAAACCGAGATTTTCCCATTGGTCTTTTACTAAAATTCGAGCTTCCTCTCACTGTTTCTTTTCTTTGCTCAATTCTTTTGCTTTATAAGCTCGCTCTGCGAATGTAGCAAACTCTCGAATTTCAAGAATTCCAATAAGGAGTATAATTTCTTCATTCAACCCTTCTTGAATCGTTTGCACATTTTAGCTTCCGATCGCACTCCATTCTCGAGCATATTTACTCAACCGAACAAATTCTCTTTCATACTCGACATCGATCTATTGCCTGTTTCATTTCAAGAAATTCTTTTCTTTTTCGATCAAGGAATCTCTCGATATATTTCTTTTTGAACTCGATCCGAAGAATTCCCATGTAATTTCTTCTTCGAACAACTGAAGCTTTAGTATTCCACCAATGATAAGTCGTGTCTTTTAGCAATGAGACGGCACATTTTAAACATTCTTCCGTGTGCAAGATAATTCTTCCAAAACTCGAGTAGTATTCTCTAACCAAAATTCAGCCTGCTCGGGATCATCATCAATCGCCGTCAAATTCTTCTTACCCTATATTTCAAATTTTATCGACCGAGCTTTTCCTTTTCTAATGATTCAATACCTGTATCCTATGAAATCTCGGGAACCGATGGAGGAATGGAGGGGAGCTTGAGTTTGTCTGACTGTAGGGTTAGTTCTTATGTACTGAGTAAACCATTCATTCATCATTTGAAAGAAAGCTATTTTTACCTCCTCCCCTTGACCCTCTATACCGGGCCTTCTACTGCTAGTTTCTTCTCTTTGTACTGAAGCCGGAGCATGACTCCTAGCTTCTTTAGATTGAGCTTGGTCAGATGACATTACTATAAGGAAAACACAATTTAAATGGTCAGGAGATATCACACTATCAAAAATAATTTAAATGGCATGTATAGCTAATCCGTATTCACTATGTCGGTCCTAGAACCGGCTAAACTGTAGCTCTGATACCAACAAATGTAACACCCCCTACCCGTATTCGTTGTTAGAATAAGGTACAAGGCATTACCGGAGTTTACAATTTTTTTTTAAAACCGAGACCATTCCAATTCAACATATTTTCAAAATAAAATTTATGCATATTTATAAGATAACTTCAACACATAAGCCATATCAATGGTGACCTTATATTCATTTCATATTAACATTTATTTTATTAGCTTTTACATGCCATTCATTTTCAAAATAAAGTTTCTTTAAATACCAAGTCTTAGGGTTGATAGTGTGATATGTCTCCCATGAATCCGATCTCCTAGCTCTTAACATACAAAACAGGAAAAAGAAAATAGGGTAAACACTTTGTGCTTAGTAAGCCCATGTAACAAGAATTATACTTACCTAATATTTTCAATTCAATATAATAAACATTCATATATCCATTCAATGCATTATTACCCTAACATACACAAGCTCAACATTCAAGTTAGTTCAATAATTTCCATGTATCAATATATATATATATATATATATACTATGATTGATGAGCTCATCAATACCATGATTTTCGTTTCTTTGTTATATTTCCATATTTATCCCGTTGAATTACTCGGAATTTCGATGGATTTTCAGAAGTACACTTTTAGTGTACAATCCAGGTCTGTCAATTCATGTTCATGTGCGCACATTTCCATTTCAAAGAGCACACTCCCTTGAACCTCATCCTTACAGAGGATTACCACCAAAGCTAAATCCTTGTAATATAAACTCATAGAGTATTGTCTGGATTACCGGTCAGGCTAAATCCTCAGAATGAAAATTACTCTAATGAGCTTGGATCCAATTACCAGTCAAAGCTAAATTCAGACCCTAGTTCGGATTACCGTCCGGCTAAATCCATTTTCACATATTCTTCTGAAGGCTATATCAGATAGGATCACCCGTCCGTGCTAGATCCTTTTTACCGTCAATTCCTTTTCGAGATCCATCGGATTTCCTTTCATTCAACCGATTTCTTCCCTTTTATCAAATATATCAATGTTTCATCAATCTTCATACAATGAACATTCAAATTATATTCACATCAATAACATACATTTCAAGCATTTAAGAAGATAATTCAAGTTACATGAACTTACCTCGATACTAGTTCGTATACAAAATCTACTAATCCGAGACTTTTTCCTTTCCTCGATCTAGCTTAGTATTTGAGTTTTTCGGATCTAAATAAATAAATTCAATCATCAATTCAATACATTTCATGTTCACATGTAGCATTTTCTATAATTCTATTATTATTTTTAGTTTATTCAAAGCTGTCTACTTGAGTCATAGTCACTAAATTATTTATTTCTCGAGATACAGAACTCCAAATGAAGAACCGTTAATTTTCTCTGAAACTAGACTCACATGTCTTCATATCATAAAATTTCCAGAATTTTTGACTTAGTCAATTTGTACAGTTTATTCATTAAATTCACCCCTATTCTGCTATTTAACAGTTCTGACCATTCTTCACTAAATATTAATTATCTCCTCATACAGAATTTGGATGATGTTCTCATTTATTTTTATTGAAAATAGATTCATTCAGGATTCCAGATATATAAATTTAAGCCCCTAATTATTTTTCTTCAATTTTTGATGATTTTCTAAATTCAAAACAGAGGAACCCAAATTCATTCTGAACCAGTCTTACAAAAATATAAATATCTCAAAATACAGAATTTCTTTTCTTTCCATGTTTCTTTCATATGAAAATAGACTCAATAAGCTTTAATTTAATATCTCACTAAACTTTTGATTCCACTTCTAAGATTTTTGGTGAATTTTCAAACTTACTCTACTGCTGCTGTCCCAAAACTGTTTTCTTATAGCTTGTTTTGCAATTAAGTCCTTTATCCAATTCTAACTTCAAATTCTTTCAATTAAACCACTAATTCATCATTTTATTCATCATATGCTATATTCAAAAACTTTAATACTTCAAAATTTCAACTTAAATTCATCAAAACTTTGTTCTAAAACTTATAAAGCATCAAAATTAAAAGAAAATGGTTAAATTAACTTACCTATTAAATATCCAAGCTTCAAACTTTCAATTTTCCTTTTCTTCTTTCTTTTCTCTGTTTCTTTCTTTCCTTCACGTTTGCTCTCTGTTCTTTTTGTTTTTTTCTTTTCTCCTTTCTTTTTATAATAAATATTATTATTAATTTATAATAATAATTATTTTTATAAAAATCTCAGATTTTATACAATACACCGCATCAACTTTACAAAATGGCATAATTGCCATTTTGGTCCTTTATAATTTTTAATCTATAATTTAACTTTTACTTTTATTTCAATTTAGTCCTTTTCATTTAATTACCTACCCATACGTTAAAATTTTCTAACTAAAATTTTAATATCACATTACTAACATTTTATAAATATTTATAAAAATATTTCCTATCATATAAATATTCATGCAAATATATTGAAATAAATTTCTCTTTAAATCGGATTTATGGTTGCGAAACCATTGTTCCGATAACCTTGAATTTAGGCCATTACATAGCTTAAGCTATAAGGATTCCAAAAACACAAAAATCAACAAAAACAACCACCAAATAACTTACATGCAAGGGACTTTGTGGCTAAAAATTCAAGCTTTCCTATGCTCTTAGTTTGCTGAAATTTTCGGTTGAAAAATGAGGAAGATGACCATTTAGTTTTTATTTTATTTTATTTTATTTTATTTTAGTCATCAAATTACCAACCCTCACCGACTTTGACTTTTCATGATTGCACTGCATGTACATCCACTATCTCCTTAAATGGTTTAATTACCACATAAGGACCTCCAAAATAAGGTTCTATAGCTTTTTAATCCCTTTAGCTAACAGAACACAACTTTCGTACTTTACTCGATTTAGTCTTTTTTCACAAATTGAGCATACAAACGGAAAATTTCTTAACAAAATTTTTATGTCATAATTCTAACATGCTGTGGACCACCTAATAATATTAAAATAAATTTTACGACATCGAATTTGTGGTCCCGAAATCACTGTTTCGATTTCACTAAAAACTGACTGTTACATGGAAGAATCTAGATAGTGTGACTGATGTGTTGATCCGATTTGAAAATCTACAAAGAACATTAAACGACACAAGTAAGCTTAATGAAGCTTAGTAAGTTCGTTGGCTTTAAACATAATTCTTACCGAGCATACTATAATAATTCATTTAGGTAAATCATTTCACAAACATTTCCTGCTAATTACAACTTCGATTGATGAATTCACTTATTTGAGCTCAATATCAATAATAACTTAAATTCTTCCACAATAATTCCATATAGCACTTACCAATCCTCGTCAAATCGGAGAATGTCTTATGGATTTGAGTACATTGTAAACAGAAGCCCGAAGTCTGCACAAAAGCACATAAGTGCTAAACGAAAACCCGTAAGGGTTGAATGGAAGCTCATAGGAGCTGGATGGAAACCCATAAGGGTTATTCTGATGCTCAGAAAAGCTAAACTGAAACTCAAAAGAGCTGAACTAAAAACCAGAAGGGTTAATCTAAAACTCATATGAGTTACTGAAGCTCATGAGAGCTAAATGGAATGCAAACACGAGAGTTCGCAACAAATGCTGAACCCTGGTTTACTTGGGAAATTTACCGTTAATTCCTCTTTACACTGAACGACTGTACTCAATCCTGCGTTCCATTCACTTTGAAAACTTGATTCAATTTCGTAAATTTAATAATAATTTTATTTCAACAAATGTTACAAATAAATACAAAATACCATTTATCATTTAACATATAACATTAAAATTTAACCATACGAACTTACCTGGGTTATACGGTGGAATTTGTAGTAGTTTAGGGACTACTCTACTATTTTCCCTTTTCATGTTTATCAATGGGCTCTTGATCTAAAATGTAAAATTATTCATTCATTAGCTAATCGTGTCAAACAGTCGAGTTTTAATATTTATAAAGAATGATCGAACCTGTAGACTAACTATGACAACGATTGAAGCAAGTGCACCTATCGAACAATAGTATAGTTTAGGCAAGATTATTTTATCGAACCTAAATGAACCTAAAAGTACTACTACTGACTTTCTTTCTATTATTTAGCCTAAAATATGGAGTGGTTGGTTTATTAATCTAAAAACTAATGAAAAACTAAACTAGATGCAAAGATAAAAGAATGAAACTTTGGGAAAAGACTGTGGAAAAACTCAATTGATTATGACGATACCCTCAGGAAGAATCCACCTATGACTTCTCTTGTTATCTAACTTTTAATTCATATGACTTCTTTACTTAGCTTGATCCGTGAGACTCCCTAACCTATATTAAACCTCTCTCGAGGCGAATAACGTCTAACCTTAGGTTAATTAGTGGAACTCTCGTTCTCTTATAATAACCCCTAAGGAAGCGAAAGAATCGATCAATGGACTCCCATATTAGGTTTCACCCTAATCCGACAAAATCTCGTCACCCTATCTCTAGGCGTGTGATCAACTCCTCTTAATTATGCTAGATCTACTCTTAGGCAGGGTCTATTCCTCCTCTACCTAAGCACATCAGATTAAATTAAGCAACATAATAAAGAACAAACTAAGTACTTATCATATAATTTAGAAATCAAATGACAAAATCCATCATAGGTTTCATCCCCTTCAGGTATCTGAAAGGTTTAGTTCATAAAATAAGAAAACATCTCAAGAGAAAAGATAAAACAAAACATAAGAAAATCCCTAAAATCCCCTAAAGGAATTGAATAGGAGATCCTCTGTTGATAACACTCTAGAATGTCATGTTTTTATGTGCTAATTACATATTAATTTTGAGTGTGATTCTACTAATTTGGGCTATTTATGGACTTTTATCTCGTAGGGACTTAATTGGAGACCAAAGCAAAATTGAGGGCCAAAACTGTGAAATTGGAGACAAAATGGACCAATACGCAAAAAAAGGGAAAAGATGGTGCCAAAAGTGCAAACATGGAGGGCAGAGGGGTTGAAATGCAAAAAGAAGAGATTTTGCTTTATCAAACTCTATTTTAATTATATTAGGATAATTAATATTAGGATAATTATTTAGGATTATTTAATTTATTTATTTATCTCTATTTATCTTCAATTAAATTGTAATTATCTTTGAGAGTTTGAGTAGAACTAGTCCATCTACCTGAGCACTATAAATAGGGGATGAAGTGACTCATTTTGGGTGTTTATTCTTTTTCCAAAACTCTCTCCTATAGCCTTTTGTGCTTTTTATATTTATTTCAATAAAAATTATTTTCTCCATTCTGTTATATTTATTTTCTTTCACATCCCATCCATGAGCCACTGAAAATCCATCTAGCTGAAGGTTGTCGAATTCCCCTAAAAGGTTCTTGAGGCTTAGAATCCGCACTTAACTTCCTCACCAAGTATTCATCGCTTTTTCGCATTACGGGGCTGACGCTTCCGTCCATGTCCCTTAAGAAGTGATCTTTTCAACGTGTGCAAGGAACGGCCGCTTTGTATATTTTGAGGAGGTCGCACAGTCGGTTCGTTAGCTTACTGCGTCAGAGGTTGGCGAGCCCAAGAGACAAAATGGCGTGGGATTCGCCATTGAGAAGCGTTGATCTAGCATAGATGACTCCACGGAAGCCGTTGTAAGCTAGAGTCAGGTTCCTTAAAACTGTAAGTCTAAATTCTTGGAGCTGGTGGTCGTAGGCGTCCTCTTCCACTATAACTGGTTTACTTGGATATAGGAAGGTCATCTAAAAGCCGAAGATTGAACCCAAGGTGGAACGAGACAACCGGAGGCTAGAATCTCGCCAAATAAGAAACTCCTTCTTCTTTAAACTCTTTTATTTTTCCTTTTAATTTTCGCAATTTACTTTCACGATTTTGATTCCCTTTATATTCTGTTTTTAGCCCAGATCAAAATTATTAATTCTATTTTTTTTATTTTTTTAGGAACGCACATTTTCTTGGGCACGATTCTCGCTTGAGATTTCAAAAACAGCATTTGTATAATCGATCCTCGTGGACTCGACCCTACTTCCCCTTTACTCGTTATTTTTATTATTTTAGGAATAGGATATTATTTTGGTGCTTTCAACGATGCATCAAATTTTGGCACCATTCTTCGGGATCGAGAACGTACTAATCTTGTTTTTATTTTCTATGACCAGATCTCGCTCCAAGCACTCTTGCGCTTGACTTTAAATTGAAAAGATCATGAGAGCTAATCGCAAAGAAACAAAGCTAAGGAAAAGCGTTCACGGTGGTAGGAACTCAAAGCAATCCACCGCCGTAAATCGAATCGATTTATTTAAGTAGAGTCTAGGGTTAACGAAAACCCTACTCAAACACTTGAAAGTAAAATAGAAGAAGTCGATTCACTTGAAGAAGTGCTCAACGCTAGGGTTGACGAAAACTCTAATTTGGTACGACCACCAATGGCTCAAACGATTGAGCAATCAGTCAAGCTCCAATGTAACAACCACCATTGTGCATTACATATCCTACTATGGATACCGATTTTGAACTAAAATCAGGGTTAATTCAGTTGCTGCCAACTTTTCGAGGGTTACAAAATGAAAACCCCCATAAACATTTGAAGGAATTTCATATGGTTTGTCTGAGTATGAAACCTCAATGCGTAACTGAGGATCAAATTAAATTGCGCGCTTTCCCTTTTTCTCTAGCAGATTCAGCTAGGGAATGGTTATTTTATTTACCTCCTGGATCTATAACTACTTGGGCTGATTTATCTCGTTTATTTCTCAACAGGTTTTTTCTAGCATCCAGAGCAGCTGAGCTAAGAAGGGAGATCGTGGGAATAAGGCAGAAAGACCCAGAGACCCTTTATGATTATTGGGGGCGGTTTAAAAAGTTGTGTGCGAGCTGCCCACAACACGGTATAACAGAGCAATATCTCCTCCAATACTTTTATGAAGGTTTGAAACCGATGGAGATGAATATGGTAGACGCCGCTAGTGGAGGAGCGCTGGTCAACATGACTCTCCAACAAGCAAGGGACTTAATCTCCACAATGGCTGCAAATTCTCGATGAATTTCGAGCTAATCCTCGAACCCCTAGAAGGGTTTACCAGCTAAGTAATTCTTCCATAGAAGATAGACTTGATAAACTTACTAATATGATGAATACTCTTCTTGCAGAAAAAACAAAGACAGCTTGGTTATGTGGAATATGTGCTACACCTGAGCACACAACTGATGCATGTCCCAGTTTGTATGATGACTCTATGGCTCACTTAGGTGCAGTGGAAAATTTTCCTAGCCCACCACAGAGGCGATACGACCCTTACTCTAATACCTACAACCTGTGATGGAGGATCACCCTAACTTAAGTTATGGGGCCAACCCACAATATAACCAAACCATACCGTAACCGAGTTCCACACAGACCACAAGATTCAAGTAATTTCTAGAAACTTTGGTCAATAAATTAGTAGCTAATATGCTTGATTTTCAATGTAAAACTGAGGCATTTATAAGAAAATTGACCATATCAGTTGAGAAATTAAACTCTCAAGGGAAGCTACCGTCACAAACAGAACCGAATCCAAGACAACACGTAAATGCAAAGTGACGTTAAACAAGTAAAATCGAATCGATTCCGCGCAGAATCATGCCTAAGAAATCGCCAGAAAAACACGAGAAAGACTAACAGTCCGACCAAAGCCTCCATTGCCTAAAATTCAACCTCCATTTCCAGAACGATTCAACCAGTGTCGAAAAGGTAAAGAGGACAAAGAAATCGTCGAAACATTTAGGAATGTCGAGATCAACATACCATTCGTTGGATGCCATCAAGCAAATACCGAGGTACGCTAAATTTCTTAAAGAGCTTTGCACCAACAAGCGTAAATTAATAGGTAATGAAAGGGTGAATGTTGGTGAAAATGTGTCCATGATGTTACAATGAAAAATGAGGCATAATGTAAGGATAGGGGCATGTTTGCAATACCATGCAAAATAGGTCATTTGGGAATTAAAAAGGCTATGTGTGATCTAGGAGCCTCCATAAATGTAATGCCATATTCTATTTATGAATCACGTAATGCAGGTTTTTTGACAAAAACATGTGTTAGCACTCAATTGGCAGACAGGTCCGTTGTGCATCCCGAAGGAGTCCTCGAGGACGTATTAGTCAAAGTCAATGGGCTTATTTTTCCTGCAGATTTTTATGTGATAAAAATGTGGGAGGATAACGCTCCCGGGCCTTCAGACATCTTGTTGGGGCGACCTTTCCTTAGTACCGCAAATACTAAGATTGACGTACGAAGCGGAACCCTCACGATAGAGTTTGATAGGGAGATCGTGAAGTTTAATGTTTATGGCACAATTAGCCACCCAAGTGAAGTCTTGGACGTAAACCGTGTCGACATAATTAACTCATCAGTAGAAAAAACTTTTGAGTCAATTTATGGAGATAAATCTAAAATGATGTTTGATGATTTGAATCATAATAAATTATTAGCTCTTATGGATCTTGAACTTCTACCTTCATTGTGTGCATCGATCCGAAATTAAAACCACCTCTCGAGCATCTCAAATTCACATTTTTGGAAGATGATGAGACCATTGCCGACTTAAAAGGGATTAATCCCTTGGAGGAAAATATGAAACTAATGAAAAAGGCGCAAAGACGATTAAACCCAAATATAGTGGATGTGATAAAAAATGAGAATTTCCAAGCTCACACGATTAAAAATATTTATTTTGAGCCACCGTAGAACCATTTAAGTCGTCGAGGTAATGACGTTAAACAAGTGCTTGTTGGGAGGCAACCCAATCCTTATTATTATTATTTTTTCAATTTTATTATTATTTCTTATTTCTTATTTTCTTTTCTTTTCTTTTTAATTTAATTTATTTTTATTTTATTTAAATATTAATAAATTTATCTTATTCTATTTAGGTAAAACGGAGCGAAAATACTAAGAAAATGGAGACAATTCAGAACCAAACAGCCCTATCCATGGTACCAAACAGCCTCTATTCCAGGTACTATTCCAGCCCTGAATGACATATCCCTGCATCCAAACTACCATATTTCTGCAGCCAACCATCATTATCCCTGCACCCAAACATCCCTTTTTAGCCAAATAAAACCCCAAAACCTAAATTTTTTTCCCAAATTTTCTTCCCCAACTCCATTGCCGCCGAAAACTCACCCCTCTCTACCAACCATCGCCGTTCGCCATTCGCAATGGTGCAAACCCGAAGCCGCGCCACTATCGAGCCTCCCTTCACCATCATCGTCGTGCCATTCGACCTCCCCTTCCTCCTCTTCTCCCACGACACAAGCCACCGAGCCCTCTACAATCGACAGTAGCTATACGGGGAGTTTTTCTAAACTTTTCTACCTATTTATTTCTTTTGCGTCCACATTGAGGACAATGTGTTTTAAGTAGGGAGATACTTTTCAGACATCGTTGTCTTCGATGTCATTTGTGTTTCTTCGCTTGAGGCTTTATTCTCATCCATTTTTTTCTAAGAATATTCTGTCGCTTTTCATGCCCAAGAATTTAACCACGACTTGCCACTGTTTAACCTACATGTATGATTCTTGGCTACTGAGTTAGTTATGATTTTGTCTGTTTGATTTTATCTCCACTGTTTTATTTTTATTAGGCTAAAAATAATTATATTTAATAAGTTAACTCTATTTTGCTTTTTGTAAAATTGATCAAGTTCAATATAAAGGGGACACTTAATACAATTGCATGCCTAAATTATGTTCATGTCTATTAGGTGGTTACTAAAACTTATTTTTGACACTTGATTATTTCTCTTAGGACCTCCAAAATTAAAATATCGTGTAAATTTTGTTTAATAAAACTTTCCAAGGTTATGAGTGCAGCTTAGAATGTGACTGGCTGAGTAACCGAGGTAGGGTGCTTGGGTTGTCATTCTACTTCGTGTCAAAAGGTTGTGTGACGTGATAGGTAAAACTCCGCTAACCAAGGTTATGAGTGCGGCTCAGAACGTGACTGATTGAGTAACCGGGGTAGGGTGCTTGGTTGTCATTCTACTTCGCGTCAAAAGGTTGTGTGACGTGATGGGTAAAACCCGCATAGGAAATAAATAATTTTAGGAGTATGTTGAAATGAGTGCTTGGGGTGGGGTGCTTGGGTTGTCATCTCTCTTTCGTCAAAAGGTTCAATATATGCCTAAGTAAATAAATAATAATAATAATGAAAGAAAAAATAAAGAAAAAAAAAGAAAAAAATACTAATAAAATTACAGTTGGGGACTAAAGGAGGAATAAATAGAGTGTCTTAGTAGGGTTGGTAATTTGCCTAAATAACATGAAATAATTCAAGACGATTTTAATTTTTGTGTGTGTTAATTGGAATACTTTTTCTGTTTTACTTAAAGCAAGCTTAGAAGTTCTCTTTATTTTCATATGAATTTTGACTAATTTTTATAAAACTTTGGAGTAGAATTTCTTTCAGATCTAATTTTCACAAGAGATGTGAACCATACTTAAGGGCAAGCATGGGCTAAGTAGGGGGATTTGATACCACTCTAGAATGTCATGTTTTTATGTGCTAATTACATATTAATTTTGAGTGTTGTCATAGCCCAATTTTGCCCGGGCTAACAAACCAAACATAACCCAAATTAAAACCCTAGCCCACTACAAACCCATTTAAGAAACAAGACAGAAACTACAAAACCTAGGTGCGCCGCACCTAGGTCTTCTGACCAGCCACTTGCTCTGACCCCTGCTGAGGCCACCTGCTCCACCGCCTTTCGCATGCCTTCCCACTTGCACCACCGAAAACACGCAAACAAAAGGGAGAAATGATGAAAGTAAGCAAGAGTAAAACATATTGTTTTGTTTTTCTCTTTTAGGTCTCGATTATAAAACCAAAGAAACATCAATGTGAGGGGACCTTTTTTGGTTAAAATTCTTTGTAAAAAAGGGCTTTTGATCTTCAATTCAAGAACAAAAACACGAGCAGAGAGAAATCAAAAAGCAAAAAAGAACTTTGAAGGCTATTTTTTTTGTTATCCGTTATTGAGCTTTTGTTTTATTTGCTTTAAATCGTTTATAAACAAACATCAAAAGGAGAAAAGCGAAGGACTTTACGAACAGGGGCTCGACCGAGCAGGCTCAAAGCGGGCCAAAGGCCCCTCCTCATGCGACCTCGGCCACCGATCACGCGGTGGTGTGACGAGCAGTGTGAGAAGTTCAACCGTCAGGCACGAACGAGGAAGAGAGGAAATTTTCTCTCTTTACATTTTTTGAAATGAGGGTTGCAAATGGATTAGAAAAAGAAATTTTGGATTTTATGATGGACACGAAGCGGTTGTCGTTTAGCTAGGTTACCAATGCCAAACGGCGCCGTTTAAAGCGACCCATTTCGAATCCGACACAGCACCTAAAGGGATCCGCGTGTTTTAGTCGGAGGGGCTAATTGCACTTTTAGCCCCTCCGCTTTTTACCAATTTATAATTAAGTTTTTTTGTTTTTAATTAACCCCAAAATTCTATTTTAATTTCAATTCGATCCCCTCTTTAGTTAATTTGAGATTTTTGTTCTTTTACTATTATTTAGTATTATTATTATATTATTATCATATTATTATTATTATTATTAGTTAATGTCTTTATTACTATTATTATATTAGAATTTTTACACATATATATTTTGTTTATTCCTTTGTATATACATTTTATTTACCTCTTAATTACTACCATGATTAATATTATTATCATCATCTTATTTTATCATTATTATTATTTTT
Source organism: Gossypium rotundifolium (assembly GCA_025506655.1). Lineage (NCBI taxonomy): Eukaryota > Viridiplantae > Streptophyta > Magnoliopsida > Malvales > Malvaceae > Gossypium > Gossypium rotundifolium. Next base: position 171,735,985 of record CP106734.1, on the reverse strand, counting down.
TTATTAATGTTATTTTTATTATCATTCTCCATTCTACTTTTATTTCCACCATTATTATTATCATTGTTCTACTACTATTTTTTATTTTCTATCATTTTGTTATATTACTATTATTACTATATTATTATCATTACTATATCATTATTAAGTATATTATTTATTACCGTTATCATTTTATTATTATTATTATTATTATTATTATTATTATTATTATTATTGTTGTTGTTGTTGTTGTTGTTGTTGTTGTTATTGTTATTACTATTATTATTATTGTTATTATTTTACTACCACTTGTATATATATATATATTTTTCTTTCTTTCTTTTGTGTTTGTTATTTATTCCTTTTGTACTTTCTATTATTTTCATTATTTTCCTTGTTAATATGTTATTATTTTATTATCATCCTTACTTATATATGTATATGTGTATGTGTCTTTTTTATTATTCTTTTCACGTATAACATCGTGTTTTCATATTTTCACGCTACTTTTCTCGATGCCTCATTTTTATAACGACCAACATTCTGTATTAGTGATTCGAGAAAATCGAGCCCTAACTTCTTGGGTTCGATTTTTTCGTTTAAGTTAAACAACGGAATATCCTTTCAAAATCACAAATTCAAGTTTTAAATCGACATTTCAGATTAGCAATTCGAGTGAATCGAGCCCTAACTTCTGGGTTCGGTTTCTTCTCGTTTAAAACTAAACAACGGGATATCCCTTTTGAAATCGCAATTTAAATTTTAAACAAAACACTTAATCTCGGATATTTGAAATGTCGCGCCCTAACTTACTGGACTCGACATCTAGATACTTCGAGACAAGCTCATTTTTCCTAAAATAGAGGCAATGTCCCTAATTTGGCTTTTCGAGGAAACAAGCCCTAAGTTCTTTGGTTCGACTTCTCGTTAGACAAATGACGGGAGATCCTCTTCAAATAAAAAACCAAGTTTTAAAAGGTGAGCTTAGTTTCGGGAGTTTAAAGTATTGTGCCCTAACTTACTGGACATGATGCTTTATCTCTTTGAAAATAAGATAACCTTAACGTCCCTTCTAATTCCTTCAATTTTGTGGAAATAAAAAGTATCGCTTTTTCGAATCATTTCAAAGTTTTCAACCTTAGGACATCGATCAATCAATTTGGTACCGATTTTGGGCGTATCGAGGGTGCTAACCCTTCCTCGTGCGTAACCGACTCCCGAACTCGTTTTCTGGATTTCGAAGACCAAAATCATTGTTTTGATAAATCAAACTATTTATCAAAAACAACTATTTTACGAGGTGGCCCGATCACACCTCATCAAAAAAGGTTGGTGGCGACTCCCTTCTTTTTCGTTTTCAAAACCCGAGTCGACCACGTCGTTTTCTGTTTTATCAAAAAATGGTTACGACAGCTTGGCGGCTCCACTGGGGACTTATTCGTTGAGAGTCAGGCCTTAGATTGATTGATCCTTGTCCTTTTGATTGAAATTGGAAAATGGTTTCGGAATTCATGTTTCTTTAAATGCACTTTCAATATTATATTGGATCTCTTGAATACTTTGGCATTGCATTGCATGACCATTGTGGTCACACCTTTAAGTGGGAGCGAGAAACTATGCCTTAGTGAGGTTTTCACCTCCGCATGGGCTAGTGAACTGCTTTCGGGATACATCCGTACCTATGTCTTCGTGAAGTTTTCACTTTCGCATGGCCATAGAGAAATGTATTCCCCTGAACCAAACTCGGTCCGTATGAACCTATAATGGGTGAGGATCGAGGAATCTGCTGGTTTGGGTACCTCGAACTTTAGAACTAAACCGCATATAGTAAACCCTAGGAGCCCACCTTAGGTAGAGCTATGTCAAACCTTAGTGGTCACCCAGATAGGTGTTTGTTTATTTTACTTGCTTTATATTCCATGGTACTAACTTGTTGTGTTTCATTCTTTTGTGCATATCATTTCATATTTTAAGAGGCATCGATTCACGGTCAGTTTCTGAGTTAGAGAGCTGGTTATGGAAAGCGAATTCCTTGATAAAGTAGAAGACAATGCGTCGCCAAGCATGGTGAGCCAAGCCAATCGGAAAAAATGGACTAAAAGCTAGAATAATGAGCTTGGGCGGTTTCTACACCACTATCAAAGTCAAGACTCGGGAAAGCCAAGCTGAAGTCAAGCTCGAATGTAATCGAGGAAATGAAGGGTAAGGTTGAAGAGCTAGAATCGGCATTACGCAGTAGTGAGCTCCGGATTGAGCTTCTGGAAACGAGAGAAAGGCATTGGAAGGAGGAGCTTCGCCATTCTTGCGAGCAAGTTAGAAGTCGGAACTACTTCATAGGTGAAGCGATAATCCAAATTCGAGAGGTAGCTGATCACCTACAGACTTTGGCTGCGAAAGCTGACATATTGAGCGTGAGATATGAGCTACCACCGGGTCATGATCAAGAGCTAATCTCTTTGCTTGGGAAAATCAAAACCTTAGGCCTTAGGGCGAAAGCATATTTGTAATCTGCTTTATGTAAAGGGTTTTACCTTCTAATAAAGTTTTCTAAAATGAAGTTGATCAGAATCGATGTCTTCTTCCTGCATTCATGCATTTGCATTGCATCACATCATATGCATTTAAGTCTATAGATAGAGCCTAATTAGTTAAAATTAATACAAAGAGAGAGAAAAAAAAATTTGGAAACTGAGAACCATTACAGTGCCAAGACAAAGAAAATGGATCAAAGATTTGAACAATTCCAGAAAGACCTGCAAGACCAGATGCAAGAGCAAATGGTAAAACTCCAACAAGAGATGAGGGATCAGATGTTGGAGGATCAAAAGAGCACGATGGCTTAAATGGCCCAAATACTGAGTGGGGCAATGGACAAAGGAAAAGGTCCTATGAAAATTACGGAGAAGAGAGCGAAGGCATTCCTCCGGGTTTTATCCCACCACATGCGCCAAAGACAAGATGAAGAGTATCCCCAAAGGCCATACATCACGATTAGGCCTCAACAAGGGCAAAATGATATTAGACCACCCACAAACTCTCGCGTTGGCTCAGGATCCAATCCAGGAGATAGCCCAGCCAATCCCGATTTGAATATAGCAGAGAGGGACGGGGCAATAGTTGAATCTTCGAGGCAATTAGAGGATCGTTGTAGATGGTTGGAGGAAAAGTTCAAGGCTTTGGAAAATACTGATCACAACCATGATATTGACGCAAAAGACTTGAGTCTGGTTCCAGATTTGGTGCTTCCTCATAAGTTTAAGATGCGAATTTAAGAAGTACAATGGGACCGGTGTCTCGAAGCCCACATCACTATGTTCTGTAGACGGATGACTGGCTACGTGAATAATGATCAACTTTTGATTCATTGTTTTCAATAAAGCTTAGTGGGGGCGGCGTCCCGATGGTACAATCAACTCAGTCGTGCTAATATTAGTTCTTGGAGAGACCTAGCCCAAGCCTTTATGAATCAATACAATCATGTCACGGACATGGCACCGGATAGAATTACTTTGCAAAGCATGGAAAAAAGACAAAATGAGAGTTTCAGACAATACGCGTAAAGGTGGAGGGAGGTCGCCATGCAGGTTCAACCACCCCTCTTAGAAAAGGAAACTACCATGCTCTTCATCAACACCCTGAAGGCTCCTTTCATAACCCATATGATAGGGAGTACCACTAAGAGCTTTGCCGACATGGTAATGGCAAGGGAAATGATTGAACATGCGATCAGATGCGGCAAGATTGAAGCAGGGGAAACCACTAGAAGGTCTATTCCTAAAAAAAAAGGATGACGAGGTGAATAACATAAACATGGGGGACCCAAAGTTAATTACCGTTAATCAGCCAAAAATGGTGACTACTGAGTATCAAGGTTCGTCAAGGAAAGAATCTCGCACAAGGAAAAACATTGAAAAACTCCAATTTACGTCAATCCTTATGACGTATAAGGAGTTGTATCAAAGTTTATTTGATGCACACGTTGTGTCCCCCCAATATCCAAAAGCGATGCAACCTCCATACCCAAAATGGTATGACCCAAACACTCAAAGTGTGAGTACCAGCGCGGGATCACGAGCCATTCAATAGAAAATTGCCTTACTTTCAAGAAATTGGTGGAAAATCTCATCAACATGGGTATTGTGAAGTTCGATGACTGAGCGTTGGTAATTGAAATTGGGGCGGGAGAGTTGTGTTTTCTTAAAAAGTTATGAGAAACCTAGAAATCGGGGATCGAGCGCCAATGGTATACCGAAGAGAACCGAGGAATAAAAGTTTTCGAACATCCGCCTTTATGTACTTGGGACTATTTTGAACAATGAGGCTGTGGAAGAAACTTGTATTTTAAAGCTAATCTAGAGTAATGTGTAAAACACACTTGTTGCTTCAAGCTGGAAGCAATAAGATTTCTTTGAGAAGTAGGCTTGTGTCCGAATTTTATTTCAATAAAATGCATCTTTCTAAGTAAATATTTTCATTCTTTACATTTCATATTGAATATTTTTCACTCATGACCATATCATACGAATAATCATCCTTAGGATCATTTATTCTTTGGATTTTACGCCCACAATGGGTCCCAGGATATCAATGACATGAGCGACAATTATTCTTGACTCCCTTTTAGTGAGATATGTATCTAGAGGGATCTAAGGACTTTGAAGATGACAAAGATTGCAACTTACTTCCCCAATGGTAGATCCTACCTTATGAAGTGTCGTGACGGTATGAACTAACGAAGGGGATGAAGATGGAGCGTAGCTCCTCGTAGGAATAAGGCAAGGCATCATTGAGCTATTTTTAGGAATTCAAGATGTTTTCACACGATCATATCAAGGCATGCCAAACTACTAAAACATGGGTATCTTTGTTAAGGTTGGGGTTTAAAGAACCCATGTTTTACAATGACCTAGCTAATCAAGAGGCTCGGGCTATTGGTTCACCAAGAAAGGGAAAGTGCATCTGTTATGCCATAAAATGCCAAATCGAGGAAGACTGTGCCTCCTCTATTTTTCCTATATGAAGCATAGATGTTAACAAGCCAGTCTCCTCAAAAGCTTTTAGCCAATATCGATTCATATTCATAGTCGTTGGTTACCTCACTGAGAGGGTGAAGGTCACTTCATATGCCAAAATTACAAAGTCGACAGTCATCAAATTCAAAAAAATAATTCAAGATTTTTGTTGAAAAATGGTGAGACTTGTAAAGGTTGGCATAGAGAAGTTACCATTTACCCTTTAGGTTCCTTGAGCGTTGGCGGGACTTTTGCGGGGCATCTTTCCCATTGGTTTATGAAAGGAAACAATTGTTGGAAGATAAGATTCCTTTTCCTAAGCTTGGATTGAATTAGATGAAGCAGAATACCTCTAGTAAGCTTGATTGAAAGTATTCAGCATGGTCAAATTTACCAAAAATGGATGACACAGGCTTATGACAAAAAAGTTCGCTCAAGAGAATTTCAGGAGGAGGACTTAGCATTAAGAAAGATTCTTCTTATCCAAAAGAACTCCAAAGAAAAAGTAAATGCCTTATACAGCAAAGAAGGCCTATTCTAAGGAAACCAAGATGGATGGCAAGGACCTGCCCAATCCGGTGAGTTTAGATTCAATAAAAAAGTTTTCCAGAAAAAAAACAAAACAAAACAAAAAAAAAAACACAGAAAAACACAAAGAACGAAAAACACAAAAAAAAAAAAAAGAAAAAGGAGAAGCCAAAGCGAAAACCCATGAAAGGCGCTTTGAGACCAAAGGGTATTTGAGTTGAAAACCGAGAAAGGCGACTCAAAATTTTGATCGAAAGTAGGGCATACAGATAGTCTTGCTACGCTCGAAGAAGTATGTTACGTCTTGGGGCATCGACAAAGTACTCGATCCCTAAACACATATTAAGCTCAAAATGGTCCTCAAGAAGTTGGAGCAGAAGCTCAATTGCGATATCTGGGGCACTTAGTTTCTATTTTACCCATTTTTTTACTTGTGGTTATTTTATTCCTTTCAAAACACCACCGATAAACTTCCTTCTTAATTACCTTTGCTAGCTTTGATTAACTTGTTTGTTTCGAGCTATGCTCCCAATCAGTTTCCTTTTTGTCCATTGTACAATCTTTTTCAGACATTTTGCATTGAAATAACGATTAGTGGACTAAAAATACTTTCATAAAAGGAGTTTTGCTTATTACTCTGGAAGCTTCTGAATAATATAAGGGCTTGAAACAAGACTATTGTTTAGAACTCACTTAGCTTAAGGTTTGGAAATATTAGAGAAAGATGATTATCTCTTTGGACCTTTTATTGGTTGAACAAAAAGACAAGACATTTCGCCGGTGATACAACCTTGACAAATAACAAGCAATGTCAACCCAACTGTACAAAGGGATCATTCTCGGGAAAAGAAAAATCATACTCTGCACTCATGCATATATCAGGCATATACATCTAGTCATGACACCCAGAGAATGGAAGGTGTAGTAGACCAAATTGATTGAATAAGTTACGAATTCTATACCCTGAGTCATAGTAGGATGGTTGAGATGATACAAATCCTATACCTTGAAGTTGTAGTAGGATGGATGGGAGGAAATAAATGTTATTCTCCTGAAGTTGTAGTGAGAGGTACAATCTTTATATCCCAGAAGGTACAGTGGAAGGGACTCTGAAATCACAGCGGGGCAAGCTTGTTGAGCAGAATATGATCATTTTTTGGGTTTTCTATCAAAGATCTTGGCGAACGAGAAAGCATGATAACGCATCGGTGATAGAACCTTAATGAACTACGAGCAATGCGACCCCAAGCATTTAAAAATGGATCATTTCATTTTGCATTCATACATCATTTCAAAGCACGTTTAGTTAGGAGCATTTGACTCATTGCATCCTAATCATTGTAAAAAGACCATTCTCATGACATTCTGCATTCATGCAAGTGTCGTCCATAACACATGCAGTTAGGAGACTTTGAGTCGTTCCGATCATAACATCCTCATCATTTGCATAAGCATAAGCACATAAAATTAAATATACAGGACAGGTTCCTTAAAGAACGGTGTAGCGATATTGAAGTTCAGATTTTGTTCCCTCGAGATGATAGTGGAGTAGACTGAAGATTGAAGTCTTCCTGAAGATAGTAAGGAAGCAAATTGGAAAGTTCAGATTTTGTTCCTTCGAGATGGTAGAGGAGCAGGCCGAAGATTGAAGTCTTCTTGAAGATAGTAAGGAAGCAAATTGGAAAGTTCTGAATTCTCATTTCCTCGACGTTCCAGTGGAGTAGGTTGAGATTACAAATCCCGTCTCCCTGAGTTAATAATGAGGATCAATCATTATTCCTTTGAAGTTTCAGTAAGAGAAGATCGAGATTACAAATCTCTTCTCCCTGAATTCTTATTTCCTCGAAGTTCCCGTAGAGTAGGTTGAAATTATAAATCCCGTCTCCTTGAGTTAACAATGAGGTTACATCCTTAATTCTTTGAAGTTTCAATAGAGATGATGGAGATTACGAATCTCTTCTTCCTAAATTCTTATTTCCTAGAAGTTCCCGTGGAGTAGGTTGAGATTACAAATCCCGTCTCCCTGAGTCAATAATGAGGATAAATCCTTATTTCTGTGAAGTTTCAGTAGAGAAGATGGAGACTACAAATCTCTTCTCCCTGAATTCTTATCTTGAAGTCACAATGGAGCAAGTTAGAGATCAAAACAGATCTTGCCTCCCTGAGTTTACAGGAAGCAGATCGAAGATATCAGTCTGGTGGTCTTTGAGTTTGCAAAGATCAGATTGAAGATAGCAGATTTGACCTTCCTGAAGTTGTAGGAAGCAGATCGAAGATGTCAGTCTGGTGATCCCTGAGTTTGTAGGGATCAGATCAAAGAAAGCAGATCTGACATTCCTGAAGTTGCAGGAAGCAGATCGAAGGCATCAGTCTGGTGATCCCTGAGTTTGTAGGGATCAGATTGAAAATAATAGATTTGACATTCCTGAAGTTGTAGGAAGCAGATCGAAGACATCAGTCTGGTAGTCCCTGAGTTTGCAAGGATCAGATTAAAGAAAGCAGATTTGATATTCACGAAGTTGCGAAGCGGATCGAAGACATCGGTCGGTGGTCCACGAGTTTGTAGGGATCAAAGAAAGCAGATTTGATATTCCTGAAGTTGCAGGAAGTAGATCGAAGACATCAGTCTGGTGGTCCCTGAGTTTGTAGGGATCAGATTGAAGAAAGTAGATTTGACATTCTTGAAGTTGCAGGAAGCAGATCGAATACATCAGTCTGGTGATCCCTGAGTTTGCAGGGATCAGATTGAAGAAAGCAGATTTGACATTCCTGAAGTTGCAGGAAGCAGATTAAAGACATCAGTCTGGTGATCCTTGAGTTTGTAGGGATCAGATTGAAGATAGCAGGTTTGACATTCCTGAAGTTGCAGGAGCAGATCGAAGATAACAAGTCTGGCGATCCTGATGTTACAGGAGCGGATTGAAAGAGCAGATTGAAGATGTAAGACATATCTCCCTAAAGGCGCAACAGCAAATTGGAGCTGCAAGTCCTATCACTTCGAAATGGCGATGGTGAGAGTCAAAGCAACAAGATGCGATGAACGAAACGAGGATACAAAAAAAGTCGGGGCTTAGCAGGCCCGGGCAAAATTGGCTCTTTTAAAGTCTTTGCTCTATTCTCGTTACACGATAATGAGCAAAGAGGGGCAGCTGTCATAGCCCAATTTTGCCCGGGCTAACAAACCAAACATAACCCAAATTAAAACCCTAGCCCACTACAAACCCATTTAAGAAACAAGACAGAAACGGCAAAACCTAGGTGCGCCACACCTAGGTCTTCTGACCAGCCACTTGCTCTGACCCCTGCCGAGGCCACCTGCTCTACCGCCTTTCGCATGCCTTCCCACTTGTACCACTAAAAACCTGCAAACAAAAAGGGAGAAATGACAGAAAGTAAACAGTAGCAAAACATATTATTTTGTTTTTCTCTCTTTTCAGTCTCAGTTATAAAAACCAAAGAAACATCAATGTGAGGGGGACCTTTTTTTTCTGTTAAAATTCTTTGTAAAAAAAGGGGGCTTTTGATCTTCAATTCAAGAACAAAAACACGAACAGAGAAATCAAAAAGTAAAAAAGAACTTTGAAGGCTATTTTTACTATTTTCCGTTATTCGATTTTGTTTTATTTGCTTTAAATCGTTTATAAACAAACATCAAAAGGAGAAAAGCGAAGGACTTTACACGAACAGGGCTCGATTGGAGCAGGCTCAAAGCAGGCCAAAGGCCTCTCCTGCGTGACCTCGGCCACGGATCTGGCAGTGGTGCGACGAGCGGTGTGAGAAGCTTCACCGTCGAACACGAACGAGGAAGAGAGGAAATTTTCTCTCTTTACATTTTTTGAAATGAGGGTCGCAAATGGATTAGAAAAAGAAATTTTGAATTTTATGATGGACACGAAACGGTGTCGTTTCGCGCTAGGGTTACCAACGCCAAAACGGCGCCGTTTAAGGCGACCCGGCTCGAATCCGACCCGTACCCTAAAGGGGATCCGCGTGTTTTAGTCGGAGGGGCTAATTGCACTTTTAGCCCCTCCGCTTTTTACCAATTTATAATTAAGTTTTTTTGCATTTTTAATTAACCCCAAAATTCTGTTTTAATTTCAATTCGATCCCCTCTTTAGTTAATTTGAGATTTTTGTTCTTTTTACTATTATTTAGTATTATTATTATATTATTATCATATTATTATTATTATTATTATTATTATTATTATTATTATTATTATTATTATTAGTTAATGTCTTTATTACTATTATTATATTAGAATTTTTACACATATATATTTTGTTTATTCCTTTGTATATACATTTTATTTACCTCTTAATTACTACCATGATTAATATTATTATCATCATCTTATTTTATCATTTTTATTATTTTTTTTATTAATGTTATTTTATTATCATTCTCCATTCTACTTTTATTTCCACCATTATTATTATCATTGTTCTACTACTATTTTTTATTTTCTATCATTTTGTTATATTACTATTATTACTATATTATTATCATTACTATATCATTATTAAGTATATTATTTATTACCGTTATCATTTTATTATCATTTCTTACTATTATTATTATTATTATTATTATTATTATTATTATTATTATTATTATTATTGTTATTGTTATTATTATTACTATTATTATTATTGTTATTATTTTACTACCACTTGTATATATATTTTTTTTCTTTCTTTTGTGTTTGTTATTTATTCCTTTTGTACTTTCTATTATTTTCATTATTTTCCTTGTTAATATGTTATTATTTTATTATCATCCTTACTTATATATGTATATGTGTATGTGTCTTTTTTATTATTCTTTTCACGTATAACATCGTGTTTTCATATTTTCACGCTACTTTTCTCGATGCCTCATTTTTATAACGACCAACATTCTGTATTAGTGATTCGAGAAAATCGAGCCCTAACTTACTGGGTTCTGATTTTTTTCGTTTAAGTTAAACAACGGAATATCCCTTTCAAAATCACAAATTCAAGTTTTAAATCGACATTCCGTATTAGCAATTCGAGTGAATCGAGCCCTAACTTACTGGGTTCCGGTTTCTTCTCGTTTAAAGCTAAACAACGGGATATCCCTTTTGAAATCGCAATTTAAATTTTAAACAAAACACTTAATCTCGGATATTTGAAATGTCGCGCCCTAACTTACTGGACTCGACATCTAGATACTTCGAGACAAGCTCATTTTTCCTAAAATGGAGGCAATGTCCCTAATTTGGCTTTTCGAGGAAACAAGCCCTAAGTTACTGGGTTCTGACTTCTCGTTAGACAAATGACGGGAGATCCTCTTCAAATAAAAAACCAAGTTTTAAAAGGTGAGCTTAGTTTTGGGAGTTTAAAGTATTGTGCCCTAACTTACTGGACATGATGCTTTATCTCTTTGAAAAAAGATAACCTTAACGTCCTTCTAATTCCTTCAATTTTTGGAAATAAAAGTATCGCTTTTGGAATCATTTCAAAGTTTTCAACCTTAGGACATCGATCAATCAATTTGGTACCGATTTTGGGCGTGTCGAGGGTGCTAACCCTTCCTCGTATGTGAATCGAGCTCGAACTCGTTTTACGGATTTGAAGACCAAAATCGTTGTTTTGATAAATCAAACTATTTATCAAAACAACTATTTTCTGGTGGCCGATCACACCTCATCAAAAAGGTTGGTGGCGACTCCTTCTTTTTCGTTTTCAAAACCGAGTCGACCACGTCGTTTTACATTTTATCAAAAATGGTTACGACAAGTGTGATTCTACTAATTTGGGCTATTTATGGACTTTTATCTCGTAGGGACTTAATTAGAGACCAAAGCAAAATTGAGGCCAAAGCGTGAAATTGGAGACAAAATGGACCAATGCGCAAAAAAAAGGGAAAAGATGGTGCCAAAAGTGCAAACATGGAGGCGAGGGGTTGAAATGCAAAAAGAAGAGATTTTGCTTTATCAAACTCTATTTTAATTATATTAGGATAATTAATATTAGGATAATTATTTAGGATTATTTAATTTATTTATTTATCTCTATTTATCTTCAATTAAATTGTAATTATCTTTGGGAGTTTGAGTAGAACTAGTCCATCTACGAGCACTATAAATAGGGATGAAGTGACTCATTTTGGGTTTTCATTCTTTTTTAAAACTCTCTCCTATAGCCTTTTGTGCTTTCTATATTTATTTCAATAAAAATTATTTTCTCCATTCTCTTATATTTATTTTCTTTCACATCCCATCTATGAGCCACTGAAAATCCATCTAGTTGAAGGTTGTCGAATTCCCCTAAAAGGTTCTTGAGGCTTAGAATCCGCACTTAACTTCCTCACCAAGTATTCATCGTTTTTCCGCATTACGGGGCTGACGCTTCCGTCCATGTCCTTTAAGAAGTGATCTTTTCAACGTGTGTAAGGAACGACCGCTTTGTATATTTTGAGGAGGTCGCACAGTTGGTTCGTTAGCTTACTGCGTCAGAGGTTGGCGAGCCCAAGAGACAAAATGGCATAGGATTAGCCATTGAGAAGCGTTGATCTAGCATAGATGACTCCACGGAAGCCGTTGTAAGCTAGAGTCAGGTTCCTTAAAACTGTAAGTCTAAATTCTTAGAGCTGGTGGTCGTAGGCGTCCTCTTCCACTATAACTGGCTTGCTTGGATAGAGGAAGGTCATTAAAAAGCCGAAGATTGAACCCAAGGTGGAACGAGACAACCGGAGGCTAGAATCTCGCCAAATAAAAGCACCTCTTCTTTAAACTCTTTTATTTTTCCTTTTAATTTTCGCAATTTACTTTCACGATTTCAATTCCCTTTATATTCTGTTTTTATCCCAGATCAAAATTATTAATTCTATTTTTTTTATTTTTCCAGGAACGCACGTTTTCTTGAGCACGATTCTGCCCAAGATTTCGAAAAATAGGCATTTGTATAATCCGATCCCTGTGGACTCGACCCTCCTTCCCCTTTACTGTTATTTTTATTATTTTAGGGAATAGGATATTATTTTTGGTGCTTTCAATGACGCATCACCTCTGTCTTGAGTAGAACTTCGGCTTCTTGAGATGGATCAACTGGCTATCTTTGAGTAATTCCTTGAATAAAAACTCTGGCAGAAAACTCTGCCCAAAACTTTTCTCCTAGAACGGCTACCTTGGGTTGTTTATATAGGCTCCTTAGATGCTTTACTTGGCTCTTAAGTACCTCTTTCAAGTAGAATTACTATTAAGGTGTTTAAGTAGACTTAGGAGTATGTTTCTTTGGCTTCAAGCAACCAAATCTGAGTGAAATTTCCCATTCCCGTGGCAGGGGCACGCCCATGGCATACGCCTGTATAAGTCGTGGTTAGGCTGTGTCTCGATTCTGTCATTTTAGACACGACCGTGTAAATATCTGGACACGCCTGTGTGTGGTAATTTGAAGATACACAGCCGTGTAAATAGTTGGTTAGACCGTGTGGAATGTTTCCATCTATGCACGGCCGTGTGGCTTGAAGTCCAAGCCGTACCGATTTTCTCTTTAACCCAAACACCTGCGTTTAAGCCGTTTACATTCTTTTTATCCTTAGGTGCTTTCCTGAGTATAAGACATGAAAAGAAAGGATCAAGAGCACCTTTTTACATAAATTAGGATAAATCATCCAAAAGCATACTAAATGTGGGATTAAAATATGTTACTTTTACGGTTTATCAAATACCCCACACTTAAGCTTTTACTTGTCCTCAAGCAAAATTCTCAACTTACAATTAAAACGAACTTTCCATAATTCATAATTCCTATAGACAATGTCTCATCATAATCCATAAATAATTTATACATGGATAATTTAACTCAAAGAACCTAAAGATTCAATCAAGATAAGTCATACCTTTGTAGTACGAAAACATAGGTGTCTCCCCTTATCTAAGTAATTACCTTTAATTCAAAACCAACAAGGATTGACATCCTCACAAAAGATTCACTCAAATCACTCGAAGTGTTTAAGGTTCAAGAATAACACTCTAAGTCAAACTTAAAAAGTTAATCCCATAGGCTTGCCTGAAAATCAAATCTCCACTACTATATATGAGATGATACACTGATCAAAAGGTCTTTATCATGGTTGTAACGGGCTAAGGTTAAGGGTGTGGATCGAGAAATTTGAATTAGAGGTTAGAATCGAGACCGACTTGACAAATTACCTAACTAGAAACAATGAACTAAATATGAATATTTACATCGAATGAAAACTAATAATACCACTATTGATAATTACTCTATAATAAATAGTACTTTCATCACTTAAAATTTGATAATACTTTAATACGAGCTTTTTCTTCAACAATTGGAATTTAAATGCTCTAAGCTTTTTTTTATATACTACTAATATTGAATATACTTGGTTTTTTTTATTAACTACATACTAAAGAAAGAACTTTATCAACCGAAATAAACTAATTAGGCAACTGATCAAATCATTTTTCGATAGAAGGGTAGTCAAAAGAATGGTGATAACAAATTCAAATGGGTTTTGGGTTAATATTTGTGGGTGAGTCAATAAAAAGGTTGTTAGGATTCAACGGGGTTCACTAGGGGTTAATTTGTGAATGTAGGCTTTTTATGGAGTAAGTGGGTTAAATCCTAGGTGTCTTTATCATCTTTGTATATCAAATCAAAAGTGTGGTCTCGACATGTATAAACGAGGCAAGTTCTACAATAACAATTCAAAGTTGACACACTCATAATCAATAAAGTGAGCATGAAAAAGAATATATGCTCTGTAAGGCTTAAAATCTCACAAAAATTATGGGTGTTTTTGACATCAATCCTTATAAATTCCAAATTTCAAGGTAATACTCAAATTCAGTTTAACAACCTAGAAAATTTTTAATTTTTGAAAAATAGACTTATCATGCTTGATTCTCTAGTATCCTTCAAATTTAATCATCAATGCACAATTATCAATGACTTAATCCAAAACATATAAAAAATAATCATAAATTAAGGAAATTTCACCCTAATTAATAATATGAGAATGATACTTAAAAACAAGTTTAAAATTCAGGATTTTTGAGAACAATGAAAAATTAGGCATTAATTTGAGAATAATGCAAAAAGTTAGGCACTTTTACCCCCCCACACTTAAGATGTACATTGCCCTCAATGTACAAAGATAGGTAATAACAATTAATATAAGATCAAAAGAAAGGGAGAGAGTGTCACTTCCTGAATTTTGGGTGATTTCCAAAAGGATGGCGAGAAATATAAGTTTGAAGGGTTGGTCTGGATGACTTATGTAGTAGTGAATTACTCCTAGTGATTTGTTCGTGTATGTGGAATGTGTGATTGGAATTGCGATGTCATCAGTTAGATATTTCGGAGGTGTAAAATAAATAAATGTTAGGAATACTCGAAGATTAGATAAGTAATGCTAATTATAATAAAAGTCTGCAAATGAAGAAAATTATTAAGTTATGATAATAATAGAATAAAAGTAAAAATAAAATAGAACCAAAAATAAAATGTAAATAATCATAAGGGACTCAAAGGTCCTCATCATCATCTGGATCTAGAGTTGGGGCTGGTGATGTGATATGGAAGTGCTGGCATATTTGTTGGAGGGTGGCCTCTATCCCATCAAAACGTCGAGTGTTGTCGATGAAATATTGCTCGAATCGATCGGCGTGCGAGATGTACGCCCATGATGTTCTTTGCATGTGATGGCCCTTGTCTCGAAGCTGGTGGGACATCGTCAGTAATGTCCTCGGGCTCCCCCTCATCTGTAGATGTTACTAAGCGGTACTGAGGGGGGTCGATCCCTTAAGGCACCATCTGCAGCATCGTCTAGATGCCTTAAGGCACCATCTGACCGATCAGTGTGAGGGATGATCTCTGCTCTTCAGTGCTAAGTAGGCCGAAGTGTTGCGCCAACCGTGTTATAAATGGGCCCATCGATAGAATTCCCCTCGCACACCTCTGTTTGATCTTTGATCGATAGAATTCCCCTCCATCGCCTCTGTTTGATCTTTGTATTACACCAGCGATAAAGTATGCGAGGTCGAATACGTGCCCTTCTCGACATCTGAATAAGTAGTAAACATCGTACCGATTTACCACGCCGATTGCTCTCCGATGACCGTAATGGTGTGCGCGAGAGGGCATGAATGTACCTTAAAAAGTTTGGGGTGGTATCATTTAGAGTGACCGGTCGTGAGCGTTTGTCTTTGGGGCCTAAATTGCGCTAGCGATGGAGAGAATCTGATGAAGTTGTCGATCTAAGTTATCGAGTCAGTTCTCTGTTATAAATTCCAGCGTATAGAGTCCGAGTGCTGACCCAAATTGCGGTACGCTTAGTCGACGTACCGTGCCCCCTAATTGGAATTGGATGGTGCCTGGATCATCGTAGTTTGTCATCATTGTTTGCAAAGTGAACGTGGAGCAAAACTTCGAGTGTGAGCTCTAAATATGTCGGCTCTATGATAGAGAAGAATTACTCCCACGGATCTGTTGATATAAGAGCTCGAATGTCAGTTGCGAGTCTGACTTGTTCTAGCGCATCCCAATCGATGCACCTACCGGTGTCGAGTGGTGTATCCCTTATTGCCTTATATCGATCTTCTTGAGTTGCTTGAGAGAATCGGATAAATGGGTGTCGTAACTCGAAAGAGGCACTAGCAGACGACGAGTCGGGTCCTTTTCGCTTTTTCGAGCTCAGGGCTGTTGATCTCTTTCCTCGGGATGACGACATTATACCTGAAATTTGTAATTAAATATAAAGCAAGTTTTTTTTTTATTTTTTTCTTTTTTTAAGTCTCAATAATAATATAGCCAAAATATTCTATACTAGATAAAATTTGAAGAGTTAGAATCATCAGAAAATTGCAGAGATTATATTAAACAACGAATTGTCTTAGTTCTAAAATACAAGAACATGCAATCCAGCGATCAATAAATAGCAACCAATCATGCCTAAATTTTGATTATTCATAAGTTCTTGAGGCAAATTCCTAAATATAATCCTTCCTAATACTAAGCTAAAATAAAAATATAGCAAAGTAGCGAAATTTATCAAGCTATAAGTTGAGAAATTGAAGTAATGAGGAAACCGGGGTTGTGGTGGTGAAAATCGTTTGAGCAGGCGAACACGGTGGTCTTGTGGGGATTCTGCGGGTAAATGGTCGTGGGGAGGCGTGGTGCTGCTGCTGACGGCGGTGGTGAGGCGTGTGGATGGTTTTGTGCAGTTTTCTTGAATAAATGAGAAGGTTGAGAGGTCTTTTTGTGGATTAAGGGCGTGGGTGTGGCCGAAATGAGGAAGAAGGAGGCTGAAAAAAATTTTTTAAGGTTAAATTTTTAGGCAAGAACGGTTAAAGTTTCTTAAATAAGGGTAGGGGCACGAGTAGTTGGCACGCCCGTGTGATGCCCGTGCTTTTCGCGATTTTTAAAAATAGGCGCGTTCAGGGTTTTTGGCACTGCCGTGGGTTATTGGACCCACCCGTGTGTATTAAGTCAGTATCTCCACACAGTCATCCGGCATGGGCGTGTCTCAACCGTGCTCAATAAGTCAGTAACCTCACACGATTAGGGGACACGGTCGTTTCTATCCCATGCTCAATAAGTCAGTAACCTCACACGGGTGAATGAAACGGGCGTGGTCCCTTATCGCAGGCCGTGTTGGGAAAATAATTTCTTTGTCGTACACAGCTATTGGCCCGCTCGTGGTTTTACCCTTTGGCTTCCGCACGGCCACGGGCACGCCCGTGTGTAAGGCCGTGTGGTCTTAATTCTGCACTTAATTAAGTTAGATGATGAATGATGAAAATAAAATGTTTAGGGAGGTTAGTGCTTGGGTTGCCTCCCGAGAAGCGCTTGTTTAAAGTCTTAAGCTAGACTTTCCTTGTTTTCTGTTCTAAAAGGAGGTTCATGGAGCAGAAGCTCCTCTCTCATACCTCTAAAATCTGCACCATTATAAATTTTGACTCTGTGACCATTTACCTTGAATGTTAGTGGGGTGAGTTACCTCAATTGTGCTGTATGAAAAAATTATTTTAATCATGAATGGGCCAGACCATCTCAATTTTAGCTTTCCAGGAAATAATTTAAGCCTTGAGTTATACAGTAGGACCAGGTCTCCAACTTCGAATTGTTTCGACTTCTTTAGGCGAGAGTCGTGGCGTCGCTTTGTTGCCTCTTTGTATAATTTTGAGTTCTCATAGGCCACCGATCTTCATTTGTCTAGCTTATTCATCTGCATCATTCTTTTCTTTCCTGCAGTTCTAAGATCAAAATTTAAAAACTTTATGGCCGAAAAAGATTTGTGTTTTAACTCGAATGGTAGATGACAGCTTTTCCCGTATACTAGTTTGTATGGTGATGTCTCTAAAGGTGTTTTAAATGCTGTTCTATAGGCCCATAAAGCGTCATCTACTTTTAATGCCCAATCTTTTCTATTTGATTCAACCATTTTTTCTAGGATGCGCTTAAGTTCTCGGATTGCTACTTCAATTTGCCCACTGGTTTGAGGGTGATATGGGGTAGCTATCCTGTGATATACTCCATATTTCTTTAGCACTTTTTCAAATTGAGTATTACAAAATGGGTACCCCTATCACTAATGACACTCTAGGTGTCCGAATCGAGAAAATAGTTTCTTGAAATTTAACTACTACCCTAGCATCATTGGTAGGTAAAGCTTCCGCTTCACCCATTTTGACATGTAATCAACTATCACTAGGATGTATTTATTTCCAAATGAACTAGGGAATGGTCCCATAAGATCAATACCCCATACATCAAATAATTCACAGGATAACATGTATGTTTGAGGTATTTCATCACGTTTAGAAATATTACCTGTTCCTTAGTATTTATCACACGAGATAACATACCTGTTGGCATCTTTAAATAGAGTAGGCCAGAAAAAACCTGATTCGAGTATTTTGTGTGCTGTCTTAATTCCATTGTAGTGTCCTCCTGATGGTCCTGAATGGAAATGGTCCAATATTTTGTTTGCTTTTGTCTTTGTAACACATCTTCAAATTACCTGATCTGCACATATGCAGAAAAGAAAGGGATCTTCCCAAAAATAAATTTTCACATCAGCAAAAAATCGCTTCTTTTGGTGATGTGTCAGTTTTCTTGGTAGAACGTTAGCTGCTAAATAATTTGCGATATTTGCAAACCATGGTACCTCAGAATATGTTATAGAAAAGAGTTGTTCTTCGGGAAATGAATCATTTATTTCACCTTCGTCAAGCTCTTTGATGTGTGGATTTTCAAGTCTAGAAAGGTGATCTACTGCAAGATTCTCGGCTCCCTTCTTATCTTGTATTTCTAAGTCGAATTCCTGTAAGAGTAAAATCCATCGTATGAGTCTAGGTTTTGCATCAGGTTTGTTTAAAAGATATCGAGAACTAAATGGTGGGTGTAAATGATAACTTTAGGCAGATATTGAATCTGTCTAAATTTATCAAAAGTAAAAACTACTGACTAGTAATTCTTTCTCGTAGTAGTATAGTTTTCTTGTCTTGAGCGTTAGTGTTACATTGGCGTAGTAAATTGGTTGAAAGTGCTTGTCTCTTCGTTGTCCCAAAGCGCACCTCTTGCAAAATCACTTGCATCACACATTAGTTCAAAGGGTAAGTTCCAATCGGTGCAATTATAATCGGTGCATTTATTAGTTTGTCCTTAAGGATATTAAATGCATTTAATCATTCTGATTGAAATAAAAGGAACATCTTTTTCTAGTAATTTTGTCAATGGCTTAGCTATTATAGAAAAATCTTTAATAAATCTTCTATAGAATCCTGCATGTCCTAAAAAGCTTCTAATAGCCTTAACCGAACTAGGGGGAGGTAGTTTTTCTATGGCTTCAATCTTTGTTTTGTCTACCTCAATCCCTTTACTAGAAATCTTATGTCCTAACACAATCCCTTCCCTAACCATAAAGTGACATTTTTCCCAATTCAAAACAAGGTCCGTTTCCTCACATCTCATTAGAACTCTTTTTAAATTTTTGAGGCAAAGATGGAAAAAATTACCGAATACCGAGAAGTCATCCATAAATACCTCCATGATGTCTTTCACGAGTTCGTCAAAGATTGCCAACATGCAGCGCTGGAAAGTAGTAGGAGCATTACACAATCCAAAAAGAATTTTACGATAAGCAAACGTACTGTATGGGCATGTAAATGTCTTCTCTTGATCTCCAGGAGCTATGGGGATTTGAAAGTAACCGGAGAGTCCGTCAAAAAGCGATAATACATATGCGGGATAATCTTTCCGACATTTGATCTATGAGGCGGAGGAAGTGATCTTTTACGGTGGCATCATTCGACTTTCTATAGTCTATCTGACTCTACATCTTATGCTTTGTTTTGTGGGAATTAACTCATTCTTTTCATTGGGCACTACTGTCATTCCTCCTTTCTTTGGAACTACTGCGGGACTTACCCAAGTCTTTGTCGGAAATAGGATAAATTATTCACGCATCTAGAAGTTTAATTACCTCGACTTTGACTACTTCTTTCATGTTGGGGTTTAGCCGTCTCGAGGTTACACATCGACTTATATTCTTCTTCCATTAAAATTTTGTGGGTGCAAAATCGGGGCTTATTCCTTGATGTCGAAATTTTCCAAGCTATGGCTTTCTTGTGTTCTCTTAGTACCTTTATCACTCTTCTTTTCTTTGGATTCTAATTCGAAAAGATGATTACAGGTAGTGTAGAATTGTCCCCAAGGAATGCATATTCTAAGTGTTTTGCTAACTTGTTTTAATTCCAATTTGGCGGCTCTTGATGGAGGGTTTTGTTTTATTTCATTATTATCTTCAATGCTTTCTTCTTTTATTAAATGCGGATGATGATATATTGATTCAACTCATCGTTCTTATCTTCTTCCCCTCTTCTTGAGTCAGGCACAGTTCCATCGTATCGTCATGTATGATTTCCTGTAATGAGTTTTGAATGATATGATCAGTAGTATCAATAAAATAACAGGAATCATCTTGCTCTTTAGAATATCGCATAACATCATAAATTTAAAAAATAATTTCTTCATCACTTATCCTCAGTGCGAGTTTACTGTCACCTACATCGATAACGGCTTTAGTAGTGGCTAAAAAAGGACGCCCTAAGATTAAAAGAACATTAATGTCTTCATCCATGTCTAACACAACAAAATCAATAGGGAAAATGAATTTGTCAATTTTTACCAAGACATCTTCGATAACTCCTCTAAGATATTTAATAGATCTATCTGCTAACTGAATACTCATCCTAGTGGGTGTTGGTTCCCCAAGATCCAATTGTCTAAACATTTTATAAGGCATTAAATTTATACTAGCGCCTAGATCAGCTAATGCCTTCTTCATATTCAAGTTACCAATCAAACAAGGGATAGTAAAATTTCCTGGGTCTTTTAATTTGGTTGGTAGCTTATTTTGGAGGATGACTGAGCACTTTTCGTTAAGTTTCACCATTGACACTTCTTCAAACTTCCTTTTATTCATCAGGAGTTCCTTTAAGAATTTTGCGTATTTCGGCATCTGTGAAATGGCTTCAACAAAAGGTAAGTTAATATGTATTTGTTTAAAAAGTTCGAGAAATTTACCATATTGAGCATCCAATTGTTCTTTCTTCAGTTTTGCTGGATATGGAATTGGTGCTTTTTTTTTCTAGATGCGTTAGAGTATTGGTTTCAACTTCTACACTCCTTTCCTTGATAATCTCATGTGGTTTTTTTCTTGGTGGTTCCATTAGCTCTTTACCACTTCTTAGTATAACTGCCTTTACCTGCTGTGTGCCTTTGGAAAAAATCTCTGTCCGTATTTCACATACCACCTCAGTAAGTAATCTAATTTGATTCTCGATCCCTTTGATCGATTTTTGTTGTTCATCAAGTGCTGTTTCAATCTTTTGAAACGAGAATCGGTGGCTGCCATGAATTTCGTCAGCATCTCTTCGAGGTTTGATTTCTTCTCTTGTAGATATGACTGATTTTGATAATTTGGAGGAGGTTGCTGCCTTTGATTTCCTTGATTTCCTTGCCCTCCCACGAAAAATTTGGGTGGTTCCTCCAACCTGCGTTATAAGTGTTACTATAAGGATTATTATTGGATCTGAAATTGTTACCTATATAGTTTATGTCGCTCATGTTTTGCTCTGGTTGGTAGGGTGGGTACTCAAGATTCGCCACATTCCCACTCGCTTCCGTATTGCATTCAAGGGTGTACACATGAAGAACATAAATTATCAAGCTTTTTATTCATCATCTCCATATGTGTTGTGACATTATTCTTTGCGTCTATGTTAAAAACTCGCTGATTTTGTCGGTTTGGCCCTTGTAATTTGCCATTGATAGGTATTCAACGACATCTCTTCAATAAAGTCGTAAATCGCTTGGGAGTTTTGTTATTCAAAGTTCCACCGGTGATGAGTCAATCATTTGCCTCGTTGAAGAACTCACACCGTTGTAAAAAATTTGGACTTGAAGCCACAAAGGTAATCCGTGGTGTGGACATCTTCTAAGGAGATCCTTATATTTTTCCAATGCATCATATAATGTTTCTGCGTCATTCTGCACAAAAGAAGATATGTCATTCCTAAATTTGGCCGTTTTGGCTGGTGGAAAGTATTTTAAAAGAAATTTTTGGTCATTTGATCCCATGTAGTGATTGATCCTTGTGGTAACAAGTTCAACCACTGCTTGGCTTTATTCCTTAATGAAAAGGGAAACAACCGAAGACGAATGGCATAATCAGAAACGCCATTTATTTTGAAAGTATCACAGAACTCTAAAAAATTTACTATATGAGTGTTCGAGTCTTCGTCACGCAAACCATCAAATTGAACAAATTGTTGAATCATTTGTATTGTATTAGGCTTTAATTCAAAATTATTACTTAACTATAATGAGCCTAACAATACTAGATTCTCTCTGTCAAATTAGGTTTAGCATAATCATACATAGTCTGTGAGCATTCATTCTTGCACATTTGGCGGTGGATTGTTTTCGTCCATCCCTTGATGGGATTGGATCATCTTGTTCTTCTCTTTGGTAGTCTATAGCTCGTCTAGTTTTCTGCGATTCTGCTGCGGTAGCTTCAATGTCACTTTCAGTACACTAAAGGTCCTCTCGGGTTCCTTCTAGTTATAAACTAGAGGTACCTGCTAGGAGAGGAAAGAAAGAAATTTAGTGTAAATAGAAATTTAACCTAAACTAAAAATAAAAGTAAATTGTGAAAATAATAATAATAATATAATGGCTAAAGTAATAGAAATAGAGCTTTCTTAATATTTTAGTGTTCCCCGGCAACGGCGCCAAAAACTTGATCGTGTCAAACAATCGAGTTTTAATATTTATAAAGAATGATCGAACCTGTAAACTAACTATGACAACGATTGAGGCAAGTGCACCTATCGAACAATAGTATAGTTTAGGCAAAGATTATTTTATCGAACCCAAAGGAACCTAAAAATACTACTACTCATTTTATTTCTATTATTTAGCTTAAAATATGGATTGATTAGTTTATTAATCTAAAAACTAATGAAAAACTAAACTAGATGCAAAGACAAAAGAATGAAACTTTAGGAAAAGACTGTGGAAAAACTCAGTTGATTATGACGATACCCTTAGGAAGAATCCACCTATGATTTCTCTTGTTATCTAACTTTTAATTCATACGACTTCTTTACTTAGCTTGATCCGTGAGACTCCCTAATCTATATTAAACTCTCTCTCGAGGCGAATAACGTCTAACCTTAGGTTAATTAGTGAAACTCTCGTTATCTTATAATAACCCCCTAAGGAAGCAGTAAATTGATCAATGGACTCCCATATTAAGTTTCACCCTAATCCTGCAAAATCTCGTCACCCTATCTCTAGGCGTGCGATCAACTCCGCTTAATTATGCTAGATCTACTTTTAGGCAGGGTCTATTCCTCCTCCACCTAAGCACATCAGATTAAATTAAGCAATATAATTAAGAACAAACTAAGTACTTATCATATAATTTAGAAATCAAATAACAAAATTCATCATAGGTTTCATCCCCTTCAGGTATCTGAAGGGTTTAGTTCATAAAATAAGAAAACATCTCAAGAGAAAAGATAAAACAAAACATAAGAAAATCCCTAAAACCCCCTGAAGGAATTGAAGAGGAGATCCTCTATCTTGAGTAGAACTCCGGCTTTTTGAGATGGATCAACTGGCTATCTTCGAGTAATTCCCAGAATAAAAGCTCTGGCAGAAAACTCTGCCCAAAACTTCTCTCCTAGAACGGCTGCCTTGGGTTGCTTATATAGGCTCCTTCGATGCTTTACTTGGCTCCTAATTACCTCTTTGAAGTAGAATTACTATTCAGGTGTTTAAGTAGACTTAGGATATATTTCTTTGGCTTCAAGCATCCAAATTCGAGTGAAATTGCTCATTTCTGTGGCAGGGGCACGCCCATGGCACACGCCCGTGTAAGTTGTGGTTGGGTCGTGTCTCGATTCTGTCGTTTTGACCGTGTAAATATCTGGACACGCCCGTGTGGTAATTTGAAGATACACGGCCGTGTAAATCGTTGGTTAGACCGTGTGGAATGTTTCCCTCTATGCACGACCGTGTGGCTTGAAGTCCAGGCCGTGCCGATTTTCTCTTTAACCCAAATCGGCCCGTTTTAAGCCCGTTTTACATTCTTTTTATCCTTAGGTGTTTTCCTGAGTATAAGACATGAAAAGAAAAGATCAAAAGCACCTTTTTACATAAATCAGGGATAAATCATCCAAAAGCATACTAAATGTGGGATTAAAATATGTTACTTTTACGGTTTATCATTAGCACATATTTCAATTCTAATTCACTTAACAATTTGTACCCCTTAATTTTTAAAATTATAAAATTACCCCAACTTTTATAATTTTTTTACAATTTAGTCCCTCACCAATTAGTGCATCAAATAAGCTAATTTTTCTCAATTAACATTTTATCTAAATATTCTAAGCTATTACACAGCCTTTGATAAACATAATTCAATACCAAACCCTAAGAATTAATCTTTTTTCACAATTTGATCCTAAAATCATTTTCTATTGAAATTACTTGATAAAATCATCTATAACAAAATTAGAACTTCAATTCCATGTAATTCATCATAAACATCTAGCACTAATCAATGGTAACTTTCAAAATTACCCATAAAATAAAAAACTAATGAAATAAATAGTTGAGTCTAATTGTAAAAGTTTTAAAAACACAAAAATTCCAAGAAAAGAGCAAGAATTGAGCTCACACGTAGTAAAATATAAAAACCAGATTCTTAAGGGTTCTTCAATGGTGCTTTTGGCTAAGAATTTTGAAGAATTGTCTAAATATTCAATTACATCCTATTTTTAACTATTAGATTTTATTTCATTTCCAATTTTACCCATTGTTCACACTATTTTTGTTATTTCTTATACACACATGCCGTCCAAGCTTTGTTACGAGTGTATAATTTCCTTTTTAGTCCTCCTTATTCTTTACTTAAGCTATTTAATCACTATTTCTCTTAATTAGTAAGTTTTACATTTTTCAATTTAGTCATTTTAATTAATTAACTATCAAAACGTTAAAATCTTCTAATGAAATTTTAATACTAACTTAATGCCACTCTGTAAATATTTTTATAAATATTTATGACTTGGTTTATGAAACCAAGGTCTCGATACCTTGTACCTCGATTTCAAAATCACTTTACGTAATAAATCCTTCTAAAACACATATCATCAATTCAAAAATCTTTCTAAAATCGCACTTAATTCATAATTACTAAATAATAAAATTTTTGAACTCTCTCGTGGGACTTGGCGGTCTCAAATTACTGTTTTTAATACCACTGAAAATTAGACTGTTACAATAATTTACACTAAATATAAATACAAAAAAATAGAAATATCATATTACAAAATTATAGGCTAATAACGACTAAAGTTTGCTTATGTGCCTAGATCCGCAAACATTTTCGCTGATAACCTTGTAACAGAATGTCTAAGAACAGGGAAAGAGAGTTACTTAGACTTAGGAATGGTGAACGACACCGGAACGGGATCTTTGCTCCTCAGACCAAGAGAACCAGATTGATAGCAGAAAGGGGAATGTTTGGGTAGAAGGAAAGGCAAAGAAATGCAAAAGATTAGCTCTTTGGGAACATTTGCTTTTTAGGAAACTGGCACCGACATAAGCTTCTAGGGTTTGTTTATGGAGAGTGGGTGCCACCTAAGTCTAAGCTGGCTTTTAATTTGTTTTCTTTTTCAATTTCGTTTTATTTATTATTTTGGTTATTGTTTTTAATTCTATTTGTTTCTTTATTCTCGTAGGCCTATCTTCAATGTGTTAGCTTGTACTTTGAGTTGTTTTATTATAAAGTTCAGCCCGGTTCATTCCAAAAACAAAAAGTGTGGGCTAAGGGTGTTTTATCAAATTAGTGTAGAAAAAAAAAACAGAAATGGGATGTGATCCAGATTAATTACCGAAATGGGGTGGCCAGGGTGGTCACGCCACTCCCATAGGCGGCACCACCCTGGTGTCAGCACCCCCTGCAGCAAACAGCAGCAAAACCTGCAGGAAACAGCAGCAAAACAGTGTGAGGCATGCATGCAAACAGTGGAAAGTGAACAATGCAATGGCGAGGCGGTGTCGGTGGAAAATGCTGCGCAGGCGGCACAAAGGTGGAGAATGGCCTCCCACAGTGGCACTGCATGGTAGTTGTCCTCTTCTGCAGCTGCTGGGGACCTTAAATGGTCCCCTTCCCTCCCCAACCCCCATAAGGAGAAGCAGAAACAGAAGCAGAAGGACCACGCCGGAAGAAGAAAGAAAGAAGGAAGAAAGAAAAGAAGGAAGAAAGAAAAGAAGGAAGGAAGAAAGAAAGAAAGAAGGAAGGAAGACGAAAGAAAGAAGGAAGAAAGAAGAAGAAAAGAAGGAAGAAGGAAAAAAATTAGGAGAAAATTAGGTATAATTTTTTTAAAATAATGTTTGTGTTTTTGATTTTTTATTTTTATTAAATTATTTTAGTATATGTTAATTTTTATTTTATGACTTATTTGTTGTTAGTAGTTTATAATATAAGTAGTTTAAGTAATTTAAGTAGTTTATAATAATTTTATTATATGTTAATTTTATTTTATGACTTAGTTTATAACTAACATTAGTAGTTTAAGTAGTAGTTAGTTAGTAAGTTAGTTAAATACTATTATGATTGGTAGGTAGTTAGAATAGAAACCTAAAAAATATTTAATTATGTTAGTTAATAAATTATGTTAGTGTGTATTAATATGTTAATTTTAACTCTAACATTATTTTAGTTAGTATATTGTTATTAGTTAAACTTTAATAATTAATTTAGTTAGTATATATATAAAACAATTATTATTATTGTTAGTGTAATATTGTCGTTAGTAAAAATGGAAAATGTTATTTTATTTAGTATTATATTACTATTGTTAGTAATATATTATAGTTATTGTTAGTATAAAAACATTAAAATAATACATAAAACATAATGTATAAAAATAAATAATATAAAATAATAAAATCGAAAATAGTATTTTTTTAAAGTAATAGAATTTGAGAAAAGAAAATACGAATAAATAGTTAAAATAAGTGGGTTTTACTAAATTGATATATAAAAAGTAATAAAACAATACATTTGAAATATTACGTAGTAAAAGAAATAATATAAAATAATAAAATCGAAAATAGTAAAATAATATATTTAATTTATTATGCACTAAAAGGTGTCATAAATAATATATTTGAATTATTATGTACTAAAATAATATAAAATAAAAGCGGACAAAGGCTCGTAATATATAATAATTATGTACTAAATTATTATTTGTTAATCAATGGTTTTATTAGAAAAGGTATACGTATCGTAATATTGTTATTAAGGAATCGTAAAATTATTATTATTACTTTAGCTATGTTAATATAATATTATTATTAAGAAACCGTAAATATTATTATTAGTTATTATCATTATTTGTAAAAACTTTAATTAATATTTGACTTAATACTATGATGTTTGTATAAATAATAAAATATTATATTTATTATCGTCGTTTACATGATGTTCTTATTATATTATTAGTATTGGCATGTTATTTGTTACTAATTGAATATAGATTTATTATTTTTATGTAGGTAAAAATTGATTTGAGACGAAATGGCTTCATTGATTAGTGAAGTTCCTCACATATCGCGTATTGCTAATAATATGGTAATGTATTGTTATTTATTAATCATAGGTTATATTAACAAAATAGCTACATAATAAATTATGTTATTATACATAAGTAGTAATCTTTTATGATTTAACTTTATCGGGGACTCGTATCGTGTATTACGGGGTAGGGTGAATGGCGTAAGAAATCTCCCGGATGAGCAGTGATGCTATATATAGAGCAAAATTTGGATTGGTCGTGACCTTGATCCGGACGTTTGACTTCGGTATGATTTAATCTCACGCACTAGTCGGCGTTGGGCAAGACCCACACTTTTCATTTTCGTGTGGAGAGTGCAGATCACTCTAGAGGATGTTACTGCTATGACTTGGGCTCCCAATTGGCGGAGTCCCGTTCTGAGGCGTCGGTCGATGGTGACCGTTTACCTACTGTCGAGCCTACTAGGGCACTTATGCGGTAATAATGGAGAATATTTTACAAAATTAAAATTTACATGGTGAGGCGAGGTGCGAACATATATCGGTGATGCCCTGAAAGCGACTTGATGTGCGCTAGTCGAGTGTACATTATGCACATCATAGGGGTATCTTGATGCCGGTGCAAACAATAATAGGGTTCATATTCGGTACCTACCCCTATTGGTGATTTAAGCAATGCTCGCTTTCGTATAGTTGGGGCTCTACGGTTCTTACGTGGTTGTACCGTGAGCTTTGTCGAGCAGCAGATCCAACGACCAGGAGACATGGCGGATGCCTTACACTATTGCGATCTGGGCTCATATCGGATGCCATTCTTGGCATCGATTACCCACCAACCATCGTATTTCCATTAGTGAGCGGTGATAAAATATAACTTGTTTTTAATTGAAATTTCTTTATATTGATACTATTTGACTTATTTTTTTATAGGTGGAGTATTTATCCGAGTATCGGAGGTCATTACCTTGTCGATATACCGCTTATGATTGAACAACATCTAGGGAAGGGTAGCGATTCAATATTAGTTACGTAGTAGTTTGTATATCTTACGCTGCTTGTGTTTAATTTTAACAATGTTATTAATCGCGATTTATATGGATGCCATCTAGTAGGCCAAAATTGCGGTAGATATACCCCATCCTCCTATATCCACTTTCGTATATGTGGTGCACAAATGCACCAATTATGCATTCCATGTAGTAGAGTGGTATCACGGGGACCAAAGTCTTTGACAATTTGGTTGCGTCCAATACATCCGGAACCACCGTGCGGTGGGAGAGGTTCATTGCAAAAATAAGAGGAGATCGAGACTTGGATTGGGGGTTAGGCATGGTCAATTTATTGCGGTGTGGAATGATCGCATGTCCGAATGCCTCGGATGGATATGGCTTCGGTCTTCAACCTCCATTAGAGTACATACAATGGTACTCTAGTATGGGAAGCCATATATACTCGAGGCGATCATTGTAATCCCCACATGTGCGTGGCATGAGGCATACGAGCGATGGCGAGATATGGGCCGAGGCAGCTGCAGATCGATCCCGGGGAGCCGAGCGAGGCGGGCGAGCCGAGCAATCACATTCACATTCGGATGCACATCCAGTATCATCTATATGTGCGAACGCGACAACTTTTCGGGCTCGTCGGGAGGTGGATACCGGTCTGGGGTTGATATATTCGGATCGTACACACCGCGATCACGGTACTCGGCTCATATCACAGGTCGTATCCTCTGCATCGGTACTCTTCCGGCTCGAGTTCATCTATGCCCTTCGGCGACATGATTTTTCGGCCATGTTTAGTACACCGCCATCGGACCCCCCGGACCCCACCGGAGGCGGCGATGATGTTGGTCGTCGCGACGCAGACGGCGTGAACGTCGACCATGCATATACACAAGGACTACACCATCGAACCATCGGTTTTAGGTGTTTCTTGGTCTTGATTTTCTTGTATTTTGTATTTGTAAATATTACGATGTTTATACTTTATTTGTATAAAATTAACTTGATTATTTGTAGCTATGATTACTTAATATTGCTATGATTTTTGATGATTTGGAGCTTTAAAATTTAGTAACAAGATTTTTAAGACATGACACCAACATAGCACTATACACCAATGACTAAATTGATTTGTTTACTTTACACATGGGATCTAGTTGCAATTTAACCACATTTTCTTTGCGGGCATTTATTTGATTATGACCACCTAACTGCATATTCCACAGTAACTTCTGTCCGGTTCTCCTAAAGCCCATTTCATTACGGATTACGGATGATTGCGAGCGGCCTCTCAGTTCTGCGTGGCGCTACATGCAGGACAAGCTCGAAAGTCGTCAAGGCACCTCCCCGTAGGCAATGCGGGCATGACAGGGAACTCATTTTCCCGGACACGTAATGTGCGCTCTAGCGTGTACACATCATCGACAAAATGTTTAACACTAAGGTTCGCTTTAGCACACGCTGCCACAACATGTGCACATGGATAATGAAGTGTTTGGAACCTCCTGTATTCGCACTGTTTGTTCTGAAGATCGACTCCATAAGACCTAGGTGGCAAACCGAGTTGACGACCGATAGACTCCATAACTCGAAAAGTTTCCATTTGTCGTGAATATATTTCTCTGATCATCGACCTCGCATAATCCGTGATTTGCAATCAATGCATCACGACATCTTCCACAAACACGTGTCCGCATCCATCTGGTTGACTTGTTGTTCACCCATTCTTGGCATCAAGGTTGCTAACACAGTAGAATGTAGCCAGAGAAGACAGATGAAATCGGTAGATGTCGTGTTTTCAACAACACGTTGACCCCTCCACCAAGTTTGTGGTCATTTGACCATAACGAAAGCCCTAAATCAAAACTTTGAGCCCATTGCCACGGCTCCATTGTACCCAACCACTCCCGAAAAGATTTGTTCGTTTGACCTTCCATGTCACTCTCAATTTGAGTCATCATTTGGTGAAAAATAT